>OY728120.1:144254424-145624424 GCA_963277665.1 Viscum album | reverse complement strand
TTCCTTATTAAATAATTTATATTTAATTATTAAAAATATATATTCCATTTTATTATATCAATTTTCAAAATGAAATAAAAATTATTTTTCAAATACTAAATTTATAAATTATTAAAAATAATTTTATGAAAAATATGACTTATGTTCCCAAAATTCAAATATGGGTTTATAAATTAAAACCCACATATTTAAAATTATAATGTAACCTATAAAATACATATTTGGTATTATAAATTGGTTTTTAGAATGTAATATTCATACTTATATACTATTTATCCTCTAAATTTCATGTTATTTTTAAAACTACATTTTTTAGTATTGACCTTAATATAATTACGGTAGAGAAATCTAAAAAAACAACATATGTTAATAATACTTTGATAAGTTAAAAACTGAAAATGTTTTTTTTAAAATTTACATTATAAAATTTATAAATTTATCTTTAAAATAAATTCATAAAATATTGTGAAAAAATTGTTTTTATAGGAAATCTTTTTTTGGTATATTTAAATATTTAATAAAATTCGTTCTAGTCATATATATAAAAGACAAGAAAAATATATATTTTATATAATTAATTTTATGAATAATTTATTTGAATATATTCTTAGACACACCTATTAAAACATTATTAAAAGGGTCTAGTATTTCATAAGTTGTTTATAACTGTTTATACTTTCTTATTCAACAAACACCATAAATTGTTCAGTTTATGTTAAAAAAAACTGATATGACCCTTTAGGGATAGATGTTTTAACTTAAAAATTATAATAATATAATTATTATTTATACAAAATTCATATTGAAATCTCACGGTGTTACATGACTACATTTTTCTTTGTTCATAATGTCATAATTTATTTGTATATATACAACATTTATTGTAATATTACTATTATTATGCTCCACAGTTCATGGTTAAGATCTCAAATATTTATTTTATTATTCATGCATTTGTATTTGAGATTTCTAATTTTATTTCAATTACTTAATAATTTTATTTGTTTTTATAAATTACTTTCCTAGAAAATTTATTAATAATTCCAAATTATTATTAAAAATTTAAATGTTTTTATATAAGTAACATTTAATAATTTAAAAGGTAATTTCTTTTGAATTTTTTTAATAATATTAATTGTTTAATATTTAACATATATCTGATTTCAATTAATGTTTGTTAATATATTTTTTTGTTTCGTAAAAAAAATTCCTTTGGTACAAGCCCCTTGAGGTGGCCCTATAACCACTCTTTGGGGACTACAGGTCTACCTCATGTGATGTCCAGCCTTTAAGGATACACATAGGTAAGTAAGCCTATGGCCAGGGCCTTGTATAAGGATTGATTTTTTCCAAATAGTTTGGGCCTGATAAGACCACTAGGTACTTGCCCATATGCGTGAGTGTTAGAATACCGCACCTAAACCATGATGATAGCTTGATGTTAGATCAATATAAGTTATATGATTTTATGGTGTCTCATCGTATCTCCAATCTTATGTGGGATATTGAATTGATTTAACTATTCATCCTTTAGAAAAAACTAATTGAATTTGGTTATCAAATCAATTCATCTCAAACAATATGATCTTTCTTATAATCTCCCGCACCTCGATCATTATCCTAACTCATATCCTCTCCAAATATTCAGTCTTGTTCTTCCTTATATCACCTGAAATATTTAGATTGAAAAATCTATCTCGATATGATTTTAACCTTCTTTAAACACCTAGCTCTCGAACTAAATGCATCTTGTCTTGGAATAAAGATTTTTCCAATGCCTCATCTATAATGACCTTTAACCTTGATTCACAAGAGCACTAGTAGATCATTGTATCCTCTACTATTAGATCAATTGGTAGATCTTGGTACAATGGTTGATCTCTTTACATAAACCAACAGATCACATCCAATGGTAGATATATATATTTTTCTCATAATAGTTGACTATAAATCTTGATATGTAGATCCATTCGCGCATCAGTTGATTATCTTCACGTGGTAAACTATCTTCCACTGGTATAATGAACACCACTATTATATCTTCATAATTGGTATATCTGTGACAGCATTTGATCTATCATTGTCATCTTGATAAAATTTTCACATATTGCAACTTATCTTGGAAGAGGCTCATTTATCAATAAAATATCTCATAAATGTTGTTATTGTTTTTGGTCTTCACTAGTAGATTTTTAGTGGTATATTAATATATCATTTTACGTCCACCGATAGATACCATATTTTGAACATTGACGATATATCAACTTAACTATTGAAAATTGATTTATTTCATCATATTCATTCATCACCTGCAGATTTTGGTTTCACATAGGCTTTGTAATATCCTTCTTCATGATGTCTATTTTTTTGTTTCTTTTCTTTTCGATGACTGCAGTATGATCCTTTCATGTTTTCATATATTTTCATGTTTTTAATCATAGAATGTTTTTCTATTTTATACTGGTAAATAATATTATTAAAAATGAATTATTAATCCATTACATGACATAAATATTGGATTAATCCAATGTTAGAAACTAGTGGTAGATCAATCCATTGTTGGACACCAAGGAAATCTTATCATAGAACATTTTTTAACCCTTATATCTTTTTAAATTAACTCTTATCAGAGAATATTTTTTAAATTATATGTTTTCAAAGTGTTTTCATTTAAACTTTTTGAAAACATTATGTATTTTTTAGGCCTCAAATATTTAATATTATTTAAATAAATTAAATGTTTTCAAACGGTTTTCACTTTATATTTTAAAATATTTTTGTCTTTTCAATGATTTATTATTTTTATTTATTTAAAAATATTGATTTTTACAATATCTTTATTTTAATTTCATGAATGTTAAATTTTCATAAATGAATCTTCAACGTGACTGCAACATCATATTTTTTTTAAACATAAATCTCTTTCCAAATAATCTTTTAAGATTTCACAAATATTTCCACCTTTTACCTAAAGACATTATATCCATAGAAATTATTTTTTATTAATCCCCTATAAATATTCTAAAAAAATAACCTTTTTGGGAGAATGATTTTTTATCAACCATTTACATGATTGAAATCAATTTTGGTGCTACCATATAGATGTGTTTTCAAACACATTTTCCATCCATGAGATCCTTATGATGTTATGAATGTAATAAATTTTCATAGGTGAGTTATTTAGGATATAATGAGTGATTGATCTCATCCATAATGCTTATGTATGGATGATTTTTGGATGGGGTCCTATATCACCCTCTATTGTATTGGTCATAAATTTATATCTCATGAGAAAATAATGTTGTGTTTCAAGGTGATTTTATATATCATTTTTCACATGATTGTCTATAGACCAGATTTTGAATAGCCTTATTAACATTATTGAGTATAAAAATGATCATGTAAACATTTGTTCAGATGATTATTTGTGGGGATGAACTTTTATATCACTGTTCACATGATTGTGTGTAGACATGATCCTGTATATATTTATTCACATGATTGGGTTTAGACATGATCATGAATAGATTCTCACATGGTATTAACAGGACAAGATTGAATAAGTATAAATTCACATGATGGTTAATGAAAATGATCATATATATTTTCTTTATTCACAATATTTGTTTTTATTGTACTGATGGAACATTAATATTTAATATGAATATGATTTTTCTCCATAGTTGATTATTATTATATCACTCTATTATGACATAAAAAAAATTTTTCATTTGAGATTACATTTCCATATATCATGACTTATAAAAAAATAATCATGTTCCACGTTCTTTAAAAAATAAATTTCCCTTGGATCATGTTTTAAAATATGATTATGATGTTACCATTGATGAACTATTTGGGGAGTTTTTCCCAAATAAAGTGTTTGAGCCCAACCATTTCTAATGTTTTCATTCCTATTTTTATAAATATATGTATTATCTATGAGAAGAATATAAGGGATCCTAGTATTGTTATTTTATGGAGAAATGATTATATGTTTTGTAAAATGTGATCCATTTTTATCTGATCCTCAAATACACTATTCATTCCATTCATGATATTAGGATATTATTTTAGATTTATAATTTTTTTCATATATAAATGATGTACAATAATTATAGTTTTATATCAGTTTGTTTCAAATCCAATGTCTATGGAATTTTTTTATCCCCATAACTTGGAATGTGGGTATGGGGAACCTAAGATATGCATATATTTTGTTATTATCTCATTTATTAAAATAAAATTTTCAAATTAAATCATAAATATTATGTGTAATTTTTCCTTCATACGATTAAGAAAAAATTAAGAATAACTAGTGGTTTCATTTAGAGGTCCTAAGGGTTTTGTATGGATTAAATAGATTCAAAATGTGTAATAGAAAGATATATTCCATAATGAGGTTCAAATCATATGGATAAATTTCACGATACACAACTCACAAAACAAAAGTGATCATGTAATGTAATTAATTCAATGTGTATTGACAATCATGGTACATAATTTTAGAGATTATAGGCTATAAATCCTTCTGGAACTGTATTTAGTCCTATAGGGATTTCAGAACAATTTTTGTGATACCCATAAGGTCAATGTACATGTCACTTGAAACATAAATACTAAAATCAATTCATGTCAAAATTAATGAGTACTACACACTGTACAACCTTCATAAATGTTATGTAACTAATTAATGTCTGCATGGTGTATAAAATCAGCCTCCTAATTGTGTTTCATAGAAACACAAAATGAAACATACATGTCATTTATCTCATTAGTACATTTCATGAAGTCTCCTAGTAATCAAATATATGATTAATTAATTAATTATGGAACTAAAAAAATTTTATATCTATAATACGACATAATAATTTATATGTTTTTTCTAAAGTAATAAAATTTCTCAATTAAATTTTCATAATTATTTCATGAAAGTCATCAATGAATTTACTATTGGCATTTAAAGTATCACACACCATGAGTGTTAACCCATATCCAAGTTTCATAAATTCCATTTTTATTACACTATATAATGACATTCAGAATATAAGATTTATTTATCAAGGGACATTAAATGTACGCTATCATACCATGTTAGTATTTAATGCATGATTAATGATGTAAAATTTACTTATACATAGTTTTCCCTCCAAGTATAGAGTGTGTACTTATTTAACTTTAAATAAAATTCATTTATTTTTTTATTTTAAATTTTTTGGATAACAGGTTTCCCATAACTATTTTGATGGTAATTTAGATTAAAATAATGATTTGGTTTACATGAAAATTTATTAGATTAATTGAAAGTGATTTTATATTATTAAATAAAAAATTGAAGATATTGATATCTTGTTTAAAAATATGTATCTATTGCATGCATAGATGATCATGGGCTAAAAATTATTTATATTTTTGGTTTTTTAAATTAATTATTATTCCATTGGTTTTTTGTATTTTTTTTATTAAATTAGATGGATGCCATGTGATTCGTCCCCTCATATATTATTTAAGGGATTGTATGACTACTATTTATTTTATATAAACCCCCATAACTAATATTTTGGTTCCCTAACCAATTTTTGAATGATTTAAAATGTAATGGATGAAGGACCTTGATGAATAGAGGTAGTTCATATTTTTAGATGAGGTGAAACCAACCCAATGGTCAAATTATAGTATATAGAGAATATTTACACTTTATCCAATTCTCAATTTAATGAGTTTTACCCTCAGTAAAGTTATTAGTTTATCCAATACAAAATAGACATACCATTAGGTAATATAATGATTACGCAAAATTTATTATTTTATTTCTATACATTTATTAATTAATTATTAATATTGGTGGATGGTTTATCATGACCAAAGAAAATAAATTAATGAATAAGAATTCATGATGGAATTAAAATAAATTTTAATATGAGTAAATTTATTCCAGACATGGTTAATCAATTAAGTAAAAGAAACATAAAATTAATAAGAAGAAAATAATAAAAAATGTACAATATATAAATAATGATAAAAATACCACAAATAGAATTTTAAATCATTAAAGTCTTCTCATACAGGGTTAATATAAAATAATTTTTGAATGTTATTTAACAACCTCTATATGTGTGATTTCAATTATCGGTGAGTTTTAACCTATGTTTTGATTCTCCTTAACTTATTTTTTCATTTATCTTTGTTTCTTCCATGATTCTTAGTTAAACTAGTATAAAAGTGTTGGGAAAATACAAGTCTAGTATTTCAATATTGGGGAGTCCATTCAACAGATTAAAGTTCTTTATGTTAATGAAGTTTGAATGTTTCACCAACCTATACATTTTTTAATAGATTATCTCCCCATGTATGGGTTAGGATATAGGACACATTGAACATTTCCTCTTAAATATCCACGTCATAAGATATTATTAAACAAATGTTGAGTTTTGTTATGATTTAATGATATTTTTGGATACAGTTAAATAAAATTTATAAGATAAAACATTTTGTTAATCACCTAAAAACTAAAATATGATTTTAACTAATATAGAGTATGTAAAATGAAACCATGATTACATAATGATCATTCAATACATAGATCACATCCTTATAAGAATATATTTCCATGGGAGATACAATTGTTTTGTACACCGTAAAACTATAAAAAATATTATACTATGAGATTGAATTTGAAATACTTATTTGGAAACCTCAAATATTAAGTGATGGAGACAAGGATAACTATATGTGGTTCATGGGGATTATCCAATAGTCCATTGAATTAGGATATCTGTTTTTTCTATTGAAATAGAAATGAAACATAAGTACATCGATTTTATTAACATGGAATTTCATCTTATATCTCATCAAATGGAGAAAGTTGGGCTTTAGTTAAATTACAATATTACTATACTAACCTAGTGCAAATAGGAATATGGGGTTTATTTTTTATCTTTACATCAATATATAGAATTATATTGTTTATCTAGTGAGGTTTGGGATTTGATATGGATAATAAATAGTATAGTAATCTAGTATTGACATTATTGACTTCTATGTTCTATGTATTATTCTAGAATATTATATAAACATTATGGATGAACATCTATTGAATTTTTTCACAAAAAAATATAGATAAATAGATTTAATAGGGAAATTGACTCTATAACCCTTATAGTAAATTATATAAAATGAATGGTTAAAAAGGAATTGATCAACATTAGGTTAATTGTGAATTTAGAAAATAATTAAAAGAGACACAAAATTCATAGTTATTGCAATGAACTTAAGGATATTTTATTACCATATGGATGTAAAGGTCATTTCAATATAAATGATTATGAATTTCTAAATGTTTAAATTAATTGAATATACTTCATGATTATATTCATCATAGAATATAAGATTTTCACTTAATAATTATTTAATTCATTTTTTAATGAATTGAACTGTAACATCCCAGGTAAATAAAGAATAAATAATTTTCATAATTATTAATATTTACGAATTAAATATTAATTTTATTTTAAAGGGGTTTCTATGTTCGATAGCGTACCCGATACGCAACGATGTGTTTCTTTGAAACTTACGTAGCACACTAGTAATAAAATAATATTATTTTAAATGTTAGTTAACAAGTAGCTGTTGTACTGGCGGGAATGGATAAAAATAACTAAAATATTATTAGATATGTTTTTTAATGTTTATACATTTACCCAATAAAATATAAAGGCTTAAAATACGGAAAGAGTTCAATTTTTGGGCATATATACTCTAATTTTCACTAAAGGTTCACTTATCACCTTTTAATGGTGAACCGTCATTAAATATAGTTTTGATCACTCTTATACTTTATTTTGGACCAAATATAACTCTTCTTTAGAATCTGGACATCAGAATTTACTTTGTGTAAATTTTTGGTACCTTTCTGATAAAGTTCATTTTTTTATGAATAGTGTAAAATGTTGTATTTTAATTCAAAACCTCTTTTTAATATAAATTATTTATATGATTATATTATCATTTTAATTTGTTTTAAAGTGAAATTAGAAAATATTTTTACTAGTTAATCCAATGGTGGTCATTGGAATCAATTTCACTTTGAAATTGGACTTAAACTAGTGTCAATCTTTTGATACTTATTGTTTCACAAAAACACGCTATTTGTCATGACAGCGGGAATTAATTATTAAATTAATTAATTTGACTTATATGTTTTGAATTTTGTAAAATGGACTTCATTTTTGAATTCGGAATATCAAATATAGCTTAGGGTGAATTTTTGGTAATTTTCTGAAAAACTTCAATTTTTGATGAATAGTGAAACCACTAAGTGGTAATCAAGCAAACTGATTTTTTAGTTAAATGAAAGTTTACCACTAATGTGTATTGAATTTTGAAAATCCTACATACATGGTTGTCATTAAGAAGTAAAATGTGGTTCAATGAGATTAAAATAATTTTTTGGTGAATAGTAACTTTTTTTCATTAATCGCGATTAGAGGTAATTAGTGTAGTTTAAGGTAAAAATGGTAATATAAGAATGTGAAAACACCATGACACTTGTCCTACACCTATTGGGTGAGTCATGGCCGACCAAGAAAATCCATGGGCCAACTTGGGGACCCCATGGAGCCACTTTAGTTGGAAAATGACATTGATATATTTTTATTTAATGTTAAAGTGAAAATGACACTAACATAAATTGTTTTACTAAAATAATTTTTAAGTGGGGTTATACAAGTCCAAATTTTGATTATAAATCGTAATTGGAAAGCTAAAAAGATTTCCTACATCACTGTTTTTTTATAATTTTTAGACATTAAATAAATTAAATTATATATGACATAATAATGATGCAGCGATGACATCATTATTTGACGATTTAAATAAAATGGAAAGATAATGAAAAATCTAAAACCTACACATGTCCAAAACCAATTGGATGAGTGGATTTCGAACCCTTATCACCTTATCCACGAATTATATCAATGTGGGACCTTTTAAAACCGAAACAAAGTTTCAAATAAAGTAATATTTCTTTACTTTCCAAAAGTGCCCCTCCTCTCCTCTTATAAAAGGCCCCCACCTCTACCCCATTTCACACACTTCTCAAGCCTTTGGCTCGGCCAACCCCGGCCCAATTACTCTCTCCACATCCCTCTCCTCATCCTAGAGGATTCCCTTTGGGCATAATCCTTTCAAAGGAAGCCTTTAGGATCAAATCAAAAGGAAGTAACACTTTTAAAGGTAATTCATTCTCTCTTGTTCATTTGTTTTATTTTGCTTCTCCAACCCTCTAAACTCTTTTTATTTACTTATTTTGTAACAACACCAGTATCTTCAATATACTAGGATGTTGTTATAATATTTATTTGAGCTACACTCTCACACAACTACATCAAATGGTTAAAGAACATACGGTTTCTGTGGATGGAGAAATTCTGCATCCCGAAACGATGATTGTTCAATACTCATTTAACACCTTCAAGGGTGGCCATTATGATGTCACTATTTTTATATATGATATATAATATGTTTATGTTTTCTTTAAGATTCTGTATTTTTAATTTTTGGCATACCTTTATGGTTTCCATTATGGGTAAACACGATATCTTCATTTAAGGAAGTGCGGACTACCGCCCCCTAAAAGTGATGTAATTCGTTAATGCCATATGTGGGACGTGTAAAGGATGGATTTAAATTTATTATATATGATGTTATACTGGAATTATAATATACCTCTATATCATTATTATTTCTTTCCATTAAAGTATGAGATAGAAATGAAAGTAGCGTTCATGCGTACGTACGGCTTACCGTATCCATGAACGGTGCATTTCATTTCTTATCCCCAAATGTAATGTACTATTAAAAGTACATGTATATAATGGATATATATAATTAATGATATATCTAAATGATGAATATAATTATGGAATTAAAATATACATACCTCTTATTTAGTTTTAATTCCATTAATATGACAAAGAAATGAAAGTAGCGTTCATGCGTACGTACGGCTTACCGTCTCCATGAACGGTGCATTTCATTTCTTAACTCTAAATGATTATGTAATATTATAAATACATGTATATGATGGATATATATGATACATATTATATCCAAATCGGGAATTTCATTCTGGATATAAAGAACTTTTGACCATACGAACAACATGTAATTGTAAGAAGTCAACTTTCGACTTAAGAACCAAATATTGACAAAACAAACATTATTAACTTAAATGGTTACATAATGTTTATAACATGGCAATAAGTGATATAAAAAGTATAATGAACTTTAAATATGTTCTTAATCAAGTATAAATTAACTCAAGTTTATTATTCAGGACGTTAAAGAACGATCGAGTCAAGTCGGACCCAAGGTATGGGACTTCGTCTCAATCTCCTTTCATTGAGGCATATTTCGTTTTATACACAACTTTCTTTTATACGGTGTATAAACCCCTTTGAATTTTACTTTTATACAAAAGGAATATTTTTCTACGAAGCATTTTACAAAATGACAAAAAGGAATGTTTCTTTTAACGTACGCGGTGACAACGACCTTTTCCGCCGCCGCGAGTATTATTTGGTCTTTGACTTTCTCAACAAGCCATAATGTTTTTAGAATAAAATACATACCATATAATCTTTTATGTATTTTGGTATTGAAAATGGTTTTGAAAAAGAATTCTATTATGTCAATATATTTATGATATATTTTGATTGAAATTTGGAAATGTTATCATTCCTTTATATTGGTTTTATGTTTTATGATTTTATATTGGTACTTGGACATTTTAACGGGTGGTTACGTTATAAACCATATGACGGGTGGTGCCGTGAATACCAAGACGGGTGGTTACGTTATAACCTCCAATGCATTGGGTATGGAAGTCGGCCGTATGGCTATTCCACTAAGTATGTATGGAAATTAGCCGTATGGCTATTCCATTAAGTGATATGTGTGGAAGTCGACCGTATGGTTATTCCACTTAAGTATGTTTATGTCCCAAGTTACCTTTATAAATGTTATGTGTTCTTTTTATGGATTTTATGGTAATCCTTTGGTTACAAAAAGGTAAGTAATGATACTTTATTCAGTGAAGAGTTTTTACAACTTCATGAAGGTGAAGGTATTACTTTGATATAGTATACATGGTTTACTTGATGTTTAAAAAACAAACAGTTTTCATTATTTTTGTATCCCTTACTGAGCTTTTTATGCTCACCCCAAGTTTTTCGAAATGTTTTTCACAGGACTTAAATTGGAATAAGGTCAAGGATGGGATCAAGGGAATTTCATGCTATCTAAAACATGGAATCTAGACATCTTTCTTTTTAAGAGTTTTTATTTTATGGAGACTTAGTAGAAGTGTCTACTTTGTAATCTTTTAAGATGTAATAGTTATGTTTTAATTCTCTAAAACTCTAAACCTGAAAAGATCCTCAATGTGAATTATTCATTTAATTCAATATTAAGTAAGGTTTAAGGCTGGGGCCTTATAGTTGGTATCAGAGGTCGGTTTAGACAACTTTAGGAGTTAGAAAAGTGTTAAATTATAATATGATTGAAATGATATAGCATTTAAGGATTACCATGTTGCTTCACCTAAGATATTTCTGTGTTCAGAATGGTTTTCCGCAGAGGAAACAAAGCAGCTATGTTGGGACGACATCAGGAGAAAGATAACCTTCCAAATCAGCAACCTGACATGGTCGGAATCAGAACTGAACAGTTTGTTGTGGTGATGGCATAGTTGACTCAGGCTATAAATGGTGGTGGTATCCATGCACGAGATCAGCCAGATCAACCGCAGAGGAACATGTCAGTGGTGGAACATTTCATGAGGCAACATCCCCCATCATTCAGAGGATCATCTGACCCTGTGCAAGCTGAAGGGTGGATTAAAGCACTGGAGAAGATTTTTGATGTCATGGGGTGTTCAGAACATCAAAAGGTTAGTCTTGCTATTTACCATTTTGATGGTGAAGCTGATCAGTGGTGGTCGATGGTGAAAAATATAAGGGATAGTGATGAGATTGAGGATCTTCACTGGGACTAATTCAAAGGTATGTTTCTTGAGAAATATTTTCCTAAGGTGGTTCGTCTTAGGATGGAAAAACAGTTCCTAGAATTGAGGCAGGAGGATGATTCAGTGGCTACTTATGAAGAAAAGTTCACTCGATTGGCAAGGTATGCTCCAAAATTCATACGAGATCTTGATAGTAAAATAAACCGTTTTTACTCAGGGTTAAAGCCAAAGTATCGAAGGGCTTTAGCTTCTTGTGAATTCAAAAGTTATGAAAAACTTGTTCGATGTGCAGAGAAGGTAGAAATGGAGTTTGCCGATGACCAGGTGTTCTATGACAAACAACAGAATAAGAGATCTAGTTGGAAGGAAAAGGGGAAGAATTCATCAAAGAAGTAAGGAGGTAAGAAAACCAAATATCCATCCTGTGAGAAGTGTGGTAAAATGCATCCTGGAGAATTTTTATCCAAGTCTGGTAAGTGCTTTCGGTGTGGTAAGTCTGATCATATTGCTCGTAACTGTAAGGGAGATGATCAAGAAGGCAATGAAAATCCAATGGTAAGATGTTTTAAGTGTAATGAAATGGGTCATTATGAAAACGAGTGTCCAACGAAGAACTCAACTGGGGGAATGCAGCTAGACTACAAGCAGAAAGGGGTGGTGAAATCCTTTGCAACAACTTCAGCAGATGTTGGGCCATCGAATGAAGTGGTATCAGCTCCAGGGAGCTCAGTATTTTTCGAAGATTGACTTGAGGTCGGGGTACCATCAGTTGAAAGTAAAAGAAGCAGACGTTCCAAAGACTGTGTTCCGTCCTAGATATGGCCATTATGAATTTTTAGTTATGCCTTTTGGGTTAACCAATGCACCTGCTGTATTCATGGACCTTATGAATAAAATTTTCCATGAGTTCTTGGATAAGTTTGTGTTTGTGTTCTGAGGTTTGGGAAGAGATTATGTGTGCCTTGTGATTCAAAGTTAAAGAATGAGTTGTTATGTGAGGTTCATAGTTCTCCGTTTTCAGTTCATCTGGGCATTACTAAGATGTATAGAGATCTGCGGGAGTATTACTGGTGGGATGGAATGAAAAGAGACATTGCTGATTTTACTGTGAAGTGTTTGACATGTCAACAGGTTAAAGCAGAGCGGCAGTTACCGAAAGGGATGCTTCAGCCTTTACCAGTGCCAGAGTGGAAATGGGAAAACATATCCATGGGCTTTGTTGTGGGATTACCGAGGACATCTCGAGGTAATAATGCAATCTGGGTTGTTGTTGATCGCTTGACCAAATCTGCTCATTTCCTTACTATACGAGATACTTTTTCCCTAGATCAACTTTCCCATTTGTATCTTAAAGAGATAGTTAGGTTACATGGAGTTCCTCTCTCCATTGTATTGGATCGTGAACCCAGGTTTACTTCTAACTTTTGGAAAGGCCTTCAGAAGTCATTGGGTACTGAATTAAAATTTTAGTACAGCTTTTCATCCTCAATCAGATGGGCAGTCAGAACGAACAATTCAGACATTGGAGGATATGCTACGAGCTTGTTTGATGGATTATCAGGGAAGTTGGGACCAACATCTTTCTTTGGTTGAATTTTCTTATAATAACAGCTTTCATTCCAATATACAGATGGCACTATTTGAGGCATTATATGGGAAGCGGTGTCGAACTCCAGCATTTTGGAATGAAGTGGGTGAAAGGAAGCTGATGGGACGAGAATTGGTAGAAGATATGGTAGAAAAAGTTCAGTTGATTCAGAAAACACATGAGAACAGCTCAGAGCAGGCAGAAGAGTTATGCGGATAACCGGAGGAAGGATCTATCTTTTGAGGTAGGTGATCGTGCTTTTCTCAAGGTTTCTCCTTGGAAAAGTGTGATGAGATTTGGTAAGAAAGGAAAGTTGAGTCCATGGTTGGTTGGACCATACAAAATTCTGGAGAGAGTTAGATCAGTTGCATACCGAGTGGCATTACCTCCGAGTTTATCTCAGGTACACAATGTTTTTCACGTTTCGATGTCGAGAAAGTATATGCCAGATCCATCTCATGTTTTGAGTCCAGAGGTAGTTTAGCTGGAAGAGAACCTATCTTATGAGGAACAACCGGTCTAGATTCTTGACCACAGGGAGCAGGTGTTACGAAATAAGGTGATTCATCAGATAAAGGTTTTGTGGAAAAACCATGTGATTTAAGAGGCAACGTGGAAATTTGAAAATGCTATGATGGATAAATACCCCCACTTATTTTGATAAGTGAATAATATTGCGAGGACGCAATTCCCAAAAGGGGGGAAGGATGTAACATCCCAGGTAAATAAATAATAAATAATTTTCATAATTATTAATATTTACGAATTAAATATTAATTTTATTTTAAAGGGGTTTCTATGTTCGATAGCGTACCCGATACGCAACAATGAGTTTCTTTGAAACTTACGTAGCACACTAGTAATAAAATAATATTATTTTAAATGTTAGTTAACAAGTAGCCGTTGTACTGGCGGGAATGGATAAAAATAACTAAAATATTATTAGATATGTTTTTAAATGTTTATACATTTACCCAATAAAAGATAAAGGCTTAAAATACGGAAAGAGTTAAATTTTAGGGCATATATACTCTAATTTTCACTAAAGGTTCACTTATCACCTTTTAATGGTGAACCGTCATTAAATATAGTTTGTATCACTCTTATACTTTATTTTGGACCAAATATAACTCTTCTTTAGAATCTGGACATCAAAATTTACTTTGTGTAAATTTTTGGTACCTTTCTGATAAAGTTCATTTTTTTATGAATAGTGTAAAATGTTGTATTTTAATTCAAAACCTCTTTTTAATATAAATTATTTATATTATTAGATTATTATTTTAATTGGTTTTAAAGTGAAATTATAAAATATTTTTACCAGTTAATCCAATGGTGGTCATTGGAATCAATTTCACATTGAAATTGGACTTAAACTGGTGTCAATCTTTTGATACTTATTGTTTCACAAAAACACGCTATTTGTCATGACAGCGGGAATTAATTATTAAATTAATTAATTTGACTTATATGTTTTGAATTTTGTAAAATGGACTTCATTTTTGAATTCGGAATATCAAATATAGCTTAGGTTGAATTTTTGGTAATTTTCTGAAAAACTTCAATTTTTGATGAATAGTGAAAACACTAAGTGTTAATCAAGCAAACTGATTTTTCAATTAAATGAATGTTTACCACTAATGTGTATTGAATTTTGAAAATCTGACATACATGGTTGTCATTAAGAAGTAAAATGTGGTTCAATGAGATTAAAATAATTTTTTGGTGAATAGTAACTTTTTTTCATTAATCGCGATTAGAGGTAATTAGTGTAGTTTAAGGTAAAAATGGTAATATAAGAATGTGAAAACACCATGACACTTGTCCTACACCTATTGGGTGAGTCATGGCCGACCAAGAAAATCCATGGGCCAACTTGGGGACCCCATGGAGCCACTTTAGTTGGAAAATGACATTGATATATTTTTATTTAATGTTAAAGTGAAAATGACACTAACATAAATTGTTTTACTACAATAATTTTTAAGTGGGGTTATACAAGTCCAAATTTGATTATAAATAGTCATTGGAAAGCTAAAAAGATTTACTACATCATAGTATTTGTTTTATAATTTTTAGACATTAAATAAATTAAATTATATATGACATAATAATGATGCAGCGATGACATCATTATTTGACGATTTAAATAAAATGGAAAGATAATGAAACATCTAAAACCTACACATGTCCAAAACCAATTGAATGAGTGGATTTCGAACCCTTATCACCTTATCCACGAATATCAATGTGGTACCTTTTAAAACCGAAACACATTTTCAAATAAAGTAATATTTCTTTACTTTCCAAAAGTGCCCCTCCTCTCCTCTTATAAAAGGCCCCCACCTCTACCCCATTTCACACACTTCTCAAGCCTTTGGCTCAGCCAACCCCTGCCCAATTACTCTCTAGACATCCCTCTCCTCATCCTAGAGGATTCCCTTTGGGCATAATCCTTTCAAAAGAAGCCTTTAGGCTCAAATCAAAAGGGAGTAACACTTTTAAAGGTAATTCATTCTCTCTTGTTCATTTGTTTTATTTTTCTTCTCCAACCCTCTAAACTCTTTTTATTTACTTCTTTTGTAACAACACCAGTATCTTCAATATACTATGATGTTGTTATAATATTTATTTGAGCTACACTCTCACACAACTACATCAAATGGTTAAAGAACATACGGTTTCCGTGGATGGAGAAATTCTGCCTCCCGAAACGATGATTGTTCAATACTCATTTAACACCTTCAAGGGTGGCCATTATGATGTCACTATTTTTATATATGATATATAATATGTTTATGTCTTCTTTAAGATTCTGTATTTTTCATTTTTGGAATACCTTTATGGTTTCCATTATGGGTAAACACGATATCTTCATTTAAGGAAGTGCGGACTACCGCCCCCTAAAAGTGATGTGATTCGTTAATGCCATATGTGGGACGTGTAAAGGATGGATTTAAAGTTATTATATATGATGTTATACTGGAATTATAATATACCTCTATATCATTATTATTTCTTTCCATTAAAGTATGAGATAGAAATGAAAGTAGCATTCATGCGTACGTACGGCTTACCGTCTCCATGAACGGTGCATTTCATTTCTTATCCCCAAATGTAATGTACTATTAAAAGTACATGTATATAATGGATATATATAATTAATGATATATCTAAATGATGAATATAATTATGGAATTAAAATATACATACCTCTCATTTACTTTTAATTCCATTAATATGACAAAGAAATGAAAGTAGCGTTCATGCGTACGTACGGCTTACCGTCTCCATGAACGGTGCATTTCATTTCTTACCTCTAAATGATTATGTAATATTATAAATACATGTATATGCTGGATATATATGATAAATATTATATCCAAATCGGGAATTTTATTCTGGATATAAAGAACTTTTGACCATACGAACAACATGTAATTGTAAGAAGTCAACTTTCGACTTAAGAACCAAATATTGACAAAACAAACATTATTAACTTAAATGGTTACATAATGTTTATAACATGGAAATAAGTGATATAAAAAGAATAATGAACTTTAAAAAGGTTCTTAATCAAGTATAAATTAACTCAAGTTAATTATTCAGGACGTTAAAGAACGATCGAGTCAAGTCGGACCCAAGGTATGGGACTTCGTCTCAATCTCCTTTCATTGAGGCATATTTCGTTTTATACACAACTTTCTTTTATACGGTGTATAAACCCCTTTTACTTTTACTTTTATACAAAAGGAATATTTTTCTACGAAGCGTTTTACAAAATGACAAAAAGGAATGTTTCTTTTAATGTACACGGTGACAACGACCTTTTCCGCCGACGCGAGTATTATTTGGTCTTTGGCTTTCTCAACAAGCCGTAATGTTTTTAGAATAAAATACATACCATATAATCGTTTATGTATTTTGGTATTGAAAATGGTTTTGAAAAAGGATTCTATTATGTCAATATATTTATGATATATTTTGATTGAAATTTGGAAATGTTATCATTCCTTTATATTGGTTTTATGTTTTATGATTTTATATTGGTACTTGGACATTTTAACGGGTGGTTACGTTATAAACCATATGACGGGTGGTGCCGTGAATACCAGGACGGGTGGTTACGTTATAACCTCCAATGCATTGGGTATGGAAGTCGGCCGTATGGCTATTCCATTAAGTATGTATGGAAATTGGCCGTATGGCTATTCCATTAAGTGATATGTGTGGAAGTCGACCGTATGGTTATTCCACTTAAGTATGTTTATGTCCCAAGTTACCTTTATAAATGTTATGTGTCCTTTTTATGGATTTTATGGTAATCCTTTGGTTACAAAAATGTAAGTAATGATACTTTATTCAATGAAGAGTTTTTACAACTTCATGAAGGTGAAGGTATTACTTTGATATAGTATACATGGTTTACTTGATGTTTGAAAAACTAACAGTTTTCATTATTTTTGTATCCCTTACTGAGCTTTTTATGCTCACCCCATGTTTTTCGAAATGTTTTTCACAGGACTTAAAGTGGAATAAGGTCAAGGATGGGATCAAGGGAATTTCATGCTATCTAAAACATGGAATCTATACATCTTTCTTTTTAAGAGTTTTTATTTTATGGAGACTTAGTAGAAGTGTCTACTTTGTAATCTTTTAAGATGTAATAGTTATGTTCTAATTCTCTAAAACTCTAAACCTGAAAAGATCCTCAATGTGAATTATTCATTTAATTAAATATTAAGTAAGGTTTAAGGATGGGGCCTTATATGAACAATGGAGCAAGGTGTTTTATTTTAGTGGTTTAGAAATGGTGATTTCTATATCTATTGTGATAATCACAAAAAAACTTTATATGATGTATGATATGGTCTCCTAGTTAATACGAAATGGTGGTTCCTATGATAGTATTGGAAAATGTATAACTACAAAAGTAAATTGATTTCTGTAGCAGTTGAGAAATGGTGGTTATCAAGTCTCTAATGAGAAACAAACAACTTCTTATTGCCATGTTTATTGTTACTATTTGAAGTATAATTTTTGATATCTATCACTAAAAAATTATATAAGTCTTCAATTAAACATTTTGAAACATTATTTATTTTTAAATTATAGTTATGATGATATAAATCACTTAATGAATAGTTTTGAACATCATTAATCATTATAATAAAACATTAAAAATGGATGATGAATATAATGTTATAAGACTCCAAAATAGTTCTGGAATGATAGTTCTTCAACAACTAAAACTGTAAGTTTTTTTGTATGTACAAGGGATGATATTTATGCACATTTAATGATAAAAATATTTAGTATATGACATAATTATGTTTTATACTATGAAACATTACGATATAAAGGTAATCCACAACAATTAAATATTTAACTAATCTAGGTGGTCTAGACTATTCCAAGAAGGATCTATTGGTCAAATTATGTACTCTATGGAATTAAATTAGGAAATTTATGGAATTATTAGTGAAATAAAAAACCCTAGTCAATTGATATATAATCCTATATATCAATAAGTTGGCATACATATTAACCATGTATTAATAAATAATTCATTATAGAGTGAGTTTTTTCCTAAACTCACATTACATTATTAACATCTAAGGTAAATGGTAGGATTTACGAGGAGTATTATATATTTATTTTTTCATTTCATGATTCCTTTCAATATATATTTTTCAAATAGCTATATAAAAATTAACCATAAACCAATTATGTAAACTAATGGATATCAAATAAGTCAATATATGGAGGAATTCCATAATTTAACAACCTCAGTTATTGGATGGGAAATATTTGTATTGCAAGTGAAAGCATCAAATTTATATCATGAAAACATAAGTTTAATATTAGTTAATGATCTTATGGATTCTAAATATATTAAATTACCCAAAATAGAAATGATATAAATCACAATAACTATATTACTATTAGGGAATCAAGTCTCTTTTGAGCCAATGGTCTGAATCATTATTTTGTTTAATTGTGGATCTAGATTCACAAGTTCTCATAAGAATAATTAAAATTTATAATTGATAGTGGGAGAAGTTTTTCTGTGGAAAAATATTGTATAGGATTTATAAACCATAGTGGTGGTTATATTTTCACTAATGTTGGTGACATATTACACATTATAAATAGTAATTCACATTAAGAGATTTGGGTTTTGAAAATATCTATGATTTAGAAGTTCTAATGAATTCAAATATTTATTCCATGTACTGGGATTCGCTCTGTGTCTTAGCGGTTTATGTAAATCCATTCGTTGGTATTACTAGAAAATTATACATGAATGACATAATAAAGATACCAATAATGATTTATTAGTTATAAAAAAACATAATTCTAAAATATATTTTAATTATGATCATCATTACTACTATGATCATATATTAGAAATTTACTATCAGGCCCTCCTCCCTTAGTTTAAAGTTCATAGAACATTTCTATATGACATGACAAAAAATGTAAGATAAATTAAATAATGACAATATGGAATGAAATTTTTTATGATCCATTTTTTTGTATTAAAACATGTATAATGGTCATAGGGTTTTAATTTTAATGTAAATGTTTCTATTTATATATAAGAGTGTATTATGAGTGATATAATTTTCTTGGGAAAATATGTTTTAAAACATATGTTAAATGGTTAATTTTTCTTATGTTAGTTATATATAAGGGTAATTTATTCAAAAGGTATTCAGTAACATACTATATTATAAGAAAAAATATCTACTAGAATAGATCAAGGGTTTCCTTAAAACCACATCATAATGTAAAGTTTACATGGTATTGAAAAATAAAAGATGAAATAATTTACCTGAATTGTTTCCAAATTAACATGGCGTTCTTATGATGAGTTGAAAATATATACCTAATAATAATTTTCAAATATATTTCTCATTCCATGATATGTACTTAGGTTGGATCAGTTTTATTCACAATGAATAAAATGAAAATATCAAATAATACTAGGAGAACAATACATGCATGAAATTATAAATGTTAAATAGTGAATGGGAAACCAAAACTAGATGAGTTATTAGTAATTAGATAAATGGGAATAATAATTATTAGGGGATATAAAACTAGTATTCCTTATATAAAATTGATATGAAATCATATTAAGTATACTGTAACAGGAAAGGGTAAATATTATTACATTTATTAGATGAAATATCTACATTATTAGAAGTAAATTATACAATATGATATATTGTTAAGGCCTGTTTAGAGATGAATTTTCCAGATATTGAATATATAACTAGGTGGTAAATTATTAGTCTTATAATAGTTAATTTTAACTATTTTATTGTCTATTATATCTTCATTAACATTGGAAAAAAGGTATATAATCTATGATATTATCTCATGATGGATTTTCATTTAGATATTAGTTTGTACTAAAAATGACATCAACATGATATCTATAGGGATTAATAACCCTTACATTATCTTATAATATGATATTTCGTCATGTGTGGAAAACTAGTTGGAGAGTTTGTAGTTGGTTATAGTGAAAGTGAGATTCTGTTGGAGATAATACCATAAAATAAACTACTCTTGACAATTTATAAAAAAATATTTTTATTTGTGAATATTAATTAATATATTGTAACATGATAATAATTATTTATTTTGACATCTAAATGATAATTTCATATCTATAAATATTAAAACAAACTGTCATGTAACATCCTCATTATGATAAGAACCTTTATGTGCAATAAAATAATTCTTAAATCCATGTTCTATTTCAAGATGATATAATTTGATGATAAAAAAATTATATAGACTTTAATGGGTAGGGTTCTCATAAGATATTTAGACTTTTTATCACAAAGTTTATGCTTTATAATCTTTTAGAGAATGAGGTTTTGAAAATATACCAACCAATGTGAAATAATTATGTTTTATATGTCATATGATATTACTATCCATGAAACATTATAATGGTACTACGACTTCAATTAAATGTTATTGAGTTCCTTGAGTTATATAGAGTGATGTAATTGTTAAAATCATGATCATATATGCTGGTCGTGAGATAGGATTTTTTGGATATGTTATGAGTGATATAAAATTATTGAATAACATAAGAAAGTATTTGTACCTTCTATATAATTAATGTATATATAACTATCTCTTTGATTGAAATGGATGTATATTATAAATCCATCTCCATTGTTTGATATCGATGTGTTCATTTTTAGAAAATAAAAGGAAGATAATTTTATTATATATGTTGAAGAAACATGTGATGCAAAATAGTGAATTTGGTATATAAGGAAAGGTATTATATTATATATTTTATTTTTATTGGTGGTTGTATGTTATTCTACCTTAAACCATTTTCCATATGGGTGACTTGGATAATATTAATGTGTTAACCATGGAATTTAACAAGTTATATCGAATCGTATTATGAAAATACCCTATTGGGTCAGTCACAGTGTGTATCCAAAACATCAGATAAATTATATATTAAATGAACATTTTGAATAATTAATTTGCCCATAAATGGTTTAATAATAATCAATGTTTGGATAAACAATAATATTAAATCACCAATTTTTTGAGATAATATTTGAGAGTTGAATATTTAATTAATAGGTATTCTCTCTTTTATTAAATGTGATTTTATTTATTTATTATTGAATATGGAGTTTATATTTATTTGTTAACCTATATAGTCATTATAAGGCCCCAACGTTAAACCTTACTTAATCTTGAGTTATTACAAGATTACACATTGAGGATCTTTTCAGGTTTAGAGTTTTAGAGAATTAGATCATAAAACATGCATTACATCCCACATTTAAACAAAGTGGTTACAAGATAGTATTAATTTTTTTCCCATAAACAAAAACATATTTAAAATAAAACATGGATTCTTTCTTGACACTTCCTTGACACTATCATCATATCATGTAACCTTCCCTTGACCTATGAAAAAAATTTCAAAAACATGGGATGAGAATAAAAATCACAGTAAGGGATATAAAAATATGGAAAGGAAACATGAGTACATGTATACATAAGAATCAATGAAATCATAATCTACTCATAAAACATAAGCACTTTATCATACCTCATCAAATCATGAATAAATCATAGAAATCATAATAAATAAAGGTAACTTGAGGCATTCATAACATTCTTACGTAGGGAGTAACCCTCTTGGTTACGTTTGGAATACCCATCACAGTATATTCCCTAAATTTCTTCAGTTAAACCTTAACGTTTAAGTACTTCATGTTACCCAATGCATTGGAGAGCTATATCGGGCTCACCCGCCCTTAGTTTATCACGAAACCACCCGTCTTCATAACAATGCCCAACAACCATAACATAATCGTACCAAATAATACATGCATAAAGGAAACATAACATTTCCATATTTCAATCACAAGATATCAATAAAACACATTGATATAACAAAAACATTATCAAATCCATTTTCAATACAAAAATAAAAGAAAAGTAAAACATGGTATTTATTTTTCTTTTAAAAAAACGGTATGGCTTGTAGAGGAAGCCAAAACTCAAATAATTGTCACGGCGGTGGAGAAGTCATTGTCGCCGCATACGTACGAAACAAACATTCCATTTTTTCATTTAGTAAACGCTTCGTATAAAAAGATTCTTTTTGAATAAACATAAAAGTCAAAGGGTTTTATACACCGTATAAAAGAAAGTTGTGTATAAAACCAAATATGCCTCAATGAATGGAGATTGAGACGAAGTCCCATACCTCGGGCCCGACATGACTCGATCGTTCTTTAACCTCCTGAATAATACACTTGATTTAATTTCTACTTTCTTAAGAACCTTTTCAAGTTCATTATTCCTTTTATATCACTTATTACCATGTCATGAACACTATGTAATTATTTAAGTTAATAATAGACGTTTTAACGATCATCGGTACCTGAGTCAAAAATAAACTCCTTATAATTACAAGTTGTTCATGTATCCATTATATCTAGAGTTATACTCATGATGTAGATATCATATATATCACATATATCCAGTATATACATGAATTTATAATATTACATAACGTTTATAGGTAAGAAATGAAATGCACCGTTCATGGAGACGGTAAGCCGTACGTACGCATAAATGCTACTTTCATTTCTATTTCATATTTTATGGAATGGAATTATAATGATATAAAGATTTATTATAATTCCAGTATAATATAATATATAATACCATTAATTACATCCTTTATACCTCCCACATATGGCATTAATGAATAAAATTACTTTGAGGGGGCGGTAGTCCGCACTTCCTAAAATGAATATATCACGTTTACCCATAATGGAAACCATAAAGGTATGACATAAATGAAAAATAAAGAAGCTTAAGTAAAACATAAAAATATTATATATCATATATAAATATAGTGTCATCTTAATGTCCACCTTTGAAGGTATTAAAAGAATATTGAACAATCATCATTTCGTGAGGCAGAAATTCGCCATCCACAGAAACAGTATGTTCTTTAACCATCAGATGTAGGCGTGTGTAAGTGTAGCTCGAATCATTCTTATAACAACATCCTATAATATGGAAGATACTTGTGTTTTTACAATATAAATGAATAAAAAGATTTTAGGGGGTTGGAGAAGCAAAATAAAACATAAGAACACAATAGAAGACACTACCTTTAAATTGGGTAACTCTTTCTGATTTGAGCTCAAAGGCTTCCTTGGGAAGCCTTATGCCCAAAGTGAGGCTTCTAAGAGTTATATAGGGATGTGGATAGACAAAATGGGTAGGGTTTGGGCGAGCCAAAGCTTTGGAAGTGTGGGTAAGGTGGTAGAGGTGGGGTCCTTTTATAAGAAGAGAGGAGGGGCACTCATGGAAAGTTATAAATGGATACATTATTATAATATGGTTTTAGGATGTTAAAGGTCCCAAAATTATACATTTCTAGGTTACGGTTATAAGAGTTCTAAATCCACCCATCCAATAGGTTTTTGGAAAGTGTAGGTCTTAGAGTTTACATTATATTTTCAATTTATTTAAATCGTTAAATAATGAGGTCATCGCTGCATCATCATGGTGTCAAAAATAATTCAATTTATTTAATGTCTAAAAATTATAAAAAATATACCATGATGTAGGAAATATTTTTATCTTTCTAATGAATATTTATAGTAAAAAATATGACTTTTATAACCCCATTTAAATTTTTTTTAGTAAAACAACTCATGTCTGTGTCATTTTTACTTTTACATTAAATAAAAAGAATTAATGTCTTTATCTTACCCAAGTGGCTCCATGGGGTCCCAAAAATCGACTGATGGGTTTTCATGGTCGGCAATGACACATCCAATAAGGGTAGGACATGTGTCTAGGTCATTTCATGTTATTAAAACACTGTTTTTACCTTAAACTACACTAATTACCTCTAATCGCGTTAAAAAAATAAAAGTTACTATTCACCAAAAAATTATTTTAATCCCATTGAACCGCATTTTACTTCTTAATGACAACCATGTATGTCGGATTTTTGAAATTCAAAACACAGAGGTGGTAAAATTTCATTTAAATGAAAAATCAGTTTTTAAGTACCACTTAGTGGTTTCACTATTCATCAAAAATTGAAGTTTTTCAGAAAAATACCAAAACTTCACCCTAAGATATATTTGATATTATGAATTGAAAAATGATTTATATTTTACAGAATTCAAAACATATAAGTTACATTAATTAAATTAATAATTAATTCCCACTGTCAGAGCAAATAGAGTGTTTTTATGAAACAATAAGTATCAAAAGATTGACACTAGTTTAAGTCCAATTTCAAAGTGAAATTAATTGCAACGACCACTATTGGATTAAATGGTAAAAATCTATTCTAATTGAACTTTAAAACCAATTAAAAAGATAATCTAACAATATAAATTAAATTAGACGAAAAAGCAGTTTTGATGTAAATGCAGTATTTTTCACTATTCATTAAAAAATGAACATTGTCAGAAAAATACCAAAACATTATCCAATAAAAATTTCAATGTCCCAGTCATAAATAATAAGTTTATTTTTACAAATATAGATTATAAAATTGTCAAAAGTTTTATTTAAAAATGGTTTTCCATCAAAAAGCAGTAAAACAATGTTTTAAAAATATTAGTGTATTCCATGCTTAAGATTGGATTTATTCTCATTTTAAGCCTCTAAAACACTATCTAATTCATTAATAGACATAGATAAAAATATATATTATTCATTACTTACTTGGTATGTTACATCCTTCCCCCCTTCAGAAAATTTCGTCCCCGCAATTTATTTACTTATCGAATAAGTGGGGGTATTTAGTCCTCATTGCATTTTTAGATTCCCATGTTGCCTCTTCAACCATGTGGTTTTTCCACAAAACCTTTAACTGATGAATCACCTTATTATGTAACACATGCTCCATGTGGTCAAGAGTCTGGACCGATTGTTCCTCATAAGATAGGTTCTCTTCCAGCAGAACTACCTCTGGACTCAAAACATGAGATGGATCCGGCATATACTTTCTCAACATCAAAACATGAAAAACATTGTGTACCTAAGATAAACTCTGAGGTAAAGCCACTCGGTAAGCAACTGATCCAAGTCTCTTCAGAATTTCATATGGTCCAATGAAACTTGTACTCAACTTTCCTTTCTTACCGAATCACATCACACTTTTCCAGGGTGAGACTTTGAGAAAAACAGGACCACCTGCCTCAAAAGAGAGATCCTTCCTCCTGTTCTCTGCATAACTCTTCTGCCTGCTCTGAGCTTTTCTCATGTGTTTCTGTATCAGCTAAACTTTTTCTGCCAACTCTTCTACCAATTCTTGTCCCATCAGCTTCCTTTCACCCACTTCATCCCAGAAATCTGGGGTTCGACACCGCTTCCCATATAACGCCTCAAATGGTACCATCTGTATACTGGGATGAAAACTATTATTATAAGAAAACACAACCAAAGAAAGATGTTTGTCCCAAATTCCATGATAATCCATCAAAAAAGCATGTAGCATATCTTCCAAAGTCTGAATTGTTCATTCTGACTACCCATTTGATTGAGGATGAAAAGCTTTACTAAAATTTAATTCAGAACCCAAAGACTTATGAAGGCCTTTCCAAAAGTTAGAAGTAAACCTGAGATCACGGTCAGATACAATGGAGAGAGAAACTCCATGTAACCTGACTATCTCTTTATGATACAAATTGGAAAGTTGATCTTGGGAAAAAGTATCTCGTATAACAAGGAAATGAGAAGATTTAGTCAAGCGATCAACAATAACCTAGATTGCATTATTACCTCGAGGTGTCTTTAGAAATCCCACAACAAAGTCCATGGATATATTCTCCCATTTCCACTCTGGCACTAGTAAAGACTGAAGCATCCCTTTCGGTAACAGCCACTCTGCTTTAACCTGTTGACATGTCAAACACTTCACAGTAAAATCAGCAATATCTCTTTTCATTCCATCCCACCAGTAATACTCCCACAGATCTCTATATATCATAGTACCACCAGGATGAACTGAAAACGGAAAACTATGAGATTCACATAACAACTCTCTCTTCAACTGTGAATCACAAGGTACACACAATCTCTTCCCAAATCTCAAAACACAATCATTATCAATGTTGAATTCAGGCAACTTACCCTTCTGAACCAGCTCTACCTTTTTCTGCAACTCACTGTCTTGCTTCTGTACTTGCTTAATTATATCTAATAGAGAATATTTCACTAATACCTGAAACAAAACAGAAGAACATCCTGTACCAAAAACTTATATTTCAATGTTCACCAAATCCCTAACCAAAGGATCACATTCCAAACGCAACATTGTTAATCAAGCACTACTTTTTCGACTCAAAGCATCAGCCACTTTATTTGTTTTTCCCATATGGTAATGAATTGTACAATCATAATACTTGATTAATTCTAGCCATCTCCATTGTCTCATGTACAATTCTTTCTGAGTGAATATATTCTTTAAACTTTTGTGATCGGTATATATTTCACACTTTACTCCATACAAATGATGCCTCCAAATTTTTAAAGCGAAAACAACAACAGCTAATTCCAAATCATGTGTAGGGTAATTTACCTCATGAGTTTTCAACTTCCGTGAAGCATAAGCAATTACCTGATCATTCAGCATTAGGAAACAACCAAGTCCTTTCAATGAAGCGTCACTGAAGATAACAAACTCACCATTCCTGGAAGGTAGTGCCAAAACTGGATCATTTACCAATCTTCTTTTCAATTCCTGAAAACAATCATCACATTCTTTTGTCCAGATAAACTTAACACCCTTCCGAGTTCTCTTAGTCATTGGACTAGATAACCGTGAAAAATTTCTAGCAATCCTTCAGTAATAGCTTTCCAAACCAAGAAAACTACGAATCTCGGTTACATTTGTGGATCTTGGCCATTCTTCCACAACCTTTTTTATAGGATCAACAGTTATCCCATCTTAGAAACAATGCGACCAAGGAAAGAAATTTGTTGCAACCAAAACTCACACTTTCTGAATTTCCCATTCAATTTCTTTTCATTTAAGGTTTGAAAAATAACCCTTAAATGTCTTTCATGCTCCTCTTTACTTTTAGAAAACACCAAAATATCATCAATGAAAACCACCACAAACTAATCCAAGAACTCATGGAAAATTCTATTCATTAAGTCCATGAATACAGTAGGTGCATTGGTTAGCCCAAAAGGCATTACTAAAAATTCATAATGGACATATCTTATACGAAACGCAGTCTTCGGAACATCTGCTTCCTTTACCTTCAATAGATGGTACCCCGATATCATGTCAATATTTGATAAATACTGAGCTCCCTGGAGTTGATCAAACAAATCATCGATATGAGGCAAAGGATATTTGTTCTTAACAGTGATGTTATTCAAGGCTCTATAATCAATGCAAAGTCTCATTGAACCATCTTTCTTTTTAAAAAATAAAACAAGAGCACCCCATGGTGATGTGCTAGGTCGAATGAAACATTTCTCTAATAAATCTTACAATTCCTCCTTCAACTCTAAATGTTCAATTTGAGCCCTTCGATTAGGGGGTTTTGAAATTGGATTAGCATCAGGAACTAAGTCAACAGTAAATTCAACTTCCCGATCTGGTATTATTCCAGGAAACTCATCAGGAAAAACATTAGGATACTCATTTACCACTGGCACATCATTAATCTAAACAGTTCCTTCATTTTCAATGATGTGTGCAAGGTAACATTCATTTCCATCTTTTACAAGTTTCTTGGCCTCTTGATATGTTATCAACAGTAAGGGTTCATTATTGTTCACAAACTGATAGTCTTTCTGAAAAGAAACATCTTTAGCCCTACAGTCAATCTTAGCATGATAAATAGAGCGCAATTCCATACCTAGGATAACATCAATCTCTACTAGAGGTAAAACAATAAGGTTTGCAAGTAGGTTCTTTCCACGGATAAGGATAGGAAGATTCTTATAAATTCTTTTTGCCTCAACATTTCCCCTAGGTGTTTTTACCACAAGTTCAGGAGTCATTTCTTAAGATGGTATTCCAAATTTACTAGAAAAATTTTCAGAGATGAAGGAATGTGTAGACCCCGAATCAAACAAAACACTGGCATAATCTGAAAAAACAAACAAAGTACCTGATACAACTTCATTTGACGGCCCGACATCTGCTGAAGTAGTTGCAAAGGATTTCACCACCCGTTTCTACTTGTAGTCTAACTGCTTCCCATCACTCAAGCTCTTTTTCGGACACACGTTTGCATAGTGACCCATCTCATTGCACTTAAAACATTTCACTAAATGTAAATCAAATTTGGTCTTACCTTCACCTTGATCTTTTTCAGTGAAATCACGAGCCTTATGTCCCATCTTACCACATTGGTAGCACTTTCCGGAATTCAGAAGACATTCCCCACCATGCCTTTTACCACATTTTATCACAAACTGGAAACTTAGTTTTCTTACCATCAGACTTTTTTGAAGAATTGTTTCCTTTCTCCTGCCACCTCGGTCTCTTCTTCTGTTGGTTGTTATCGAACACTTCATCATCAGCAAACTCCATTTCCACATTCTCAGCACATCGAACAAGCTTTTCATAACTTTTGAACTCACGAGAAGCTAAAGCCCTTTGATATTTTGGCTTTAATACTGAGTAAAAACGATTGATTTTACTATCAATGTCTCAGATACAATTTGGAGCATATCTTGCCAATCGAGTGAACCTCTCTTCATAGGCAGCCACTGAGTCTTCCTATTACCTCAATTCCAAGAATTGTTTTTCCATCCTAAGTCGAACAACCTTAAGAAAATACTTCTCAAGAAACATACCTTTGAATTCATCCTAGTCGAGAGCATCAATCTCATCAGTGTCCCTGATATTTTTAACCATTGACCACCACTGATCTGCTTCACCCTCCAAATAGTAAATACCAAGACTAACCTTTTGATTGTCTAAACACCCCCTGACATCGAAAATCTTTTCCAGTGCTTTAATCCACCCTTTAGCTAGCACATGGTCAGATGATCCTCTGAATGATGGGGGATGTTTCCTCATGAAATGTTCCACCACTGGCATGTTCCTCTACGGTTGATCTGGATAACCTCGTGCATGGATACCACCACCATTTATCATTTGATTCAACTGCGCCATTACTGCAACAAGCTGTTCAGTTCCAATTCCGACCATCTTAGGATGCTAATTTGGAAGGTTATTTCCTTCTGTATGCCTTCCTAGCACTGCTTCCCTGTTTCCTATGTGGAAAACCATTCTGAACAAACATTTCATAGATTAATCAACATGGTAATATTCAAATGCTATATCATTTCAATTTGACCATAAAAAAAATATTTTTAGATAATAATTTAATAAAATTCTAACTCCTAAAGTTATCTAAACCGACCTTTGATACCAAATATAAGGCCCCAACCTTAAACCTTACTTAATCTTGAGCTATTATAAGATTACACATTGAGGATGTTTTCAGGTTTAGAGTTTTACAGAATTAGATCACAAAACATGCATTACATCCCACATATAAACAAAGCGGTTACAAGATAGTATTCATTTTTTCCCATCAATGGAAACATATTTAAAATAAAACATGGATTCTTTATTGACACTTCCTTGAAACTATCATCATATCATGTACCCTTCCCTTGACCTCTGAAAAACAGTTCAAAAACTTGGGATGAGAATAAAAAGCTCAGCAGGGGATATAAAAATATGGAAAGGAAACATGAGTACATGTATACTTAAGAATCAATGAAATCATACTCTACTCATAAAACATAAGCACTTTAACATACCTCATCAAATCATGAATAAATCATAGAAATCATAAGACATAACGGTAACTTGAGGCATTCATAACATTCTTACATAGGGAGTAATCCTCTTGGTTACGTTTGGAATACACATCACAGTATATTCCCTAAATCTCTTCGGAGAAACCTTAACGTTTAACTCCTATGTGTTACCCAATGAATTGGAGAGATATATCGGGCTCACCCACCCTTATTTTATCACTGAACCACCCGTCTTCATAACAATGCCCAAGAACCATTACATAATCGTACCACATAATACATACATCAAGGAAACATAACATTTCCACATTTCAATCAAAAGATATCAATACAACACATTGATATAAAAATAATTTTGAAAACCATATTCAATACCAAAATAAAATTAAATTAAATCAGGGTATTTATTTTTCTTAAAAAAAACGTTATGGCTTGTAGAGGAAGCCAGAACTCAAATAATGGTCACAGCAGCGGAGAAGTCATTGTCGCCGTATACGTACAACAAAAACATTCCCTTTTGTTGTTTAGTAAACACTTTGCATAAAAATATTCCTTTTGAATAAACGTAAAAGTCAAAGGGGTTTATACACCATATAAAAGAATGTTGTGTATAAAACAAAATATGCCTCAATGAATGGAGATTGAGATGAAGTCCCATACCTCGGGTCCGACTTGACTCGATCGTTCTTTAACCTCATGAATAATAAACTTTAGTTAATTTATAATTGCTTAAGAACCTTTTTCATGTTCATTATTCCTTTTATATCACTTATTACCATGTCATTAACACTATGTAATTATTTAAGTTAATAACGGTCGTTTTAACGATAATTGGTACTTGAGTCAAAAATAAACTCTTTATAATTACAAGTTGTTCATGTATCCATTGTATACAGTGTTATAATCATGATTTAGATATCATATATATCATATATATCCAGTATATACATGCATTTATAATATTACATAAATTTTATAGGTAAGAAATGAAATGCACTGTTTATGGAGACGGTAAGCCATACGTACGCATGAACGCTACTTTCATTTCTATTTCTTATTTTATGGAATGGAATCATAATTATATAAAGTTTTATTATAATTCCATTATAATATCATATATAATACCATTAATTACATCCTTTATAAGTCCCAGATATGGCATTAATGAATCAAATCACTTTGAGGGGGCGGTAGTCCGCACTTCCTAAAATGAAGATATCGCGTTTACCCATAATGGAAACCATAAAGGTATACCATAAATGAAAAATACATAAGCTTAAGTAAAAAATAAACATATTATATATCATATATAAATATATTGTCATCTTAATGGCCACCTTTGAAGGTGTTAAAAGAATATTGAACAATCATCATTTCGTGAGGTAGAAATTTGCCATCCACAGAAACAGTATGTTCTTTAACCATTAGATGTAGGTGTGTGTAAGTGTAGCTCAAATACTTCTTATAACAACATCCTAGTATATGTAATATACTGGTGTTGTTACAAAATAAATGAATAAAAAGAGTTTTGGGGGTTGGAGAAGAAAAATAAAACATAAGAACACAATAGAAGACACTACCTTTAAATCTGGTAACTCTTTTTAATTTGAGCTCAAAGGATTCCGTGGGAAGATTTCTGCCCAAAGTGAGGCTTCTAAGAGTTATAGAGGGATGTGGAGAGACAAAATGGGCAGGGTTTGGTCGATACAAAGGCTTTGTAAGTGTGGGTAAGGTGGTAGAGGTGGGGGCCTCTTATAAGAGGAGAGGAGGGGTACTCTTGGAATGTTATAGAAGGATACTTTATTATAATATTCTTTTTGGATTTTAAAGGTCCAAAAATTATATATTTCTAGGATAAGGTTATACGAGTTCTAAATACACCCATACAATAGGTTTTTGGCAAGTGTAGGTCTTAGATTTTACATTATATTTCCATTTTATTTAAATCGTTAAATAATGAGGTCATCGATGCATCATCATGGTGTCATAAATATTTTAATTTATTTAATGTCTAAAAATTATAAAAAATATATCATGATGTAGGAAATATTTTTATCCTTATAATAAATATTTATAGTCAAAAATATGACTTGTATAACCCCATTTAAAAATTGTTTTAGTAAAACAACTCGTGTTTGTGTCATTTTTACTTTTGCATTAAATAAAAATCATTAATGTCCTTATCTTACCCATGTGGCTCCATGGGGTCCCAAAAATCGACCCATGGGTTGTCTTGGTCGTCCATGAAACATCCAATAAGGTTAGGACATGTGTCTATGTCATTTCATATTATTAAAACATTATTTTTACCTTAAACTACACTAATTACCTCTAACTGCGTTTAAAAACATAAAAGATACTATTCACCAAAAAAATTTTAATCTCATTGAACCACATTTTACTTCTTAATGAAAACCATTTATGTCGGATTTTTGAAATTCAAAACACAGAGGTGGTAAAATTTCATTTAAACGAAAAATCCTTTTTTTAATTACCACTTAGTGGTTTCACTATTCATCAAAAATTGATGTTCTTCAGAAAAATACACAAACTTCACCCTAAGCTATATTTGATATTATGAATTAAATAATGATGTCTATTTTACAAAATTAAAAACATATAAGTTACATTAATTAATTTAATAATTAATTCCCACTGTCAGAGCAAATAGCGTGTTTTTATGAAACAATAAGTATCAAAAGATTGACACTAGTTTAAGTCCAATTTCAAAGTGAAATTAATTCCAACGACCAATATTGGATTAAATGGTAAAAATATATTCTGATTGAAATTTAAAACCAATTCAAAAGATAATCTAACCATATAATTAAATTAGATAAAAAAGCAGTTTTGATGTAAAATGTAGTATTTTTCACTATTCATTAAAAAATGAACATTGTTAGAAAAATACCAAAAAATTATCCAATGTAAATTTCAATGTCACAATAATAAATAATAAGTTTATTTTGACAAATAGAGCTTATAAAATTGTCAAAATGTTTATTTAAAAATGGTTTGCCATCAAAAGGCAGTAAAACAATCTTTTATAAATATTTGTGTATTCCATGCTTAAGATTGGATTTATTCTCATTTTAAGCCTCTAAAACACTATCTAATTCATTAATAGACATAGATAAAAATATCTATTATTCATTACTTACTTGGGATGTTACAGACATTATACATGGTCCAATAAATACCAAGAATTAAAGATGGGATGAATTGATGGTCTAATGGAAATGATTTATAAAATATAATTTCAATATATATTAACATATTTATTCATTAAATGATATAAACTAATCAGTGAGTTTAGTTCATATAAGATAAACATGGTATATAATTTGGATTAAGTGAATAATAGTGTCCTAATGAAATTATTAAATCTATAACCCTTTCTATATATAAACCAATTTATATCATTCTCAACCAGAATCGTTATTAAAAATGAAATGGATATAGATAATCCTCCAAATCCATATTGTTCACTTCCTATATAACAGTTTCAAGAATATAGGTATATCCACTTATTCTAACCTCTCATTTATAGAGAAAACAAGAATAATATTTCCACCTCAAACCAAATCTTATGGAGATCAATGATTAATGATTAAAACATTTGAATATTCCATGCTAGGAGTAATGGATTTATAGGGTAGAATTCAGAGGCTCTTTGAGATTGTGTGGATCACTATTAGAGGGATTTTACCCTTGAATCCTCTTACCAAAATGATGGAATACCAAAACGTGTTCTAATAAATCCTTAGTGAATAAATAATTCCAAATCTTATTAAAATGTAATATATATTAATTTATGATAAAATTAAATGTTATGATCTTAAATATGGGATTCCAAGGATTCAATATTTCTTGTTCTATAGAGAAATCCAAATATGTTTACAAATTTACGTTGTTGAGCATAGGCATGACCATTTCAACTAAACCCCAGAACCTTCATTAATAAAAATCTCTCTTAGAGATGAAAGGAAGCATCTGAAAAATATTCCAAAAGGATGTTTTATAGAAGATAAAAATTTCAATATAAAGGAAATTCCATTATTGATTAATTTAATTATTAGATATGGTATAAAAGAATTAGTTCTCATGTTTGATCCCTTGTGATGGATGTATTATTTTATATCATTCAAGGGATGCAATTAAATAATTTCAGAGAGATTTATCTGGTTGAAATAGAAAATAATCTTCTCACAACTGATGCAATGGAATAAAGAACATTATGCAATAAAAAATCAAATACGATATACATAATAGTCATGAGTTTCTCATCTATTAAATTAGTATATATAAAATTATTTTGTATTTATGAAGGATATTATAATATCATGGAGGCATCAATTTATTTTTTCCAAAACAAAATTAATGATATGATGATATACCCTAATAAGAATAATAATAATTTATTTATGGGAATTATTGAGGTTTATGGATACTTAATTATACATGGTCATGAAGTCAAGGATGTGTAAATAATAAGGAAAATATTTAAAATTCAACCACCTATATGAAATCAAAATATTTTATCTCTTAAGGAAATAAATTTGGTAGAATTATCTTTTTTTTTTCAATTAATCCAAGTGTAATATTAGATTACTATATAGCCAAAATTTAAGACAATACTACTGAAAATTTTGTTATTTGGGATGGGTCATTTGTGATGGGGTCCCATTACGAATGACCAGTTGCAAAAAATTGTGTTATCAAAATGTTTTTAGGACGACCCACTATAAATAGTGAGCGAGTGGTATATAAAAAACCCTTATGTGATGGGACCTTCTAAAAAAGTTTTAAAAAATTAAAGAAATTAATATTTATAGAATGTAATAAATTAATATTACTAATAATAAAATAATAATAATAAAATAATATTAAATAATACTAAAATAATAATAATAATATAATTTTTAAAAAATAATAATTATAATAATAATATTTCAATAAATAATATGATAAATTAAAATAATAATAATAAAATAATAATAATAATAATAATTAAAAAATGATAAACTAATAAAAAGTTCAATATTCAAAAAAAAATTTAAAATAAGAATAATAAGAATAATAAGAATAATAAAATAATAAAATAATAAAATAATATTATATAATAATAGTAATATATTAATAAATAAATAATGAAATAAGTATAAAATAATTTAATAGCATCATAAAAAATAAACAAAATAATTATAAAAACACAATATTCACAACAATATAAAAATAACACTATGTAGAAATATAATTATAAAACATTAAAAAACAAAAATACATTCAAATGTTTTATTATAAAATTTAAATACTCTACTGGGGGTCTTTTGGAGGAGGTGGAGGAGATGGTGGAGGGAACTCCCTCACTAAACTAGGAGTCATACGTCACATGCACTCCAATATTTTCTAAAACTCGTGCTACTACCACCGACGCATCTCCTCCTACTGCAACTACTGTCAACATAGATATTCCTACCCCCTATGCACACTCTATATAAGCACACCCTGATCTCATAACGGCTCCTGATAATGTGCAGCTGATGACGATGAATCTTCCTAAGCTACTCTCAAGCTGCACGTCACCGTCACAGCTGTCCCATAATAACTCTCAGCCATCAATGTAGGGCTAATACCAGTAACTTATCCTTTCTCTAAGACATACTAGGTCACTTGAATCCATTCCATATCATAAAATTATTGGGCTCTGATATAATCATCGGTCTTGGCCTAACTCTCAGTCTACGTCTGAGATGTCATGGCCTCATGTTACTCTTTTAATTTCAATTTAAAATTTAAATATTTAAAATATTATTTGAAGTTAATTTTAAAACTCAAAAAGAAATAACACTGACCAAAATATGATGCTTTCAATCACCTCTAATCTCTATAGTGACCATATCATTGTAAATCCTCCTATAAATGTTTATATCTATAATATCAGGTTATTCAAATGCCTATATGAATATAAAATAAATTGTTTACATTTAATGTTATATAATTTTTTTTAAAAATTACATACCATATGTTTCCTATGTGTACTTACTGTATGACTACCGGCTCAATGTTTCACCTCTTATATCCCCAAGTTTTCAACCAACTGATTATCTCCTTTGAAAATGATCTCCCATCCAATGTGAACATAATTCATCCCAAATATGAGATGAAATGCAATCACGTTGGTGGGAATGACTAGACTCATCAATCTCTATCACTCATACTTTCATCATTTCTTTTCATATGAAATGATGCAGAAAATGACTGCAACTCTCATTCATATACCACTCCCATTCCTTCTAGATAGAACCACACATGCTCTAATCAATGGGATGCCCTAAACCCTACAAATAATTTATAATATCATGTTATAAATTAAATATATTACAAAACAAATATTATTTATTTACATACTAGCTAGTGATCGAACATGCAATGATAATCATCAAAAGGAATTTGATCCCATGTAACTCATGATTCTGAAAAATAATTACACAATATAGAATTCCCCTATCCAAGAACTATATGCAATTTTTTCTAAAAAAAGAAAAAATAATCAGAAATTTAGTATATAATGAAATTAATGAAAACTAAATAAAATACAGAGGTAAACATAACTCTACATGAATGGATCAAAGACAAGATGTGGACGTCACTAGGGGATAGGGATTGGAATAATCAATAATGAAAGACCATGCCCCCTCCATGTACTTTCTGAACAACCAGTAGTAGGAGGGTTTGATGATCCAACATCCTGCTCATCAAATTGTAGATTTTTCACCTACAAATACTGAAACAGATCCTCATGCATATAACACCTTAAATGATTGTTGTTAGAAAATAGTTGAAAACAACTATTATATAGAGATATATATTATATATTATTATAAGTTACATTTAATATATAAATCTTCATCTTCATATCTGATGATGTCAATGTCATCATATTCCTATTCGAAATCATAAATTTCTAGATGGGTTTTAGTTTCATCATTTCATTTAATTTCAAATTATTTTGTAACATCATTAACATCATTGTCACAATTGACCCTTAAATAAGGGATGTTATCATTTATATTTTTGTCTCTTCTTGAAAAATATATATTTGGAGCAGTCTCTTGAAAAAATTCAATTCATTGCACTTCAGTAGAACCAAATTCACTTTGAGTAAACTATTTTTCTGATATTTAATTTTTATTATGCTCCCAAATAACCAAACTCTCTTAAAGTATCACAATAATTTACATCATAAATTTGATGTTTCTGATAAGATAATTAAAATGGTTCTTTTACTGTAAGTAGACATTTATTTTTAATATCAATGATTCCATAGCTTAGATAAACTTGAAATCCTCCCTTAATATCCAACCACAAACATTTAAATATCATTATGTAATTCTATCCCAGATGACACAATTCAGTAACTTCTTCCAGCATGTCGTAAAGTCAACTTCAGTTTCTCTATGATAATATCCTCTCAATAAAAAACCACAATTCATTTTTTTCGTTCCCCATATGAATTTTTATTAAATTAGAAACCATTCAGCACATATTAATTATAAGGCTTAACCATTTTGGCTAGTGGGATACTTAATACACAAAATTGATTATCAATTTTATCAACTTGTTGAGATACCTGAAAATTTTCAAAAACAATTTATCAATATAAAAAGTTATAAAATGATTTAATATGTTAAACCATAAATAATTTATGATACCAGTTTTCGAAACCAGTAGGAAAAATTATTTTTCTAATATTTTTCAAGAGAAGCTACTATAATTTTTTGAAGTTATTTCTTGTTATGATTATCATATAACCTATATATAAAATAAAATTAATGTACTATAACAAATTTTATAGAATAATTTATAGGAAAACTCCTATTAAAAATGTTGTAATTCCATTATAGTTGAGAAAAAAATATGTATATGCTCTATGATTTTCATCATATAAAATCCATCATTCATGAACTCCACTGAATCCATGTTCAGGGTGACTAAAAACTGATAATGGATTTATAATTTCATCAAAAAAAATTCCTTATTACAGGACATACCGTTTTGTTTTTAGGGATATTTATTTTGAAAATAATGGGAGAAGAAAAAAAGAAATTTCCTTGGAAAAAAGCTTCTACAATTGAGCCTTGAACCAATGCTATATTATGTAATTTTTTTCAACAATTTTTTTCATGCATATCTCGAATGGGTTCATCCATTAGAACTATGCTAGAAATATATATTTTTATTCATATTGAATATGAAACATCTAATGTTCCATTGAGTCAAATAAAGTGGGATGAATTTTTTTCTAGTTTACATTAAATTAAAACAACATCTTATTACAGTCTTCTTAGGGAATCATAGTCTGTTGTATCCAAACAAAATATCTCAAAAAATATTATATGTCTATTATTAGATCCCAAATTATTGAATTAATCAAGCCTCTAAATCTAATTGGTAGAATTATTTCAATTATAACATTACTATCATGACATTTTCATCCGGTAATATGAGCATTTTTTGATACATCTTCCCAAATTGGAACCCTAACCATTTGGAAGTCTCAAATATATTATCCATTGAGAAAATAATATTTTTTTATATTTATATAGTGTATATACTTCTTTTGGATTCATTAAATTCTGTGATCTAAAATTTGCAAATCCTTTATGTTTTGGTAGCTTACAAATTTGGGAAAGATTTAATCATGACATTACATTATCATTGGACTTAAATGGTGTATCAAAAATTGTATGAAATAAATAATAAAATTAGTTATTCTTAATATTTGTGATGTACAACATGTGATGGGCCAAAAAATTAGACCAATATAGAAGATCACAGAAAATGTTCTATTTTATTAAATTATGTTTTTCCGAAAGCTGTCAACTTTATGTTGGAGGTCCTTCTCTTTCAAATATATATTTTCTAAAATGATATTTGTTACCCTCAAAATGATGATCGGTTGGAAGGATTCTATGATAACAGTAAAAAATGTTTTTTCCATTGACGAGTATATTGGCTTTCTCTCTCATATAGAACATACATGATTTTGTACTGTGTGTACTCCTGCCAGAATACATTTTATATTCTAGGAAGTCACTAATTGTTCACTCAATGTTGATTTAAGTAGGAAATATTATTTCATAGCAACATCATTTGTACTGACACCATTACTCCATAATAACATAATTCATCAATTAATAGTTCTAATTATACATCAATTTTTATTTTCAAATATTCTAGAATTAATATGGTTAAAATGAAATATGGCTCTTTGATCAACATCCAAGGAGGTAAATTGTACAGAGTTATAAAGATATTACAATGTGAATACTGACTGCCATAAGAACCAAATGACCATTAACCCTCAGTAGAATGACCCAATCAAAAATTTTAGCCTTCTGGAGATAAAGACGGATGCACATGGTAAAATGTTTTCCATGAATCACCATCAGAGGGATGGTTTAATATTTTACGATTTGTAATATTTTTTTGTGCTATGTTATCTATGCTCTTATGTTCTATGAAAGAAATAAATGCTACTATCTGGATGTATGTGGGAAATATCTCAATTTTTTTATAATAATCACTCCACATTTCCCTAGATGAGACTCTTTGTACCTCAATTTTCCATATACGGGACAACTATCCAATGACTCATTTTCACCATAATATAAGATGCAATCATTTAAACATGCTAGAATATTCTGAAAACCAATACCCAGTTTATGAACCAACCATTTTCTCACGTTGAAATTTTTAGCAACACATTTCCTTCTAGTATCCTTGTTTTAACCAAAGGGAATATCTGATAAAAATATCATTTTTACACTCCATTATCTGATTTAATAGCCATAAAATCTTCCAGAACTTTATATTTTCTTATCATGCAGCTGGGATATAATGTTTCTCAACAAACCTCAACAACTCATAAAATTGATATGTTTCTAAATCTGGAGTAAAATCATTATTATCCTGAGTTTTAGTTTTTTGAAAATATTGTCATTACACATCATATACTAAATTTTGAAATTATGATGGATATAGAACCAACTAAATAATACCCTCACTGAAACTGCATTCACTATGTTGACACAAAAAACTTTTGAAAACTAAAACAAAATAGATGACCCCAACGTTGTAAAAGGTGTCAAAAAATCCTCAGAGAATATTTTTTACACAGTCACTTAATTATACCTTCTTAAACTAATTCTGGTTTTCATGATGCAATTGGTAAGAAAGTTTTAACACCCTCAATATATACAAGATTTAATCCGTAACCTTTTTTATTCCTATGGTGATTGATCCAAGTTTGATCATTTAATAATGAATTTTGTCGACGTCCTTATTACATTTTTTTCTAGAAAAAATAATTACATTTTTTGAATGATATTATTTAATATAATCCTGATTCAGAAAAAGATTTTTTTTAATTTTTCCTAAGTATTCCTAATTACTGCTATTTATTACTAATTACCTATAATTATTACTATTTTTCATTATTAATTACTACATTATTAATTATTTTTATTTATTACTTATTAGTACTAATTATTACTAATTATTTCTATTTATTCCTATATATTCCAATTTGTTACAAATTATTAAAAATTATTTCTAATTATTCATATTTGTTATAAATTATTAAAAATTATTATTAGTTATTCACATTCATTAAAATTTATTAGTAATTATTCCTGTTTATTCTTATATATTACAAATTATTATTATTGATTACAATTTATTACTAATTATTACTAATCATTACTAATTATTACAACTTATTACCAATTATTACAATTTATTACATATTATTATAATTGATTAATAATTATTATCATTATTACTTATTATTACAATTTATGACAAATTTTTACAATTATTACAAATTATTGTAGTTTATTTCCAATTATTTCAATTTATTACTAATTATTACAATTTAATTCTAATTATTAAAATTTATGACTAATTATTACAATTTATTAATAATTATAACAATTTATTACTAATTATTACTAATAAATACTAATAAATTCTAATTAATACAAATTAATTGTATTTTTTTACTAATTATTACTAATTATTACTAATTATTAAAATCTATTAAAATTCATTACTAATTATTACTAATTATGATTAATTATAAATAATTATTACCAATTATTACAAATTATTTGCAATTATAACAAGTTATTACTAATTTTTACTAATTTTTACTAATTTTTACTTGTTATTACTATTTATTACTAATTATTACTAATTATTAGTAATTATAAGTAAAGATTACTTTTTATGCAATTTATAACAATTTATTACAAATCATTACTAATTATTAACAATTATAACCAATTATAACAAATTATTACAAATTATTACTAATTATTACAATATATTACTAATTATTACGATTTATTGTTTGTTGTTACAAATTATTAGAATTTATTACTAACTATTTATAATTTTTACTAATTGTTAAAATTTATTTAATTCATTATTAATTTATTATAAATTATTACTATTTATTAAAATTTAATGCTAATTACTGCTAATAATTACATATTCCAACAAATTATTACTAATTATTGCAAATTTATACCAGTTGCTACTAATTATTTCTATTTATTCAAATCTATTACTAATCATCCCTAATTATTTTTAATTATTGCTAATTATTAATAAATATGGAAACTTATTAATAATATTTCTAAATAAAATTAATTACTACTAATTAATAATAATTGAAATAATAACTATTAATTAATAGTAATTAATACTAGTCACACATAATTATTGGGGAAAATAAATAATGATAAATAAAACTATCTACTTCTAATACAATTTCATTATAACTAATTAATAATAACTATAACTAATATAAAATAAATTGAATTAACAAAAAAATAAATGAAACAGATAAATACCTTTAAAATGTTACTTTTGGAGAATGTAAGTCGTGCATATTGCCCCGATTTATAATTGTAAACTATTAAAAATTTTTAGGGAAAAATCAATTTAGATTGGGAAGGAGGGGCAGAGAGAGAAGTGGAATGAATAAAACAGATAGAGGGTATATATATGAAATATTATTTGTGTCAGGTCTCATCTCAAATGATAACTCCCCTATTAATTAAGGTTCGTGGTTATAAATCCACTTGTGATGGGACCCTTTCGCAAATAACAACCTACCAACATACCATTTGAGATGAGAGATAGATCCTATCACAAATACAAAAAATACTGCTGAGTATTTGCAACAGGTGTAAAACCACATCTCAAATACCCTTCCTATGGTTTGTCTTGAAACTCACACCAAACATTTTGGAATGGGAGACATCATCCAATCACAAATAACTAATTATTTGTGATGACAAGTGGTTCCCATCTCAAATTGTCCCTCCTGGCAGACTATTTGCGAAGGGACCCTTCCAGGTCACAAATATTCATTTTTATCATTGTGCAAGTCACACATCTAAAGAGATGGATTTCAATAGATTATATAAACAAGATATCAATAATTATTAATGTTAAGATAACGTGATTCATGATTTTCTCTCAAATATGGTTGTAAGTTCATGTTGGGTAAGGGTATATTTATATGAAAAATACCATTGAAAGGATTCAAGTGAATGAAATTTGGTCACATTTCCATAATATGAGAATGCATACTAGAAGGATATGATGATTAGTTTTACATATCACAAAATAAATAAATAAGTCATCTTAATGGAATGTGAAATATTTATAGAAATCTAGAAAAAATGTATAAGAATTTTTAATATTTTAAGAAGGATACAATGGTTTTTTTCTTAAAGATCTAAAGTAAAATTTAAATATGATTAGAAATATTCCATATAGGAAACAATGTTAAAAGATCATCCTAAAAATGAACATGAATTTCAATTATAGGGTGAATATTACCTCAAAAAAAGAAATCAAATGAGCGCTTCAGGAGATGGCTATTTAGAGAAATAGAAATATAAAATGAAATGGAAAAAAAATATAATCCTTTATGTTTGTTGATCAAATTAATTCATAAATCACTATGTTAGAGAAGCTAGTGGAAGATCAAAATGTTGTACAAAAACAATATCTCAGAAGTGATTGAATTCAAGATGAAAATTAATGTGCTATATATGGATATAAATGACCTTATTTATTTTATTATATATAGAGATAAAATATTGTTGAATCACTGAAAGGAGATTTTTTTTCCAAAAAAAACATGGAATCTAGATTGAAGGCTAAATAATCCTAGACGAAGATAAAATAAGAATGACAAAGAATGATTTTAAAAAGGAATGAGAAATTTTTAAATAGATTGAATAATCAAATGTTGAATTATATGTGTAAAATAACAGTTACATATGAAATTGAATAATCTACGATAGGGATAGTAAATACAATGATAAATGGAAAACAAAAGGTTAAATAATTTTTTTAATTCAATCATTGAGTATTGTTAGATTATCTAATAGCTATTTAGGTTTGATTAAGATGTATAGTTAGTGTAAGAAGTAATTCTTATTGATTAAAATATGATTTTATGGATTATTGGTTAATACCATATCCAATTTTGATAATTAAAGAAGTTAAATACAAGGAAACTAACATAGAATAAAGAAAATAGTGACTAGAATATTCCTAATATAATAAAAATTATTCTTTTGATGGTGAGATATAGGAATGTAATCAACCCTATTCTATTAGAGAATAAATTTTCACCTTGGATTAGAAAAAGGATATAATTACTATATATGATAAAAGTAATGAGGATAGTCAGGCCTATATCTCAAGTCAAAAAAAACTTTTCATAGAAGGAACACAAAAACAATGATATGACTATATTGGAAAAAATTATATCTCAATTAAGAAGAAAAAACATCATCCCATGGATACTAGATAAAAAGTGTTCATCCCACATAATAGGTGGTTAGTGATTATTAGGTAATACTAGAAAACATATATCTGTAATAGTTTATTTATGTAATATTGTGTATTTAAAGAAAAAAGGAAACTCATAGATGATATTTTTTAGTGATGAGTTGAAAAATATATATCTATTTTTAATAGGATAGACTCTAACAAAATCTATTAAGTGAGATTCATATTTAAGACTGGGGACTTTAAAATCATTCAATAATAATGTAAACTTGATAAAATGTACAAATATTGATATATTTTTGTAATAACAGATAACTAATATTTATCTCATTTAGTTTTCCACAAAGGGATATTTATGTTTATAATGGTGGATGAAGAAAACAACATTGGGAATAAATGGGTCGGGCATATTCTTAAACAAATCATGGAAAATATTTCCAATATGAAGTTATAAATTGGAATTCTTAATATAAAATTTTTTAGAGATGCAATTTGTGATGCATGAATAAAAGGGAAAATAGTTTAAAATTTTAAAATATAAAGAATAAGAGATAATAATTTTTTTTGATTCAGTTCTAAAAGACATGTGTGATGTCAAGACACAAGTGGGAATAAAAGGAGAAATGCATCTCATATTTTCATTGGATAATTACAGTAGTATGGTATAGATTATGTTAATTCAAAATAAACCATTGATGGAATATATCAATATATATAGACACGACCTTAAAATGAAACTGATAGGATGATCATAACATTTTGATTATATAATGTTATGAAATAAACCTATATTTAATATTAAAATCATCTAGAGAAATATAATATCAAACAAGAGGTTTTATTAGTGATTAATCCATAAAAAATGAGTTATTGAAATCATTATAAATTTTTTGAATAATTTTTAAGATACACTAATTATTGAATATAAAATTGCATGAAGCTATTGAAAGTAGGATGTTAATATATCATTATAAAATAAGAACATATCATGGATAATTCATAATCATAAGACTATATTTTATGACATGTTAAATGGATCAATGATATCTTTTAAAAAAATTAGAGTATTTTTAAATATGTGTTTCATTAAAAAAAAATATGGCACACAAGAGAGGTACATTGGTACAAAGGAAAAAATTAATATTCCATTGGTATTCAACCAAGTGAAACATAGATTTTTTTGATAAGTCTCAAAAAGATTGATGTCTTCGAAAATGTAAATATAATTAGAAAATTTTATGAAAATAAAATCATAACTTATATAATTTTGGATTTTTATGAATAAGAGAATGATCATGAAACTTATTTTAGAGAACCTTAAAGAATATCACATGAGGAACAAGATGTGTTTGTATTGTAAAATTAAATAGGAGTTAAATAACTCAAATCACAAATAAAAATTATAAAATGTAGATCTTATCTTTAATAATCTAATAGAACTTTTGAGAATTTTTCTTTGACACCAACTTGAAAAACGTGGAGTTGAAAGATAAATATTTTTATCCCTAAAGGTGCCCACATTGTTTGTAGATGTGGAATATGATGAATCTATTATCAACGTCATCAATGAAGATCCCAATAATTTCAATAATAATTAAGATTGTTGTTCATAATAAATCATGATAGGCATGGAAATGTTATCTTAATTGAGGAATATTGGTTTTGGATGGTTATACTCAAATTGAGGTAAAAAAATTTATGTATATGTTTTCACTGGTGGAAATAAATGTATAAAATCACTTATTTGTTATTTTGGGAATTAAAATTTGATTTATTGGATATCAAATTGATGTGAAGATGGTATTTTTAAATATAGTTTTAAATACGGGTTTTTACATTGAATAAATGTGTGGCATTCAAATTTTTAATAATGGGGGAAATGTATGTCCTCTAAAAAAGGGTTTATAAATCGTATTTTTTTTCAAGATGGTAAGATTTATTGGATTCATACTTTTAGAAAGGGTAGTTCAAAATATTTTGTTTTTATCCAAAGATCTATGTGAAAATATTAGTAAAATAAAAATAAATAGTACCCATGTGATTGGATGATATCATATTTACTATTAATAAGAAGGAGTCAAAGGAATATTGTATAATAATGTGTATAATATAGTTTGAAATATTTATCATTAGAGAACTCACATATTATTCAGGATATAAGTAAATCATACATGGTGAGTAATCTTCGATAACAAGATAAATACAATAAATATTTTTTGAATTTTTTTGACATTAATGATTTAAGACTGGTTTCAACACCAACCATTGTTAGAAATAAAACTTTTAATTATGAGGACACATTATTGGTTAGTCCTAACTTTTTTGATATAATGATATATATATATATATTTCAATATTTAGTGGTAACTAGATCATACACGATGTACGAAACAAGTTTAGTAGCACAAGATGAAATTAATTTGAAAGAAGATAATCTTATTTATGTAAATTGAGTAATTTGATTATGTATTACTATATGATACATTACTATAATTAGATTTAGTGATCCATTACAATTTGTTTTATCTTAGGGATATTACGGATAGACAATATTCATGTGTAGAATAATTATTTATTTGTAAGAAGTGAATATGGTGGCTTAATGTGAAGTCAAAAATTACTTCTCTTAGATTAGACGAAGCTGGTATTTATTGGAAAATAAAAAATATGACCAAATGATTGGGTTTAAGATAAAGTTATATTATTTTGGACTTTATATGAATATTTCCATAGTGGTACTCTAAAGAAATTATAATATTTATTAAAATGAATTCGATATATCATTAATTTAATAAAAATATTAATATACATATAACATTATAAAAGAAAGGGTGAAACAAAAGTTTTTCATTTTGTTAGGGGATTTCCGAATGAGAAAAGTCACCCCATGAATAGGTTTTAGAACCATGTTCAAATTTGTATGGATAAAATTTATTTGGTACTATATTATTATTTTATAACTATACTAGTGAGAGTATTATATCAATACATTGATTTTGTGGTATTATTCAATCAAATAGTGATTTTAGGCCATTTATCAGGGACTGCGGGCCACTGGGTCTTCAAATCATCAATATAGATCCTTCAAGAGTTATATTGGAGTTTTTCATGACTAATGAAGCGAATAAAGGTAAACATTATGTCTATAGAGAATATTATAGACGTGGAGGTTCATTCATCTAATGTCTAGTATACACTTCTTAATGACCCTATTTTATGTGGTGGTGTTGATGAACCATGAACACTACGTCAGGACAAAAACCAAGAGTGGATAGATATAACAAGGTGATATGGTCTATTTAAGTGTGGGGAATCACGAAATTGGGCCTTTGAGAAATGTACTATGAAACTTATGCCTATATGACTTCAGACAGTGTATTTTATTCCATTATTCCTCTCTGCCTAGGGGAAATAGTAGGGTTCACTCTCAACCTAGTTAAATAGAGGTATTATAGTAAAAAATTTAATTTTTAATTAGTGGTTTTCTATGTGGGCCTTGTTAAATCAAATCAACAAGTGGTATATATTTGCAACAAAACATCTACCACACCTATATTTTGGATGCATCATTTGAATATTATTCTTTAACCACACACTAAACCATAAAATTTATCAAACTATTCTTGCATCTAATATGAGTTTAATGTTTAAAAAGATTTTTCATCTATAAATTATTTATAAATAAACTTCCATTTAGTTTTATTTGCAAATTATGGTAAATGATATACATTTAAAAACAATTTAAATAGTGGATTTAAGAGGTCATCGAAAGATTTCATTCCAAAATAAAACATATTATTAAATGATGATTCATTATACATCATTAATATCTATAATAGAAAAATAAAAATGTAGTGTTTTTGGAAATTTTGGTACATAAAAAATTTGAACATAAAAGATCTACATCATGTCTCATTATATTCATCACAAATAGCTCCCTTCATTGACATATCATACTTAAATCATTTCTAAATATCCTAAGAAATGTTAATATAATAATGGGTGGTATTAGTTTCTTAGAAAGGATAAAAACGTGATATATCCATGATTATTAAAGAATATCATGACCATAATGGTATGAAAACATGATCTTAAAATTTTAAAACCACAGTGAAGGATATTGTTTTTAGCCTTATTTAAAAAACATAAAATTTTTACCATGTATATTCATTAATATAGGGGAATACTTAGTTGTATCTAGTGAGGTTTCCTTTAAAAAGTTATCCTATCATGAGTATATATAATTTAAAGTTTTTTAAAATACAATTTTATTAACTAAATGAAAATATTATAAATTTTAGAAAAAGTAAAACAACGGAAAACGTAGTAGTATATGAGAATGAAGTTAGCATAATTTAATGTATTGGGTGATACTATTAAATCTCCTGGTTCATTCTTTCTTCATTAATTAAAAAAATATTCTTACTTATAACAATTTAAATTAATGATTTATAATCTTAAGACATGAATCTATGTAATGTAAAAATGTTGATAAAAAATTAAAAATAATAATTTTCATTATCCTTTGAGTAATAGATGGTCAATCCACTCAAAAAAAAAACCATGTGCATTGACAATGTCTATACTCACAATCATTGACCAATGATGGGTAAATTTAAATAGTGGGAATCTAACTCAATCTCTAACTTGGACCGATTAAATATGATACAACAATTAAATTAAACTCATTGATTAGAGTTATGAAAATTACCTAATGGAAGGAAGAGACTAATCAGATTAAGGAAAATACAATCAACAAGATTAAATTAAATTTCAATGTAATATAAATAAATATAGAATTTAAAGTTACATGTTATAGAGATTTAAGTTTGGAATGCAATTATCATCTAAAACTAAAAGTTTTGTTTCAAAAATATTTCTTATCCAAACATGTTTTAGGTATGGTAACATCCTTTAATATTAATTTCATTTTAAATATGAAAAATATATCCTCTACCATGTAACGCCCCAACCCCAGCTACCCAGAGTCGGTGCATTACTTCGTAACATTGGCATGATCACAAAAGATCAAGTCTCGAAAGACCGATTAGTTTAGTAGCCTTGGAAACACTAGATACATTCGTAAACATTACATTACATCATAAAGTGAAAAACTACAATAAAAAAGTCTCCATAGTCCACTCTCATATCCTCTTCTGACAATCCCTGCAGGTCATTCATAAAATACTTCTTCACATCCTGGAAAATATTAAAACATTGAAAGGGGTGAGCTCAAATGCTCTGTAAGGATAACAATATTGCGGAAGATTTCATAAATAAACATAAACATTTAAGGCAATGTATAACTAAAACAAAAGCCTTTTAAACTTGAACATCAACATAATATGGAAAAAGTAAAATGAGATAATTCCATTTACTTCTTCACATGGATATTCTACTGGTCGAATAATCACATGCAATATCAATAACCACTTTCATAATGATGGAATGCATAATGCCAGACTATCAAAACCACATAGTCAAGGCCTCGTGCCAAGACCACAAATAATATTTTGTCAAGGCCTTGTGCCAAGACACTAGTTTGTCTCATGAGACCTGCCGATGCATCGAGGAGCTATAGCGGGCTCCACCCGTCACTTATTAAGTCCAATGCATTCCTCATATGAATAGGTTTAAACATATCATAAACCATAACATAATCGTATCACATAAAACATGCATAAAATAAATATAACAGTTCCACATTTCAATCACAAGATATAAATACAACACATTGATATAATAAAAACGTTTTCAAAACCATTTTCAATACCAAAATAAAAGAAAGTTAAAACTTTGTATTTATTTTTCATTTAAAAAAATGATGGCTTGTAGAGGAAGCCGAAACTCAAATAATGGTCACGGTGGCGGAGAAGTCGTTGTCGCCGCATAAGTACGGAAAGAAAAACATTCCCTTTTTGTCGTTTAGTAAAACGCTTCGTATAAAAAATATTCCTTTTGAATAAACGTAAAAGTCAAAGGGGTTTATACACCGTATAAAAGAAAGTTGTGTATAAAACCAAATATGACTCAATGAAAGGAGATTGAGACGAAGTCCTTAAAAAGATCATTTTTAAAATAAAATAGATCTATTATGTGTATTCACTATTGGTACACATAAAGAAAGTAAAAATACAAAATAATACATAATAATATCATGACATAGTTGGAAAGTAGGAGATTAACCCAAAGAATGGAAGTTGGGTTAAGAAGTTCCCTTACCTTGCGTCCTGTACTGACTCGACCGTTCTTTAACCTCCTAAATAATAAACTAGAGTTAATTTATATTTACTTAAGAACCTTCTTCATGTTCATTATTCCTTTTATATCACTTGTTTCCATGTTATGAACATTATGTAATTATTTAAGTTAATAACGGTTGTTTTGTCGATCTTTGGTACTTGTGTCAACAATAACCTTCTTATAATTACATGTTGTTCATGTGGTGAAATATCCATTATATCCAGAATTATATTCATGATGTAGATATCATATATATCATATATATCCAGTATATACATTAATTCATAATATTACGTAACATTTAGAGGTAAGAAATGAAATGCACTGTTCATGGAGACGGTAAGCCGTACGTACGCATGAACGCTACTTTCATTTATATTTCGTATTTAATGTAATGAAATCATAATTATATAAAGGTATAATATATTTCCAGTATAATATCATATATAATATCATTTACTCCATCCTTTATACATCCCACATATGGCATCAACGATTCACATCACTTTGAGGGGGCGGTAGTCCGCACTTCCTAAAATGAAATTATTGCGTTTTACCAATAATGGAAATCATAAAGTATGCCATAAATGAGAAATACAGAAGCATAAGTAAAACATAAACATATTATATATCATATATAAAAATAGTGACATCTTAATGGCCACCTTTGAAGGTGTTATATGAGTGTTGAACAATCATCGTTTCGTGAGGCAGAAATTCGCCATCCACAGAAACTGTATGTTCTTTAACCATTAGATGTAGGTGTGTGTAAGTGTAGCTCTAATACTTATTATAACAACATACTAGTATATTGAGGATACTGGTGTTGTTACAAAAGAAATGAATAAAAAGAGTTTAGGGGGTTGGAGAAGAAAAATAAAACAAAACAACATTAGAGAAGACATTACCTCAAAATCGGGTAACTCTTTTTGATTTGAGCCAAAGGCTTCCTCGAGAAGAGTTATTCCCAAAGTGAGGCTTCTAAGAGTAATAGGGCGATGTTGGGAGAGTATTTGGGCAGAGGGTGGCCAATCCAAATGGCTTGAAGGTGTGAATAAGGTGGGAGGGGTGGGGGCCTTTTATAAGTGGAGAGGAGGGGCTCTTTTGGAAAGATTGAAATGTTACATTATTATACAATGCCTTTCGGATTCTAAAGGTCCCAAACTTATATAATTCGTGGATAAGGTGATAAGGGTTCTAAAGCTCCTCATACAATAGGCTTTGGACAAGTGTAAGCCTTGGAATTTGCATTATCTTCTCATTTTATTTAAATCGTTAAATAATGAGGTCATCGCTGTATCATAATTATGTCATATATAATTTAATATATTTAATGTCTAAAAATTATAAAAAAAATACTATGATGTAGTAAATCTATTTATCTTTCTAATTAATATTTATAATCAGAATTTGGACTTGTGTAACCCCACTTAAAAACTGTTTTAGTAAAATAACTCATGTTTGTGTAAATTTAATTTTAACATTAAATAAATATATATTAATGTCATTTTCCAACCAAAGTGGCTCCATGGGGTCCCCAAGTTGACCCATGGGTTGTCTTGGTCTGCCATGACTCATCCAATAGGAGTAGGACAAGTGTCATGCTCATCTCATATTATTAAAACAATATTTTTACCTTAAACTACACTAATTACCTCTAATCGCGATTAAGAACTTAAAAGTTACTATTCACCAAAAAATTATTTTAATCTCATTGAACCACATTTTACATATTAATGACAACCATGTATGTCTGATTTTTGAAAATCAAATCACAGAAGTGGTAATATTTCATTTTAACGAAAAATCAGTTTTTAACAACCACTTAGTGGTTTCACTATTCATCAAAAATTGAAGTTTTTCAGAATAAGGCCAAAATTTCACCCTATGCTATAATTGATATTCTGAATTCAAAGATGATGTCTATTTTACAAAATTCCAGACATATAAGTTGCATTAATTAATTTTATAATTAATTCCCGCTGTTACAACAAATATCGTGTTTTTAAGAAACAATTTATATCAAAAGATTGGCAATTGTTTATGTCCAATTTCAATGTTAAATTAATTCTAATCACCACCATTGGATAAAATGGTAAAAATATATTCTAATTCTACTTTAAAACCACTAAATAGTATAATTTATCACTATAAATTATTTTGAATAAAAAAGTTGTTTTTAAGTATTTTTCACTATTCATAGAAAATTAGAAGTTCTCAGAAAAATACAAAAAATTCAACATAGGCTAATTTCGATATTCCGAATCCAAAAATGAAGTCCATTTTGAAATATAAAATTTCTATAATTTTAAAAAGTGGTTATTACTATTCATAATGGCTACTTTGATTAGTCGCGGTGTTTTAGAACTCAAAGTTGCGTACAATGCAAGCTATTGCATTATTGAATGAGAAGCGTATCGTGGAAGCTCGGGGTGTTACATTCTCCCCTCCTTCAATAAATTGTTTCCTCGCAATTTGAAAATTTTTATTGAAAATAAAAGGCTGAAAATAGAAAATACCATTGTGGAAAACCCACATCGAAAATAAGATTAATAAAATTTAGACTTAATAAGAGGGAAATGGAAATGAAAAAGTCACAACCCAATTATGATCTCGATTAGGAGAACATTTGTGGAAATTAGAGACATATAATTGGAGGAAAAACGTAAATATTTGTAGGGAGTGATTGAGGTCATCAATCACAATCAACTGTCAAATTGAGGGCCTCAAAGCCTTCAATCTATGTTGATTTAAAATATCATCAGTTCAACAAGACATAAGGTATTAGGATAACACATTTTTTTGTTTTAATATCCCTTTACTAAAGTTTATGAATTAATTTATTCATTAAATAAGAGATAGGTGTATATATATATTTATGCTTGACAATTAGAGTTTCAACCTTCAACTCATCTTTCACTCAAAAAGATAATAGAACTCAAAAATATTATACTTATCCTAATTGTATAAGGTTACAAATGCTAACACATACCATTTAGATTAGTAAAAATATTTTGTAATAACAGGGACTTCCTGTAGGCTAGTGGTAGGAAATAAAGTCCTGTCGCACTATGATTGTGGGTTCGATTCCTGCAGCTTTGTCCGACGCGATGGGTTATGCACCACCCTGCAGGTTGTCCTTTTACTAAAACTATAGTATCAAAATATTCCAAAAATAATCTTCCTAAATTTTTTAACCTTAAACAATACTATTCAAAGATCAACTTAATCCACTACAACCTTTATAGTTATCCAAAATACCTTCGTCCAGACTTTCTGTAAGGGGTCCTTAAATTCCAAAATCAATTGTCACATTAGATTCCCTAAACAAAGAAATGTGTCTCTTATTGTCACATACTAAAAATATGATTACCTTAATCATATTAAAACCTTAATGAAAACAACATGTACTGTAGTACAATCGTTATATATATATCACATTATTCTAATAACCAGAATATAATCCATGAGTCCAAAAGAACCAATACATTAATTACTCTGCTTCAACTGTAGTAACAACATATGATTGTCCTTGATCCCTTGGCCTTTTCTGAGGTAAGTTTCCCTGACTCTTAGGACATTCATTTGCATAATGCCCCATTTCTCTACAATTGTAGCATTCAAATTTGATAGCCTCTTTCTTTCCCTTGCAATCACGAGCCTGGTGACCTTTTTCTCCACATTTATAACAAACTCCCATTCCTTTTAGGCAAGTACCAGGGTGATTCTTCCCACAATTATCACATAATGGAAAATCCTTCTTTCCCCTTTTCCCTTTATCTGTCTCTTGTTCCACCGTTCTCTTCTTCTCTTGCTTTACTTTGTTGTCATAAGACTTAGAGAATTCCTTTTCTGTCTTGATAGCACAGGAGACAATGTCTTCGTATGATGAAAAGGATTGTGAGACTAATGCTCGACGAAGAAATGGTTTTAACCCATCAAATAAACGATCAATCTTACTCCTTGGGTTACGTATATAATCTGCAGCATACCTTGCTAACCTTGTAAAGTTGGCCCCATACATTGCGACATTCTCATCCTCCTTTTGTCTCAGACTCAGAAATTGCCTTTCCATATCTTCTCTATGGTCACGAGGAAAGTATTTTTCTAAGAAAATCTCTTTGAACTCCCTCCATTCCATATTTGATACATCATCATCTTCCTTTGTGTTTTGAATCAATGACCACCATTGATCGACATCTCCAGTGAGGCGGTAAACTGCCATGATAACCTTCTCCCTTTCGCTACTCCCCAAGGCGTGGAATATTTTCTCTAAGGAGTTTATCCATTGCTCAGCTACTAATGGATTTGTACCCCCATTAAATGTTGGTGGCTGTTGCCTCATGAAGCGGTCTAATATTGATCCTCCACGTTGCGGATCAGGGTGCTCCATACGAGTAAGGTATTATTCATAACCTGAGTGAGTTGTCCCAGTATGGTGATTAGCTGATCGGCACCAGTTGCATCACCAGCCCCACTATAATTATCTTGAGCAGGAGGGAAATCCCTACATGGAGTGCGTGCATTGATACGATTTCCATTTCTTCCACTAGGCGCCATTTCTAAACAATGGCATAAACTAGATCAGTTTATGAATCAAAATACATAATCCCATACTTATAAAACACTTAACATAAATTGAACTATTTATGGATATAATCCATAATCATAAAAAGGTTTTTTTTGAGGAAGTATATACTCATAATCGTTCATAGTGGTTTGTAAAGAAAATGAGAATTATCCTAAGCATATCCCCCGGGAGTGTCGTAACCAAGAGTGCAGCAAGGCCCGTTGTCGTGCACCAGTTCCCGTTCGAGTCTAGCTCAAAGCGGTGTTTTCGGGTTTTACCCCTAGGTACATCTGTGCCAGAGCCGCCTCTACCTGCTCGTATCCAGACAGAGATGTATTTCTCGGAAAACTCACAAAATATCTACAATAACAAAATTTAGGAAGTTCTTCTATACTAATCCTCAAAGTTCATCTTAGTTCTACGTGCTCTAATCAGAGTTTATCTACATCTAGCTTCCAAGGTTAGTACTAAACTGTCTCTGATACCAACTGTAATGCCCCAACCCCAGCTACCCAGAGTCGGTGCATTACTTCGTAACATTGGCATGATCACAAAAGATCAAGTCTCGAAAGACCGATTAGTTTAGTAGCCTTGGAAACACTAGATACATTCATAAACGTTACATTACATCATAAAGTGAAAAACTACAATAACAAAGTCTCCATAGTCCACTCTCATATCCTCTTCTGACAATCCCTGCAGGTCATTCATAAAATACTTCTTCACATCCTGGAAAATATTAAAACATTGAAAGGGGTGAGCTCAAATGCTCAGTAAGGATAACAATATTGCGGAAGCTTTCATAAATAAACATAAACATTTAAGGCAATGTATAACTAAAACAAAAGCCTTTTAAACTTGAACATCAACATAATATGGCAAATGTAAAATGAGATAATGCCATTTACTTCTTCACATGGATATTCTACTGGTCGAATAATCACATGCAATATCAATAACCACTTTCATAATAATGGAATGCATAATGCCAGACTATCACAACCACGTAGTCAAGGCCTCGTGCCAAGAACACAAATAAGATTTTGTCAAGGTCTTGTGCCAAGACACTAGTTTGTCTCATGAGACCTGGCGATGCATCGAGGAGCTATAGCGGGCTCCACCCGTCACTTATTAAGTCCAATGCATTCCTCATATGAATAGGTTTAAACATATCATAAACCATAACATAATCGTATCACATAAAACATGCATAAAGGAAATATAACAGTTCCACATTTCAATCACAAGATATAAATACAACACATTGATATAATAAAAACGCTTTCAAAACCATTTTCAATACCAAAATAAAAGAAAGTTAAAACTTTGTATTTATTTTTCATTTAAAAAAATGATGGCTTGTAGAGGAGGCCGAAACTCAAATAATGGTCACGGTGGGGGAGAAGTCGTTGTCGCCGCATAAGTACGGAAAGAAAAACATTCCCTTTTTGTCTTTTAGTAAAACGATTCGTATAAAAAAGATTCCTTTTGAATAAACGTAAAAGTAAAAGGGGTTTATACACCGTATAAAAGAAAGTTGTGTATAAAACCAAATAAGACTCAATGAAAGGAGATTGAGACGAAGTCCTTAAAAAGATCATTTTTAAAATAAAATAGATCTATTATGTGTATTCACTATAGGTACACATAAGGAAAGTAAAAATACAAAATAATACATAATAATATCATGACATAATTGGAAAGTAGGAGATTAACCCAAAGAATGGAAGTTGGGTTAAGAAGTTCCCTTACCTTGCGTCCTGTCCTGACTCGACCGTTCTTTAACCTCCTGAATAATAAACTAGAGTTAATTTATATTTACATAAGAACCTTTTTCATGTTCATTATTCATTTTATATCACTTATTGCCATGTTATGAACATTATGTAATTATTTAAGTTAATAACGGTCGTTTTGTCGATCTTTGGTACTTGTGTCAACAATAACCTTCTTATAATTACAAGTTGTTCATGTGGTAAAATATCCATTATATCCAGAATTATATTCATGATGTATATATCATATATATCATATATATCCAGTATATACATTCATTCATAATATTACGTAACATTTAGAGGTAAGAAATGAAATGCACCGTTCATGGAGATGGTAAGCCGTACGTACGCATGAACGCTACTTTCATTTCTATTTCGTATTTAATGTAATGAAATCATAATTATATAAAGGTATAATATATTTCCAGTATAATATAATATATAATATCATTTACTCCATCCTTTATACATCCCACATATGGCATTAACGATTCACATCACTTTGAGGGGGCGGTAGTCCGCACTTCCTAAAATGAAATTATCGCGTTTTACCCATAATGGAAATCATAAAGTATGCCATAAATGAGAAATACAGAAGCATAAGTAAAACATAAACATATTATATATCATATATAAAAATAGTGACATCTTAATGGCAACCTTTGAAGGTGTTATATGAGTGTTGAACAATCATCGTTTCGTGAGGCAGAAATTCGCCATCCACAGAAACCGTATGTTCTTTAACCATTAGATGTAGGTGTGTGTAAATTTAGCTCTAATAATTCTTATAACAACATAATAGTATATTGAGGATACTGGTGTTGTTACAAAAGAAATGAATAAAAAGAGTTTACGGGGTTGGAGAAGAAAAATAAAACAAAACAACATTAGAGAAGACATTACCTCAAAATCGGGAAATCTTTTTGATTTGAGCCAAAGGCTTCCTTGAGAAGATTTCTGCCCAAAGTGAGACTTCTAGGAGTAAGAGGGGGATGTTGGGAGAGTATTTGGGCAGAGGTTGACCGATCCAAATGGCTTGAAGGTGTGAATAAGGTGGGAGGGGTGGGGGCCTTTTATAAGTGGAGAGGAGGGGCTCTTTTGGAAAGAATGAAATGTTACATTATTATACAATGATTTTCGGATTCTAAACGTCCCACACTTATATAATTCGTGGCTAAGGTGATAAGGGTTCGAAATATTCTCATCCAATAGGCTTTGGACAAGTTTAAGCCTTGTATTTTGCATTATCTTCTCATTTTATTTAAATCGTTAAATAATGAGGTCATCGCTGCATCATAATTATGTTATAAATAATTTAATTTATTTAATGTCTAAAAATTATAAAAAAAATACTATGATGTGGGAAATTGTTTTAGATTTCTAGTGAATATTTATAATCAAAATTTGGACTTGTGTAACCCCACTTAAAAACTGTATTAGTAAATTAACTCATGTTTGTGTCAATTTAATTTTAACATTAAATAAATATATATTAATGTCATTTTCCAACCAAAGTGGCTCCATGGGGTCCCCAAGTTGACCCATGGGTTGTCTTGGTCGGCCATGACTCATCCAATAGGAGTAGGACAAGTGTCATGCTCGTCTCATATTATTAAAACATTATTTTTACCTTAAACTACACTAATTACCTCTAATCGCGATTAAGAACTTAAAAGTTACTATTCACCAAAAAATTATTTTAATCTCATTGAACCACATTTTACTTCTTAATGACAACCATGTATGTCGGATTTTTGAAAATCAAATCACAGAAGTGTTAATATTTCATTTTAACGAAAAATCAGTTTTTAACAACCACTTAGTTGTTTGACTATTCATCAAAAATTGAAGTTTTTTAGAATAAGGCCAAAATTTCACCCTAAGATATAATTGATATTCCGAATTCAAATATGATGTCTATTTTAAAAAATTCCAAACATATAAGTTTCATTAATTAATTTTATAATTAATTCCCGCTGTTACAACAAATAGCGTGTTTTTAAGAAACAATTTATATCAAAAGATTGGCAATTGTTTATGTCCAATTTCAATGTTAAATTAATTCTAATCACCACCATTGGATAAAATGGTAAAAATATATTCTAATTATAATTTAAAACCACTAAATAGTATAATTTATCACTAAAAAATATTTTGATTAAAAAAGTTGTTTTTAAGTATTTTTCACTATTCATAAAAAATTAGAAGTTCTCAGAAAAATACCAAAAATTCAACATAGGCCAATTTCGATATTCCGAATCCAAAAATGAAGTCCATTTTGAAATATAAAATTTCTATAATTTTAAAAAGTGGTTATTACTATTCATAACGGCTACTTTGATTAGTCGCAGTGTTTTAGAACTCGAAGTTGCGTACAATGCATGCTATTGCATTATTGAATGAGAAGCGTATCGTGGAAGCTCAGGGTGTTACATACCAACCCTCTATAAAATTATTCTTATAATACTCTACTTTGTATCTCTTAATGTGTGTTTTTTACTAATCCTCCTCATAGGATGATTGTATTTTTTCTTAGGTTAGAACCCCTGACGACTGTCTTATTAATCTGAAATGTAAATGAGAGAATAATTCATATTACTTTGTTTTAGTGCACTAAATGATTAAAAAAATGAATTAAGAAATATTTTATGAATCTAAATAGACACAATAATTTCTTTAACTGAATACCATTTACTTTCAACAATAAATATCTAATTTTCTGCTATTAAATCCCCTACAATCGTGCATCATTACCAACTCTTTCTAGTAGTTCTTACTTCCCAAAAAAATTGATAAAATCATTCAATTTCTAGACTTAATTGGCCACATGTAAGAATATTAATCTCTTCACATAATTGTTCACATGTCTAGCTTTGCGAGATCCTTACAATATCCCATGCTTCTTTAAAATTATTTTCCAAAAGCTTCCAACTCATTGAATTATCTATAGAATACATATCCCATTGAAAAATATAATTATTGTACACCATAATTGTTGGCCCCAAATAAATATAACAAGATAAATTTATAGGTGTATTCATCCAAACCTAGTTTCATTTGGCTTTGTTTTACTTCGATATCATTTATATCTGAAAATATTTAATTGATCATTAGTTGTATTTTTCAATTGAAAATGATATTTCACAAAACTAGTCACCATTTGAGCTACTAAATATTTAACTTTAATTGCATCATAATAATAGATCCCATCCTTAAACATATATAATGAATCATTAACAAAAGAACTCGATTATCTGACGCATTCAAGATCCACTGGTTCGTCATCCTCAGGATGAAGCCACACTAAGCCCTATCACCAATATTGATCTCACCGAGATCTGATTATTAATATCTAATTCTGTTCATCTTCTTTAGATGCATATCCATAGATCCCCTCATCTTCAAACAAACACATTTTTCATGAAGATTTAGTTTCTCTTATAGTTCAAGCCCCCAGATCTAGATCTTCATTATCCATCTGATTTCATTTGGATAGGTTAGGTATATTTAGACTCAGCTCAACTAATCCCAATATTAAGTCACAATTCTCCCTTATATTTATGGTTAGCATAAAAAATGACTATATGAAATTTCCAATTATGATACATGATTTATTATTTAGATAAGTGAACTTAGATAGAAAAAATAATACATGACTCATACCCTAAGAAAATTGTATATATAGAAACCAAAACAATTTCACTACAAGATCTAGTATAGGAAATAAATAAATGTTTCTTATCACAATTCAGATATGTGACTGGATAAAATACCATCCATGGGATATTATATGCTATTTTTTGTCGATAGTAGGGAAGAAAATACTCACATGAACCTAGATGAAAATTGGAAATGATAATCTTCTTGAAAAAATCATACACGCATCTACTAAACCTATAGATCTATTACATCACCCTTCTCATTCAAAAATATTTAATGGATTTCTAAAAACAATGAATGTATAAATTCCAATCGAGTTTATTTATCATGTTCTACTTTCAAAAATATTATTAAAATATTAATCAAAATTAATATCATTCAATAAAATCAAATCATCTAAATATATATTTCCTTAAAAATATATTATAAATTTAAATCACACCAGAATGATTACAAAAAAATTATTCTAAAAAACAAAAAAAATATTAAAAATAATTTAATTTATCATTTATTTACCAAAAAAACAAAATTTAAAATAATATTCAATGAATACTTCTTTAACACCAAAATGACTACAAAGAAAAATATCATATATTAAATATTAATTTTCATTAGAAATATGGAAAATTCAATCAAAATTTGTGAAAAAAACTATCAAATTATATACACATAAAATTTCCCCTCGCTAATATTTTTCTTATCTATAATAAAATAATTCATAAAATGCATTGGAATAAAATGAATCTCATATCTAAAAAATAATAATCCCATTAGTAATTTATTTTCATAATAATTTTACCCCATGAAATCTCTAAAGATCAAATGTGAATACTCTCAGATATTCAATACATTTAATGAAAAAATTATCACTATTTTTTAATAATTATTAAAACTGAAAATCAAAAATTTTATTCAAAACACATAAATATGCATCTAATTGAAAGTAAAAAAATTACTTTTCCTCCATTAGAACAGACTCACATAATTTATAATCACAAAATAAAAAAATTATTCTTTCCATTGGATGGGGTGAATGAGTATTTATTGGTGTAACAAATAACCTATCCAATAGTTAATTAATATTTAATGAGGAATAAAGAATAAAATATTAAATACGTAAACCTATTTTTATATTTCTATTTATTATTCTATTTGGATGCACATCTTATGAGTAAATTTAAACTTAAAAAGATCAATGGCAATTATGATTGAAAATAATTTGCAAACACTTTTACCAAAAACCATGTTTTTTACTAGAGGGTAAGTGAATGATATTAATTTAAATTATATTCAAGGGGTAAAACAATTATTCTCCTTGAAGTGTAATAAAAAATTTCAACATTGAGAAAGATATTCATGACTAAAGATTCCTTAGTGATTCATAAAAGCTCAAAATAATGAAAAAATAGGGGGTTATTAATTGGATAACGTTTTAGATTAGTTAATAAAAATTGTGACCCATACCACCAAAACTAAATAGCACATTTTCCCCAATGTTTAACATCTAAATGTATGAGAAAATAAAAAACAATTAGGTTTTAATAGATTTTCAAAAGTAAAAACACATTTTTTTAGAAATGTGATTATAGGAAACATCATTAATATTTTCCCAAAAAAACATAAACAATTATTTTCTAATTTCATGAAAATATGTCTTTTATTGGTTACCACTTATGTAATTCATCAATAAATTATGATTTTCTATATTTTCTCATGTTCAAGGAAGTGTTCAAACAAATTATCAACCAATAAAAGAATATATATCATGACATGACCCTAATAGGAACTGAAAAAAATTAATATAAGTAACAAGACCATTTGACCACAAATCCTATCATAAAAAAACTATTCTAGATTAGATTGTTTATATAATTAAATTGTGAAGAATTTGAAACAACAACATGATTTTAAAGGTAAAAAATAAAAAATATAAACTAATAAAACCATTGATATAAAATCATATTTATTATTTTTATTTAGGTAACTTATACCACTTATTTTCTCTAAAAAGGTTCTTATGGTAAGCTCTATTATATCAATAATTGTAAATAATTAAAAATATATTCAATAAATTCCAACATAAATAAATTTTTACTAGAGTTAAGAATGTAAGGGGCTAAATTGAGGCTCTTAATCTTATTTATTCTCTTATTCATTAAAAAATTTCAATTTTACACATTATAATATGAAGATCACCCCAAGAGAATTCCTCATCATCGCCAATGGGAACAACATACTTGCATCAATATCTCTTAATTATCTAAAAATATACACTATGTAAAAAAAAGAAACACATAACACTAAAAAGTATATTAGCTCCCCCACACTTATTCTATACAAAATCAAGCAACATGGGAAGATAAAACCTAGATGATTCAGTTGTATTGAACATTTAACAAAGTAAACTCCTCCTTCAGTATTTCTAAAATCGCTATCCTAAACATTTTATACATATGTCCATTTATAGTGAACATAATATCATTCCCTTGATCACTAATATTTATAGTACCAAAACAGAAAAATGAGTTACAATAAATTTATCATCCGTTTTAAAATTAAATATAACCAAGAAAATTTTAATAATGAATTTTAATGGTATAAATTTTTCTCTAATTTTAAATTACATTTTCAAAATCAATTTTCCAAGAAAAAATAATTTTTTATTATTAAAATACATTCATTTTTTTGAATTATTTATTGTTTATTATAAATTTTGTAAACAGACATTCCTCTATCTTATTTCTCGAATTCACTAAAAAATAGAAATAAACTGTTTTGAAAAACTATGAAGAGTAACACCATTAACTAATAAATTCATTTCGTATAAAAGTCATTCTCTCTTATAAACATGAGTAGAATATATGCGATCCCCAATGAAAAAAATATCTAATCAGTTCAACAAATGTTTTATCCTGACCAAACCCATCACGTATACTACTCAAATGATTATCCATATTGTTCTCAATCCCCTTAATATCTTGTATGTCTATGTCTAATTCAAGATACAAAAATATCCACAGAACCATCCATGATTTCGACTATTTCATCTTCATGTGATATATAATATCTGAATTCCCAGTGAATACCACTAACTTAGACCTAAAAATGTAATATATTAAGCGATAATGGAAAAAAAATACTATAAATTCCTTCCCTATTCTATTACAATTGTACTTTGAAACACTAAGAGTTCGAGAATAATAAGCTATTATATCTGATTTCTTCTATACATTCTACCTAATAACATTACCTAGTGTTATTTCTAAAGCATCAGTCATTAATTTAAAAGGTAAATCCCAAGTAGTTGGATTAACAATTGTAAAAAAATTAGCTTCTAATTATGTTTATTAGTGTCTTACATGAACTTCATATAAAATAAAATGTAATATAAATATGTAGAAGTCATTTCAAAGTAAAACCAATTTGGATAATATCATTTATGATCCTCCAATAGGATCCATCATAGCAATGAAAATATTCAATATCATCATAGTATTTGGAAATGGAGATGAAGATGATAATATCAACCTTAGAATTTTCCACGAAAATTTAATTTATATAAATTTCATGACCAAACAAAATTCAACACTTGAATATTAAATTACATTTCCCAAAGATCAGACCAAGGTTCTTTTCAATTCAAACTCTATAGAAAAAAACTAAAAAATATTTCAAATCCCTCTAAATATGTACTATATATTGTTACATTATCCGTAAAAAACATTATAAATTCATTAAGAAAATCAAAAAATTATTTTTTGGAAGGTAGAGGGGAAACAAACAATCAAATGGAATTAAAATTTATGAAAAAATACCAAAATAAGTAGTAGATATTATTTTATCTTTTTCCTCTATAGCTATATGTGTTATAAAGTAGTATTAAAAATAATCAAAGAAGTAATAATGGAATTGAAAAACTAACCATTAAAGGATTTAATCAAGTAAATATAAGTGAAAATGGTCATTCATAGTCACTATGTCCATTATCCTATAATATACGCATTATCTACACAAATGTGGAAACCTCAATGGAACTAATTCTACAATTTCATTCTTAATAATAGTGAACCCACTATTTTTAAATACTATAGACATGAGTTAGTAAATAGATATCAGAAATGGAGAAAAGTTTACCATCATCCAATATAGTAGTCTCCTAATTTTAAACTAATTTATTTTTTCAAGGATCTAACCTCCAATATAATTTTCTTATAGGTAACATATTTTTTAATCAATGTATCTTTTGCATTCACAAAAAATTAATAATTATAGGTTATTCATCTAAAGACTAGATTTTGGATCTCAAATTATCTATAATTACCTCTATGAGTTTGTTTTCATGTTCACTAGACATCCTACTTGTTACTATGATAAGGAAAAAATTATTTCCTAAGTATGAATGTTTAATTTTTTTGAAAATCCTTTATGTTTATGTGTATATGGGTTTCCACCAATGTTCAAAATTGGGGTTTTTAGTTATTTAACTACACTTAAAATATCTACATCATTATCCAAGATAACGTAATTACAAAATTATATAATAACCATGAAATTTATCTTATACGTCTTGGATGTGTCAACATGAAAATAAATTTCATATTTAAGTTGAAAAACATGACCTAACTCTTCAATGAAATCTTGATCATCTATCAATTTCAAGATAGTGGAATCACATGAAATTTTTTAAAAGAAATAAAAATTTTGCCTCATTATATTATGTTGAGTAGAATATAAATGAGTTTCATCCATTTTAGGTTAAATTTCACATATTAAATCATAATTTACTGCAACATTAGTTGTTCCAAAAGTCACAAAAAGCATCCTCACATCAAACATAATTTTAGGAAGAAATTAAAATTTTCAATTTTTCCATGTTCATAAATATGAAAACAAATTGGATCGTCTTCAGAAAGATATTTATTTTAAAAATAAATTTATCAGATTTCAATATTTTTAGTTCCAAATGTCTTATCATTAGGGAGGAGATTATTTTCCAATAAATTATAAGGTTGATTATTTTGAGTAAAACCAGGAAACAACTCTAAAAGAAACCAATAAATCATGTTAAATTATTATCATGAATGATATTATATTGGGTGTTTTAGTGACTTAATGATATAAAAATTGACCAAATATCCTACAAACTCTAATGACAATGTTCTTTTATGAACATTAACTATAACTTTCATTGTTTTAAAAAATATTCTAACTATAATTAAGGGTGAAATCATGATGAAAAATACATCTTCTATATATGTCTTATAAAAATAAATACGTAACACTATATATTATACACTTATAAAAAAATCTTAAATGACTTTAGTTGGCTTAAATAATCATCTATTAGTTTGTTGCATTATTATTCTAGACTTCTTGAGCTCTCCAACCTATATTAATGAAAATACTGAATAAAGAATTACATTTATAAAGACTCTTTAACCTAACATTGAATCCTAAAAGTTATATTTTTTTATAATATATGCTATACTAAATGAACTTGGATCCTTACATTTAATAGGGAGATAATGTTGGATCATAGAAGAAATATTTCTCCCTATGTTGAGTTTCTCACCTCCCATGAATATCCTTTTATTTTTACCCATTTCTATACGAAGTGTAACATATCTAGAGAACTATTTAATAATACATATCAATATAAGATAAACCTAGACTTCAATATAGTTTTCAATAACTTCCATATCTATTTTATTTTCAATATTATTCAATGCACGAGGACTACATAGAGGGCTATATAGTAAATTCATGAAGATTTATAGGACATCATCACATTTTTTTCTTCCCCTTTTAAGATCCCATCATATTTCTAAAAACCCCATAATTTTTTAATATTTATTTACTCCCTTTTATTTTTTTCCCTATTTGATAGAATTATGGATAATAGTATCAATTTTAGATTCAATAGTTTTATGAACCAGTTCAACATGTTTTTTGTAACTATATCCTGTAATAATACATTTATTTCAAAAGTGATGTTATCTTTTTTGTTTATTATTAACTGAGTTTAAGGGAGGTTTTTGATTTTTAGTTCCAATTCATAGAATAATGTAACTAACAATGACTATTATTATATGATTCACATCATATTGTGATGGATAAATATCACTTATTTGATTTTTCATACAAATAATTTAAGTTTCCATTTTACCCATCTATATTTCAAAATTTTATAAATGAACTTATTATAGTTGAGAAATGCCTTGTTGTTTCATAAAAAAATTCATTAATATGTGAATCATTATTTTTATTATTCTATAGTATTTGGTTATCTTGATTATTAAAGGATGTGAAATTAATTCCCACTTAACTTTCAAATTACTCATAAATGTAACTAAGTTGCTAATTGATGTTTTGGGGTCAAAAATATCTATTTTGATGATGAGGTTTCCTAAAACTACTAATCTACTGATAATCCCTTCCATGTTTAAAAATATGGATGTGTTTAAAATGATTAGATTGGAAATTCTAGTTGGATTATTGACTAGTATGGTTGTTCTTCAAATTAATTTTAGGGAAAATCCCATTTTAGGAATCACGTTCCTATTGAAATGTAAAAATTGATCATTAAAATTGATCATATGTAGAATAAATTAAATTAAGCATCTAGATTTGTAAAATTGGATCTTTTTGAATATTTGGATATACTATGTAATATTATATATGTCTCATCATATTGGTGAGATCACTAAACTAGATTTTATTTAATCCAATTTATAAATTTGATGCGGACACTTAAATGGAAGCCTTAACAAGAGATAATACCCTAGTACCATGTTGTTGTGAATTTATTTCTATATTTGATATTATATTTCAAGCATCAATAGGATTTGTATCCACTAAAGTACCTCTACAAGCAATATATTTCATGCTTATATCCATAAAAAGTAATCAAACTTAAAAATATTTCATTAAAAGTTGATAATAAATTTGGTGATAAGGATAGATCAAACATAACTTCTTAAACATCCCCCAATATTCATTTAAACTCTCTCACTTCATCAACCAAATCAATATGATATCTTTTCAATATATTGTAGTTCTAGAGGATGAAGAGGCTTATTGTAAGGAATTTTTTTCTATTAGTGACAATTCCCTATAAAAGTTGATTGGGAGTAGTAAAACAACTACTCATCCACTCCAAATTAGGAAAAAAGAAAATATATCATTTTAATTTGGTTCTCACTAACTCTCTATGATTTCATAGTTATACAAACCAAGTCAAATTATAGTATGTTCCCTTGTGGAACTTAACCTAGTAATCCCTGAAAGTTTTTTAAATGGTGAATAAATATTTATTTAACCTCAATTCCTGGTTTTATTTCAGTTTATCCTATACATTTCTATTTATTATCAATGTCTAGAGTAGAAAACACCTCCAAGGTTCTTTTTTCAATAATTCATCCAATAAATTCACATATTCTATTTTTATGAATTTTGTTGATGGTGATTTTAGTATCGATGTTTAATCTCCATCTATTATTGTATATTCAAAGACATGTTTTTTATTATTTTTGTGAACTATTTTTGTTCCCAAATGATTTGGATTTTCCACGTACAAATTTTCTGGGAAATTTATTGACATATTAATTGTAATTTTTTAATTTAAAATTTTAATTTATGTTTTCTTTTTTTAGTAATGAAATGATGATTTTTTTTATATTTATTCAAAAATCCTTGGAAGCCTCAGTAAAAAATGAAAAAAATTATTGAATGTGTTTTTAACCATCGTTAGACAACATTGATTTGTTTTTCCCCTATATTCTATAGTATATAAGAATAATGATTAGTCTTCAATGTGTCTTCATTTAAAGTGTTTTCATATCATGATTTTATATATTTTCAATATTTTGAGAGGGGATTATATGATTGAAAGGAATCCATTTGAGTTTTAAAAGATAAAGAAATTGAAATAGTTGAAAAAAAGTAGCATTATAAGAGGAAAAAATGAAAAAACAATAAAGCAGTGGACACAAATAGTAGATACAGTAGTTCATTTTTTCCTCACATAAAAAATATCTATATTGGTAAATATACAAATTTAATAATTATAATGATAATACATGAATGTAATTAAGCTAAAAATATTGAGAATAAAAATTAGAATATTAGTTTTTGTCCTCCTTTTATTATGTGATGGTCAACGCACTCAATAATCATGAAATTTATTGAGACTGCTGATACTCATTGTAATCTCATTCCTCAATCTATAATTGATACATTTAAATATTGAGTGCCTATATCAATCTCTTACTTGACCAAACTAAAGGGGATACACTCACCAATTAACACTCTTAGGATGGATATGTGATCATTTTTAGAATGTAAGGAAATGGTAAATGCAATGATAGAAAATATATTCTTCAAGACTCAATAAGATGTGAATATAATATAAATCATAATAGAATTTATAAAACGTTTTTCAATATAATTAATATGGTAAATTAAAAATGATTCAAAATAATATGAATATTCCACAGAATGACTTATTCATACACGGTTAAGGTTTGAGAGAAGGCATAAATCTTTTTATCATTCTAAATAAACAACATCTCTCCTCCTTAAAATCTATAATTGTTTTTCTTAAAACTCAACTAGATATCATCAAATGTGTGTTCTTTTCCAATTTTTCAAGGATGATAATTATATTTTTCTCGATGGTCAAAACACTTGATCATTTCTTTATTAATGTGGAAAATAAATGAAAGTTTATTTCCTCTTTCTTATTGTCACTATACCATAGGGATATAAAAATTCATTCCACAATTTTCTACCTACTTGAATTGATAAAATTATTTCCCCATCTTGAAAAAATTTAATTTTAGGTATAATTATATAATTTTCCTAAATTAAATTCCACAGAGCCCTGGGTCATCACCAAATATTTGCCGTAGTTATTTATTCACCACACCTGTAAAAAAATAATTCAATTTTATGATCTTATTATCCAAATCTCTGATGATTATTCTATACGCTCAACTGGTCAATTTTCCAGCTTCTAGAGAACCTAAAGACCCCATTTTATTCTTTCAACTTCACATCTATCAACATATAACTCAATGAATTATCAAAAACCTGAATATCACCTTTATACATATACCAATTGGATATCATAACAGTAGGCCCCAACCCAAAAAAACATTATCAAGTTTGGGTTTCATTCATCTAACCATAGTTTTATTAGGCTTCAAATTACTTTGAACTCACATAGATCTAAATTATTAAATAAAACATGAATTTTATTAATCATTTGAGAATGATATTGACAAAAAACTTTTTCTATTTAGAGCTCATCCAGTTCTAATTTGGATTTCATCATCATCCCAGATTCCATAAATGACGATATACAATGAATCTCCAAAAAATAAACGTGGTACCCTAATGAAATCTAGATATTCTAGTTTATCTGATCATAAGCCTCCATCCTTAGAAGGAAGGGAAATAATCTTTTACAGTTAGTTCTCTAAGGGTCGAAACCTTGACTTCTTGAATGCTCTTCACCCAATGCCTGAGACACTACTCCTTCAGACACAGTACTGGCACTCCCTAGATTCTCAAATCACATAGAAATCTTCCACTTGATTACATAGAATATTTTTTACACCTCTATGAATATAGAAAACTAAAATTACATGATTACATAAAAAATATTCTTGTGAAAATTCTCATCTAGACATCATTCAATAACTTCTTTATATGAAATAACATTAGGATATATGTGTAAGAGGTCCTTTAACATCATCCCTATCTCCCACACACTCATTCGCCCCTACTGAAGGGATAAAACCCCCATACTTCTTTAATACCTCTATCGTCGATGATAGGAATTCAGAATGGAACTCTTAAAAAATGTCTACCCAAAAAACATCTCCATCCATGAAATCACCAAAGTACAACACCCAGTACTGGCACACAACTCCCTCACACTAACTAATTTCCAATGACACCCAAAACACTTCCGGAGCTCAAATTACACCGAAGGAATGTTAGCTATCCTCAAACCAGTGATCTGTCTCGAGATAAAAGACATTTCCCTTGTAAATTCCCATACTCTAGAACTAATAGGCATCCAAGTCCTTCTTTAATTCCTCATCCCCCACTATTGTGATAAGACACTAATGATCAACTAGATCTGACTGTTAAACCTCCACTTCCCAAGATACTCGTGGATGATGATTAAGATCTAATCCTGAAAATAAATTTGGATCCATAATCCTTATAACAAGAATTTTTATCAAAGCAAATAAAATTTATTTAATTATTTAATTGACATAAAAAAATTACACAATCCAAAAACAAATAAAATCAATCATACTGCATGTAACTCTCACAGGTTTCTATCATTAAATTAATTTCACCTCACTTGTGTCACGACCTACCTTCACCAGAAGGAGGGAAGGGATAGAAGAATGACATACCCTTCCTTCTTTATGTTGAAGGAGAGATAATGACCCCCCACCAAGACTCGCCTTCAATAGGTCATAGAGTGGTGACTAGCACCAAGGGTATATAATCACACACAAGATGGAAGGCATTACCCTTTTTATTTTAATATGAACGGGAGATAAGATAGCAACCCCCACAACACCAAAGCTGAAAGTAAAGGTAAATCTGAAGGTAAACCATTCACATATACATGTTCAAAAGTAAAAGATACAAGTCACAAGAACACCAAAAGTAAAGTACCAAGAAAAGGAAAGGGTCAAAAAAACTACCCCAATGTCCAAGCTAGTATGGTACCGCATGATCCCTGAAATCCTCCTAGAAACCTGAAAACTGTTTTATATATGTAGGGTGAGCATACAAGTATACTCAGCAGGGAAAACCAAAGACTATCTTACACAAGTGGGGAGGAATTCTAAATCCCCATGAGAAAGGAGACAACCATAACACCTATCAAGAAAAACTATCCACCCAAACCTCACCAAAGAACACTCCCCAAAAAACGCAGGTCAAGTAATGTTTAGTTATAGCACATCGATATTTGGGTACCCCATGCCACTTTCCCACTGGTTATTCAAGACATCCTACGCCTCGAACCAATCCCGCCATTCTCATCACAGTACCACTTCCACACCCGCCCGCACACACCTGGGAAACAACCACACATCCTGCCCACAAACACCTGGGCCACAACCACACACCACACCCACAAACACATGGGCCATAACAACTACTACCATGCCCAAAGACACATCGGCCTCATCCCGAAGATTCTTCAGAACAAAATTCCCTCACACACCTAGGCCAACCACCACAACTACCCTTCCTGAAGAATATTGGGCTATAATGGACCTCACCCCGTCACAGCCTGCCGAAGAGTCTTGGGCTATTCGGGAAAGGGTGAAAAAAAGGAGCTAATAACCAGCCACTCAGAGGAGTGTTGGGAAAAACACCCTCCCCCATGGAATTGGGGTGTTCGATACTAAGAGCTCAACTTAGGTGGGGAATGAATAAGAAACTTAAAAACTATAGATATATGTATAGGTAACAATCACTCATCCCAACCAGGGGTTCCCAAAGCCAACCAAGGCATAACACCCTTGTTACTATTCATTCATAAAAGAAGCCACAACACTCACAACCAAGTCACCACTCATTCCCAAAACCAATTATCCTTTTAAACCATTCTTAGATTCATGTTCAAGTGATCCCATTTAAGTTAATTCTACACTTCTGGGAAACTAACAGGCATAACCACAAGCCAGGAAAAGAGAAACAGTCAAACATCAATTTAAGCATTCACATCTGATTCTCTTATGAAGTCACAACAACAAAGGGATAAGTGAGATCCCTCAATGTACTAGAACCAAAGCAGGATTCAAGATACATCCCAACATTCACAAAAACATGAACCAATGATATGCCAATAGTAGGGGATTCTACCCCAAATTCGTATCACAAGTAGAGAAACCGTAAATTTTTAAACTCACAACCAAGAGGATCCCATCGTCACCCACATCACCCCATAGGCAATCAAACAGAACAACACACCTACTACCAAAATAAAGTGGGAAACTTCCAGGTTCAAGCACATAACTAATTATTTTCTACTTTCAGTTGGTTAGCCTGGGTGACCACCAAGGGCTCTATGTTTACTGGGTATCCATTTAATCCACTCAGTTTATGTGATTAAAAAATATCCAAGTTACAGTCATTTAATCATCACATAAGGTAAGGGTTCATTAGTACACAAGGAAATACCACAAATGTCCATGATTTTCAGTGATCATAGCCCAATAGTTCACAAGATAAGCATAAAGGAATAGAAGAAAAACAAAATAACAACACATCATTCACACCCCTTCCCTTCATTCTTTAAAGTCCATTTGTTATCTTCATTAAGTTTTGGTTTCACCCAATCCTACAGAAACAATAGCGTACCCACCCCACATGATACACAGAAAGGATGGATGAAGGAAAATCCCAACTTGGTTGATCAAGAATCGAAGCTTTTCTCCACGAGCCAAGAACAGGGGATGTTTGACTTGATGGGTAGGAACGTCGGGGAATACAAGGGTACAGAAAGCTCTAGCAGAGGTGCACCACAAGCCACAGGAAGATAGGAACTCCAGGCGCATGAGGAAGAAGAAATAAATCCTGTTGAGAAGAAGAAAAAAAGACAAAACTCTAGCGTGATATATAAAGAGAAGATCCTACTTTTACAGGATATGGAATTTTGAACGCTTGGAAAGTCGGATCATGGTTTCCTACGCGGGTGGGCAGTTACACATGATGATATTAAGGTGTTATTTAACACCCCCCCCCCCATCAGGGAGGTTTCTTGGAATTTTTAAGAATTAATTATGGGCTTCAAATGGCTTTAAAAAAGTAAAAGAATTAATTTACTTAAAAAAAATGTTGCGGGAGCGGGACCCGAAAAAGAAAATAGAGGGCTGGGTGAGGACACGGTGCCACCGTCATGGTGTCACCCTAACGGTACCACCATGACCGGTGCCACCGTCACAGTGCCACTGTGACCGGTGGTTCCGTCAGGGTGCCACCCTGACAGGTGCCTCCATCACGGTGCCACCATGGTCGGTGCCACCGTGGCCGGTGCCACTATTTTAGTGGAGCCGTATTTTGGAAAAGTAATGGCCAGGGGGTCCGGGCCCTTACATTAGATACCTCTCAAACTATTCTTGCACTCATGAATTAAAACCATAACTGAAGAAAGGAGAGGGGTCCGAACAACCACCTCAAAACATACCTCTCAGGAGTGAACCTCATTGACATCTAGAAACACCTCTCCCTCAAGAAACTGTGAAACATTAAGGGGTCAAGCTATCGAGTCGTATGGGTTAGGGAGTTTCTTCCTCCATGTCAAGATACTAATCTATTTGGGTGGCACTAAATCAACCTCACGGGTTTAATCGAATCCAGCTTAATGCATCTTGATTAGGGATCTAGTCCTCCCTCCCCGCAGTCAAAACTTTTCACATGCATCTGAAGATTAAGGGAAAAAATACATTACATATTTAATAAGGTAATGTATTCCATCACAAACAAGTACAAACAAAATGGGAAAAATCTCAAAACAACTCCTGGTACTAGCCACACATCTGCGTCTCCCGTTCCTAGGTACTTTCCTTGAGCCCTCCATGCCTCCACAACACATGAACCAAAGGGATGGTTCATTCTCGGATCACCTTCTCCTCACGATCCTCGATCCTCACTGGTCTTTCTATAAAGGCCACATCATCCTGGATATCCATATTTCCCCAGTTGAGGACGTGTGAATCGTCGTGTAGATACTGTCAGAGTTGTGACACATGGAATATGTCTTGTATCCTCAGTAGCGGCGGTGGTAACGCTAGATGATAAGACACTTCTCCGACCCGCTGCAACACTTCGAAAGGTCTGATGAATCTGGGAGAAAGCTTACTCCCCCTACCTAACCTTCGTTTTCCACGCCAAGGGGAGACCTTCAAGAACACGTGGTCCCCGACCCCAAAATCCATGGGTCTCCTCCTATTATCAGCATATGACTTATGCCAGTCCTGAGCCGCCTTCATCCTCTCCCGTATAAGTTGCACCTTCTCTTTCGTGCTCTACAAAACTTCCGGGCCAAGAACACCTACTTCCCCAACCTCGGTTTAGCACACGAGTGAGCGATAAGGCCTCCCGTACAAGGCTTTGAATGGATCCATGCCAATGGTAGAGTGATAGTTATTATTTGTAGTAAAACTCTACCAGAGGCCAGTGTCGTACCCACGATCCCCCAAAATCCAGAATACATTCTCGTAGCATATCCTCCAACGTCTGGATGGTGCACTCTATCTGTCCATCTGTCTAGGGATGGAAAGCAGTGCTAAGACATATTTGGGTGCCAAAATCATGCTACAATCCCCTCTAGACTCGTGAGGTAAACCGTAAATCCCTATCTGAGAATATGGACCTCGGAACTCCATGCAATTGCACCACCTCATCCACGTACCTCTGTGCTATGGCATCCACTACACTCTACTCCTTGATCGCTAGAAATTGAGCCGATTTCATCAACTGGTCCAACACTACCCAGATATCATCATAGCCTCCTTGGACCTTGGGTTTTCCCATGATGAAATCCATTACGATGTCATCCCACTTCCACTCGGGGACATCCAAAGGCTGCAGAAAACCGCCTGGAAAACAGTGTCCAGACTTCACCTGCTGACACACTAGGCATCTGGCCACAAACTCTGCCACCGCCCGCTATACCCCGGGCCACCAGAACTGTCCCTTCAAACCGCAGTACATCTTGGGAACTCCCGGGTGCACTGCTAGTGGTGAGTTGTGGAACTCACTAAGAACTTTCTCATCCATCGCCTCTGGAACAAACAGTTTTTCTCGGAAAAGAACCCGATTCTGACCATCCTTCATCCACCCTTCCAGGGCATCGCCATGGGAAACCAAGTCACACATCACATCACTTTCTGAATCTCCCCACTGGGACTCCTTCACCTGCTACAGAAGAGAGGATTGCACTGTCATCTGATACAGGAAACCCCTACCACTATCCATCCTCGTATCCAAGAGCAGGGTAGCCAACTCCTCCACCGCCTTCTAAACATCTACCGACTCTCGAAACACATCCTTCTGCGACTTCATGCTATAGGAATTGTCCACCACATTCCCTTTCCCTGAAGTGTAGGAAATTTGAAAGTTGTAGTCCTGATGGGACTCCACCCACCTACGTTGCCGTGAGTTCAGGTCCCGTTGGGAGAAGATATACTTCAAGATTTTGTGATCTGTGAAGACCACAAAGCGCTCCCCAACGAGGTAATGCCGCCATAAAATTAGTTCAAACATGACCACCACAAGATCCAGATCATGGGTAGCATAGTTACGCTCATGGGGAAATAACTTTCTAGACCCATAAGAGATCACACTTTCTCGTTGCATCAGACCACAACTGAGGCCTTGTCCTGAAGCATCACATAACACCTCATATGTTGCCCCTTCTTCTGGAAATATCAACAATGTGGCACTAACCAACTTCTCCTTCAGATAGCTGAAGGCTGCCTCGCACTGCCCGTTCCACACAAAAGCCTGGTCCTTCTTGGTCAAAGCCATCAAAGGTGCTGCATCTCGAGAGAAGTTGGGCACGAACCTCCGATAGTAACCTGCCAGACCTAGGAAACTAAAAACTTCTGTCACGATCTTGGGTGTTGCCCAAGAAACAACCTTCTCGAACTTTGATGGGTCTACATCTATCCCCTGCTCAGACACTACGTACCCAAGGAAATGCACTTCTCACATCTAGAACATTCACTTGAACAACTTCCCATAGAGATGGTGCCATCGGAGGACCTCTAAAACTGTCCTCAAGTGCTCAGCGTGATCCTCCTCTGATCTTGAGTAGATCAGGATGTCTTCAATGAACTCAACTTCAAAACGATCTAGGTATTCCTAGAAGATGGATTTCATGAGTCCCATGAACAAAGCTAGAGCGTTTGTAATGCCGAACGGCATGACCACAAACTCAACGTGCCCATATCTACACCTGAAGGCAGTGTTGGAGATATCACCCTCCTTCACCCTCAATTGGTGATATCCTGACCATAGGTCTATCTTGGAGAACCATCCTACCACCTTCAACTGTTCCAAGAGATCGTCTATCCTCGGAAGAGTGTAGCGATTCTTGACCGCTACCTGATTCAGTATCCTGTAGTCTACAGACAGCTTGAGACCACCATCTGCCTTCTTTGTGAACAAGACTGGAGCACCCCATGGCGATGAACATGGACAAAAAAACCTTCTTCATCAGATCATCAATCTGAATCCGCAACTCCTGCAAACTAGAAGGTTCCATCCAGTAGGGAGCCATAGATATCAGATAGGCACCAGGTTTTAATTCTCTCCCGAACTCAACATATCGTCGAGGGGGTAGAGTCACCACCTCTTCCGGGAAGACGTCCATGAACTCACTGACGATCTTTGGGACTTCCACCGTCTCTGCATCCACTGACTCCACTGCTAGTTCGGCTAACAATGAGAGGAGGGTCTCCTCTCGCCTACTGCTTTTCTGGAAACCCCAGTCGTTGATAAAAATTACACATCGGCCGCCCAAGTCTAAAAATATGACCCTTCCTCGGAAGCAGTCAATGACGGCACATACAGAGAACAAACAGTCAATGCCTATGATGACATCGTATGAATGTATCTACAATAGTAGAAGATACCTGACTGACTGATGTGGCCCTATCATTAGTCTATACCCCTGGAAAACATATGACAAGTCAGCCTGACCTCTGACTGGTGTGCTCAGCACCAGGGGTTCTGAAAGTCTCTCGACATCTAAAACCAGGGAATGGGCTAGACTGTGTTTAACAAAGGAGTGTGAAGACCCTGTATCGAACAAGGCATAGGAAAGGGTACTAAACAAGGTGATCATACCTCGAACGACCTCTGGCCCTACTGGAACTACTGCCTCCGTAGCGTGCAAGTTCCCACACCCAGCTACTCTGCCTCTTGGCTGTCAGCCTCCTCCCCGACCACACCCCAGTCGAGGTCCCTAAGGAGCGCCCTGAGGTCGGCCTCCTCCTATGAGTCCGCCCTTGGAGGAGCGGGAGCTCGCTATCCCTGCTGCTACTGAATGGGCCTGGCTTGAAACTGCTCTGGCTGGGGCATGTGTTGCATTGGCCCACCCCCACTGTACTTCACTCTGTCTGGGCACTGATTCTGAAGGTGCCCATGTCTCCCACAGATGAAGCACCTCAGTCCTGGGATTCAAAGGAAAGGGCGAGGACTGGGGGATCGAAACTGGAACTGATGAGGCCTACCTCCTACTGGTCGGAACTTAGAGGGCCCTGAGGCTGGAGCCCTACTGCTCACGACCTTCCCCTTCAAAGAACCCAACTGGATTCCCTCTCGTGATACACCTCCCAGCGTGTGCATCCTCTCCACCACTTCACCCTTCTTCTGGACCTCCAAGTATGTCAGTAGGGTGTATGGAGTAACATCATACTGAAGAGAAGGTCAAAGTTTCTCCTCCAAACGCCTCGCCCGAGAATCCTCATCTGGAAAGAGGTCCGGAGCAAAGAGGAGGAGATCATTGAACGTGATCCCCAACACTATTACTGATATGGTCCCATGCTAGAGGGAGAGAAGCTCCTGCCTCTTTTCATCCTTCATCGTGTAAGAGAGGAATTCCACCCAGAACTCCTTCTCGAAACCAGTCAATGTCACATCAACCTCTCTATTCTCCCCAAGGTAAAGCATCCACCACTGACACACCACTCCCCGCATCTAGATCAAACCAAAGGAACCCAATACTCCATCGGAGCCCGGATCAAGCTGAAAGATATCACCAAATCCTCTAGCCATCTCTCTATATCCACGTCAGTGGTGCTACCCTCATACTTCCTGAGGGTCTTCCACTGAAAGGCATGAAGTGTTATCTTCCACTGATTGTCCTCCTATTCTCGGTCCATGCCCTATCAATCAGCGAAGTCAACCTCCTGGGCCTCGATCGCCCGCACTACTCATGGTCGTCTCCCAGGTACCATAGCTGCAAGGTAAACAAGGAATGCTTAATCCCGAGTAGCGCAGAATATTGTTCTGAAATTATTCTTAGACTTATTATTCATTTTAAATAACCAAAACACCCCATAAACACGAGAACATAAGTCATTATGATGCATGTACCTTTCCTAGGGTATCTACCCTGCAATCAGTGTAGCCTCACTTGGTCGTTCAGTAGGTCCAGAGTCCTTGCATCAGATCACGTGGCCCCCTAAAATCCCATGTCCTAGTCAGTCATCCCTGACATATTTCACGCACCAAGATCACCCAACACTGTTGCCCAAAAATCCCATGCAATCCTCACTGTGCCTAACTCCAGACTACATCCTATCTCTCAACCTCGCTCTGATACCATTTTGTCACGACCCGCCTTCACCAAAAGGAGGGAAGGGAAAAAAAAAATTCTAGACCCTTGCTTCTTTATGTTAAAGGAGAGATAATGAACCCTGAGACCTGCCTTCAATAGGTCCTAGAGTGGCGACTAGCACCAAGGGTATAGAATCACACACAAGATGGAAGGCATTACCCTTTTTATTTTAATAGGATCTGGAGATAAGATAGAAACCCCAACAACACCAAAGTTGAAAGTAAAGGTAAAGCTGAAAGTAAACTATTCCCATATGCATGTTCAAAAGTAAAAGATACAAGTCACTAGAAATCCAAAAGTAAAGTTCCAAGAAAAGGAAAATTACAACAACAAATTCCTCAACGTCCGAGCTAGTACGGTCCCACACGATCCCTGAAATCCTCCTGGAAACCTGAATGTAGTTTTATATAAGTAGGGTGAGAATACAAGTATACTCAGTAGGGAAAACAAAATACTTTCGTGCACAAGTGGGGAGGAATTATAATGCCCCATGAAAAAGGAGACAACCATAGCACCTAGCAAGGAAAACTATCCACCCAAGCCTCACCAAGGGACACTCCCCAAATAACACAAGTCAAGTAATGTATAGTAATAGCACATCGATATTTGGGTACCTCACGCCACTTTCCCACTGGTTATTGAAGACATCCTATGCATAGAATCAATCCCGCCATTCTCATCGCAGTCCCACTGCCACACCCAACCGCACACACCTGGTCCACAACCACACATCCCTCCCGCAAACACCTGGGCCACAAACACACACCACACCCGCAAACACCTGGGCCAGAAAAACTACTACCACGACCGAAGACACCTGGGCCTCATCCTGAAGATTATTGGGAACAACCTTCCCACACACACCTGGGAAACCACCACAACTACCATTCCCGAAGAATCATGGGCTATAATGGACCTTAGGACATCATAGCTTTCCCGAAGAGTCTTGGGCAATTCGGGAAAGGGAGCAGAATAAAAGCTAATAACCAGCCATTCAGAGGAGGGTTGGGAAAAAAACCCTCCCCCATGGAATGGGGGTGTTCAACACTAAGTTCTCAACTTGGGTTGGGCACGAATAAGAAATATAAAAACTAGAGATATATGTATAGGTAGCAAGCACTCATCCCAACCTGGAGTTCCCGAAGCCAACCTAGGCATAACACCCTTGTTACTATTCATTCATAAAAGAAGCCACAACACTCACGACCAAGTCACCACTCATTCCCCAAAACAATTCCCCATTTAACCCATTATTGGCTTCATGTTCAAGTGATCCCATTTAAGTTTATTCTGCACTAATTGGAAACTAACATGCATAACCACATGCCAGGAAAAGAGAAACAATCAAACAACAATTTAAGCATTCACACCCGGTTCTCTTTTGAAGCCACTACAACAAAGGTATAAGTGATATCCCTCAAAGTACTGGAACCAAAGCAGGCTTCAAGATACAAACCCACATCCCCAAAACCATGACCCAAAGATAGGCCAATAGTATAGGATTCCACCCCAATTCGTATAACAATCAGAGAAACCACACAGTTTCAAACTCACAACCAAGAGGATCCCATCCTCACCCACATCACCCCATAGGCAATCAAATATAACAACACACCTAATACCAAAATAGAGTGGGAATCATCCAGGTTCAACCACATCATTAATTATTTTCTTCTTTCTATTTGTTATCCTGTGTGACCACACATGGCTTTATGTTTACTGGGTATCCATTTAATCCATCGAGTTTACGTGATTAACCAATTTCCAAGTTACAGTCATTTAATCATCAAAGAAAGCAGTGGTTCATTAGTGCACAAGGAAATACCACCCACAACCATGATTTTCAGTGAGCATAGCCCAAAAGTTCACAACATAATCATCTAGTAAGAGAAGAAAAACAGAACGCATCACATCATTCACACCCCTTCTCTTCATTCTTTAATTTCCGTTTGTTATATTCATTAAGGTTTAGTTTCACCCACTCCCATAGAAACAATATAATACCCACCCAAAATGATACACAGAAATGAAAAACGAAGGAAAATCCGTACTTGGTTGATCAAGGATCGAAGTTTTTCTCCACACGCTAAGAATAATGGATGCACGACATGCTAGGGAGAAACGTCGGGGACTCCAAGGGTTCAGAAAGCTCTAGAAGAGGCGCACCACAAGCCACGAGAAGTGAGGAAATCCAGGCACACCAGGAAGAAGAAATAAATCCATCTGATAAGATGAAAAAAAAGAAGAAACTCTAGCGGGAGATACAAAGAGAAGATTTTACTATTACGGGATATACCATTTTGAACGCCTGGAATGTTAGATCGTGGTTTCCTACGTGGGTGGGCAGTTGCAAACGATGGTATTAAGGTGTTATTTAATACCCCCCATCGGGGAGGTTTCTCAAGATTTTTAGGAACTAATTATGGGCTTTAAATTTCTTTAAAAAAGTAAAAAGTTAATTTACTTCAAATAAAATGTTGCGGGAGCGGGATTGGAAAAAGAAAACAGAGGGATGGGCGAGGACATGGTGCCACCTTCATGGTGTCACCCTGACACTGCCACCCTCACGGGGTCACCCTGATGGTGCTACCTTCACGGTGTCACCGTCACGGTTCCACCGTGACCGGTGGCACCGTCATGGTGCCACCTTGACCGGTGCCTCCATCACGGTGCCACTATGACCGGTACCTTCATCACGGTGCCACCCTGGCCGGTGCCACTATTTTTGTGGAGCCGTATTTTGTAAAATTAATGGCCAGGGGGGTCCGGGCCATTACAACTTGTCTATTCAATAAGATCATATTACTTTACTTGGATCAAAGGGGCATAAAATCTGATTTCTTATCTAGTCTCCTTTGACTATGTTTCCCATCAAGATCAATTAGAACTATTTCCATACCAAGACTTGTTATCCACACAATTACTAACTCTACAATCCACCCAATATCTCAATCAAAATATTTTATACCACTCCATCATCACCCCCTCCCTCAAAAGGTCCCCCTAAAGGTCCAACAATGATGTGAGAGAGATAATGACCTCCATGTATCACATCTAGTTGGCCTCCAGTTAGCGAAAAACACCGAGGTTATAAAAATATAACGACCGGAAGGCATTAACCTATATAATAAATATGCACTTGATATTGGATAAAAAACCACCAAGAAACCACAAATTATAATATAAAATTAAACACAAAATATTTCCCATAAACCACGAATAATTAACCAGATACAATTAAAAGGCTCCATGTATATACCATAAGGCATGTCATGTAGCAGTGACTCAACAAAATCTCCAACCCAAGCATGTAATATCAAGATAAATACTTAATGTCCTCCAAGAAACTTGAAAAATATTATATATATATACAAAGAATTGTTATAGAATGTAAACCATGTTGGATCAAAACTAGGGTCTCTAGTGAACATGTAAAAAGAGAATATTATTGTGATAGTGAAATAAAAAAAATAATAACCGGGAACCTAATAGTTCAACTAAGAAATCCCAGCCTCACCCTGTAAAGCTAACCAATTCACACATCCAAAATAGTTTCATAGTATCATGAAAAAAACTAAAACAATGTTCCCCATTGAACACATCCAAACTAATTAACTACCCTCACACAGCAACGTCAGACATCCTATACTTTTATCCATTCCATACAAGACACGTCACATAAACAACCATCTCTGATGTGGTTTGGGGGGTATCCCTACCTACCCTAGCCATGTAAGGTATAATATAATGTGTAATCAGTATTAATAATTGAAACACATATTTTTTAAAGACACCTGGTCCATCACGACACATCTCACCTAAAGAAACATTGATTATATCATCACATCTCCCCTAATGATACCTAGGAAATATTATCACCTCTCATCACATTACCAGAGTAGTGAGAAATCATGAATGTGAATAAAATCATCCTCATTTCCACCTCATTACATGAATTCCCCTCACCACATATCACATCATCCCCACTACTGGGTAAACTTCAACACGATAAAGAATCATAACTACTGAATGAAGTGTGGGGAACTAGGGGTAGCTATCCACTCATATCACCACCATCCAATACATTTGGGATAACATCGAGAGACCAAAACCATTGGTCTTTAGTAATGTTACCCTACTCAGATGAGTCTCACATTGAAATTACACAAAATACATCATATATATAAAAAATCACATAATATAGGTTCATATAGACCATTATAGAACAAACTACACTATACAATAAATGTTTCAACTATTTCTGTCACTAAATTTATCACCCAACATAACTAGAACACAAAACCCAAAATTTACACTTTTAATTATTGTTCCACAATTTTATAGATAAAATGAGTTACTAATAACTATCATTTAAAACATTTTTTTATTTTATATATACACAACCCATTCATTTATTCAATTAATTAAAAAACACACAAATTAATTTCCATCCCCTTATTTATTCATTTACTAAACAATGAAATTTCATTTTTAATATTGAAATTTATTTATTCCATGGTTAACATTGAAACTAATGCAACCTCACCAAACAAAACACTACCACATCACTCATCTACTATCACCACCACACCATTTTATCCAATAAATTTCACCACAACCACACATATCAACTTCCCCACATTGAAACCACTATTGAACATAAATTATACAACTTCCCACATCACATCCGATAATAAAAAACCCATGACACATGACCTACCATGAATTTCAAAACACAAATGGTCACCATCACCACTACAAAATAACCCACACCAAATAAGGAAATATAATAGGAAAAACCATAGAAGTCATCAAAACCCAAATTCTACAACATTATTCAATGGATTACTTTACTTTTATTTGTTACATCGCAGGGATATTATCAAAAAAACCCAAATTCTAATGAAGATAAATTATTTATCCATTTTAACATCGTTATCATTTTAATTCTCATTTTGGTCAAACATGTAACACAAAATATCGATCACAAACTCTTTATTAATAGAAAAACTAGTTTCCTAATATATATGATTTCCAGTAATGGAAAAATGTATATTAACTCAACATAATAAAATAAAATGAGTAAAACAGTTCATTTATCCCCATTCCCATCAATTTAATATTGTTCTAATTTATTATGTCTATTAATTCGACCCATTCAACCCTCTTATTTAAGGGAAAAGTATGAAATCCACACATTTTGAACAAAAAAAGGAGAGAAAAACGATCCCCTACCTAAAAAAATTATATTCATTGTAGAAAATAATGAGAAGTTCAAAAAAACTAGAAACAAAAACCACACTATGATTACATAGCTAAAAATTAACCATACCTATCAATCTCAAAAAATAATCCAAAAGAAACCCTAAACTATAAAACCTATACCACTGTTAATACTTGAATGAATAATTAGGGGAAACTAGGGGATAACGAGAAGAACTCAATACTGATTTCTAAGGATCATCATAAAAAACCCAAGGATCAATGAATGAGGTGAATGACATGAGTATACTACAATGTTTCCTTGGTTTATACCATTATGTAACATATAAGAGAGTTGAATGAGGTAATTCTGCAGAACCTTATATTTTATAAGCATTTTTTAACTCTCCTTACTCATGGTGTGAATTAAAAATCATCTTAATAAATTCCTATGGGTCCATGAAATAAAAGTAGTTAATTGGAATTAAGATGTGAATTCATCTTATTTCAAACATATCTTGAAATTTTTGGTGCCTCAGCCTAAATTAATTCACATTTTCAATCCCATTTTCATATCATGAATTTGTTTCACACAATAAACCACCCCCATAAATAATATTTTAAACATGATCCATGTAATACAAAAACATAAACTCACAGTTTGAATAGTATTTTTAAATTATTAACCACCTGTTTCATATCCACTACAACCCCAACATCCACTAAACGCTCTTTGAGCCTTAACTGAACACCTTTAACTACTTAACCAAAAAAGTAACATGTTCAAAAGATATTCGATATTACACCACTATCAATGTATAATTATATTCCATCTCTTCCAAATTTTAAGGTCGAAATGACATGAAAAAAGAAGAGAGTGATGAAGTCAAGTTAAAGGATCACAAGGTTAATCCCCAACAACATCATATGGGTTCAGGCCCTCAATATTTTATATTAATTTATGTTTACATTTCAATCATCCCTAGACTCCATCAATGTCAAAAGTACCTTTATCAACACCTAGAAATGGGAAGTATCATAATAGTTTAAGACACGTAAATGGATTATCACAAGAGATGATCATTAAGAAGATTCAATCAGGTTATAAATCATCATCACTTTTAGTTCTATACCTTTTCAAATAGTAACAAACATAAGGGTAATCAAACCTACTTCATTAAAAATATAATCATTAAAATTAAAAACGTTCCATTAAAACAATATTTTTTTAAAAAAAATACATATGAAATTAAAATGATGTTTTACAATTTAAAATAATGGAATACATTTAAAACATGGGATTACACCATTTTTTCATGTCAATAAGTCACACATTCCAAATCACCTAAAAAATCCATTTTACAAACAAGTAGAAAATTTCTCAAAAATGAAAATTAGTTATTCCATAAATTAAAGCATTAAAAAATTTATAAGAAATTACATGAATTAGGCCATTAAACTCAAATAAAGGAATTCCCATTAAAATTAAAAATAGGATTCATCCTATATTTTATTAAAAAATCCTTTAAAATATTGTTGAAGTGAAAAAACAACCAATATACCATTCAACAAATAGTAAATATTGAGAGGAATCAAGTTCAAAAAAAATTGTGTCAATTATATATTAAATTCATAAAGGAGTGCATCAATGAATATTTCATGGGAAATTTTATAGTCAAACCTCATAGAATTTGTAATAGAAGATAATAAACACACACAAAAATATAAAAATTCTAAATCAATAATGAATTATAAGATGAAGGAAAATAATAAAAACAATGACCACAATTTTAAATTTGGATAACACCTAATGCAGGATTTACAATAGTAACATGAGAAGGTATACACCCCATGATCAATGTAAACAAAAAAACATTCTCAAGATCACCAATATACAGGAATACTTAAACTCCAATAGAAATTAAAGAAAAAATCAAGCGATAAGAGTTGGAATATTTTTAAAAATACCAAATTCATTCTGGCTTATAGATTAAAAATTAAAAATTAAAAAGACCATTTAATTTTCTATTTTAACGAAATCTTGAATGAAGTGGTCATAAAAAATTATAGGATAGGAGTTTCAACATTGAACTAATCATCATAACTAAATTCTAATAATATCCTGATTTTAAAATCATCAAAGGATGTTATATATGCACACTAAGGAAGAAGAAATTAAAAATAGTGATTTAAAAAAACATTTCATTAAAATGGGACTATGTAAGGATAACATGGATTTTCCCTTATAAAACACTTATATGTCTCATGAGGGTACCGATTCAACCTTATATATCCCTTAAAAACTCATCATTACCATTAATTAGTATAAGGATATGTGAACTAACCCTTAAATAGCTATAACATACCTATATAATTGTAGGGGATCCCTAAATTTACCATTACACAACCCTTATTAATTTATAGCTACCGTTACATAACCAAGAAACTACCCTTACCTGAGAAAAATATACCTAATATTTCATTTATACAATTAGAGTTTACCCTAATATGGTAACAATCTACTTTTTAAAAATCCTTATAATGAGATGGTTACCCTTTTTCATCGCAGGGATTACCCACACACAACTTATATATATATATATCATTAAAATTATGTTTCCCATAGAATTTCCATCATACCCTAATGGAAATCATGAATATAAGTAGTTGCCGTTAAGAAACTCCTAAAAACTACCCATTGTAATGGTAGGAGGCACTTACCCATTCATAGACAATATTACTTTTTAAATGTAAAAATTATGTTAAAAATTATAAATTTACACACAAAAGACTCATACATTAAAACAAAAAGGTCCTCAAATTACTAAAAGAAACAAAATTTGTATAGTTTTTTCACGTTTTTCCATTTAGGTTCCACTATAATCAACCTTTAACATCTATTTTCAATCACATTTCTCTTTTATTTCATGGAATATAATTTCCATCTATAAACATCTTTCCTTTTTGGGTAATATATCTTTTACCTAAATCTTTATTTTTAATTTTTTTATTTTTGGCATATTATTAATTTTTATGTCATATGTTGTATTCCTAATTTTTTTAAACGTGCATATGTTTTTGTTATAAATTTTGATGCTTATAATTTTTATATGTATATAATTTTTTTGTGATTACAAATTTTTTTACTTATAAATTTTGAATAATACATTTTTGGTTAATATTAATTTTATTTTTAATTGTTTGAATTTATAAATTGAGTGTAGTTATACCTTCTTATTGACAAAAGTTATTGTTATTATAAATTTTTTACCAATTATAAATTTTTTATTATAATATCTTTTGTATATAAATTTAACAATTTTTGTTGGGTATAATTTTTTCAGAATTATATCCTTACAAGTTATAAATTTTTTATAAATTTTTTTATTTATGTAATAGGTTTATATTTATAACTTAATATGTTTATATATTTTCTTTTTATTTGTTTTTATCTAAATATAACCATTATTATTTAAATTAATATATATTTATATATTTATATATTATAAATCTGTTTGTTAACTTATATCATTATATATATTAATGATTTAATTAATTAGTAATTTTTACTTTTATTTTAAGTAAGTAATAGGTGATAGCAAGAAAAATTCATGATTAACTAGAATAGATTAAGGGAAAGGAGTTGTAAATTTATTTGAATTTTTTAAATGGAATCTAAAAAATAGGGTTATGTTTTTTGTCTATTTGTGTTGGGTTTGAATATTATAATGTTTAGGTCCAAAGAAATAAAAGGCCCTTATATATCTTCAATCAGAGTTATAAACACTGGATATAATAAGATAAAATAATAGGGTAGTCATGATATAACATTAATGAATATATTTTATATTATATAGATAATTTTCTCGATGAATTAATTTATGATATATGCATAGACAAACTAACACCCTCAACTATTGAAAGATTGTTTGATGATGCTGAAAACCACTATTCTTGTGTTTTAATATGTTTATAGTGTATCCAGTAGTACTAATTGTGGTTAACATAATTAGTATAAATTTTTATAGAGAATAATGTTTCATTTAATTGGATGATCATTATGAATTACTTATACCAAAAGACAATGATATATTAGATTCTAATTATGATGGATGGAAAATATGATGTCCAATTGGATTAGAACCTAATATAATTCATTCATTTCATAAATAAAATGTTCTCTATAGGAATGATTATAAATTCCAAAAAAAAATCTTAAATCCTATATATCATGATATAAAATTTATGTGATATCCATATATGATTCATTCACATGGTCAAATATGAAATCTCTATCTACAGTAATCTAGTATCTTCCAATAATTTCAAATTATAGATGAGTAAAAAAATGATCCAAAAATATGTTAACTTACTAATTAAACACAGTGGAATATATTTTATCAAAATATTCATAATTTTAAAATAATGTTAGAAATCTCATAAAGGGATTCTACACATACAGAATGAATCCATATAAAAGTACAAACATCCAATATATTTAATGGAAAGTTATTTTGGTTGTTTACAACATGTCCCCATTGATATATATATAATGAAAAAATATGTTATAATGTGCATGATGGTTTATTGACAAAAATAGCTTTGGAAATATATAAATGTATATATTTCAACAATGATTGATACTTTAAAATTTTTATAATTGATTTCTGTTAATATATTCAACAAATATAAATAAAATTGTTTTATTTTATATGATTTTTTAATGTTTACTATAAAGAAAATTCCTTTATATGAAGACGTTTGTAGATATACTGTTAAGGGGTGTAAATCTAGTCAAATTTTTAAATAATGGACCTTATATCAATAATTACTAAATGGTAGAAAGATAATATGCATGGGTCATTGAATATTTTTTTAAATTCACCACCATTTTCAACAAATATAAAAGGCATTTATTGATTTGCATTAGTATTATTTTCCAAAAAAATAGTTTTTCAATCGAAGAAATTTACAAAAAATCCTAAAAATATCCATATCATATTTTGAAATACATAGTTATTGGGTTCTGAAAAAATTAATTGGAAAAATAATTAATCTTAGTTGATAAACATTATTATATATATATTGAGGTAAAACATATGAATTATGTTATTCATGTTAAGAAAAATATATGCAACGATTTGATTTGGGAATTGTTAGACATAAATGGAAACAAAATATATGGATTGAATTAAATTTTATAAAATAATATTGGGATTACATTTGGAGTTATATACCACTATGAATAGAAAAAATAGGAATTTTAAATACGGCTATTTATGTGTTAAAAATGATTTAAAAGATTATTGTTTTCAATTTCTACATCAATTATTGTTCCTAGTGGACATTTCTCACATATGAAAAATTTTATTTGATTTAAGGCTTTGATTTGAATAGGAATGAAATCATATGATCTTCATGTATTGATGAAAAAACTACTTCCATTTACATTTCGTAGTTATAGTTACACTTTGAAATAATTATGTTATACTATGTTTTGAATTCCATCTTTATCAAATTCATAGATCCATATTTGTTAAATTGTTTAGATATTGTTTCTATCATCATAAGATGATAACTAAAAATTTAATTTCCTCCATTTTTTTGATATCATTGATCATTTTATCCTTCACTTAGAGACATGGATATGATTATATTATAATACATACTTATATTGGATGTTTCATTTGGAATGATATATGAAAATTATGAGGGGTATATTTAAAATATGCATTAACCATAGGCATAAATTAATAAAAAATATAGACCCAAGTTTATAGATGAGTTACGTGTTGACTCTATGAATGAGGTGGAGCTTTTCAGTTTCCCTAAATCTTAATATATTGTAGTCAACACTGATTATATGGGTATTTTGGGATTAAAAGTAATGTTTAGTTCATGTGAGTTAGTGGTTCATGACGATTTATACATATTAAAAAATTGAGGTGATTTTAATCCATATATATCATCACATATTGCATAAATGAAGTTGTGATATCAAAAGAGAAATGAATAGTGGCTAATGAATGAGAAAAAACGTTTTTGAGGAAAAATTCAGAATTGATTCATCTGCATAGGAACAATGAAATGGTTAGTTGAATAACAACGTGTTAATGTAATCAAATTGCCTAATTTGGATATTAATTGTAATATATTTTACATAATTAATAAGGAAAATAAAACTATAATAAATAATAGCAAAGTGATGTACATTATTGAAGTAATGAATTTTTATTGACAATGAAAAAATTGCACTTTCTGTGTCAATGGAAAATTTTAGTCCGCTTGAGGAAATATAAGAAAATGATTATACCACATTTTCTAGTTCTAGTGTTAATGTGTCACTAGGGTCAGAGTTATAGTGATATGAAACATGATGATTATATATTTACACTTAGTGATTAAAAATGATTTAATTGAAAAGAGGAGATTTTATCATCGTGATTCCTGAAAGGAAGATATTTTATTTCATTGTCCCACCATCAAATATGTGGAATTCCATTTTTTAGGGAGAAAATATTAATAGGTTATTGAGGATATTGATGAAGATATAGATTTATGTGATCTTTATTCATCTATTACACAACTACCAAAGGATAAAACTAACTATGAAGAAGACATAATTAATGATATACACATTGATTATGCAGAAGGGATCAAGTAAAACTCATCGAACTCTCCTAATTAATTTAGAAAATGTTATATTTTATTTTTTTTATGAAAAATAAACATATAAACCCACATATTTTTAAATGGATACTTAAATCCAAAAATTTTAAAGAATTATTTCACTTTTGTATCAAAATTTATACTCATCATTTTCTATTAAGCATTTTTTGGATAATAATGCTTGGAACCATTTTTTATGAATCATATACATATAAAAACCACTATTTTCTCACTTAGATATTTAAATATATACATTTAGATAATTTTACATATTATTTAATTAATTTTTAATTTTATCAGCTTTAATTACATATTTTTTAGTTGAATAAGACTGCCACCGAACATAAAGTGTAATTAAACTGTAATTTAATTTGATATTTAAATTTATAAATAAATTTCATTTATTATATATTTATATTCATCATTTTCAATGACACATTTTATGGTTGAATTATCCTAACATTAGTATTTTATTGAACAATTTATTTATATTCAATGTTTTTAAATATGAATTTTTCATTAGTTATATTAATAATCATAATAGACGTAATTTGATTTCCGTTATTAAAAATCAAAATATTTTATATATACCAATAATTTAATTCATATAAAATATTGGAATATAGAATTTCATTACATCATTCTATTTAAATGACGAACACATAGACTAATGAGAATTTACCAAGGTATGTGTAAATTTTTTAATATTAACATATATATATATATAATATTTAAATTTATTATTGAAATTTATTTTTTTTCACACTAATGGTGATCCTACTATAATTGATACTTCTTTTTTTAGTGCCTTGATATTTTAGTATTTTTTCTATTAAAATATATATTATTCTTAATAACATACATCACACACAAACATGAAACAAAAAAAATCCACATAACATTATATAGATGCAATTGTATAGCCATTAATTTCGTTAAAAATCATTGTAACATAGTCATCATTGATTTCATATTTAAGGATCATAACCAAAAACCCATTTTATTGAAATTATTAAATTATAAATAATTTAAAACCATTATTTCAAGTACCTTTTATGATTTTCAAATGTTTGAAATTAGTATAAGTGATAATAATCACCCCGTAGTTATCTAACTACTTTAAAATGATTAATAGTAATCACTCATAATTTTGGAAACATCTAATAGCTGACTAATATAAATTTATTGAATAATTATAAATAAAGTTCATAAATTTCATTATATATAAAAAAGGCTGTGAAGTATATTATTAATATTTATATTTTTTTATATAGCTGATTCAGGTAGTTTAGTGGATGGTATGAATGAAGGTAAAGGGTTCTTTGTCACAAATTGATTTTCTAGAGATATATTTCATATTCTTCACCAAGACATTGTTCATATGGTGTGACTACTGTAGAATTAATTTGATTTTCTATATTCATGTAATTCATGGGGTTTGAATAACCATATCATGTTCAATATTAAAATGGTATTCAATTCAATATATACCACGTTTTTAGGGGACTTTTATATCTCAAATTATTTTATTATTTTAAATAACATATCTTGAACATGTTTATTATTTTTTGTCTTCATTCACATATAGATTTTATTTTACGGTTCTTTCTATTACAATATGATGATAATGAATTTTTAATACAATTATTTTTCCTTAATGAGTTTAATCCTCAAAAATATTATAATTATAAAAAATAATTATCATATTATTTGATGATAGTTTCTATTTCTAGTCTGTTTTATCCAATACATAAAATTTAATACATTATATTTAGAAATTAATTTATTTTTTATCTCATTTTTAATTTATATTTACCATCTCCTCATTAAATGTTATCAACTTTTTAGTCTTTTGATATTGTGGTTTTTCCACTATGGTACTTCAAAAATATTTTTTAACAGTAGGAAAATTACAAGATTTATATTCCACTCCATATTTAGTTAGATAACAATTATTCGAATATAAAGATGTATTATTTATGTTTGTTTTTCAACATACAATGTTTTTAAAAGAATTCACGTCACCTTTTTAAAGCTAGTTTCTTTTTTAGGATCCATTATTGAATATTATATTTAGAAAGTAAAATTTTTCAAAAAAAATTCACATCATATTTTTTAAAACATTATTTATTTACAAGGCTTCATTCTTGATATTTAATTCCATGTTTTCTTAAAATTTCTTTCTTTTTGATTTCTCAAAAGTGACCTTTACAAAAATGATGTTTTTAAATCATTGTAGCTATTTATTTCTTTCCATAGATAAAAGTGATTTTTAAAATTTATATTAGGATATCATTATAATTTCTTATTTATATTCAAAAAATTATGTTCTTTTATGTAATTTGTCATGAGAAATACTGAAAATGATATTATGAAATAAAATTTTTGGGTGACTAAATTTTTGTCACCACCTATTTATATTTCAAAATTCAATTTTAATGATAATGTCTAGAGATGATTGTTAAACCCATTTTTATTTCCAGGGGTCTTTAAGATGTTATAAATGAAACCCATTTTTTTCATGTATTTTTAGGGCATATTGAATGATTGACATCTTACGAAACATATATATGGTTTTTCCTAAAGTTGAAATTGGTCCCTATAAAACCCTCCAATGCCTTGGGTAAATCATTATATCTCATTAGAAAATGGGAAAAATATGAGATGCTCAATCCACTAAGTCAAAAAAGTAAGTGACGATTGGAAAACTAAGGGAAATGTGTGGTTGAAGTTAAATATAGTAAGGGAAAAAAGTTAGTAATTCTTGATCCATAGAGTTAAATAGATGAGTGAAACCTATACCACTAAGGGAAATAGTATGGGATGCTCGATGCACTATGTTATGATTAATATTGTCATGCTTTTCCATATTATTCTGTTTTCAAATATATATATATATATATATGTTATGATTTCTCATTTGTTATGCTCCATGTTTTATCTGGGTATGTTTTCCAAATGTGTTGTTCATGGATATAGATTATTATCTTAGACCTATATACTTATCTCTTTCTCACTAATGATCATTATAGTTTATCTATTATGTTTCTCTTACTGAGCATCTGAGCATATACATTTTATACGTTTTCATTCCCCAACATGAAATAATAATTATTACTTGTGATATGATTACAATTGGATTTAATTTTGAGTATTTATGAATAAAATTTGATTGTTCCTGTAAAATATGTTTTATATATAGCTAATATTCAATGAAACCAATCCTTAAGTTATATAGTTTATGTGACTATTTATGAGATGAAATGTTTATATATGTAAAATAATGAAATATATATTATTATTTATCATTAGGTCACATTATATTGTATAAATGGAGTGTTTAGTTATTTAAGAGGATTAGTTTAGTTATTATTTTATTAAAATAAGAGATCGTGAGTAAAAATACATGAGATAAATCATAGGGATAAGGTAAAATATAGTTTACCATTTTAATGTTTTTGTAAGGTATATATTGTATTTCTTTACTAGAACTAATATCTATATCTAGATTGTATAAGTGAGTGTAGAATTTGGGAAAAATATACCTATGGTTAATATCACTAAAAACAGAATGTAAGGTATTAACTCAACCATCGCATAATGTCTCACAAATAGGCCAAACTACACAACTTGTAAAACACCATCATTGGATATTCGTTGGTTAATGACATTCTATTTACTTTCCATTATTATATTTTTAGTATTTAAAATAATTTGGATAAATAGTACGAGAGAACCCATCCTTGATAAACCTCGATTGAACTAAGAGTTATTTAGGAAAAACTGAAAACTAATGTGATGATTTCAAAGAGTTACGCATTTAGAGGATGCACTTTTCATGTGATAAAGTACGATAATTCTCTTATGATTATATTTTTTCACCACTAACACAAATATATTTTGTTTAATTAATGGTTTAATATTAATGGTATTAAGTTAGCCCTAGATTTTATAGATAATGTTGAGATTATACCAATGAGAAGCATAATTGGATAAGATATGGAGTGATAAAACATATGATTTTTATAAACTGTCCATCAATAATTGTGAATAATAATTATGAAGTAGTTTTGTTTCAAAACAAACTAAATATTAGAAGGATGGGGTCTTATGGATGTTCAGTTGGAAAATATTATAAAGGAATGATGATTTAGTCTCTTTCATTCCACAAATTTGGAAATAAACATCTATGAAATTTCCTCAAAGGAACTAGAAGGCAGTTGATATGTGGTATAACAAGGAATTATGATACAATCAAAAAAGGAAAAAAGTAACATCTTAGATTACATGAAGGTGAAGATAATGTTCTCCCTAAGGAACCATGATTAATTTGATGTTTTAGATGTAAGGAATTTATGAATTATGAAAACTAGTTAACTAATCCAATGGATTAATATTAAAATTGACACCAATAACACCATAAATCATGGGAATAAGATAAACCTTCTGCAATTTATTCAATTGAAGTGGATAATAATAATTATGCACTACCACATACTTTTATTCATGAGTCTATAATTTTGGTTGTATGTTTCACAAACTATTACCCATTCAAATAATACACCAAGTGTAATCATTATTGAATCCATGTTATATTAAAATTGCTCAATTATTTTAGGAATATGAATCATAGAATTATTGTTATCCTTACTTTAGGATAATTTGGTATGATTTTTGAAAATGAATTAGAGATCGCTACATCGGGTCAATAGTAATGAAATAGGGATATCATGGTTTCTATCTTAAATATAATAATTGACCACTATAAATTATTGGATGATGAGTATATATCTAGGAAAATTTATTTCATTATATAATCCATATCCCCATCCATAAATAGAATGTTGATTATTATTTTAGCAACAAATACTATATTGTGATATGTTTATTATGAAGGAATAAATGAGTTTACTAGACTTACCGAAGATAATAAGATTGATACCTCATTAGAAATAAAATGGTAATTAATTTATATCTTAATTAAATCCTTGAATTTCTATTTATTGATTAATAATTGAAATTTTGAATATTAAATTTAGTTATTGGGGGAAACTGTAACAACCTGATATTTTATTATTATTTTACCTCTATAATAAATACTATGTTAAATAACTTGTTTCACATTAAACCACCAAACCAATAAAAATACTAAAACATTACATAACTATTATAATATAGCCATTAGTTTGATAAGTATAAATAGAGGTAACCAATTTTGGAAATTTTTTTATATAAATAAAAATAATTTTAAATACTAATTTATTGATTATATTCAATTATTTTAACAATAAAATAATAAGACCACAATATTATTAAGATTTTATTTCTTTCTAAAATTATCTTTTAAAAAAATTAATTTTGAAATATATATATATATATATATATATAAAGATATGGTATAAATAATATCTACTTTTTATGAATAATATAATGACACTAATTTTATTAGTAATATCTAGGAAATAAGAATAAAAATGGTTAATACATTAAAAAGATATCTTCTTGTAAGAAGGTTTTTCATTAAATTTTATGATTTTTTTTTAAATTTTAGAATTTTAATTTCATAAAATTAACATAATTTTTAGATTTATAATAAAAATATAACAACGAGATAATTTTATGGTTTTGTTTTGAAATGGTTGATTTTGAGGCTAAATGTGAAAATATCATTTTTACCAAAACTACAACATTCTTATTATATAATAAAGACCTAGAAAAAAAAAATTGATCAAATATTTTTAAGGAATAAAAATATACATTTTTATATTAAAATACTAATTCTTAAAATGTATTTTTACCTTTTATGTACCATATGTAATATTTTCATATTATCACCCTTTTTGGCCTCTTCCTTTTATTAAATATATTTTTTGGTAATATTTAGAATTGCCTAAATTTTAATGGAATATTACTATTATTTTATTTTATTACAAGGAAATATATATCATTTATATCAAATGAATATATAATTTCCCTAAATGCATAATTTTTCTTTTTAAAAATATTTTTTTTTTCTAAAATGGGATCTAATGCGTTTGTAGCTCTAATGTAAAATTAGTTTTATATTCCCATATAATTTTTTTTAATAATATGGATTAAATATTTTATTTATTTACATAGATTTTATGCAACAATTCCAATTTTATTTTTATGCTTTAAAATTTTATTATTAGTTAGAAATTAGTTACCATTGTAAATCTAAAAAAGGAAAAAATAAATATTATAAGAGTAAAGAACATAAAAACATGTTTATAACATGTGAAAAATGAATGGTTATGGTATTATCAACCTTATATAATCCCCCAATCCATTATTTTACATTTTTTGAGTCTTATTGATGTGTGTAACATGTTCTACCTTTTTATGAAGTATAAATATTTACAAGAATTCCATTTTCACAACTTATAAATAGTGCCTCTCACGAGTCATTCAATACAAACCTAAAAAATAATGTTTTATCCTTAAAATATTCAAATTTTTTATTAAATTATATAACTATTACTTTTCTATAATCCTATCCGCTAATGGTATTCGATTATTACCACTACTTCCAAGGAATTATCCTTTGGATATCCCAACTCCTCATTATGAATAATATTTTCTAGCTTATTTTCTTTTATTTCTCTCATTTCCAAATATATTTTAAAAAATACATTATAATGACATAAGTATTATTTTTATACATAATTTTATTATTCTAAGGTAATTAAAATAATCCAGCTTTCCAATTTTTTTATAATAAAAATAAAACTATTATTCATGCATTATAAAAACTACCCCCACCACAAAGTGATGGATTATTATTTTTTCACCAAAACCAATATTCATTGATTATAAGGGTGAAATTAATGGATAAATGTGACATATATAATATAATTATTATTATAATGAGGAAACTTATAGTCCCACTTACATAACTATCTTTATTCAAGAAATTAAAATGTGAATAATGTGTTGCGTATACTAAATACCCCATGTGGCATGTATGTTATTTTTCATCATGTTTATTTATTATGTATTAAAATTAATTGAAATATTATCTAACCCATTCAAATTATCCATATAATATCATTATACATTTATAATAATTATGTTTATATAAAATAAAAATCTTTTGTATTAATAATCATTCATTTATTATAGTATATTTTTGTTTGGGTAAGTCTAACAACCTACATGAACAATATTATAATATAATTTTAGGGATGACTATGAGAACATGATTAAACATACCCAAAATCTAGGATTTTGGAAATCTAGTCCCAAAAAACCTTATGAATTTTAAATACTTCAGAGTTATGTATTAAAAGGGGTAATTAAAATGTAATGTGTGAATTACTTCATGAATATATATATCCACCAATATTATACCATAATTTTGGGTCATAAGGGACCACATTACATTTGTTTTAATGATTGAATTATTTGACCGAACATTTATCACCAGATTTTCCTTTCTATATGTAGGTGAGATAACTAAATTGATACATTTGGAAAGACTATGTCAATCAATCTAATTAGGTATTATTTTCCAAGTCACACTCCTCATTCCTTATTTTAGAGCATTAACAGCCATTTCTGAGTCAATTTTGATCCACAAAGAGATCTAACAATGCTGAATAACATTAAATATTTTATGAATGGTAGAACAAAGGCCAAATTTATAATTCATTCCAATTCCAAGGAAGTGATAAAATAATAATTTTAAAAATAAATGTCGTGTGTAAAAAACTCTTACGAAACCTGAGGGTCCCAACATGATGTTGGTTGCACAAGCGATATTGGCCATGAGCCACTTGTTAATAGATGGAATACAATGGAAGTACCTGTAGTCCATAGGATTCCTCTTACTCCCTGAAACATCCAACAACCTTATAATTTTCATATTGTTTGGTATGTTGGTCATACCTCCAATATGCACAGTTGAAGTGATGCAAACATCCTTATTTAGGGAAAGGATTCCCATATACATGGATTTTTTCTCATCATTGAGTCTATAATAGCAATAAATCCAAATGGATGAAAAAATCAATGAAACCACTACCAATAGGTGGTTCTTCACTTGATCAATGTAGAATTTTATAGAGATTTTATCCATGAGATCAGCAAAATGCATTATAGTGTCCAATTTTATAATGAATAATGAAACAGTATAATTCCATATGATCTAGGAAAATCCAAAAGAAAATAATATATGATGTGCATTCTCCTCACCCTTTAAGAAAGGATGAAATGATGACAAAATAATTTTTCTATCCCTTAAGAGCTGATCATACGTGGGAGACCTAGTTTTTGAGATCATCTAATGAAGAATAAATCTATAGGGTTTTGTGGAATATACCTTGAACTTGAGTAACCATACTGGTGGTCTATTGGGTCCACCACATTTTGGATTTTTGTATTCCCTCTCATTAAAATTTCCATTCCTATTATTCTTCTAAACCAAATTATTGATGTCCATAAACATGTGACTCCCAATCTCCACACTAACTTATAGAGGGAAAGGGCCCCCAACACTATGAATTTGTGATATGAGTTTAGTAATGTACACATTAATTATGTCAGGGGGGAAATTCATTGTGTTTTAGAGTGATATATCATTCCATGTGCTACTCTAGTAATTAATGGGATATTTTTTTCATTCCAGTTGTTTCGTTCAATGAATGATACGATTGAATGAATATTGTATTGGTGTCAACACCTAGGATTCAAGATTGTTTTTATAGCCACAGAACATCCTTCTTATGAACATGTTGAATTTGAAATCATAGGGAGCACCATTAGAAATAATGTTCCATGTAAATTTCCCAATAAGACAATCACTATATATCATAAAGAAATTGATTTTATGAACTCCCATTTCAATGTGATTAATTAAATACATCCAATTGAAAGTGAACATTTTACTTTAATACACCAACCTAGTCCATATAAAATTCAAAATCATGATTTGAAGTTCCAAATTGTGGATTTTGGGCCACATATAAAGATATAATGAGAAAACAATCATGTATGTGATCAAAGAGTTAACAAGTCACACCTTTCCCTCTTAGAACATGTCTTTCCCTTTCCACTGAATCAAATATTTCATGGCTCACAATAAGAAAAATGTCTCAAGAAATAATATTTTATATAAAGTACCCCTTACCAAAATTAGCGACAGCAATAGAAGTAATTCAATCTATTGTATAAAATAATTACTATATTAAAAAACTATTCTATAAATGTATTCTTATATATAAACATTTAAAAATTTATTAATAATTATTATCTATATATATTATTTATTTATTATCTATTTTCAATATTAGGTGTGAGTAATCCTGACCCCTTATAATTAGTTTTATAAAAGCTGTGTAGTCATTCATTCATCTCCAAAGGTTAATCATTCACATATTTTAAAAGTTATTGTAGTTGAATCTTTTTAATTATTCATAATCTCATATTTTAATTCTATGGTATTGTTGGTAATGATACTTAATTATAAAATCAACATATAAAATACTTCAATGATTTTAAATGAAATATTTGATACAGTGTTTTACTACCTAATGATTATATTTTACAATATTCTTATAAAAAATATTGTTTGAATAAAAATTCTATGTTCTCACATTATTTGGATTTCAGTTCAACAGATTCCAATGTTGTATGTTTATTTATTATCTCAACACCCTTAATTGCATTTGTTTTCTTCTCAAGAAAATATAAATTAAAAGACTAGTTTCTTCCACCATAAGATATTATTTTGATGGTAATTTTTCTTTATATATATTGAAAATTAATTTTAAATTCAACTATTGTACCATAATTAATTTTTTTCAACTGCTGTATATCATTGTTTAGAATGATTGACATATACATCAATGATGGTTTCCACTCCTAGTCAATTTGTTCATTTACCTAAAATGGTTTACATTATATTTAGAAACCCTATTATGTTTTTTCTCATGATAAATTTTTATTTCTCCTCTCCTCCTTTCAAAAGTAAGTTTTATTACACTTTTTAGTGTGTGGTTTCTCTATAAACATATTACATATAATTTTTACGCATTTCAAAAAAAATCGTTTTGTCTTCAAATAAATCATTAATTAGATAATAATTATATAATTTTATTAATTATTATTATTTTTTAAAATATTTTTTTCCCAAAGATTTTAATTCACATTATTAAACACTTATAACTTTTTCAGGTCTCATTTGTTGATGATTCTATTTAAAAACTAAATGTTCTCAAAAAAATTACTTAATTTTTCGAAACATTTGTTTACTTTAGAAGATTAGTTATATATATTCCTTAAAAAATATTTATTTTTATAAGTCATTATTTTATGTTTCTAAAAACTTACCATTATGCTACGAAATTTTTAAATTAATTGTAACATTATATTTTTCACCAAATATAAGAGTGACTTGAAAAATTTATTATAGGATTTCACAACCATTTCATCTTTTTCTATGAAGCATTTATATCCTTGAAAATTATTTTTTTGGAATAACATGCTAAAATTTATTATGAAGTACTATATTGGGGTGATTAAATTTGTGGGTATCATATGATTACATTATTGATATTAATTTTTATGAAACAATATATAAATTTTTTGAACCATAATATAGTTTCTATGGGTTCAATATGATATTATGAATGAATCCCATTTTCTCCCTGGAATTTTCTTATCAAGATTAATGATTTATGTAAGGACCCGACACCCGTTACCCTGAGCTAATGCCTTATTTTATTACATTGGCATATAGACGAGGAATATGCATCCTAAAGGACTGATTAGATTAGTATATTTGGAAAAAATATACAAACTTAAGTTCAATATTAAAAATTTAATTGAAATACAACATATAAACTTTATTGGGAACATCCACAATTCTATGTTTATCCTAGAGGGTCATCCATAATAAACTTCTTCATGTCCTGAGAAAATGAAACATAATAAAGGGGTGAGCTCAAATGATTAGTAAGGGTACAAAATATAGTAGAATATATCATAAACATAAAAAGTCGGCACAGTGAATAATTAAAAACACAAGTGTTTAAAAATTAACTTGAAATCATTATGAAAAGAATAAGAGTTTAATAGAAAATTCCAAAATAAAACATAGTCTCTGGTATTATACATTTAAAATATACTCAAGAATCTTTGACAACTAGTTTCATAAAGATGGAATTCAAAATGTCAGACATCATAACCGTACTGTCAAGGCCTCATTCAAACACCGTAATAATCATTTTGTAAAGGCCTTGTGGCAAGACCGTAGTTTGTCTCAAGAGACATACCGGTGCATAGAGGGGCTATAGGGGGAACCACCCATCAAATAATAATTCCAATTCAATCCTCATAGGAATGGGGATAAAAATAAACAACATATACATTCATATTGAACTAACATATAAAATTCTAATAACATTCCCCAAACATTAGGCTTAAACAATAACCATTCAAAGTAGATTGGTTAATGGTTTTAAGATAGAACATCCATAGTAAAACTAATAATAAATAATTAAATTAAATATTGTAAATGATATCATAAAATATTAATCCCAATAATACATACTAGTTAACAAGAGTGTTGAAATATAAAAGGATACAATTAAAAATCATAGAGTAATTTTTGAAAGAAATACACTTTTACATTAAAAGTGGAGTTATTTGAGAAATGTCTTTGTAAAAAAATAGAAGTGTAGTAATAAAGTATATTAATAATGAAATTAGTTTTATTTATAAATATAATGGTCACGAAAAACAGATTATAATGTGACTTTAAAATATATAAGTATTTGAGAAATTCCATTGAGTTAGTCTTGTATTTCTGGAGTAATTTTAGAAAGATCCTTTGACAAACATATAATTACCCATAAATGAATGTAGGATTATGGATTGTGGACATATATTTAAAATTTAAACATAATTTATGAGGATTAAATATTAATTAATAAGAGTTTAATTGTGGTAAGTTGATGATAAATGTAACCCAAATGAAAATGGAGGTTCGGGTAGAAAACCCTTACATTAATTCTGAAGGTGTTCCACTCTTGATCATAATGACCTAAATAAAAAATTTGGGTTCATAAATTAATGGTTCTATGACCTCTTATACATGTAATTGATTTATTATAACATTATTTGGGTTCATTTATGGCCTTTTTATGGGTTAAGAGATTCAATTTCATTGTTTGGGAGTGTTGTCTTCCTCGGTTTTCAGGATCAGTTTACTTATATTCATGTATGGATAAAAATGTAGAATGATTATAGTAGTATAGAGTATATGTTTTATTATATTAGTGAAAAACCAGAAGATTAAATTTTTATACAATTAATTTGGTTATTTGGAGTGAAGATGAATCATTATATAAAACAATAATGAAAATTGTTATGGATAATTGGGGTTTTTTATCCCATCGAACTACGTTTGATTTATAAAATAATATCATTTGTAAAAAGGATTATAGAAAGATAAGTAAGTTATAAAAAATATATTATAGTTTGGTACCACCATCAAAATGGTTTCATGCATATAATTTAAGATGGAAATAGAAATTGAAAACCCGTCATCCATGAATGTGATAACTTAACACATCTCAGATGATGTTTTCATTTCTAGTACAAAACAAGAGGAACCGAGAGATGATGAGGAATTATTAGATTATAATAAAAAAATTCTAGAACATATATATTACTGAATTCATCACATCATTTGGATGAATGTAGGTGAGGAACAAAAAAGAAAACAAAAGGAACCTGAAATAAAAGAAATGAAAAGTGAAATTTACCTCTTGAAGTAACCATCCTTGAGAGCCTCTTTAGTGGAGAGGTTTTGGTCTTCTTATTAGGCCAAGGGATAATGAACATGGGGGAGGATCATGGGAGGATATTTGAACATAATATAGAAAAATACAAAGTCTTGAGAGTGGTGAAGATAAGAGAGAGTGAGTGGGTTTTGTAGTGGAGAAGAGGAGGAGTTTCCCATTATTTTATTCATTGTTTTTTTATTTTTCCCAAGACAACAAATAGTATTTTTTATTTTGACCAAGAATATTAATATGTGAATTTTATTTTTAAAAAATTGTTCTTACTTTATCCATGATTCAAGGTATAGTGAATTTCACTAATAATGTATAAATACAGTAAATTTCAATATTTCACTATTCATAAAAATTCTAGTATTTCAGAAAAATCCCAAAAATTTCCCCTAAACATTTTTCAAAATGTTGAATTGAAAAATAAACACTATTATTTGAATATTAATTTCTAAATATTATTACTTTAATTTTTAAATAAAATCAAAATTTATTCAAAAATTATCAATTTTAAAACTATAATTCGTTTTATATCACCTTAAACATTTAATCAACATCCCATTATCTTATAACATTATGAAAATAAAATAATGATATTATTTACTATTAAAAAGGATCATATTACTATTCATATTAATATTAATATGTTTATTTTATTATTCATAAAAAATTATTCTTCTCTTATCAGAATCAAAATATCTCACCGAACGCAACATTATAGGTCATTTTTTCAAAATTCAAATAATAGTGGTGTAAAAATTAAGTTTACTGTATAGGTTATAAAAGCGTGGTGTTTTATAGAGACTCAGTGTTTCATTAATTCAATATTTAATTTATTTTCAATATCATCGGGTGTTACATTATCCCCTCCGTATAAAAATTTCATCCTCAAAATTTCCATAATATTAGCTCACAAAAATATTTGGGTAGTTCGTCATCATAATATAATTAGGATCCCCTGTTACCACTTCTATTTTATGGTAATCATCTAATAAATCCCTTTTTATCTTTGTTATAGAGGGAACACATAGCTTCTTCCCAAATTTCTAAATTATATCTTCACATATGAAGTCTGCCAGCTTCCCATATTTCACAACATTAATTTTCTTCTAAAGGTTCTCATCATTAGGATGATATATTTTAATTATTTATAATAAAGATGGTTGGGGAAACAGTTGAAAAATTGAGGATGTTTCACATTCTTTGATAATTCACATATCCATCTTCACAAGATCTATGTATAAATGAACCTTTTCCATCATCATTTTTTTGAGACCTCCATGATACTTCAAGATCAATACATCAACTAACATATTTTCCTTTCCTAGGTATTAGTTTATAGAAAAGTAATAATCCTTGAGTAGTTAGATCCATCACCTCTTCCTCATATTTATTTATTTCTTTGAGAATATATATTTTAGACACTTATGATCTGTATATATCTCACATTTTTTCCATAGGTATAATGTCTCCACATCATTAGAAAAAACATTACAACTTATAACTGAAGATAATGAGTAGGATAGTTTTGTTCATAAATTTTAAACATCCTTGATGCATATTAAATAACTCAATCATTATGGGTAACGACGCAACTATGTCCTTTCTTTGATGCATCACTATAGATCAAAAACCCATCATTCCCCAATGGTAGAATTAAGATCAGATAATTAACTAATCGTATATTCAATTATTCATAATAATCCTTAAATTATTATGTCCATATGTGTAAAGACCCATAAAATTCAAGGGAAATTTTTTCTTAATTTTCTTTGGAATTTTACTAGAGTGCGGTTTCTGGCGGCACATTATTTCGAGGCCCGGTGTGCCCGGAATCAATTTCCAAAGTTTGGCTCGGGTACATTCAGTGAACGAATGAGCGGGAATTTCTAAATTTTGAACCGGTGTCCGGAATCAAATTCTGAGGGCACCGATGGAACCGCAACGCCGGTAATTTCTTAGGAACTCCTGTTCCGGAGTTGCGTTTACACGAGTGTTGATGATAAAAATTGTGGAAGTTTATTTTATAATTACTCTACAATTTTTATTATTTCTACTCTAAGTGTTAGTTCTTGATGGAAGTTGGGTAACCACCCAACCTCCCTTGGGAGGTTATGAGGGTGGTGCGGCCCACACGAGCCCCACCCCTTCATATCCTCTAACCCCTCTCAACTCCCACTTTAATTTTGTTAACTTAAGTTATAACTTATGACTTTAATGTAATAAGTTTAATGAGGTGAGTCATGCGTGGTTTTCAATTTCAGACTCTTGAAATTAAAATGGTTAGGTTGTGTTAATAAAATAAGACTTGGTCTTATTTTATTATTGTTAGAGTTTTGCAACCTTGAGATGATTGGGAAGTGTGAGTCTTCTTCTTCTTCAACCTCGACGAAGAATGCGAAGAACACCTCCGCCGAAGAACGTGACGTCTCTTTCCGCAACGGTTCTTCCGCGACACCGTATCCACGACGCGATGTTCTTCTTCCACGTCATCTCTTCCGCGACGGTTTTCCGCAACGAAATCTCCGTCAACGACTACGAATCCTCGCTTCGCTTCGTGACGTTCTTTTTCCACGACGCCTGACCTCCGCGACGCTCGTCTTCCGCGGCTCGTTGACGAACACCGTTCTTGAAACCGAGGTAGGGGTTTTGTTTATTTTTGTTGTTGTGAATATCAACATGGTGATCTTTGTGGTTTAAACTTATTGCTATCAAATAACGCGAGGGGGTCGGTCTGCACAAACACGGCCGACCCTCCTCCTTATTTTTTTTATGATTGATTCCTTTGTGGATTGGTTCGGGAAGGTGTGGTGTCGTTGCACCACATGGAATCGTGCGAAAGGAAACGCGTGGCGCCATCACGCCGCGCCGTGGAAAGAAGTTTAAGAACGCGACACCGTCGCGCCGCGTCGAAGGAAAACAAAGACGCCGCGGCCGGAGCGGGGTCGTGGCGAACGGGCGCGGTACCGTCGCACCGCGCCTGACGACAAGGGCCGCGGCCGGTTCCGGGCCGCGGCGGAGCAATGTGACCGGCGGCCGGACCGGGTCGCTGGTGATGGAGCTGGAAGGGGACCGGCCACCGCCGGTCCCGTTGAGAAGGAGCCATCCGGCCAAGTCAGGCCGGCCGGAAAGGGTAGGGTCCAGGGGAATTAAATTCCCCTGGCCGGTTCCAACAGCCCCCCATAAATTTGGGGGGGGGGGGGGGGCGCTGTTACAGAGGGGGGCAGGCGTCCCCCCTTTGCCGAAACAGCTCGGCCAAAGGGCGAGGAAGACATCGTGCTGGGCACGCTGTCCCCAGCCGGACCGGCGCCGGGCCGGGCCGGGCCGCACCGGGATGGGCCGAGCTGGACCAGGTCGACCCGGTTCGGGCCGACCCAGGGGGTCTCGGGCCAGGTCGGTCCGGGCCCGAAACCCCCGTTTTCGGACCGTTTGGGTTCAAATGCCCATAACTCGGGCTATGGACCTCCAATCGACGCGTCGTCAGCGGCGACATGATCCTTGGAACGAGAAGGTATTTTTGGTATATCGCACTCAAGGTTTCGAAATACTTTGAGTTCGGCCGGGTTTGTTCGTTCACGAAACCAACCGGGCCCTCGGACCGGAAACACTCATATCTTGAGCTACAGACGTCCGATTGACGTGCCGTCGACTTTGTTGAGTTCCTCTTAGTGAGACGGATCTTTTGGATTACTCCGCCCGAGATTTGGATGCAGGTGGAGTACAGTCAGGTTGGTTTTGCCTTAAAAACCAACCGGGCCCCTGGAATGAAAAAGCCAATAACTCTCAGACCGGGCGTCCGATTTACGCGCCGTCTGTTGCGTTGAGTTCCTGTTGACGATACGGAATTTTTGGATACATCAAATTTGGAATTTATGACAGTTGATGTATCAGCCTCTCGGCTCGTGGAGCAGACCCTCCCGAACGAGCTTGCTGTGTGCGGGAACCCTAGTGCTGGCTGCGACTGCTACTGTGACTGCGACGACGACTGTGTAGAGATCCTCAGTGCATTCGACGAAGACGACTACAGCACTCAGCGATCCTATGTGGATCTGTGCTACCGATCCTGTGTGGGTCCGATCCTGTGTGGGTCAGCGCTCAGCGGTTCTGTGTGAGCCAGCGCCTAAAGATCCTGTGTGGGTCTGATCCTGTGTGGGTCTTTGCGGGGGTTAGTACCTATCGATCCTTTGTGGGTCCGACGACTTAGATGGATCAGTGATCATATCTATCGTCTTTCGAAGAAGTATACCTGTGTGAGTTGAAACCTGTTTTGCTTTCCTGTGTGGATTGTGTTGTGCTATCCTGTGTGGATTACATTTTGCTTTCCTGTGTGGAATACGTATACATTCCGGTGTGAACGGAGTTGTACTTGGGCTCGGAGGTTAGAGCGTATTGGAATTGATGACTTAGGTATATGTACGGGCATATACCTAAGTAGCGTCGGTTGTTACTTCGTGATTGTATCTTTCCTTTGTGGTTTATCCTTTGTGGATTTTGGGAGACCTACAGGGGTCTCGGGGTCCCTACTAAGTATCTTATACTCACCCCTGCACAGGCTATGCCTGCACTAAGATGTGTTGGTCGTAGACGACGGACAGCGTTGATCGTGGTTGAGGCTTGCAGAGAATTACGGTACCTGGAGGTGGTCCACTGGGCGGGACGTACTCGGAGCGGACGGCGGGACCCCAGGAGTAGTGGAGCTATCTATACCCACCCTTTAGCTGGTATTTCCAGTGGACAGCTCAGCGTAGCGTCTTTACTTTACAATTTCTGTTTTCCCTTTCGAGTTGTACGTTACAGTTGGGCTTGTATTTCTGGCCCCTTTTACTTTCCTCTCTTACTGTTGTACTCAGTTTTTACGTAGTGTTTACTTCTCCGCTTGTACTCTGTGGTGCTTGTTTACTTTACAAAGGCAATGCCTTCCCTTTTTACCGGGATTTTCGCCTTGGTGATAGTCGCTAGCCCCTGGCCTATGGAAGATGGTCATGGGGTAGTCATGGCACGGGCCCCGAGGATGGGTCGTGAAAAATTGGTATCAAAAGGAGTTTGGTTCTACCACGAACTCTGATCTTTTCTATGTGAAGCAATAGTGTTTAGCATATTGAGTGTGGTTATCTGTCCAGGAAGTCCAGTGTTTGTGCGCCGGCCGACGTATCCATACACCAGGACCCTGATTTCTAATTTCCGACTTAATGCACAAAAACATTGATTGCGTGTGTGTTTTAAGTTTTCTTTGTGAATACTTTGTATCAGCTCACCAGGTATACTGTTCTGACCGTGGCGCACCTGTTTCCTTTTCAGGATGGCCCCATGATGGCAGCCAACTAGGGTTCCGAGAGTCGAGCATGACGACAGCCCACCGAGCGATGAGGCCTCGGTGTAGGGCACATTGTCAGCAGTGGCACCGGTGGTAGCTCTACCCGCCGAGCCACCGATGCTTCCTGCACCAGCCGCTGACGATACACGTCGCCTCAGTACACTGCATGATTTCCAGCGCCAGCGACCGCCCAGGTTCTGCGGGGAGACGGACCCCCAGGCAGCCGAGGACTGGCTGGAGGCAGTCGTACTAGTTTTCAAGCTAGTGAGGACACTAGCAGACCTCATGGTGATCCACGCTGCGAGCCTACTGCACGCAGCAGCTGGCCGATGGTGGAGCTTGATGCTCCAAGTGCACGATGAGGCATATATACTTTGGACGGACTTTGAGATCCTCTTCCACTCGGAGTTCGTCCCAGCCACCCTCCGTGCGGTGCGCATTCAGGAACTTCTTCAGCTGCGGCAGGGCAGCATGACGGTCGCCCAGTACTCGGCGAGATTTACCGATCTCTCTCTCTACTCGATCGACATGGTATGAGACCCATTCTTCCGGGCCCGGACCTTTGAGAAGAGATTGAGACACGAGATCAGGGCATCGCTGATCTCCCTCAGCATTCCAACTCAGACAGGAGTACTGGAGCGGGCCCTTTTGATCGAGAGTTTTCTTGTTGAGTCTACACCAGCACCGAGACCCACTGCAGGGCGGCACGTAGCAGAGTCTTCTGCAGAAGGCAGTCGACGGATGACTCAGGGGTCCAGGAAAACCAGACCCTCAGGTAGACGACCTCCAGACACTGGCTCAGCAGTGGGGGGCACACAGCACGGAGCCAGTCTTTCGAGAGGTAGGCAGTGTTACTCATGCAGCGGGCAGGGCCACATGGCTCGTGATTGCCCAACCCGCCATGCCGAGGAGCAGTAGACGGTTGAGTGAACATTGAGGCAGAGGAAGAGGGTCGACCGTGGCGGTCCACAGGGAGGAGGGGGATGAGGCAGAGGAGTTGGCCGAGCAGCAGGTGGTGGGCGACGCTTTGAGGCTCTACCACCACCACCACCAGGAGGTCCACCCCGACCACAGGGAGCTGGCGGGCAGAGACAGGCACAACTCCAGGCAGCAGAGGCCTATGACCACGGCGCACCCGAGATGATTTGAGGTACTATCTGTGTCTATTCCACCCTTGTTGCAGTACTTATAGACACAGGAGTGAGTCACTCTTTCATAGCTGTCGCCCTTGTTCGGAGCTCGGAGATTTCGACAGAGTCGTTGGCTCGATACTTACGGCTAGAGACTCCTACGGGAGAAGACTCGATGATTACACACTGGTTCCAGCAGTGTGAGATTACTCTAGGAGGCGAGATCTTTGGCTGGGATTTTCTTGTAGTGGCGTCGAGGCCTTACGACGTCATCTTGGGCATGAATTGGTTATTTACGGTCCATGCACAGATTGACTGTTTTAGGCTCAAGGTGCGATGTGTACGCACTGACGGGAGCAGGTTCACCTTCACCGGTGAGAAGGGAGCCTTCGCAGCACATGATGGATTCCACAGAGGAGAGGCCAACCCATCACTAATCAGTTTTCTAGCCTCATCCTAGGAGCAGTTGACGTGCGAAGACCTGGTTTTCCTGCAGTGGAGGATCAGTTTGAGGACGTTTTTCCCAACGACATTCTAGGACTACCTCCTCGCAGAGAGGTAGAATTTTATATTGACATGTACCCCGGGACAGCCCCGATATCGACTCCAGCATATCAGATGGCCCCCACCGAGCTTCGAGAGCTACGGGTACAATTGGAGGACTTTTAGGGCAAGGGGTTCATCCGACCCAGTATTTCACCCTGGGCTTCCCCGATATTGTTCACCAAGAAGGCGGATGGGAGCTTGAGACTTTGTGTCGACTATCGTTGGCTGAACCAGGTGACAGTGAGGAGCAAGTATCCTCTACTGAGGATTAATGACCTCTTTGATCAGCTCAAGGGAGCACAGTGGTTCTCGAAGATAGACCTCAGGTCAGGCTATCATCAGTTTAGAGTTCGAGACGAGGACGTGCAGAAGATGACCTTCAGATGTCGGTATGGCCACTATGAGTTCTTGGTTATGACCTTTGGCGTAACCAATGCTCCAGCAGTGTTCATGACCCCCATGAACGGGATCTTTCAGCCATACCTTGATCAATTTGTCGTGGTCTTCATCGACAACATTTTGATTTACTCGACGACTGAGGAGGAGCATGCCTACCACTTACGGGTTGTACTACACACACTCCGAGAGCACCAGATTTATGGTAATCTCTCAAAGATCCAGTTCTGGATACGTGAGGTCCACTTCTTGGGGCACGCCATCTCTGAGGCGGGAGTTGCAGTGCATCCTGCGAAGATCGAGGCAATGTTAGCTTGAAGCCACCCAGGAGCGTGACGGAGGTGCAGAGTTTCTTGGGACTAGATGGATACTACCGGAGGTTCGTGACAGACTTCTCCAGAGTTGCGGCACCACTCTCAGCTTTGACGAAGAAGGGGAAACCCTTCGTTCGGTCAGAAAGATGTCAGCAGAGCTTCCAGGAGCTGAGACAGAGATTGACCAGCGCACCTATCTTGAGGTTTCCTGAGGAGGGAGTAGGGTACGTAGTATACTGCGATGCATCAGGGTTCGGACTCAGATGTGTCCTGATGTAGGAGCGGGCAGTGATCGCATATGGATCACGTCAGTTGAGGCCACATGATCCGAACTACGCTACCCATGACCTGGAGTTAGCAGTAGTGGTCTTCGCTCTGAAGACATGGTGACACTATCTGATGGGCGAGCGTTTTACAGTCTTTTCTGACCATCAGAGTCTCAGATACATCTTCTCTCAAAAGGATCTAAATCTGAGACATCAGCGATGGCTGGAGTTCGTCCAGGACTATGACTTTGAGATAGTCTATACTCCTAGGAAGGGGAACGTGGTAGCCGATGCCCTCAGCAGGAGGACGAACATTCAACTACTTGAGGAGCCGACAGAGCAGCTAGTCTCTTTGCAGATATCCTTCGTGGATAGAGATGGGGCAGCCTTCCTTCAGTCTCTCACAGTCACTCCTCCACTACTACAGCGGGTCAGAAAGGCACAGCGTGGGGACACCGACTGTGAGACGCGACGTGCACAGATATCCTCAGGATAGGAACCTGATGGTTTCTCCTTTGGAGCAGAGCAGGACATCGTTTTCAGAGGACGTACCTTGGTACCAGTTTCTTTACGGGAGGAGGTTTTGAGAGAGTTTCACACTTATCCCATGGTGGTACATCCTCGAGTGTCGAAGATGTACCAGGACCTCAGAAGACAGCACCGGTGGTCGGGCATGAAGAAGGCTACGGCAGAGTTCATTTCTTGATGCCTCACCTGCCAACAGGTAAAGGCTAAGCACCAGGTACCAGCAGGCTTGGTTCAGCCCTTGGAGGTTCCGGAGTGGAAGTGGGACGAAATTTCTATGGTCTTTGTGACTGTAATTCCACGTACTTCCAGAGGTCACGACTCCATTTGGGTGATTGTCGACCGACTCACCAAGTCGGCTCACTTCTTACCCATCAGAGAGCAGGGCTCAGTGGAGAGCTTGAGACATATTTACGTTCAGGAGATTGTATGGATTCACTGTGTGCCATCTTCTATCGTCTCCTATCGAGATGCACGATTTACTTCCCGGCTATGGAAGGGATTAAAGGAGGCGTTCGGGACACAGATATGTCTGAGAACAGCCTTTCACCCTCATCCGGATGGTCAGACGGAGAGGACCATTCAGACTCTCGATGACATGCTCCACGCAAGCGTCCTTGACTTTGGTCGCAGCTAGGAGGACCACCTACCCTTGGTGGAGTTCGCGTACAACAACAGCTACCACTCCACCATCGGGATGGCACCATACGAGGCGTTGTACGACCGACCTTGTAGATCTCCTTTGTGCTGGATAGACCCTGGGGAGTCAGCACTTGTGGGACCATAGATGGTCCAGGCCACGACAGAGAAGGTCCAGGTCATCCAGGAGCGGATGAGGACAGCTCAGAGGTGGCAGAAGTCATACGCTGACAGGTGGCGGAGGCCACTAGAGTTCGAGGATGGAGACCATGTCTTTTTGCATGTCTCACCTCGACGTGGATTATGGAGATTTGGCCGAGGCCGAAAGTTATCTCCGCGCTTCATCGGACCCTTCCAGGTCCTCTGTAGGATTGGTGAGGTGGCTTATCGCCTGGCTCTACCACCTCAGTTGCACTGGGTGCACGACGTCTTCCACGTATCTCAGCTGAGGAGATACGTGCACGACCCGACACACATCATTGACCATGGGGAGCTTGACGTTGACGATGGGGCGACTTTTATAGAGGTTCCAGTTGAGATCGAGGATCGATAGGAGCGGGTCCTATGTGGATGGTCGATTCCCCTAGTGCACATCAGATGGCAGTACAAGAACCTCCAGGAGAACACTTGGGAGCGGGAGGCTCAGATGCGTGCTCAGTACCCACATTTGTTTCCCTTGTTTTGATGTATCTTTACAGGGATGTAAATCCCTGAGGTGGGAGTAATGTAAAGACCCGTAAAATTCAAAGGAAATTTTTTCTTAATTTTCTTTGGAATTTTACTAGAGCGCGGTTTGTGACACCACCTGATTCCGAGGCCCGGTGTGCCCGGAATCAATTTCCGAAGTTTGGCTCGGGTAAGTTCAGTGAACGAACGAGCTGGAATTTCTAACTTTTGAACTGGTGCCCGAAATCGAATTCTGAGGGCACCGATGGAACCGCAACGCCGATAATTGTTTAGGAACTCCTTCTCCGGAGTTGCGTTTACACGAGTGTTGATGATAAAAATTGTGGAAGTTTATTTTATAATTACTCTACATTTTTTATTATTTCTACTCTAAGTGTTAGTTCTTGATGGAAGTTGGGTAACCACCCAAACTCCCTTAGGAGGTTATGAGGGTGGTGGGGCCCACACGATCCCCACCCCTTCATATCCTCTAACCCCTCTCAACTCCCACTTTAATTTTGTTAACTTAAGTTATAACTTATGACTTTAATGTAATAAGTTTAATGTGGTGAGTTGTGTGTGGTTTTTAATTTCAAACTCTTGAAATTCAAATGGTTAGGTTGTGTTAATAAAATAAGACTTGGTCTTATTTTATTATTGTTAGAGTTTTACAACTTTGAGAGGATTGGGAAGTGTGAGTCTTCTTATTCTTCAACCTCGACGAAGAACGCGAAGAACACCTCCACCGAAGAATGCGACGTCTCTTTCTGCAACGGTTCTTCCGTGACGTCGTATCCGTGACGCGACGTTCTTATTCCTCGTTGTCTCTTCCGTGACGGTTTCCCTCGACGAAATCTTCGTCAACGACTTAGAATCCTCGCTTCGCGATGTCGACGTTCTTTTTCCGCGACGCCCGACCTCCGCGACGCTCGTCTTCCGCAGCACGTTGACGAACACCGTTCTTGAAACCGAGGTTGGGGTTTTGTTTATTTTTTTTGTTGTGAATATCAACTTGGTGATCCTTGTGGTTTAAACCTATTGTTATCAAATAATGCGAGGGGGTCGGTCCGCACAAACACGGCCGAACCTCCTCCTTATTTTTTTTATGATTTATTCCTTTGTGGATTGGTTCGGGAAGGCGTGGGGCCGTCGAACCACACAGAATCGTGCGAAAGGAAACGTGCGGCGCCGTCGCGCTACACCGTGGAAAGAAGTTTAAGAACGCGACGCCCTCACGCCACGTCGAAGGAAAACAAAGACGCCGCGGCCGGAGCGGGGCCGCGACGAAGGGGTGCAGTGCCGTCGCACCACGCCGGACGACAAGGGCTGCGGCCGGTTCCGGGCCGCGACAGAGCAAGGTGACCGGCGGCCGGACCGGGCCGCCGGTGATGGAGCTGGAAGGGGACCGGCCACCGCCGGTCCCGTTGAGAAGGAGCCAGCTGCCCAAGTCGGGCTGGCCAGAAATGGAAGGGGCCGAGGGAATTAAATTACCCCAGTCGGTTCAAACGGCCAACCATAAATTTTGTGGGGGCTGCGGTTACACAGGGGGGCAGGCGCCCCCCCTTTGCCAAAACGGCTCGGCCAAAGGCCGAGCCAGACAGCATGCTGGGTGGGCTATCCCCAGCCGGACCAGCGCCTGGCCGGTCTTCCAGGCCGGGCCGGGCCGGGCCGGGCCAATCCGGACCGGTTCGACCCGATTCGGGCTGACCAAGGGGGTCTCGGGCCCGGTCGGTCAGGCCCCGAAACCCCCGTTTTCAGACCATTTGTCTTCAAATGCCCATAACTTGGGCTACGGACCTCCAATCGACGCGCTGTCAGCGGCGACACGATCCCTAGAACAATTCGGTCGTTTTAGTATATCGCACTCAAGGTTTCAGTATACTTTGAGTTCGTCCGGGTTGGTTCCTTCACGAAACCAACCGGGCCCTCAGAGCGGAAACACTCATATCTTGAGCTACGGACGTCCGATTGACGTGTCGTCGACTTTGTTGAGTTCCTCTTACTGAGACCGATCTTTTGGCTTACTCCACCCGAGGTTTTGATGCAGGTGGAGTACGGTCGGGTTGGTTTTTCCTTAAAAACCAACCGGGCCCCTGGAACGAAAAAACCAATAACTCTCAGACCGGGCGTCCGATTGACGCACCGTCTATTGCGTTGAGTTCCTGTTGATGATACGGAACTTTTGGATACATAAAATCTAGATTTTGTGACAGTTGATGTATCAGCCTCTCAGCTCGTGGAGCGGACCCTCCTGAACAAGCTTGCGGTGTGCGGGAACCCTAGTGTTGGCTGCGACTGCTACTGTGACTGCGACGATGACTGTGCAGAGATCCTCAGTGGATTCGACGACGATGACTATATCACTCAGTGATCCTATGTGGATTAGTGCTACCGATCCTGTGTGGGTCTGATCTTGTGTGGGTCAGCGCTCAGCGGTTCTGTGTGAGCTAGCGCCTACAGATCCAGTGTGGGTCCGATCCTGTGTGGGTCTTTCCGGGGGTTAGTACCTATCGATCCTTTGTGGGTCCGATGAATTATATGGATCAGTGATCATCTCTATCGTCTTTCGAAGAAGTATACCTGTGTGAGCTGAAACCTGTTTTTCTTTCCTGTGTGGATTGTGTTGTGTTATCCTGTGTGGATTACGTTTTGCTTTCCTTTGTGGAAAACGTATACTTTCTTGTGTGGACTGAGTTGTACTTGGGCTCGGAGGTTGGAGCATATTGGAATTGATGACTTAGGTATATGTATGGGCATATACCTAAGCAGTGTCGGTTGTTACTTCGTGATTGTATCTTTCCTTTGTGGTTTATCCTTTGTGGATTTTGGGAGACCTTCGGGGGTCTCGGGGTCCCTACTGAGTAGCTTATACTCACCCCTGTACGGGCTATGCCCGCACTACGATGAGTTGGTTGTAGACGACGGACAACATTGATCGTGGTTGAGGCTTGCAGAGCAGGACGGTACCTGGAGGTGGGCCACTGGGTGGGACGTACTCGGAGCAGATGGCGGGACCCCAGGAGCAGTGGAGATATCTGTACCCACCCTTCAGGTGGGATTTCTAATGGACAACTCAGCGTAGCGGCATTACATTACATTTGATGTTTTCCCTTTCGAGTTGTACTTTACAGTTGGGCATGTATTTCCGGCCCCTTTTACTTTCCGCACTTACTGTTGTACTCAGTTTTTACATAGTGTTTACTTCTTCCTCTTGTACTCTGTGGTGCTTGTTTACTTTACCAAGGCAATGCCTTCCCTTTTTACCGGGATTTACGCCTTGGTTCTAGTCGCCAGCCCCTGGCCTATGGAAGGCGGGCTTGGGGTAGTCACGGCTCGGGCCCCGAGGACGGGTCGTGACAATATGAACTTAAAAACTTTTTGTGTATGTTTGTTCATTGGGTTGGATAAATGGGTGTTGCTCTAAACTAAATGCCAATAATAACATGCTAAACCAATAAAACTACATATATGAGTTATGTTCATTCAAGTACGCCATTATTTCATAGCCTTTGTCTTAGAAGGATCAATATATATTCTATAATTAGAGATAATGTGGCTAGGAAATGAAACCGATTGAAGAAAAAATTCATACTTTCCAAACACCCCACATAATTAAATTCTTCTATGAGTCTTTAGAATAGTTCACAAGTGATTTTCATGACCATCATAGATTTTTCAGTATAGAAAGATATAATCAATAAACACCACCACAAATTCATCATGATATTCCATGAAAACCCTATTCATTTGATCTATGAAGAAAGAGGGATCATTAGTCAGTCCTAAAGGAACTATTATAAACTCATAATTCCCATACCTGGTTCAAAATGCTCTCTTTGGAATATCTTCTTTCCTCAAACATAATTGATGATATCTAGATCGATGATCAATTTTTGAAAAATGTTGGGCTCCCTAAAAATAATCAAATAAATCATCAATAAAATGTAAGGGATACTTTCTCTTTATTATTATATAATTTACCACCCTATAGTCAATTCACAACCTCATAAATCCATTTTCATCTTAACTAAGTGATCATGGTCTCCCCATGAAGAAACACGAGGTCCATTAAATCTCTTATCAATCAATTTCTATAGTTCTTTCATCAGTTCTACTAATTATACAGTGACCATTTGATAAGGATTTTTTGATATGGGCTGTGAATTAAGAATTAAGTTAATGTAAAACTCAATTTCCCACTCTGGAGGATGTCCATGTAAATCCGCTGGAAATACATTAACAATTTCTTACACAATAGGTACGTCCTCTATTTGGAAATTTCATTCCTCACCTATAGATATTTCATTCCATTTATCCCCAATAATAGAATTCATTAGATCTAATGATGGGGGATCTAGGTAAGAATCAATTGGCGATGATTATCCTATAAATATAAGGGATTCAACACTATTCATGAAAATCATAACATCCAAATTCATTCAATAGACCATCACATCATAATGTTAAATCCAACTCATACCAAGGAATATACCAAAGTCAACCATGTGAATTATGGTACGGTTATAAACTAATTCACTTTTAAGTGTCCTGAGGGGAACTAATTGACACATCTTTTTTGAAATGATATATCCCTAAGGATTTTTGACTGAAAAAACCTTTATTAAATCAAATTGAACATGTATAAATTTCATAGAAAACAGTGAAGATATAAACGAATGTGATAATCCAGAATCAAATAATGCATTGGGTATATTCGAGGAAAGGGTTAAAGTACCTACCACCACATTGTTAGGAAATTCAACCAACATAGTTATAACCAAATAATATTGGCCTTTCTCCCTTGGCGTTCTTTGGTAAATGATTCTTTGAAGCCTAAGAATACCATTTTCATAATTTCCACTCTCTATGAAATTTTAAAATTTAACATTGGTATCTTCTTTCTTCACCTTACTATCTTGGTATAGGAGGCCTTTTTCCCCAAACATGTAACAAAAATCCTCACCCTTAACGTAACATCGCAGATCTGGATGCCGACCAAAGGTGCCCCGAACCGGGTAGGTCACATAACCTCTAGCACATTTCCCAAAATGCCAGAGCCTGACTACTAGCACCATTGTCTAAGGTCTTATAAAGGGGAAACAATAACCTCATTGGAATTGTATACACTGCAGAATAACATTTACTAAACAATAATAAAAGAAGTAACACCATACAATAGAAGAAAATAATGGAAGACTAATAGTATAAAATAACTGCAAAATTATATATAAATAAATGATCCAGGTTACATGTATCTAAATAATCAGCCAAATAATTTACAATGATGGAAATACAATACTGATACCAAATTATAGAAAGTAGTGAAATCCAATAGCATCATAAGCCTCAGATTGGTCCTATGCTCTCCAACTCCAGCATCAATAAAGAATATGATGAAGAAGGGTGAACGCCCTTATATATACCTAAGACCATATAATCTGTTTGGGCCCAAAAGCATGACCCAAACATGGTGTGAGACGAATCTTAGTAGGCAAACTCCAACGACATGTTTCTATCTATGAGTGAATATATATATAGAATGTAATATGAAGAAATGAAGCAAGTGTCTATGAAGTAATCAAAAGTTTACAATCCTACAATTTGTAATTACATTAATTTCCATTTATTAATTTTTCAAAACCTTTAATAATGAATCCTAGGAACTAACCTGTGCTATGTATCTCTCTGTGTAATAGTAACAACCTACATCTCATAAGACCATCAGAGAAACAAAGTAAGACCGACTCCAAGATTTTTATTTGACTTGGAAAACTTGTCCCAATAGCAATAAATCCATCATAACAACCCTCTAGGAAAGCTCTCGTAGTCTAATCCATTTGGTTTAAGGATATCACAAAAAAAATTTAAACAACCCCCTAGGCAGTGCTCCTGGTCAATTCCCTTGGGTCCACATGACATCTATAATTTAAACCCCTCTTCTAGGTAGCTAACATGGTCAATAACCCCTAGGTCAACATAGTATAATTAATCATAAACAACCTCTGGGTAGCTCTCATGGTATATACCCCTGGATAAAAGTCTACAAAAGGCTCTCACGTTCTGGGGTAAATAAACATGGAAACCACCAATGTTTTCCTAGTCCAAGGCTCTCACAGTCCATTAAAAGATCATCCCACATATCATAACATGGTAGTACATTTAATCTATATCTACTACATGGATAAAATTCTCAAGAATAAAACATTCAATTCATATAATCAATTAACTCATCCTAAATAAATCCAGGCATGAATAAAAGGTATGAATCATTGTAAACCTAGGCCAAGTGGCCCTAAGTAATAAAACCAGGGAAACACAACCATGGGGTGTCCAATAAACTAAGAATAAAACCATACGAATTTTTTCAACCCCTTTTAATCAATTAAACCATTTTAGATAGATAATAGGTCTGTAATCCAAAAAAAAAACTCAATAACCCAAAAATAGGTATTCATCACATTAAGAATATATAATCCAAATAAAATAAATGAAAGGCACAAATCACCTACATTGATGTTTTACAATGAACAATCTAGAATGTTCCCCATTGAATCAGCCAAGAACAACATCGATCTACAAAAGGTTAAAATCTTTCAACCTTGTATACCCCATGAGAGAAGTGAAATCAAGAAGAGGGGCTCTAAGGTAAGAGAAAAAAACTGCTGGGAATCAAACACATCAATCGATGTCTCAATTGGATACTAGATAGATAAATGGGAGGATTTCAATGTTTCTCAGCCATTCATCGCTCTTTGGTACAAACCTAGGGAAGAGGAATGTATTTTTGGAGATGAGACGCAACCCTGATCTGATTAGTTAATTAAAAGGAAAGTACACAGTGTGTTCATTTAATGTACACTCCATGTAGAGGCCATAACCATCCCCTTATTTAGACGGTCTACCAAGTCACCCACACTACCATGTACTCGGCCGTTATATGGAAAGTACACGACTATATGTGGAAACTGGGTACACGACTTATACTACAGTGTACACTTTGTGTACTCCTAAGTACACAACATGTACATATAAATTTCACATTTCTTCCTTTTTCCTAAAAAACAACCTGAAATTTAGATCCACACATGAAATGAAGATTTGATTTCTTAAAAACATCCCCCCATAAAGAAATTAGTCCCTGAATTTCCCATCCATGAGTGGCGAAAAAGGAACATCAAATGACTCTGGCTATTATGATCATACACCAGCCTCCCTCTCCCATGTCTCATCATGTGTTGACCATAATGCCATAGCACCCATACTAGAGGAGCAGACCATACATGGAGAACCTTCATGTTTCGTTCCACATTTCTAATAGGGTGCTCTTCAAAGGATGCATCCATCTTAAACTCAACCTCCTCGGGTTGAAAAACGTGAGACCAAACTGAAATATAACTCAATAGATGGGAAACAAGAAATATATTATACATAACCTATTACCTATGAGGTAACTGAAACTGATAGGAAACCAACCCGACTCTCTCCAAAACCTCAAATTACCTGACACATCTCAGTGAATGCTTCCCTGGTCTCCTAATCCTCCTATGTCCTAAACTTGTTGTGACATGTAAGAAAAACTAATGTCAAACCTCAAACTCCATAGGTCATATCCATCGAGCAGAAAAATATTTCTACCAAGACTATGTAGTATCCATCCTATTCTGAATCGACTCCACCAGCTCAGTGGTCTCCTGTACAAGATGAGGTCCTAGTATAGCTTCCTCTCCTACCTTCTTCCAATATAGGTGTGATTGGTGTGGCCTACCGTAAAATGCCTCATAAGGTTCCATCTAAATCATTACTTAAAAAATGTTATTGTAGGAAAAATCCACTAGGTGTATCTATCTCATTCAAGAACCCCCAAAATCCAAGACGTATATCGAATAATGTCCTCAAAAACCTGAATCGTGCACTCAGACTAGCCATCTATCTATGTATGCTAATATGTACTGAGAAGTACTTATCTACCAAAATCCCTCTATATTCTTTGGAAGTCATGAGAATTAAATAGGGAATCCCAGTCAGAAATGATAGAGTGTAGAACCCCATGAAATCCTACAATCTCTCAGATGTATAACATTCCAATATCATCAACACTGAAGGTTTCCTTGATCGGAATGAAATGTGAAACCTTAGTGAGTTTTTAATCAACAACTCAAACTACATAATTCCCTCAAGGAGACCATGGTATAATCATCACGAAATCAATCAAGGCATCATTCCACTTCCACTCAAGAATTGTTAACAATTGTAAAAGCCCTACTGGTCAATGATTCTCTGCCTTCACTTGGTGAAAGGTAGAACATCTCATAACAAAACCAACAACATCCCTATTCATACCTGGTAACCAATATTGATGATGTATATATCGAAATATCATGTTGAAACCAGTATGAACATCGCAATCTATGAAATGAAAATATCACATCATATCCTCATATATGTATGTTGACACTCATAGGAGTCCATGAACATAAATGATGTAATCGTCACCTATGGTCCACCCAAGAGTAGGGTCCTCATCTAACACACTCTCCCATTAGACTAGGCCTTCAGAATCTGATAGATTCCTCATTCTCAGTCAATGTAGTAGAGTAGAGGTATCATATATAACAGAAATAAATGCCTACTCCTATCAGTCGCACAACTCCAAATTCTTCTTAGAGAATAGAGACATAAGCTGTGACTCACTTCTAGCCTCTTGAAGTTCCAATATCTGAGCCCTCCAGCTCAACACATCAGCTACTACATTGCGTTTCCCAGGCGTAAAGGTAATCTCAAATTCAAAATACTTAAGGTACCCAACCCATTTTACATGTATCAAATTAATATCACACTGACTAAATTTATACCTGAGACTTTTGTTGTCATTTTATACCAAAAAATTCTCTCCCAAAATATAATGTCTCGAACAACGTAAAGCATGAAAAAATGTAGCTAAATCGAGATTGTGCATCAGACAGTTCCTCTCATGTGGCCTAAAATTACAATACCTGTATGCAATGACTCCCTCGTCCTGAATAAGAATTGCTCCCAGCCCTATACTAGATGCATCACAATAAATAGTGTAACTCATGCCCAGATCTAGAAAAACCAGTATCATTGCTGAAGCCAATATCTATTTCAACTTCTGAAAGGCTGAATCATAGGAATTTGTCACCAAGTTCCTAGCACCATTCTTATTTAATCTCATAAGTGGCATATTTAATGATGAAAATTTTGGTATAATGCACCTTTAGTTATAAGAAAACCTAAAAAAACTATGTACCTCAAAGTAATTTTTATGCTGCTCCCAGGAAACTACCACTATCACTTTATATGGGTCTATAGATACTCTTATCTCTCAGATAACACAACCCAATAAATGAATATGGTCCATCCAATAGTGTCATTTTTGAGATCTTAGTATATAACTGATGCTCTCTCGGTGCACTAAAAACGATCTCATGATGGGTAAAATGGTCATATCGAATGTGAGAGTACAAGAAGCAGTTTTCCACAAAATCTACCAAAAAAGAATTCATGTAAAGATGGAATACTCGGTTTATCAGTTCCATGAACACTGCTAGAACATTCGTAAAGATGAATGACATAACCAAATATTCATATAGACAATACCTACTCTGAAAAAATTTAAGATGTGTATCTGATGGTCTAACGTGAAACCGATGATAATCAGTTCTCAATTAAATCATCAAGAACACCCAGGATCCTAAAATATGATCAAATAGATCATCAATCCTTGTAAAGGGATCTCAGTTCTTGACCATCAACTAGTTCATCTTCCAATAATCCATAAAAGTTTTGAGGGTATCATCTGCCTTCTTCACAAAAAGGACAGGTGACCCCGAAGGAAATGTACTTTGTCAGATGAAACCCATTTCCTGTAACACCTCTAACTACGTCTTGAGCTCCAATAACTCTAGTGTAGCTATCTTATAAGGAATAATCGATACCAGATTAACTCTTGGAACATGGTTAATTGAGAAATTTTCCTCTTGTTTTGGAGGTAAACCAGAAAATTATTCTTGAAAGACAATCCTGAAATGATCCACTACTGGGGGAAATTCCATCTGTGAAGTCCCCTAGTCATCCATATGTAAAATAAAAATCTGGGCTGTAATTACTCTCTACCCATGATGCTCAGGTCCAACTCTTCCCACCTGGGCAATCCGTTAACCTTTTTGCAGAAAAGACCCACCCTTTGGTGATGTGAAACACACCCTACAATGATATAAGTCAACAAAATCTTGAATGGATACTACCAATTCCATTCCTAGAATGACATCAAATCCTTTCATCTTTAAGATATAGATGTCCCATAAGAAATGACACCCATAAACCTCCAGAGTTCACTCCTTGCACCGACGTGCACTAGCCATCCTAATCGCTAACGTAATATTCAACATCATAACATCCTCAGAATTAATGATATAGATCCCAAGGCACTCCCCAACAACAATTGATATAAAACATTGGGAAGCCCCTGTATCAAAAAGAGAAGAAGCTAAAAGTGAGGCAACTAGAATTGTACCACTAAACGTTGAGGGTCTGAGATCCTGCTCCTACTATGTTGGATACAATGAAAAATTATAACTTGTAACACGAACTTCTGACCCTTCCTGACTACCCAATGCTGGTACACCCTACTATCACTGAAAAATGACCGATCATCTACCACAACCACAACCTCCTCCTCAGCCTGAACAACTAGAAGAAATCTAGTTACATGATTGAGGAGAAACTTTTGGTCCTGCTATAGAATGTGGAGTCAAAACTGATCCCCACTGACTAGATGCTTGTGAGAAGAAGAATAAAAAATCACTAAATATTAAGCATCTTTCCACAAGATCAACACTCAACTGGGTCTCTTGTCACTGGGGTCTTGTGTGCCCACTCATCCCACATTGGAAGCACCTCACCTAGGTACTTGAACATACATCCGTACTACTAGAATCACCATGTGAATGCTCCCTGTGGCACTTCCATCTATCCAAAAAAGGAGTACGAGCCCTGGATGCTGAACTGCCCAAGCTCGCAGCTCCCAACTCCCTCAGACAGTGCTCAGTAATCAGCACCTGGTTCACCATAGCAGTCACCAAATTCATCCGGAAGGCATTCCCATGCAATCGGATGTCATACATGATACCATCCTCAAACCACTTTTCAAAATATAAATTTCCACCTCCCATAATAGTTGTGAATCTCTGATGTTCTGTAAAATAAGATGATTAATCCATCACTGAAATAGAACCACGCTCTAAATGCATGAACTCTCAGGCTCTATCGACCCTCAACTTCTTGGGGTAGAAGTATTCATAGAAGATCCACTGAAAATCTTCCCATGTCATATGGTAATGATTTCCCACCTGTGAGATAACATACCACCATCTCTTGAAGGAATCATGTATCATGTATGCCACGAGATTCTCCCTCCTCTCCCGAGGCATCTTCAGATGCTCAAAGATATCAAGCAGGGCATCCAACTATGAATCTGCAGCCTAAGGTTCTCAATCCCTCACAATGGTGGGTGGATTCTACTACTCCATCACTCGCTTCAAATCTTCCATTAATGGGGGATGATGCAGTGATCTTTGGATTTTCTGAAACATCCTCAAAAAGCATTCACAGAACTGCACATCAGCACCTACATCCAGTATAACAGATGGTGTGAAAATGGTAATGACAAGAGGATCTGATGGATGTCCCTAATCTTCTATTTATGGTGTTTGATAGTTTCCATGTATCTAGCATAAAACCAGAGGATGTCTTGGTGGCATGAAGCTTCAAGGTCAAGCAAACAACTATGTTCATGTTTATCAAGGATAAAAACATAGAGGAGAAAGAAAGGAACATGAGAAGAAACATTCATGTTTTACAAAATAGGGTTACACTCCGTGTATAACCCCTACATGGCATGTTCCCTTATGATTTTAACATGGTGTTTACCTCTACCAATCATGGACCTAGAACACCCATATACAAGATGGTTTCTTCATGATACATCATGTGTACTTGAATTTAACCTCATTCCAAGTTTCCTTTGCACAACTAGAACTACATGGTTCTATCCTAGGAAACACTACATGGCGTGTTAACCCTAGACATAGTGCATAATAATTATGTTATAACTATCTATTTCATTAGACACATAGTCTGATACATGTTCGACTCTACAAAACGTACATAAACATGACATGGTGTGTACAACCTAATTTCCATCCACCTATGTCGTTAGTCAGACGGTCAGATACATGGTTCTCTACAACATGACATGTACAATCCAAACATGACGTGTTTTACCAAATGTTTCGAAACCCCATGTCTATTCTCAGACAGTTCGTCACATGATCAATTACTACATGGTGTGTACTCCCATTACATGGCATGTACTTAAGAAAAGTCTATTCTTCTAGAACAGAAGAACACATGGCGTGTGTTCATAACAACACATTCCATGTTATCTGTGTTTCCAGATACTAATCCTCTGAAACTTCTATAGAACTCTTAAAAATTTATAATTGTATCTATGTCATGAAAAATTATTCCCTATGAGATACCATACTCCCAAAAATAAAATTTGACATCCTTATTCATATCAAAAATTGAAAAAAATCAATTTAATGTTCAAATATGACCCTAAAAATTCCAATCCAAGTGGAACCATAACACGGCAGGGACCAAAATTTGGCCTCAATATAAATAAAAATTTACATATACCAATAACCTATCAAAATAGTAGGTATTATACCATGACATCTATCTAAACAGCAGGCATATCTAGCACAACATTTATAAAAAAATGAAATCAGTAATGGACCCTAAATGGCATGAAAAAATGCATGGAATGTGGTCTCTAACAAGTTCCTATATGATGAATTAGATTGAAAAACCTCATCTCATTGGGTTGTAACAGAATATACCAACAATGATATCAATAATTATAGAAAAATCAAGTGTGTCACCCAACGGTGAAATCAAATGAACTCTAATAATTGAAAAACAAGAAAGATTGCTATATTAGAGGTAACATGGCCTTTCCCTGTACACGGGTTAGATACTCCCAGAAAAAACTTATTACCAACTACATATTCCTTCCTATATCAATCTATGGGATCCAAATAGAATGAAAGATCATAAAAGCAACTCCTTTGATACCAATTTGTAATGTCCTTGATTCGGGTTCCAACCAAAGGTTCCCCAAACACTGTTGGTCATATAACCTCAAGCACATTTCCCCAAACGCTAGAGGCAGATGAAACGCAGGAACGTGAAAGTTATAATCATGGGGAAACAATTTCCTCATTTTCAAAGTATACACAATACAATGAAAATTAAAAAATAGTAACTAAAGTAGTAATACCATACAATAGATGTTACAATGAAAGATTGATAGTTTAAAATAATAGCATCATTATATATAAATAAATTGTGCATGTCACATGTATCTAGGAAAACATCCAATCAAGTCACAATGCTGGAAATAAAATACTAAAACAATTTTATTTAATTCAGTAAACTCCAACAGCATCACAAGCCTTAGTTTGGTCTCATGCTCTCTAACACCAACAACAATCATGTACCTAAAAAAGAAGGGAAAATATCCTTATCTATACTTGCAACCAAATAATTTGTTTGGGTCCAAAAGCATGACCCAAACAGGGTGTGAGGAAAATATCATTAGGAAACCACCAAATGAGTTGTGCCTATCAATTAGTGAATATATATAGTAGGTAATATGCAGAAATGAAGCAATAAACAAGGAGTTAATCCAAATTAAATATTATAAAACTTTACTTAAATTAATTTCCATTTATTAATATTTCAAACCCTTGAATAATGAATATTCGGATCTAGCCTAGGGTATGTATCCATCCATGTAATAAAAACCAGAGATGTCTCAAAAGACCATCTAAGAAACCAAGTAACACTGAGTCTAATATTGTTCTTTGGCTTGACAGATTCATCACAAAATGAATAAATCATTTATAACAACCATCTGGGATAGCACTCACTATATAACCCCTTTGGTTTAAACATAGAACTAAAAAATTTAAATGATCACCTGGGAAGCTCTCACAGTCAATGCCCCTAGGTCCACATGGTATCAATAATTTATACACGTCCTTCGGGTAGCTATCACAATAAATACCCCATAGGTAAACGTAGTATAATTAATCAAAAACAACCTTTGGGTAGCTCTAATGGTTAATAACACTAGGCTAAAGTCTACACAAAGGATCCCACAGTTCTATGAAAATAAACATGGAAACCGCCATAGTTTTCCTTATCTGACACTCTCATGGTCTATTGTATGATCAACACACATATCATAACAAGGAATCACATTTAATCTATAAAAAATCCATGGATAACATTATCAAGAATAAAATATGTAATTAATATAATAAATCAACTCCATCCTAATAAAATCCTGTCATAGACAACTAAGTATGCCTCATAAGCAACCTCGGCCAAATGGCCCTACAAGTCAAACTAGGGAAACACACCCATAGGGTGTCCCTTAAACAAAGAATCATACCTTATTCTTATGATACAATCCATTTTTAAACAATTAAAACATATAAGGTAGATAATAGGGATAAAATACATATCAAAATATACCCCAAACATGGGTATGTGTCACTTTATGAATATATAATCCAATGACAATAAACGAAAGGCATAAACTACCTACATTGATGTTATACAATAAACACTCCTGAACATCAACCATTGAATCATTTTAGAATTATTTAGAGGTAAAAAAAGGTTAAAATCAGTCATCCTTTTATAACCCACAATAGAAGGGGAATCAAGAGGAGTGCCTCTACGAAAAGGGAGAATTCACTGGTGGGAGTCCAACGCACCTAGAATCGTCTGAATCGGAGCATGAATAGTGGAACATGAGGAGAAAGAAGTTTCATGGTCATTTTTCACTATCATGTGTCAATAGAGGTATGAATAAATTATTTCTGGAGATGAGACGTGACACCACTCTGATTAATCAATGAAAATAAAATTACGTAGTGCGTTCATATAATGATCATGTTATATACTAACCACAACTGCCCCCACTGTAGTCAGATTTCTAGGTCACCCATATGGTCATGTACTTGGCATTACATAGCCATTACATGGCTACATGTGGCAATTGGGTATGCGGTTTGTTTTCCTAAGTACACTACATGGACTTAGAAATTTCCAAAAATCTTTTTTCTTCCTAAAAATAAACACTAATTAAATATCCATTGCTAAAATAAAGATCATGGTTATTACACTTCATTAATGTACCAGGGTTTCTCTCCCCACAATTATCACAAGGTTGTAGGTCAACTTTTCCCTTCTTCCGTATTTCAATATTTCCTTTTATAAACTTTTTTTCAGCCCTCTTATTCTCTTTGCTTCCCTTAAAATAATATGACTTATAAAATTCCTTTTCTGTATTAATATCACTTGAGACTATGTCATTATATGATGAGAAAATTTGGGAGACTAGATCCCTTTGGAGGAATGATTTTAAACCATCAAAGAATAATTCAATATTACTCCTTGGATTGCATATGTAGTCCACAAAATGTGTTGACAAATTTGTGAAGTTAGATTCATATATCGCAACATTCTCATCCAATTTTTTCCAGAGATTTAGAAACATCCTTTCCATATCTACTCACTGTTCTGAAGGGGATTATTTTTCTAAGAATATTTCCTTAAAATTTAACTATTCCATTTCATCTATTTCTTCCTCATCCATTGTTTTTGGATTAAATTCCACCACTATTCTGTATCTCCAAATAGATGATAAAAAACCTTGGCAACCTTCTTTCTTTCATTACATCTCAAAGTGAGAAATATATTCTCTAATCAATTTATCCCCTACTCCACTATTAATGGGTTTGTAGTCCCATTAAATTATGGAGGTCTTTGACTCATAACGTAATATAATATAACTAATCCACATTTTTTATCTGGATGCTCCATACAAGTAAGTTTAATTTTTGTAACCTGATTATGTTGTACCATTATAGTTATATGTTTCCCTACAGAAATTATAGCTCTAGAGAGAACATCATTATCTTGAACAAGAGGGAAATCCCGACATGGGATATGTACATTCATGCTATTTCCATCCCTTCCACTAGGAACCATTTATAAATAATTTCAAACAGTAGATTGGGTTTTGAATCAAAACGTATAATATCAACTTAAAATGCATTACATAATTTAAAATAATATTTATGGATAATCCCATAATCAGAAACATAGTTTCTTTGAGGAACAATTAACATTTAAATACTTAAAAATGGATTGTAATGAAGATGTTAATTATACTAAACATATACCCAATTAGTTTCAAGTCGGGGGGTGCATTAAAGCCCATTATCGTGTACAAGGATACCCCAGGACAAGCCCGAAACTCTTGGTTAGAGTTTTCAATCATAGATACATCTGTTCCAGATCCACACCCACTTGTAGTATCTAGATAAAGATGTATTTAATAGAAATATCAACATAATATATTCCTTATAAAAATTACTATATGTTCTTGTATGTTATCCTCAAAGACTATCTTATGGGTTTGTTCCATAACTTAATTTTTTAAATCTTGTTTCTATTTTTTCAATTAAACATCCATTGATACCAGCTATAAGAACCCAAACCCTGTTTCCCGGAGATAGTGCCATATTTTATTAAATTGGAATGTAAAAATTAAATATTCATCCAAAAGGGAAGAGTAGTTTAGTGTCTTGGAAAAAAATATACATAGATAAATTCATCATTACAACTTGGAATGAAATACAACATATATTGTTTTTATTAAGAACAGGAACAATTATATGTTTATCTTGGTAGGTGATTCATAATAAACTTATTAATGTCCTAATAAAATGAAATATAATAAAGGGGTGATCTCACATTCTCAGTAGGGTTAAGAAATACAGAAGAATGTATTATTGACTTAAACATTAGGCTTGGTGAATAACTAAAAACACATGCCTTTAAAAATGAACTTGAACACGTTATGGAAGGTATAAGAGTTGAATAAAAAATTAAACAATAAAACATAGTTGTGGGTATTATAATAATATAATAACGTAATGAACTTTAAATACATAGTTTCATATTGATGGAATTCATGATTCAGGACATCATAACCATACCATCAATGCCTCATGCCAAGCCCATAATAATCATTTTGTCACGGATTGTGCCAATTCCATAGTTTGTATCATGAGACCTACCAAAGGGGCTATAAAAGTCCCCAAATTTCATTTAAATAGTCTAATGCATTCCTCAAATGAATAGGGATAAACCTAAAATACATATATATTCCTATCGAATCTAACATATGAAATTTCAATAACATTCCCTAAACATTAAGCATAAACAGTAACCATTTAGAGTAGATTGGTTAATTGTGTTAAGATTGAAAATACATATTAAAAAAATCATAAACCATAAAAATAAATATTTTATATTACATCATAAACTTTTAATATCAAATAATATAAAAAAATAAACAAGAGTGTTGAAACAGATGAAGATACTCTTATAAAATAAACAAGTAATGCAAGAGATAAATAGTATTTTACGTAAAAAGAAGAGTTATTTTGGAAATGTATTTGTATAAAAAAAGAAGTGATTTAAGATAGCATTTTTATAATAAAATTATTTATTTAGTAAGATAATTGATGCTATTAATATATTATAGGTTTCCCTTGAAAATATGTAAGAATTTGAGAAATTCCCTTGAGTTGGGCTTGTATTTTGAAAAGAATTTTTGACGTATCCTTTGGAAAGATATAATTACACATAAATTAAGGTATTGTTATATCTAGTGAACATATATATAACATTATAACAAAATTTATGAGGATTAAATATTAATTAATTATAATTTAATTTATTTATGTATATGATAAAAGTAACCTATATGAAAATGGATGTTCAGGTAGAAAACCCTTACCTTAAGTCCGAAGGTGTTCATCTCTTGTTCTTAATGACGAGAATAATAAAATTTTGGTTCATCAATTTATGATTCAATAAAATGTTATAAATGTAATTAATTATTATAACCTTATTTAGGTTCATTAATGGCATTTTAATGGGTAATGATATTCGATATCATTGATGAAGATTGTTTTCTTCTTTGGTTTTCATGGCCTGTTTACTTATATTCATGTATGGATAAACTTGTAGAATGAAAATGGTCTTCCAAAGTATAAGTTTTATTTTATTAGTGAAAAATAATATTATTTAATGGTTATGAAATTAGTTTGGTTATTGGATGTGAAGATGAATTATTATATAAAACAAAAATGAAAACTGTTTGGGTTAATTGGCGGTTTTTGATCACAACAAACTCATTATGAATTATAAATTAATATCTTGTGTAAAAATGGATTAAAAAATATTTAATAAGTTATAATACATATATTATATTCCTGTACAACCATCAAAATGGTTTCGTGACCATAATTTAATATGGTAATAAAAATGGTAAACCCATCATCCTTGAATGTGATAAATTAACACATCTCAGATGGTGTTTTAATTTCTAGTATAAATGAATGGGAAAAGAGAGATGATAAAAAATTATAACATTATAGTAGAAACATTATAGTAAATATAAGGTATAAGAGTAGTCACAACATTTTTATGAAATTATGTGAGGAAATTAAAATAAAATAAAGGAATGTGAAATAAAATAAATGAAAATAGGAATTTACTTCTTGAAGTAATGATCCTTGAGAGATTCTTTTAGGGCATGTTTTTGGACTTTTTATGGGAATAAGGGATTATAGACATGAGGTATGACCTTGGGGGTATATTTGAGTAGAATTTATAAAATTTAAAAGTATTTATATGAGTAAAGATAAGAGGGATTAACCGGGTTTTTATAGGTAAGGAGATGAGGGTTTTCCCATTATTTTACAAATTATATTATTATTTTGACCAAGACAACAAATATAATTGATTAATATTATCAAGAATAGTAATATTTTCATGTGAGTTTAAAAAAATCGTGCTTACATCAGTAATGATGTTAGATATTGTGAATTTTAGTAATAATGTATATTTATTTTAAATTACAATATTTTACTATTCCTAAAAAATGAGTATTTAATAAAAATACAAAATATTCACCCTAACCATTTTCCAACATGTATAATTAAAAAAGGAACACTATTTTTTTAAAGAAATTATTATATAAATATTATTAATTTAATTTTTAAATTAAATCATAATTTATATGAAAATTAACAATTTTAAAACAATAATTTGTTTTATATCACCATGAAAAATTAATGAAGATCTCATTATGTTATAACCTTAAGAACAAAAAATAATTGTATGATTTTCTATTCATAGGGGTAATATTAATATTCATAAGGGTATGTTACTATTCACTGAAATTTATGTTTGCCTTATCATACTATAAATATCATTCTGGACGCCACTATGTTTTCCAGTTTTTCAAAATTCAAATCATAGTGGTGGATAAATTATGTTTACTAGCTAGATTATAACAAATATGTGTTTTTTGGAGACTCAGTGATTCATGCATTCAATAATAATTTTATTTGAAAAATATTGCAGTGTTATAATTGATATTTTAGAGAACACATATGTATTTATTTTCATTAAGTGATGGTTAGAACCTATATATTCCTCCAATATATTTGGTAAAGCTTTATATATCATGATATAACAGGAAATGAGTTGTGCTTCTAGATCCACCAAGGGAAAAGGTGATTGAAGCCAGCTCATCTAAGGGAGATAAGAGATTGAATCTATATAAATTTAGGGAAACATGTGTGTGAAGCCTTCTACACTATAACACCCCTGGTAAATAAAGAATATGAAATTTTCATATTTATCCATATTTGTGAATAAAATATTAATATTAATTTAAAGGGAATGCTATGCTCGATGGCGTACCCAATACACGACAACGAGTTTCATTGAAATCTTACGTTGCACTTTAATAATAAAATAATTTTATTTTAAATGGTAGTTAACACCTAGCCGTTGTAATGATGGGAATGAACAGAACTAACTACAAAATGATTATATTTGTTTGTCAAATATTTTTACTTTTTACAATAAATGTCAGAGGCTTAAAATGAAAATGAATCCAATTTTAAGCATAAATCTTCTAATATTCTTTAAAATGTCGATTAACCACCTTTTTATGGAGAACCCTTTTTAAATATAATTTTGTCAATTTTATATGTTTTATTTGACAAAATAAAATTCTTCTTTATAATCGGGACATCAAAATTTACTTTGTGTAAATTTTTGTTATTTTTTCGATAAAGATCATTTTTAGTGAAAATGTTGCCTTTCAATTCAAAACATCCTTTTAATCTGATTTATTTATATGGATACATAATATTTTTTATTTAGATAAATTTTATTTAGAATATATTTTTACCATTTAATTCAATGGTGGTCAATGGAATTAATTTCACTTTGAAATTGGACTTAAACTAGTGTCAATCTTTTAATAGATATTGTTTCTTAAAAACACTCTATTTGTTTTGACATCAAGAATGAATTATTAAATTAATTAATGAAACTTATATATTTTGAATTTTGTAAAATAGACATCATTTTTGAATTCGGAATATCAAATATAGCTTTGGGTGAATTTTTGGTATTTTTCTGAAAAACGTCAATTTTGATGAATAGTGAAACCACTAAGTGGTAGTTAAAGAAACTGATTTATCATTTATATGAAACTTTACCACTTCTGTGATTTGATTTTCAAAAATCCGACATAAATGGTTGTCATTAGGAAGTAAAATGGGGTTCAATGAGATTAAAATAATTTTTTGGTGAATAGTAACTTTTATGTTTTATTAATCGCGATTAAAGGTAATTAGTGTAATTTAAGGTAACGATGATGTTATAATAATATAAAATGACCTTTACACATGTCCTACCCTTATTTTATGAGTCATGGCCGACCAAGACAATACATGGGTCAACTTGGGGACCCCATGGATCTACTTTGGTTGGAAAATGACATTAATAACTTTTTATTTAAAGTTAAAATTAAAATGTCACAAACATGTTTTGTTTTACTAAAACAATTTTTACATGGGGTTATACAAGTGATATTTTTTACTATAAAAATTAATTAGAAATATAACAATATTTCCTACATCATGATAGTTTTTTTATAATTTTTAGACATTAAAAAAATTAATTTATTTATGACACCGTGATGATGCAGTGATTACCTCATAAATGAACGATTTAAATAAAATGAGAAGATAGGGTGAAATCTAAGTCTTACACTTGTCACAAACCTATAGTATGGGAGGATTTAGAACCCTTATCACCTTATCCTTTAAATGTATCCTCCTGGGAACTTTAAAAACCGAAAAGGATTTTATAATGAAGTAATAGTTTATAACGTTCCAAGAGTGCCTCTCCTCTTCCTTTATAAAAGGCTCCCACCTCTACCACCTTACTCACACATCTCAAGCCTTTGGCTCGGCCAAAACCCTCCCAGTTCACCTCTCCACATCCCTATCTTCATCATTGAAGCCTCACCTTTGGAAGAATTATCTTCAAGTAACCCTTTTGGTTCAAACGAAGAGGAGTTACCCGATTTGAAGGTAATGTCTTCACTTGTGTTATTTTGTTTTATTTTGCTTCTCCAAACACATAACTCTTTATATTCCTTTATTTTGTAAAAAAACTAGTATATTCAATGTACTAAGATGTTTTTAGGTGAAGTATTCGATCTACACTTACACACACCTCCGTCTAATGGTTAAATAACATACTGTTTCTGTGGATGGTGAATTACTGCCTCACGAAATGATGATTGTTCAATCTTCTCTTAACACCTTTCATGGTGGACATTATGATGTCACTGTATTTTATATATGATATATATGGTATTTATGTTTCCCAAATGCTTCTGTATTTAATATTTAAAACACACCTTTATGCTTTTCATGATGTGAAATTGCGATAATTTCATACGAGGAAGTGTAGACTACCGCCCCCTCAAGTGATGCGACTCGTTCATGCAATACATAGAATGTATAAAGAATGAAATTAATGAACATATGTGAACTATATAACATATATATTACACTGTAATTATAATATATATATCCCTCAATTCTTTTTAAATCCATTAATATGACAAAGAAATGAAAGTAGCATTCATGCGTACGTACGGTCTACCGTCTGCATGAACAGTGCATTTCATTTCTTTTTATCTCCAAATTTTATAGAATAGTATAAAATGAATATTTAATGGATATATATGATAGTTAAATCATTAATAATATTCTGGATATGATGTACTTATAACTACATGGACAATCATTTTCAAACAAGTTCATTTTTGACTCATGTACCAAAGATCGATAAAAACGTCAGATATGAACTCACATTATTAACCAATTATTATAACATTATATTATGTGATATGAACTGAATAATAATCTTAAAAGTAGGTCCTTAATAAATTATAAATTTATCAATGTTTATTATTCAGGAATATAAAGAAATGGACAAGACAAGTCGGACTTGAGGTAAGGGATCCTACCTATCTCTTTCTTTTTAAGCACTCTTTTTTATGTAACTTAATTTAAACTCCTCTTTATTATGTTGGGGAATGATATTTTATATTCCTCTTGCTGTAAATTTTATGTTAATATTATTAGATACCCTATTTGATCTCATCAATCCATTTTTGGAAGTTTTATGTGGCGCCGTTAGGGTGCTGAATTTTCATAAGGGGATTTTCATCTCACTTTTTATTCCCTTGAAATTCATGCTACATTGGCCACTATTTCCTTTTTGTGGTGTATGTACTGCCCATTATTTTAATATTTGTATAATATACTCTCATTTATGGCTATTTACATCTTCATTGTATGACTCCTCTTTCATGGGGTGTACGTTTCGAATGTTTCCCAAATTGGTAAGGGAACCTTTCACACTCCTCTTTTTAAAAAACATATTTTGTTATGCCTTTTAATTTACATATTTTTATGTTGGGGTATGTTATTATATATCATTATTGATGTAAATTTTATTTCCAAGTGATGAGATACCATTTTCTCTCAAATCAAGTAATTTTATGAATCTTAAAGTGACGCTGTTAGTCTGTCAAATTTTACCAAGGGAACTTCTTAACCCAATTTCGATTTCTTTGGGTTCAAAATGTAGTTATGGAATATGTCATCATTTGAATATGTGTGAATTACATTTTATTTTTTTACACTTAATATCCACTTATATTGGGTGTATTTATATTTTTCATACATAATTATAAGATTGATTTATCCTTAATTTAAGGATACCTTCTTTATAAGGTATTTTATCTCATTTTACATTTCTTTTGAGACTTAATTGTTGTTATGAACCAATTCACTATTATATGGTGTATATACTGTCCTTTGGATTATTATATCATTAATTCCTTTATTCTCGTGATATTATAATGTTCTGATTAAATGTTATTCCTCAATTATTGTATTCAAGTGTCTGTCATTTTGATAAAAACCCTTTAACTAAAATATCATTTTAAATGTTTTAATGATTTATTCTTATAAATATTTCTCATTAATATCAATGTTTTCAAAATGGGTTTATGTATTTATTTATATGTATATTAATGGTTTAAAATATTAAAAGATTCAACGTGTTATGGGACACTTTGATTCAAAAATCTCTTTATTAAATGTTTTAAATGGTTTTGAAAATGGTTTTCAGAATGGATTCATTATTTAAATATATTAAAATGTTATATTGTTATTGAAATGTGGGAATTATATCATTCCTTTATGTTTAAGTTACGTGCTATGATTATGTTATGGTTCTTGGGCATTGTTTATGAAGACAGGTGGTTCCGTGATAAACTATGGGCGAGTGAGCCCGATATAGCTCTCCAATGCATTGGGTAACGCGAAGGGGTTAAACGCTAAGGTTTATCCGAAGAGATTTAAGGAATATACTGTGATGCGTATTCCAAACGTAACCATGAGGGTTACTCCCTACGTAAGAATGTTATGAATTCCTCAAGCTACCTTTACGTCTTATGATTTCTATGAGTTATTCCTAAATCTTATGATTTAATGAGGTATGTTAAATTGATTATATTTTACAAGAAAAGTATGATTTCATTGATTCTTACGTATACATGGACTAATGTTTTCTTTCCATATTGTTATAACCCTTACTGAGATTTTTATGCTCATCCCATGTTTTTCTGAAATGCTTTTCAGAGGATATAAAGATGAATAGGGTCAAGGATGGGATCAAGGAAATGTCAGGCAGTCTAAAATAAGGAACTAGACATGAATCTTGTGTTCAAGAGTATTTATTTGGTGAAAAAAATGGAAGTTGAGTAGATGTGTATACATTTTAATCTTTGAGATGTAATAATTATGTCCTAATTCTATAAAACTCTAAACCTGAAAATATCCTCAATGTGAATTATAAATTTAATTCAATAATAAGTAATGTTTAAGGCCGGGTCCTTATAGTTGGTATCAGAGGTTGGTTTAGATAACTTTAGAGGATAGGGTATTCTTTAAGCATAAGTTACATTACCATAATGGCTAGGATTTCAGAAAGAGTCATAGTTTTTAGATAAAGTGAATGAGTAAGTATATATTAGTGTTTACCTTCCTCATTAGTACATGATGATTTTGTTGATATACTCACACTGACATTTTTGGTTTTAGTAAATGGATGGATCTAGCAGGCACCAAAGTGACAATGGGTTTGAAGGAAACTGTGGTGGTTCTCTGATTAAGAGACTGGATGAAATGGGTGATTCAATGAGAAATCTTGTGGTTATTCTAAAAAAACTATCAGGAGTCATGATCAACAACTTAAACCTTGGTGAGTTATCTAATGCATCATGTACGAGAGAACCAACTCGACGTGGAAGTTCAAGTAATAATTATAAAGGTAAGCATTAGGTTTTATATGATCCTTACTTTTGAGGTAATTATGGGTTACTATATGTTATGATGGAATATAAACTACATGAGATAAAAATGAGGTTAAACTATGTTATTATTTTTTTTGAAGACTTTATCTCATTTTGGGGAATGTTTTAAGAATTATATAGTTTTGGAAAAAGGACAACACGCAGACTGTGTGACAACCCGTCGCGTCAGACAAAGATGTGGGAATCAAACCCACAACCAAAGAGTGACTTGTATTTATCGCCTACCACTAGACTACGTGAAGTCCCTAGTTAGTTTGACTAATTTTTTTTAGTTAGATTATTTTAGGAATCAAGAGTAAGTTTATTTTTGGGTTATCTATGGAAATGATTAAACTATCATGGAGGATATGTGATTGGGTTAATTACTTTTCAATATAAGACTTTAATAGAATCTAATATTATTTGGAGATAAATGTTAATTTGTACCTTGGAAGACTATGTGATTAAATCCTTCAAATATTTGGGTTTTAATCTTAGTTTGGTTTAATTAGAAGAATCTTATGGACAAATTGTTTATTGAATGGTCTTCGTTGAACTTTGGGTTTTGTTGGACCTATTTTGGAGATTAAGAATATATTTTCTTTTTATAAAGGATTATCCTTTTGTGGATCATCTGATCTCATACTAAAAATTTTGGTTTTGGTTTTTGTCTAAAGACATGGGAAATATATAGTTCTCTTTTTTAGATTAGGTGATTCTCAAGAAGTTGATTATAGCGCTCTTAATGTGAACAAGTCATCCTAAATGCTCGTCTTTTGGAGAAAATATGAGTTCGTGTGAGAAATATAGTAAAAGTTGAAAGTCAACATGATAAGTAATTATGATTCCTTATGTTTTAGTTAAGCTCATAAATAAATTCCTCAATGAAAAGTAACTTAAAACAAAAATGTTGTCTGTTAATTTTTCCGACTGGGGAATCAAATACCGTTTAACCCGTCACAAGTTTGTGATTTTCTTGTGGTTAAATTTCTCCTAAACATGTTTTCTATTACTCTCCATCATAACATGACCCTTTGTTTTTTATTCCATATCCATGTTTTCCTACATGGAATCCTAGTATGGGTCAACTCGGGTGACCTTTGTACATCCCTTTCTTTCTTTAAAAGTGACAGTTTTATTTACTCCTTTTCAGATGTGGGGCATTCAATGAATTTTCCAATCCTAATTTTTAAAATTGTGAGGACGCAATTCCCAAAAGGGGGGAAGGATGTAACACCCCAGGTAAATAAAGAATATGAAATTTTCATATTTATCCATATTTGTGAATAAAATATTAATATTACTTTAAAGGGAATGCTATGATCGATGGCGTACCCAATACGCGACAACAAATTTCTTTGAAATATTACGTTTCACTTTAATAATAAAATAATTTTATTTTAAATGGTAGTTAACACCTAGCCATTGTAATGACGGTAATGAAAAAAATTAACTACAAAATGATTATATATCTTTGTCAAATATTTTTACTCTTTACAATAAATGTCAGAGGCTTAAATTACAAATGAATCCAATTTTAAGCATAAATCTTCTAATATTCTTTAAATGGTCGATTAACTGCCTTTTGATGGAGAAACCTTTTTAAATATAATTTTTGAAATTTTATATGTTTTATTTGACAAAATAAAATCCTTCTTTAGAATCGGGACATCAAAATTTACTTTGTGTAAATTTTTGTTATTTTTCCGATAAAGATCATTTTTAGTGAAAATGTCGCCTTTTTAATTCAAAACATCCTTTTAATCTGATTTATTTATATGGATAGATTATATTTTTAATTTATATTAAAGTTTATTTAGAATATATTTTTACCATTTAATCCAATGGTGGTCATTGGAATTAATTTCACTTTGAAATTGGACGTAAACTAGTGTCAATCTTTTAATAGATATTATTTTATAAAAACACACTATTTGTTTTGACATCGGGAATGAATTATTAAATTAATTAATGCAACTTATATATTTTGAATTTTTTAAACTAGAAATCATTTCTGAATTCAGAATATCAAATATAGCTTAGGGTGAATTTTTGGTATTTTTCTGAAAAACATCAATTTTTGATGAATAGTGAAAACACTAAGTGGTAGTTAAAGAAACTGATTTTTCGTTTAAATGAAACTTTACCACTTATGTGATTTTATTTTCAAAAATTTGACATAAATGGTTGTCATTAGGATGTAAAATTGGGTTCAACTAGATTAAAATAATTTTTTGGTGAATAGTAACTTTTATGTTTTATTAATCGCGATTAAAGGTAATTAGTGTAATTTAAGGTAAAGATAATGTTATAATAATATGAAATGACCTTTACACATGTCCTACCCTTATTTTATGGGTCATGGCCGACCAAGAAAATACACGGGTCAACTTGGGGACCCCATGGAGCCACTTTGGTTGGAAAATGACATTAATAACTTTTTATTTAAAGTTAAAATTAAAATGTCACAAACATGTATTGTTTTACTAAACCAATTTTTACAAGAGGTTATACAAGTTATATTTTTGACTATAAATATTCATTATAAAGATAAAAATATTTCCTACATCATGATATTTGTTTTATAATTTTTAGACATTAAATAATGTAATTTATTTATGACATTGTGATGATGCAGTGATTAGCTCATAAATGAACGATTTAAATAAAATGAGCAGATAGGGTGCAATATAAGTCATAAACTTGTCACAAAGCCATTTTATGGGTGTATTACGAAACAATATCACCTTATCATCGAAATATTTCCTTCTGGTACCTTTAAAATCTGAAAATGATTTTATAATAAAGTAATAGTTTATAACATTCCAAGAGTGCCCTTCCTCTTCCCTTATAAAGGGCCCCCACCTCTACCACCTTACTCACACCTATCAAGTCTTTGGCTAGGCCAGAACCTGCCAATTTCATATCTACACATCCCTATCTTCATCATTGAAGCCTCACCTTTGGCAGAATGATCTTAAAGAAACCCTTTTGGTTCAAACCAAGAGGAGTTACCCGATTTGAAGGTAATGTCTTCACTTGTGTTCTTTTCTTTTATTTTGCTTCTCTAAACCCCTAAAATCTTTTTATTACTTTCTTTTGTAACAAAAACAGTATCTTAAATGTACGAGGATGTTTTTATTTTGAGGATTCGATCTACACTTACACACACCTCCGTATAATGGTTAAAAAACATACTATTTCTATGGATGGTGAATTACTGCCTCAAGAACGATGATTGTTCAATATTCTATTAACACCTTTCATGGTGGACATTATGATGTCAATGTATTTTATATATGATATATATGGTATTTATGTTTCCCATATGATTCTTTATTTTATATTTAAAACATACCTTTATGGTTTTCATGTTGTGCAATTGCGATAATTTCATACGAGGAAGTGTGGACTACCACCCCCTCAAGTGATGTGACTCATTCATGCAACACATGCAATGTATAAGGAATGAAATTAATGAACTTCTGTGAACTATATAAAATATATATTATAATGGAATTATAATATATATATCTCTGAATTAATTGTAATTCCATTAATATGACAAAGAAATGAAAGTAGCGTTCATGCGTACGTATAGCCTACTGTCTACATGAACGGTGCATTTCATTTCTTTTTATCTCCAAATGTTATGGAATAGTATAAAATTAATATGTACTGGATATATATGATATTTAAATCATTAATAATATTATGGAGATTATTTACTTATAACTACATGGACAATCATTTTCAAAGAAGTTCATTTTTGACTCATGTACCAAACATCGACAAAAACGTCTAATATGAACTCACATTATTAACCAATTATTAAAACATTATAATATGTTACATGAACTGAAAATAATAATTAAATGAGGTTCTTAAGAAAGTATAAATTGACCAAAGTTCATTATTCAGGAATATAATGAAACGAACAAGACAAGTCAGACTTGAGGTAAGGGATCCTACCTCTCTCTTTCTTTTTATGTACTCTTTTTTATGTAACATAATTTAAACTCCACTTTATTATGTTGGGGGATGTTATTTTATATTCATATTTCTGTAAATATTATGTTAATATGATGAGATACCCTATTTTATCTCATAAATCCATTTTTGGAAGTTTTATGTGGCACCGTTAGGCTGCCGAATTTTCATAAGGGGATTTTCATCTCACTTTTTATTCCCATGAGATTCCTGCTACATTGGCCACTATTTCCTTTTGTGTGGTGTATGTACTGCCCATTATATTAATATTTATACAATACACTCTCATTTATGGGTATTTATATCTTCATGGTATGACCCCTCTTTCATGGGGTGTACGTTTTGAATGTTTCCCAAATCGGTAAGGGAAACTTTCACACTCCTCTTTTTAAAAGACTTATTTTGTTATGTATTTTAATTTACATCTTTTTATGTTGGGGTATGTTCTTATATATCTTTATTGATGTAAATTTTATGTCCAAGTGATGAGATACCATTTTCTCTCTCATCAACTAATTTTATGAATCTTAAAGTGACGCCATTAGGCTGTCAAATTTTAACAAAGGAACTTCTTAACCCAATTTCAATTTCTTTGGGTTCAAAATGTAGTTATTGAATATGTCATCCTTTGAATGTGTGTGAATGTCCTTTTACTGTTTTACAATTAATATCAACATATTGGGTGTATTTATATTTTTGACACATAATTATGAGATTGATTTATCCTTAATTTAAGGATACCTTCTTTATAAGGGATTTCATATCATTTTACATTTATATTGAGACTTTATTATTGTTATGCACCAATTCACTTATATATGGTGTATATAATGTCCTTTGGAATATTATATCATGAATTCCATTATTCTCATGATATTATAAAGTTCTGATTAAATGTTATTCCTCAATTATTGTATTCAAGTGTCTCTCATTTTGATAAAAACCCTTTAACTAAAATATCATTTTAAATGTTGTATTATTTATTCTTATAAATATTTCTCATTAATATCCATTTTTTAAAAATGGGTTTAAGGATTTATTTATATGTATATTAATGTTTTAAAATTTTAAAAGCTTCAAAGTGGTATGGGACACTTTGATTCAAAAATCTCTTTATTGAATGTTTTAAATGGTTTTGAAAATGGTTTTTAGAATGGATTCATTATTTAAATATCTTAAAATGTTATATTGTTATTGAAATGTGGGAATAATATCTTTCCTTTATGCTTAAGTTATGTTCTATGATTATGTTATGGTTATTGGGCATTTTTTATGAAGACGGGTGGTTCCGTGATAAACTAAGGGTGGGTGAGCCCGATATAGATCTCTAATGCATTGGGTAATGTGAAGGGGTTAAACGCTAAGGTTTCTCTGAAGAGATTTAGGGAATATACTGTGATGGGTATTCCGAACGTAACCATGAGGGTTACTCCCTATGTAAGAATGTTATGAATGTCTCAAGTTACCTTTATGTCTTATGATTTCTATGAGTTATTCCTAAATCTTATGATTTAATGACGTATGTTAAAGTGCTTATGTTTTATGAGTAAAGTATGATTTCATTGATTCTTATGTATACATGGACTAATGTTTTATTTTCGTATTGTTATAACTCTTACTGATCTTTTTATGCTCATCCCATTTTTTTCAGAAATGTTTTTCACATGACATAAAGATGAATAGAGTCAAGGATGGGATCAAGGAAATGTCAGGCTTTCTAAAACAAGGAACTAGACATGACTCCTGTGTTCAAGAGTTTTTATTTTGTGAAAATAAATTTGAATCTGAGTAGATGTGTCTACTTTGTAATCTTTGAGAATTAATAATTATGTCCTAATTCTCCAAAAATCTAAACCTGGAAAGATCCTCAATGTGAATTATTCATTCAATTCAATAATAAGTAATATTTAAGGCCGGGTCCTTATATACACTGGAAAATAGTTGAGTGGAGCCTTACCCACAATGTGAAACATGTTTTGATGCCTAATCTACATTGTTATGGGTTATATTATTTTGTTTTTATTCTTTTTTTTTGAAATATACATATGTTTATATCTATAATGTATGAAGATTCATGTTTTATCATCGTATTTTTTCTTAATTTTATTTTCATGGACCATGATTATGCTCTAATACCCATATACTTATTTTTATTGACTTATGATCACACTATATTATCTCTTATTTCTCACATACTAAGAACATGATCTAACCAATTTCTTATGTTTCCATTCCCTTGTATATGAAGTTTGGTATTACATTGGAGATGTTTATAAGTGGGTTTTGAGTTTTGAAATTATGAATAAATATTTATGGGTGTTATAGAATATTTTTTATAGCTAATTTTCAATGGAAGTACTAATTGTGTTCTCTAATTTGTGAAAATAATAATTAAATAGAATAATTATTCATTTAAAATAATGAAATAAATGTGTTTATTTTTCATTAGTCACATCACATATTCCCTATAAAATATGACACCCATAGTTGGTAGATGTTGGACAAAAAGTTTCTAAAAATATTCACTTTCACATGGGGACAAGTTGTTGTAAATTAAATTTGATGATAATAACAACCGAATTGGCCTAAATGAAATGTTATTTAGGATTTATATAGCCATACAGATCCATTTTAAGATTATCAATTTATATCCTTAATGATGGGGAATTAACTAAATAGGGAAATATCTGTTATGAGAGACTATAATGGTGAAATACCTTAAATACTATTTCTGAAATATTTAAAATAATATATATTTAACATGAATTATATTTAATATAATTAGTTATGAATGTTATTTTCATTTTAGGATATGAATTAAATTAAGAAGTGACAGATTTTATTTTTATCAAATAAATAATGGGATTTTAAAACACAAATTACATCAGTTTATATTTTTTTGGAATTAATATAATTAATATACATGCCACAAATATAGTTTTTTATATTTAAATACACGAGAGATGATTTTTCCTAGTTATCCAGAGGAAGAAATTATAATATTATAATAATTATGTATAATATGAATTTATAAAATTATTTTTAATTACATGATGAATTATCTATTAATTCTTATGTAGTATACCGCAACATGATCTTTCCATGAGATATATTCATAGAAGGAATAACCACATACATTTCTCATAGAGTGTATCCTTCTATAGGGGAGTAAGTTATGGCTTAAAATTTTTAATAATTAAGATATGAATCTTATAGTGGATTAGAAGTGATTCAATATATCCCCCAATCAATCTGTACCCACTATGAAAATAGAAATGTATGAGGACAAAAAATAAGAAAAATTTATTATGGATCCAACCAATTAAGAATATGATAAGATTTATTTAAATTAATTATTATATTTTGGGTATATTTTCATTTTTAAAATTCATCTCACTAATATAAAATTTAAATATATAATTTAAAGACACACTTCTAGAGAATGTGACATATGGGACCTTTATCCTTTTGGGTAGTATTTTTGTTTTGGAAACCTTATTAGGTGTATAAGAACATACAAACCATGAAAAATAAAATGTGGATGTGTCATTAATATAATAGTTAGGGTGTCCTAGTACGTCATCAAGGTAAGTAAAATACATATTATAAATATGTTACTTAAATTATAAGATATGAGAGACTGTTTATTTGGTATAAAATAATATAATATCATGAATATATGCTATGATTACAGATATAGAGATAAAGATGCATTTTTTCCGTCCAACCAACCTAGATCCTCAACCACTTCTTTTAGTCCAAATTATGTACATTAAAATTTATTATAGAGATCCTTTCGTACATATTATAGTATACATATCAACACATAATTTGGAAAAGTATGTACATAAATACCTTTTGTATTTTGGTGAGATAAGAGTAGTGTTAAATGATATTATTGATCTAACTACTTTGTTGTTGTTTCCTATTGAGGATGGGCCTAGAGTTGGATATTTCCAGGATTATTTTCATATCTTTATGGGTAGCCTCCAACATCAGTAAACGTATGAGTTATGTGTTTTTCTTATATTTAATTTTTTTAAATTTCATAAAACAATTTCATACATTAAACCTATATATGAGTATTTAATGTATATGATAACATTTCAAATGAAATAGATGTCTCATGAACAAAAACCCTCATAATCATCATTGGTTTTTGAAATCTATAAAAATTTTCCCGAAATTAATTTATATTTGAAGAGTGTTATGAGTTTCCAATGACTGGTCACATATGTGAGAGATATTATTCATTAATATTATTTTAAAAGATATCAAAAATCTTATTATTAGGGATGAGTTATATATACCAGTGTTTGTTATTTTCATGTATGCACTTTTCAATTTCAATTTTCATTTCATTAAATAAATGTCACTTAAAGTGGCTTTATTTATTACTTATCTAATTAGGTATCTCATCATTTATGTTATTTTAAACAGTATCACATTCTTTTATGGTTTTATGGATCCAAAATTCATTTCAATGATTTGGTAATTTGAAGATAAATAATATAATGTTATATATATATATATGATTAAAGAATAAAAATATTAAGTGTTTGTTTCCTAAATTCATTCATGGGGATGAGGGATTATATAATTATGAACAATTATCTTTTTAATGACATTAATTTTAATAAAAATTATTTTAGTAGACACCGTATGTTATGCATATTCATCCCACACAAATGCATGGAATATTTGATAAGATATTTATTGGGAGGAGTATATAGTAAAATTCATGAATTATTGGATTTGGAAGGGTTAATATATTTTAATATATTCCTAATATAAAAGTTTTATTATTTCAATTATTTTTTAATAAATATATGAAAATTTAATAGGACATGGAAATAGTTTAACAGGATTCAATTATCAATAAAGAAGCCAAATAAAATTAAAAATTAATGGTAGATAACATTTATAATTGTTAATAATTTAATTTGATTACATATATTATGTTTCTTATTTTAATTTTTTTTCTTTCATAACTATAGTGTCCCCATCAACAAGAGAGATTTTAACATGGATATTGTGATTTATAACTAATTTATTAGATTATAATAACCAAAATTGATATATATTTGGAATAGGTTTATGTTATTATAGATATTATATTTCTAACCAATTTTTTGTGTTGAAAATTGTATAAAATTATTTATTTTGTATATTTTTATGATATTTCATCATGAATGACACATAACTAAAACTTTCACATAATTTAATTTTTAAACTAGTTCATTCATTGATTAATTTTTATATGTGTTTTTATCATTTAATGTAGGTTTATTTTTTTGGAAATTGATTTCATATAATATTCATTTAGTTTATTAAATCCTCTTTCCTATTTTATAATTTGGTTTTCTACTTTATTAAGCTATAATTCATCTTATTAGTATTGGGTGCTTGTATTATAAAATATTTAAAAATAATAATCTACCATTGATGTCAATTATTTATAAAATCAACATATAAATAACATTTAGCCTCAATTTTCAAAATTATAAACCATTTAAATCTAATTTCATTGTCAATTTAATAAAATATATTGTAATTCAGATTCAAAATGATATTTATTGAGGATTTGAATGTTTTTTATGGTTATTACGAGTGTTGAAATCCACTATTAACATTGTTTATTCATAAAATAAATGATTAATTTGTCTTTCAAAGTTAGTTATAAGAATAAATATTTTTTAATTCCTATTTATATATATATATATCCATATTTATAGAGGGACATTAAAATTTTTTTCCAAAAAATCTAACATTTAACATCCATTTTTATCAAAATTTATTTGGAATTTTATCATTTTTTATAATTTATATAGAAATTAAATATTGCTTTATCATTATTTTAATATAATCTAATTAGATTCTATTCTTTGAATGTCTGGGGTATTCATCTATTTTTTAATGTGTCATTAAAAGGTTATTTTTTTAGTTGTGAAAACATATACCTAGTACATAAGAATAACATTAGAAATATATAATCACAGTTTACATAATGAATGGAATCCATAATGAAGGTAATTTATAATATCATACATCATAAACATATCATCTAGGCCTTGTAGAAGAGATCATATAAACAAAGTAACAAAACTCTCATTACCCTGCATTAGCTATCCATGAGATGCATCATTATACCGAGGGGCTATATAATTATAGTCCTTAGTAATGACCTAAATCATCCAATTTATTCATTTATATAATAAAATTGAATATATAATAACTGATGTGATGTTAAATAGTAAATAACTCAATTAACTCGAATAATATGTTGCATTAGTGGGTGCCGTAGAGCCTATATGGATAGTAATTTTGATTACCATATCATGTATATAGTTAGAAATACATGGTTTAATCAAAAAATTATAGTGTAGATATTTCTAAATCCACTATTTAATGGAAATTTCCATGTATTAATTTTTATACCAAAATATTATAGAAGAAACTGAGCTATAATTTGAACCTTGAGATACAATGTCATTAATATTAAACAAAGGAAATATAGTCTTCATACATTTTACTAATTAGACAGTGTAGATGTTTGAGTATGAGCTTATGGGGGCTCATAAGAGTTGAGGCTTCTTCTCATAAAGTTATAACTTGGTGAAATCTTGTAGTGAGATCATTTGAACATACTCAACAATAGGAACACTATAAGGTTCTATTGTCATTTGTTGTTTCTAGATAATAAAGCGTGTATTGGCCAATAGATTTGAGATCATTACTAGTGTGGGACATTTGATAACATAATTTTATGAAGAGGGAAAATTCCTTATATTTAAATCATGGTGAGGTAGCTTGTGTTGGGAGTTTTTTTTGATGTTATGACATTGGTTGAATGGTCAAGAAATTATTTTCCCTTTTGAGTTAAGGAATTATACATTTTGGTCCCTGTTTATCATGATGGTAGTACCATTAAAATTACATTTCGATGGAAATCAACGGTAAATATATCTAATTATATAAGAAATAATAAATCATGAAAATCACAATGACTGTAACACCCGAGATTTTATGAGAAAAATTATTATTATTTCTAATTTCTTTGATGACTTGTGTTGTACCCTACACCAAGATTATCTTGTACTATACGCAACACTATATTATCTTGATGTATACACAACACTATTCTTGGCTTGCATTACACGCAATTGTGTCCTTCCTCGATAACATGTGTAGTACGCAATACTAGGTTTCACTAAACAACGATATATGGTTATAATATTATTATGAACTAGATCTTATGATTATTATTTACTACATTTTGAATTTTATAACATTATTATTCATCTTACACATTTTTTATAACAATTTATGAGAACACAATAATTTCTTTTGGGTAAAATAAGTATTTTTCAAAAAATGTACTTTTGCCGCCTTTTGATGGCGCACCCACATTAAATCTTGTTTTTGACATTTTTATAAGTTCAATTTGACAAAATAAAATTCTAATTTGGAATCAGGATATAAAAATTTACTCTGGATAAATTTTTCATTTTATTTTGATAACGTTCATATTTTAATGAATATTAAAAAACACGCTATATTTTAATTAAAAACAACTTTTTTCATCATAATAATTTATATGGTTTACTTAAAATATCTAATGGTTTTAAAATATTAATAGAATATATTTTTACAATTTAATATAATGTATGTCATTAGCATTGATTTTACATTGAATTCATATGTAAAATCATTTCAATCTTTTGCAATGTTTTAACTTTTAAAACTCATTTTCTTAACAATGGGATTAATTTTAAAATAATTTCTAATAATTATGTGATTTAAATTAGAAAAAATGGATCTCATATTTGTAATTAGTAGGTCCAAATTATGTTAATAGGCTACTTTTTATTTTTGGGCACTATGATAGTAACTGGAGTAAATTTTATTTACCATAGTTAAAGGTAAATCGGGTAATTGAGGGTAAATATAATATTATAAAATTAGCCTAATGCTTGTATTAATATAATTTGATGATTATATTTCGTCCTATGTCATATTTTGGTCGAAATGGAATCCATTGTAACCCACTTGGATGTGATTAAGACCATTAATTTATTTTATTTAAAAGAAAGTGAAATATGTCTCACTCAAACATTAATAATTAAACTATTTTTAATATAAGGTTATACAGAATATATATTCTGTTATAAATACTCATTTTAAATATAAAATATTTTTCTTTATCATGGTAATTTATTTTTAATTTTTAATAATTATTTATTTACCTTATTAGCTTTTACATTAATGATGCAGAAATTATTTATTTAGTGAAAAATCAATAATATTGTTTTTATTGAAATACTATTACAAATAAAAAAGCCCAAAATCCTGACCAAGACTTATTGGTAGTGTATATATAAACCCTAATCATCCAATGGACGAATTGGGGACCATTTAGATCCTTATAAAGATGATTATGACAATTATATTATTTTATTTTAAATGATTCCAAAGTTGTCACCTTCATAATGTAATAAATATAACAATTTACATATTGTGATTTTAAGATGATAAATTAGAGTAAAAGGACTATTATGAAATATATGAGATTTATCTTCATCATAGGATTTTATTTTTAATTTTTATGCAAAATATAAGTATATCAAATAATTATACAAAAATGTTGTACTAATTATTTTATTAAGAGATATACGAAATAAATGGTATTTCAAATACTAAAATAAATATTATATGAACTATTTAATGTGCTACATGAATTATATAGACATATTTGACATTTCAGGAATCTTTTAAAGATTTTTTTAGAATATATCCTCTGTGTGGATTTTATTAAAAAAAATAAATGAATAGTGTCAAAATTAACACTATTATTATTTTATAAAAAAAACATATAATAAAATTGTTTAAAAATCAAAAAAATATTTAAAAATTATAAATTGAAATTTATATGGTCTAATATGTCATAAATTATCCAATTATTGACAATTCACATAACATAAGAAATTATTTATAACAATTTAAAAATTAGAATCTTATTACCACAAATAAAATTAAATAGATTAATAAGGATAAATCAAGTTGATAATGTTTAAAATAAATTCCCAACATGTCTAAATTTTATTTTTTTATGATATTACAAACCTATCTCATCTAATATCTGCATTTGAGTCATTTTTGGAGGTTTTTAATTGAGGTTGAATTTATTATAAATTAATATTTCTTATGTTACCAATGATGCCCCTCTCCTACCTTATAAAAAGGGCACCCCTTACCTCCTCTCTTCACACCCTTTTTAACAATGAAGCTTGGCCAACCCCTGCCAATTACTCTTCTCATCCTCTCTAGTTATATCATAGAGTTTATGGTCTTCTCAAAAGACCAACTCTAGTTCCCTAAGAAGAAGTGTAAAGGAGGTGCGTCGAGGAAGTGGTAATATCTTCTACTGACTCTTTCATGTTTCTTTCTTCTTATACTTCCTCTTATTTAGTTGTTTCATCATAAAGTTATAAGATCAGTATTACTTATATAATGATATATTATTATAAATATGATACAATCCTATTTAACCTTCTATCCATCCTACGGAAAACGAAATCACCTCGCATGCGTACGTACGAAATAACGTCTCCACGCTGTGGTGTAATCTGTTTTCCACCACCACCTTACTTGGATGGGTATAATGGAGTAAAGAATAACTATATATGATTATTATAACATCATACTAATTCTATGATATTATATCATCCACTCCAATTCCATTCAATAAATATGGGAACGATATCATCGCTCGTGCATACGTACAGATTACCCTCTCCACGATGCGATGAGATTCATTTTCCATGTTAACAATTAAAGAATGATTATAAAGTATATATAATAAGTAATCATGAAATATATTACATATCAATGATACTATATTTATTTATATTTTATTTACTTAAATCTATTAAATTTAATAACGAAATGAAAACATCGTTCATGCGTATGTACGGCCTACCGTCTCCATGAACAGTGTATTTCTTTCCATTTATCGATCTATTATATATATTTATATTCTGAATATATATTATATATAAATAATTTTTTATATTCTTGAATTAAGTAATCATGATCTATGTAATCATACGAATAATTACAAGTCAAAACACGGATGATAAATGAAACGATTTTTCCCAAAACACTGCTTTAACATGGAATTGACAAATGAACAGATAATATAAAGTCGTAAGTGAATCATCTATGATATAATAAATATTTTTATGGTTTTTTAACATGTTAATAATATTTTTAAAACCACTTTATAGGAGTCTCAAACACATATGGAAGAAATTGGACAAAAGTTAAGGGATAACTTTTCCAATCTCATCTTTATCCGAGATTGTTTATTCGTAAGTATTTATTGGGGTTATATTTATAATTCATGTCTCTATTTTCTAAAAATGGTTTCATGTATGTTTAAAGTCCTTTTTTACCATTTTTGAATTTTACTACATGGTATGTAAGGAATCTTTCTTGTGTTTACCATACACAGTACTTTTTGACTTTTCCGGCAAAAGTACGAGAAGAATGTTTTTTTAACTCATATGACATGAACGTATTTTTACTGTTTCATAAAGCCTTATTTTCATGAAGATTAATCTATAATATTTAATGACTATTTTCAAAAAAAAAATCTTTTCTTTTAAAATTTCATGACATTTTTTGAAAAGAAAATGATTTTGAAGAAGAAACGATATTTTCCTCAAGAATTCATTTCACGTGTTTTATCAAAACCATTTTCCATATAAGATGGAATTATTTCATATGTTTATGTTTAGAGTATAATTTCTCTATGATTTACATGGTTTCACTTTTCATAATATGAAATTATATCCATTTTTATATATGTATTATGTTAATGATGGGATGATGTTTATGAAACCCTATTTTATACGTTGGGTAATGATGAATGATTTAGGTTCATGTTGTGACACATGTAAGAATGATTTAATTATAAGATGGGTGGGACCAATATCCCCCTAAAATGCATTGGGTAAATATTTATTCTCATGAGATATAAATGGTTGGAACGGTGTGTTTATCTGGTTCAGTTTTACAGGACTGGAACGAGGAGTGAACTCGATTCAGAAAAAGACTACGTCCACTAAGATGCTCCTGGCAGCAATGCCTTGGATACTTTGGAAATAATATCATGCGATTAATGGTTTTCCACAATTACATGTTTTATTACCATACTATTTTATCATGATTGATGTTCCATAATAATCTATGCCTTATGTACTGCCACGATTTATTTCTCAAGATTTTGATGTTTAAACAACATGTTTATGTTTTTTTAGTTCAAATGTATATGATTTTTTGATTTTCTCCATGTTTACCCTTACTGAGCATTTGAGCTCACCCTTTATATGTTTTCTTTTACCCAGGATATAAAGAAAGTTTTTAGGAAAGAAAACAAAAGGGGAAGATCTTTATGGGAGATGTTGAAGAAATTTCACCATGATTAGAAGATTATGTTCTGAGTTTCCAAAGACACTAAAATATTACGGTACTTGAGTGTTGGTTTTTGTTATGTATTAAGTATTCCGCAAAAGTAATGTAATGTCCATGTACATCAAGTGTAGGGTCTCTACAGTTAGTATCAGAGGAAAGGATTAGTTAACCTTTGGAAACTAGGATGCGAATACTTTAGTGAGATCCCTAGAGATATTTCTATGGTATGTATAGGGATGTCCCTAAGGATAAGTATAAGTATAGTTTATAGTCCTAGAATTATAGTAATAATATTATAATTAAACCTAAGATGTTAGATATTGAAGGTACTCCCCCTTAATTATTTTGTTTTCCAAGCATGATTTTTCCTCTCACACTATTATTTTTGGTTTTTAGACAAAGACTGGAACCAAAAGGAACTGTGTTGATCAATGTAATGGAAGATAAAGTGATTGTACTCCTGAACAGACCAACGTTATAGGATATGGAGTTAAAAATATTATTGTTATACTTATACAAGCTATGAATGATTCTGGATTTCCAAATGATCAGAGAAGTGAAAAATATTCTATTGAGTCCTTCACGAGGCAACATCCACCTTCTTTAAATGGTTCTTCTGATCCACTTGTTGCTGAACAATGGATCAGTACCATTGAAATGATATTTTACATACTTTGCTATTTAGAACATTAAAAAGTCATTTTAGTTGTTTTCCATTTAGAAGGTGAAGCAGACCAGTGGTGGATTCTAATTAAGAATACAAGTCCCCAAGTTGAAATTGAATCCATGGAATGGAATGAGTTCAAGAACATATTTTTCAATAAGTACTGCCCTCGTATTCGTAGAACAATGATGGAGATGGTGTTCCTTGAGCATAAGCAAAAGGATGATGAATCTGTTGGAATATACGAATTGAACTTTACAATGATTTCAAGGTATGCATCTAGATTTATCATCCAACCTGAAAGTAAAGTTGATCGATTATTTAGAGGCTAAAAATCAAGTGTTCTAAGGGCATTAGAGATAAGAGACTTCAGTAGCTATGAAGAAATTGTGTGTTGTGCTATCAAGGTAGAATTAGAAGTTGGTGTTACATATCCATCTCATGGTTTTGACAAGAAACAAAATATAGAGTTCAAGAAGAAATTTCAGAACAATGGTGAAAAGAAGATGAATGTTTCTTTATGCTCAAAGTGTGGAAATAAGAATGGTGGAGATTGTATAAAAGGTACTAGAAAATGTTTTAAGTGTGGAAAAGGAGGTCATCGAGAAGTTTATTGTCGAAGTAATGGGAAAAAGTTAGCAAATGATTTGAATAGAGAAAATATTACTGAGGACGCTCCACCAACACTTCAATGCTACAATTGCAAGGAAATGAGGCATTATGCTAAACAATTCTCTAATCCAAGGGTCAATGATGATCGACATTAACAACCTCTTAAGGAAAAGGAAAAAGGGAAGTCACATGCGATCACTATTAGCAATGTTTAGTATGACAATTATGTGGTGGAATGATTTTGTGTTTATGTAAAGGGATTCCAAAATAATGTTGTGGAACCTCATTTATAGTATTGTGGAACATTGGAATATCTATGTAATGGTTTATTGTAGTTTTTGATAATTATATGGTACATGTAACCATGAAAAGTGATTGAAATATTTTTGGAAAGAAGATGATATGCACATAATGAATGGATAATGATAAAATAATAATTTTGATAGTATTCATGGGCTCATGACTGATATAAGGACAATGTGATATCATGGTTTGAGTGTATAGAAATTTTGGGATTTTGGTATGTGGAATGAGTTAACTTTTGACAGCATTCATGTTTTCACTAAAGTTCAATGCGTATTATTTTTTTTCAATAGAATACATGATTAAGCTTTTCACATGTTTGGAATGTGACCAACAAGATATATCATATGATATATGGGGGATAAATGATGGTATTCACGTGCTTGGTAAATAACATTTCTAGTAATTGTTTTCTTTAGACTATGAGCTTGGACTGTAGTATTTTGGATAAGCCTAAAGATTGGAATGAATTAAGTTAGACATAAGATAATATTTTTTAAGGATAGAAATTTTTTCGATATTATTGATGGAATGTTATAATAATGTAGTTTTAGAAAAAAAGGACAACCCATAGGATGAGAAACAACCTGTCGCGTCGGACAAGGCTGTGGGAATCGAACCCTCAACCGAAGTGTGATAGGCCTTTATCGCCTACCGCTGGCCTACAGGAAGTCCCTAGTTAGTAGAAACTAGTTTTATATTATTAAGCGGTATGATAGATGAATTATAAGTCCATTGTTGGAATCATATATGATTAATCTCACCATAGATGGAGTTATATATATTTAATAACTTATGCTAACATTTTTGTGATAGAATCAGATGGGATGAATTATCATTCTATCGCATGATCTGATAACAATTCATGAATGACAAATTAATCTTTATTTCTTTAAATAGAGATGAAGTGTAAATTCTTCATGGAATGACCAACGATGATATTACACTGAAATCAAGTAAGTATTTCTCCTTATGTAAAAGTTCATCAATGGTAGAGAAATGATCTTGGAAACCAAAAATGTGTTCCTAGTACTCTTATATCTGATGAATCAGATGTTACCTTATATAATCAAAAATTTATGGCTTTGTGATTGTTGGCTTTTTCACATCTATGTTCTCTACCACTCTCCATTAGAACATGATCGTAAGAATTTCTTCCAAATCCATATTTTCACCTATGTTCTCCTATGTCAAAACCCAGGGATAAGTTAATTTGGATAACCGTTACATTTCATACATTAGTTTTTGAAATTAAGCTTTAGTATTCCTTTTTATGATGTGGGTATCTATTAAAAAAACTTTCATGTAGTAAACCATTTATAACCTGACGAATTTCGAGGGTGAAATTCATTTTAAGGGGGGTAGAATGTAACACCCTTAGGTTTTATGAGAAAAATTATTATTTTTTAATTTATTTGATGCCTTGTGTTGTACGCTACACCATTATTAGATTGTAATATACGTGAAACTATATTATTTTGAAGTATACACAACACTATTCTTGGCTTGTATTACACACAATCACGACCTTCCTCGATAACGTGTGTAGTACGCAATACCAGGTTTCACAAAACAACGAAATATGGTTATAATATTATTATTAACTAGAAGTTGTGAATATTATTAAATAAATTTTGAATTTTATAACATTATTATTCATCTTACACATTTTCTTGAACATTTAATGAGAACAAAATAATTTTTTTGGGTAAAATAAGTATTTTTCAAAAAATGCAGTTTTGCCGCCTTTTGATGGTGCACCCACATTAAATCTTGTTTTTGACATGTTTATAAGTTAAATTTGACAAAACAAAATTCTTCTTTGGAATCAGGATATAAAAATTTACTTTGGATAAATTTTTCATATTATTCTGGTAACTTTCATATTTTAATGTATAGTAAAAAGCATGGTATATTTTAAATAAAAACAACTTTTTTCATCATAACAATTTATATGGTTAAATTATAATATTGAATGGTTTTATAGTATAAATAGAATATATTATTACCATTTAATATAACGTATTCCATTAGCATTAAATTTACATTGAATTCATAGGTAAAATCATTTCAATCTTTTGCAGTGTTTTAACTTTTAATACTCATTTTCTTAACAATGGGAATAATTTTAAATTAATTTCTTCAACTTCTGTGATTTGAATTAGTAAAAATTGATTCCATATTTGGAATCATTAAGTCCAAATTATGTTAATAGGATACTTTTTTATTTTTGGGCATTATGAATAGTAACTACGGTAAATTTTATTTACGTTAGTTAAAGGCCAATCGGGTAATTGAGGGTAAATATAATATTATAAAATTACCCTAACACTTATCTTAATATAATTGGACGATCATATTTTGTCCTATAGAATATTTCGGTCGAAATGGAATCCATTGTAACCCACTTGGATGTGATTAAGACCCTTAATTTATTTTATTTAAAAGAAAGTGAAATATGTCTCACTCAAACATTAATAATTAAACTATTTTTAATATAAGGTCATACAGAATATAAATTCGGTTATAAATACTCATTTGAAAAATAAAATGTTTTTCTTTATCATGGTAAATTTTTTTATTTTTTAATAATTATTTATTTACCTTATTAGCTTATACAATAATGATGTAGAAATTATTTATTTAGTGAAAAATCCATTATATAGTTTTTTTGAAATAATAATACACATCAAAAGGGCCAAAATCCGGAACAATACTTATTGGTAGTGTATAGTTAAACCCTAGTCATCCAATGGCCGAATTGGGTACCATTTGGATCCTTATAAAGAAAATTATGACACTTATATTATTTTATTTTAAATGATTCAAAAGTTGTCACCTTCATAATTTAATAAATATAACAATTTACATGTTCTGATTTTAAGATGATAAATTCGAGTAAAAGTATAATTATGAAATCTATGAGATTTATCTTCATCATAGGATTTTACTTTTAATTTTTATGAAAAAAACAATTATATTAAATAATTATACAAAAATGTTGTACTAATTATTTTATTAAGAGATATAAAAAATAAATGGTTTTAAAAATATTAAAATAAATATTATATGAACTATTTAATGTTCTCCGCGAATTTATTTAACAAATTTGACATGTTATGAATCTATTAAATATTTTTTTTAGAATATATCCTCTGTGTTGATTTTATTTAAATTAAAATTAATGAATTGTGTCAAAATTGACACTATTGTTATTTTATAAAAATAACATATTATAAAATTGATTAAAAATCACAAAAATATTTAAAAATTATAAATTTAAATTTATATGGTCTAAAATGTCATAATGTATCCAATTATGGATAATTCACAACACATATGTAATTATTTATAACAATTTAAAATTTAGAATCTTATAACCACAAATGAAATTAAGTAGATTAAATAATTATAAATCAAGTTGATAATGTCTAAAATAAATTCCCAACATGTATAAATTTTACTATTTGATTATATTAGAACCCTATCACATCAAATATTCGGATTTGAGTCATTTGTTGAGGTTTTTATGTGAGGTTGAATTTATTATGAATTAATATTTCTTATGTTACCAAAGGTGCCCCGCTCCTCCGTTCTAAAAAGGGAACTCCTTCCCTCTTCTCTCCACCCCCTTTTTGAGCCTTGAAGTTCGGCAAAACCCTTACAATTACTCTTCTAAACCTCTCTAGTTATATAATAGTGGTTCTGGTCTTCTCAAAAGACCAGCTCTAGTGCCCTAAGAAGAAGTTTAAAGGAGGTGTGTTGAGGAAGAAGTAATCTCTTGTACTGACTCTTTCAAGTTTTTTTCTTCTTCTACTTCCTCTTCTTTAGTTGATTCATTATAAAGTAATAAAATCAGAATTACTTATATACTGATATGTTATTATAAATATGAAACAACCCTATTTAACCTTCTATCCATCCTACGGAAAATGAAATCACCGCGTGTGCGTACATACGGAATACTGTGTCCACGCTGTGGTGTAATCTGCTTTCCACCACCTTTCAAGGATGGGTACAATGGTGTAAAGAATATCTATATATTATTATTATAACATCATACTGATCCTAAGATATTATATCATCCACTCTAATTCCATTCAATAAATATGAGAACGATATCATCGCTCGTGCATACGTACGGATTACCGTCTCCACGAAGCGATGAGATTCATTTTCCATGTTAACAATTCAAGAATGATTATAAAGTATATATAATAATTAATCATGAAATATATGACATATTAATGAAACTGGATATGTTTATATATTATTTAATTACATCTATAAAATTTAATAAGGAAACGGAAATAGCGTTCTTGCGTACGTACGGCCAACCGTCTCCATGAATGGTGTATTTATTTCCATTTATCGTTATATTATATATATGTATATTCTGAATATATATTATATATAAATAATGTTTTATATTAAAAAATTAAGTAATCATGATCTATGTAATCATATGAATAATTAAAAGCCAAAACATAAACGAAAAATAAAATAATTTTACCCAAAACGCTGCTTTAACATGGAATTGACAAAAGAACGGATAATATAAAGTCGTAAGTTAATCATATATAATATCATAAATATTATTATGGTTCTGGTACAAGTTAATAATATGTTTAAACCCACTATACAGGTGTCTCAGACACTTACAGAAGAAATTGGACAAAATGTAAGAGACAACTTTTCCAATCTCATTTTTATCCGTGATTGTTTATTCATAAGTATTTACTTGGGATATATTTATCATTAATGTACCTATTTTCTAAAAGTGGTTTCATGTATGTTTAGACTCCTTTTTACACTTTTTTACTTTTACTAAATGGTATGTAAGGAATCTTTCTTGTGTTTACCATACGATGTACATTTTGACTTTTCCGGCAAAAGTACGAGAAGAATGTTTTTTTAACTCATACGACATGAACGGATTTTTACGGTTTCATAACACCTTATTTTCATGAAGCATACTCTACAAGATTTAATAAATATTTTCAAAAAAATCCTTTTCTTTTAAAATTTCACTGAATTTTTTGAAAAGAAAATGATTTTTAAGGGGATAGGATATTTTCCTCAAGAATTCATTTCAAGTGTTTTATCAAAACCATTTTCCATATAAGATCGAATTATTTCATATGTTTATGCTTCAAGTATAATGTCTCTATGATTTACATGGTTTCACTTTTATTATTATGAAATTATATCAATTTATTTGTATGGATTATGTTAATATGGGATGATGTTTATGAAACCCATTTTATACTTTGAGTAATGATGAATGATTTATGTTCATGTTGTGGCACTTGTAAGAATGATTTCATTATGAGATGGTTTGGACCTGTTTTTCCCTACAATGCATTGGGTAAAGATTTATTTCTCATGAGATAGACATGGTTGGAATGGTAAGTTAATCCGGTTCAGTGTTACAGGACAGGAATGAGGAGTGAAATCGATTCAGAAAAGGACTTTGTCCACTAAGATGGTCTTGGCAGTAATGCCTTGGAAACTGTGGAAATCATATCACGTGCTTGATGGTTCTCCACAATTACATGTTTTATTCCCATACTATTTTATTATGATTGATGTTCTAATATGATCTATGCCTTATGTACTGCCATAATTAATTTCTCAAGATTTTGATGTTTAAACAATATGTTCATGTTTTTTTAATTTCAAATGTATATTATTTGTTTTATTTTCTCAATGTTTTCCGTTAATTAGCATTTGAGCTCACCCATTATATGTTTTCTTATCCCCAGGATATAAAGAAAGGTTTTAGGTAAGAAAACAAAAGGGTAAGATCATTATAGGAGATGTTGAAGATCTTTCACCATGATTAGAAGATTATATTCCGAGTTTCCAAAGTTACTAAACTATTACTATCCTTTAGTGTTGGTTTTGGTTATGTATTAATCTGGAAAAGTAATTTAATGGCCATGTACATCAAGATTCGGGTCTCTACAATGACATAAGTATTCATCCTACATTATGAGATTTTTAATGATAGAGAGATTATATTACACATTGTTTGTTAGAAGGATGGATTTCATTTCTTTGACTATCCTTATCCCTTTAAGGGCCTTGATAGGTTGATAAAATATTCTCTTAGTGGGTTGATACTATTCTGTGATATCAAGATATGACCTAGAGGGTCACATAATATAGTATATTCAAGAATTCAACATATTTCATTGAATAGGTAAATTGAACATAGTGGTACCCACCACAAAGTCTGCATGTTGTCAAAGTCATCGATCCCTGATGAATAAATAAAATCATTATTTTTCATGTAAAGAATAATTCATTTGAATTTGAATATTAAAATATTTACAAGTAATGTAAATACATGGAATAATATTAATTGAACAAATATTATTTTAATATTCTAGGTTCATTTAATATTAAGTGGTTATTTCAAGTTGAGTTAAATGAATCAGTTTCACCACATAATATTCATAATATATATTATAATTATGTGGTATAATTTACATAATATTTATGAAGCAGTTTAGTTCATCATAATTATTTATTTAGTAGACATTAAATAAATGATAGTTGGGGAACCATTCTGGGTATTTTGAACATTCAATATAAATAAGGGAGGGAGGGATTGTGAAAATGACAATTCATAGTGAGATTTGTAGATCCTCTCGATCCACTTTTACTTTCTAGAGAGGTGATATCTTTATCTAGTTGATCAGATTGAGTTCATCTCCATGCTTCGAAGTTTCTCCGATGTAGTGATCGTCAAGAACGAGAAGGCATCATTGGATCCCTGCACTAGCACCAATAATTATATGATTGATTCTCTAGAGGTTATTTCAAGAACACATAGATGATATGGAGGAATCATTCATTGGGTCCTTTAAGAAGAGATCTCCCGTGAAAAGATGATTTTGAGTGGGTCTTTAGATAAAAAAGGTATGTTTTCTATTTATGGTTTGGAATTCATTTAATTTACATGAGATCCATGTGCCATACTAAGGATCATAATGTTAGAGACATCAAGTCACATCATCCTGATGATGAATTTTTTTAAAATCCTCACTCTGATATCTTCTACTAGGATGGTGGTACCTTTAATTCGTATAATAGAGATCACAAAATTTTTTTAGCCAATAAAATTAAATTAAATTAATATTTTAGTAGAGGGATTTAAATTCATCCCAACGGAACAAAGAACAGATTGACCTAATTTCAAATGACCAAGTTATAGAAATCCAAAAAAAATTATGCATTGTTTTTGGTTTAATGGTTATTAAAATTTAAGAACAAAATGTATTAAATTGATCAGTATTAATTTCAGGATAGAACATTTTTCTGATTCCGATTGTGTAAACAATATTTCCCACCATGAGTTACTCGCATTGTTTATTTGAAATTAAAAAATTATAACCATTTGATTATTATAATTATTATTCTATTAAGAATGATATAATTTATCAAAATAACAAGTATGTTAATGAAAAATATATACATGAAAAAATTTGAGGGAGTTCTTATGGGAGATTTGTTATTGGATGTGGAGAAATCAACAAAATTTATTTTTAAGGGTGCGAAGTAGGTTTAAAGTTGTTTTTGTTTAAAAAAAGTCTTCATTCATGATGAAGACTATCAGGTGATGGGCCCTTCCCCCACATAGAATAGGCAATGAGAAGTAGGCCTCCACCACCTTCTAGTAGTGTCGCTGCCTCCTCTGCATACCGACCTCAAGCTGGCTGACAAGCTGCTCTACCGTCCTATCGGTTATTGGCCAAGTCCATCAGCTCTGTCGATATCACTGTCGGACGACTCAGACCGACAATGATTCATCCTAATATTAGGTGCTAACCTAGCACCACACCTTTTTTCCATCCACTAATGGATATAGGATGAACATAGTCCACAATTTATTCTTGGTGATCCATTAAGGGTCGGCCATATATCACAGTCACCCCTCCTCTAGATTCCGCCACCTTGGCTAGTTATGAATAGAAAACCCTATAATGACATCTCATTGGATGGCAACCACCACAGAGGTTTTATCATACCCCTTCATCTTATACCTTTCCATACCAGGATCAATGAGCTCACCAGACTACACAAACTCCAAACCATTTCCCCATTCTACCTCCTCAAATAGGCTCTTCCCATGATCGTTGATACATTGTGCACTGACTTACCACCTACTATTGAAGATTTACCCGGTGAGATAGTTGTTTGGTACACCACAGATCACATGCAGGTGGTCTCCTAGTGTGAGGTAACCCTACTAGAGGTCTATTTCAATCGGAACCCCAATCAAACACGTTGGAGAGGGTCTTCAAAAACTAGTACGGGTTAGGACATATATATCTGGCCCATATTGGCCCAACACATGCATTTCTCGGCCATAAATAGGCTTACACAAGTTCATTCTGGCCCACATTTGGTCTATGTGGGGTTTCTGGGATAGATAAATTATTAAAATAACAATAAATTAATTAAAATATAATTTTTGGTAAAAAATAATCTTAATACCGAGGGATGAAATTATAATAAATTTGGTATTAAATTTAAATTAGTTATTTTTTCTAAATTATGGAATTAAAATAAAATTAATTATTAGAACAAATCAAATTAAATTATTTTAATTTTAATAATTCTTATTATTTATTTAAAATACCATCAATCATTAACTTATTAGTATTTAATTTTTCTCATGCATTTAATTATACCGACAGATCTTGAGCAACTGAACCAACCTGGGTATGTCTGTTTTTATTTAATCAATTTTTTATCTATGTGAATTGATTGTAATTTATTAATATGGTTTGTTCATAGATGTTTCTTTTTGTACAATATGTATAAGGGTCTTCTTGTCCATATTCATTTGAGTATACATTACTCCTCTAGTTCCCCTCACCTGCTTGCAAGTACACATGTATTTTGGTTGAAGATGATATATGCTACGAACCCCACTAAGATCAGTAGATACACAATAACGAGGACTATGTATGACCTAGATGATGCCAAGTCAATGTGAAAACCAAATGAGTAGTGGAAAAACTAGATGGGGGAGAGATGCATAATGAGTCAAGCTAAGACTCATGTATAATACTCCTAGGTCATGGTTGGTCTGTTATTTTTAAAATCGATCAACCTGCATTAGATGTTCAAGACCTGTTGAGAAATAATTTCATTGAATCATTTTTTTATTTAATTCATTTTATATCTGCAGAAAAATACATAAAATAATAAATAATAAAATTCATAAAGAATTGGTGAATGTTTTTTCTATTAATGTTCGATTGTGAGTTATACAAGATTGAATGAACATGAATAATAATAATTGAAACCATTATTTGGTAAAACCCCTCAATGAAATACTATTCCATTAACCACATTTTATCTTTTCAATTTGATAATAACCAGGTGTTTGGGGTGCTCGTCAGCCATAAATATGGGTTACCCTTACTATTGAGGAGTTTTTTATGAGAAAAATGAGTTGACGTAACAAATTTTTTTAGTATGTAATTTATATATCTAACATGATATCACATTATATGAACGAGTTGTGAAAATCAGGAATTCAATTTTAAAAGCTGATACACCACTTAAAAAATCTAGTAGCTGTAAGTTAATGTCGTTGGTAAGTTAAAATCCTACATTTAAATATCAAAATAGTTGCATATCCATATCTTGTAGAATATGAGGGGAAGTTCAAGGATCATTTACACTAAAATAAGCAAGCTACGATGTATTATAATTCTTGTGTAGTGGTTTACTAGAATTCAATAAAATAGAGGGAGACATTTAATGATTTAATTAATTAATCAATAATCTCCAAATATATAATCAAGATAAAAGTAATATCTTATAGTGTTTTTTTATAAAATGATAATTTATATCAAGAAATAGAATTCAATAATGATGGGTAAATTAAATGTCAAGGCTAGCATGAATTTCCATTTGAAGTAATGTCACATGCATGCAACACTACAATATTAAAGATTTGAGGTGGTGGAGTCCCAATATATTTTATGAAACATCAAGAAGAGAGGGCGTGAAATTTTCTAATATGAGACCCTTATGTTATTATATTAGTTTTATGTCATAATTATGTATTTTATGTCTGATATGAGTTCTGGATACAGACATCAGGACATTGATGAATTTACATGCTGTCTCATATCTGAGAAGCTAGCCAAGGGAATGTGAAGAAAGATACGAATGGTGATAATTACACAAGTAATTTGTAAATATGAAAGTCTAGATCCCACATTTAAAATCATTCAATTCTAATATATTTTTTTCACAATTACTCCATTTTCATTAAAGGTTACAAAAAGAATTGGATTGTCATGACCTGTCCCACGAGGCCCGTATCATGACTACCCCAAGCCCGCCATCCATATGCCAGGGGATGGAGACTGTCACCAAAGGTGTAAATCCCTAAACTGGGAAGGTATTGCCTTTATAATAGTAAAAAAACATAATATAGTGCACAACTGGAAGTAAAACACTAAGTAAAACTATATACAAAAGAGTGTGTTCAAAGTAATGAGGCCGGATATACAAGCCCAATAGTAAAGTACAAGGAAAAGACAAAATAGATGGAAGGTGACAAGAAGCTCCTGAATCATCCAACACAGATCCTACCTGAAGGGTAGGTACATATGGCCTCCTCAGTGCACTACGTCCATCAGACTCCACTATGCACCGACTCGTCAGAAGTTCCACCTCCGGGTACCGTCCAGTCTTGGCACTATCGGCCTCTGTTAGTGATGTCCGTCGTGTGCATCCAACACAACGAGGTGCGGGCATAGCCTGTGAAGGGGTGAGTATAAAGATACTCAGTAGGGACCCTGATACCCTCAAAGTCTCACTAAATCCAAAAATTATATACCACAAAGTATGAAATCAACTGAAAATCCCACTTAGGTATATGCCCATACATATTCTTATGTTTATCCAATGACCTATATCAATCCTGAGGAAACACAAGAGTTGCTGACTCAGCTCACACATGTATACAAATTTTTTAGAGAGGTACAGATGATCATATATATCCACTAAGTCATCTAAGCTGTCGAACCAACACTTGATCGAGGACCAGTTATTCTGTCGGACCAACGCGTGATCTAGGACCAAAAGTCAGAACTGTCGGACCAACACAAGATCCAGGAATAGTCGTTAGAGCTTTCAGACCAACACATGATCCAGGTCCAGCTATTCTGTAAGACCAACACATGATCCAGGTATATAATTCAGAACCTTCGGACCAACACAAGATCCAGGAATAGTCATCAGAACTGTCGGACCAACACATGATCTAGGAATAGCCAACAGTGCACAACCAGCCACAGAGTTCCGCTCAGGTATGCTTGATTCTGGGAGGGTCCAATCCTCAAGAAAAGATTCAATATTTCAACTATCATGAAGTACCATGATGAAGTATCTCAATGGTCTGCCTTGTCATAGGAGTCTCAACGCAATAGACAATGCGTCGATCAGATGCCAGGTCTGTTAGTTATGAACATTTTCGTCCAGATGGCCCGGTTTGATTTTAGGTTCAAACCAACCTGACCATACCACAACTATGTCCAAACCTCATGTGGGTTATGAAAAAATAATCTTCTCTCTCTATGATTTCTATCGCCGCAGATGGTTCGTCGATCGGACACCTGTAGCCCATGATATGGGTGAATAAGTGTTTTTTGGTGAAATGGGTCTGGATTGGGGTCTGACCCGGTCCGAGGGTCTGAACTGTCCTAAGGGTCTGACTCGGCCGGTGGGGTGTCCCAGATGGCCATTCTGTGGGGGGGGGGGGGGGGGGGGTGCAGCACCCCTGGATTCTGAAGGAACTGGCGCTAGGTTCCGGTTCGGTGACCTGTTGGACCCAAGGGGTCCCGCCTGTAGCACACACAGGTGGCCGAATCAGCAGGCCACACTCTTCTATCTGCCATGGCCTATGGCTGTAGTTCCCCTGCTCCACATGGCGCAACGGCGCCACGTTAACTTCTTCGTGGCCCAGCCTGGCCGCGGCGTCTAGCTCTTCTGCGTGGCGTGACGACGCCACGCCCACCATGCGACCGCCGCGGACTTGTTAGCCACAGCCCCTTCATCTGACGTGGTGCGACGCCACCATACCCCTCTGGCTCTGCCACGACCCACCTGGCCACGGCTCGGTTTTTGGCATGGAATGGTGGTTCCGATCCCTGGTGGCGACCCAGCGGGCTTGCGCCATCGGTTCCTTCGTGCTCCGCATCCGTCGTCAAAAAAAATAACAACCAAAGGGGGCGGGTCGGGCCGTGTTCGTGTGGTCTGAGCCCTCCTCGTCATGGAGATAACATTTGGCACTTCATAATACATAAATTTTGAACGATGAAGAATAGATATTAAAACTCATACATGAAATATCTCAAATCCCCCTACCTCGAGTTCAGTGATCATTGTTGGAGTTGCAGGAAGGCAGCGTCGTTTCATCATTGTCGTTGGTGGAAGAGCTCAGAGAATACGAGTCATGATGACGATGTCGACATTCTTCGTGGACAGTGACACTTCCCTTTCTTTCCCCAGTAGAAGAAGGAAGAAGATAGTGTTCTTCATTCTTCAGTGGTAGAAGAGACGCTCTTCATGTTCGTTATGGGGAGAATGAAGTTCTCCCATGTTTCTCCAAGGCTCCACCAAAAGAGAGTTGCCAACCAAAATAAAATAATAGCTTTTTCAATTATTTTATTGTTGACATGGATTCAAAATAATTCCAAATGTGCCAATTAATTAAGTGAATGAGTTGTCACTTTAATGAGGGGAAGGTGAAGAGGCTGCCCACTTAATTGGGGTTCCAATGGGTTAAAGGAGTTTAAAGCCTGTGTGGGCCCCACCTTAATAATATCCCCCAAGGGAGGTTATGCTCTGGTGGGACCCACCACCATAACCTCCCATAAGAGGTTAGGGTGAGGTGACCCCCACCTCCACCCTCCCCTTGGAAGTTTCAACAACCAAAACAAAAAAAAAGTTAACACTTTATTTTTATTCAATTTAATTAAAAACCCGCAAAATCTAACATCAATTCTCATTAGAACGCAACTATGTTGAAGGTCTCACTAAGCAATCAACAATTCTACGAGTACAATAGGTGCCCTCAGATTTTAGTTCTGAGCACCAGTTCAAATGTTATAAAATCCTGCTAGTACGTTTACTGAACGTACCCAATCAAAACATCAGAAATTGATTCCGGGTACACCGGGACTTAGAATCATGCACCGTCAAAAACCGTGGAATCGTAAAATTCCCATGTATTTAAGAAAAAAATTTCCTTGGAAATTCCAGTTCTTTACATTCTCCCGACCTCATGCCTTTATATCCCCGTAAGCTATAACTCAAACTATGGGAACAAATGGGGGTACTGAGAACGGATATGAGCCTCCCTCTCCCATGTGCTCTCCAGGAGGTTCCCGTGCTACCAACAATCGCGCACTAGAGGTATCGACAATCCACACAGGTCCTGCTCCTGTCGATCATCAATCTCCACTGGAACCTCTGTGAAATTCTCCCCATCATCGATGTCCATCTCTCCATGGTCGATGATGTGAGAAGGGTTGTGAACGTATCTCATCAGCTGTGATATGTGGAAGACATCGTGCACCATGTGCAACTGTGGTAGAAAAGATAAGTGGTAAGACACCTCACCTAATCTTCTAGGGACCTATAATGGTCCAATGAAATACAGAGACAACTTGCTGCATTGGCCAAATCTCCGGAAACCTCATCGAGGTGAGACCCGTAGAAAGACATGGTCGCCATCCTCGAACTACAGAGGTCTCTGTATCCTATCAACATATGACTTCTTCCTACTCTGTGCAGTCTTCATCTGCTCTTGGATGATCTACACCGTCTCCGTGATATCACGTACCATCTTTGGTCTCACTAGTGCTGACTCCCCAGGGTGTGTCCAGCAGAGTGGTGATCTGCAAGGTCGACCATACAAGGCCTAAAAAGGTTCAATACTGACGGTGGAGTGATAGCTGTTGTTGTAGTAAAACTCCACCAAAGTTAAGTGGTCCTCCTAGATTTGACCGAAGTCGAGGAAATAATCACGGAGCATGTCCTTGAGGGTCTGGATGGTCTGCTCGGTCTGGCCATCCGTCTGAGGATGGAAGGAGGAGCTCAGATGAAGTTGTGTCCCGAAAGCTTCCTGCAACCCCTTCCATAGCTAGGAAGTAAAGCGTGCGTCACTGTCGGAGATAATAGAAGAAGTTAATCCATGTAAATGCACAATATCCTAGACTTAGAGGCATCATATGCTCTCCACCAAGCCCTTCTCTCTGATATATTGGATGTGGGATGACTTGGTGAGTCGATCAATGATCACCCATATCGAATCTTGACTCCTGGATGTATGTGGAAGACCTATTATGAAGTCCATGGATATCACATCCCACTTCCACTCTGGGATGTCTAAGTGCTGAATCAAGCCTACTGGTACCCAGTGTTCCACCTTCACTTGCTGACATGTGAGGTACCATGAGACAAACTCGGCTACTGCTTTCTTCATTCCCGGCCACTAGTGCTATCGTCTAAGGTACTGGTACTTCTTCGCCACTCCAGGATGTACTGCTAGAGGGGACGTGTGGAACTCCCTCAACACCTCCTACTTAAGTGCAACTGGTACCATGGTACGTACTTTGTAGAAAATGACATGATCCCCACCTTCAGAAAATCCATCAGGAGCCTACCCTATGGATATCTAAGCACGTCGTATCTCACAGTCAGCGTCCCCATGTTATGCCTCCCTGACTCGCTGAAGAAGGGGAGGAGTGACTGTAAGAGACTGTAGATAGTCTCCTCCATCCCTATACACAAAGGATATCTGCAAGGGAGCTAACTGCTCTATCACCTCTCCTAGAAGTTGTATAACAGTCCTCCTGCTGGGCGCATCTGCCACCACATTCCCCTTCCCAGGAGTATAGACTATCTCAAAGTCATAGTATTGGACGAACACAAGCCATTGTCATTGTCTCAGGTTCTGGTCCTTCTGAGAGAAGATATACTTGAGACTCTTATGATCAGATTACATGGTAAGACGTTCGCCCATATGATAGTGTCGCCACATCTTCAAGGCGAAGACCATTACTGCTAACTCCAGTTCATGGGTAGCGTAGTTCTACTCATGCTGTCTCAACTGCTGAGAACTATACACGATCATAGCTCAATCCTACATCAGGACACACTTGAGTCTGGTCCTTGATGCATCGTAGTAGACTACGTACCCTACGCCTTCCCCTGGATGCCTCAAGAAGGAGGCACTATACAACCTCAACCTCATCTCCTGAAAGATCTTTTGGAATCTCTCCGAACACACAAAGGGTTTCCCCTTCTTTGTCAAGGCTGATAGTGGCGCTGCAACTATGGAGAAGTCTGTAACGAATCTCTGGTAGTATCCAGCCAAACCTAGGGAACTCCATAACCTTTTCACACTTTTGCGCGACACCCAAGCAAGTATTGTCTCAATCTTCGCTGGGTCCATTGCAACTGCAGCATCTGAGATGACATGTCCCAAGAAGTGAACCTCTCGAATCTAGAACTGTCACATCAAGAGATTACCATAAATCTGGTGCTCTCGGAGTGTGTCCAGTACTATATGTAAATTGTAGTCATGCTCCTCCTCAGTATTTGAGTAAATCAAAATGTCGTTGAGGAAGACTATGACAAAGAAATCGAGGTAATGCTGGAAGATCCTGTTCAGGAGACTCATGAACACTGCTGGAGCATTGGTTACACTGAAGGGCATAACTAAAAACTCACAGTGGCCATATCGACACCTGAGGGACATCTTCTACACATCCTTACCTCGAACTCTGAGCTGTTCATAGCCTGATCTGAGGTCTATCTTTGAGAACAATCATGTTCCCTTGAGGTGATCAAAGAGTTTGTCAATCCTTAGGAGTGGATAATTGTTCTTCATGGTCAACTGGTTTAGGTTACAGTAGTCGACACAGAGCGTCAAACTCCCATTTTCTTTATTGGTGAACAGAATCGGGGCTTCCTAGGGAGAAAAACTGGCCCAGATGAATCCCTTCCCCTATAAGACCTCTTGTTGTACCCGCAGCTCACGAAGCTCATCAGGAGCCATATGATAGTCTAGAGAAGATATCGTTGCTTTCTATGGTTACAGATCAATGTAGAGGTCCACCTCTCTATAAGGAGGTAAACCTGAAACATCGTTGGAGAAAAATATCTACGTACATGTCCACCACTACAGGATAAGTCAGACACTCCACATAAACTGCTCTGATGGTATGGCAAGCCATCTGGTGAGTTATCGGCTGCACTCTCCTCCGAGTAAGTGCATCCTACACTTTAAAGGATCCCTTCTCGCCGGTGAAGGTAAACCATGTCCCATCTGTGCGGACACACCACACTTTGTGCCTAATATAGTCGATCTGAGCATGGACTGTAGATAACCAGTACATACCCAAGATGACGTTGTAAGGCCTCAACGGTACTATGAGGAGATCCCAGCCAAATCTCTCGCCTCTTAGAGTAATCCCACACTGCCAGCACCAGTGCGTAATCATCGAGTCTTCTCATGTAGGAGTCTCTATCCATAATGATCGAGCCAACGGGTCCGTCAGAATCTTCATGCTACGAATGAGGGTAGTGGCTATGAAAGAATGACTAACACATCTGTTTATAAGAACTGAAACTAAGGTGGAGTAGACATAGATCTTACCTCAAATCATCTCTAGAGCTCCATGGTCGTATACCTCAGCTTCATGAAGCTGAGCTCTCCCTTGTCAACTTGCTCCCAGCGGTTGGGGTGGAACTTCTGGTTGTGGGGGTGGTAACACCTCGTAATGTCATCCATCACCAGCTACTCCTCCAGCTCCTCTTCCACGTCCGCCTGTGCCCTACGGACCCTCTCAAACGAACCTCTACTTCTTCCTGGGAGGTCCCTCAACTATCTTCTTATCGTCAATACGACGGGTTGGACACTCACGAGCCATTTGACCCTGCCCATCGCAAGAGTAGCATTGTCCACTCCTGGAATGACTAGCTATGTCTCGTGTGCCTTGCACAACTGAACTCGTATCCTGAGGTCATCCACCAGATTGTCTGGTCCACTTGGACATCTGTAATATCTACCTGCTTCCAGCTGCAGAAGACTCTGCTACGTGATGTCCGTTGATGGGTCTCACTACTGGTATCTGGTCAGCAAAGAAACTCTCCACTAATAGGGCTCACTCCAACACCCTCGCCTACATCAGTATGCTGTAGGAGAACATCAAAGCTCTGATCTATCGCCTGAGCCCCTGCTTGAAGTTTTGAGCTCTAAAGAATGGGTCTCACACCATATCCGTGGAGTAGTGCGAGAGGTCGGTGAACCTCGCTGAGTACTGAGATACGGTTATACTACTCTACTGTAGATGCATTAGCTCCTATATCCACACAGAAAAAAGGGCAGCTGGGACAAAATCCACCTGGAATAGGCTCTCGAAGTCTGCCCAGAGTAGTGTCGCCTTTTAATGCACCTAGAGCATCAGGCTCCACCATCTTCCTACTGCTTCCTGTAAGAGACTCGCAGTAAGGATCACCATAAGGTCAGCTGGTGTCCCCACTAGACTACATAATCTCACCACAGCCTCCAGCCAATCCTCAGTTGTCTGCGGGTCCGTATCTCCCCTAAACCTAGGCATCCTCTAGTGCTATAACTCTTACTATGAACTCAGGTAGTGTGCACTCTCTTCTATTGTGGCTGGTGTCATCGATGGCACAACGGAAAGTGGTACCGCTAGTGCCTCCGCTGTGATAAGTCCCTACACCGAGGCCTCGTCGTTCGGTGGGATGCCATCTCGTACAACTCTCAGAACCCTAGCTTCCTGTCTGGGTGGACGCATCCTAAAAAGAAATAGGTGCACCACATTCAATAAGTTATACCTGGTGAGGTGACTTAGAGAGATCACAAAGAAAACTCTTGAAACACACACCTAATTAGTGTTTCATGTACTGAGTCAGAAAACATAGGTCAGGGTCTGGGTGTATGTATATGTAATCCTCCACACCAACACTAGACTCCCTAGACTGAAAACCACACTCAACACTCTCAACACTATTGCTTCATAGTAAGACTGATCAAATTGGTAAGTTCTGCGGTAGAACTGACTCCTCTGATACCACTTTGTCACGACCCGTCCCCTAGGGCCCATATCATGACTACCGCAATCCCTCCTTCAACAGGCCTGGGGTTTACGACTTGCACCAAAGGCGTAAATCCCAAAATTGGGAAGGCATTTCCTTTATAAAAATAAAAAAAATAACATAGTACGCAACTTGAAGTAAAACACTACGTAGAACTATATACAAAAGAGTGTACTGAATGTAATGGGGCCAAAAATACAAGCCCAACAGTAAAGTACATGGAAAAGACAAAACAACTGGAAGGTGACAAGAAGCTCTTGGATCATCCACCGCGGATCCTACCTGAATGGTAGGTATAGATTTCCTCCTCAGCGCTCTACGTCCATCAGACACCTCTGTGCACCGACTCATCGTAAGGTCCACCTCTGAGTATCGTCTAGTCCTGGCACTCTCGGCCTCCGTCAGTGATGTCTGTCGTCTGCATCCAACACAACAAGGTGCAGGCATAACCTGTGTAGGGGTGAGTATAACGATACTCAGTAGGGACCCCAAGATCTTCAAGGTCTCACTAAATCAAAAAAGGATATACCAAAAAGTTTGAAATCAACCGAAAATCTCACTTAGGTATACGCCCATACATATTCCTATGTTTATCAAATGACCCATCTCAATCATGAGGAAACACAAGAGTTGCTGACTCAGCTCACAAAGGTATAGACCATTTGTAGAGAGGTACAGATGATCAAATATAGCCACTGATTCATCATAGATGTCGGACCAATACATGATCCAGGACTAGCTATTCTGTCGGACCAACACATGATCCAAGAACAGAAGTCAGAACTGTCGGTCCAACACATTATCCAGGAACAGTCGTTAGAGTTGTCTGACCAACACATGATCAATGTCCAGCTATTTTGTTGGACCAACACATGATCTAGGTACAAAATTCAGAACTATTGGACGAACACATGATCCAGGAACAATCATTGAAACTGTCAGACCAACATATGATCCAAGAACAGTCAACAATGCATAACCAGCCACAGAGTTCCGCTCAGGTATTCTTGATTCCGGGAGGGTCCAATCCTCAATCCAAGTGTCGATACATCAACTATCAGAAATTACCACGATGAAGTATCTCAAGGGTCTGCCTCTTCATATGAGTCTCATCGAGATAGATGGCACGTTGATTAGATTCCTGGTCTGTTTGTTATTGGCATTTTCGTCCCGGGGGCCCGGTTGGATTTTAGTTTGAAACCAACCTGACAATACACCAACTGTGTCCAAAAATCATTTCTGGTATGCCAAACGAATCACCTCTCTCTACGCTTTCCGTCACTGCAGATTTTTCGTAGATCGGACACCCATAGCCCAAGAGATGGGCAAAAATGTGATTTCGGGTCAAACGGGTCCGGTCTGGGGTCTGACACTGTCCGTGGGTCTGACCCATCTCGAGGGTCCGACCGGTCCCATGGGGGCGACCCAGCCTGAGAGAAGCCTGGCCCGATGGGGCAGCCATGCCCGTAGGCATGGCCTGGCCGGAGGGTGGCCCGTCCGGGTGGGGCGGTCAGACCCGTAGGCACGGCCCGACCCGAGGCGGCCCAGCCCGGCTAGCTCGCCCAAGTGGCCCGGTGGGCCAAGCCATGGGGGGGGGGGGGGTGCGGTGCCCCCTGGATTCCAAAGGAACCGGCACTACGTGACAGTTCGGTGACCCGCGAGACCCGAGGGGTCCATCTTGTAGCGCGCATCGACGGCCATCTCAACCGGCCACCCTCTTCTGTCCGCTGTGAACTATGGCTGCGGTTCCCCTGCTCTGTACGGCGCTATGACATAGTGCCGCCTCCACCTCAGTCTGCCCTGGCGGCAACCTCTAGCACTTTTGCGTGGTTCGACGATGCCATGCCCACCATGCGACCACCACGACCTTCGTGGTCCCGACACCTTCTTCCAGCGCTGCGACAAAACCACGCCCCTCCGGCTCCGCTGCGGCCCACCTAGCTATGACTCGGTTCTTTGCACGTCACGGCGGTGCCGCGCCCTTGTGGGTACCCATTGGCCTTGCGCCGCCAGTTCCTTCACACTCCTCCTCCGTTGTCAATAAACAAGAACAACCAAAGAGGGATGGTCGGGCCATGTTTGTGCGGTCTGAGCCCTCCTCATCATGGAGATAATATTTGGAATTTCATAATATAGAAATTTATAACAATGAATAACGGAGATTAAAAGTCATATATGAAATATCTCAAATCCCCTTACCTTGAGTTTAGTGATCACTGACGAAGTCGTGGGAAGGAGACATCATTTTGTTAATGTCAGAGGAGGAAGAGTTCAGAGAAGACGAGTCAAGATGACGACATTAGCGTTCTTCATGGGTGGCGACACTTCCATTTCATGCCCCGGTTGAAGAAGGAAGAAGATGGTGTTTGTCATTCATCAGTGGAGGAAGACATGTTCTTCATGTTCTTCTTGGGGAGAATGAATTTCTCCAACATTTTTTCGAGGCTCCACCAAAAGAGATTTTCCAACCGAAATAAAATAATAGCTTTTTCTATTATTTTATTGTTGACATGAATTCAAAAGAATTCAAAATGTGCAAATTAATTATGTGAAGGAGTTGGAACGTTAATTAGGGGAAGGTGGAGAGGCTCCCCACATATTTGGGGTTCCAAGGGTTTAAAGAAGTTTAAAGACCATGTGGTCCCCACCATAATAATATCATCCCAAGGGAGGTTATGCTCGGGTGGGCCCCACCACCATAACTTCCCATGGGAGGTTAGGGTGTGGTGGCCCCCACCTCTAACCTCCCCTTGAAGGATTCAACCACCAAAATAAAAATAAATTTAACACTTTATTTTTATTCAATTTAATTTAAAACCCCCAAAATCTAACTTCCATTCTCGTTAGAACATAATTGAGTTGAAGGTATCACTAGGAAGTCACAGACACAACAAGTACGATGGTGCCCTCAGATTTCAGTTTCGAGCATCAGTTCAAAATTTATAAAATTCTTCTTGTACGTTTACTGAACGTACTAGAACAAAACTTCAGAAATTGATTCTGGGCACACTGGGCCTCGGAATCATGCGCCGTCAGAAACTGCGGACTCATAAAATTCCCACGTATTTAAGAAAAACATTTCCATGGAAATTCTGGGTCTTTACATGGATGGAGTAAAAACTTCATTAACATTAATTAAGGTTCCCTAAGAAATAATAATATTCAATACAAATTAATGTTTAATTATTATGGAGAATATGTTGAAAGGGAAAGAGATAAGTCCAATTATAGGAGTGACCCCAAAGACACCATTGAAACATCCTTCAATGAAATAGTTAATAAAAATTAGGTTATCTTCTTCACATGTAATGAAATAAATCAACATAAGTTTAATTACAGTAAAATGAATTGATTAAGAAAGCAACTACTTCTTCTCCTGTGTATATTAATCAATTATAATTATTGTTTCTAACAAAAGTATTAGGTACATAACAAAATATGTTTATCTAATATGTGTATCCAATTATAGTTACCATTTAAGTCTAGAAAAATTACTATAAGTATAGTGTATTATTTACGAAGCTGAGAAAGGGTGATTCATAAGTAAGTGGTGAGAATCACACAAATTATAATTGTCATGTGATTTATTCTAGTCAAATTTTTGTTTTGTATTGCTAAAACATTAATATCACATCTTGTATGGACATAAGGAGTCATCATTCCATGTTTAGGAATTAATGTTGTTTGTGGTGTCTCATAACCAACCAATAGTTCATTGATACATGAATCATATGAAATATGTGATGAATATAATATGTATGAACTGTTTACCCAATAGTGGAAAAATTATCCTTTTTCAAGTTATACTAAATGTTCACATCAAGGACATACCTTGTCTAGTTTTTTAAAATTAGTAGAGAGGAACAGATTTGGTATTATTGACTTATTTAGTTTCGATAATGAAACCTTTGGAAATTAATGAATTCCAAAAAGATTTCAGAATTAGTTTAGTAAGAGAGATTGAACTATTCCATATATAATAAAGTGGTAAATATACATAATAAGACGATGTTATGTAATTATATAATGTGATTTCTAATTATATTAATGGTTCAAAGAGATGAGTTTCTTCGATATGGGTTTCCAAAGAATTTCTTGACCCATCATTTATCGATTAACATAATGTTTTGTGGAGTACTTCATAAACACAAGTTACCTTATCCACATCACAAAATTGATGTTAATAAAGAAGACGGATGACAAGTATTACATGTTATCACTAATCAATAAAAGTTGTCATGAAGTGATCCTTAAAAGGATATTTTATACATCAGATTCATGATGTAAGTGGTATCATTATTTCAACTTTCAGAATGTTCCATTATATTTCTAGATGTGATTTTCTAATAATAGTGATAATACATAACAATGTTCCAACAATAAATATAAATGGATATCATATGAATCATAGTATGGTAGAGATACACTATTTCATTATGATATGTGTTTGGATGAATAGAGTTTGATAGGACATAAACAAAATCACATGAAGATGAAAACATTGCGCTTCTATGTAATTATCCTAATAATTGCAAAAGATATTACATTAATACCTAAGATAGAAATGTTGTAGTAATGTGATATAATAAATTTATAAATAAGGGTTCAAAACACTATTTGAGATTCTGAAATCCATATAGACTTTGGTTTATTCAATGCTATAGATGCTCATGTAGTTGGTATATGAGCACGTTCCACTTGTACTTGTGAAAAAGAATTTTCCTGCAACCCATATTGTTTAAGAATATTAAAACCATAGAAATGGTTTTATATTCACAAATACTAGTGATATATTATTCATTTTGAATTATATTCCATAAAATTAGGAATCATATAGATATAATCTAAGATTGACAAGATCAATTAAAAATTCCATAATGGATTCCGTGTATCAAATTGAAAATTTGATTATAATTATTACTACTATTGTGGGTATTCAACTATTATCATACATGGGTGGAACAAGTGTGGTACCAATATGGCTTGATTGGTAATACAATGTCAGTATGCCGAAATCCATTAAAATTTTACTTGTCATAACTAATATCAATGATCATTTTATCGAGAATTCGATGTCAAGACCCCAATTATGTATGGTGTATATACAATGAAACCAGAAAGGGATGGTGACACCGTATAATTCCAATCAGGTATACAAATAACTAAAATCCTATTCATGATTAAAGTAATCCACAAGATTATGGAACATGAACTTGGAATGAATATATTCCATATGTCTACAGGATTTTAGTGGGAACACTATTGTTTTCCATCTAAAATATGTTCCGTAACATATATAGAACATATATTGGTCTTATAGTCAGTTAAGACCACAATGAATGTAATAATTTAGTTATCAACTTTAAGTAGCAACCTATGTTCCATGGAAAATGATCTTCTGAGGTAAATATAATGGTTTCTCAGACCATGTCAGTCATACATAGGATTCCATGGTATTGAAAAATACATGATGAAATAATTCAAGAGAGATTTTTTACCAATGTTACACTGGATAAGTCCCTCCAAGAAGACAAGAAATGAAATAGGAAGAGATTATTAGGTGATTTGAGTACCATAATATTCAAGGATGAATAAATCACATATTCCATGATATTTAGATGGATTAATATTTCTAATATATACTTAATAGTAGTACAATATTAGTAATATCTATGATAACTGAAAGGAAAGAAGTCCAAACAGTCTAATTGTACTTAGGAATGTACAAGAGATACGTACCTGGTTTGTGGAGAGTAAGGGAAGCTATTTTTAGTAGAAAAAACCAGTCTCATAGTAGATCAATTTGATCTAGTATCACAGTTAGGATAAGGTGTAAATCAAGATAAACACATAAAATATAGTGGTATTCATAACATCAAATATCGAGTGTGTTTCATATTATGATACAATTAATTAGTAGTAATTAAACATAAATTTTTTCTAGTTAATGGAATCACACCTTTCAAGTAAATATTGATCATAATTTTATTACTACTACTAGCCAAAATGTCATTTTATGACAGCGAACAAATGGTACATAATATGGGATATAATCTCCTGAGAAGTTTTACTTAAGGATATGAGGTAAAATAAAATAGAATAGCCACAAAATGGAATTGTGGTACTCCCAATGATAAAACCCAGTACTCAGTAAAAATGATCATTATCACATTATATCTAACAATGTTTGTTTGCTTTTTGGCTCTTGTGAATGTCGGAGTGTTGTAATAGTGGGTTCCCTAGAACTAACCTGATCTATAAATTTGATTAACATATCTTGAATATAGTTAGATATAACAAATTTAATCTGATCATTATAGAGTATATATATTTTTTACACTATTTAAAAGGTAATTTAAATGTGTTAATTATCATATAAAAATGTTATATAAAATCCCATACTATAATATGAACCCTGAGATACTATAAATAATATTAAACAGGGGTTCTATGGTCTATATATATCTTATTTATTAGACGTAGTATATGTTTTTTATCAGGTTCCAAGGGCTCATATGCATTGAGACTTCTTCTCAGGCAGTTCACACTTGGAGATCTCTAGGTGTGAGATCTTGAAGATAGACCTACCAATATGAACCCCACAAGTTTTAGGTGTCATTGGTTGTTATGATCTGTGGAAATGTTTATTGATCTCATGAATTTACATCATTAATGGTGTGTTCTATTTTATCACAAAATTTGATTCAAGGAAAGTCTATGATATTGAAATCTTATTTACGTAGAATGTGTTGACTGTGTCATTAGTAGTATGACATTGGTTGAATGGTCAAGAATGGATATGTCTCTTCTGGGTTGAGGTATTAATATATCTTGAGAATTACTGATTAGGATTGAATTACCTTAAAAAGTATTTGGCCAGGGTAGTTTAGTTTAAATCTATATAGTTATAGAAAAAAAAAATGTAAGAAAATGATGATGAAACAAGTGTACATCCTTCTTTATGAGATAATTAAATACGATGAGATTATATTACACAGTGTGTGCTCATAGGTTGGTCATCATTGCTGTGAATGACTTTATCTATTTAGGGGCCTTGATGGGTTTCTAGAATATTCTCTTGGTCTATGGATACTATTCATTTATATTGAGATAAGGTACTTGAGAGCCACACATAAAAGTTTATTCATTAATTAAACCTATTCTGGTGAATAGGTAAATTGGACATTGTAGGCCCCACAATGGTGTCAGATTATTTCCAAAGTCATCGGTGATGATGAATAAATAAATTCATCAATATTTAAATAAAGAATAATTGGGATGAATATATTTGTTAAATGTATCTACATCTTATGTAAATAAATTGAATAATATTAATAAAATGAACATTATTTTAATATTCCTCATTTGTTAAATATTAAACAAAAAATACTATTCCATTTAAATCACACGGTTTTATCACACAATAAAATTATTATAGTTCATAGGCATTTGATGAAATTTAAATAATATTTATGACATAGTTCAATTCATAATGATCATTTATTATTGGATGTTAAATAAATGGGGGTTCGTGAACTAATCTAAGTTTTTTAAACATCCACTATAAATAGAGGAGAGAGTCATTGGAACAATGAAAATTAATTGTGAGGTTTAAAGACCTCTCTCTCATCTCTCTCTTTCTAGTGAGAGAATATTTTAATCTAGTCAAATGAATTGATTTCATCTCCAAGCATCATAGTTTTATTAATACGATGATCATTGAAGCATCGAAGGTGTCTTTGAATCTCCGCAATATCACCTAGAATATGGTTATGGATTATTCAATGGATTTTTGAAGAACATGTGGATGATAAAATAGAAATCTTCTTTTTGGATTATTCAAGAATAATTTTATAGTAATTAGATGATGTCAATCATGGACTCATCTTGATAAAGGTATGTTATCAGTTTATGTTTTGTGATCCTTTTAATTTAAGTGATATAATAGAACTTTATTGGGGATTAAATCATTAGATAGGTCATGTATCATCATCCCAATGATGATAAATTTTAAAATCCCCAGCCCATTGACCTCTGATGTGACCTTGGTACCTACATTATATTCAATAACAATAAACATACGAAGGTTTTTCATACAGAGATATGTAATATAAGGATATATCAATAGTTTTACCCAAATTACCAAATGGAATTATTATCTAGGCCTATAAAAAACTACATGAATAATTTATTATATTTTATTAATGATGTGTAGTATATGATAATCATTCCTGTTACTAAAGTGTTGTGAAAAATCAATATCAGTGTAATAATTAAATACATTACTATAAAATGAGAATCTACAGATAAGATACCATCGAGGATCTTTAAGAGAATAAAAAATAAATGATAAATTTTTATGGAAATCCATAGAGTCAATTTGGCCAATAATATTCCATAGTTACTCTTTTAAAATATATTTCTTTAACTTCCCTATATAAAGAGATATGAAGATTGTGATGAATAGTGGTTTTTATTATGAATAGATTATATGAAATATTTATGGGTAATAATTTTTCATAATATCTCAAATTGATAGTAAATTTGTTTAATTTAAATAATACGTAATTAAGAAATAAAATTTAAATAGGAAATTAAAAAATAATTGAAAATAAGATAGATATAGAGAGGCAAAATAAACCCTTACCATGCTTCTAACCATTTTATAATTTGAACCCGCCCATAGATGCTTCTAAAATTGAACAAATTAGAAAGGGGATTCCTTAGAGATTTTTTTGGGATTATTGATGAAGGATGAGTAATTAAAATTGAGGTTAATCGATTGAAGAGGTGTTAATTTATTAGTGAAAGGATTTTTCAAAAAACAATTGAATAATTTATCATTATTCCTCAATACTATGAATAGTAATTATTTAGATGACTATGAGTTGTAATTATACATAATTAATTGAAAGATAACATTAATAAATGCGGAATGAATCATTTTAATGATTTAATATGGATTACTGCATAGTAAACATTATTTTTACTATTAATTATTCAGGACTATATTTTATAGTTTAGGAAAAATATTAAACCACACTCTTACCTAATTTTTCATCTAGATAAAAATGTGAAGTATATTTTATTAAAATTAGTTTATAAGTATGTGTAATTTAATTCCAAAATAAAACATCCATGTTATATAATTGTTTTGAGCAATTATATTACGTAATATTAAATGCCTAACCAGGTTATGCCCTTATTATTTATTGATTATTAATTCCTATTAATATAAAAATATTATTTGTTATATTTATTTATTTATTATAGTTATTTTATTGTAATCTATGATATTTAAAATATATTCATGTAATGTGTAGATTCAATCAAAATATTTCATTGGTCTGATTCTATCAGAGACATTTCCCTCCAAACTCTCCTATAAATTCTCTTCATTTTATAATTAAAATTCATACTTCTCATTCTCATAGATTTTCTAGCATTCATATAACGTGGATTATAATTACATTCAAAATAGTGGTGTTTATGGGTCTTTTTGGATTTAGACTGGAAATCTTTTCATCAAACCTAAAAAAATTTGTTTTGTTGGGTTGGTTTATGTAACATGCAATTTTATTTAATAAAAAATACCAATATGACCTGATGTGGGTCAAGGCTATAGGGTAATGAAAAGTAAAATTACTCTAATTAAGAAGAAGCAAATTGTAAAAATAATTATTAAATTAAAATTAAAACAATTTAGAACATTCAAAATCAACAATGTAAAAACATACTAAAATCTCAATTTACTTTAATTCAAAAATTGAAAAAAATTAGTTTAAACCCAAAAAATAAGCCATCACAATGATCTACCAATCCATTTCAATCACCAAAAAATATTATTTTTTCCCCAAATTAATTATATTGGGACTTTAAAGTGACATTTTATTGGTATCATAATAAACATAAATTCAAATAAACATGCATCCAAAAAAAATCAATAAATATTTATATCAGCTAAGAAATTGACAATAAATATAGTGTACTTGATGTAATTGGTAATTTTATAAGATGTGATAAGAGGTATGTGGAGTGTTTGACCCCTAATGTAAATTAATCTTGGATTAATTGATTTGGATGGGTTGGTTTGGTTGATATTTTTCAAACCCATGACCCAAACCTACATGATCCCAACCCAACCCAAACTAACTCAACCCATCCTCATCCCATGCATATCCTGAGCCACCTAGTCAGTTGTGGTCTTGTTAATTTAATTGTTTTAGGTTTAAAAACCCCCAAATTTATAATATTTATCCTTATTATAGTAGTGATTTTCATTAGATAATTTGATCTATATTAGATTCAAATTCTAATGGCATCATAAATATTTAATTGTATTATATTTTTAGTTTGATCTAGTTTTGGTAAGTTAACCTTATAATTTGTATTATGTTACGATGATTCTAATAATTTACCAACTTATTTTTTCTAATTATTATGAAAGATGAAAAGTGATTATTTATTTTATACTTGAAGTCTGAATTATTATATTTTTCTCCTTAAAAAAGTTTAATCTAAAAATTCATGTCATACCTTATTATATGGATGAATATGTGTAGATATTAATCATTTTTTCTCAATAAACTATATAACATATTATATTTTTTTATTCTTCTATAGAACCTTTATAAGTTTTATCTTATTTAACAACACATTATCTCTTCTATAAATCAAATATATTGGATCTCTATAATATTATAAATCAAAATTTATTGGTTCTTCGTCTATCTTATGTTTATGTGTAGAATTTCACAAGCACATCTTCATAAGTGAGACATTAATAAAGTTATATTCATGAGATATATTTTACAACATATCTAAATAATGTATAATAACTCTAATATACTCTAATTTCCTTAAAAGAATAATATACCATATGAGCAGATTCCCTATATTTACAAATAGTTTCACACCCTTTTGTAGTGATACCTTTTAAGAATATATGGTTTTGAACATTAAATTACATATATGTTCACTATTTATTTTTATAAATTTCATGTCTAATATTTATTGACATAATATATTGCAAAATATATAAAAAATCTTTTATATCTCTTTAATAATTTTTGGATCAAATATTTATATTTCACTAGCCTTTTCACAGAAAGATAGGGTATGAAAAATGTTCCCAGAATATGTTTCATAGGTTATTAATTTTAGAAAAAGGTAGAGATTATCATCATATATAAATTCCCACAATATTTATATTGTTCATATGTAACTTGTAAGCCAATTGAGAATAATCTCATAATATCCCCTAATATCTTTATATTCGACAAAAGTTACTTATAGGGGAATTTTTTTTTCTAAATGTCTCAATAATGTTACTGAGTTATTGGGGATATTTGAGTGAATGAAAAATGGAAAAATGTGAGGGTTAATCCAAAATTTCAGCTGGATGTGGTGGTTGTGGCGTGATTTAGTAGGTTGTAATGTGATTTGGTGTGAATATAGACTCTTATAAAATTGTCAAGGTATTTCTACTATGGATTTATTTCTCACATGATAATAATGAACCGTACATAACCATATTGTTATGTGGTCCTTTAGATTGTGACTTGGGGCAGTTTTGGAGATGGGTATTGTAATGAACCGCCAATTCTCATTGGCTTGAGAGCTCAATGAGTCATTACTAGGCCTTAACCGACATCCCCAAGGCGTCAAAGGCTGAGAATAAATACTGAAGGGTTTCAAAATAAATGGGGAACGATTTACCCTTTAATTGAAAACAACCAACATGCCAAAAAAACTAGATAACATCTCCAAGATACCACTATATGATTCATGATTTGAAACCAAAAAAACTCAACCATTATTTACATAATAACCCAACCAAGTGCAATAATGGAGTACAAAACCAAATCAGAGTAAACAACGGAAAGAAAACTACAAGACATCACGATGACAACCCAACTCCATGCTCCACAAGCCCCAAGATCCAACATCATGAACCAGACCAACAGTCATGAAGTGGTTCTATAAACATGTGACACTTTACCTTTGCCAATATCCCAGTATATGACATCTACAAAAGCACCATCATTCCAAAGCATGGGGTGAGTAATGAAACTCAGTAGGTTTTCCCTGATGACTTCCCAACCCATGCCTCTTAGATAAAACATGTTAGCTTATTTATATAAAACAATTTATTTAAAACAAATCCAAAAACAGTTCACAATATAACATGTTCCATGTCAAAACCATTTTCCAACAAAACCCATCTTTCTCAAGAAAAGAAACCGAGCAAAGTTCCCAATCCCATTCACATTTCCATTTGGCACATTCATTCCATTTCACCAATCCACACAATCAACCATGTATGAAACCTGGACCTCCATATACTCGTGAATGGTGAGTTATCCTTCCCTTAAGAAATCACTTAGTGTACTAACTTGATGGGGGTACTTCACGACCTTATCCTTCCCAACCTATTGATGGAGGGACTTCTCAACCTTATCCATCCTAATGCGTATGAACACACACCACAACCCATGAAATCCATGCCCAAAACCATGTGTGTTCAAAACATTTCAATAAAGAATCACCCTTTTACTGAAAACCATTTCATTCAATAAAAAAACCATATCCTATTTAAAATCACCATTTTAAATTTACTTCAACAACCACTTTCCAAAAACACACAAATTTCATCAACTGTTACTAAAAAGGGGTTTCAAATACTCTTTTATAAAAGATAAACAAACCATTTCAATCAAGGAAAACAATTTGAAACTAAGCCTTCAAGTTCTAATAAAGTGGAATCGAGAGTGAAGCCACCTACCACAACAAATTGGGTGAAACCAAGCAACGGATGAAGAACGCTCAAGAACACCAGGTCAAAACATCAAAAACTCTCCTTAGATCTCTTCTCCTAACACAACCAAGACCAAATATTGTCATATTTTGCATCCAAAACCTTATATCTACCCATAACGAGCGTAGATCTAAGAAAACTAGAGAAGTGGAGAAGTATATCTAAGTAGATCTAAGAAACCGATCATGAACGATCACATACATTAAGAATCCGGCTTCGATTCGCCAAGGGAAGCCATCAGATCGCCTCTGGAATGCTTGGGAGAAGACTTAAAACATTAAAGGGAGAGTAATCCTGAGTTAGGGCAATTTAATAGGTTTAACCAAAGCAATTAAAGGCAAAACGAGTTATATCCACAATTTTAGGATCTAACTTTAAGTGACCGCACGGTTAGTCTGCACGGTTTGACAAACCGTGTACTAACCGTGCGTTAGCTTCTGCCATGGCCAACCATCACGCACAGTTTAGACACACGATTAGACAAACCATGCACCGACTGTGCGGAAGCCACTACCTCCAAGACTCATTGCGCACGGTTTGGCTGCACAGTTAGACAAACCATGCGCCGACGGTGCGTCTTCTCCTTTGCCTCCAAACATCATTCCGAGTTCTCCCGACTCTCCCCTTCGACACCCTTAACTTTAGAACCATGAAAATCATCAGAAAGGGTTACATACCAGAAACTGGGGGTACTACATTCTCCCCATCATTGGTCTTTCCATCCTCGGAAAGTAGAAACCCATTGCTTGACTGAAAGAGTTCTGACCACTAATCCTTCATTTCTTTCTCATGTTCCCAAGTCTCTCCTTGAATCTGGCCGTGCTGCCATAAAACATGCACTATAATGATGCTTTTTCCATGCAAGCCTTTCTCTTGCCTATCCACTATCCGTACCGGGATATGTTCCAATGAAGCATCCGACTCTAGGTTATCGTGATCCCATCTGATCACATGGTCAGGATCGGGTTGATACTTCTTTAAGTGAGATACATGGAACACATTATGCACTGCACTGAACCGTGGTGGTAATGCCAACCGATATTCCACCTCACCAACCCATTACAGTAACTCAAAAGGGCCTATATATAGATGAGATAACTTTCCCTACTTCCCAAAACGATGTTGTCCAAGTCTTGGAGAGATCCTCAAGAAAAAATGATCACTCACTACAAATGACAACGATCTTTGGCGATGATCTGCATATGATTTCTAACGACTCTGAGCCGTATCCATCCTCTTTTTAATCAATTGCATATTCTTCGTTGTTTCTTAGACAAGGGTCGGCCCAACTAGTGAAGTCTCACATGCTTCCACCCAAAAAAGTGGAGAACGACAAGGACGCCCATACAATGCTTCAAATGGAGCCATACCTATCGAGGCTTGATAACTATTATTGTATGTGAACTCCACTAAAGGTATATTCTCCTCCCATGAGCCACCAAAATACATTACACAAGCCTGCAACATATCTTCCAATGTCTTTATCATCCTCTCGGATTTCCCATCTGTCTGAGGATGATACATCATTCTCATATTCAACTAAGTCCCAAGTGCTTGTTGTAAGGATTTCAAGAAACAAGATGTGAACCTCGAATCTCTATCTGAGACGATAGAAACTGGTACACCATGTCTCTTTACCACTTTATGGATGTAGATTTTTGAAAGATCTTCCACCGTATGGGTTTCATGAATCAGGATGAAATGGGCCGACATGGTTAGATGATCTACTATCACCCAGATGACATCATGTTTCCGGACCATTCTAGGAAGACTAGTAACAAAATCCATTGCTATCTACTCCCATTTCCACACTGTGATAGGTAAAGACTGTAACATAACAGCTGGTCTATGATGCTCTGCTTTAACCTATTGACATGTCATGTATCACAAGACGAACTCGGCCACCTTTCTTTTCATGCCGCTCCACAAAAACTGTGCCTTCATCGCCTTATACTTATTCCGTGTACCTAGATGTACAACCCATCTCGAATGGTGGTAATCATGAAGGAGTTGTTCTTGAAAAACCATAGGTACAACCATTCGATCCCTGAAACACAAAACTGAACTCCCATCCAACTTCCATCCCTCAATGGTCTCCCCACCATTGAGTTTTGAACTCATTACAACAAAGTCTACATGGGATGCTTGAGCCTTCTTTACTATCTCCACCAAATCAGGAACAAGTGTTGCTGAGAAGAAAATGGCAACCTCACCTGTGTTTTTGTATTCCACATGCATGTCGACTAAGACCGAAATCAACCTCCATTCATCTGAAGCTTCCTTTTCCAACTGAGCATACGACTTCATGCTTAATGCATCGGCCACCGAATTTCCCTTACCCGATGTATACATTAAGTCAAAGTCGAACATTTGAAGATACTCGATCCATCTCCTCGGCCTCAGATTCAAATATCGTTGTGAGAAAATGTGTTTCAAGCTTTTGTGATTCGTAAACACAATAAATTTCTCACCAAAGAGATAATGTCTCTATGTTTTCAAGGCATGGATGACAGCAGCTAACTCCAAATCATGTGTTGGGTAATTTTTCTCATGCACTCTCAACCTCCTTGATCCATAAGAAACAACATGGTCTCCTTGCATGATAACACAACCAAAACCTATTCCCGAATCATCATAATACACCACGTATCCTTGCCCTGATCATAGTAAGATTAAGATAGGTGCTGATGTAAGGCAAACTTTCAACTCTTGAAATGATCTCTGACAATCCAAAGTCCATTGAAATGCACTGTTCGTCTTTGTCAGAGCTGTCATAGGCAAAGATACTCGTGAGAATTCACAAACAAAGCATCGGTAATAACCATCCAGACCAAGAAAACATCGTATTTCAAATAAATTATTCAGAAGTTTCCAAGAAATAATAGCTTCTATCTTTTCTGGATCCACTGAAACACCTTTCTCAGAAATGACATGGCCCAGAAAACGTACCTCTTGTATCCAAAAACGCACTTTGATAATTTGGCATACAATTGATGGTTACTCAAGATTTCCAACATTATCACTAAGTGATGCTCATGCTCATCCCTTGTTCTTGAATACACCAATATATCATCCAAAAACACCACAACAAAACAATCCAGATATTGTTGAAATATCTGATTCATCAAAGCCATAAAGACCGCTGGTGCATTCGTTAGACGAAAAGGCATGACTAGATATTCGTAGTGGCCATATCTGATTCTAAAGGCTGTATTTGGAATATCCTCCTTCCAAACTCGCAACTGGTGATATCATGATCGCAAGTCAATCTTGGAGAACCACTGATCTCCCCTTAATTGATCAAACAAGTCATCAATGCGTGGAAGTGGATATCTATTTTTTATTGTAACTTGGTTATGTTTACGATAATCCACAGATAGCCTCAAAGTTCCATCTACTTTCTTTACAATCAAAACAGGTGTTTCCCATAGAGACACGCTTGGAAGAATGAAACCCTTGCTTTCCAGCTCCTCTAAATTCACTTTCAAATCCTTTAACTCCATTGGTGCCATCCTATAAGATGGAAGTGAGATAGGACTGGTCCCTGGAAGGAGATCAATCGTAAAATTGACTTCTCATATAGGTGCTAACCATGAGAAGTTTTCAGGAAAAACATCCAAAAATTGAACCACTACAGATGGAAAACTATTTTCCGCGATTTTTTCCAATGATTCCAAGGTCAACGCTGCCAGTTGGCAAGAGATCGTTCCCACCATTGGTGCCAACAAACTCTTTGCGCCCTTCCTTACTATCCGCTCTCCTCTGAAGAGATGCTCCTTTCTGTCCCCAGTCATGAAACTAACTGTTCTCCTATAATAGTAGATGTTATCCTTAAACGTTGTCAACCAATCCATACACAATATTATATCATAGACATCCATATCCAACATGGAGAAGTCCCATTTGATCTCAATTCCATCAATGGTTATAGCACATGATCTACACAGGAAGGATTGACATTCTCTTTCAGCAAGAGGAGTTTTCAGTTTCAAGACAGAAGGAATCATTTCCAGTTTTAATATAGCAAGTCAACAGCATGAGAGGCAATGAAGGAATGTGATGAAACAGTATCAAATAACACTTTCACAAAGGTATAATTAAAAAGAATCGTACCTCTTACTTTTGATGGTCCAGCCTGATCATCTACAATCATCTGCTCAGCTCCATACAACTGCTTCGTCGCTGCACTATTCTCCTTGTTTCCTTGCTGAGATTTCCCTGGTTGAGGTGTCATGGTATTTTGAGAATCACCATGGATAGCACTATTATGCTGATGAGACTGACTCTGCTGTCCTCATTCTGTCGAAGCATACTATGCTTGCGACACCTAGGAAGTTTTACGTGCACCTGACATCAGATTATTTCTACAATAGCATTATAGATACCTCATTTTCTTGAAATTGTGACATTGTCTAGGTTGCATCGTATACTCTCTCTTTATGTGATCAGTCAAGCCACATTGAAAACACCCGGCTTTCATAATGGTTCATGGAGGAAGGTTCACTGATCTAGCCGTCTGATTCTGATACACACTCCCACCTTGAAAGTAGGTGTCCCTCTTCCTCTTGTTCTCAGCATTAGAGTTCCCACCCATTCCTGTGGGTATTATCATGATTCCTCTTATCAATCCCAAGATATCACGTTTAGCAACCATTTCTCTGTTCACCATCTCTGTATAATCCGTAATACAGAGCACCGTAATCTTCGATGGAATCTCCTGCCTTAGCCCCGATTCGAAGATGTGTGCCACTAAAGAAGAACTTACATCAACCTCTTGTGAAAAACAGACTAAATTCATGAATTTAGCCGCATACTCTGTGACAGAGATGCTATCTTATTTCAAGATGAAGAATTCCGTCGTTTTCTGGATCTTGAACGTGTGAGGATAGAATTTTTTGTTAAAAAATTGTTCAAAATCCTCCCATGTATGGCCTTCATCCAATTTAGCCTGTACTGCTAAACCCCACCACTAACATGCAAGATCCTCGAGTATATACATTGCAAGATTTACATTCATCTCTACTGGTGTGACGATGAAATTGAATATACAAATCATCCGGTTTAGCCACACCTCCGCCTTCTTGGGTTCAGCATCACCCCGAAAAATGGGTGGATTCTGCTTCTAGAACTGGAAGGAATGGTCTGCATTCCTTGACTCATCCCTCAGATTCCCTGTTTCCACATCCTGGAATTCTTGAATGATACTCTAAACTAGCTCTTCGTTCACATGTGGTTCAGGTACAACCACATTCTCCATAGCTTCTTCGGGTTGGTTTCTATGATGCCTAACGGGTGCCATTTTAAATACAATCAACGCACGCCGTTAGTCTCAGTTCCTAGTAGCTGAAGGCTTATCATTTCAATTCCCATCACATCAACTATGACATCATTGTTTTCCATCCATCAATATTTTCAACTTGTTTAGCCATTTTTGAAAACATGCCGCATACTTTTTGAAAATCCACCCGTTTTCAAAATATACTAAATATCAAATTTTCAAAATCTTTCATTTGAAAATCAAATTCTGCATTTTAAAAAAAATTTCACTTTGCCTAAAATCATAAATCATTTTTTTCAATGAGATATGCCATCCTAGTGGGAAGTCATTCTTATAATGCAATTCACAGTCATCTCATTGGATAAACCCATGACAATGATATTTGAAACATTCTAGAAGTGTAACCAAAACACTTATGTACCCATCACCATGGTAACTTGAATTACATCATAAACGGGTTAGCTACATCCTTTAATGATATACATTTCAAGTTCCAACAATCCTACTCATGTCTAAGACGACCACCCATGGAATATACAAGATGGAATTTCAACTCCAGGACAAGAACATTGATGACCACTTGTTAGGCAACGACCGAAAATGATGATACCATTTGTAATGACCCGCCAATTCTCATTGGCTTGAGATCTCAATGATTCATTACTAGGCCTTAAGTGACATCCCCAAGGCACCAAAGGCTGGAAATAAATGCCGAAGGGTTTCAAAATAAATTGAAGATGATTTACCCTTTAACTGAAAACAACCAACAATCCAAACAAACCAGATAACATCTCCAAGAAACCACTATATGATGCATGATTTCAAACCAAAAAAACTCAACCATTATTTACATAATAACCCAACCAAGTGAAACAACAGAGTACAAAACCAAATCAGATTAAATAGAAGAAAGACAACTACAAGACTGCAAGATGACTTCCCAAATCCATGCTCCACATGATCCAAGCTCCAACATCACAAACCAACCCATGAATCACAAACTGGGGCTATAAACGTGTGACACTTTACCTTTTCCAATATCCCGGTATATGAAATATACAAAAGCACCATTGTGCTAATGCAGGGGGTGTGTAATGAACCTCATTAGGTTTTCCCTGAGGACTTCCCAACCCATGCCTCTAGGATAAAACATGTAAGCACATTTATAAAAAACAATTTGTATAAAACAAATCCAAAAACAATTCACAATATTACAAGTTCCATGTCAAAACCATATTCCAATAAAACCCATATTTATCAAGAAAAGAAACCAAGAAAAGTTCCCAATCCAATTCACATTTCCATTTAGAACATTTATTCCATTTCACCAATCCACAGAATCAACCATGCATGCAACCTGGACCTCCCTATACTCGCGAGTAGTGAGTTATCATTTCACTAAGCCGTCACTTAGTGGACCACCTTGACAGGGGTACATCAAGACCATATCTGTCCCAACCTATTAATGGGGGGACTTCTTTCCCTTATCCATCCCAATGCATATGAACACATACCAGAACCCATGAAATCCATGCCCAAAACCAAGTGTGTTCAAAACCTTTAAATAAAGAATCTCCCTTTTATTGAAGACCATTTCATTCAACCAGTAAAACCATAGCCAATTTAAAATCAACATTTTAAATTTACTTCAACAACTAATTTCCAAAAACACACAAATTTCATCACCTGTTACTAAAAAGAAGTTTCAACCATTCTTTAATAACAGATAAACAAACCATTTCAATCAAGGAAAACAATTTGAAACTAAGACTTCAAGTTCTAAGAAAGAGGAATCGAGAGTGAAGCCACCTACCTCAACAAATTGGGCGAAACCAAGCCACAGACGAAGAACACTCAAGAACACTAGGTCAAAACATCAAAAACTCTCCTTAGATCTCTTATCCTAACACAAACAAGACCAAATCTTGTCATATTTGGCATCCAAACCCTTATATCTACCCATAACGGTAATAGATCTATGAAAATGAGATAATATGAGAAGTAGATCTAAGTAGATCTAAGAAACTGAACAAGAAAGATCACATACCTTAAGAATCCAGCTTCGATTCACCAAGGGAAGCCTTCAGATCACCTCCTGAATGATTGGGAGAAGTCTTCCAACCTTCAAGGGAGTGTAATCCCGATTTAGGGCTACTTAGGAGGTTTAAACAATGCAATTAAAGGCAAAACGAGTTAGATCCACAATTTTTGGATCTAACATTAAGTGACTTCATGGTTAGTCCACACGGTTTCAAAAACCGTGCGCTAACCGTGCGTTAGCTTCTGCCTTGGACAACCATCAAACACGGTTTGGAAGCACAGTTAGAAAAACTGGGCGCCGACCGTGGGGAACCCACTACCTCCAAGACTCACTACGCACGATTTGGCCGCATGGTTAGACAAATCGTGTGCCGACCGTGTGACTTATCCTTTGCCTCCAAACATCATTCCAAGTTCTCCCGACTCTCCCATTCAACACCCTTAACATTAAAACCATGAAAAGAATCAAGAAAGGGTTACATAAAAGAAATCAGGGGTACTACATTTATTTTGTGTGGTTAGGGAAATTGCTGCATGGAGGCTTGGAATTATAGTTTTAGTGTCCTTTTTGACATACTAGTTTATACAGCATGGGAGTTGGATGATTTGTGGAGCCCCAGAGGATTTCATTTTCTTATCTCTAACATTTAGGGGATTATTAAATCAAGTATCACTGGTTGTATTGTATCCTTATAAAAGGGTAATTGAATATGGGGAAATACTGTGTTTATTACATAATTGATTTATAAGGGTGTTTGGATTGGGGTCCCTTATGGTTTTCTATTCCTTACTTCATTATATTTTTCCAGAAAACCCTACTTGTTATATTGTGATCAAGGTGGTTTAACCATGATTATATTAAATTACATCATGTATAAATAATTAGCACCTTTAAAAGGTTTTTATTATCTCACATATCCATTAAACTCGAGGTGATGATAGGGCTTCAATTAGTGACTTTAATCCCCATTAATATTCTTTATTTCAATGATTTTAATGATCATTCATTGTTGATTGATGGCTAATTTTTTTTAAACTTTATTATGATATATCTCATTTTCCACTTCCATGATATTAATGTTGGTTTCATTTAGTTTTCATGGTGTTTGTACTGGGGTTTTATGGAAGATCCATGGTGGGATATACTTAATAATTAAGAGTTCCATATGGGATATGTGATTTGATGTTTATATTTATCCTTCCATTCATATTTTGATAACATTTAATGTTACATATTATGGTAGGGGAATAATTAGTTCTCTTTAATTATTTGAATGTGTAAGATTTGCATTCTTTAGATTATTTTTGAAATAGATGAGTTTATCTAAAGGAATATGATTAAAATATTTAAGTGTGATTCAAAAGGGTGTTGTGATGACATGGGGTGATTCTATGTTGATGATGCCTCTTGATATTTGTTATAATATGTGAAATATGATTCCTATGATTATTTTTATTTCATGGGATGTTTTATATCATTAGTATTTATTTATAATCATAAATCTAGTAAAATAATGTTATCAATGAAATATACATATCAATCAGGATAACATTTTTTCTTAAATACTATGCAATATTAAATAATAAATAAATCATGGTTATGGATGATCTCTAGTTGTTAGTAGCTACTGAAAATAAGGATTATTTTTTCTAAAACCTATTCACAATGACTCAATTATTCCAATATGTTTATAATAAGATTTCTTATTATAGATTAATGATTAAAACTGTGTGGGCCAATTCGTGTTTGTAATGGCCATTCATTCCACTACAGTTTCCATGTGGTAAATTCGTTTTTCATATTATGAATTATAAACCCCAGTATTTACAATAGAATTAATACATTTAACTCAACATAAATATTTAAGTTTCCTTATTTGTTGTGCATTATAAGTTATTATAAGAATTTGGGGTGGTTATGGAGGTTTCATGATCATTATAGGCCCAAAAGTATGAAAAATATTGTTATTGTATAGGTTTAAGGGATTTTGCTAACTATCCACGCCAATCATGCATAAGGGAATGGTTTGGTGAATGGTTCTCTTAGCCATTTTATATTTCAGTCATATCTTTTCGAAACATTTTATATGTTATAATGGTGTTTCTTCCATTTAGTGCACAGTTTACCTAACAATATAGGATAATCATGTGGGGCATTATTTCTAAAATAATGGGAATCACACAATTGGTACGCGGTATGGGAAATCATGTTTCCAAACCATGACGTTTTGATAGTAATTGAAAATTTTGGGTTTTACCAAATTTCCCCTTCAAATTTCTATTTCCTAAATCCACTCATTTCTCCCTCACATAGGACCGACACACCCCTAACATTCACCCCATTCTCTAAAACCATTGTATTTATGGGTTTTTATCTGATTCATGGTTCTTTAAATTTTCATTTATTCCTATAAATTTATTGAGGTATGTTTAGTTGTGTTCCTAAACTATTTCTTTTAATTTTATTTCAATATATAGATATAATGTTTTGAATAGAAAATTTTAGGATTTGAACCAATTTTTCTAATTCAAATCATTTGATCCTATATCAATGGGTAATTTCCATTGAGTTTTATTCTATGGGTATAGATTTGTTTTTCCTGAATAAATCCATTAAATAATCTCTATTTTTTTATACATTTGATGTGAGGTCACAGTAACATAACATGAAATTAACCAAAAAATACAATTACCAGTTGCACTATACATATTGGTGGTTGTTTCCTAAGAAAAACTATTTTCACATTAATTACATTTATTTTCAATTATTTGAAAATTAATAACAAATTATTACATGTTATTAATTTGTTCTTCATTCTATTAATCTAATAATATCTAATAGTATAAGTTGTGTTGATAAGGTCATAGCACTACCCTAATACAATCAGAACCTTAATGTTCTATGACGATATTTATAACTATAGATCAGTGGTCGAATAACATGATATGATAGGAAATATAGTATATATATGGTTAGGTGTGATTACTCATAATTTCATGTGACTTCTTCTCAAGAAGTTCTCACTTGGTAATATTTAAGAAAGGATATTATGAGAAACACTTCCCAAAATGTTTTTTATATTTTGGTGTAATCAGATGTTCCTATCTATGTTCATTTGTAATGGTCCTTAGACATTAATATTATTATCAATTCATGTTTCAACACATTTACATAGATATTTTTTTAAACCACAATACTAAACTTTCATAGAGAAGTTGGATATATTTATTTCATCACGAGTGAAATGTTATTATTTTATAGGATGAGGAAGGATTCCCCCTTCAATATTTATGGTAGCGGATATCTCAGTGCATTGATTGGAAAAGAACAGTTACCTTAAATTCTATTTCTCGGGTGTAATGACATGTTTATTTTTTATGGTCAAAAAAATATGTATCGATCATAGAGTTTGGTGACACATATGTCCTCCTTATTGAAGTGATATTGTGATAAATACATTATATTACATAGTGAGAGTTATTATGTGTTCAAAATCATTATGATATAATGTTCTTTATCATGAGTTCCATGACTATTTCCTAGAGAGTAATCTTAGACATTAGGAAAACATGCCTAATTCCAATGAGAATGAACCAAGATGGTCACAGACTATCTGTTTATTTTGATCTCAAATAAATTATATTTAAATTTAAATTTTAGAAAAAAATTTATTCTCATGGCCATGAAAAAATTTATTCATCTTTTATCGATCACAAATATTTATTTATGAGTGAAATATTTTTTTTATATTTTGTGTTTTTAATAAAAACCACATGATTTCAAATGGACAATGATAATGTCTAATAAAAAATATAAATTAACATGCTAATTAAATAATATTTGTTATTTCACAAGTTTTATTACATCAAGAAATAATAATAATGATAACAACAATTATAATAACAACAAAAACAACACCAATAATATTATTATTATTATTATCAAACATGGGGTTTATTAACGATTATACAATACTGTAAGGGCCAACATACAATGAAATGCTATTTTAACCTAACCCCCATCTCTATAAAAAAAGGTTAGGTATACTGTTCATAAAGTGAAAACATATAGAGAATCATTGCACAAAATTAAATTCCCCCTAAAATCCGTCTTCTTTCTCCCTATAAAAAACAAGAAACTCAACAGAGATTAATTTAAGATATAAGGATCAAAGATACAGATAAAAACCCAAGATAATTGATTCACCATTCTTGAAAAAAAAATTATTTGTGTTACTTAGAGATAAAATTAGATCACTGGGATCACCACTTGAAAAATTATACCCTTGGATCCTCACAGAGAAACATAATAAATCTTCAAAGGGTATTCTGGAAGGTAAAAATCTTCAATGTAGAAAGGAATGTTTAATCAAGAATTTATTTTCATTAGAGACAAATAAATTAATTATAAATTTAAAATGTAAAGATATCCTATTGGGTTTGTGTGACATTTTATTTAAAATAAATTTTAAATATATCACTCACGAATTCATGGTTCCACTATTCCCATAACATTCATGTGGTATCAGAGAAATCACAATTTAAATTTATAATTAAATATTTGATTTCTGATCTATATGAAATAGTGGTTGAATGTTTTCAAATCATATGATTCAGTATTTAATAAAATTTTAATTATCATGTTATCAACATATTAATCATGTTTGTTTAGTGGTGTATTTTAATAAATGTCTAAGAGGAGATAAATAATAAATGATGTTTTCTTTCGGTAAGGTCAAATTATTGGCCTCTAAAACCAAGTTACACTGGGTGTAGTCGGAGTACACACATCATACCTTGGTGAACTGCACCAGGATTTTTCATGGTATAAAAAACATATTGAGAACTTAATTTCATGTTGTTAATATAATGAATTCCACATGTATACCAATCCAATATAGAACAATGGGTGTCTAATGACACAACATGTAGTTGGTATACACATCGTGTAGTCTTCATGGGTTAGCGTGGTAAATCATGCAATACATGTTGTCATAATACAAGAAATAACTACATGAGACTGATATCCAAGAGAATGTTTGATATACATGATGTGTGTGTTGTTTACACATAAATTATTTCATCATTTCCCTCATTTGAAATACAAACTAAGCAATTTACCAAGAACAAGATACACTTAGAATAAGGGATACACCATTTGTATCTGGATTGCACATGTCGTGTAGCCTAACGAATATACATTCCTAATATCAAGAGTTTATCTCAAAAACATGGTATGTGAATACATGGAGTTCAGATGGAATATTCATTCCACATAGTACAACCGAGTTAACATTCCAATTCCTCAGGCACATAACCCAAATACATGGAAATTGAGATAAATTACGTGTAACTAGATTATACATTCTGTGTAGTATCCCAATTAATGGAAGAATTAAATTACATTAAATTTAGAATTGCATAATTAAATCCTTATATTATTTACTGGAACCTATCATGTTTCAAAATTTAATAATATTTTTTTATATTTTTAATTCCACAATGAATTTATTGTAATAGTATAAAATAATAGGTTTTTTCAATTATTTTTTATTAGTTCCTTAATGATGGTATTGTCAAAAAGGATTCATATGGTCACTAATATAAAGTGGTATTAATTAATTTATTAGTGCAAGAACCTATATCTTAATAAAAATGAACTAATATAAAATATATGTTAACACATTTACTTTTGTGTATGGATTACATGTATGACAATTAATTAGACAGATGAAGACTAGTTTATGTGTTGTAATTTATTTAATATTATTTATTTCTTGAGTTTGAATTATTGATTATTAAATTAAAAGATGGTATATTTTCACCCCTTCCTCTTTGTTTACTTAGGACATAAATTTCATGTATTTTTATGTAATCCCCATTAAAATTAAATTGGTTCCCTTCAACTTCGTTTGAGTTATAAATAATTGTAATTACTGGAGATGCCAAAGGTACATTGAGGCATCTCAAGATAGAACCATAATAATTCTAGCACGGGTGCTACATAAGTGGATATATGGAATGTTGTAACTCATTCCAAGGATGAAAATATGAGTTATTTCCCTTGTTGGTAGGTTAAATTAATGACTTCTAATTAGATCAACCATTAGATATAATATTTAATTGCTCATTTAATTAATTAAATATTTTTTATGTGAATTATTAATATTATGGATGCATGATTGTGATAAAATAAATAAATGAACTAATGTTCCTAGATAGAATTTAAATATATTGATTGTATGTTAATTTTTTACCCCAAAAAAATAATTAATAATGTAAACCCCACTTAGTATTAATAGGACACGTAAAATAATGAAACAGATAACATTTTTGCATAATAAATTAAAACCCCTCAATATAATATTAATTCATAATATTCCATCAATTACATGATTAGGAATGTGGCCATTGAATTTAGTGATTTCATGGAACATTTCTAGAAAAATACTTTTATTTTGGAGTTATAATGTGGTTTTTTGTTAGACTTAGTCGAATATGTATTGATTTTAACATCCAAACTTGGTTTTATAAAAACTTTGGAGGAAATTTTTGAGGAAATCCATGTTATAAATTTTTTATTAGAGAGTCCACTCAATGGATAAATGAACCATAAGCCCATAGTAGTCACGGCCGCGTACATTAGACCATTTTATGGATTTCATTTCCAGTGTTTGGATCATTTTAAAAGGTAATATATACATATTCTACTATAATTTTATCAAAACTAGAAATTATTAGTGGAATGGCGAGGACAATTGATACATGATAAAATAATGCTAGAATTAATAAAAGTGAATTAATTTATTATTTCACAAAAAAATTATAATCAATAAAAGTAATGAAAATTTTCTATTATAATTATAAAATATTATGAAAATTTCATCATCAACACTATCCCTTCGACCCATATTAGAGAAAGAAAATATCCACCCCTTCAGTAACATTTAGGAATTATTCATTCACCTTCTTGGTGTGCTATGTCATACATAGAAATCTTATTTTCTTTAATCCTCAATACCCGATCCTCCTAATAAGGAGGTTAATGATGAATAGTTCATTCTCTATGAAATTTTTTAGAGTGATGCAGTTGAATTTTAATGTATTATGATTTCATCTATATCTACTGAATTCATGAAGTCTCATGAAGAAAAGGATTTATATTGCCTGTTTGACCACCGATGATTTTTATAATAGGATAGACATAAATAATAACATGTTGTGATTTCTAAATAACTCTTTTAGAGTAAAAATGTGGAGTGTGTGCTACATGGGAATCTTATAGTCAAGATCATTGACTATATTGAGTGCCTATAGGTTCTAGGGTTTAAACTCTCTGATGAACTAAAAAATGATCTCATTCTGGAATTACTCCATTAGAGGTTATCTAAGTTAGTTATTACTTTAAATATTAAAAACATTGATAATTATCTTGAATATTTTCACACTCTACTTCTCCAAGTGAATAAGAATATGAAGTGGAGAAAACTGTTGGTTCTTTTGTTGAATAAAAGATAAGGGTAGGATAATAGATCTAATACCAATGCTTCATCATGAACTTCCATGGAGAGGAATATAAATAGTAATGAAAGGGACCAAGATCCCATTTTTTCTATTTTATAGGGAGGGCCACCGGTTGAAAAATTTCATAGAACTGAATAAAAAAGGGGAACATTCATGTGTTTTTGTTATAGAATAAAATTTATCAATTTTTAAAATTGGGTATTAGATATGGATTTCAGTGATCACATATATATTCCAAAATTTCATCCATGTAGATTTAGTAAATTTAACTGAGGTAAATTAGATCTATAAGTATCCAATAGAACTAAAATTGTTATGGTAGCAATAAGGTACTACCACCTAATGTTGTCGACCAAAATGATATTGGGTTTAATGAGTTGTTATTTTGTTCCTTCATTTAAAAAACATTATTTAAGTATCCAAACATGATACATATTGGGTTTTGATATTTGTAAATAATGGTTTAGTATATTGTAAAAATAGAATTGTTTATGGTAAGGTTAATTAAAATAAAGGTATTTTCTGTTGGATTAAATGAACCATGTAATGGTAATAGATAATGAAATTTCATCACATGACTCACATAACACCAATTATGGAATCATCAACTTGGTTATGTAAATGAAAATCACTCAACTAAATTATACCAAGATGGATATTTAGATAATTTTTTATGTAAATCCACTTTTTATACATCACACACATTTACAAAGTAAAATGGAAGAAGTCTTATTCAGTATAAATATTGAAATAGATAATGATATTCTTAAATGAGTTCATTCCAATGCTTGTATACCATTTATAGTTGAAATTATTTTTGGGTACTCCAATTGTATAATTTTTTTGACATATTTAATAGATATGGATATGTATACATGATGTGTAATATGTTGGATTATTTTGAAAAATTCAATGAATTAATGAATGAATTTGAGAACCAGTTTTATAAGAATATTTAAAATCTCTTCTTAGACCATGTTACAAAATTTCTTAATCAAAACATCACTGATTATTTACAAGAGTTCATGATTATATCCAAAATAAGTCCTCATTAATCACCTTTGTGGGATAGATTAATAAAAAGGAGGAACTATGCCTTGTTTGACATGTTGAGATCATTAATGAGTCATGAATGTATCCCATTTTTACTTTATGGATATGCATTACAAATAGAGGAATACATACTAAACTCAGTGCCAAAAGATGTAAGAGATGGTATACAATTCATACCATGGAATAAAGAGAAACTAACGTTGTTTTATGTACATTTTTTGGGATGTGATGCATTTTTAAGGCCCCTTTAGGTAAAAAACATTAACCTTGAGTCACATATTTTATCATTAAAGGGCATCTCAGAGAAAAAAGGGATATAATTTATAAAATCCTTCATACCTAATGTTTAGGGTTGAAAGACTTAACAAATTTTTTAAAGGTATAGTATTTCTAAAATTGAGAGTTTGATTGAGATATACTTATATAAATACTTGGTTTAAGATACACAAGAGTTAAAATGGTAACAAATTCCCCAAACCCCCATGGAAGAAGAAGTTGTTCCAAAGACAAAAGTTCAACGTATCAAAAAAAATAGAGGATAGATAAATATAATGGTATGGTTTTCTAGTCACTAAGTATGGTGACTCATTATTAGTTGATAATAACTATAATATAACCTGAAAAGAAGTAGTAAGATTTACAGTTGATTCCAAGTGGAATGAAGTAATAAATTTTGAAATGGAATCTGGATACCACAACAAAAACAAGATTTTATTAGATCCTCTAATGGATGTAAATAATTTTGGTTGAAATTTAGTATTATAGAATAAAATAGACATGGTAGGGAAATTTAGTACGTATATTGTGAGAATGATAACAATAGTTTTTAAATTACTTGAAGTCATAAACTACAATAAAAAAATTTCAATGGTTGTAATGCTGAAATCTATCATAATATTAATATCCATTCTGGATTTCCAAGACTATGATATTAAGTTAATGGATGTCCAAATTGACTTATATAATGGGAACCTTTAGGAATATATCTATATATAAAAACCTAATGGGTTTGTGAATCCAAATGATTCCAAAAAGATATTCCAATTAAAAAACATTAATGGATTGAGGAAATAATCTAGTTCATAGAACATTCAAATAGATGAATCCAAAAATAGAATTTATTTTCAGAATCAATGAATGTGAGACTTGGGTCCAAAAATCAATTAGTCAGAGTGTGGATGTTTTGTTAATAGTATATGTTGATTACATATTACTTATTGGGAATGATATACCAGTCTTACTATCTGTTATGGAATAGTTGAATATATGCTTTTCTATGAAGGACATATGTCATGTAGTATATATTCATTGGATAAAGATCCATTATGATATATCCAAGAGAATATATGGAATAATTAAAAGTACATATATTGATAAGATACTGAATATTTTTATTATGGAAAAATAAAAGAGAGGATTGTTTACAATGCTACATAGAATTCATCTTTTCTAGATAATGTGACCTCAAAAACATTGTGAGTGAAACAAAAAGGATATGATTAAATATGTGTTAGTCATTGAGTCATTCATTTATGTTATAATATCTACTAGTCCAGATATCTCATTTTAATTATCTATGGTATGAAGATATCATGATGACCCAGGTGAAGACCATTGGATTTCAGTCATGAAAATACTTCAGTTTATGAGGAATTTTTTGGATATATTCCAGGTAAATGGAGAATATAAACAACCAGTCATTAAAGGATACATGTATTTTATTTTTCAAACAGATTAAGATGACATAAATTCTTAAATGAGATACATATTAACTTATAATAGAGTTGATGTTAGATGGAGGAGCTCAACGTAAGACATGTTTGTAGATTCTACAGAATATTTTCAGTATATTGTAGAAAATAAGGTGACTAAATAAGTAGTGTGTATGTGAAACTTCATGGAAGATATTGAAGTGGTTCCTAGCAGTAACCAATTGGTCACACTCTATATTGATAATAATATAGTGGTGTATCTCGGAAAATATTGGAGTTTAAATAATGAAAAAAATAGTTCAAAAGTATCATGTAGCATGACCCAACCCATCATGACCCACATAAGTGGTGAAAGGATAAACCAAAACATCCCCAAGTCTACCTCTATAGCCTCGAGGCTCGGGAAAAGAACCAAAATGAATGACTAAAATGGTTGAAATTTTTCTAATATACTATTAGACACACACACACAATTATATCCATGAAGAAATGTAGAGGAATTATAATTATACTATAATATCTAAAGTAACAATCATGCATGTAAAAACATTTTGTGAATAAAAAGAGTGTTACAGTTTAATCCAAATTTAAAGTTCAAAACACACACCCAATAAGAAAGTTTTCCCCATCTTGAAAAAAATTAGATAATAAACATTGAGTTAGAGTGTCTCCAAATCTCTAAGATATGACAACCATAGAAGTCAAATAATCCCATGTTGTACTATGCTCCACTGGAATCACAATATACCAGCCCATCATATATGTAATACATGAAATGTGAGATAAACTCCAATATATGGGTTAGTATAAACATACCAATAAGGAATCCCCAAAAACTAGAGGTGTAACAATAAGATATGAGATAGAATAAGTCAAATCAACCCAAAGGAAAGAGGAAAAATGAAGCCTATACTCAAAAAATATATTAATAAATAAATATATTCATCAATGAATCCAAGAAAAGATAGAAAAGGGATATCCATTTCATAGCTCAACCTTGATAAAATATACTTCCAATAGTGATAAATTTCCTACACCAATGGCCATTATATTGTGTGTATATTCAACGAAGTTACCTTGGAGAGTACCCACACCTTTCCACTATTTTGTATAGTTGAGGGGGAATAATAACCAATTGTGGGACACAAGATCTACTATTATAGGGGAACCACTCAGTAAATAAACATAGGACCCATTCCAGAGTCCTTTGGGGGTACCACACCATATGTCGGGGACCCACACCCCTGTCCGTCTGGGGGGGAACCACTAAATAGCTATATAGAGGACCCATTCCTTAATGAATCATTGGGGGGTACCATTCAATAGGTAGATATAGGACCCACACCCTAGTCCTTCCGGGGGAACCACTCATTAGGTAGAGAACCCATTCCATTGTCTATCACTAGGTAACAATTAGTAGGTAGGTAGGGGACCCTTGACCTATTCTGTCTGGAGGGGTACTACTAATTAGGTAGAGGACCCACACCCTAGTCTATTAGGGGAGTACCACTCTTAGATGATCATACTCAATCACAAAAATCTTCAAGTAAAACATAAAGAATAATATTTCTCATAACGTATCATATAGTAACTAAAAACCCATTATTAATCCCCGCATCACATTCTAAGTGGAAAACAGTCAGGAAATTCATCTAAATGGCTAAAATTATGAGTCCAAATAATGGATATGTGATAAGTTGAAATTATATAGGTATGTATATGATGTGATTGGGGGTACACATAGAGTATAGCCCTACCCTTCTGACTAGTTGTGTCCCTAGTACATGGATCACATGCTTCATAGTAATACACATTGCTTAAGGGCACGACACGACTTTCCTTGGCCACCCAAGGAATACCAATTCTTTCATGGTAGTGTTTTTCATGTTGTTCCTATGTACATTACAATGTTTTAGTACATGGTTTTTAGTTATGATTTTCATAGTATTTCATATTTACCATGAGTATTTGAGATCAATCATTTTTCCCAGATGAACACTAGGATTATTGGAAAATATTCTTTTTCAATCGATTCCATCCATCTATTGTCCAAAAATCAGAATATGGTTGTCTAACATGAATCTCACACACTGCCGTTACAACTCCCTCCATGTCCCATAGTCATCTAATTAATACAATATCCTATATCCATGTGAATCATCACCCATATCATGCAACAAACCATAATCCATCGGAAAATCTCCATCTCGATCATTGGTTGCACAATCCTCCATGAATTTTGGGTTCTATTGTGCGTGAACCTTCCAAAAAAAGTCGAATAATGACCCAATAGGAAAATGGGGAAGAATATAGATAGGGATAGGGGAAAATAACAATGAAAAATGGGATTAAAATCATGTTCATATTGTTATTGTCCAATGATGGCATGTTCTAACTCCAATGGTGAGAAACATGGGGTAACAATAAGATAGATTAAATGAACAATTTACATGCCTCATACAAATGTTACAAAATTCCATAAATCAAAGTTGTTAAATTAACCATTATTGATTAATTCAATAAAGTTAAAATATGTAAAAAAATTGGTCTCTACCTTTTTATTAGATCATTCATTTGTATAGAACACAGTGAAACTCGATTCAACATTATTCAGTAAAAACTCGTTATCTAATATCAATACATAAATGAATAACAAGTGGACATTCCTACCAATGATCCCATTGTTATGTGGTTAACAAAGAATATCATCCATTGTAGATTATTTATAGTTGATAAATGGTTTCGTCCGTTTAATTCAATATAAATAAATATGTTATTTAGTTTAATTTACTACACCCACAAATGACAGCATCTACCATACATACCGTACCAACAAACTTCAGGCCATCCATAGATTAGACTCAATGATCTAATTTAAACTGTGGTATTATAGTCTTGGTTTGATAATCCATTTATGGGACATAATATTCTCTTTGAAGAAACAATATGTGCGTGATATAAAATATATTTCAATAATTTAAAAAAAATCCATGATCACTATGACTTGGAATCTTGCATCATGTGAGGGACCATATATGAAAATATTTCTTAATATATGTTGAATACATAAAAGGGAAAAATATGGTCTCTAAATTTTTTCCTCCATTAATATTATCATTTTAAGAGAAAAATCTAATAAAAATAATGGGTAAAATGATCCTGCATCTTCTTCTTCTCTCTCTCCCATGATCTCTACTTCATGATCTCAAACTACGATGACACACAAACCAAGGGAACGTTCCATATATATAGGGTCATATATTTATTATCCTTGATAACGACAAGGTACTATATTAAGGCGGATCCATCAACAATGTTCATCTCTACCAATCAATAATATTCATAGGATCATGCATGTATCTCCTCAACAGCAAAATATTGAAGATGTCATGAACCTACACCAACACCTGGGGTAAGGATATGTGGTAAGTAACATTTCCAACTATCTACGGGATATTGAATGACTTGATGAATCTCAGGGATATCATGCATTCTCAACCAAATCTCCATAATCCTCATCATGAGCAAATTTTCATGAAAATGTGGTCTCCCTTTTCAAACTACATGGGCCTAGGACATCAATATACATAAATATTAATGTATGCCTTGTGTTTTACTTATCCAATCATGGCGTACTTACACCTTCTTTGTCATCGGGCGATCCATATGAAGTCTGATTAAAGATAACTCACCATTCTCAGTCCAATATTTGGGTGACCTACAGGGTCTCCCATACATGACCTTTAATGTTATCATTCTGATTTTAAATAGATAGATAATATTATATGAAAAATAAACCATGATTAAGAGACCCTCCTAGATCTTGCTAATGCCTAACATGAAATTTTTCATCATATCCTACATCATATTGATAGTGTGCTTAGTCTACCTATATGATTAGGGTTGAAAATATGTATCCAACCTCAATTATGTATTGAATTATTAATTTAAGCCTCCCCACAACTGAGAGATAAACTTCACATCATAGTTTGAGACTATCCTTAAGGGGACCCTATAGAAGAAAATCCTCTCCCGTAAATACCACTAGCCAAAACACTATTCTGAAATCTACTATATGATAGTAAGAAATTCATCCAACATGGTATGTCAGTCAACTATCACCCATATGGAATCATGGATACTAATTATATTGAAAATCCCAATAATAATGTCAATGGATATTTCATCACTTTTCCACTATAGGATCTCACGAGGCAATAAAAACCAACAGAAACTAGCTGATCATCCTTCACCTGCTAACATGTGTGACATAGAAAGAGGAAATTGACATAGTTTACCTCTTCTTAGACCACTAAATCTTTTGATGAATATAACTTAACATCTTCTCTATATCTTTATGTTCATCCATAGGAGATGTGTGAAACACTATCATCATGTCTTCTCACATCCTGACCAAAACCACGATCCATCACTAGAAAAGGATTACATGATTCTAACTTTCATATAATCCATAGAGTTAATTTCATGGGGATTTATAGTCACATAGGGCCTTGCACATGATGTCTCCCAACTGAGACTCCCACACACATTAAAAAATATGAAGAGTCAACATCGTCGACTAAGGAAAAGATGACCCATACTCCAATATAGGGTTAGTTGTAAGGAAGAAAACTTCTTATAATCCTCCTCTAGTTGGCAGGAATGGGACTTCATATGAAGGGAATCTAGAACCTTGTTTCCCTTCCCAAAAGTGTATAATATAAAAAATTCATAGTCCTATAAGAAATCCAACCATCACCTTTGTTTCGGTATTAGGCATATCAATATGAACACATAAATATCACTATGAAATTTTTATTAAACAATAAAACACTCTCCCAAAATATAGTGCATCAACATCCATATAAAATGGGACACCATTTCCAAATCCTATTAGTGAGTCACATAGTTATGTTTATGTGGTCTCAACGGCCTCAACCGGTATGTAAAAACTTCATACCACTAAATAATCATGAAACCGTGTCCATCTATAGAGGCCTATAAATACACTATGTACTCGACATCCTCCTCTAGTTGACTCAAAAATAGCCTCATCCTGAACTCCTAAAAGTGTCCCATGGATAGGAATCTTTCTATCACCAATAAAAACTGTAACACTCCATCATATGTGGGTATGTGAAATGTTACTACACTAGCATGAATGTCCTTGTGGGGACCCAACTCAAATTTTTTTCCATGGAAGTATCCATTCCAAATAATATCAAGGGATTACAATTTATGGCATCTAAACCTTGAACCATACTAAAAAACAATCATCCCTACCATATACAACTCTAAAAAAATAGGAATTTGGATAGACTGTAATAATGTGGGTAATAATACTCAGTAAATTGATATTATAACTTGGAATATAAGAGTCCCAACTCACCATTATTAGATCTGAATAGACTCTATCAATGACTATCTTCTTCATGGAAAAGATTAGATTCTATGACAACAATCTAATTAGCAAGGGTCAACACATGTATAGGAACCTAAAACACATAATCTAGCCAATCCTCTTCTACCTAGCGATCTAGGTCATGGATGAACCAAAACATCCTATGGCTCTTGAACTCATGGATTGTTCAAACCCCGGGTGCATCCTAATCAAGATAATCATTTATTATATTCTACTCTATAACATGGGGTGACACTTCCTTCCCACCTAGAAAAAATATCTCAAATAATGGAACCAAAATCAAGGCATCATTTCACGTAAAATCATTATCATGTTCCTTAATTGGTGACGTATATGGTTGTATTCATTGAGGCATCCTAAAAATTTAATCAGGAAAAAACATGATTATATGGTCTTATATATATGGGAATCTAACTAAATAATTAATGTTAAAAGACTCAATACTATATTATACTTGTATCAGAGTTCCAAAAAACCAACGTCTTAGTATTCTGAGTTGAAAAGAATGTATTTAAAGTCCTATTTAATGGAAATAATGACTGTCATACCATCCCTACATTCACCGGTCTGAAATCTACACTCGATACACATGGACACTATTTCAATAATTTCCTAATAAAACCAAAAAAGGGGAAAATCTAAAAGCACCACCGTGAGGCTGAACCACTTTTAATACAAATATTCTTTGACCCTACCCACCAAGGCCCAACTAAATGATGAAAGGCCAAGTCGGAACTACCCCATGTAGGCCTCCATAGGCTAGGGGCTAGTGAAAATCACCAAAATGCATAACTAAAATGGGAGCCATTTTCATAATGTACCTACATGAACACAACCAATCATCTCCATTAATACATGTAGAAGAATAATAACAATTCATTAATATCTAGAGTGATAATCATGAAAATAGTAACCTATATGGAATATAAAAACTGGTACAGTGCAATTTTATTTTAAATGGAAAATACAAGCCCAACCAGAAAACATGTCCCAAAATGACAAAAATTTGAAAATAAATGCTGAGAGAGAGTGTCACTAGATCTTCAGGAACTAAAAACATTACACTATTAAATGAACCTTGGTATCTCTATGCTCCTCTATATTCCTCATTGAACTATTCTTTTTATTTATAAGAAGTGACAAGTGCAAGAAAAATTCATTCAAGGGTGAGTATATACATACCCAGTAGGACATCTCGAAAATCGTAGGGGGGGAGAAATATGGGTCACGATAGAAGAAGTAATATTTTCCCCAAATTTAGAGGTAAAATGAAGACTAAAAACAGTATATATATTTATATATATACTTATAATGGAATCCTAGAAAAGGGAGAAATGGGATCTCCATCTAATAGACTATCCAAGAAAAAGGATCTTCCAATAGTTCCAAGGGTCCAACATAGATTTCTAGAATCTCATGTGTCTATACAATGATATTACCATGGAGAGGACCCACACATAACCACTAAACACATAGTGAAGGGGCACAATCTTAATTATGGGGACCTATTCCCTATTGCATCAAGGAGGGTATGAACTAGTAAATATATAATAGACCCATTCCCTAGTCCGTCCGGGGGGAACCACGAGCCAACCAGTAGTTAGGTGGATACCGCCTTTAACTGTTAGTGGGTAACACTCCATATTTAGATAGATGAACCATTACCTATTGTGTTAATGTGGTACCACTTTGCAGGTAGATAGTGGACTCATACCCTAGTCCGTTAGTGGGTTCCACTCTGTAGGTATAGGTCTCATGCCCTTGTCCTTCTGCAGGGTACCACTATGTAGGTAGTTAGGGGACCAATGATATATTCCATTAGGGTATACAAAATGTTAGGTAGATAGAGTACCCACACCTTATTCCATATAATGATTATCACTCAGTTTGTAGAGTACCCACAACCTAGTCCATTAGGGGGTACCACTATATGAATATCCTTCACAATAACTTATGTTTCTAGGCACATACAAGAGATTATTAATTCTCAGAAAAACTGAATTCATATATCAAAATACATTATTATGTCCACCATCCTGTTTTTTTGTGAAACAAATGATGATAGTTTACCCATAGCTAAAAATATGAGTCCAAAGAAAGGATATGTGTGAGGTAAAAGTAGTAGAGGGATGTAAATGATGTTAAAGGGGTCAACGCGATATGTGGCCCCACTCTTATACCATTAAATTATCCATTAAAATACATTTATCTCGATACATAGAGTAATAAATGGTGTATAAGGTTACAACACTACATGTCTTGGACACCTGATTCCTACTCATGCTCTCATGCCAATGTCCATCAAGTCATGCCCATGTACCTGATCAAGAGCTAGTATATGGTAAATTACTAGTCATGAACATGCCTATGTATTCATTGAGTATATGACAGGACATGAAGAAAATGTCACATGGAGTGTGGGGGTCCCACATGGTGTGTGAAATTTAACTCAACTTGAAAGCCTATCCAATATAGTCAGGGGACTTTTTGTCATATTTTCTTACGACAACACAACAAGTATTTGGATTTTTTTGAATAATTCTATATTTATCACATGGGTAAATTTTAATCCATTTATTCTTCCATTCATGCCCATATGAAAACTATGATTGGTGTAAAATCCCCTCCAATCATCAATTCCATCAATCCTTTGGACCAAAATTAGAATTTGGTTCTCCTGCACAACACCCTCCCATAGCTTGTTGATCAATACTAGGACCAAGATCCATGGGAATAATCACCCAAATATCTACATTAATTATGATCCATCCATAAATCATCATCTTTGTAATCGTTTGGATAAAAACTATGAATATGTGGGTTTGATCATCCTCAACCTTGCCCCCGTAATGTCGACCCTCTACCTCGTAGGAAAATGGTAAAGAATGTGATGATCAATGGGGAAAATAACCCCAAAAAATTTCATCAACATTATTTCGGAAGTTTTATCATCCAAAAATTGCTGGTGGGGAATCCTAGGGGGAGAAACATGGAATTACAAGAAGGTAATTTCAATAAAAAATTTGTAGGGTTCATGTGATGGTAGGAAAATTCCAAAAATAAAAGTATTAAATTAAATGATCATTGATTAATTCAAAAAAATGAAAATTCCAAAAAATAATAATAAACTAACTCAATATTACGTCATTAATTGGTTAATAATTAAGTTTCCAATGATGGAGGATAACTTTTTAATTTTTCGCGCCTCGATTCACCTAGATCCAATTGTCAGTCATCATACAGTCTGAATAATAAAATGTAGAATGATTTTATACTCCTCTAAATGATCCCAGGGTTATGAATATAACCTAGGACAAATAACATAATATATTATTTATAAGGGAAAATCAATTGGTACATTTCATAAAAAATAAAAGAATAAATTATATACTTTTATTGAATTCACCCGCAAAGGGGTACCTCAACCTGATATCCTGAGGTGACCAAATTTTGGTCGTCTTCTGGAAGTCCCAATGCTATAATTTTAATTGTGGTCTTAAATTTTTAATCTGAGACACCTTTTAGAATATATCACATTGTTTTTGAAAAATTTGTGCATGCGTGATGTGAAATATGTGTTACTTTTTTTAAAAAATTCTTTTTGGGCTTACTAGGCCTTATAATCACATGCAGTCACAACAGATGGCTCTAAAAATGTTTTGTATTTTATTTCAATGTATTGTACATGAAAAAACAGTGTCTATAAATCATATTTTAAGGGATTTTTATCACATAGGTGATGTTTTTGTGGGATGTATTTTAATGGAAGACAATGTGGTGTAGCCCTTGACCAAAGACATGATTCAGTAAGTTAAATTATTATATAGTGATGTTATGAAGTTTAAAAGTCCTTAGTTATTGGATCAAGTCCATGTGGGAGTTTTTTTTGTTAGTGTCATAGTACATCCTTTCTATACTTTTATTAGAATTATATTCAATGATTTATATAAAAATAAAATCTTCTTACATATATTTCATTTTTCTTCATGATTTTAGTGTAATAATTTCCTGAAGTATATATATCATTGATAAGGTCAAAGTATTTCCACGATGTGATAATAACCTTAATGTGTTGTGAAAAAATTATTTAATATAGTTTTGTGGTTGGGTAAAAAAAATGACGTGACACATAGTATATACGCTGTTAGTTATGATATCTATTAAAAAAATTATAATTATCATAAATTTCACACTTGGTAATAAGAAATATGGGATATTATGTGAAATTTCCCTCCAGTATGAATCATTCATGTTTTCGTGTCATCATATATTCCAATATGTGGTCTTTTATAATTTTACGTGGAATTTAATAATAACATTATTACATGTTACAACTCGAATAATTAGTTTTATTTGATAATCCAAGATGATAATAGTTCATGGATAAGTTAAATATGTTGGGTGTGTTATATGTGATGAGTTATTAAAGGATATGTTGAGGAAGGATATTACATTCTATCATTATGGAAACTAGTATCTCATACCATTGATTGGAATAGAAATATCAACCTGAATTCCATGTCCATGGTGTGACAACATGTTTATTTGGGATAGTCAAAGAAAAACATATCATGTATATAGTTTTCTGACATAAATGTGCAACCTGATTGATGTGATATTTTTAAAAGGAGATTTTATTATACAGTGAGAATTTGTATATGGCTATGTGATGGGAAATCAATTTCATTCCCTTGGATTAATTTACCTGTTTCATGATTTTAATCATTGAATTTATTCATGATCAATTAATTTCAACATGAAATAATCCTAGAGTGGAACACACAAACTATTTTTTTCAATATTGATTAAATTATATTTAAATTTAAATAATAGATATAATATTATTATAAATTCAAAAGACTAAATTTATTCAGGTTTTATGGATCAAAAATATTTACTGTTGAATGTAATATTTAATATATATTCATCCATTGATTCTTTTATTGATGACCGGAGAAACCAATATTGTGTCCAATGAATATTATTAATTAAAAAGATGATGAAATTATATTTATAATTATGGAAGTTTCCATGAACCACAAAATAATAATAATATTATTATTATTATTATGTTATATTGGGTTAATTAATGGTTGTATTATTATATAAGTACTGACATATAATTAAATTACATTTTAACATAAAACCCAGATCTATAAATATAACTTTATGTCTATTGTGTGGAAACTGAAAAAAAAATTAGAGAATCATTTGGAATAATTAAATTATTTACTGACACCTCCTTCTTTCTCCCTCTCAAGAATGAGAAACATAAAAGAGATTCCTTACAGACATAAAAATAAATTATCAACATGAAAAACATAAGATGATGAATTTTATGTGCAGGATCTCTAAAGTCAACTGTTGTTTCTCAAAGATCAATGGAGAATATGCAGATCACCAATAGAGGGATTCTACTCTTAGATCCTCACAACATAACCAAGGAAATATGAAAAGTGTGTTTCATAAGATCATCATAAGATGATGCATTTATTTTTATCATATCAAAATAATTTAATAATAAATTTAATGTTCAAAAAACATTTTTTTGGGGTTAGTACAAAATATTTTTAAAATAAATTTTATATATATCACACACTACTGCAGGATTCCACTGCATCCATGTGCATCAATCATAATTCATGAAATTTGAACATCATGTGGCCATGATTCATTTGATGGAAACATTATAAAAAATATTTATTCCCCTCATTTGGTTTCCCTGACATTGAAAATTTAAAATGGGAATTAAGTGGTGAAAATAAGGGGGTCTTGGATAAAACCCAATAAAAAAGTGTGCCATTGGTTATTCCTAGGGTGTATCATTTGATTTAGTGTGTTTTACTTTTATGTGCACCATTAATTTAGTAACTTCAGGTGGTTGATTAGTGAATGATACAAGTGACTTGGATTAACATGGACATAATTACTCATAAAAAAATCAATCCATTGAATGGGAATGGATTTAATATGCCCATTGGATTTTATCATGAGTATATTAACATAGAATTACGTGAAAATACCCCACCTGGATTCAACTTCTTTCACATTATAATTACTTAGTTAAATCCCTTTTAGATTTATCCTTGTGACTATTGACAATCAATGTTGTGGGGGGAAATACCCCTTATATTTAGCCAGATATCTATTTTCTTTTAATAGATTGGATATACACCCTAGTTATAACATTGATCCATTGAATTGAAATTCATAGGATGTTCACCTTGAATTTGGCTTTGGTCCTAGGGTTATATAATTCATATGAGTCACTCCTTGAATTAAAATGTTCTCATAGTATCCTGGAATTCCTTGAACTTCCTCCTTGAATTGTTCCATGATCCCAGGTATATGGAATTCACTGCATATGCTCCTTGGGTTTTTTTATTCTTATTCACAAGGTGTACCATGTACATCAATATCCAACACTCTAATAAGTGTGTATAGTGGATATTGAGTGTGGTATTTTACCAAAGTATATAAAAAGTTATTTTAAATTATATATATCATTTAATATGCACATCAGTATGGAATTTTACTCTTGATGGATATATTTTTAAATGGAAATAGTGGTGACCTGATTCTTGATAATCACACCCTTCTCAAGCCCTCCTTGATACTCGACAAGACATCATTATTATATGGTGTTTATAGGGAATATAAACTATGATTATTTCATGAATGTTATCCATTATAGAACATAAGATAAGGGACTTGGTTATGACTCAAGACTAATTTGTATAGTTCTTTATATGTTTTCCAATTTTTGTTTTATTTGATGTTTGTATATGATCTACTTGTATGTATAATTTTCCTGAGATGTAAATAGATTCATTTTTATATCAGATGGGTCATGTGATTGAATAAAACATTAGATGATGTTATATTTTTATCGATTTGGTTGTATGTTATTGTCATTTAATTTCTAATGTTATTGCAATCTAATATAAAGGTGTTGTATCTCCAATAAATTTCCTTAGAAGCTCATTTCTAATCGGTATCCTCTATCATACGAGGAGGAGAAACTGAGGTCCTATTAATCTATAATATTGTTATTATGTATTGTGCTAGGAATGTTATATTACAAAGTGGTAATAGATCTAATACCTATCCAATAGTATAGTGGTAATGTATAGTCTTGAGGTGTTGTGTCTATAAAGTATGATTTATGATTTAATTGGATTAATATATATCACCCTTTGGAAATTGAGACCCAAAAGACTATATGATATATTCCATGTAAAAAACATACTCCATTCATTTCAGAATACCACTATATTCAAACTCTTTATTTAATAATTCTTATCCTGGAGTAGTGTCAGCATTGGTGACCTCCATTGATGTTTTATAGGTTGTGTGTGAGTGAGAAATAAGAAACAAAATAGGAATATTTGTTTTCTTATTGTAATATTCATTAGTTTGATTTGTATTCCTAGTGGGTAATATCATATGGGGTTTTGGGAGGGAATCCATGGTATTTCAGTAGAACCATGGGGTCAGATGAGTGGGTTTATGACCCATGGAGGTTGGGCCATCAAAATTTGGTATAAAGCCCTTTTCTTATTTCAAAAAATTTGGGAAAGATAGGTTGGAGATAGGTAATTATCATAAAATTTTATAAAATGCATTATTATGACTAGTTGACACATGTATTAGGGAAGTTCCATGTTTCTTGGGATGTAATTATTGTTTTAGTATTAATTTTTTCTACATACGTATTTCACCTAGAATGACACACATGATTTAAGGATTATTATTTATGGGATTTTTTTAATTTATAAAATGGAAATAGATTACGTGTACATGTATCATGTTAGGTACAATGGATTAACCTAGAATTAAAAATACTTCTTATGATTGGTCACTTGGATATATTACTGATGATAATTGTTTAAAGTGTATGCATAAAATTATATGGAGTTTTCAAAAATAAATTAATAGAAATATATTATATCACTTATTTCCAAAATTATTAAATAATTATAATAATTACTACAGAATAGTTTTGTTATATGGTTTCAACTAAATAAAATTCACGATACAACCTAAAGATTTTGTTCTTATATAACTTTTGATTTATATTTTATTTAATTAAGCCTCTTGTATGAAATGGTTATAGGAAAAAATGAACCAAAATAGTAGTGATCCAACATTAAAATGATATTAATGTTGAATATAGATGTAAGGGTCTATAGGGAGATTTATTTTTAGATACTTATTTTATGGGGTGTAAAGTACTGTGGGATATTGTGACTATTATTCCTTTCCAAAACCGTGATATGATGAACAAGTATGGTAATTTTAATTGAGTTGGGTGTTTAGAATTATATATTAACAGCTCTACAATATACTCTATTAGAGTCATAGGAAGTTTAAAGGGAGGAAGCAACAATTATTTATTGATTAGAGCCTCATATAGAATTGTTCAAGAGATAGATGTATAGCTCCAAGGGCGATTACTTTGGGTTTTAAAATTGATAGAGAGAGAATAAATGAATTATTAAAATAATGTTAGATATTATTGGGTTGTTTTAGCAATAAAATATCCCCTTAAAATGGGGTGAGTGGTCCCATGATGGTTTTGTTTTTGGAAGACTCTAAGAATTGTATTTCTGACCATCTAGAGAAACCACTATAAATGAGGGTCTTTTTTCATTATGTGTGTTCTTTGAGGGCTATTGAAGTATTGGTGTGATTTCTCGGCCTAATAAGACTAGTACATGAGGACTAACTGGAAGTATATTCATACCATGTTTTTTGACCATTTAATTTCATAAAATATAGTGATCAAGCACCTTGAGTGGGTAGGTATGTTAGATATGAACAACTCCACCCATTTTATGGGTTCATAGTGATTTATCCCAAGATTATTGGGATGAGGTGATGAGAGAATTAACATTATAATATAACCAAATATATGAGATAAAATTTCAAGTGAATATATATTTTTTGTTATTATTATTTCATAGGTGGTGAATTTTTCCATCATTACTCAGAGAAACATAAGAGATACTCAAGGTTCTTGGATGTCAGCTTCAACTATTGGGAGCGATAGAGGTTTTTTGGGTTGCATAAAGCATAATTAATTTGGATCATAACTATAATATAATGGGAATGGTAAATAGGGTCATATTTTTGGTAGGTACCATCAGTGCTGCAGTCTTACACACATATGTTCTCAATCTGACTTGGCTCCACTAGAGTGTCGATTTGGTGTGAGGATTTGGCACCTATAGAGGTTTTCAAGGAGCATATAGTGAATTTCTAGTGATAATTTATTATGTCACCAATATATGGTAGAACATGGGGCAATTTCAATGGTGAGAAGCTTGAGCCCCACTTTTCATCCTATTTGGGGTTAAGGGAATGGTTCCTAGAGCTAGAGGAGCTAGAGAGAATATGGTAGTAAATTCAATGGAGTTAGATAGGACTCATGGTTGTGGTACATGAAAAATATATTTTGTTCATACTACCCCCCATTTATTAGGATATTATAAAATCTAAAATCAATGGTATTGTTCTAATAGTCTTTACATTAGATTCTTCATTGTTTATAACATGAAATTCATATTCATTTATAGGTTCCTAGTTTATAAAAGGATTAGGGAATGCTATGGAGTATCTATACAAAGTTATTTCTATTGATACACATTTAGTGGTATGATGCAATGTAATTGTCAACTATATTTTATGTGAAAGTGTTTAGTGGTTATATTATTCCTTGATATCTCATTTTATTAGTGATGTCAATTTCCTATTTTATTTTTGGTAAGGATTAGTTTGTTCCATAACAATCTAATATTGATGGTTAAAAATAATGAATGTTTTTAACCTCTCATTAGGTTGGTAATAAATTTTATTTTATTGAATGGGATATTCATGTAGGTTTTGAATCACATTATTATATGTCGCTAGGTAGGATTACAACTCATGCTAATTTAAAGGTTTTAGATGATGGTGAAATGAAAGTGGTAATATTTCCTCCTATTATTGATATATTCAAGGGCGTATTTTTAGAATATTTATCAGGGATTCCACATGATATGGAGGATGATTTTTCTATTGAACTAGTAATAGAAACATACCCTATTTTCATTCAACATTATATATTGGATCCCATGGAGCTTTTGAAATCTTAATGATTAGTTGGAGGACCTTGACGAAAATGAGTTTATTTGGACATGTAAATATTTTCAAGGTTCTCCAATTTGTTTTATTAACAAGGTAGATCTACCCTTCTAGTTATTCATAAAATAACTAATATTGAACCACATAATTATTAAGAATTGTTTTCATCTTCCACTCATAAATAACATGTTTGATCAGCAGAGAGGTTTAGATTCATTTATAAGATAATATTTTGATAATTTTATCACAAGTGGTGGCTGAGATCTTAAAATATACCTTGAACTATATTTATAAGTATGTATGGTTTATATATGTATTTGGTGATGTTGTTCAGTATGATGACTATACCATCATTAATTTTCAATATGATGAATCTGGTATCAATTTTTTACATAATAACTTATCTGGAAATTTTCATCAACAACATTCAAATGTACCGTAGATTGAGGGAGCATAAAAAATAACATTCGGTGATTATTTTGTGTAAACATAAAGATTATCCACATTATTAAATCCTCTCTATGGTCAATATTTGGATCAACCAGTTCCATTTTTTATGGTATGTATAATATAAGGATGGAGTATCCACAGACCATTAAAATGAGAGAATATTTTATTCTTGGGAGATACCACAGAATGTTTTTGAGATATGTATCTTTCTAGGAATACGTGATTAATATTGGATATTTATCTAAGAGTTATAGTTTTTGGTAGAAATAATGAAATTAATGATCTATAAGGGAGTTATATTTTTTTGATTATCTATTTAGAAGATAAAATTTCAAGAACTAAAGATAATAATGATTATAGTGTTGATTTTTACCTTACTTGATCATGGTTTGAAATAAACTATTTGTTGTGACACATTTGGATTTGAGATGGGAGATGTTTTGATACCATATTGGAATGTGTTTGGTTACTGACCAATGAAGTTGAGACTTCATGAATATAATTATGAAACACATCACATTGAATTATAAATAGTAGAGAACACCTTGAGTTCCAGGAGGAATTACCTATTTATTTTGTGGTTCATGTTGTATATTGACAGTAAGAGACTTATAAACATATTCTCATAATAGTACACATATATACAGTAGTGAAGGATGGTCCACTATTTATAGTCCTTTGATTTTGAGTTTTCTTACACCCCTGTAAGGGTAATGTGGTTGTTGATGCATCCATCATGATTACTTATGAATAGGTAATTTATAATTCCAGTGGTGATTAGTAGTTGATGCCTCTATTTATAGAGATACTTTTGGTTGGTTTGGGGTACTAGGGTCGAATGACCAATACATCATTCTCTATTTCTTCTTCAATTATCATATAAATAAAGATGAGGAAATTGTTAGATCCAAAGTGTTTATCCCTAAGGTGACAAAAGTTTTGTTGGGTTTACCACCAAACCACACTCTTATTGATGACAAGATTCTGTATGACCACATTCATGTCTTGGTTCCCATAGGCATGTGTGATTATATTACTAGGAAATCCCTATAATTAATGTTTTTTTCACCCATGTCTAACAAAAATGTACCATAAAATACATATGAAATATTTTCTGGATGGGAATGAAGTGGGACATAGTAGTTTTTCCACATCATGCCCCCATATAGGTAAGGGGAAGATGAGCACAAGTATCATGTTGTCCCTCTACAAATACTTTGTAATATGAAGTTATAATGAGATTATATAACTAGATATTTAATAATATTTTTCTATGGACATAGCATGGAAGAGACATAGTATCGGTGACCACAGGTGGGCTTAAAAAAGTAGTTCCCTTTATAAAAATTCTAGACACCTTCTCAATGGATGATCAGGGGAAGATCTATATTTAGGAGATAATATTTTTATATGGGACGAATAGAAGTATTTTTTGGATAGGTACACACACATTACATCACATTAATTATAATATTTTCATAATGTTATTTGAATACATATGACTCGAATCTCTACCAATCTCCCATAATCAGAAATAAAATCAAATCATATTGTTCAGATCATAGAAGACTTATTGTGGGAATTTGTCTTGGATTTTTTTTCTTGGGAGAAACCCAATACCCTCTTATATTTTTACTATAATAATAGTTATTATGTTTCCATACATATGTCTTCCATTGATTCTTTATATAGAAGTTCATGTCATTTGACTCTGATTTTTTTTTGAAGTGAGGGAGTATGTGATTATCATGTTAGGTCCAATGAAGGTGAAATCATATCATATTTTGATTAACCAAAAATGGATGGAGATAACCTTGAGTAGGAGGAGTCTATCAATTTAATAATTAAATCATGATATTGATTTCATGGAGTGGGCCCACTTATTTTTAAAAGTTTCACCAATATATGTACATTATTGTGTTCATAAGATGAAACCCCGATACATTGGGATGTTTGTGATCATCATGGGGATTAATTTGGTACTATATTTATGGGTTTTACTTTATAAATTCACTTCAATGAATGATGTATTCTCTGTATAATATATTTTAAAAAATAACCCCCATCAATATCATGTGATCACTACCTATGATATTATGTTAGATGTTGATTCTTCAATGGAGGATCATCTATTTTTTGTTATTGATTAGAGAAAGAGGACCCCTTGTGGTATAATGATTCATTTAGTTAATGTGAAGTGAACTCACAATAATATCAATTATGATATTTGGGAGAGTTTGTGTTATGTGTGGACTAAATGGACATAGTTTTACTTTAATGAGTCTTGGTTATGTTTGGAAGTTCATCTTGAGGATGATGTGATTATTTATGAGAAGGTTCCAAAACCATGTTCTTTCTAATGGTGTAGATCCATTTATTCCCACATAACTTTATTTATATATTATTATTAGTATGTAATTATTGAAATTTGGGGTGGCCTTAATGGCGGTTCTTTTATTTATAGACTAAATGTGTAGAAAAAATATTTCCAGAATAAGGCCCAAAGTTAGTGTTAACTATTTAAAAAAACCATTTTGAGAGTAAATTCATATAATATTTATACCATGATAGTGATAAGTGTCCATTATAACAATTAAAAACTATATTAAATCATAGAGCTATTTTCCATTGATTAAATCTAGTTTACCTATCCTTTTATTTTAAAAATGTAGGATGTGGTTATTAAAATAAAATGAAAAAATATTTATTGAACTATTTATCATGTGACGAGGGACAATCATGTGGGATGTCGTTAACTAAATAATGGAAACAACATGGTTGTTTTATGATTTGGAAAATATTGTAGTAAAATTGTGTTGTTTGGCTAGCAATATAATATCAGGGTTTTACAAGATTTCACTTTTAAAATTTTAATATCAAATCCCTCCACATTCTCACTAAAATTTGGCAATCCCTCTCCTAAAAAATTCTTCTTCCAATTCCTCATTTATTTGTGGTTTATTCTATGATTTTTTTTGTTTTATCATAATTTTTTTCTATGTGCACTGATTTAGGTATGTTAATTTTTTTTCTACACTATATCTTTGTTTTTATCTCTTTCTATTGATATCATGTTGTTTATTCCCTATTTCTTAGTTTTTATTTTAATTTATTATTCACTATATTTGAACTAGAATCAAAAACAATTTTTCATTGATTGAGATTTAAAGTGTATATGGTTTGTGTTCTATATTTTATCCCTCAAATTATCACTTTTTTTATTTTGTGTGTGATTTTCTATTTTGTAGACATAATTTGTTCTCTGAAAAAAAATATGAACACATGTATTATTGTCCTAATTAATGAAATCAAACCTTAAAAAGTGTAAATATTTATCTAATTGAAAGTTCATTGTAAAAAAATTTCTCCACTGGTGGTGTGGTTTATTTAGAGAGTTTAAAATGTTAATTATGAAATTACCGAAGGGTACAATGACCATGAGATAGTGACCCAATGAGGTGTAGGGGATTCCTAGAGAATATCCTAGTCTCCCATGTGTGTTACTTTTATATGAAACCTAAAATAATTGTCTTCATATTTGGAATAAAATAATATGACTCATGAAATGGAATTCCTTGTAAATTCACCCTTGTTCATTCATTGAGCTAATGAATGGGAATTACTTTGATATCCTCATTAGATTTTGATTTGATCCTATTAAGTTAGAATAGATTGGGGTAATCCCATTGGGATTATTATAAATGTTTATTTATGTGGAATTAATTGTGTAAATCCCATTTTTATTAATCCATAATCATTTTAAAAAATGGATCTTTTCCTCGATAGTGTACAAGGCACAAAACATCATGCTTAATATAATTATGAAATAATATTATTTTAAATATAAATATTACAACTGAGACATTAAATTGGAGGGTAAGAATAATATTAAATACTTTATGATATATGTATATATATTCCATTTTCAACATAAATTTACTAATAAATTCATAATAAATAATAAATCAATTTTTAGAAAAGTAATTTCATTCTTTAAAAATATGTTTTATTAAAAAAAAGATTTCTATAGTTTTTTTTGTGGATTATTATTATAATTAATATATATGGATTTTATAAATGTTTTTGATAAAAATAAATTAATTTTTTAAATAAATATATAAAAATTAAATTATAGTTAGATTTTTGGATTTTACATAAAATATCGATTTTTTTATGAATAAAGAAAAATACTATTTTTTTGAATATCATTTATTTTCAAAAAAAAATAATTAATTTAAAAGTACCATTATATTTTTAATATGATTTAAATTAACATAATTACAATTTATTTATATTTAATTCAATTAAATATTTTTTATTCATCTTTACGATGGATTTTAATAAAAGTTGACTTTTATTTTTAAAAAATATTATATTTCTGAAAACTGTTTTAAAGTTAATAACATTTCTCGTTATTAATTCTTTTAAAAACACATAATGAAGAATAATATAAATGAAATTTTTAGTTTATATATCAATAAATATTAATTTAAATTCATACAGTGATTATTACTATAAATAGAGTTAATATAGAATCATTTTTTTCTTGAAAACTACATCTATTGAAAACTCATTTTTTATCACCACTATGGGTTTAATATTAAATTAAACTTCTCAACATAATTTCACTGTAATTTGAAAAATGTATTCAATATTTTTAATCACAATATTTTATATGATCTAATATGGACAAATTCATTTTATATCATAATGAATAGTAAAATCAGTAAAAATTAATTTCCATAGATAAGGTAAAAACAAGATTACATATGGTTTAAAATAAAATTAAAATGGTTAAAATGACCAAAAAAATTTATAAAATCTTTTGTATGCCCATATTCAGAACATATAATGTATAATACTCTATAATTTGACATTTAGTAGACTTTTGGAATGTTTGATAATGTGGGTATGCCATTTTCTCTTTAAAAATTATTAATGTTCCACTAACCTTGCTTTTAAATTTACATCCACTATCATATCATATTTAGACATTTCAATATATTTAGAATGGCCAATACCTAACCTAATATCTTAGTTACATCCATCCCCACTACCTTGATTGAATAATTTGATCATAAATCCATCCTATAATAGATTTCGGTGCTTACATAAGGTGGTATCCCAGAGAAGGGGTATCATGTTTAACCAAGAATTTATATTTTATTTCATCTTCCAAATCCATCAATTATTATTAAATTATTTTAATATAATAATAGCAGTACATAAAAAATACTTGTATTTTATTATGTTTATGGAACATCCGAAATCCATTTACACCTTTATATTTTCCTCTTATGAATTTTCATAATGATGGAAACTATATATATGATATTTTAAAATATTTATAATTTTGGATATATTATTTCACATTGAACTTATTACATTCCCTTTTTGGGGCATACGTTATCATTTTTCATGCGTTTGGAGAACTTCAACATTGTAGATCAGTATTATTTGTTTTCACGGACATGTTACATGGAATGTAAAAATGATAAATATAATGAATATGCATGATATATATGATATAATGATGATATTAATGGCTTATTTATCATTTTGAAATTATAATATATCATATCCTTTCTTAATCTAAAAAAAGATAATTTCATTTGTGCATATGTGTGGACTACCACCTCTATGAAGTGTTGTGATTCTTTTTTCCATCACCACAACACATTAATGATATAAATAAGTATATATAATGAAATAATATTGTATTTATGATATTATTATCAGAATTTAATTATAAAATATTTCATACCACTATTTCATAGTGATCATTTAAAAATGGAAACCTTTTTCACATTTACATATGACATACCGTCTCTATAATTTTAACATAGTTCATTTAACATAACCTTATTTCATGATTGGATTAAAATGTATAATTTATATTCAAATATTATAATTATTATATAATTATTCTTATATATAGGTTTAAAAAATTTTGACTTTTACCATGGTCAACAAACTATTGATATTTGGAAACAACGAACCGAACATACTCAAGACACACAACATGGACCTAACTGAATAATAACTTAAATATATCCCTATAAAATTGTAAAAAAATAATTTATTTAGGAGTTTTTATACATATAAAAGTTTATTAATAAATAAAATAATTTATTTAATATTATTATATTAAGTTAAAAGAAAATACAAGGAATATACAGAATAGATGTAAGGGTTTCTTGTCTCACTTTTTATTTCAATGAGACATTTGACATATTCAACACTTATATTTATTATAAATTGCATATAATTCCCCTGAATTTATCTTATTAATATTTTCATGAAAATTATTTGGAGTTATGAAACCATACATGGTTCTCTCTTCCATGAGGTTTTGATCCAGATATTACCAATTAAGTAAGAGATATCATCACAATATCCTTTCCTTGATGAATATTTTGATGTTATGCACCTATGATATTTTTGATATGTTTATATAGACCCTTTGAAAATTTGTATCAACAATTTATCTATTCACATTTAATTTAAATATCATTATAATGTTATTATTTCATGGGAACTCTAATTCAAATGTTTCCAAAGTATTAAGGGATTATTCTTTAAAAACTCATCGCCTAAAGGTTTCTTTAAAAATATATTTCTATTTAAGGTAATTTTGTTAAAATAATTTTAAAAATCATGTTATATGGACATAAGATTTTTATAGAGGAAGTTGTTTTCATTTGCTAATTTTTTTCCAAAAAAATGAATCTTTGTACGAAATGTTTGACTTTCATTACAAAAGGTAAAAGGAATATTCTATTTTAATTAGTAGGACAACAAAAATTTTTCCCACAACCATAATCATTATTCTATGTTGGTATTAAAAGAAATGAATTAATTTTTTATTCAAATAAAAACCAAATTACCCATTTAATTGAGTATTATGGTGTTAAAAATTATTTTTAGAAGAAAATGTTATTTTGGTATTGAAAACATTGTTTTAAAATAAATGGAAATCTTGATATCTGAAATAGTTTTTTATAGTGTATTATTATAGTTTTAAAATATTTTTATGATGATAGTGAAATATTTAATAATTAATTATTATGTTATTTATTTGGGGCATTATTTATGATGAATTTTTGTTTTGTTATAGGCTATATATGGGTAGTTCGGTGATAAATCATTAGTGGTGGTGATGTTTTTTTCCAAAGATGTGTAGTCCTATAAAAATTGAGGATTGGTGTCTCTATGATAAAACATGGATTGGTGGGTCTATGATAGTCCCCACAGTCAATGGGTAATGTGGAGGTGGAAGTCATCAATAATGGGTATTCCATTTGTTTGTGTGATATGATGATAAAGTTCCAAGATTATAAAATTTTTTCATTCTTTCAATGAGTTATAAATGTTTCCTTTGATCAATATTGACATTCCATGTCACATTATTATTTAAGATGATGAATCTCTAATTTTTTAACTCTATTTTACATTCCACATTTTTATTGATCTAATTTTATGGGAATTTTTTTATCAAATTTATTTCTCACGCACTTTGATTATGTCATCATACCCTTATGCTCATCTTATTATCATAATTAAATTTTAATTTTAGATGCTTATGTTTAATCATATGGAGAATTTGTGATCACGTTTATTTTTTTCATTTTCACCATGTCACCATGAATTAGGTTTAAGGAATTATTTGTCGAAGGTTTTTATATAGATGATGATTATGACATAATTTGAAATAATAAAATCCCTATAATATTGGAGAAAAGGTCATTTAAAAATTGGGTATTGTTTATGTATGTGCTTATCCTAATTCTAAAAAAACTCTATAGATAAATGGTCATTGGATTTGTATGTGATACAATAATTACTTTTGATAAAATATGTTTTGGTTAGAGAAAATTTGGTTACCATTATCAGTATCAAATCCACAGATGAAATGTTTAGGATTTTAGGGCCTGATCCCAGAGTGTGGGTTCATGGATTTTGTTGTTGGTATTAATTAATGGTTTAGATAACTTTTTAAATTTGTATTTTTTCCATTTGAAGTTATATAAAGAGTAATTTATACCATCATAGGTTTATAATATTAAGAATTTTCATAATTTCACATTCATACACGCCACTTTTTTAGGATTTAGGTGATGTGATCCTAAAGTGAATAATGATATTTTAGGAGATTTTTTATCAGGTTGTTGTGTATATAAATATCTGGTTAATGTTAAGAATTGATTCACATTTTTTATAAATAATTCTTAATAATTGATAAATTTTTTTGTGGTTTATATGACATAGGATATTAATGTAATTATTGGATCTTCTGTTTTATCACATAGATAACCAGAGGATTGAAAATCTATTTGTTGACTAAGTGAAAAAAGCTATTTTAAAAAGAGATCATAATTATTTTGTTCATTAATTTTGAAAGGTATGATACGTCATTTGAGGATAAAATAATATTTATGATGTTGTTATTTAGGAATGATTTAGTTTCAAACATAGGTATTAATATTGAAATTTTTAGATTAATGTCTTATTTCATCATATGAGGGTTTACTCATTTTAGGAATTATATTACTTTTTGATAACTATTTTAGATAATTCATAAAGGTTGGTTAAATACATATTTATCCATTTTATGTATTTATGATCCACTTGAAGATGATTTTTGTGCTTCATAAATGAGAAAAATTCATCTTGAATACTAATCATTTAGATAGAATGATGTGATTATGGTAGAAATTGATTAAAGGATGAAATTATACTCATAAGGTAAGTATATTAGAATATTGTATGAGTATATAGGGTAAATTAATTCCTAAAATATAGGAAATGTTCATGAAACAAAATTTTTATCCCAATACCTATATATTTGATGATTCAATAGTCATTTAACCCATCACTGATTTATGGTATTGAGGTACTTAACTTTCTGTTGATCATTCAATTTAATCTGATCAATAATATCCATTACAATCCCTAATTATTTATTATTTTTTCCAATGACCATAACAACATTTTAAATCAATGTTATCATATGTGACAACCTAGTTATTTGATGACCTTAATATTTCCCTTTTCCTTTTTTAGAGAATCTTTTAGTAACCTCATTTATGATATCAGTTTCGAAAAATTGTATTTTCAAATTTCCAACCAATAATTACTATGATAAATTTAAAATTTATTGGAATAAATTTATTAAAATGGGGAAATTTTAACACCGTAATATTTTAAAAAATTAATCTATGCTCAATATCATATAAGACAAAAAAAAATAAGCTAAAACAAAATAACTAAATACTTTTATTTTAAATACAAAATTTATAACCTAAAATTTTAATCGGAGGGTAATAATAGTATTAAATTGATTATGAATTAAATATATATATATATTCCATATTCAATATAAATGCAATGATAAATTCTTAGTAAACAACAAATCTATTTTTAGAATATTAGTTTTATACTTCAAAAATATGTTTTCATAAAATAATGATATATATTTCAATTTATGGGTAAATAATATAATTAATTTATAAAGATTATATAATATTTATTTAATAAAATGAAATAAAATTCTAAAAACATCAAATAAAAATTTAATTAGGTTGAATTTTTTAGATTTTTTTAGAAAATAATGATGTTTTAGTGAATAGTTAGACAATTGTTTTTGTAAAAATGTCATTTCATATCAATATAAAATGTAATGTAAAAGTAAGTTTTCATGTTTAATATGATTTAAAGTAAAATAATTATTTTTAATTTATATTTAATACACTTAGTTACATTTGAATCATCTTTATAAAGGATTATTATATAGGTTTATTTTTGAGTAAAAAAATATTTTTCGATAAACTGTTTTAATGTGAATTATGGTTAAAAATTTTAGTTAATAGAATAAATACCTAATAATGAATATTTTGTATAATATTTATATATTATAATTAAATAAATATTAATTTAAATCATTAAATTATTATTAATATTATTTATTTTAATATAAAATCATTTTTTAAAAAATATCACTTGGAAACTAAATTTATCATCGCAACTATAGTTTCAATTTAAAATCAACTCCTTTCAGCTATATGAATTGAATTTATAAAAATTAATTTCATAGTTGGAATAAAAATTATTTATATTATATAATATTGTCAAATTATTTTCTTACCATAATAAATTGTAAAATCACCAAAAATTAATTATTGTAGTTAAGGTTATAACATGTTAATAGGGGGTTAAACTAAAATGATTAAGGAAAAAATGACCTAAAAACAAATGTAAAATATATTTTATTTAATTATTTAGACCTTATAATATCTATTTCTATTTATTGGTCTATTTTCATAATTTTTGGAGGTTAAAAACATTGGTTTTCACGTTTCTTCTCAAAAATTACATGTGCACCAGTCACCATACTTATAAAGGTCCACCCCCTATCGTCTATTTTTTAACACCATCAATGACATTTTTCATAGCCCTTAACATAAAAAAACATTATTACTACCCCATAATTTACCCAGATATATTATTTTTATCATAATTCCACCATATGATGGATACTAGGGCATACATAAGGAGGTTGTCCGTAAAAGAGGTATTATTTGTAACAAAATTTTATTAATTTATTTATATTTACACCAGCTTCAAATATCCTTAAAATGTTATGATATCTTAATAATATTATCTAAAATATAATGAAATTTTATTATGTTATCTTAATAACCTAAATACTTCTCATCTTTTGTCAAATGGGATACAAAATCATCATTCATGTTTAGGACAGACTACATGCTCACGAACCCATGTCATTCATTTTTAATCATTTCCTCTCATGGATTGTTATAATTAATAATTTAAAGTATATATTTTAATTTTTAACATATTTATATTACTTGAGATATTATATCACATATTATTTCTTAATATATTTTATATAGGGGATAGAATAACGTCACTAATGTGTATGGTGGACTACTGCCTCACGAAACTATTTGTGTTTTTTCTCACTAAATCCTTCCATGTAAGGCATTGAGGAATAATTTACTAAATATATATGATATAAAATAAATTACTATTACTTTCATGACATATTTATCATTTTTAATATATAATATATCCTTTTATTTTTTCACTGAAAACAATAACATCATTTGTTTGTATGTGTGGACTACCACCGCCATGAAGCAACATGATATTATGTTTTCATCACCACCACACATGAATGATATATATACAAGTATATTTAATTAAATAATCTGATATTTAATATATTTTTAACATTATTTAAATATAATATCTTACTTACCTCCTTTCTATAATGATAATTGAAAAAATGGAAATGTTACTCATGTATACATATATAATATATTCTCTAGGATTACAACATAATTCATTTTTCTTATCCATATTTAATTATTGTTTTTAAAATTTTTGTTTATGTTTAAATATAATAAATATTATATTATTAGTTTTCTTTATATGTTCAAATAATGATCTCTGTGACCTCGTTCAACACTCAGATGCGGTTTTGAAATTATGAACTAAACATCTTCAAAACACCTAACATTGACATGACATATTATGTATTTAAATATATCATTAGAAATAAATTAAATAAATTAAATAGATATAGGTTATTAAAACTGAAAAAGGATATAAAAAACCAAATAATTTAGGAATTATTATCATACATCAGATAAAGGATATATATGTAAATGTTGCACTCTAGGAAAAGGTTTCTCATCATACTTATAATTTCTATGAGTCATATTTATTATTTACCACTTGTTTTTATTATTTGGTGTATATAACACTCATGAATTTATTTTATGGTTAATTTCATTATAATTATTGGTATTTATGATTCTATATGAGTTTCAAGAAGATTTTATCCTGAGATTAACAAAGCAGTAAGGGACTATGTATCAATTTCCTTTCATTGGGCATATTTTGATGTTATGAACCCATATAAATTATTAGGTGTATATACATATCATATTTCATTTTACATTTTTAATTCATATATTTTAATTATATATAAATATTTTTTATTGACTTTATTATTGGGGATTGTGTTTCTAATGTTTTAAAAGAGGTATGATAAATTTTATTACAAAATAACCTTTTAATGTTTTCCTTCAATCTATCTCTCCTTATCTCCCTCTCTCTCTTCTATTTTAATGTTTTGAAAATTACTTTTTGAATTTAATTACATTGATAAGTGTGTTTTATATGGAAAATATATGTATTCCGTTCAAAAAATTTATTAAAAAAGGAATCATAGTATGTAATGTTTGGATTTCTTTATAAATAACCAAAGAAATGTTCTGTTTTAACATGTATGGTGAAAATGAATTTTCCAAAAACCATAACCATTATTGGAAGTTTTAATTCCTCTACATGAATTTATGATTTTTTCAATGAAAAAAACTCTTTCCCTTTTTCTGATTATTTTTTATTGAAAATTGGTTTTATATGAAATGCATATTTTAGTATTGAGATTTGGTTTTAAAATTTTTTTGGAATTTTGATATATTAAAGGGGTTTTCATTTGGGATTAGAAGTTGTTTTAAAAGTGTTTAATGATGGAAATAGAAGACCGCTTTATTTTTTATTATTTTATTGTTCTTAGTAATTGTTTATTATGATGGGTCACTTTGTTTTTAACAATGAATGGGTTGTTTCATGAAAAAATAATTATGGGTGGTTAAATTAGTAACCAAGGATGGTTGTTTACATGATTAACCAATAATTGGTGGTTCAATTATATTGCAAGAATGGTTGGTCTTATAATAACTTTCCAATGAGTTGGCTCTCCATAGATAGAAGTTGATCATACTATTCCTTCCATTGGAAATACTGACATGATGACTATATTCTAAGATACTGATACATTTTCATTATGCATGTTATGAGTTATATATATTTCCATTTATGAATATTGATATCACATGGAGCCTATATATTGATTCTGATAAATCAGTACTTTTTAAAAGCTATGTTACATGCCACATTTTTATTGATCCAAATTAGTGGGTATGGGATATCTTATATTATGATCATGCAATTTGATTATGTTGTGACATAACTGTAGTAAGCTCAGAGCCAGTGTATCCTAAAATTACATTTAAATGATTATAAATAACTAAATCCTGATAGATAGTAATCTTATTAAACCAGATAAAAAAATGAGTCTTGTTTTAAAAATGATTAAAATAGTTACAATAAAAAATTTTCTTTCTTGGATAACTTTATTCAATCTATGACATCCTTTCATTTCTTTCTTAGTACACTTATTGGATTAATAGGGAAAGGAAAAAAAATAAGTGTGATCTCAGATGCTCGGTAAGGGTAGTTTATAGAGGAATCAATAAAGAATCAATGAGAATATTCAAAATGTCAATGTAATTAATTAAGAACACATGACTGGTAATCAATAACTAAGAAGGAAACACATGAAGCTATATAATGGTAAATATCTAAAAACACATTCCATTAAAATAATTGGATGAGGAAAATAATCAATATTCAAATGTCTGAAACTAAAACCAATTATATTTAATTGATGAACTAATAATGATATGGATCTATAGTTATGTCGACGAAAAATATGATGGATAAAAAATAACTACATAAAAATTTAGGGAATGTTTAATTATTGGAGAGAATGCTTCTTAGGAAAATGATACCATTACCTTTAGTATATATTCTCAATAAAGATTAAATATAAAGTTAGAAACTTGTCTATTTTGTATGGATACAAACTTGATGGGTATTTTTCCAACAAATTTCATCTGATGAGACTAATGATCAATCCTATGGCATAATTTCAATGGTCCCCAAACCGTAGAACTTCAATTATCTAGTCCCAAACTAATTGGGATTGTATTAACTAGTCCCATTATCATATATTACATGTTGGAATAATTACTCATATATAGAATAATATAATTTAATTAACAATTTTCTTCATCAAATATATGTATTGAGTTAATGATATGTATTTATCACAATATAACCAGTCATTCAAATATTTTTCAATTTATATACCATATGAAAAAAATGATATATGATTTAAGAAATAAAAATATCGATGAAAAATGATAAGGACAATTATGGGAGACTTAATGATCAATGATCATAAGAAATTGATTTTTTCAAGAGGACTAAAAGGACTCATGGTAGCGAATTTAAATACTATCCTTGGTTAATGTAATCATAAACCATATAAAGTAAAAAAGGAAATATAGTATCAATAAAAAATATCCCAAAAGGACTAAAATAAAGTGTTGTTATAATTGATGAAAGAAAATAATATAAATAATGTTTTGAAACAATTATTGGGGAAAACAACATTTTTATTTTGAATACCATTTAAAAATACTTTTATTTTAAAATAAAATCTGGAAAAACATTCTTCCAAAAGTAACCTTTTTATCATTAAAATGAATCATTGATGAATAGAATGTTGGTACATCTTTAGATGTCGTATATGGTAAAAAGAACATTCCCTTTCTATGGTAAAAGGATAAAAAAAAATTTGTTTGCAATGTGACAATTAGATTCACTTCAAAACATTTATAAAAAGAAAAAAGTATTAAAATATCAATCATAAATAATATTTTGAAGGATAAAAAAATTTTGAAAACCTTTTTAGGAAATTCTATTTTTATAAGAAAACAAATTATATGATAAAGGGATAAATAATGTTGGGGTTTCTTAACAAAATTTTATAAAACATTTTGAGTACCAATGTATGGAAAAATGGTATTAATAAATAAATAATGTCATATAATTTCTTAAAATGGAAATAAAAATGTAAACGATACCAAATAAAATGATACTGTGATGTAAATCCCTTAAAAGACCATAATGTTGTTGTGAGACTTGACCAATGAATATATTATGGGTGTAAAATATAAATCCTCGTAATTTTTTTTATTTAAAATAATATATACTAAAAAATTTAATACAAAATAATCTTATAATATTAACAATAATGAGGATGTAATATAACCCAACGTAAAGAAATTGAGCTATAAATTGTTTTTCCACATGTTAACACATAATTAAAATCCCCATAGATGAAATAATTAAAATTGAAACTCAAAATACCATGAATTTAAAATAATTAATTACATAATTTATCAAAATTGGAATTATATACACCAAATTATAGTATTAAGTTTGGTATATGACATTTATCTCCGATATGTAAAAATTGAGATGGAAATACCTTACATTGAGCCTGAGTTGTGGAATTTATCTGTATACCCATAAATAATAATCCAATTTATATTATTAAAAAACTTCATAAAATTTTTAATGTTTATTATTACATTTACCAATCTTATGAATTTGTTTTATAGAAGTACCGAAACAATTACGTTTACATCGGGTGTTCTGGTCAAATTTGTTTCTTGTGTTAAAAATATCTTTGGTTTGTCGACTAAGGTAAAAGGTGAAATTATATTAACATATCCATAATATTAAACATTAAATTAATATAATATTTTAATAAATATATAATTTTTATTGAAATAATGAAAGATGGTTATGAAAAATGAACGGACCTAACAATCATGGACTCGTAGGCCATACATACACAAGAGTAACATTCCTATTATTCAACGATCATTATAGAAGGAAGGTGAGTAAAAATAAGTCATTACATAAAATTAATTAAATCATAAATGACATGTTATTTTTTAATATATACTTATATATATAATTCTTGTGACGTGAAAGGAATCACATTGTGTCGAGGAGGCGGTAGTCCACATATCTACGAACGACATTGTCACCTTTATCTGTATAAAAAGGGTAAAAATTAAAATGTTATATTATATTTAAATAAATATAATTTTGAAATTAATATCATAAAGATGTTAATTTATTAATTTTTTTTAATTAAAACCTTTATTAATACATTCCATGTAATGTGGGAATGTATAACATCGTTTTGAGGAGGTTGTAGTCCACACATCCGCAAATATAGTTATTTTATTCCCACAAATTGAATGAATAAATTCATGTGTTATATAAAAATTATAGAATCATAAATGATTTATAAATATCGTATATATAATATATAAATTTTATTTCAATCATTATTCCACACCATGGTAGGTTTTAAGGTAAAAACGAATGATATCTTTTCATGGGGCGGTAGTTCACCGTACACATAAACTCTATGTTAGTTTCTATTTAGATTGAAGTGTGTGTAAATGTAGGTCGAACCCTTAAAATAAAAAATATTATTACATTTATGAAACATGTGTTATTATATGATAATGTAATAATAATATTTGAGGGGATGTGGACTGAAAATAAAATAAAGGGTCTTGTGGAAGGATGTTAGATCTTTTTTTGGGTAACTTCTTTTGGTTTTCCCCAAAATAATTATTTGGATGAATATATTCCCAAGGTGAGGGTTATAGATTTTTTAAAGGGATTATTGGATATGAATTTATATAATTTATGGAAATCCAAATGTCTTTAAAGGTATTATGAAGTGGGAGGGATGAGTACCTTTTTATAGTGGAGGAGTATTGGCATTCTTGTAAATTTGGGAAAAGGGAATTCAATTAATGTTTCTTTTATGAATACATGCTCTAATAATGGTCCCAATTATAGAAAAGGGAGTATAGGGTATAAATATGATCATTAAAGGGATTTTTTAATAGGTGTGATGGTTATTTTGGCCCTTAATCATAAGGTTTAGTCCCTTGTTAAGATAATTTTTCTATTAATATTTATAATTAATTTTATCTCTTTCACTCACATTTATTTTGAAAAATTAGGTTTACCTAATTATAGGGTATAAATAATCATGATTCAAAATATTTAATACATCTTTCCAAATTCCAATAACCTAATTAGATGAAATTAATTTAAATTTAATCTTGTTGACATGACGACAGTACAAGGATTAACATAAAATGTTCAAAAGGTTCCAATGTTGTTAAATTCAATTTAAAATTGAAATGGATTATGATTATAAAAATTATATTATTTTTTGTAAAAAATATATAATAAAACTTCAAATCCAATTCAAAATATTATTTAACATTATAAATAAATTAAATTTAAAATTAGGATTGAATTAAAATTCTGTATTTATCACTATTTATGAAAAAATGAAACCACAAAAAAAACAAAAAATTAACCCTAATATAATATTTTTGATACTCTGTAAAAATGATGATTATTTTCTCAAAAAATATTTAAATACTTTACATAAAATTATTTAAAATAGGTTCTGAAAAAGTGGGTAAAGGTGCCTTTATAAAAACATTGATTTTAGTATGAAATATTTGATTTGATCTTTTCTTATGGTTATAAAATATATTAGGTGAATGTAAAAAATATTTTATTTAATATATAATATATATATTAATTAATAAAATCTATTAATTATAATTAGTTTAATGGATTTGGATAAAACAAATTTGTGATCATAAAAATATTATTCTTTAAAAACATTCCTTTTATATTCAACAGGTTCTTATATTCGTTTATAATTAATTTATGACAAATACATTCATATAATGTTTTAAAGACTATATAATTTCATAATTAAGTTAATTCTATTCATAAAAACTAATTTTATAGCTATTTTATATCTTATTATATTCAATTAGTAAATAAAACTCGATCTTTCTTGTAACACAAGTCATCAAAGAAACTCGTTGTTGCGTGTAACGCAATATAACTTAGTATCATCTGAATTTGATGGTATTTCAGGGGTTAATTATATTAAAACAATAAATATATTATAAATTATCAAGATATTATATTCCCTTACACACTTGGTGTTTCATGTCATACACATTATTAAATAAAATATTCATACATTAGAATTTTGAGGTTGTACATTATCCACACCTTATATAAATTACATCATTAAAATTTAAACTCAACCTTGGTAGTAAATTGTTTGATATCACCTATGATGAAATTCAAAATCATGGGAAGGGTTCATTAAACATCATCTAGAAGGGAAAGAATGTGAATTACAAATGTCACATGGACTAACATATAACTAATAATCTATATTGTAGAAAATTAGTTGCAAGTTGAGATACGAATATTCAGAAAAACGGTAATCGTTTATAGGGAGTGATGAAGTTCATCAATCACAAATTGGTGATTGATAAATGGAATGTGTAGTAACTCAAATCTATAAATCTATGATGACTAAAATACCATCACTTTAACATAAATTATGTTATCTGGATAACCTTTTAGGTTAAGACACTCTTCCAAATCTTGAGGAATTATTTTATTAATCAAGAATATATAGAAATATATTTAATTGATAGTTTTCAATTTCATATGAACAATTCCATAGTCTAGTTATACTATGATAAATTTCTAATTCTTCCCATTCTCTACGAAATTGTTATCCTAAAATGAAATTAATCATTACATTACTTTTTAACTGGGGTTATCAATACAGTAATTTTTAGAATCTTTTATTATTATTTATATATAAAAAATAATGTTTATTAATAACTTTAATCAAGTTCCTATTAAATGTGAATTAATTATTCCTTAAATATTTTTCCCCAAAAACTTATACATTCGATAAATTTATTTGAAATTCTATTAGTTTCATAAAATCTAAAGAGATGGTTAAGACTTTGGAATTATGGTGAACCAAAATATCATAATCCCATGATGGTATCCATTACTCATAAGTTATGGAATATACATGATCATCGAAAATTTTAAACAAGACATATATGTTTCAATATTTATTTAAATAAAGTACTACTGGAAATATACTTCTAAAATTTAATTTTTAAATCCCAATAAATACTTCAACCTGTTTATTTCAACATAATTCACTCCATTATCAATGGTTTAACCTTGTTAAATGATTTTCATTATCAGTTAAAATCGATCATAATGGTTTATAATGAAAATTTGAATTAGCCAAATTTTATCCCACTGAATTTTCAAACAAGGTGCAGAGAAAGGCATATTTTAATGTACATGAATACACTCGAGTTTGGCCAGGTGCACCTTTTCAGAGTTCTTAATGCTAGGTACATCTCTTCGAGAACCATGTCTACCTGTAATATCAATACATGTATGCATTTATAGGAAAAAACATAATATATATCTAACCAAAAGATTTTTATATTCTTATATTCTTATCCTCAAATTTGGCATTAGGTCTATGTTATGTAATATACGTTTTTCTTAATCTATTTCATAAGGTTTCTACAAAACATTTAGATATACATAAAATTTTTAATTCAAACTCAACCAGTGAAGATATAATATCGGTCAAATTTAAATCCACATAAAATAAGTGTAAATAGAAAAATATATAGTGAAAATATTATTACGAATGTAATTATATAATATTAACAACAACAGGGATGTAATATAACTCAAATAAAAGAACTTGGGTTATGAAATTATTTTCCACTTGGTTACTTTTAATTAAAATCCCCTTATATGAAATAATTAAAATTAAAAACTAAAATTACATGAGGATAAAATAATTCTTGACATTTTATATCAAATTATTAGTAGATATACCACACCAAATAATTTAAAGGTGAATATGACATGTATCACACAAATGTATAAAGTGTGATGAAAATCACTTTCCTTGAGACCAAATTTTCACATGTGTGTTTATATTCCAAAAAAATTAACACATGTTAATTATATAATTTTCTCATAAAATTTTTAAATTTTATTATTACTTTTAATTCACTTATTACAATGTATTATACAACTTATTAATCAATTATGTTTGTGTTGGGTGTTTTGACCAAATTGGGTTCATATGTTAAAAAATAAATGTGTTGTTCAACTATGGAAAAAAGGGGAATTATATAAAAATATAAAGAATAGTAATTATGATTTATTTATCATATTTATACAAAAATTATAATTTTAACACCGATCATGAAATTTGGTTATGAAGAATTTTCCAACTTTAAAATTACGGAGATAGTAAGTTGTACGTACGCCTGAGTAACATTACTATTTTATAATGATCATTATGGAAAGAAGATGAGAAATATTATATCATTCAAAAAAGATAATAATATCATAAATAAAATTTTATTTAATCATATATACTTATATTTATAATTATAGTGATGTAAAAGGAATCACATCGCATTGGGGAGGCGATAGTCCACACATCCATGAATGATGTAATCACCATTGTAGTGCGTGAAAACGGTAATAAAAAAATGATATATTATATTTATAGAAATTTTATTATTTAATTAATATCATATATATATCCTTTTCATCACAAATTTTTAATTAATCGATTCCTTAATACAGTCAATGTAATTTGTGAATTTATCACATCACTTAGAGGATGTGGTAGCCCACAAATCCATAATTGATGTTATTGTATTCCAAAAAATAGAGGTCATAATGGTATGTGTCATAAAAAAGGGCACAAGAATAAATAAATTATGCATATCATATATAAAAAATGAAACCATCTTAATTATTTACCATGAGAGTTGTTAATGGAGAAACAAACAACATAATTTCATGGGGCCATAGTTCACCATACACATAACGAAATGTTTTTCACCTAATAATTAGGAAGTGTGAGTTCCTTTTTATAATGGAAGAGAAGTTACATTCATGTAAATATTAGAAGACGGAATTCCATTGATATTTTTATTATAGAAACTGTTGTTAATAATGACATCTTTCCTTTTTATTATGTAACATTAAATTAATATTTTCAAAGATATGTTCCTTTAAAAATTATTATCCTGGAAAAAGTGTAAATAATACTAGAGAAAATAAAACATTTTTATTCAATTTTAAAGTCATCTTAATTGGTTCATACTATATAATTTTATTTGAACTCATAACATGGGGATATAAATCAAAGGGAAGGTTGAGAATCTGGCTCAGTAATGGAAATACATGGAAACAATTTACATGTGGTCTTGAGAAATATCAATAAGATTATTAGGAATATAATTAAGTCATGATCAAGTGGTATAAAATAATAATTAGGGAATGAATCATAACTTGTAGATGTTTCTACAACATTTAAATGTGATATTCATAAGAAAATCACCATGTTTTTTCACTAGGGTGTCATAAAAATTACCATGGTTATTCACCAAGGTATAATAAAACATGTCAACACTATAGATTATATTTTTTACCCAATGCATTAGATAAATGTCAGCGAACACCCCTCATATGTCTTAATTAATTTGATCTATATATATCATTAAAAACATTTCATAAATATCCCATGGGGAATAAATGAAACGATTTCATATAAAAATCAACATGTTTTAAAATTTTCTTGAAGATTGGATCCGTACGTTATTTATTACCCACCAAAAGAAAATGTCGGTTTTATGTATGCTAATACCAGAGTAAATTAACTTTTTTACATCATGGTGAATAAACCAAGATATGAAATTGGTTTATGTTTTCTTATGAAGAAAATAAAATTTAATTTCTTGAAGAGAAGAGAGAAATATTGAGAAGTATAATCGACAAAATTATATGTATAAAAAATGGTTTTAGAATAGGGTAAAAAGAGTAAAGACATATGTATAAAATATATAAAACATCATATTTTAGTGAGGGAATGAATTAAAATTAAATACTAAAGAGTTAAAATAACAATTATAAAACATATAAAAACTATAGTCATGAAACGAATAGAAAAGAAGGATATTTCCTTTACCATGCAGAGTAACTCCCAAAACACAAATAATGTGATCTTGGGGGATTGAGGACAACTTAGGGGACTCTGTGGGAGGTAAAAAATACATATATTTATGGGGGATGAATTTTTAGTGAAATGAAATGGTTAAATGGGTCGGTATTTATTGAAAAAGTGGGGTATTTGTTTATTTATATCTATATAAAGGCTTTGGAAACCCTGGTAGTGTTAAATCAAACATAATGGGCTTTCCCACTGTATTTTCCTATGTTATTGGACACATGGATAATATTTTAGGTAATTTTATCCCACGATAATCAACCAATATTTTAAATTACTTATTTTCTCATGAAAAATTAAATTTTTTCATACAAATAACATATTTATAATAAAGGATTTTATTTTATAATTTTTTAAAAATATATATGTTTTGAAATTGATTAAAATAAATTAAAATAAAAGATATTAAAAAAATTCATATTTTACATCTTGGGTTCTATTAATTAGTTATTATATCATTATGACATAATTTCAATGATATAAAGCATACCAAAAAACTCAAACTATAATTTCACTAATGACAAAAAATTAATGTATTATATAAAATTCTCAAAAGTTCAACATAACCTTCTCTCTACATGAAAATATCAAATATTATAGTTATTTTTTCATAATAACTCTCCAAATATGATAATTTTTACTCTTAAATATAAAAATACTTTTTTGTTAAAAATAATATTTGATTAAAAATGATTAATAAAATTTTTGACACTTGAGAAGAAAATTATATTATCATTTATTTGTCAATAAGTGTGTATTATTCATATTATTTCCCTAAAAAACACAATTCAGAATAACATATTTTATAATAATATTTAAATCTTATTCGAAATTTAGAATCTCAGTCCGAAAAATCAATTTATCAAATTCTATCACAATTTTAGTATGAAAAACTATTCATAAAAAGAAAATGATGGAATAAAAAAAATATATAAAGGTATTACCATTTTAGTAAATAAGGCATCAAAACATAACCCATTTTAAAACATTCATAAGACCTAAGCATGATGTGTGTGATGGTGACATACTCATGGGGCTACTCGACTAACATCGCTCAAGCAGTAATTTCCAATTACTTGAACTTTTTCCATAATTGATTTCATTTGGGCCTCACTTGTGTAAGATCATCTTGTGATTATTCAAGAGCTAAGAATTTTGATGCTACCAGCCTCCCTTATTCTTATAAATGGGCTTTATATGCAATAACTCTATTGGTTGGGACTAACATTTCCCCTTTCTTCCTTAATTATCCTTTTGGATTTCTACAAATAAACACTATTGAAATTGTTAATTTTATTTATTAAGAGTATAGTTTCAAATGGTCATATTGTCCAATGATCATAATTAAACAACTGGAATATAATATTCAAAGCCCAATGGTCACATTTCAATTTTTACTCACTTTATTATTGAGGAAATGATGTTTAGTTTGATATCAAATAACATAACAAACATTTTCATGAAAGAATTTATCATTAAAACTGTAGGGGCTATTACATTATTTACCCATTTAGAAATTTCATCCTAGAAATTTCAACTCATTCCCTCAATTAAGAAAAGGGGTGGGTAATTCATCCTCATTGTTTAATCTAGTTCACAAATTTCTTATTCTAATTTATAGTTCCTCTCAAACACATTGATGAGGTGGGATGTCTTTTTTTTTAAATAACATTGTCTCTATGGTCCAAGATATCAATTGGTTTCTTCTCATAAGAGAGGCCATGTTCCAATTGTACCACCTTATCATTCAATACATGTTATTGGATAGATATGTAATTCCTCAAGATATATATGAGGAATAAATATTTAAATTGAGATGGATTTGGAGGGAGTCCAAGCGAATATGCCACTAATCCAATGTGATCAATGGTTACAAAGGGGCCAATGTACTTATTGATAAGTTTCCCTTTCTACCAAAATCATATGACTATACTCTAAAGTGAAATTAGATGGGACAATTTGTCTCCAATATCAAATTCCAAGTCCCTTCAATGGTTTCCAGAATAGCTCTTCTAAAAACATTGAGAATCCTTTGGGTTGCATGATCCTTTTCAGTCATCTTTTTCACAATATCCGACCCAGGAATATTTCTATCACCAACCACATCCCAACATTCATGAATTCAAAATCACATCCCATATCGAGCTTCATTGGGTTCCATTTTAATTTTTTTAATGGGAGGTGTTGTTATATAAGAACTCAACTAATTTGAGGTGTTGATCACATCCACATTTAAATCCTATTTTGTATGATCTCATCATGTACTCGAGTGTTTTAATGTTCCTTTAATATTCGCCATCAATTTGATGAAGATAAGCTATACTAAAATTAATTTTTGTATTCAGATCATGTTGAATAATTCTCCAAAATTTTAATTGAACCTTACATCTTTATCCAAAAAGATACAATGTTTCACTCCATATAACCTCTTTGAATCCTTTACATAAGATATGTAAATTTGCTTAAGAGGAAAGTATTATTGAATAGTGATAAAATGGGATGCCTTTATGATATAGTCCAATATAACCTATATGAAATTATTTCTTTTGGATGTTTTACGGTGACCAGGGAAAAATTACATAGTGATATTTTCCCACTTACATGATGGTTTGTGTAGTGGTTATAATATCCCTTTAGGAAGACATCTCTCTACCATTACTTGTAAATACAATAATCACCTTGTACTATTGTTAGAAATATACAATTTCATGTTATTTCACCAATAATGATCATGAATGTCCCAATTCATTTTAGTGCTAGAAGGATGTATAGAGTTAGTCGATCTATGATCTTATTCCACCACATCATCCTTTTACTTCTAGAATAGATGGAAAAGATATCCTTGTACGAAATTTCAATACACCTTCATGAACAATAATGATCTAAGAAAACATACCATCTTTCACAGCCTCCATAATCTTATGAAATAATGGATATTCTCATGGATATTTCTTAATCTTCTCTAGTAATGATGGTTGAGAAACAATTTCATATAGGTTTGATTATGTAATTTCATTTATGACTCCCAAATCATGATTTACTATGGCTTTGATCAATTGATATATATGAATCATAATTATTTTCATAAAATTATGGTATTTCCTACTGAATACATCAGCAAATTTATTTTATATTTCTGGGTGATAAGGAATTGAAAAATCATTGTCATTAAAAAGTTCCAAAAATATCCACTATTTCATGTTCAATTCATTTTTCATGAAAAAATACATAAATCACTGGTGGTATGTGTATATTTATTATTTCTACCCATAAAGATAGTACCTCCATATTTCAATAAAAAACAACTGTAGCGATATATTGTTTATGGGTAGGATAATTCTACTCATTAGTGTTTTACTGTTGAGATACGTAAGTAATCACCTTTTTATTTTTCATTAGGACACACCCAATCCCTTTAAGAGATGTATCACTAAGAATAAAAAATATATATCCAACAAAGGGTTGTGATGACACTGGTGAATTAACCAATATCTTCTTTATCTCTTGGAATCATTATTAACACTCATATTTCTAGATGAACTTTGTCCCTTTTTGTGTTAACATGATAGTTGATTAGAATGCCATGAACTGTTTTTCATAAACCTCCTATAATATCCTGCTAACCCATGAAAACTCTAAATCATAATTACTATTTTTGGATGAGGCCACTCTTCCACTACATTTTTATTGGAATGGCTAGCTGAGATTCATTCATTTGTTACTATATACCCTAATAAATAAACACTTTCCAACCAAAATTCACATTTCATGAACTTTCCATGTTGGATCACCTTTCCCAAAGTTTAAAATATTACCCATAGATGACACTCATGTTACTCATGTGTTTTGGAATATAACAAAATATCATCAATAAAAACTACAACAATTTTATCAAGGTAGTCCTTAATAACTCAATTCATAAAATCCATTGAAATAGCATGCATATTTTGTCAATCCAAAGGGAATAAAAACAAATTCATAAATCACATAACTTTATCAGAGAGAGGGATTTGGAATATCCTATTTCTTATCTATCAATTGGTGATATCAAGATTGAATATCTTTCTTGGTGATGAATTTTTTCACAAGAAGCTTGTCAAATAAATCATCAATTATTTGAACAGGAAACATGTTCTTCACTATGATCCCATTATGTTCTCTATAATACGTGCATAACTAAAATGATACATCTTTATTCTTCACAAATAGAATGAGTCCTCTCTAAGGATACAAACATGTTCAGACAAACATCATCTCCAAAAGACTACGAGGTTTTTTCTTTTATTCCACAAACTCAACATCTTTCATCCTATAATGGATTTTGATATCAACATGGATCCAAGCATGAGTTGCATAGTTAACTCTAACTCTCAATCTTAGGGAGGTCTAGGTAACATCTATTGAATTACGTCAATGTATTCTTGAACTATGGGGATATTTTTTTATACTTATATTTACTTCATTATTATCACCAGTAATCTCAAAAAAGAAAGATATGGGTGGTGTTTCTAAAAAATCTCAGGTCAAGATATCCCTCCATGGAAAAACATTGTAGGTTTTCCATTCAAGACTACTGATATTTTCATGATTCTATAGTTTATCTTAGCATTATATTATGAGAGATATTCTATGCCTAGTATAATGTCAAATTATAATATGGTAATGACTACTAGATTTTTGAGGTGATTGTGTTGTCCAAGGTGAATAATAGAGCTTTTATACACTCACTACCACAAAAAATGGCTTTTATCTAAACCAATATTTAACAACGCTAAAAATTTATTGATAAATGGAACTTTTAATAGCGCTAAAAAAGATTTGAAAAAAGTACCCCTTTATTAGTGCTTTTTAACGGTGATAATGGTACCCCCATTATCAGTGATTTTTTATCATAGATAAAGGGACCACCTTTAGAAGTATATTTTTACAAACCCTGATAAATGTACACTTTACAAAATATTTCATTAAAAATATTATATTAATATATAAATATATTTTTATTGATATAAATATAATATATATATGTTAAATATACTTTATATAAAGATAAATAGTCATTTACACAAAATATATAAGATAATTATTGAAAATGAATTATAAAATCATCAAAAATATTTTTTTAATTAATAATTTGATAATTATTATCGATTAATAGTAAAATAATAATAATTTTAATATATAAAATAAGAAATTATAAAAATAATGAAATTAATTTGAAAGGGTAACATAAAATTCAAACGAGCATAACATTTGATCTGGGTGTCTGTTTGAGCTCTTCCACATATGAAATCAAATCCTGGAATGAGATCTACACAATTAGATACAAAAGTAAATATATATCATATTTTTCGAGGCCAAATAATGCTATTATATCCTCCAAAACTAATTTTTTGGGGTACCAGAAATTGTTAACATTTGATGGATTTTAAGCCCCATTTAAGGAGGCCTTATTGCCTTTTTGGGGACTAAATTTATTTCCATGGATTAAATTCATATTGATATTATGGAATATAAATTATATCATTTTTTCACAATGTTTTTTTATTTATAATCATATATATTATAGGATACACATATTTTTTTTATATTCACCCCTAAAAATTTAATTTTTATAGATAAATAAGTAAACATATTTTCTTATAAAAAATATTTCTCAATGTATTAACATTATCTAAATAAATAATAATTCCCATTTTATTTAAGATACAAATAAATGATTATTTATATACATATACATATAGAAGTACTATTAATATAATATTAATATATATATATATATATATTTGTGTGTATTGGACAACATATATATGTTTATCTACATATTCTAATAAATATATAAATACTAACATATAATATATGTAAATAAATATAGACAAGTATACTTACATTTATAGATGGAAATATATATATATATATACATATATATCATAACTTGAAATTAAATGCAATACAGTTGAGTGTATGTGTCGTGGGCTGATGAGGAGGTGGTCATAGGTTTGAAACCCAGTAAAGGCAATGTTGTGGGGGCAGGGGTGAGTAGGTTCCTAGCACTGATATGGGAGGGGGGCTAGCTCTGTTAAAAGTGATGGTCAACGGCTGAAAATAGGTAGGGTATTTACACAACTGAATTTTAGAGTTTTTTAAATTTTTATTGAACTTTATATGTGATTTTTTAGTGCTAATAAAAGGGGTCTCCTAATAGGGAAAAAAGTGTTGATAAAGGACCCCTTAATCATCGCTTTTTTAATCCTTGTTAAAAAAACCATTTTATCAGGGCTATTATTAGCACTAAAAAAGGGATCTTTATGAATAATTTTTTTAGAAATTTTAAAGGGACCCCTTTTAATTGCGTCTCGATAATCATATATCTTTTTGAGCTGATAAAGGCTTTTTAGAGCTGATGAAACCATATTTTGTGGTTGTGCCTATTGATTATTTAACTATCCCTCAAAGAGCCTTGACTGATAACTCTACTTTTACCAATTTAGTGATTGATTATATATTCTTTGTACACTAAGAGGAAATAATGGAATGTGTAAAACTATACTAAAAAATATACTTTCTAGATTTGAGTGAATAATGAGAGTACCTTCTATAAAATCAATTGGAGAATCTACTACAGTCATCGTGATTTAAAAATTAAGACTGTTCTCACTTTCCCTATGTCGAGGTTGAGGACGATTCCCATCCATTAACTTTCTATATGGAAATTTATTCGAAATCTGGCCAAGATATCCATAAATGATGTATCAGATTTTAGGCAAGGCTAACACCAACTTCCCTTTGTCATTATTATTGAGTAGTTGAGGCTTCACCTGACTATGATAGTTCTGAGAAATGTGGAAATATCTTCTAAAATTGTATCATTTACTACTCCGGAGAAATTTATTCCAAGAATGCTTCCTCCAACATTTTTTTTGTGTGGGGAATGTTCCATTTTCTTTCATAATCTGTAATTATACATGTTACTCCGTAATTGTGGATCAATTTATATCTTCTTTTAATTTTATCTAGGGGACCACTATGTTTATAATAACTCTGGTTCAACCTTCATAGCACATTACAGTATCTCCTCATACATTTTATAGTTTTAATTAGATTGATTCATTCGTATATTGGTTCATAATCCCCAGAAGTACCTAAAACCTTTCAAAAAGGATCGATGAAAAAATAGTGGTGTAGAGAGAAATTCTTGAAACTTTCATCATGTAGATTGCCATATAATCATTTTACTTCTACTTACACTATAGTAATTCCATCTCCATTTTCTCTCACATAAAATGAGGGAAATATTTTTTTCAAAAGAGGTTCCCTTGAACTCTTCCCACTTCATAGCTTCAATATACCTTATAGGCTCTATATTTTTAATCAATGTCCACTATTGATCAGATTCTCCATCAAAGCAGTATATATCCAGTGTGAATTTCTCCTATTCTAAACAATAGAGTATAGAAAAGATCTTTTCTATGGAGATTTTACACAGTTCAGCAATCAATGAGTTTGTATGTCCACAAAAAGAAGGGGGTCATTGATGTTTAAAGGAGTCAGTTGATTCTACATGCTCATGATGTTTTCCATTCCGGCTTCCATTGGAATTATTTCTACAACTAGTACATTATGCTCACCATTTACGAGGTTTCTCCTCTTTCCCTCTATTTTTAAATGAATAAAACCTTAGTGAAAAATGAGTTTCTTTTTATAACATTTTAATTCTAAAAGAGATTTTATTTCTCCAAATCTCCCTATTAAATATTTTATTCTTTAATAAAAATTACATTTTCTATAAAACATTAATAATGGTTTATAAAAATATTTTGATTAACAAAACATACGCCCATGAGTATCCAACTTGTAGTGAATTAAGTCCCATTGTTGTGCAGCAATTCCTTTTCAATTATACCTCAAAGAGGTCTTTTTGGGTATTAACCCTAGATATATATTTTCTAGAGCCACACCCACTTGTTCAAATACAAGAAATGATTTATTTCCCCACAATCACTTAATAATTTACAAATACACCATGACTATTTCCTATATGTTAACACTTCCATAGGGTTATTCCTACTAATTTAAAATCCTACTTTACGTGAATAAATAAACCATCCATTGAAAACAACAATTACATCCTTCCTTTTTATTAAATAACTCTACATTACATTGTACAAACAAAAGATCTTTTAATGTTTTATTTCTTGGATGAAGGGTACATAATACACTAAAACATAATATATTCTTCTTAAAAACATTAAAGGATTGTTCATTGGATCATCCTAAGTACTTTTATTACAACTCATAAGATGGGAACATATATCAAAGGAAATGGTTAGAAAATGGATTTATAAGGGAAATACAGGGAAACCGTTTACATATGACTGTGAGAAATATAAATAAGAACATTAGGAATATCATAATGGAATGAGATATAAGTATATGAAAATATTAATAACATTAATCATAATATGTAAATGTGGATAAAACCTTTATATGAAAAATTATTGAGCATATCATCATGGTTTGTCATCGAGGTGTCATAAAAATTATCAAGGTTATTGACTAGGGTATCGTAAAACATGTATTATCTAGAGAATAACATATTTACCTAATGAATTGGAGTGATATATGGAGGAAATATTTATATATCATAATTAATGTGAGCCATATATATCATTATAATACATTTAACAAATAACCTGTGGAGAATAAAATAAATGGGTTTCTTATAAAAATCACAACGTTTTAAAATATGTTTAAGGACAAGATCTTTACGTATTTTATAACCCACCGAATGTGATTTGAGTTTTATGTTTTTCAATGGAAAATAAAATAAATCATTTTTAAAAATTGGATAATTACCTTGAAATATAATTATATTTGGGGATTGATATACAGAATATAAAATTCAATTTCTTGAGGAGAAGAGATAATTTTAATGAAGTAAAATTGCACCATAACAGTTATGAAACATGGTTTTAAAAATTGATAAAAATATAGGATAAATGAAAAATCTCATTGATAAAAAATAATTAGAATGTATGGGAATGAATAAAAATTAAATAATAAAGAGATATAATAACATTAACAAGATATAAAAAAATATATTCTTGAAACAACATGGAAAGATGGATATTTCCCTTACCTTGAAGACTAACTCCTAAAACCGAAATATTGTGACCCAAGGGGAATGAGGATACCATGGGAGGAAACCATGGAGGAAAAATATCATATAATAAGGGGTAATAAATTGGGATTTATTGTAAATGAATCAATTTATTGGTATTAATTGAAATATGGGGATTTGTTTATTAATTTCTAAATAAATGCTTTGGACACCATGGTAGGGGTAAATGAAAAACCATTGGATTTCCCATGGAATTTACCCAGAATATTGGACATATGAATCATATTTTATGTCATTTTAATAGACCTAAAATTCTATTTTAGTTATTTTGGAAAATAAAATTAATTTTTTCTTAAATAACATTTGTAAAGTTTACGAATCTTCATTCAAATTTGGAATGTAATGTATATATTTTAAAATAGATTAATGTATTTTAAAATACTTTATTTTAATAAAATAAAAAAAATTTGTTGGGGGTTGTGTATAATTAGTTATTTCAGCATTGTGAAATAATTATTGGGTCATTTAATATGTTGAAAAACTCAAACAATTTTTTTACTATTCAAGGAAAATTAATGTATTTTATAAAATTCTCAAAAGTATACCCTAAATATTTTTCAACATGTTTATTTCCATAATTATGTTTATATTTTCATAATAAATCCCAAAATATGTGAATTTGGACTTTGTAATATAAATAACTATATTTATTAATAATAATAGAGGGTTGAAAATGAATATTATAATTTCAAACCCTTGAAAAAATTATATTATTATATTATTTATTTTTTAATAATATTTTTTTATTTAAATTATTTCTATAAAATAATCATTATTTTTTAAAATGATTTTTTCTTTGTCAAAATACCAAATCATGAAAATATATAAAGATAAAAAACAATATTATAAAAGTCAGAAAGTGGGAAATGTATTTCATTCTTTTTTATAAAGCATGTTGAGATATGGTGGGAGGTCATCCATCCAGGAAATTTAAATTCTAAATTCATTATTGGAAAGACCATATAACAACATATTACCCTCATGGTAAGAATGATTGATTGTATGATTGAGCTCTATCAGTTGTGGGAGGCAATCCATCCATCTTGTAGTGAGTGGCTACACTAGGTGAACCACCCCATGTAGAAGGTCTTGTACGTTAATAATGGAATCAGTTTTGATACACATGTTATTATATCCTTTTTTGTGATGATACTGACAAGAATTATAATGTTTTACATATCTCCTTTTAGGGGGGTGGGAAAACACACATACCATAGAAACATCCCAAAATATGTCCATTTTGATTTATATAGAATACTCCATTGCTCATGGTTTCTTATTTTCCATTTGATGCCCCATATATATTTCTTTTGATCTATACAGGGAGAGGGGGTTTCCAAAAACACTTCCAACGTACATATCTTCTTGAAAAATCATCCTTTGATTCTGATCGGATGAAGGATAATAATATCCTTAACAAATATTTAGAATGTACCTATTAGCATCATTCGAGTTTCCTTGATAATAATGAAGATCATCACCAGAGATACACAAAGATTAAATTTATAACTGTTTTTAATTATAAAATTACTTTCATAGCAGATGACATGAATTTGTTCAGAAACAATAATAATGAAAATCATTCCAATTTGAGGAGATACATCCCTAATAGTGTATCATTGAAGATGAAGCTGATTGGGGTCCAAACCTTTAAATATGAGATCAAAAATATAAAATATGTATTTCTATAACATAGAATAAGTAGAAAAAGATAAAAACATGTGGTCACATCCTCTTTTTTTGATAACTCATATGAAATTTAGAACAATGTTTTATACCAAATACTTGAGTCCTTTATCTTCTCTTTGTAGGGACACTTCATTTGGAGACTCATCAATGATAAACCCCCCTCTGTGGACTTTCTCCATGCTACGATTGTTAGTAGTCTGAATAAAAGAAAATTTAGATCATATTCAACCTTCTATCTGGACTGGTCTGAGGAAAGACTCTCAAGAGATTAGAAATCACTCTCATTAGTTAGTGACTGCTAATTCTTCTCTGAAATTCTGGACAGACAATTGGGATGGCTCTCCCCTAATTCATAGTATTAATGAAACTGAGAAGAATATTGAATATGAATACAGTATTAAAAACCATATGGATCGAAGGGAAATGTTTCCACCTAAGATTAAACTCACTGTCTCCACCTATGACTTTCTGAACACTGAAGAAAATCTAATATGTGAACATAGTCTGAATGAGATTCTTGACTCCAAGAGCTAATACAAACACATGATACAAGGAACCGGCAGTAGGATTTAGGCTCTACATAAAAAATGGATGCTATCATATTACTTCGATTTGATGTGGATGATTTTTCTAAAAAAACTACCAGTCGATGGAAACCTGCAGCAAGTGGGGATCTACCTCTATTCAGGTTGTCTTTTGTGCCAACAACATTGGAATGTTGTTAATCAACTGATATTATCCTGAAACACATCCACTCCTGTCTAGAATTTAGTTTTTGACTGGTTCGGGTAGCATACTCTTCATAATACTAATGTATCAGGTTTCATATTAGACCATGTTGTTTTCCACCTCTCACCGTAAGTACGGATTCTATTTTTGGTTGCCTGTGCAGAAGTGTTATATCTTATTTGGAGAGGCTGAAAAAAAAAGGATTCATGAAGGGGCTGTCTTCAACCCCAATGTCACACTCTTAGAGACCCTATTTGTGGTGGAACATGAAAACTCCATGCATAATGATCACTGTGACAACTTGGTCCCTGATCTTGTAGTTCTACAAAAGCTGAAGATTCAATGAAATTATCCTTGACCCCGAGGTAGTAATGAGGTTTCTTAGACTCCACCATTTGAGGGATGGATCATGTGCAACATGTATGGTGCTTCACAGGGTAATATTGGACCCACAGGATATGGAATCATCTTCATGGTCCACAACGGGGATTTTATTGAAGGTCTTCATGGCCCCTGTGGTACTGCCACTACCCTCGAGGCTGAAATGACAGGCTTAATAAAGCGGTTGAGATTGAATGCCGAATAAATTGAAAAAATGTGTGGTTTGTAAGATACTCAATGAAAATTGTCAATGTGGATAGAATGGGGAAGCTACATCTAGCATGGAATATCATAGCCAAATAGAAAAAATTCCAAAAAGAACTTTACGTAGTGAATAATGTCATCACACACATTTATCATGATGCAAATCAACCTGCTGACTACCTTGCAAACATTGGATTTCACATCAGTATGTTTGTACACTACTCTTGTATCCCTTTAGAGTTAATTGATATTCTCCAAAGGGGTAAATGTAAATTTCCTTCATTTAGACTCCTGTAACTATTTTTTTCAATATTTTAATCCATGTTGCTTTCTTTATAAAAACAATCAGTGGGAACTCCAATGTGGGTAATTCTCTATACCTAGTGGAATATAGAGGTTATAACCCAATATTTGATAGTGTTATTTAACCAATAAGTAACATATATTTTATTACCAAAATTATTATTGTAATAATTTTTATAGTGTAAAACACCATTATGCTCTGGTTTCCTAACCAAAAAAATAAAATCGTAGAAAAATGTGTAGTTGGTAATAATAGTATTGATCTCATTAGGTAAATCAATATTTTAAGATCTTATGTAGTAATTTATGGAGATATTAATATTAGTAGGTAATTTCATTGAATTAATCATAGAGGAAATATCCTAACAATTATAGTTATACAAAAAAATTCAAAGAAGTGTATTTATTAAAAATCCAAATAAAGTGATAAATAATTTTAGAAAATGAGTGCTCTATAGAAGGTCAAATAAAAGAGTCCATGTGCAGAGTCTTACATTTTCTTAGATTTTCATAATATCTCACTATAAGGAAATAAATAGATGATGTATTATTTATTATAAGGATCCACATGAAATAATATTGAAGTGGTTAATTAATGAGGAAATTCTTCTTAATACTGAGGTCACCATTCTCTAGGGAATTATAAAAATTATTCCAAAGAACAGTGAAAAGTTTCCCCTCAAGAGTAATTCCAATAAATAAAATGTTTTTTATTCTATTTTTAGGATTTTAAATTAAATAAATAGGCCATTTATAAACTATCATGGATTACACCATTTTATAAATAATGGAGTATTTGACAGTACAAAGTCAACCTGCCATTGATCATTATTTTCCTATCCAAGCAGAGAGTTGAATGTTAAACGTGTTTACTATATTGGAGAATGTTGTTCTTGTATGATTTCCCTATAAGGTAGGGACTCCAAGGAACACTAAGGGGGTGTATCCCTCTCTTATTACAATTTCATTTATAATAGTTACCTTTATAGTTGTTTGAAATCCTTTTCAAAATAAAATGGATGATTTTTTCTTGTTTATGGATTTCTCGAACACATCTTCAAACCAACAGATGGTATTTTTATGATTTTGGATGTTTCATTTGTCCCCTAGAAGGAATAAAATAGTATCATCCACATACAAGTGATGATAGGGAACAATCATGTTTCTTGAGTCAATTTCAATCATAACATTACCTTGATTAAATAGATTATTTATAAGTATACCAATTCAGTCCTCAACAATAACAAAAAGGATAGGAGAAAGTCGGTGTCCCTATCTGACACCCATTGTGAAAGTGAAATAGCCCTTTGGAGCACCATTAATCCAATCAAAAATTTGAGCATAACCAAAAAGAGTTTTAATTTTTCTAAAAAAAATTTCAATACAACCAAAATTAGTGAGGCCCGTGTAAATAAAATTACAGTCCACAATGTCAAAAGCTTATATAAAGACATATTTAATAGAAATGATTCATCCCCTAATAGTCTTTTTAACATGTTTTTACTTGATGGGGAAAGGCAGATGTAGTCCTGGATGTTTCCTCCATTAATACCAAGAGATATGTTTTCAAGTAATAAGATCAATACTATTAGAAAAATATTTAGAGATGATTTTATAAATAGTGTCAGTTTGAGAAATGGGACTAAAGAGATGAATTTCCAATGTATTATCCACTTTGGGAATAAGGGATATGAATTGAGCATTTACCCCATAAGGAAGGAATATATTAGAAAAAAGGATTTACCATGTTTACAAACATCATATCTGACAATATCTCAATAGTGTTGACAAAAATCATTACTGAAACCGTTAGGTTCATGGGAACTAGCATTATTAAGCTAAAGACCACCTCTTTAATCTCATTCATTATAAGAACACTAACTAGGAGAGTGTTTTCATTATCTCCCACTATTCTAGGAATTATATCCTATTTTATGAATTTAATCAGATCTGGACCATTAAATATATTACTTAAGAAGGAGACACAATGTTGGACCAAACTATCCTCATTATCAATGATGTCATCCCTATATTTAAAGAAGGTAATGAGTATACAAGATTTCTCATCTCTTTGAAAATAATTGTACAATAGAGTGTTTCTATCATCATCATTGAGCCAGTTAATTTTGATGTTCTAATTTTTTAGATTATCTTTAAAGGTTAGAAGCGAGTTTAACATTGTTAAAAGATCAATTTCTTTTTCAGGCTCATTAGAAAAGTCATTTTTCATAGAGTTAAACAGAATTTTATTGAGAGTATTTTTCTAATGTCCCAGACCCATATAGTCCATTCTTTTTTGAAATATGGTGTTTGTGGTGTTCTAGGAGGTCATGTTGCATTATTCCTAGACATTCCAAATTTTTCAAATTTTGTGAATAGCGTTTCAAGGACAGTTGATTGTCCAACGGTGGAGGATTCTCATCCAATGGTGGTGGTAGTCATCTAGTGGGTGTGGTAGCATATCCAATGGTGGTGGTAGTCATCCATTGGTTGTGGTAGCTCGTCCAATGGTGGTGGTATCTCATTCAACAATGGTGGTTTCTCATCAAATAGTAGTGGTGGCTCATCCAATGGTGGTCGTAGTTCATCCAACGGTGATGGTAGATCGTTTAACGTTGGTGGTAACTCCTCCAAAGATGGCAGCGACTCATCCAATGGTGATGATAGCTCATCCCAACGACATTGAAGACTCATTCAATGGTTATGGTAGACTGTGTTTCCAGATTCCTAGAATTTTCCCATTGAAATTTTCATTGATGTAAAATGTGTTCAAGGCCCTGTTTTAAGGTATTTAAGGCCGATATAAAGGCCATAATGAACATATTAATTTTACATAGGGTCATAGGGAATTTGCTCAGTCAAAAAGCCTAAGATTGAGTAGATCTACCTAAAATGGAAAGTATAGGAAGTATCTTCAACCACCAATCTGTTAAATGTTATAAAGGTTTGACATATCATCCTCCCTTGTTTTTTCTTCTTGTTCCCTAGTGAGAGACAATATAAACCTTTATTATTTCCTATAGGATTCATGAATTGTTCTAGTGATTCAAATCATGTTTTCCCTTGAGTTATTCTTACTGCATGCACAACCCCTATTTTGGTGCAACCTGGATATATCAATTAGTCTTTGACATAAGGTATGATCTACCTCTACTCTACTAGATTATTCCAACACTCATATATATTTTTCCATTTTTGATAATAGTGTTTTCAGGATGTTTTCTTGTCTGACTGTGGTGGTAGTTCATCCAATAGTGGCAGTAGCTCATCTAATGGCAGTGGTAGCTCGTCCAATGGTAGCGGTAACTCATCCAATGGTGGTGGTAGCTCTTCTAATGGTGGAAGTATCTCATAAAATAGTAGTCATAGCTCGTCCAATGATGGAGGAAGCTCGCCCAATGGTGGTGGTAGGCCATCCAGTGGTGGTGGAGACTCATCCAATAGTGATGAAATCTCATCCCAACGACAATGAAAACTCATCCAAAAGTGATGGTCGACATTTTTTCTAATTTCCTATAATTTTCCACTTTGACATTTTCATTGATTTAAAATGTGATAAATGCCCTATTTCAAGGGATTTATAGATGATTCAAATTCCATCATGCATATCATGAATTTACTAAGTTTTATGGGGAATTTACTCGATTAGAAAGTGTGAGCTTGACCAGATATACCTATAACGGAAAATCTAGCCAGTATCTTAAACCACAGCTCTGTTAAATATTCAAAAGGGATGAGATACCTTCCTCCCTTGTTTATTAATCTTGTTCTCTAGTGAGAGAAAATATTAACATTTATTCTTTCCCGTATAGAGTCATGTATTGTTTTGTATCTTTGAATCATGTTTTCCCTGGAGTTCTTCCTACTGATGTTTTATCATATATATCCATCCAATTAATGATTCATGAGAAAATATACCCTACAAAAGATCTATAATTAGTTGTAGTGATATTTATGATATATATATGATGAGATTTTATATATAGCGATAAGTGTGACATATATGCATATCATAAAATCCAAAAGAATATATTCACGAAAAAACTCAATATTCACCAGTGAAGGTGGTTAGATTCAGTCAAGGAATATTATGCTTCAATCTATTTCCATACTTTTATGGTCAAAATAGTGGATGGTCCTCAAGGTGAATGTATCTTGTAACAATATTCATGATGTAGATTGAAATGGATCTAATCATCATAGAAATTAAAAGGATGTACAAGGGAAAAATAAAAGTATAGGTATTATAACATTTTCAAAAAACTAGTCAACCATCCATTCTTGAGTCGGTCAAGGTGGATTTTAAGTATGATGAGGTGATACCAGAAATAGTTAAAAATGTTACAGAGTTTAAGTTTTCTAAATATGGAGTTATTAATTTTACAAACTAGATATGTGTCCCCAAAAAAATCACAATTGTAGAGGGAACTGCTGAATGATGTTTATATCTGAGTCGTGTCTATTCCTCTAGGAAGCACTAAGATATAGAGATATTTGAGTAAAATGTTATAGTGGGATAACATGAAGAGGGATATTGTATAGTATATATCATGATGATAAGTATTCTAACAAGTCAATTTTGAATAAAAAAATATGGGAATGATGAAACCATTACCCATACCAATATAGAAATGGTAGAACATAAACAATGATTTCGTTATAGAACTCCCTAAGACCCACAAATCAAATGAAATCATCTTGGTGGGAGTCGATCAACCTACCAAATCAATATATTTCATTTCTATCAATAAATATTTATCTCTTGATATAATATCCAATATATACATATGAGAAGTGTTAAGACTATTAGGAGTTCAACTCTCTATTATGTTGGATTTTGATTTGATGTTGACCCTATGTTTTTGGAAAATACTTTAGCAAGAATTGGATATAGAGTTAAGTTTTGTGAATTCATATCACCCTCAAACAATTGTCCAGTATAAAGGAACCATTCAAACTCTATAAGATATATTAATATCTTTTTCAATGGGTTTCCAAGGATTTTGGGACCACCACCTCCCCCTTATGGAGTTCTCAAATGAAAATATCTCCAGTTATATAATTCTAATAGTTCCATATGATAATATTATGGGTAGAGGTGTCAGAATTTTATATATTGGGATGTAGTTTGAGATGGGAAGATAATGGGTCCAGATATAATCCATGAAATGAGATAAAATGCTCAAACGATTCAATATCATATGAAATCCTCACAAATTAGAAAAATAATATATGTAGAAAAACATAGACAAGACCTAGAGTTTGGTGTAGGAGGTAAATTGTTCCTTTTTATATCTCCAATAAATAAAATTACGAGGCTTGGTAAGAATGGAATGCATATTCCATGAAAAATGAACCACTTCATGATCTGTCATAACCTCAATGAAGTGGCCTATCGACTGTCACTCCTAACAAGAATATCTCATGTTAATAATGTGTTATATTTATCCCACTTGATTAAGTACATACTAGAACCATCACATATACTAAATCTAGTGGTATTACCAATTTAGAATGTCATTTAATATGAAGAGTAGAAGATGGATAAATTAGATCATAGAGAAAATTTTAAACAAAACAAGAAAATTCACCTGGAAAAAACTTTTTGGGCAAACCCAATGTTTGAGGAATCGGCACATGAACCAGATGAGGTGATGAAACAGAAGTACCCTCATCTATGTTAGTTCAAAAGTGAAATTTAGAAGGTTATATTTTTGAAATTATGAATATAATAATTACAACAACATTTATGAATGACATATAATTTTTAAATGATTAAATGTGTTATTAAGAAGAGAAATAATAGAAGACACGTGAACTAATATGGTTATTTTGGATCATTTAATGTTATATCCTCTAAAATTTCAAATACCATTTAGAATCATAAATATTTTTTTATATAAATTATACAACGACTTTATGATTCGTATTTATTTAGGGTAATGATAAATCCAATTTACATATAATGAATGATGAAATAGCCTCAACCAGTAGGATTGTACCATAGAAATCCCATTTATCATATCTTCTATGATGTAATAGTTTCTATATAAAGATCACAACCACCAACACTAGATCATGATTAAGATAGTTTTCCTCATGAAGATTCTTCTTCTTTGAGGTGTAGGGTATCACATTATCATATTTCTTCATCACACAACCTAATACCTTTTTGAAGCATTGTTGTATACCACAACGAGTTTCCCAATTATTGTAAGTCCGAGTACAGACATGGCGAAAATCCTGTTTCTTAACTCTTTGAATCAGTATTAACATTTAATAGTATAGACAAACTATTCTCCGTTCTGATTTATCTTGGATAGCGGGTTTATAAATCATGAGATGTTATTCAAAAATATCCAGTAATACCTAGCTAGACAAAGCAAACTACAGATCTCCATTATATATGTTGTCTGAGGAAACTATTCAATTGACTTTGTCTTAGAGGGGATGACAAATATTCATTTTTTAGTGATACAATTCCCAAAAAAGATACCCCCTCCAACAAGAAATCACATTTATTATAATTTTCATAATGTTTAACCCTTCACAAACCCATTAATAAAGTACTCAATTACTACTCATATTCCATCGTGATATATGAGTATTTTAGAATATCATCGATAAAGACTACAATTTGTTATTGTTAATCTATAAATAATCAATTCATTAAATCCAAAAATATTTAAAGGGAATTAGTCAGTATGAAGTGAACCACTATGAAATAATAGCATCCATTCCTCATTTAAAATGTAGTTTTGGGAATACATTCCTTCCTCCCATTTTATTGGTGATATTACATCCCAAGGTCCACCTTAGATAAACACATGTCCTCATGAAGTTGATGAAAAAATTCATCAATATGTGGAAGGGGATACTTGTTCATTATAATGAGTTTGTTTGATCTCACAATAATAAATAAAGATTAACTTTGATCCATCCTTTTTCTTGACAATGTTGACTAGTGCACCCCATGGTGAAGCACTCGGGTGTATAAAACCCTTTTATAGACTATCCTATAACTATGTATTAATTTCCTATAACTTAATGTTATTTATTCTATATGGTTTCTTTGATATTATCATTGATCTACGAATATGTTCAATTGAGAAGTCATCCTCTCATTCAGGAAAAAGAATAGAAAATTATTTGGGGAAGATTCATGCATTTACATAAATTTATATAAAATTGGAGGATGCTTCCGGATATGAAGAGTGTAACACCCCAGGTAAATAATGAATATGAAATTTTCATATTTATCCATATTTGTGAATAAAATATTAATATTACTTTAAAGGGGACTCTATGCTCGATGGCGTACCCAACACGCAACAACGAGTTTCTTGGGAATCTTACGTTGCACTCTAATAATAAAATAATATTATTTCAAATAATAGTTAACATGTAGCCGTTGTATTGGCGGGAATGGATAGAAATAACTAAAATATGATTATATATATTTTTTAAAAGTTTTTACATTTATACAATAAAAGATAAAGGCTTAAAATACGGAAAGAATTCAATTTTAGGCGTATATGCCCTAGTTTTCACTAAAGGTTCACTTATCACCTTTTGATGGAGAACCGTCATTAAATAAAGTTTTGTTCACTCTTAAACATTCTTTTGGACCAAATAAAACTCTTATTAAGAATCGGGACATCAAAATTTACTTTGTGTAAATTTTTGGTATCTTTCCGATAAAGTATATTTTTTTAATGAATAGTGTAAAATGTTGTATTTTAATTCAAAACCACTTTTTAATCTAATTTATTTATATGATTATATTATATTTTGAATTGGTTTTAAAGTGAAATTAGAAAATATTTTTACCATTAAATCCAATAGTGGTCGTTGGAATTAATTTCACTTTGAAATCAGACTTAAACTAGTGTCAATCTTTTGATACTTATTGTTTTATAAAAACACGCTATTTGCACTGACAGCGGGAATTAATTATTAAATTAATTAATGTTAATAATATGTTTTGAATTTTGTAAATCGGACTTCATTTTTGAATTCGGAATATCAAATATAGCTTAGGGTGAATTTTTGGGATTTTTCTGAAAAACTTCAATTTTTGATGAATAGTGAAACCACTAAGTGGTACTTATAAAAACTGATTTTCCGTTTAAATGAAATTTTTCCATCATTGTGTTTTTATTTTCAAAAATCCGATATACATGGTTGTCATTAAGAAGTAAAATGTGGTTCAATGAGATTAAAATAATTTTTTGGTGAATAGTAACTTATTAAGTTTTTAATCGCGATTAGTGGTAATTAGTGTAGTTTAAGGTAAAAATAATGTTTTAATAAAATGAGATGAGCTTGACACATGTCTTACCCTAATTGGTTGTATCATGGCCGACCAAGACAAGCCATGGGTCAAATTGGGGACCCCATGGATCCACTTTGGTTGGGAAATGACATAAATAACATTTTATTTAATGTAAAAGTAAAATTGACACAAACATGATATGTTTTACTAAAACAATTTTTAAGTGGGGTTATACAAGTCATATTTTTTATTATAAATATTAATTGAAAATATAAAAAGATTTCCTACATCATAGTATTTTTTTTATAATTTTTAGACATTAAATAAATTAAATTATTTATGACATAATAATGATGCAACGATGACATCATTATTTGACGATTTAAATAAAATGGAAAGATAATGTAAAATCTATGAACTAAACATGTCCAAAACTTATTGGATGAGTGGATTTCGAAGCCTTATCACCTTATCCACGAATTATATCAATGTGGGACCTTTTGAAACCGAAACACATTTTCAAATAAAGTAATATTCCTTTACTTTCCAAAAGTGCACCTCCTCTCCTCTTATAAAAGTCCCCCACCTCTACCTCATTTAACACACTCCTCAAGACTTTGGCTCGGCCAACCCCTGACCATTTACTCTCTCCACATCCCTCTCCTCATCCTAGAGGATTCCCTTTGGGAAGAATCCTTTCAAAGTAAGCCTTTAGGCTCAAATCAAAAGGAGTTACACTTTTAAAGGTAATTCATTCTCTCATGTTCATTTGTTTTATTTTGCTTCTCCAACCCCCCTAAAATCTTTTTATTTACTTATTTTGTAACAACACCAGTATCTTCAATATACTAGGATGTTGTTATAAGATTTATTCGAGCTACACTCTCACACAACTACATCAAATGGTTAATGAACATACGGTTTCCGTGGATGGTGAAATTCTGCCTCCCGAAACGATGATTGTTCAATACTCATTTAACACCTTCAAAGGTGGCTATTATGATGTCACTATTTTTATATATGATATATAATATGTTTGTGTTTTATTTATTCTTCTGTATTTTTCATTTTTGTCTTACCTTTATGGCTTCCATTATGGGTATACACGATATCTTCATTTAAGGAAGTGCGGACTACCGCCCCCTCAAAGTGATTTGATTCGTTAAATACCATATGTGGGATGTATAAAGGATGGAAATATGATATTATATATGATATTATACTGGAATTATAATATACATTTATATCATTATTATTCCATTCTATAAAATACGAAATAGAAATGAAAGTAGCGTTCATGCGTACGTACGGCTTACCGTCTCCATGAACGGTGCGTTTCATTTCTTACCTCTAAATGATTATGTAATGTTATAAATTCATGCATGTACTGGATATATATGACATATATGATATCTACATAATGAATACAATTCTGGATATAATAAACATTTGGCCACACGAACAACATGTAATTGTAAGAAGTCCACTTTCGACTTAAGAACCAAATATCGGCAAAACAAATATTATTAACTTAAATGATTACATAATGTTTATGACATGGTAATAAGTGGTATAAAAGTAATAATGAACTTGAAAAAGGTTCTTAAGGAATTAGAAATTAACTCAAGTTTATTATTCAGGAGATTAAAGAATGATCGAGTCAAGTCGGACCTGAGGTAAGAGATCCTACTCCTCTCTTTCTTTTTAAGTACACACTTTTATGTCATTCCTTTTAAAGCTCATTTTTCTTGTTATTGGGATGATATTTTATATTTCACATACTGTAATTTTTATGTTCATGTGATGAGAGACCCTATTCTCTCTCATCAATCCATTTTGGAAGTTTTGAGTGGCGCCGTTAGGCTGCCGATCTTTCGTAAGAGATCTAACCTCTCTCTTTCTTTTTAAGTACTCTCCTTTATGTAACTTCATTTAAGCTCCTATTTGTGATGTTGGGGGATAATCTTTTATATTACTCTTGCTGTAAATTTTATTGTAATGTGATGAGATACCCTATTTGATCTCATCAATCCATATTCGGAAGTTTTATGTGGCGCCGTTAGGCTGCCGAGTTTTCGTAAGGGATTTTTCATCTCACTTTTATTCCCGTGAGATTTATGCTACATTTGCCACAAATTCCCTTGAGTGGTGTATTTACTGCCCATTATTCTACTCTTTGTGTAATATACTTTCGTTTATGAGTATTTACATCAATGATATTTTGTCCTTCTTTCATGGGGTGTATGTTTTGAAAGATACCCAAGTCGGTAAGGGAACCTTTCACCCTCTTCTTTTTTAAAAGACTTCTTTTGTTGGGTCTTTTAATTTAAATATCATTATGTTGGGATATGTTCTCATATATCCTTATTGATGTAAATTTTATGTCCAAGTGATGAGATACTCTTTTTATCTCTCATCAACTCTTTTTGACGTGATGTCGTTAGGCTGTCAAGGAAACTTTTTAACCCAATTTCGATTTCTTTGGGTTCAACATGTAGTCATTGAATATGTCATCCATTGAATATGTGTGAATGACATTTTATTGTTTTACACTTAATATCCACTTATATTGGGTGTATTTATATTTGTCACACATATTTTTGAGATTGATTTGTCCTTAATTTAAGGATACCTTCTTTATAAGGGATTTCATCACATTTGACATTTCTATTGAGGGTTCATTGTTGTTTTGCACCAATTCACTCTTATATGGTGTATATACTGTCCTTTGGAGTATTATATCATGAATCCATTTACTCTCATGATATTATAAAGTTCTGACTAAATGTTATTCCTCAATTATTGTATTCAAGTGTCTCTAATTTTGGTAAAACCCCTTTAACCAAAATATCATTTTAAATGTTTTAATGATTTGTTCTTATTAATATCCATATTTTCAAAATGGTTTTAAGGATTTATTTATATGAATATTAATGGTTTAAAATGTTAAAAGCTTCAAGGTGGTATGGGACACTTTGATTCAAAAATCTCCTTATTAAATGTTTTAAATGGTTTTGGAAATGGTTTCTTTTTGAACGGATTCATTATTTCAATGTACTAACATGTTATATTGTGATTGACATGTGGAAATGTTATGTTTCCTTTATGCATGTTTTATGAGATACGTTTATGTTATGGTTCTTGGGCATTGTTATGAAAACGGGTGGTTCCGTGATAAACTAAGGGCGGGTGAGCCCGATATAGCTCTCCAATGCATTGGGTAACGCGAAGGAGTGAAACGTTAAGGTTTCTCCGAAGAGATTTAGGGAATATACTGTGATAGATATTCCAAACATAACCAAGAGGGTTACTCCCCACGTAATAATGTTATGAATGCCTCAAGTTACCTTTATCTCTTATGTTTTCTATGATTTATTCATGGTTTGATGAGGTATGTTAAAGTGCCTATGTTTTATGGGTAAAGTATGATTTCATTCTTATGTATATATGAACCCATGTTTCCTTTCCATATTTTTATAACCCTTACTGAGCTTTTTATGCTCATCCCAAGTTTTTGAAATGTTTTTCACAGGTCAAGGGAAAGGTACATGATATGATGATTGTGTCAAGGATGTTTCAAGAAAGAATCTGTGTTATATTTTAAATATGTTTTCGTTGATGGGAAGAATGAATATTGTCTTTTATGTAACCACTTTGTTTAAATGTGGAATGTAATGCAAGTTTCATGATCTAATTCTCTAAAACTCTAAACTTGAAAAGATCCTCAATGTGTAATCTTGTAATAACTCAAGATTAAGTAAGGTTTAAGTCTGGGGCCTTATAGTTGGTATCAAGGTTCGGTTTAGATAACTTTAGAGGTTAGGGTATTCTTTAAGCATAAGTGACATTAACATAATGGTTATGATTTCAGAAACAATCCTAATTTTAGATAAAGTGAATGAGTAAGAATATCTTAGTGTTTACCTTCCTCATTAGTACATGATGGTTTTGTTGATATACTCACACTGAACTTTTTGGTTTTAGTAAATAGCTGGATCTAGCAGGCACCAAAGTGACAACAGGTTTGAAGGAAACTGTGGTGGTTCTCTGATTAAGATACTAGATAAAATGGAGGATTCAATGAGGAAACTCGTGGTTGTTCTAAACCAAATATCAAGGAGTCATGATCAACCACTTAAACCTTGGTGAGTTCTCTAATGGATCATGTACGAGATGGCCAACTCGATGTGGAAATTCAGGTAATAATAATTAAGGTAACCATTAGGTTTTATATGATCCTTACTTTTGAGGTAATTATGGGTTATTATATGATATGATGGAAAATGAAGGGCATGAGATAAAATTGAGGTTAAAATATGTTATGATTATTCTTGAAGATTTTATCTCATTTTGGGGAATGTTTTAAGAATTATATAGTTTTGAAAAAAGGGACAACACGCAGACCGTGTGACAACCGTCGCGTCGGACAAAGCTGCGGGAATCGAACCCACAACCAAAGTACGACTGGTATTTATCGCCTACCACTGGACTACGTGAAGTCCCTGGTTAGTTTGACTGATTCATTCTAGTTATATGATTTTATGAATTAAGAGTAAGTTAATTTTGGGTTATTTATGAAAATGATTAACCTATCATGGAGGATATGTGATTAGGTTAATTACTTTTCAAAACGAGACTTTAGGAGCAACTGATATTGTTTGGAGATAAATGTTACGATTTATCTTGGAAGACTATGCGACTAAATCCTTCAAATATTTGGGTTTCAATCTTATATTGGTTTACTTTGAAGAATTTTATGGACAAATTGATTATAGAATGGTCCTCGTTGAACTTTGGGTTTTGTTGGACAAATTTTGGAGATTAAGAATAGATTCTCTTTTTATAAAGGGTTATCCTTTTTTGGATTATCTGATCTTGTACTAGCCTTTTTGGTTTTGGATTTGGTTAAAGTCTAAAGACATGGGAAGTATATAGTTCTATTTTGTGGATTAGGTGATTCTCTAGAAGTTTATTATAGTACTCTTAATGTGAACAAGTCTTCCTAAATACTCCTCTTTTGGAGAAAATATGAGTTTGTGTAAGGAATCTAATAAAGGTTGAAAGTCAATATGATAAGTGATTATGTTTCCTTATGAATAAATTCCTCAATAAAAAGTAACTTAAAACAAAAATGTTGTCTATTAACTTTTCCTACTGGGGAATCGAAGACCGTTTAACCCATCACAAGTTTGTGATTTTCTCGTGGTTAACTTTCTCTTAAACATGTTTTCTATCACTCTCCATCAGAACATGACCCTTTGTTTTTTCCTCCATGTCCATATTTTCATACTTGGAATCCTAGTATGGGTTAACTCGGGTGACCTTTGTACTTATCTTTCTTTATTTTAAAGTGTTTGTTTTACCGACTTTTGTTCCGATGTGGGACTTTCAAGGATGTTTCCAAGCGCAATTTTAAAATTGCGAGGACGCAATTCCCAAAAGGGGGGAAGGATGTAACACCCCAGGTAAATAATGAATATAAAATTTGAATATTTATCCATATTTGTGAATAAAATATTTATATGACTTTAAAGGGGACGCTATGCTCGATGGCGTACCCAACACGCAACAACGAGTTTCTTGGGAATCTTACGTTGCACTCTAATAATAAAATAATATTATTTCAAATAATAGTTAACATGTAGCCGTTGTATTGGCGGGAATGGATAGAAATAACTAAAATATGATTATATATATTTTTTAAATGTTTTTACATTTATACAATAAAAGATAAAGGCTTAAAATACGGAAAGAATTCAATTTTAGGCGTATATGCCCTAGTTTTCACTAAAGGTTCACTTATCACCTTTTGATGGAGAACCGTCATTAAATATAGTTTTGTTCACTCTTAAACATTCTTTTGGACCAAATAAAACTCTTATTAAGAATCGGGACATCAAAATTTACTTTGTGTAAATTTTTGGTATCTTTCCGATAAAGTTCATTTTTTAATGAATAGTGTAAAATGTTGTATTTTAATTCAAAACCACTTTTTTAATCTAATTTATTTATATGATTAGATTATATTTTGAATTGGTTTTAAAGTGAAATTAGAAAATATTTTTACCATTAAATCCAATAGTGGTCGTTGGAATTAATTTCACTTTGAAATCAGACTTAAACTAGTGTCAATCTTTTGATACTTATTGTTTTATAAAAACACGCTATTTGCTCTGACAGTGGGAATTAATTATTAAATTAATTAATGTGACTAATATGTTTTGAATTTTGTAAATCAGACTTCATTTTTGAATTTGGAATATCAAATATAGCTTAGGGAAAATTTTTGGGATTTTTCTGAAAAACTTCAATTTTTGATGAATAGTGAAACCACTAAGTGGTACTTATAAAAACTGATTTTCCGTTTAAATGAAATTTTGCCATCATTGTGTTTTTATTTTCAAAAATCCGACATACATGGTTGTCATTAAGAAGTAAAATGTGGTTCAATGAGATTAAAATAATTTTTTGGTGAATAGTAACTTATTAAGTTTTTAATCGCGATTAGTGGTAATTAGTATAGTTTAAGGTACAAATAATGCTTTAATAAAATGAGATGAGCTTGACACATGTCTTACCCTCATTGGTTGTATCATGGCCGACCAAGACAAGCCATGGGTCAAATTGGGGACCCCATGGATCCACTTTGGTTGGGAAATGACATAAATAACATTTTATTTAATGTAAAAGTAAAATTGACACAAACATGATATGTTTTACTAAAACAATTTTTAAGTGGGGTTATACAAGTCATATTTTTGATTATAAATATTAATTGGAAAGCTAAAAAGATTTCCTACATCATATTATTTTTTTTTATAATTTTTAGACATTAAATAAATTAAATTATTTATGACATAATAATGATGCAGCGATGACATCATTATTTGACGATTTAAATAAAATGGAAAGATAATGTAAAATCTAAGAACTACACATGTCCAAAACTTATTGGATGAGTGGGTTTCGAAACCTTATCACCGTATCCACGAATTATATCAATGTGGGACCTTTTGAAACCGAAACACATTTTCAAATAAAGTAATATTTCTTTACATTCCAAAAGTGCCCCTCCTCTCCTCTTATAAAAGGCCTCCACCTCTACCTCATTTAACACACTCCTCAAGCCTTTGGCTCGGCCAAACCCTGCCCATTTAATCTCTCCACATCCCTCTCCTAATCCTAGAGGATTCCCTTTGGGCAGAATCCTTTCAAAGGAAGCCTTTAGGCTCAAATCAAAAGGAGTTACACTTTTAAAGGTAATTCATTCTCTCATGTTAATTTGTTTTATTTTGCTTCTCCAACCCACCTAAACTCTTTTTATTTACTTCTTTTGTAACAAAACCAGTATCTTAAATATACTAGGATGTTTTTATAAGATTTATTCGAGCTAAACTCTCACACAACTACATAAAATGGTTAAAGAACATACGGTTTCCATGGATGGTGAAATTCTTCCTCCCGAAACGATGATTGTTCAATACTCATTTAACACCTTCAAAGGTGGCCATTATGATGTCACTATTTTTATATATGATATATAATATGTTTATGTTTTATTTATGCTTCTGTATTTTTCATTTTTGTCTTACCTTTATGGCTTCCATTATGGGTATACATGATATCTTCATTTAAGGAAGTGCGGACTACCGCCCCCTCAAAGTGATTTGATTCGTTAAATACCATATGTGGGATGTATAAAGGATGGAAATATGATATTATATATGATATTATACTGGAATTATAATATACATTTATATAATTATTATTCCATTCTATAAAATACGAAATAGAAATGAAAGTAGCGTTCATGCGTACGTACGGCTTACCGTCTCCATGAACGGTGCATTTCATTTCTTACCTCTAAATGATTATGTAATGTTATAAATTCATGAATGTACTGGATATATATGACATATATGATATCTACATAATGAATACAATTCTGGATATAATAAACATTTGGCCACACAAACAACATGTAATTGTAAGAAGTCCACTTTTGACTTAAGAACCAAATATCGGCAAAACAAATATTATTAACTTAAATGATTAAATAATGTTTATGACATGGTAATAAGTGGTATAATAGTAATAATGAACATTAAAAAGGTTCTTAAGGAATTAGAAATTAACTCAAGTTTATTATTCAGGAGATTAAAGAACGATCGAGTCAAGTCGGACCCGAGGTAAGGGATCCTACTCCTCTCTTTCTTTTTAAGTACACACTTTTATGTCATTACTTTTAAAGCTCATTTTTCTTGTTATTGGGATGATCTTTTATATTACACTTACTGTAATTTTTATGTTCATGTGATGAGAGACCCTATTCTCTCTCATCAATCCATTTTGGAAGTTTTGAGTGGCGCCGTTAGGCTGCCGAACTTTCGTAAGAGATCTAACCTATCTCTTTCTTTTTAAGTACTCTCCTTTATGTCACTTCTTTTAAGCTCCTCTTTGTGATGTTGGGGGATATTCTTTTATATTCCTATTTCTGTACATTTTATTGTAATGTGATGAGATACCCTATTTGATCTCATCAATCCATATTCGGAAGTTTTATGTGGCGCCGTTAGGCTGCCGAGTTTTCGTAAGGGATTTTTCATCTCACTTTTATTCCCTTGAGTGGTGTATGTACTGCCCATTATTCTACTCTTTGTGTAATATAATTTCGTTTATGAGTATTTACATCAATGATTTTTTGTCCTTCTTTCATGGGGTGTATGTTTTGAAAGATACCCAAGTCGGTAAGGGAACCTTTCACCCTCCTCTTTTTTAAAAGACTTCTTTTGTTGGGTCTTTTAATTTACATATCATTATGTTGGGATATGTTCTCATATATCCTTATTGATTTAAATTTTAGGTCCAAGTGATGAGATACTGTTTTTATCTCTCATCAACTCTTTTTGACGTGATGTCGTTAGGCTGTGAAGGGAACTTTTTAACCCAATTTTGATTTCTTTGGGTTCAACACGTAGTCATTGAATATGTCGTCCATTGAATATGTGTGAATAACCTTTTATTGTTTTACACTTAATATCCACTTATATTGGGTGTATTTATATTTTTCACACATATTTTTGAGATTTATTTGTCCTTAATTTAAGGATACCTTCTTTATAAGGGATTTCATCACATTTGACATTTCTATTGAGGGTTCATTGTTGTTATGCACCAATTCACTCTTATATGGTGTATATACTGTCCTTTGGAGTATTATATCATGAATCCATTTATTCTCATGATATTATAAAGTTCTGACTAAATTTTATTCCTCAATTATTGTATTCAAGTGTCTCTAATTTTGGTAAAACCCCTTTAACCAAAATATCGTTTTAAATGTTTTAATGATTTGTTCTTATTAATATCCATATTTTCAAAATGGTTTTAAGGATTTATTTATATGGATATTAATGGTTTAAAATGTTAAAAGCTTCAAGGTGGTATGGGACACTTTGATTCAAAAATCTCCTTACTAAATGTTTTAAATGGTTTTGGAAATGGTTTCTTTTTGAACGGATTCATTATTTCAATGTACTAAAATGTTATATTGTGATTGACATGTGGAAATGTTATGTTTCCTTTATGCATGATTTATGAGATACGTTTATGTTATGGTTCTTGGGCATTGTTATGAAAACGGGTGGTTCCGTGATAAACTAAGGGCGGGTGAGCCCAATATAGCTCTCCAATGCATTAGGTAACGCGAAGGAGTGAAACGTTAAGGTTTCTCCGAAGAGATTTAGGGAATATACTATGATGGGTATTCCAAACGTAACCAAGAGGGTTACTCCCCACGTAAGAATGTTATGAATGCCTCAAGTTACCTTTATGTCTTATGTTTTCTATGATTTATTCATGGTTTGATGAGGTATGTTAAAGTGCCTATGTTTTATGGGTAAAGTATGATTTCATTCTTATGTATATATGAACTCATGTTTCCTTTCCATATTTTTATAACCCTTACTGAGCTTTTTATGCTCATCCCAAGTTTTTGAAATGTTTTTCACAGGTCAAGGGAAAGGTACATGATATGATGATTGTGTCAAGGATGTTTCAAGAAAGAATCTGTGTTATATTTTAAATATGTTTCCGTTGAGGGGAAGAATGAATATTGTCTTTTATGTAACCACTTTGTTTAAATGTGGAATGCAATGCAAGTTTCATGATCTAATTCTCTAAAACTCTAAACTTGAAAAGATCCTCAATGTGTAATCTTGTAATAACTCAAGATTAAGTAAGGTTTATGGTTGGGGCCTTATAAAGAGTGACATACCATTCATGAGAGATGAAGTTTTATTTGTATAAAGATAACTAATGCATTTGAAATATATCATCAAACTATACCAAAAGAAGTAGAAAAATATTTTTTTGGAGGTCTTGTCCACAAAAAGTAATTTTGGAGGAGTTATATACTTTTGATGTAATAATTTTCTATTTTTGATTCCCATATATTACACAACATTCATATTTTGAGGTGGGTTTTTAATAGTTTTACAAATATTTGAATATATGAATGAATACAATAAACCAGAATAAAATTGTACATTCTAAATTATTGAATAAAAAACCATAATAATTTACACCACATCTTTGATAATATCTACCTCAATAGTAGTGATGGAATAAGACTTCCCTTACTCCTTTTCATTTGGGGGTAGATGATGCTGATTAACATCTTGGAATCAAGGTTTAGTGCACAGACTTACATAGTTCCCTTGATCCCTATAACTAAAGAATAGAAACATTGGTGGTTCCTCTATTTCCTCTACCATATCAGCCTGATTTTTTAAGTCTCTTATACATTAATCATATTTGTGGCCTTATCTCCCACACTTATAACATTTCCCCATCCCGTTGTGGTAGTTACCGTGATGTTTCTTCCCACAATTTCACATATGAGTGGTTGATCATTTTTTACACCATTCTTATTAGACCCCCTGATTGAAAATTCATCATTATTTTCTAATCTCAGTAGTGATGGGACCATTTTCTAAACTCCATCTACATATTGAAATCACGTCGATAGACTACTTCATAACTCCCAAAGTCTCAAATTTAATGAGAATATAAAAAGGTGAGTTTTAAAAATACTAAAGAATCTATCATTTTTTATATTATTGTTGATAAGAAACCCTAAGAATATCCTGAAATCCAAGTGATTTTTTCTATGTAAGCCATGACCGGTTCACCGTCCATTTTTGTAAAATATATGAATTCTCTCTCCATATTTTTATGAATACATCAAGTAAAATACTTGTTATAAATTATTATCTTAAAATCTACCTACTCCATATCTTCAATTTCATACTTTAAAATGATGTTTCAGTTAATTACCATCTTTAATCTACATGTCCATATAGATGATAAATATATAGATTCACCTTCTCCGTCAATGAACAATGGATCCTAGAAATTATCTTATACATCATGTTGACCAACTTTTCCAAGACTTGTGGTTATGATGATACACTAAATGTCAATGGTTGTTGCCAAAGAAAAGAATCTATTGTAATTTTATCCCTCATAGGTTAAGGAGGATGTTTAATATTTTTTAGGTTATTGTTCATAGCCTATCAAATCTGGTTCTGCATTTCCATGATATTTTAACTCCACCTCCCAAGGTATTGAGGATTTCATTAATGAAATCACTCCATTTTCCCTCCCAAGGGTTGTTGGCATGATTTATCCTAGTTCCCGCCATTTTCAAAAATAAAAAAGTTTATAAAAAACTTAAGTAAACAAGAATAAATAATTTATTCCCTTTTTAAATAAAATATAAAATCATATCTTGTTCGATCCCTATTTTTATAATTTTTCTAAAACAATTATTCATGGGTGCTTACTTATACATAGTCTCATACTAAGGGTTTTCACTACAGTTCTCTAATCCTATTTCACAAATTAACTAAATAATCTTATAATACCAACTATAGTGGCCCTAAATTTCTAACATGTTTACTAAATTATTATGAAGATGAATAATATAATAGTGTTACAAAACTAGTGTCACGACCCATCCTCGGGGCCCGTGTCATGACTACCCCATGCCCGCCTTCCATAGGCCAGGGTCTGGCGACTAGTACCAATGAAGTAAATCTTGATAAAAGGGAAGTCATTGCCTTTATAAAAGAAAACAGACACCACAGAGTACGCAAACTGAAGTAAACACTAAGTAAACTATAAAAAAACATGTTGCAGGTACAAGGGGCCAAAAATACAGGCCCAAAGGAAAGGTACTTCTACAACTAAAAGTAAAGTACAACTCAAAGAACAACAGCTGAAAGGTGACAAGCCACTCCTGGATTGTCCTACGACTTCCTACATGACGGGTAGGTATAGATATCCTCCTCAGCACTCCACGTCCGTCTGTCTCCTCCGGGTACCGACTCGTCGTAAAATCCACCTCTGAGCACCAAATCGACGTGAGATCCTCCTCCGGGTACCGTCCAGCTCTACAAGCCTCATCCACGATCAGTGATGTCCGTCATCTGCAACCAACATAAGATAGTGTGGGTGAAGCCTGTGCAGGGGTGAGTATACGATACTCAGTAGGGACCCTGAGGCCCCCGATGGTCTCCCTGAATCCACAAAGGATAAACCACAAAGAAAAGATACAATCATGAAGTATCATCCAACACTACTTAGGTATATGCACATATATATACCTAAGTTATTAAATCTAGTTCAACTCCAACTCATGAGCTCAAGTACAATCCATTCCGCTCAGGAAAGTATAACATAATCCACAAAGGAAAGTACGACCTAATCCACACAGGAACACATAATCCAATCCACACAGGACATCAAGTCAATCACATCGAAGATAATCATTAAAAGTCAAGACTCAGCACACACAGGTATACTACTCACAAAGAGGGACTGAGATGATTAGATGTAGTCTCTGAATCATCTCCTCTGCCGAACCCACGTAGGATTCAATTTTAGTAGTCGTCACTGCCGAACCCATGGAGGATCCATGTATAGTAGTCATCGTCGTCGAACCCACGGAGGATCCCAGCATGGTAGTCGAACCCACGGAGGATCCCAGTACAATAGTCGTCCTCGTCAAACCCACGGAGGATCCCAGTACGGTAGTCGTCCTCATCGAACCCACAGGGGATCCTAGTGAGGTAGTCGTCCTCATCGAACCCACAGAGGATCCCAGTCTGGTAGTCTTCCATGTCAAACCCACGGAGGATCCCAGTCCGTTAGTCGTCCTCGTCAAACCCACAAAGGATCCCAGTACAGTCGTCATCGTAGTCGCAGTCGCAGTCAGCTATAGGATTCCTGCACACATCACGCTCGTTCTGGGAGGGTCCGCTCCACGATCCAAGGTGGTTCAATACATCAACTAACAAGAATTCCAGAGTTTATGTATCCCAAAGTTCTGTCTCGTCAAAAAGAACTCAATGTGACTGACATCGCATCAATCAGACGCCCAGTCTTAGAGTTATTGGCTTTTTCGTCCTACGGGCCCGGTTGGTTTTTAAGTCAAAACCAACCTGACCATACTCCAACTGTGTCCAAACCTCAAGTGGATTAAGCCAAAAGATCCATCTCACTATGAGGAAACCAACAAAGTTGAAGGCAAGTCAATCAGACTTCTGGAGCTCATGTTATAAACGTTTTCACTCTGAAGGCCCGGTTGGTTTTTTGTTCGAACCAACCCTGTCGTACACAAAGTTCTTCCAAACCTTGAGTGTAATATACCGAAATGACCGTCTCGATCCAAGGATTGCATCACAACTAACAGTGCATCAATCAGAGGTTCGTAGCCCAATATATGAGTGTTTGAAAGAAACTGTCCAAAAACAGGGGGTTTGGGCCCGTTCTGACCCGGCCCAATAGCCCTTGGGTCGGCCCGAACCTGGCCGACCCAACCCGGGTTTGGGTCCGGCCCAAAAGGGTGCGGCTCGGCCCAGATGGCGTGGCCTGACCCAGCGCGGGGGTCCGGCCCAGTGCGGGCGGCCCGTCCCGGCGTGGGCAGCCCAACGCGGGCAGCCCGGCCCGGGGCGATCGGTCCGGCCCTGGACGGCCGGTCCCGGTTGGCACGAGTGCCGCGTGCCACGTGAGCACGGAAGGGGGGAAGCCGCCACCCCCTTCGAACTGAACGAAAGACCCCACGGCTTCCACCCTGCTGCGCTGACAGGGGGTTTAAAACCCCGATTATTCCAGATCTGGCCGGCCGTTACGGCCGGCCAGTTGTGCCGCGCAGGAACCCGCGGTCCCTCCCTCCATGTGCCGGTGGCTGGCGGTTCTGGCCACCCTCCTGGTCTTCCGTCGCGGCCAAAAGGCCACGGCTCGTGGTGCTCATGTTGCCGGGGAGTCCGTCCGCCCCTATTGGTGACCGCCATGGCCTTAGGCCGTGGCTCTTGGTTCTCTGGTTGCCGGGGAGTCCGGCCGCCCCTATTGGTGACCGCCCCGACCTTAGGCCGCGGCCCTTGTTCGTCCAAAGCGGCACGACGGCGCCGCGCCCCTACGCCGCAGCCCGACCTTGGACGCGGGATCTTCGGCTTCGGCGTGGCGTGACATCACCACGCTTCTTTGCCACAGCCCGCTCCGGCCACGGTTCCCTCGTTCCCTCTTGGTGCGACGGCACCGCGTTGGCTTCGTTCTAAACCACATAATATTCAACAACAAAAATGGGAGGAGGTTCGGCTGTGTTCGTGCGGTCTGACCTCCTACAGTGTTTTTGATAACAGGCGGCTTAATTTTTAACATTGAATGAAAAAATAATCACAGACTTAAATTCAAACCCCTACCTCGAAGAAGTCGTCGAAAGAGGATCGTCACGGGAAATTGACGTCGCGGAAGACGGCGTCGCAGAACGAGGCTTCGAAAATGTCATAGGTGCTCGCCCGATGAAGGATACAGTGTCCCCCTTTCCTTGACGTGGGAAGAAGATCGATGTTGGGTGCGTCGTCGTTCTCTGGAAAAGGCGTCACTCACCATCTACGGAGAGGAGAGGAGACCGTACGACGATCTCCCCTTGCGGTGACGGAGTTCTTCATCGTAGACTTGGCGTTCTTCGTGAAGGAGATGACGTTCTTCAACCTTAGAGTGTTTTCTTCCGAAAATCTTAACACACCACCTCTAACCCGAATAAAATAAAGAATGCTTATTTTATTAACACATGCCTTGCGTTTTCAAAACATCAAAATTCAAACTCAATATTAAATTAATTGAATGGCATTTTACAATCAATTTAATTATGAGAGTTGACATGTCATAAAGAAGGGTAGGTGGTTGTGTTACACATTTATGGGGGGTTTCCAAAATAAAGAGGGAGTTTAGGGAATTGGATGGGGTGGAGATCGTGTGGGCCCCACCTCATTAATATCCTACCAAAAGTTAAGATTTTTGTGGGTCCCACACAACTCCCTAACATGGGTGGTTAGCTCCACCCAAATTCCATCCTTAGGATTTAACCACTTAAAAAGAAATAAAATAAAAAGTGTTCCACAATTTTTAATTTACTCTTTAATTAATCCTTTTTTTTGCAACCCTGCCTGAGAAAATGCAACACAAGAAAGGGTCTTCTTAAACAATTATCGGCATTGCGGTTTCAATGGTGCCCTCATATTTTGATTCCGAGCACCAGTTCAAAAGATAGAAAAACATGCTCGCTCGTTCACTGAACGTACCCAAGCTAAAATTCAGAAATTGATTCTGGGCTCACCGGGCCTCAGAATCAAGTGTCGTCCGAAGCCACAGACTCGAAAAATTCCAAAGAAATTAAGAAAAAAAATTCCTTGAAATTTATGGGTCTTTAAATTACTCCAATCTTAGGGCTTTACGTCCCTGTAAATCTATAACACAAACTAGGAAAACAAAGTGGTACTGAGAACGCAACTGAGTCACCCGCTCCCATGTGCTCTCCTGGAGGTTCCCATGCTGCCAGTGAAAGCACACCTAAGGAATCAACCATCCATGTAGGACCCGCTCTTGTCGATAATCATTCTCCACTAGAACCTCTGTGAAAGTCACCCCATCATCAAAGACCAGCTCCCCATGGTCGATGATATGCATCAGGTCATGCACATATCTCCTCAACTGAGATACATGGAAGTTGTCATGCACCGGGTGCAACTGAGGTGGATGGGTTAAGCGGTAAACCACCTTGCCTACCCTTTTGAGGACATAGAAGGGTCCAATGAAGCGTGGAGATAACTTGCCACCTCGAGAAAATCTCTGTAATCCATGTCGAGGTGAGATTTGTAAGAAACCATGGTCACCATCCTCGAACTCTAGTGGTCTACGCCTCCTGTCGGCATAAGACTTCTGTCGGCACTGAGCTGGCCTCATCTGCTCCTGAATGACCTGAACCTTCTCTTGTCCAACAACAGCTGCAAATATTTCTTCTTTTCCAATAAGAGAAATCCAGTCTCATCCACTTGATGAATGATGTTAATTTCCTAATACAGTCAATCCCGACATGGATGATACTAATCCATACCAAGGATAACGTCGTAAGGCCTCGACTCTACTACCAAGTGATCCAACTGTTACTATCGCCTCCAAGGGTTGAGTCACATTGTCGGCAGCATTGTGTGGTCACTGGGTCTCCTCCAGTAGGTACCTCAAAAGTGAGGGTCAAGTCAACAGTTTTAAACCGGAACCTCTTAGTATCAACTCCATAAAAAAGACAAGGAACAAAACATCACAAGAACAAGTGTCTTTTATTACTGCAACTCAAGGTACAAAGACACAAAACATCAAAAAGGCTGGAAGCAACATGAAAAAAAGTCCCCATATCTGGAGCTAGTCCCAATCCTATCAATCTTCTCCCGGAGCTCCATGGTCTTAAGCCTCAGCTGCCTAAAGCTGAGCTCTCCCCTATCAACCTGTTCCATGCGGTTGGGGTGGTCTTCCTAGTTGTGGTGGTGGTGGTAGGGCCTCAAAGCATCACCCATCATCCATTGCTTTGCCAGCTCCTCTGCCTCGTCCGTCTGCTCCCTGCGGACCGCCACAGTCAATCCTCTTCCTTGGAGGTCCCTCTACCGCCTGCTGCTCATCTGTTGGGCGGTTCGGGCAGTCTCGAGCCATGTGACCCTGCCCGCCGCATGCATAGCACTACCTTCTCCTCGTGTGGATAGCTCTCCTTTTTGTGCCCCGCACAACCGAATATGCTTCCTGATATTTCTCATCTGATGGCCTAGGCAGCTTGGACCTCTGTGTCAACTATCTACTGCCAGCTATAGAAGAGTCCGCTATGGGTCGTCCTGTGGAGGGTCTCGCCGCTGGTGAATACTCGGCGAGAAAACTCTCCACTTGAAGGGCTCTCTCCAATACCCCTGCCAACGTCGGGATGTTGAGGGAGATCATCGAAGCCCTGATCTCATGCCTCAGTCCCTGCTCAAAGGTTCGGGCCCTAAAGAACGGGTCCTATACCATATCTGTGGAGTAGCGCAAGAGATCAGTAAATCTCGCCGAGTACAGGGCCACAGTCATGCTGCCCTACCGTAGCTGTAGTAACTCCTGAATGCACACCACACGGAGGGTGGCTGGAACAAAATCCGAGTGGAAGAGGCTCTCAAATTCTGACCAAAGGATAGATGCCTTGTCGTGCACCTAGAGCATCAGGCTCCACCATATACCTACTTTTGCATGCAGGAGAATCGATGCAAGGATCACAATGAGGCCAGCTCGTGTCCCCACTAACCCGAAAACTCGCACAATAGCCTCCAGCCAATCCTCGGCTGCCTAAGGGTCCATCTCCCCATAGAACCTGGGCTGTCTCTGACGCTGAAACTCGTGCAGTGCACTAAGGCGACGTGCAATCTCAGCAGCTGTGGCTGGTGGCATCGGTGGCTCGGTGGGTAGAGGTACTGCCGGTGCCTCCACTATAAAAGGGCCTTGCACCGAGGCCTCATCGCTCGGTGGGCTGTCATCTTGCAAAAATCTCAGAACCCTTGATGGCTACCATCGTGGGGCCATCCTGGAAAGAGATAGGTGCGCCACAGTATATACAGTATACCTAGTGAGCAGACACAAAGTAATCACAAAGAAAACTTTTGAAACACAAATGCAATCAATGTTTTCTAGCACTGAGTCAGAAATCAGAAGTCAGGGTCCTAGTGTATGGATACGTCGGCCACCACACCAACACTGGACTCCCTAGAATGCTAACCACACTCAATACCCTTAACACTATTTCTTCAAATAGAAGAATGATCAGAGTCCTAAGTTCTGCGGTAGAACCGAACTCCTCTGATACCAATTTGTCACGACCCGTCCTCGGGTCCTGTGCCGTTACTACCCCAAGCCCTCCATGCATAGGCGAGGGGCTGGCGACTAGTAGTAAATGCGTAAATCCAGATAAAAAAAGGAATTTCCATTATAAAATAAAACAAACACCACAGAGTACTCAAACTGAAGGAAACAATAAGTAAACTGTAAAAAAAACGTGTCGCAGGTACAAGGGGCCATCAATACAAGCCCAGAGGAAAGGTATATCTACAACTAAAAGTAATGTAAAACTCAAAGGACAACAGTTGAAAGGTGAAAAGCTGCTCTTAGATCGTCCTCCAGCTTCATACCTGAAGGGTAGGTAAAGATATCCTCCTCAGCACTCCACGTACGTCCGTGTCCTCCGGGTACCGACTCGTTGTGAAATCCACCTCCAGGCACCGACTCAACATGAGATCCTTCTCCAGGTACCGGCCAGCTATACAAGAATCATCCACGATCAGTGATGTCCATCTTCTGTAACCAACACAACGTAGTGCGGGTGAAGCTCGTGCAGGGGTTAGTATACGATAATCAGTAGGGTCCCTGAGACCACTGAAGGTCTCCCTGAATCCACAAAGGATAAACCAAAAAGAAAAGACACAATCACAAAGTATCATCCAACACTACTTAGGTATATGCCCATACATATACCTAATTCATTAAATCCAGTTCAGCTCCAACTCATGAGCTCAAGTACAATCCAGTCCACTCAAGAAAGTATAACTTAATCCACACTGGAATGTATGACCCAATCCACACAGGAAAGCATAATCCAATCCACACAGGACATCAATTCAATCACATCGAAGATAATGATTGAAAGTCAAGACTCAGCCCACACATGTATACTACTCATGAAGTGGGACGGAGATGATTATATGTAGTCTCTCAATCATCTCTTCTGCCGAACCCACATTGGATTCAAGTTTAGTAGTCATCGCTACCGAACCCATGGAGGATCCAAGTATAGTAGTCATCGTCGTCGAACCCACGGAGGATCCCAAAAGAGTAGTCGAACCCACAGAGGATCCTAGTACAATAGTCATCCTCGTCAAACCCACGGAGGATCCCGATACGGTAGTCGTCCTCGTCGAACCCATAGAGTATCCCAATGCGGTAGTCATCCTCGTCGAACCCACAGAGGATCCGAGTCCTGTAGTCTGCCACGTCGAACCCACATAGGATCCTAGTCCAGTAGTCATCCTCGTCGAACCCACAGAGGATCCCAGTACAGTCTTCATCGTCTTCGCAGTCGCAACCATCTCTAGGATTCCCGCACACAAAATTCTCGTTTCGGGATGGACTGCTCCACGAGCCAATGGGGGTCGATACATAAACTGACCCGAATTCTAGAGTTGATGTATCCCAAAGGTCCATCTCATCAAAAGTAACTCAACGTGACTAACAGCGTGTGAATCGGACGTCCGTAGCCCAAGATATCGGCGTTTGAATGAAACTGTCCGAAAACAGGGGGTTTGGGCCCGGTCCGACCTGACCCAATTCGCCCTGGGTCAGCCCGAACTGGGTCGACCCAAACCGGGTCCAGGTCCAGCACAAATGGGTGTGGCCCGGCCCGGTGCGGGGGTCCACCCAGCGCAGGCGGACCGGCCTAGTGCGGCCGATCTAGCCCGGCACGAGCGCCCCACGCCACGTGAGCGCGGAAAGTGGGAAGCTGCCACCCCCTTAGAACCTAACGGCGGACCTCATGGGGTCCGCCCAGCTGCGCTGACCGGGGGTTCAAACCCCCAGTTTTTTCGGAACTGGCCGATCGTAAAGGTCGGCCAGTTGTGCTGCATGGGACCGCACCGTCCTGCCCTCCATGCGCCAGTGGACGACAGTTCTGGCAACCCTCCTGGTCTTCCGTCGTGACTAATAGGCCAAGACTCTTGGTGCTCTGGCGGCCGGGGAGTCCAGCCGCCCCTGTTGGTGACTGCCACGACCTCAGGGCGTGGCCCTTGTTCATCTGGCACGGCATGGCGGTGCCGCGCCCCTCTGCCACGACCTGACCTTGGTCACGGGTTCTTTGGCTTCGGTGCGGCACGACGGCACCACGCTTCTTCGCCGTGGCCCGCTCCAGGCGTGGTTCCCTCGTTCCCTCGTGGTGCGACGACACCACGTTTCCGTCGTTCCAAACCACATAATATTCAACAACAAAAAGATGAGGAGGTTCGGCCATGTTCGCGCGGTCCGAACTCCTCCTGTTATCTTGATAACAGGTGGATTAATTTTTAACGTTGAACGCCAAAATAAACATGGACTTAAATTCAAACCCCTACCTCGAAGAAGTCGTTGAACGAGGATCTTCATGGGAAATTGACGTCACGGAAGACAACGTCGCGGAACGAGGCTCTGTAAACGTCGTCGGTGCTCACCTGATGAAGGATACGACATCCCCCTTTCTTTGAAGCGGGAAGAGGATCGAAGGTGGGCACGACATCATTCTCCGGAAAAGGCATCACTCACCTAAGACGGAGAGGAGAGGAGATGGCACGACGATCTCCCCTTGCGGTGATGGAGTTCTTCGTTGTAGACTTGGCGTTCTTTGCGAAGGAGATGAAGTTCTTCAACCTTAGAGTATTTTCTTCCCAAATTCTAAACACACCACCTCTAACCCGACTAAAATAAGGAATGCTTATTTTATTAACACATTCCATTCATTTTCAAAACATCAAAATTCAAACACAATATTTAATTAGTTGAATGGAATTTAACAGTCAATTTAATTGTACAAGTTCACATTTCATAAAGAAGTGGAGGTGGGTGTGTTACACATTTATGGGGGGTTGCCAAAATAAAGGAGTTTAGGGATGTTGAAGGGGTGGGGCTCGTATGGGCCCCAACTCACAATATCCTACCAAGGGTTATGATTTTTGTGGGTCCCACACAACTCTCTCACATGGGTGGTTAGCTCCACAAAACTTCCATCCTTAGGATCTAACCACTTAAAAAGAAATAAAATAAAAAGTGTTGCACAATTTTTATTTTACTCTTCAATTAATCAATTTTTTTTGAAACCCTGCCCGAGAAAACGCAACTCCAGAAAGGGTCTTCATAAGAAATTATCGGTGTTGCGTTTTCAACGGTGCCCTCATATTTCGATTCCGAGCACCAGTTCAAAAGTTAGAAAAACCCGCTCCCTCGTTCACTGAGCGTACCCGAGCTAAGCTTCGAAAATTGATTCCGGGCACACCGGGCCTCAGAATCAGGTGCTGTCAGAATCCACAGACTTGTAAAATTCCAAATAAATTAAGTAAAAATAATTTCCCTGAAATTTTTGGGTTTTTACAACTAGGTTCCAAAGGATTAGTGTATTGGGAAAACACAGACAATACATAAAATTTAAAAAATAAAACAGAAACTTTTATTTAATACCATATTCTCTAACTAATTATTGTTCCACATGTTCTCCTATGTTATTTTATTCACCAATTGATATACATCAATATAAGGGGTGTGCTAAAATATGAATAAAAGGATGTATAAGAGACAAAAAACATGGGTGAGCATAATCATAATAATTATAAAAAGTCAAAGGATAATCATTATATTAATGATAAAAATCATTAGATAAATTCATGGAATGTGGAAATTCAATAAAATGAAGAATCATGTCTTACTGCTTAACCACGACATATAATTTTTAACAAAGCTAGCATCATGTTCATACATATTTCACCTTTTTCACGAGACATATCACATTACAAAATGCACTGGAGTGCTATATAATTGTAGGAGTAACCATCACATTATAAAATTGAGATACTCTATATAATTTTTGGCCCACCTATCACATCATAAAATATTCATTTTCAAGCATGCAACATAAAACATATATCAATATTCAACATAAAATAACTAAGAGAATAGAATGTGTCTAATTTAATAATGCATACATTCAGGAAAAAAATCGGGGTTACAAAAATAAATAGGGAATAACATAATTGGTATATTAATCATAAATCTTGAGTTTTTACAAACGAAACTCACAAGAAGTAAAAGTTTTTTTTAGAAAGAAGTGTTATTTTGGAAATAATAATTACTTTTTTCATAAAATCAGAAAGGAAACATGTATATATAGAAATTGAAATTAATGATATATAAATTATATTTAAGAATCATTAATGGAACATCAAATCTGAAAATATAGTGAAATAGGGAAAACCCAAAGAAAGGGAGTTGGGTTTGAGAATCCATTTACTTTAAGTCTGAATGCTTTCATCACTTAAATATCCTAGATAAATAAAGTAAATTAATTAAATATATATATATATATATATAACCTTTTATATATTAATTTGATTCAGTATAGTTTTATTAAGTTCATTTATGAGATTTTAGATGAGTTATAGAGAATAATTTCATCATTTGGGATTGTTCATTTTCTTGGTTTTCCTGCTCGGTTTTTTTGTATATGAGTAATGAGGTTAATGTAAAATGGTAATGATTATAATGAATTGTTATTAATGAACCTAAATTAGTTAAATTAGTATTATATATCTTTTGGTTATATTTTATGATGATTATTTATTATATTTAACTTTAATGAAAATGATTTAATTAATTTTTGTGGTTTTATGAAAATTATATGCCAATATCATTTTATTTAACAACATGATTATATATTTTTTTTAAGTACATTATATAACTTATAATATATAATACAATTTTATCTAACCATAATGATGGTTTTATGACCATGCTTGAAGGTGGTAGTGAAAAATGAAAATGCATCGTCCATAGTGGTAGCCAATCAACATACCACAAATGATGTTTTTATGTTTAGAAAAAAAAGTAAAAGGGGAGATATGTGAATTTTTATTACACCATTAGAACAATAACATTTTAGTATATATGGGATAATGGAGTTATCTTTACTATTGGATAGGTGTAGGTCAATATTGGATAAGATAAGAAATAGAAATGAAAATAAAATGAATCAAAAACAAAGAGGAATCATTCTATTGAATTTCTACTCCTTGAGAACCTATTTAGGGAAAAGGGTTTTCTCTTTTGATGAGACTATGGAATACATTATTTGGGAGAGGATCCTAGGAATGGAATTTTTAATAATTTGGTAATTTTTCCAATATTTTAAGATGTGAGGATAGAAGGTGATGAGGGGTGGAATCTATAGGGGTTTTGAGGGGTTTTTTATCATTATTTAATTAATTAGTTTAATATTTTTTGTCAAGACTATGAAAGTGTCATGAATTATCAAAAATATATTACAATAGTGAAGGTTATTTTGATATTACGATTCTTTCATCATTTATGAGTCAAGAAATTGAGTATTTAACTTATAATGTATATATACCATAAATTGCCATGTCATTCTATTCACAAAAAATTCAGGTATTTTAGAAAAAAACAAAAACACTACCTAACAATTTTTTTGTTGAATTAAAAAGAGAACTCCATTTTATAAATATAATTTTCTAAATATGAGATATTAAATTTTTAAATATATTCATCAATTACAAGGAAAATACATATTTTGAAATTATAACTAATTTTATAACACTTTGAAAAAGTAATTAACATCCCATAAATTTATCTAATAATAATAAGACATAAAAATTTTAATTTATGAACCTATTTTATGAAAATATTTTTTATATAATTATATTAATTATATAATTATTAATAAATATTTTCATTTTATGAAATTTCCAATACATAATTAATAACTTTTAATTTGTTAATTACTTATAATAAGATATATTTATATATCATATTATCATTTACAATATATACAAATATTATTTATACATTCATATGTTTGGTTATTATTCTATTGGACGAATTAATATTCCTAATGGATACATTAATATTTACATCATCAAGTTACTATTGTAATGGTATATGATCCTTAATTTCTATAAATACATCATATTTCATCCATTTTTCAAATAAAATGTATCTATTTTGTTCACTATGTGACTTTTTGTGATTTAGACAATATAAAATAATAATAACAAGGTATTTCCCATTGATAATATTCTATGTTTTATAGATTTTAAAATATTCACCATGATTTATATATCATATTATTTAATATATAAACAACATTAATATATAACATTATCTTAACACAAATGGACACAATCCACCATTCAGATTATGAAACAACATATGAATTGTTTTTGAAATCATATATAAAACATACTTCCAATATTTTCTAAATATAAATTTAGATAATCTATCATTAATATCAAAATTTTGATTCAAAAAAGATATAAAAAAATTTAAAAAATATTCCTCAATTTTATAACATTATTTCTGACTCTATGGGACTTTATATCATTGAAATTCATTAATAAATATGATTATATATCATTTGGTTGTAATGGTCTAATTTAATTATTTCCTCTGCATAATGAATGTCAAAATAAAGGGAATGTGTGTTAAACGCAAAAAAATATAGGATATTTTAATAACATATTATGATCTATTATAGATTTAGTTATATTCATGAAATCATTACTCGTAATTTTATTAGTTTCGAATTTATAAATGTGGTGGATTATCACTAATTCACTTGAAAGGAAATTGAATAAACAAATTATTTTTTTATCATAGTTGATTGAAATTATTTTAATTACTATCTCGATTAAATCAATATAGAAATAATCTATCAAAATTATCTCCATATAGGTTGGAAAAAGGTGTTTTGATATAGGGATTTAGACAATTAAAGGGGCTTCATATGTATCACTATGAATAAGAAAAACCCCACTTAATCTAGTTCCCTAAATTTATACACCTAATATTTTATTTGGATTTGTGACAAGGGATAATGTATTTCCTTATATGATTAATAATATAAGACTATTTCTCATTAGAGTTTATGGGCATATGGCTAAGATATCTTATTGAGCTGTAACAACCAGGCCCCAAAATCCCAGATCTAGTGAATTATTTTATTAAATTGGAAAGAATACATGGAATCAATTCTTGAAGGAACTTCAGTTTGGAAGTTCTAGAAGGCAAAATTATATACATGATACCCATAATACATTGTGAAAATAAAATAAATCATAAAACAATAAAAACTCATCATCCTTGAAACTCATTTAAAGAATTCCCCCTTCATACCATAGTTATGGGAATGATAATAAGGGTTAATTGAAATGATTAGTAAGGTTAAGTGTAATAGAAGAAATAATGTATCAATGAGAATAAATCTATATAGAAATGTCCATAATAGAATATACATTCCCTTATAATAAATGGATATGGAATAATTAATCTAGAAAGGTAAACAACTAAAACAAATTCCATTTAACCAATAATAAGAGAATTAAATTAATTCAATAATAATTTCAAAGCAATTATCTCATAGGTAACAATAAAAATAATTGAATTCTAAATTGATGAAATTATTAATTATTGGTTGTTATATTTCCTTAGTAAATGGTAAAATTACCTTAAAGACCTTTAAAAAGATGTTTTATTAAATCAGGTATACCCATATAATTTTTCTATCTAATTCTTCTCGTGATACTACCAATTCATCGAGGGGGTTACCTTAAACAGTCCCCAACCCATGGTGTAGTGGTTCAATGCATTATTAATATTTTGAATGATAAATTAAACATGATTTTAAGTAAACGTGTCTCATACGAGCATTGAAACACTTTAATACCATGAAAAAAATTATATTTATGATATGATATATCAAATGGAAGTAAACATACACCACACATACAAAATAACTGGTGAATAAGTCTTGTATGTCATAGATGTAAAAGTGAGATGATAAAATCCATACTTCTCACATTATTGTGAGTAATATGTAAATTAAAATCTTTTAAAATGGATTAAATAATGTTATTAATTTATATTGGAAAAATATCCATATTTATACTATCGTATATTATCTCTTTATTTTATTTTATCAATAGATCGTTAATAATTGTTCATTATTTTCACTATTTCAAGTGTTAATTGCCTATATTTTTTAGTATGATTTTAATTATTACCTATTGGTATTATTAATTAGATCATGATTTCATAATATAAAAAAAATTTACCATGATTTAAAAAAATTATATATTTATTATATATGTATTTTTAAAAATCAATAATATTGGGAGATAGGAAACAAAATGAAACATTCCTAGAGATGATAAGTCGTAAGTACGCATGAATGATATTTTCATTTATTTTTTATATTAAAAGAGTAAAAAATAAATTATATAAATGTATATAATAATTCTAGTATCATATATATAATATATTTCACATTTTTTATTAAAACCATCCCTTATATGTGCCATATATAGTGTGAAAGAATCACATCCCTTTGAGGTGGCATTAGTCAACACTTCCACAAATGATGTTATCGTAGTTACACAATATAGGAATCATAAAGCTATGAGTTATATAATAATTCAATAATTATAAAGAAAATAGTAATATCATATAAAAAATATTTCCATAAAAAATCCAATCCCTGAGAGCTGGTAAAGGAAAAATGAACGACATCGTTTCGTGAGGTTGTTATTCAGCGTACACGAACAACAAGTTCATTACCCATTTTATTGAAGTATGTGATGTTAAAGTTTGATAACGTAACCTAAAAACAACATAGTATATTTATGATACTCTCTTTGTTATATAATCATGCAATAATAATAAATAAATGGATGGTGAAAAAAATAAAATGATTGTGATCATTGAAAAATATTATTCATTTTCATGTAACACTTATTTTTTTAATCCCAAAAAAAACTTCATTGGATTTATGCCAAAATTTAGGTTTTTATGATGAGTTAAATGAAGTTATTTGCTAATTTGGGGAGGTTTTTGATTAGATATAAGGATCTATTTGGAGTAAGGAAGCGAGGGAGGAGTTTCCATTTTATTATTGAGTTGAGGGGTACTTTTGGAAACCTTCAAAATGTTAAATTAGTAAAAATTAATTATCAAATAAAAATGGAACAAATACATTAATTTCTAAGATAATAATATTATGGGTTTAAATCCTAGCATACATTATTTTTTTAGACAAGTTTAGGTCTCATTATCTACATTATTTTCCCCTTTAACCCTTGGTTAAACCCTCTAACATTTACCATGACAATTGGTTTTTTACTACATAATGGTTTATATAGTTAATATAAGATTCCAAAATAACCGTAAATGCTCAATGGTTTTAATTTTAATCCTTATACAAATCCATTTCCCAAATTTTATATTTTTATAAATTTATTTCTTTTAATAAAATATTACGTATTTCAAAATATCATTAATGACATTTTTGACACTATTCATTATTTGAATTTTTGAAAAATATAAATACATAATAAAAAATTGAAAAAACCATTAATATATCCGAATTATGTATTTAGAAGTTTTAAAATTTATTTCGGACATAAATTATGTCAAATTATATTTATTGTAATATTTTTAATAACATTTATTTGATGTCCTATAATTAAAAAATTGATATGTCATCATTATTAGAGAATTTAATATATTTATTTCTATCATAAAAAATACAAATAACTTATAAAAGTTATGATTATAATTTTATATTACCAATTATATTTTTACGTTGAACAAATACCTTATATAGAACCATATTAAAAATAATTAACTTGTTAGAAACAAAAGTATGAAAAAATAGACTTTTCATTGAATAAAATACTATAGATTGATTAAGGACATCCATGTTTCCCAAATAACTCCTAAAATCTTCCCAATTATGATTTTTCCACCATAAATCATCCAATAAAATTAGTACAATTGTTAGTGTAATTTTATAATATTATTTTCACCCAAAATTACACGATTTACCCATAATTCTGGAAATAAAAATTACCAATGTTTATTTTCAATTATTTTCAAAAAATAAAAGGAACCTAATTAGTAAATTTGTACATTATGAAAAAAATAACGAATCCACATTTTAAAATTCAAAACATATTAATGGAAAAATTTCATTTAAAATTAATCTCCTAGATGTGGTTTGAAAGGGGATTCTTAAAGTGAATATTTTCAAAAGATTAAACTATTTTTATATCCATATTCAATGTGAAAATGATTCAAATGACCAAAATTGGATTAAATGATATAAAATTGATCTAAATTAAATTTTAAATAAATCAATAATATAATTTAACACTATAAAAAATTTATATAAAAAAATTGTTTTCAATTAAAATTCAATATTTTAATCCTACTCCTCAAAACATGAAACTTATTAAGAAAATAATTAAAATAATCCAAAGAAAATTTTTATATTCCACTTTAATGTAAGTTTTTTTTTTCAAATAAGATAAAATAGTTTAAAAATGGATTTAGAATAGGATCTCCATTAAAATATGGTAAAATTTCCTTTAAAAAATTATAGTTTTTAATGTTTAAAATTGGGCTTATTCTTATCTTATTCCTATAAAATATATTGAATTAATGTATTTTTTTATTGGAAATATAAAATTTAAAATAACTATACAAATTTTCTATATGTGTTATATTTTAATTTTCTGTAAAAATAGTTGATTAAACATTGTGTTTCTAAATATGATGTTTCATGTACTATAATATATTAGGAAAATTAAATCTCATCTAAAAAGAAAATATTATAATGTTTTGGTGGGAGGAATTATTCCCTTCTAAAATAAATATTTTCCTTGAAATATGAAATTTCACATCAAATTTCAATTTTGGATACATTAAAATTCCTTTGGTTGGAAAACCACATCTTAAATTGTATTAATAAAGCATCCTCCTTATAAGAGGGAATAGAAAATTTGAAGATTAGCACAAAACTAGGATTTTGAATAGAAGAACAGTAGTCAAAACATGGACATGGAAGAAAAAATCAAACCATCAAGTTTTGATGGAGAGATATAGAGAACTTGTTCAGGTCAAAGTTTATGACCACTAAATCACAAACTATAGTAAGGGAAAAAGAATATAATGTCATAAAAAATGATGATAATAAAAAAACTATTTTTCTAGACCCTTTTCCAAGAGTTGATAAATTCATCAAATATCTATGAATATAAGTAAATATATGTTCCTATGAACAATATAATTTCATTTGATTCCACCTAAAACTATTTCCTGTTCATCTTCTAGATAAAGATTCATCGTATAGTGAAGTAATTAATTTACCTCTAAAACCATATCTAAAGAACTACGTAATCCATTTCATTAATTGTCAAACATTCCAATACATTAGAATAATTTCCTAGGTATTTATTGGTTCCCAATATAAATTATCCACATGAATCAACTCTTTGTCCAAGTGACATTACCCCATCATTAGAAACATATAAATCCTTATCTTTTACTAAACAATGTATTTTACAATAATTTTAACATTTTAATGAATCACATTTCATGGTACCATTAAATATATGATCTCAAATATTTAATGAAAAAGTATTGTATTACAATCCTCATATATTTTATAATTCATATGATGAGAACACAATCCATAAAATACTTTACTAACAAAATATTAGATACAAATACAGATATTCATTAATAATTATACATTGGTTGTTTTAATAACATATGTCTAACCTTGATCCCTTAGATTTTTCAAAGGTATATTCATATGAGATTTGTGGAATTCATTTTTATAGTGCATGATCTCCTTACAGCTGTAAAATTGAATAATTCTATTATCATTCTTTCATTTTCACCCTTTTTCCTAGTGATCCATTTCTCCCCACTTATAAAATATCACAATCCTTTAATGTATTTACCAGGGTGAAGCATTCAGCAAATATATCAGGTGGGAAAATTATTATTTCACTAATTCCAATTATCTATTTTTTCACTTCCTTTCTTCTATTCAATATCTTTTGAATCCATAAGAAATTTATTAACAATTCTCTTCATTTATAACACATAAAACCATTTCATCATATGATGGAAACGGTTTGATAAACTAGCACCATTAAGAGACATGGTATATGTCCTTCGAAGAAATTGACATTCATGAATTCCTTGTTTCATATGAAATCAGTTTCATTCCTTACTGAAATGGTAAAGTTTGGTTCATTATCCACATCACATTCTTTCAATATTTTATTTAAACTGGGGAAAATTCTCTCAATCTCAGCTTGAAACTCACTAGGGAAGTATTTATAAATGATTTTTTCATTAAAATATATCTATTCAATGATTTCTAATTCTTATTACTCCCTAGTATATTAGATCAATGACCACTATTGATCTGTATCCCTATTGAGACAATACCCTTTGAGTGTCACATTTCATTTTCACCAAATCCTAATGTCACATATATATTCTCTAAAGACATAATACATTACTCTAGCTTTGTTGGTTCATTATTCCCACTAAATGATGTGATCCTCTTCCTCATGACGTTAACAACATCAAGGAATATCATTATGTAATACGTTTTTCCATCTATGTATGGTTATTTTTAATAACATGATCTTGATTCCCCAGTATTGCCATAATTAGGAATGTTCCAATACCCCATATATTGGATTCCATATCATGGATATATCTATATATTTCATGATTATGGATATCATTCATCATTATAGGAACCCTTTCAATACAATGTCATTTACTAAATTATCTCATTAAAACATGAATTTTAAGTCATAATGAATAATTCCAAATTTGGTATAGAACTCAATATAAATTAAATGTTTGTGCACTGTAAATCGAAGAATCATTGTCATTCGTTTCATTGGGGACATTATAAATTTTAAATCTATCATAATACTTTGTAATGAAAATGATAATTATCATATGGGTATATCCCGAGCATGTCAAACCATGTTCTCTTTATGGTATACTATCATGTAATAGGTTATGCTCTAGTCAAGCACAACAGACCATTTCAGAGTTTTTACCCCTAGGAACATCTATTCTAGATCCATGTCCAATTGTAGTGTCAAGATAGGGATGTATTTCTAATAATTCCAAAATAATCACTACAATTCCAAAACTATTCTATGTTCTTCTATATTGGACCTCAAATTCAATCTTAGGGTATTATTTAATAATCAATGTTTTCAAAATCTAGTTTCAATGTTGAAAAATAACATCATTTAACACCAAATATTATGGCCAAATCCCAGAAGCCTAAATCTAGGGTACAATTTTACTAAATTGGCATGATTAGAAGAAGTTAAATCCTTAAGGACCAATTTTTATTTCTGTTTTGGAATGATAGATTACAAACATGATACACATATTACATTAGTAAAAGAAACTAATGAATTACAGATATAAAAAACTCAACATACTTGATACTCATTCAAATGATTCATCTACATAAAATGGGGAAGGGATACATGAAAAGGGTGATCTCAAATATTCAGTAGGGGTATGTACAATAGAAATAATATTATATCAGTGAGAATTAATCTATATGTAAATTTCAATAACAGAATAAACAATCCTTTCAAATAACATGATCAAGACTAATCAATGTGAAAATATAAATAACAAAAACGCATACAATTTAAACAATATCTTGATAATAAAATGAATCCATAGATAATGTAGATGAAAAAATATCATGTATAACAATAATATTATCAAAATTCTTAATAGATTAAATGCTGAATTATTGAAAGCCATGTTTCCTGGGTACATGTTACCTTTATAATCAATACCTTAAAAAAGACAGTTTCACTTACAGGATAGAATAAAATATTATTGGTCCAACTTATTCACCTCTTGATTCTACCAATGTATCAAGGGTCTTATATTACATGGTCCCTAACCCATGTCATACCAGTCCAAATCATTCTTCACATATCATAAAATTGATTATTTTTAAAAAATATTTTAAATAAAAGTGTTCCATACCACCTTGAAATATTTAAATACCATATAGAAAATTATATTTATAATATTATATATCAAAGTGTAGTAAAAATACACCCCAAATAAGAAATAAGTGGTTAATAAGGGTCATATCTCACTTAAGTAAAAGTGAGATGTGAAAATTCATACTTCACAATTCATTTATAGTTATATGTGATTTAACCACATGTTATTAATTTATATCTAAACCATATTCATATTTATGATATCATATATGATATTATAATATTATTTTATCTACCGTTTGTTAATAATCACACATCAATTTCACAATTATGGGTGTTAATTTTCTAGTTTTTTGAGTATTTTTTTGACTCTTACTTGATGTTACTATTAATTTTGTCATGATTTAAACATATAAAAATTTTTCAAAATGATTTAAATATCATATATATTTAGTATATAAATATTTATAAAAACCCATAATACCTGGATATAGGAAAAAATATGCAGTTCATGGAGACGGTAGGCCGTACGTATGCATAAATGCAACTTTCATTTCTTTTCTATATTAGAAGAATGAAAATTAAGTGGTATTTATGAATATTATAATTCATGTATCATATTTATATCATATTTTTAAAAAAATTATTATAAATATAACTTATGTGTTCCATGTATAGTGTGAATGAATCACAGTGATTTGAGTAGGTAATTCTCCACACTTCCACAAATGATGTTATATTATTCATAAAAATTGGAAAGAATAAATGTATGAGTTTTATATAAATTTAAGATGTATTTGAAAATAAAATATTTTATAAATATCATATAAAAATATAATGTACATCATAATTACCAACCATTAGAGGTGGTAAGGTAAAAACTATTGACATCTTTTCATGGGGCGGTAGGTCACCGTACACTAACGTTATGTTCATTGGACATTTTTGGGAATTATGTGTATGTTTAGTTTTATCCATTAAATTAAAAAAGTATTAGATTATTTATGATACATTGTTATTATAATAATGGAATAATAATAAATTAATGGGTTGCGAAACAAATAAAACTAAACTGATCGTTGGAGAAGGTTAACTCATTTTTGGGTCACTCCTTTTGGATTATACCAAAATATGTGTTTGGTTTATTTTTTTCCAAATGAGAAGATGTTAGGATCATTATATGGATGTTTTTTGATTATTTGTGTAGGTTTTAGATGATATATAATAATCTAGGAGGTTTGAGGAAGTGATGGAGGAGGTTCATTTTTATAATTGATGAGAGGGGTACTTGTGGAAACTCTCAAAATATAAATTAATATAAATTTAATTTCAAATAATAAGGATAAAAATGATTTATTAAGAATATAATATGTTTATGGTTAGAATATTATCAACCAATAATTCTTAGAAATTTTTTGGTCACATACATCCCCTTATCATTTGGATTTAAACCCTAGTTAATATGTATCGTCACGGTTCTAGAAGCCACCCATAGGTGACCATCCTCAGTTGATCATATGGCCTCAAGCGCATTTCCCCAAACGCCACAGGCTGCCAACTATCAGCTAGGGCCTTGGGTGTGGTAGTGGGGAATCTATTCCCTCATTGGAAGAGTATACAATAGAAGTGAAAAACAATAAACAATAGCGGAAGTAGTAAACAATTCATACCAAAGTGAACATCGAAAGACTAAATGTGATAAACAGTAAGAGGACACACACACACACACATATATATATGATGCATGATACATATGTTTAGGAAAATAGACAAAAAAGTCACAATGTTGGAAATAAAAATAGTACTAAAAACAAGTATAAAGGAAAGATAAACAGATCCCCAACATCACAAGCCTAAGCTTGGTCCCATCCTCTCCATCTCCACAGCAAGTCAAGTACCTGAAGTCGAAGGGCGCTTGCCCTTGTCTATACCTAAAACCCCATAGTCTATTTGGGCCCAAAAGCATGTCCCAAATAGGGAGTGTGACTAAATCCCAGTAGGCAAAAAACCGAAGATTTGTGCCTAATAGTCAGTGAATATATGGCATGTAAAAGTACCGAAAATAGTAAATAGGAACATGCTGAATAACAAACAATACACAGTTCCAAAGTCAAGAAACAATTAACAAGCAACAAAGAACAACAGGTAACCCTCTTGGATGTACTCACATCTATCCCCTCTGGTCCTACCTATAAGTACCAACAACCCTCTAGGAAGAGAACTCAGCCTAACCCATCTGGATTGGTCATACAAAATTACAACGACTCTATGAGGAAGCACACATAGTCAATTTTCCTTAAAGTCTAGGGTAGTCTGGAAATCTCTGAGGAAGCTCGCATAGTAAATTCCCCTTATAGACCCAAGGTCAAGGACTCTCTTAGGAAGCACACTTGGTCAATTAACCTTATATCCTAGGTCATTCATAGACTCTCTAGGGAATCTCATACAGTCAATACCTCCTATAGCCCATGGTAATCTGGCGAGTCAAACAAACAAAACAGAGAATCTATGAGGAATCTCACACAGTCTATCCGCGTATAGTCTAATGAAGTCAAGGACTCTCTGAGGAAGCTCCCACAGTCTATCCCCTTATAGCCCAAGTAATCCTAAGCTATCGGAGGATGCTCACCCGGCCAATCCCTGTATAGCCTAATGATCAAAGACTCTCTAAGGAAGATCACTGGGTCTATACCCTTATTGTCTTCTACACCCGGTTCTCATGGTCCTATGTAGGATAACAACATAGCAGTACAATATGGCCAAAGTATACTTACAGATCTAAATGGATAAATAGTTCTACAGCATATCAAGCATGTTAGAAAACATTTCTCCATCCTACTACAACAGGCATAGAAACAGAAAAAGCAGCTAATGCAAAATAGGACCAAATGATTATAAATAGAAAGTACATGGGAAGAACCTACAAAGCATAGCTGTTCAAACATATTCATATTCAATCATGTGCTACACAGACATACTAGCATGTCAGGAATTCAACAGGGGAAAATGATAAACACAGAATACCCCGTTCAAGGGTATTGGTCGGATTTGCACATAATATTCAAGTAATTTCAACGGAAATGCACAAACCACCTACCTTGAAGTTAGTAGATTGGTATACATGAATCAAGAGGCCTGGATCACCTTAGAACATCATTGATCTATCAAAAATCATAAACCGTTTAACCCATGATAACGTGAGAAAGAGGGGAAATCATGGAATGAAACTCAATAAGAAATAAGAGCTTGCCGCTGCGGTAACTACAACTGATAGCCAACCGGCCCAACTCTCTCCAACACCTCAAATGGCCCGATGTACCTTGGTGAAAGATTACCCTCTCTCTTAATCCTCCAGTTCCCCAACTTCGGTGTGACATGTAGGAAAATCTGATCCCCAACCTCGAACACCAGAGGTCATCTCCACTGATCAGGAAAAGACTTATGCTGAGATTGTGCAGTAGCCATCCTCTTCCAAATCAATTCTATCTACTCTGTGACCTCCTAGACAAGACGATGACCCAAGAAAGCTGCCTCTCCTACCTCGAGTCAACATAAGGGTGATCGGCATGTCCTACCGTAAAAAGACTCATAAGTTTCCGTCTTAATAGTTTCTTGAAAACTATTATTGTAGGAAAACTCCACATGAGGTATATGCTTCTCCCAAGAACCTCCAAAATCCATAATGCAAGCCCAGAGCATATCCTCAAGCACCTGAATCGTACGCTCGGACTAGCCATCTGTCTGGGGATGGTATGCTCTACTCAAAAGTACCTATGCACCCAAAGACTTCTAAAGGCCCTACCATACCCAAGAAGTAAAATGTGCGTCCCTGTCTGAAATAATTGAGTGTGGAACTCCATATGGATGTACAATCTCTCAGATGTACAACCATCCCAACTCATAAACACAGAAGGTCTCCTTGATCGGCAAGATGTGAGCACCCTTCGTAAGCCTGTCGATGACAACCAAAACAACATCATTCCCTTGAGGCGACCTCAGAAAACCGGTCACGAAGTCCATCGCAACATCATTCCACTTCAACTCGGGAATGGGTAACTACTGCAAAAGCCCTTCTGATCACTAATGCTCCACCTTCACCTGCTGACGAGTGGAACACCTCATGACGAAACCAGAAACATCCCTCTTCATACCTGGCCACCAATACGGATGATGTTGATCATGATACATCATGGTGATTCCAGGATGAACTACCCAAAATGAGGAATGAGAGTCCCACATAAGCTCCTCACGAATATATGTTGGTACCCATACGTGTCCCTAGATATGCAAGGTTTCATCCTCGCCTATGGTCCACCCAAGAAGAGGGTCCTCTCCTAACACACTCTCTCGAAGGAATATGCCTTTTGAGTCTAATATCTACCACATCCATACCCAATTGAGAAGATTAGAGGTAATAGCTATAGAAGAAAGAAAAGTCTACCCCTATCTATCATGCACCACCAAATGCATCTCAGAGAACTGAGCCATAAGTTACCACTCACTTCGGGCCTCCTGAACTGCATGTAGCTAAGTTCTCCTACTCAACGCGTCAACCACTTCATTGCCTTATCCTGGTGTATAGGAAATATCAAAGACAAAGGACTGAAGATAATCAACCCACGTGCGTTTTCTTATATTCAGATCCCGCTGAGTGATGATGTACTTGAGACTTTTGTGGTTAGTGAAAACCACAAAATTCTCTCCCAGAAGATAATGTCTCCAATATCATGAGGAATGAACAACAGCTACCAACTACAGATCTGGCGTCAGGTAATTCCTCTCATGTTGCCTCAACTGCCGAGACCCATACATGACGACTCAATCTCCCTGAATCAACACAACCCCCATCCCGATACCTGAAGCATGATAGTAAAAAGTATAGCTCTTGCCCAGTTCTGGAAAGGCTAGTATTTCTGCTGATGTCAACCTCCCCTTAAACTCTTGAAAGTCCAATTCACAAGAATCTGACCACCAGAACATCGCACCCTTCTTAGTCAGACCTGTCAGTGGTGCTGCTAAGCATGAAACGTTTTGTATGAAGTGTCTGTAGTATCCAGCAAACCCTAGGAAACTCCATAGCTCAAAGAAGTTCTTCAGCTACTCCCAGTAAACTACTTCCCTCACTTTCTCTGGGTCTACTGATACCCTTGTCTCTAAGATAACATAACCCAAGAAGTGAATCTGATCCATACAAAAGTGGAATTTCGAGAGCTTAGCATATAACTGATGCTCTCTCAGTGTACTCAGAATGATCTCATGATGGGTAGCATGGTCATGTAGAGTGTGAGAGTACCCCAAGATGTCGTCCACGAAAACCACCATGAAAGAATCCAAGTATGGATGGAACACTCGGTTCATCAGTTCCATGAAAACTACAGGTGCATTTGTGAGACCGAACGACATAACTGTATACTCGTATAGACCATACCTACTCCTAAAATACCTGAGAGGTATATCATATGGTCTAACACGCAACAGATGGTAAATGTACCTCAAGTCGAACATAGAGAACACACGGGATCCAAGAAGCTGATCAAAGAGATCATCAATCCTCGGCAAGGGATATCAGTTCTTGACCGTCAACTGGTTCAACTTCTAATAATCCACACAAATCCTAAGGGTTACATATACCTTCTTCGCAAAAAGGACATGCAAACCCCATGGAGAAGTGTTAAGTTGGATGAAACCCTTAGACTGCAAATCCAGCAGCTATTTCTTGAGCTCCTCCAACTCAGGTGTAGCCATCCTATAAGGGGGAATGGACACCAGTTCCCCTCTGGGAATGAGCTCAATAGAAAATTCTACCTCACGCTCTGGAGGCAAACCTGAAAAGTCATCTAGAAAGACATCCCTGAAATGATCCACCACTGGAGGAAAGTATACCTCTGAAGTCCTCTTGTAATCTAGATATAGACTAGAAATCTGAGATGTATCTCCTCCTACCCATGATGCTCAGGTCCTGCTCAAATCACCTGGATGTCCCACTCTCCTTGATGAAGAAAAGATCCACCCTATGGTGATATGAAACTCACCCTATCACGATAGAAATTGATGACTGCATGGATGGGAACTAACAATTCCATTCTGAGAATGACATCATAGCTCGTCATCTCTAGGACATAGAGGTCCCATAAGAAGTGACACCCCGTAACCTCAGGAGGGCATTCTCTTCACTAACGTTCACTAACCGCTCTAGTCCCTAACGATGTGTCTAGTGTTAGGATATCAATAGAACAAAAGATGAAGAGACCAAGGATTTCCACAATAGAAACAAAGATAAAGTTATGGGAAGATCCTATTTCAAAAAGAACAAAAGATAAAACTAAGGCTACTATGATCATACCTCAAACTGTAGAGGGTCCGGGATCCTACTCCTGTGGGGTCTGCTCCATTGGAAAAGCTTGTCCTGTACCACAACCATGTGACCCTGCCTGAACACACAAATCTGATCAACCCTACTGTTGCTGAATGACCAGTGACTGACCACCCTGGCCATGACCACCACCTTGGCCTGAATGGTTGGATGAACTCCAGGTCCCAGACAGGTGAGTAACTTGTAATGATGCTCCCAAATGTGGAGTTATAGAAGAACCCATTTCTCCATCTGCTGGAAGGAAAAACTGACAGAAATGTTGAAGATGGCGCATCCTTCCACAATATCGGCACTCCATCAGGTCTCGCGGGCAACATGGCCTCGTGTTCCCACTCCCCCCGCACTGGTAGCACACCACATGGCTACCAGAAAGTGCATCCCACCTACTCTTATCTCCTCAAGAAAGCTCCCCACGACGCTTCCTGCTATCAGTAGAAGGAATACTAACTCTGGATGTCAAACCACCCTGAATCACTGCTCCAGAATCCCTCAAATTGAGCTCTGTGAACAACGCCTAGTTAAAAATAGAGGATATCAAAGTCAACCAGAAGATGTTCACCTGGGAACTGATCTCCTTCCTGAGACCATCCTCAAACATCTTAGCCGAGAACAACTCATCACCTGTTGGGATTGGCATGAAATGTTGCAGCTCCATGAAACGAGAGGAATACTCTATCACAGAAAGAGTACCCTACTAAAAGCACATGAACTCCTAGGCTCAGTTGGCCCTCAAGATCTCCGGGTAGAAGTAATCATAGAAGATACACTAAAACTCCTCCCAAGAAATATTCTAGTGGTATCCCACCTAAGAGATGACATCCCACCACCTCTTGTCGGAGTCTCGGAGCATGTAGGTCGTGAGTTTGACACTCCTCTCTGGTGGATCCTTGAGATGCTCGATGATCGTATGCATGGATTCGAGCCACGACTCTTCATCCTGAGGTCCTCCTTCCCCTAATAAGGTTGGAGGATGATGCTGTTGAAATCCCACGTCAAATCAGCCATCGATAGGGTAGGAGGCTGCGCTCCCTGGAAGGTCTGCATCATCCTCAGGAAACCCTCCCTAAACTGTGCATCAATTCCTTCAACTGGTATAACCACTAGGGCCAAATCTAGCACAACATGAGGATTGACAGGAAGTCTCTGATCATCTATATAGGGCGTCAGATCACTTCCCTACAACTAGCAGTGAATCAGAGGACGTCTCAGTGGCATGACTCTGCAAGTTCAAACGCACACCTTAGCTTGAAGATTTACAAAAACTGAAAACATAAGAGTAGAATAAGGGAAATAGGAGAAGGAAACATTCATGTTTTACAAAACATGACTACATGACGTGTATAAACAGTACACGACGTGTTCTTTTAATCCTTTCACATGGGATTGTACTTCTGCCATGACTAGTTGTGTAACACCCCAACCACACGACATGTTGTCACCACACATGATGTGTACTTGAAATCTATTCCCTGGCCTGAGTATCCTTACACGACTCACCCACATGGTCTTCTTAATCCCAGACTACACGGAGTGTTTAGGAAGGACACGACATGCATTAGACAGGATTCATTGACCCGTGTTGTTGGTTACATGACTAACTACATGGTTGACACTACACGGCGTGTTCCAAGAGGACACAACGTGTACAAGAAGAGGTAACACTGACCTGTGTTGTTAGTGACACGACCGGATACCCAGGTCATACTACACGGCATGTATGTGAAAAGATAACACGACCTGAATTGTTCGTGAAACAGAAGGGGTACCTATATCAGACTACACGGCGTGCTAGACAAGTACACGGCATATTTCCGCAATAATTTTCCCATCGCATGCCTCTTCCTACACGGTCCATGACATGGTTTTGGGACTACACGATAAGTACTTTAGAAAAATTGTTCCTTCTTGAAAAGAAGAACACATGGCGTCTAGTCAAAACTACACGACATGTATTCTGGGTTTTTCCGGGTAGTAAGCCTCAGAAAAAACTATGTAGCCTATAAAAACACTAAAATGAATGCAGAAGGTGCCAAATTCCTATATATGAGGGCCCATACTCCCTAAGAATCAAATTTTGGCATCTTAAACAATTTATAACAAGCGAACAAGAAATGATCCACCAAATTCCAGTCCATGAGGGCCCAAAACACCTCAAGAACCAAAGTTTGGAATCCATCAAAGAAAATCACTATCCAAACAAATACATTATCAAACAGAATGTAATCCTATCAAGGAAACTATCACAAAAACATTCATATTTTACACATCATCTATCACAACAACATGAAATCTCTAACACATCCTAGATGGCATGACAAAAATTCATGCAAGGTGATTTCTAGCAAGTGCATATATGATGCATGAGATGGAATACACTTAGCTCATCGAGTTGCAACAGAAATAGAATCCCAATAACATCAACAATAACAACCAAAATCATGTGAACCACTCAAGGTGAAATCAAATCAACTGTAATAATTGAAAGACCAGAAAAATTGCAATAAATGAGGTAGTATGGATTTTCCCTGTGCAGAGGTCAGCTACACCTGGTCACAACTTATTACCAAGTACTTATTCGGTCCTATCCCTGATTATAGGCTCCAAATGGTAATTCTAGAGGAATGAATTCCTATTATACCACTTTTTAATGTCTCGGTTTCGGATGCCACCCAGAGGCGCCCATACCCGGTTGGTCACATGGCCTCAAGCTCAATTCCCCAAATGCATGAGGCTACCGACTAGCAGCGAGGGCCTTGGGTGTGGTAGTGGGGAAACTATGCTCTCATTGGCAGAGTAAATAGTAGAAGAGAAAAAAATAAACAATATAGGAAGCAGTAAACAATTCATACACAAGTGAACAATGAAATACTAAATGTGATAAACAGCAAGAACACAAATATATATATGATGCATGATACTTATGTTTAGGATAAAATCCCAACAAGTCACAATGCTAGAAAAAAATAGTACTAAAAAAAGTTCAAATGAAAGATACACAACTTCCTAGCATCGTAAGCTTAAGCATGGTCCCATCCTCTCCAACTCCACAGAAAGCCATGTAACTGAAGTCGAAGGGCGCTTGCCCTTGTATATACCAGAAACCACATAGTCTGTTTGGGCCCAAAAGAATAACCCAAATAGGGTGTGATACTAAATCCCAGTAAGAAACCACCTGATGATCTAGGCCTAATAGTCAGTGAATATATGGCAGATAAAGTTAAAAAAAATAGTAAATGGGAACATGTTGAATAAAAAACCATCCACAGTTCCAAATTCAAGCAACAACTAACAAGCACCAAAGCACAATAGGTAACCCTCTGGGAAGTACTCACAACTATCCCCTCTAGTCCTAACTATAAGTATCAATAACCCTATAGGAAGAGAACTCATCCTAACCCCTCTGGTTTGGACATGCATAATTATAAAGACTCTTAGAGGAGGAACACGCAGTCAATTCCCCTTATAGTCTAGGGGAGTCAGGAACTCTTTGAGGAAGCTCGCACAGTCAATTCCCCTTATTTCCCCAAGGTCAAGGACTCTCCTAGAAAGCACACTCAGTCAGTTCCCCTCATAGAACAGGTCATTCATAGACTCTCTAAGGAAGCTCATGCAGTCAATCCCTCCTGTAGCCCATGGTAATTAGGTGATTCAAACAAACAAAACAGAGAATCTATGAGGATGCTCACACAGTCTACCCCCGTATAGTCTAAAGCAGTCAGGGACTCTCTGAGGAAGCTCTCATGGTCTATCCCCTTATAGACCATGTAATCCTAAGCTCTCTGAGTATGCTCACTCGGTCAATCTCCATATAGAGTAAAGCTCAAAGACTTTCTGAGGAAGCTCACTCGGTCAATCCCCTTATAGTCTTCTACACTCAGTTCTCACGGTCCTGTGTAGGATAATGGCATGGCAGTACAATATGGCCAAATTAGACTTAAAAAAACTTGGATAAATAGTTCTACAACATATCAAGCATGTCAAAAAACATTTCTCCATCCTACTACAACAGGCATAGAAACAGACCAAGCAACCAAGGAAAAACAGAACCAAACTGTCATAAACAGAACGTGTGTGGGAAGAACCTCCAAAGCATAATAGTTCAACCAAATTCATATTGAAACATCCTATAAACAAGCATACTAGCATGGCAGGAATTCAACAGGATAAAATGGTAAACACACAATACCCTGTTCAAGGGTATTGGTTGAAGTTTCACATAATATTAAAGGACATTCAACCAAAAGGCACAAACCACCTACCTTGATGTTAAGAGATTGGTAAACTTGAACCACAAGGCTTGAATCAACATATAACATCATATATCTTTGAAAATTCATAAAACGTTCAACCTATAATAACTTGAGAATAGAGGGAAATCATGGAATGAAACTCAAGAAGAAGGAAGAGCTATCAACTGCGGTTCTGACACAATCGACGACGGTCGATTTAGAGAACAGACGGAGGCTCGGGGGCTAAGAGAAGTTTCAGCATCGTACGGTTTCTCTCGACCGAACGGAACCTATAAGAAGATGCTTCTAGGGGTTAGACATGACCCCGGTGCGTTTAATAAATAAAAAGTACATGGCGTGTACTTGCTGTTTCCGTACCCCGCTTCAGGCAGCCCCCATGTCACCCCTACATGGCCGTGTGTTTGGTCATGACAAGATCAGCACACGGGCACCAGCAGTATCGAAGTAAATGGAGTGTACTTATAAAGTACTTGGAGTGTACTTTGAAAATTTCCATTTTCCACTTTTTCTCAGAAATGACCAGAAAAGGAAAACATACCAAAAAGGAAGATCTGAGTTCTTACATAATCCCTTTAACACTTACCGAGAGAACGTGGCTTTTTTACCAATTAAGGGTTAATATAGTAACTATAAGATGAAACACGAACCATAAATGAGTCTTGGATTTAATTTTAATACATATCTGAATACGTTTTCTGAAATTTAGATGATTTTTATTTTATATCATTTAATAAAATATTATTTATTTAAAATATAATTAATTTCAAATTTGACACGATCCATTTCATGATTTTTTTAATTATCAGTAGAACAATATTACATAAAAATACATTTTTACACCCCAAATATGTCTAGGACATATTTATAATTCATTTTAAATATAAATTATATAAACTTATATTTATTTTAAAAATTTTAATCACATTTATTGTATATGTCCATTAATTAAATAATTACTACATCATCATTGTGAAGAAAATTAATATAACTATTTACTATCTAAAAATTTAAAAAACATATCATGATAATGATAATCATTTTATATTTCCAATTAATATTTATAGTAAAACATAAACCCAATATAACTTGATATTAAAAATATTAAAAATGTTTAAAACAAAAGTATCCCAAAATTAAATTTTCATTGAATAAAATACTAAAAATTGAGTACAGTCATCCATGTGGATCCAAGAGAAAACAATATCATCCAAGGATGATTTTGGTCAAAAATAACTCATCTAATGAAGTTAGTACAAGTGTTGGGGTAATTTTATAATATTAGTTTTACCCCTAATTAACAGATTTACCATTAACCGTGGCAGTATAAACTACCAAAAATTACTATAAATATTTTTTTCCAAAAAGAAATTAATCTAATTACGAGATTTTGACCATATGATTCAATATATGGAATCCATTAATTAAAATTTTATAAAACCAAATTGGGTGAAATTAATTTTAAATTAATCCCCTCAACGGGGTGTGTAAACAGGTTTTTTAAGTGAAAATGTTCAAAAGATTGAAATTTTTTAAATAGTAATTCAAAGTGAAATTGATTCTAATTAACTAAATTGGATTAAATGAAATAATTTTTTTTCCAATTCTACTTTTAAACCAATCAAAAAAATAATTTAAAAAAATTAATTATTTAGACAAATAAGATGCCTTTAGTTAAAAATCAATATTATATTACTACTTTTTGATACATGAAGCACATCAGAAAAGAACCAAAAACTAAAACAGTGTAAATTTTTATATTCCTATATTAAATATGAAGTTTATTTTTTCATATAATATTTATAAAACTATCAAAAAGTTGTTATAAAATATGTTCTTCCCAAAAAGATGACAAAATTGACTAAAAAAATTGGTTTTTATGTATAAAATTGGGATTATTCTTATATTATTCACATCAAATGTATTGGATTAATTTAAAAAATTTTGATTGGATATTTAAAATTTAAAATCAATATATAAATTATCTATAAGGAGTATAATTTAATTGACTATGAAAAACATGAGTAAATAGTGTTGTGTATAATCATGATGTTTCTGGTATTGTATGCTATCAGAAAAATTAAATTTACTCTAAAAGAATAATATGGTAAAGTATTGGGGTGCAACATGAGTTATTTTTAATGATTTTTTGTGAGACATATACATAGGAGTCCCTTTTTTATTTACTCAATAAATGATTCTTGGTGACTTTTTTGGGGTTTAAAATAGTTTGGAGGCTTAATAATTTGATTTCTAAATAATAAACCATTTACCTATAAATGGATTATTGAATTCACACTCTTAGTGTAATGAACTTTCTGAAATTTTTCTGTTATAGTTAAAAAATATACCATGATAAAATGAAATGCTTAAATTTTATAGGTGACATGGGTGTGCGTTCATCCCCGACTAGGGATTGAGGACTAGAAAAATCCATATTTATTGGGATAAAACCTCATTAGTTTATTTCATTAATGTTTTTGGAGTCCAATAAAGATAAATTGGGTAAATTAAAACATGTAGGTGACCATGTTTTGTAGGGTACCTAAATATGGAATTATGGGTTAGTCATCACTCCAAATTGAATGATCCAAGGAAAATTGGGTTACATAGTTTGACCTTAATGGCCCAGAATAAAGATACATATGAGAAAAATACACTCTATCAAAATTGACCATTATTTTATTGATAATTTCAACAAAAGGGATCATTATCCCTATCATTTTATGGGATAGGTAATATAATTTCTATTATATCTCCATAATTTTTACATGAAAAGACAACTAAGGAAGTGTTTTGGAAATTACAGGAATATTGTCCTGGGATCTATGTGTTTCAGTAATCAGGGAGACTATTGATTGTCTCTTTCTCAGTTCCTATTTTTGATTCTCAAATAAATGGGACGACAGGGGTACTTTAAAATGAAAACTATTCCAAAGACTCTAATATTGTGAGATAATAATATCATTAAAATTTAGGTGACCAAGCCGAACTCTAGGAAAGTATAATGCATTTTTAGGTCACATTTATGGGATTATAAGTGCATGTTTCTAATCGTTTGGCAAGGTTTGTGAATGGAAATTTGGATGTGTGTTCTAATTCATTTTAAGATAATTCATGAAAGACATTGGAAGAAGGTATGAAAAACTTTTGTAAGGAAACTGTGGGTTTCAATTATGGCACATAAAAAACATTAATCTACATGGAAACTTAAATATTTTTATCTAAATGACCATTAAAAAAATAAAAAATAAAAAGTATATTTCTTTTGATCTATAAATCCGTTTTATATTTATGAGATATCAAACTGAATCTGAAAAAAATATTTTACACAATTAAGCATGGAATGTACCCATATATTAATTTTTTTAGGTAAAAATATGTCAATAATGATATCATAAAATGTATCCAAATTATTTAATGGAATCCATTGTACATTCCTTAATAAATATTCCCCACTACACAACCAAATTTGTAAATATTATTTGTGAAACACAATCCTCCAATGTCTAAGAAATTGAGGGATTCTAGGAGATATCATTTTCATAATATTTGTTAGCTAAGATAAATTTTTAGAAAATATTTTTTATGTCATAAAAATTAGTATCAAATAATGTAATTAATGGTATTTTTCATGGTATAAATTTTTTAGTGTGACATTCTCTAGTAAACCAGTTTAATCAAGGAGAATGTTCTTGATGAAAAATTAGCGTTACAAATTATATGAAGGAATCTAGCATGACATTTATAATAAATGTGTATATTTTTACCTATATCATTCAAATGAAACTCCTAAAACATGAATAATCATGAAATTATATTATCCATGTAATATATTGATAAAAATATATGGATTACGTTAATTTGTTATGGGTTTAGGAAATCATTCTAGACTCTTTGAATAATTATTTAATAATATAGTTAAATAAATATCATTTTATTCACATAATTATATGTGTAAATGAAATATCAATATCTTATATAGATGTGAAAGTCACATTCCACTTATCTTAGTATGTCCATAAACATCCTAAATCCTCATCGACTGAGTTCCCAAATTTCATCTGTTCTATATTTATGAGAATAACCACATTTTTTTTAAAATCACCATATATTCAATAAAAATATCCAATCAACCCCTGATCAGCTCATCCCGAATGATATTATAAATAAGATATCAATGAATGAAGGTTATCTTGTGAGATTACCTATTTATCTTAGTTAATTAGGATTATTAAGAAACATAGACCTCAATAATTCAGACGAAAAGTTAAATGTAACTTTTTCTGGTATACACGTGTGGTTTATTTGGAATAAAATAATGTTTATCACATCATGATGAAAACTAATTATCTGTATTAAAGAACAAACTCTTACTAATAATTATATGTCATTATGATCCAAAAATATCCATGAAGGCCATCAAATATGGGCTACAAATTGTTCTGATTTTTAGTGGAAATTATCATTTTATTCCCTGAAATATGTATACCACATGAAATATCTACAAAGAATATATTTCATTTCTATAACTAAATAATTCTTTAAATTCATGAACTCTTTTATGACTAGTCATAATCCATTCATAAGTGTCAATATTTTTTTTAGATTCTCCAATGACCCAATAGTCATCAAGCCCATACCCTTTTATTATTATTGTCAAATTCATAATGTCAAAAGTAAAAAGTTTCTATTCTACATATTAGAATTAAATAAATCATCCTACTAAACTATTTTAGATAAATAAAATATATTGAAAAATGAAATAATAATGAGATTTTGTATTTTAATCCTTTAATTAAATATTTGTGTTATTATGTTAAATTATTATCCACAAGCATTTATAAAAAATTCAATCCTTTCTTTTAGATCATTAGTTAATCATTTTAATTGAAAATATTTACATTAATATCTTATAATACAAATATTCCAAATACAATTATGGTAAAAATTTTCTCTGAATATGAATTTTACTAGTATTATTATATAATTATTACATTTTAATATTCAGCCACTAAAAATATACCCCTACCAATATTTAAGAATTTATATTTTCTAAATATAAATTTTAACGAAACAAACTATTTTGTGTAATGCATATAATTCGTATTTACATTAGGGGAATATTTATCTAATAATATTGATAATCATATCTAAAATGGAAAAAATGTGTGTATGGAGTAATATCCAAAAAATGAAAATAATTATTTAATAATATATTCCTGTAATATTATAATTCTATTAATATTTTAAAAATAAATTAGAAAAAAAACTTTTATTCAGAATAAAAATATATTCTCCATTTTCTGTACCATGTGATTGAATGGAAAAAATCATAATCCCACTAGAAAAAACAATTATATAATTTTATTCAAAAATAATAATTATTTTAAATTTAAATTGATTCAGGACATTTAATAATAAGTATATGAAAAATACACTTATTAGTAAACTCGAAATCCAAAAATATGTATTGAATCCCTTGCATTTAATTTATTCATTGATGTAACACTGCCCAATTTATTTTAATCAAAAAATAATTTTAGTAAATTGTTTAATATAGACATCTTGTGTATATTCATATAAAATCTTAATTTTATAGCTCATATTATATTCCATTAAAAATAAAATAAATGGATTCTATAGTGATATTACCTTAATTGGACACACTGTGAAATTTATTAAACCCATTTTTATATTCAAGGTAATCGTGTTTTATATGTATTGTCTTTTCCTAATGGAAACATTTTCCATTATTCAAGAATCCTCCATTAGGATTCAATAACATAGGCTGACTATTTTACTGTTAAATAGAATAGTATTTTTCTACTAAAAACATATACCCTTTTATATAGTCATCACAAAAAAAATGAGCGGACATGTAATTTCCTCCAATTTTATACTAATCATATTGAATAATTCCATATTATTATTCTAAATCTAATTCATATTTATGTTAACAATAAATTATTATATCCATTCCATAAATTATGGTAAAATTAATCCTATAAAAAGATCTATACATAGAGTATATCTCTACCGCTCTATGTCATTAACATGCCCATTAATGTTTAGAACATGAACAGAGACTGAAGTACCTTTATTTAATTATAAAATAAATAATTTCATTAAATCAACAAATCCTCAAATCATTTCTTGTTCTTAGTAAGTATTTTAAACATTTTGTATTATTTGGAATACATATATTTCATTGTGTTGTTTCTTCATCTTTGATATATATTTACAACCACAATATTTGTTATATCAATTATTTTCATTATTCTAATTATAATAAATATATTTTAGGTATATAATTTAATGATTTGAATTTTCAATAAGGTGTTTATCTTACACATAAAATTTTTCTTCAATATTAAAAACTATTATTGATTTTATACACTAGTATACAATGTTAATTTAATTAAAATCATCCATATCTAAAAAAATCAAAAATTATTTTTTAAACATACTTCATTTTCTATAATTATATAATATATCATATGAATATCTTATTTTACATATATTTGAAAATAAAATTTATAATATATTTTCATATAAAAATTATTAATACTCTTAATAAGAATAATATTTTTTTTTGTATGATAATGTATATATTTCACATACTTTTTAGTCTATATATGTGTTTCTATCACCAATCAAAAAAATTCATGGTCAAACATACAAATCATATCATATATTCTTCTTTGATTTCAGAATCAAAAAATACTTTTTGAAATATATCATATGAGTTATACAAGCTGAATTTAGTTAGTAACTAATTGTTAGGTTTACCTAGCTATGTGTTATAAAAATCTTATATACATTGTGGGAATACAATTATATCATGGAAACCAATAATTTCCATTCCTTGTTCAATATATTACATAATAACCTATTCTAATTAGAGTTTCATGTAATAAATTTTCGAGTTTCAAAAGTTTGTTTTCTTTTTATAGAATAAAATACTATTTGATGGGTTCTTTAGGATCCAACCATTTTTACCGATATATAATCTACATGTATTTATTATTTGATGAAAAATATTATATCTAATACCTTAAGGAAAATTAATATGTTTTAAACTTATTGATATATAATACTTTATATAGCTAATGATATTTTTTAAAAATGATAAAAAATAAAATTCTATCTACAGATATACAAATGTATCTCATTTATGGGGAACATGAATCTATTTTATATAATGGGGTTGAATCATACAAAATGAAATTACACTAAATTAAATGTTTGGTACTATAGGTATCATGGTAAAACATTTCTTAAATAAGGCCTAGTCTCATAGAAAATCGGCATTTCCAAATGAAAATCCTACAATCTATAGATTAATATTAAAGAGTCCTCACATTAAATAAATTCCCAGAATATAGTTTTTATATATCATAGAAAACCAATTTTATTAAATTGGTATTCCAAAAAACTATTTGTTGTCTTGGTTGAATGTAACAAAGTCATATATTGTACATTTCATAAAACTCCAAATATTGTTGGGGGAATTTATATGATGACTGTGAAATAATGTAAACTAATGTGGAAACAATTGTTAAAGGGGTTATTTTAATTTTCATTAAAATTAAAAGGGTTTAGGTTATCATTATTCAGGTATATGGGTTTGTTGAGCACCAATTCATCTTGCTCTATGACTGAAACCCTTCAAGAACCAAATGAATTTGCATTTGGGTTTTTTCTAAATCCCCATGCAACCCTCCCCAACCCCCCTTATATATATATGTATCTTATATATATATATTTATATAATTAAAATTTAAATTATAATAAATATATTTATAATAAATATAATTACAAAAATAAGGATAATAAATTTATAATTATATTTATAACAATTATATAATTATAATAAATATATAATAATAATAAATATAATTATTATAATTATAATATTTATATAACTACAATAAATATATAATTTAAATATGATAATTATATAATTATAATAAATATATTAAAATTTATATACTAAACATATATAATAATAACATAATCAATGTTCTTTAAATTTATTTATTTAAAAATATTTATAATAATATGAATGTAACTATAATTATTAATATATAATTTTTAATTTATTGTTACATATATATTTAAAATTAATTTATAAATAAGAAAATATATATTTATAATAAATATACAATTTTAAATACATATAATAAATATGTAATTATAATTATTCATAATAAATATAAGTATATAATTATATTTACAATTGTATTTAAAATTAAATAATTAGAAATCCATATTTATATATTTATACATTTTTATTTATAAATATATTTGAAATACTTTTGAAAATATAATAATTGGCTTTATTATATTTTATTATCTACGATATATTTAAAAATTATTATATGCTTATAAATATTTTAAATTTATTTATATAAAAATTAATATTAACCATTGAATATATTTAATATAATTAAAATAATATTCATAAATATATAATTAAAAATAATTATATGTTTATAAATATTTAACATTTTCTTATAAATAAATAAATAAATATAAATATTGATATATAATTACATATTTATAAACATTTTTATATTTATATAATTATGAATATTTAATAATAATTATATAATTTTAAATATATTTATATAAATATAAGTATAATTATTTATTTATTTAGAATCTTGTATAATTATATAATAATAAATATATTAATTAAATATATAATTATAAATCTATATCTACTGGTTGTTGCCACAAATTTCATTTACATTTTATTGGTACATTATAATTCACACACTTATAAAGTCACATACATGAGACATACTAATGTTACAATTATGAGAATTCAAATTTTCATTATTTATCCAGGACAAAAATTACTTATCATAGTAAATTGGTTTTTTAATATATACAACCTGACATCTAAATAAATCAATGTTGATGCCCCGGTACCACAACGTGGTGTTTGAACCTCGCTTCCACTCCACGTTCGACGTCCTTGTTGCTCTGTTATCCTAACAGGGGGTTCCTCCTCTTTTGGTTCTTCTGGTGCCTCCTCTTGGTTTTTTATATAGGTCTAGCCATCATCACATGGGGAGAATGACCCAAAATCATATGGGGATCCATATGGCCCCAGATATCCTAAAAATGGTTGAAATGGGACTTTGAAGAAGTCCTCGTCGATAGGAGAGGGTCCCAACACATGTTGTGTTACCACTCCCAGCTTGTAGTCCAAATTAGTCATTGGAGTTGACATATGTGGAATATAAGAATCTCCCTACTACTCAAGATCATTAGTCGGATGGGCGGGATCATCTCTTTTCGGTGTTACAACATCTTAAGGAGTTTCTCTCAGACGTCTATGTCGTCACATCTACCCCTCCTGATGTACTTATATCTGTCTTCCAACTGTAAGTGGTTGTGGTGGTGCATCATCCTCAATAGGAATAACAGGGGACTCTTCATCCACATAAGCTTCAGATAAAGGATATGGATCTGTATATACCTGTGGAACCTCAACATAGAAACTGTCACGTATGAACTAGAGTAGATCATTGAGGGCCAACACATCTCGGTGAACTACATCCCACCTAATATATGTGCCTCCTTTTGAGGATGTGTGATATTTTCATGATGAGAAATGTCATCTGAATACAAATCAAATAAAATTCAAATTATTACAACAAGTGATTTAATCAAATATAATGAATCCTAGTATATATACCAACTGATTACTGCCAATCCCCTAACGTGTAAGGTAAAAGATGGTGTGTTGTCAGTATTTGTCTGCATAATACCCCTGATCAGATAACTGATAGTATGTCGTGGGATATCTGTATGGAATGATTCCATATTTTCCATGCATGTCCAAAAGCTCAATATAAGTTACATGAATATATCAACTCTTTTGTCTTTCACCTATAAGCATAAGTTAATGTAACACATCGTCCTGCCATGGTGCCATGTGGATATGCTATATAAAACCAAATTCCTAAGTGAACAAGTCTGGATGATTCCACATAATGATGTGGAAGTGGATTAGTGGTACCACTCCAACATGATATCCAATATTATGTATGTAGTATGGTGGAAGTGATGCAATGAAAAAATCACCGTATGGATTTCATGAAACCTGAAATTTAAACTCAAAAAAGTCATATATTAGCATCATAATGTTACTAGAATTATATTTAAGTAACATAAAAACATAATTACAAAACAAAATTTGTCAACAAAAAAATAATGTGTAACTTATATCGGCTCGCACTATTGTGTCAAATATCTATTGAAATGTAAGGACTCAGCCCCCAGAGTGCCCGGAGCTGGTGCCTGTGAGACACGATGTACCACAATTATTATATTAAATTTACATTCATTACATTATGTCTCATGCTACAGTGGATCGTGAGGTTCAGGTCCTGGGAAAACCAGCTGCATTCTCAATCGACATAACTGATACCTGAAAAAAAATCATTTAAAATGTAGGATGAGCATTGAAATACTCGGTTAGGGGTTTGAAAAATACTTAATACAGCTTTTGAAAAACTACTTTAAAAATACTTTCTCTTACTCAAAAAAATTCCTTGAAGGAAAACAACAAAACATTTCAATGGTTATTATAATACCATTAAATCACTTCATACATAAGTAATAGATCATTTAGCTGAATTCCACTAGATGAAAAAATAAGCATTCCTGTATAAAAATGCATAAATTCAAACAAGTAAGGTAGGCATAACATGCAAGGTATGAAATAACTAATGAGCATGAACTTTATCAGAGTTGTGCATAAAAAATTTCACTACAACTTATAAAAATGCACAATATAACATGATAAAAGTAATGCTAATATTTTCATTAAAACTATGGAAAGGTTAACTAATCATGCATCATCACTGTCTCATTATATTCCATGTGCACATTAATCACATACTCATAGGTAATGGTTCTATAACCATGGATGTTCCTCTAGTCAAAATAATCACTTGGTTGGTAATATATTAAAACATAATTAGAAAATTTATAATGAAGGACTCATGGTCTCTATGTTAAGGCCTTGTGCCATGACATAGGGGTAATAACCCAGTCTAACTGTCTTGAGAACTATCAATGCATATAGGATCTTACTTTTACTTATCTACAACCCAGAGGGAATACTTTTACCAATACCTAGCCTAGAGGGCTTACATTAACCATTCCCCAACTTGTAGGGCATTATTTTAACTGCTCCCTAACCCGACAGTCCAATACATTTCTCATATGTCAAAATGTTCTAATACTCAAGGTGTCCCATAACACTTTGAGTATTTAATTTTTATTTCTCACTACCCAAGGTGTCACATACCACATTGGGTAATTTAGTTCTTAGTTCATTAACATGGTATGTCATATGCATCCATTATGTACAATAATAAATAAAAATGAATAATAAAACCATTATACATTTAGTGTGAAAATAATTGACATAACATTGAAAATATAACAATAATTATTAAAAGGCATACATAGTATGGTAAAAATTATTTGCACATAAGATAACACATAAAATGATGGATGATTAGGGTTTTTCAATTGAGGGGATAAATGATGACTCATTAAATTTATTATATCATATAAATGGAATACTTAAAAATACTTGACATTAATTATTGTGATAAACATGACTTTGAACTTGCAATTTAATAATAACCAGATTAATCACTAATAATCACTGCAGCAGGATTAACATCAAATAATAAATGGTTACTACATGTTAACATAAACCCATAAATTCTTAGTCCTCAAATTTAAAATAGGACGAAGAACATTCTTTTAAAAAAATGAATTACATCGAGGGTACATGTTAGAATAACTTCTATAATTAGTAAAGTTCATTGGTGTATACTAAAACACATATAGTCATTGAAAACACTAAAACCTTACATGTATCAAAACATTAACTAAGTCCTGACAGTTATTACATGAAATTAGGGTTTTGAAAATTGAACTTATAAATACATACATACATAACCATATATACAGAATGTGTATATATGGGTTTTGACACAAATTACACAAGTTCCATTAAATTCTAAAGGTCTGAATACCCCCAGCCATTTATCATTTATTTGATTGAAACCCAAAACCATATAAGATTTATTATTCATGTAACCATATGTACATAATTATATATAAAAACTATGGTTTTATACTGTCACACAATTACACTTAAACCCAAATACTAGTACGCATCTAAAATATTATTCAAAGATGAGTAATGATCTTTTAAAATCCATAATTGATTTGTATTGAAATACATAAGTACATAGTTATATATATATATATACAAATTTTTACAAAAAGGATTTGTATGTTAAAAGTAGATTCAAAATAGCCTTTATATGTATATAATTTTAGAACAATATTCTGGATTTTTCAGAAATCTTAAAAAAATAGATTTCAATTGGGTTTATATATATAAAAAATACTTAAACACTCGAATATACTTATTTTTTATAGTGGGTTTGGCATAAATAAAAACCTTTCAAAACTAAACATACATAAATTACATGAGTACATAAAACAAGAACAATCCCCTTGGAAGCCTTTAAAAAGAGAGGATTTGAGGGGTACATATATATACACACATTAAGATCATATATATACATATACAGAATGTATAACATAGATTGAAAAATAAACACAAAAGGAGATCAAACCATTATACCATTTAATGAATATCCTACCAAACCCGAATGCCCTTTTAAAAGAGGGAAGAGTAAAATTACTATACTGAAATATCTATATGTATATACATATAGTATATTCGATTATACACAGTGTATAAAAATAAGTTGAAAATCCCCTTACAGAAAAAAAGGAAGACAGTTCGGACTGGCAGGAGACTGCTGGGGAGCTTGGGAAGGTGTTGTAGGTCTAGGAGGAAGATTGGGGGTTCGCTAAAAGCTGGAGCACGGATCCAGAAGGTCTTGTGAATGCTACAGATAGGTTTTTATAAACTATATCTATAATGAATGAGGAAAGGAACTATGGCCACTTGCAATAAAAAACACTGGGAAAGAGACCTGTAACGACCCAAAGTTTCATTAATGGGAAATCCCTCTTGATCCAGTTAATTGTTTCTTTATGAAAAATGTTTTTATAAGATGTCAACTTCTTTAGTTTTACGTTAAGATTTGTGACCGTTACTTTTTAGTCGTTGATCAGTGATCACATGAGTAGTATAAATATATGGCTTTAACGAACCCAATTTTACTCAGACAAAGGAAGGGATGGCCTCATCCAATAGAATTGCCCCATACGAAGACCATTTGTCAGAGCTCGGAAAAGAGGTGGCGTCTTTGGGCGTTGCCCTTGACCAAGCCCAATCTGAGCTTCGTAAAGTCAAGCTTGAACGTGATCATATATGGGAAAAGTGGAAGTTGATTGAAATTACCACTCGAGCGATGTTATCCGAGCCGCCCCAAGAGTCTGTCACCATCGCGCACCTTACCCTTAGGTCTTATGCGGCTATTTTATGTGTTTATGTAACAAATAAGTAGCACCATGTTCATGTACATTATTTTTTTATATAATAATGAATATAATATCTAGTTATTTTTGATACATTGTAATTAGTTTTTAAAGTACAAATGGTGTTTTTAGTTATTAATTAATTAAGAATTATATTTTATTAAATTAAAGGATTTTTGAACTAAATAATATTTTAATAAAATATTATTATTAATATTAAATTAATTTTTTATTAAGTATAAATGATCTTATAATTTTATGATTGCAATTAAAAATTTTATTAAGGTTTGAAAGCCATTTCTGTCAAAACCCGTGAATTTTTTTATAAATGTCGGTTTTTATTTTAAAAGTGAAAATTCACATATTTAGAAAATTATTTAGATAAAATAAATATTATTTTTGGAATCAGGACGTCGAAATTATCCAACGGTGAATTTTTCATAATTTTCTGAGACAGACAAATTTTTGGGTAAAAATTAAATACCATTTAAATATTTAATGTGATTTATGACATCATAATGACCCAATAGTGATGTAATAAAATAACATAATCCTTATGTTCGGCCAATATGTGTTTTATCATTAAAATAATGAGGTTTTGGGTTTGTTTAACTTACTTTTCAAAGCATTAATGGAGCCCTCAAGACTTATTCAACACTTTGCCTTTTTAAATTAATTTCCATGGGAGTGTGAATCACCTCCACATAAGAAACCCTAATTTTTTAATAAGATCGGAACATGGCCTTGTAAAATATTTTTTTCCTCTTTCCTTTTCCAGAAACCTTGGGGAAATACCATGGGATGGTTTGTGGTTTGAATTATTTTAATATAAGGGGTCCCAAACCTAAATAATAAAGAATTCTCTCACCTTTCTTATATAAACCCACCCAAGCTCCCACTTCCTCCTCACTAAAATCCCTTTTAGTTCGTCCAACCACTGCCCTAATATCTCTAGAATCCTCCCAAGGTGCCCCAAGCTCCCAAGAAGCCTCTCAAAAGCCTCTCTCTAGCCATTGGAAGCACACTTCCAAGTAAGGGGTTTTTCTTCCTTTCTCATTTTTGTCAATTTTCTTTAAGTTGTATTGCCCTTTTAATTTCAATTATGAATGTTGGGGTATGGTTTCTCACCTCCCCCATACTTCCCTCTTATTGTTTGAATGATGGGAGAACCATTTCTCTCTCATTAAATGCCTCCCATGTACACCCGTTACTATGCCGAAATTCCGAAAGGAACTTCTCTCTCTTCTTTTACATTAAAGCAATACTTTTGTATCATGAACTTAAATTACATTTCAATTGTTGGGACATGTATATATATGACATCCTTACTGTCCATTACATGTAAATATTATGAGGAACCCCTTTCTCTCTCATCAAATTTTTTTATGAATTCTTATGTCACGCCGTTACGCTGCCGAAATCACACCGATATTCTAAGCCAATATCATTGTGTAGTGAATACCATGCCCATTTCTCCATCAAGGGTATTCACCTTTATAAAAATTTACTTATTGATTTTAAAGTTTCATGTGTGAATTCCACATTCCTTTATCTTCGAATAAATGATTATGTTTTATGAATCCATGTTTTATGATCCATGTGGCACACTTATGCATGAAATGAAATGTTTAAGAAGGGTGCGCCCTGATAGCGCTCCAATGCATTGGGTAAAGTATAGTATCATGATACGTCATGTGAAATGAGTTTTGACACATTCTAATTCAAGTGCAACGAGGGTTTACTCGTTCTTCAAGTTCAATGAGGGTTTACTCGTGCTCCATGTGCAATGAGCCTTGGCTCATGCTAATTCAATGTTAAGTGTTGCTGCCACATTTCCATGTTATGGTTATCATGCTTTATCATGCCTTTATGTTCATATTACTCTAATTCTCTATTGATGTTCTTATTTCCTAACATGTATTGTACTCCTCATGTTATTCATTGTGTACTCCCTTACTGGGCTTTATAGCTCACCCTTTTCTTATGCATGTCCTCAGGTTGTCCCATGCAATGCTAATTACGAAGGAATGTAGTGGTCATGTAAAGGAATGTTTCAATAAAGATGTTGTATTTCAAGTTCAAAGTTTTTATATAATGATCCTAAGCCACAAAGACACTAAACCTCTCGATCTTCTATGTTTTATCAAGTGAAGTTTTATGTAATAAAGCATGCTTAAGTTGTATTAAAAAGCAGGGTTGTCATAAGACCCGTCATGGAAACCGAGTGAAAGCAGAGGGTCTGGTGGCTGAAAGGTGAAGAAAAATGGTGATAAAAATGCGCTGAAGGCTATTGTATCTGGGCAGGCCACAAAGAAGGTGATAGTGCCATGGAGGAAGAAAACCAAAGGGAAACGGATGTCCCAGATCCGGATGATCTTGATCTAATAGCTGGTGTACACCAGGGGTTTTTCAAATAGATGGATGGCTTGGATTGAGTCTAGATCATATCGGATATCTCGGGAACAATGCGACATTTTAAAATCCTCAGATGACCGTGATTAGATCGCATAGGATCAAACGGCTCTCAAAAATGCAGTGACACACCGCGGTCGCTTGAGGTTGAACCCAAGATCGATTTTGACGGCCGAGATTGCGTGTTGAGAGATCCAATGGTCACGATCTCATTTCGGCCAAAAAAATGGTTCCCACATCAAAACATGGAGGCGCGCCGAGATCCCATATATGCTTCGGCCTCTCGAATATCTATTAATAACACATCACACAAACAAAAGGCCTTATACATGGGCCTCCGCCTCCCGTAGGCCTCAGCCTACCCAAGCGCGCACACTGTGCGCGCTCGCGTTCCTGTGTGCACCCATGCACACCGCGTGCACTCCCCTGCGATGCACAAACAATCTCTCATGTGTGCAATTCGAGTGACCTATTCCTAAACTCAGGCTAGCCCAGGTTTGGGATGAGGGCTAGGCTCGGCCACCTTGTGTGAGCTGCCTCCCTAGGCCCAGCCTACAAAGGGTTGGCCCGAGCGAGCCAAATTTTTGTAGACACTAACTTTAAAACATGAGGTTTTAAAGGTAGTATTACTATATAGAAATGTTTATTTAATAAAATGGCTTATATTAAGCCTTACAGTCTAAGTGCACATATTAGATTTTTTCTTCTAAAAAACAAATGTATTTGAACATTAAATTTTAACATGGGCATTATAAATTGAAATTTAGTAACTCATATGATAACCCAAATATAAATACTTAGTTTAAATTAGAAATATAATTTCATTTGGAGATATTAAATTTCATTTGTAACATCATTTATGAAATGAACCTATTCACATTAAAATTGAAGAATTTTCCAAGTGTTTTTGAATTACTTTTTATTTATCTCAAAAACTAAATGTAGCACGAAGCATCCTATAATATTTGGGGTTTTATCTTATAATTTTTTAATTCATATTGTGAATTTTTACATAATTGTTCTTTAGTTAGAACCTTATAGGACTAATGGCAATAATTATTGTCGTTGCATATCGAATGGCTACTTGAGGTAACTGTCGGATTGGTGACCTATAAAACCAAGACTGGAGGTGACTTAACCTTAAGGTGATTGAAGAAGAAGAATAAAAAGAAGATGTTTCAAGTCATCCCTTAAGTGCTTAGTGTGGCTAGAGTAGATTTGTACATTCTTATGTTTGTTTTTATGGATGCTAAAGACCCCTATCGTCTTCTCGGGGTTCCAGTTGTTTTGAGTGGTCTTCCTATAATCTTAATGGGGATATTAGTTGGTATCTTTGGTAAGCTTAATTTCCATTTGATCTCAGTGTATTGTAGTTACTATGGTTTTCGCATTTGAAAAAAGTGTATTTCGTCCATTTGAAAAGTGTTTACTCTATTTCAAAATAAATTAAAATTTTATTATTACTTTTCCATAAGAAACCAGTTTGTTCAATTAATGGGTAACATAAAATATAAAATATGTGAAACATAGATTCTTTTGATGTTACATGAAAATTGTTCGCACAATGTCTCAGGGTATGTGCATTCATTTGAAATTGACTTTACTTTGTTAAAAAGTGTTATATATGGTATGTTTATAAGAAATAAATACAACAATACTAAAAAACTAAAAGTAATAAAATAAACATACCAGCATCCCCGAGGACAGTTCCTAAATAGCTCTAATGCATGTTTTGTGATTAATCAAGGAGAAATACATGGAAAATGATCCCAAGTGAAAATATGTACCAAAACCATACAACCTACAATATGCTGCCCATCGGTGTGATAATTGGTACAGAGACATCAGCATAGATGTGATTGTGCAGTGGACCCCCAACTGTATTTTTCCATATGATCAAGATCCTCAAGTAATGGTAGGTAAATCATGTATACCAATGTGGTGGAGTAGTCAACACACAACATTACGATGATCAATCATAAAATATATTCACGTATATGCTGAATAAGCATCACATCACCTACATCATCATGAATGACGAAGAAATACACACAAATCACACCCCATGCACAAGCGTGAACCATAGAGGACACCTTGTGCACCGAAGACATGAATTCATATTATAAGATGTGTGACTGTATACTAGTTTCCCCTAGTGTCACTCGTAACTACCTGTCTGTGGATTTTAAATCCGAGAATTTAAGCAACATCCTCTAATTTAATGGTCATATCCACCTCTCGGAGATGAAAAGTGTATTTCTTTGGCCTCCATCTCTCATCCAATGCAGTAATCAAATTGTGATCTATGGTTTTGAAGTCACACCTTGTGACTCCATAAAATACAGTAGGCATGAGGTAAGGAAAAATAGATGTTGAGGGTGCATCCTAACAAAAACGATGTTCTCTCTGAACAAAAAAAAATTTAACGGGTCTCCACTCCAACACATCTTGTGCTATGTGCATCTCTTAGGAAGATTATAGAGGATTCTTCATGTAAATGTAAAAATATTAAAACATCAATTTCATTTAAGATATGAAATTTATCAGGTAAGGTATGAAATTTATCATGTAATGTATGATAGAAACATTAAATGACTGTCAATCTAAGCCATTAGTCAATCTAATATGAACTGAATTAGTCTTGCACAACCGTCTCAAAGATACTAATATGCATAACGGATAAAGCTTTCACTTATTGATATAGAAATGAATATATCTTCTAATAACATTCGATATGATCCTTGTATTGAACTATCCAATCCATACTTGTAATTTAATTGAATCAAATAATATAAAGAATAAATAGATCCTAAGTGAAATAGTAGAAAATAATTTTAGAACATTCATTATAACATTTGATATATTTAGATCTCACTCCCATTATTTTTTTGATGTTCATAACACCATAAAATTACTCCACAACCAAACCCAAACCATTGTAAAATTGACATGATAAAAAGGAATGTGATGATCTCGTATCATCAACTATGATGGTACCCTTGAGATGCTAGAAGTGGCCTACCTTCATTAGTTGATCCATGATGACCGATAAAATATTATTATATTGATGTGTCCTGGATAATATTTTCATTAAATCCATACTGAAATCATCCCACTTCAATTCCGGAATTAAAAGAGGCTCCAAATACCTAGTAGGCCTCTGTTTCTTGGCCTTCACCTATTGAATTCATTAGATCAACCGACATTACCATAAACATATAAAATCTATACATACTCTTTAAAGAATATCAAGTAAAGTTATATGGTATTACCCTATACTAATGGTAATTAGATCTAAATTCAATCTCAGATAATATCTTAGAACACCTTATTTGATCAACGAGATCATTGATGTGTGGAAGGGGATACCAATTCTGTACTGTCATCTTGATCAATATTCTAAAAACCATACATAAGTGAAAAGTCTAATCCCCCTTCTTAGTGAAAAGAATAGAATAACCCTCAGTTGATGTACTAGGCCACATATATCATTTTAATTCTAGATCTCCCCACTGAACATTCTAATCAAGAATCCAAAACATGGATCGGTTGTGCATCACTCAGAGAACTATTAACATAACTAATTATTATTTATGCACTTAACTACTGTTTGTTAACAACTTCTTGGCATAGCATGTGATCTATTCTTCTTACCCAACATCCCCATGTCCCTTTCATCACACACATGCTTTCCACCATTTGTATCATATCACCCTTCAACATTCACTTTTCCTTCTCTTATTGAACCCATTTACTATATGTATGGAACTGTATTCATCATGAATATTCAAAAGTTGTAAATGGTTACAAAAATAGAAGCAAAAGTGAATTCTGAATGGTGATATGATATAGATGGTGTCGAGAAAGTGTGCAATGATAGAATCATGAGGACACCAGGTAGGACGTTTAGATCACATTCTATGCTAAGCGGTAGTTAACCAATAGTAGTGAAGTGAAAAAATAATAATTTGTTTTGTTATTATCTTATATCTGGATCAAATAAACCCTTTGGAAATATTTTACAGTAATATTTATATTTTCATAGTAAAACATTTTTCCATATAATTAATTTTTTATTTCATTTTTTTGAATAATTTATTTCATTTTAGTATTATTCATAATAATTGATTTCTTATACATGTGGATTCATTTTTCGAGTTGATGTGGTTTTTTGAATCTGCTCATATACTGTTGGAAATTCGACCGAGAAAGTTAATGGTGATAATGATACAAATTATTACATGTAAAAAATTTTATAGTAACTGATAGAGTACATGATTCATTTTAACCATTATATTGTTTCCCTATGTGTATGGGGGAACATGTATTTTTGTGAGCTTTCTGATGGGATTTAATGAACCTTCATCTTGGTGGTTGTTCACTGGTCCAATCCATCTCATTCCGAATATGATTTGAATTTGGCCTCTATTAAGGTTGAAGCCCAGTTTTGTTTGGTAGAAGCATGGGTGCGCCATTAGATGGATGAAAATTATGATATTCCCTGATAGGCATCCTTGAACTTCTACAGTAGTAGTTGGTACTCTCTAGTCGATAAAATGGATAAACGAACTACTCCCAAAATACGTGTACATAAGGACTTTCTACAATCATGTGGCTACAAGGATATATTAATGCTTGAATGTTCCAACATTCATAGTAACACTTATCCAATAAAACTACTCACACACACCCATTTCTTTGGTCCACAACATCACCAGGATCAGTGTACTCAAATCGCTACTCTGGGCGATTAAATGTTGTTACATGATATGTTGTATCCTCACAAATAATTATATCTAGATCATGATGGAAATGGTTTCCATAGAATAATACTCTATTCAGACCTTACTCATTATGCTTTCCTCATTTTAGAAAATAGTTTACACTATGATAGAAGGTATCTTCTCCCAAACCTGTAATTTAGATTTAAAACATTATACTAATATTGTATTATAATTGTAGATAATGTGAATAGCATATAGTCAATGATTATTTTTTTACCTATGATAGGTAATTTCTGAAAACCCTTGAAAACCGCATTTATGTAGTATATGATTTTGGTCATCATATTTCCATATCTCCTCCTATTATCTTCTGTTAACGACTATTTATGCATTGGTATTTGAATCTTGTAATCATAATCTTCTGGATACCTTGAAGAATATATTCAATATGATCCTCCATCCTTTGATGGTCAGTCTTGGATGGTATCAAAAAATAAAAACTCTAAACACCTTGGGTTGTAACTATTATAGAGATTTGTAAAACTAAAAAAAGGATATTCATACAAATTTTTATGATTTCTTTCTTAATCAACATGTTTTGAAGTAATTTTTTAAAATTCAAGTAATTCGTTGAATACAATATTGATGATGGGCATTGGGTGGTCTCTAGGAAAGACCCTCAGACTGTACTGCCTCTTTGATTACATAATGGAAAAATGAAATAAGAAAAATCGCTTATGAATTCATAATAAACTCTTGAGAACATGCCAGAAACCAGATCCATGATGAGACGTTCTTCTTCCCCACAACTGTAAATGCCAAAGGTAAAGGGTCTCAATTTCCATCTTTTGTGGCATAAATAATTACTGTTTATATATAATTTCCAGACATCAATGTGCCATTAGTCTATATAAACAATGTTTAATGTCTAAAAGCTTCAAAACATGGTAAAAATGTCCCAAAAATTATATCAAACACAACTATCGAAAAATCAACATAGTTGTGTTGGTTAACAAATTTAGTAGTGTGTAAATGATAGATCAGTTGATTATTGTGGTACAAAAGCACCAAAAGTTACGGTAAAACACGATAAGAGTCATCCCAATCACTAAATAGTTTCACAACAGCCTTTTTTCATGCCTCCCATCCCTTCTAATAATATATATCATACCCAAAACGTTTTTTATTCTCTCCACCACCTAAATGAAATATGATCTAATCATATCAATAATAATTGTTGAAACAAAAAAAACATCTAATGAAGAGTGTTCTTTTGATAAGGTTCGATTCACACACATGTGTGGAGTAAATATAGTGATGAACCACAGATGAAAATTGTTATCAATTATAGCTCACAGATGTATTTGATAGCTCAAATCATATTTTTTCACAATAGATCAAATAATAAGACCTATTTGACTCTTCTACAACATAAGAGTAATGTCATTTAATTTGATATCATTTGGTCACATTTTTCATTGCATCTTTTCTTTGAAAATATCTTCAAATATACATAACACCTTCATAATACAATATATGTGTTCCACTAATGATTCCTTGAAATTCAGTACAAGGAGTAATAATTGACCAATTAAATTCAAGCAAGTGATGTCGGCCTTTAATCGGCCATGAAGTAAATAGTGGAGGATGGATCAACGGTCAGTTGAACCTCACAAGAGTGGGCACAAATAGCTCTTCTGTATGATATTCTTCTTCTTCAACATTCGCTTTATCTTCCTATTCTAAATTATCATCATCCTCAAAATCACCAGCCAAAGAATCTAAAGTATGTGGAAGACAATCAATTTATAATGTGGATGAAGGAAATGACAGAACAACTACCATTACTGATTGACCTTATTGATAGGTTATAGTAGGAGCATATGACATCAGATTAGGAAGTTGTGATGGATCAACTTCAAATGTTGATGGAACCACCATTGTAGATATAGGGATATAGAACAGAATCATTTGATTCTCAGGTTGATACTTAACCAATGAAATTATGTATTCCCATTTATCATAATCAGTTAAAGGATATGATACATGACAAAACCTATCTAAAAATTACTGATATCTATATTTGATAGATTCTATCACTAGATTTTGCTTTATTTTTAAATTTGGATGAATTTTCCTTTGAAGAGATTCCAAATATGTACTGCCTGCAAGCATCACAACACCTTCTGGTCTTATACTATAACCACATCCATATTCTGTCTCAATTATTTTATGGTTTTAATAAATATAGGAATCCATATGTTTTATCTAAAATAAACCATCATTATTTATTAAATATGATCAGAGAATCAATTTATGTTTGCGTGATTCTTGTAATTTTGGTTTGAAAACAAATCCCTCCACCAAATTAATATGTTCAACCCATATTGATGTGTAACTCATTACACAACCCAAGAATATGTGTTACTTACCAACCATAGAAGTCAAACATATTCCTAAATATCTACATGCATCATATGCATGAGGTACAGAAACACATCAAGTAAACGCATACAGTTATATGATATATAAAAAATCCACATGGGTAAGCCTAAAGAGACAGATAGCAAACCCCATTCACTTTCCTAGATAAGGAAAGGGTCCTGTGAAGTTGGTGGTTTGACCCAAAGCCCCTCTACCTGGGATACTTTACACAAGAGATAATCCAATTCATTACAACTCTATCACTTAATATTCTCAAAATACATTCAACAACTAAAATCTAGTTCATAATTTCAATTAAAAATTGAGGTCAAGGTAGATAAAAAATTTAATTTAATTTTTTACGTAGAATGTAAGGCAATGGTTTATTCTAAAAGTAATTTATAAAATAATTACTTCAATTATTAATATAATTACATCTCTAAATAAAATAATTACTTTTCTAATTAATATAATTTCTTCTCTAATTAATATAATTACATCACTAAATAATACAACAACTTCACTAATTACACTTAATGAAGCTCATAATTACACTAAATATAATTACTTTGCTAATTACACATAATGAAGCCACTGATTATAACAAATAAAATTAATTTTCTAATTACACTTAATGAATCACCTAATTACACCTAATATAATTATATCACAAATTACATTTAATGAATCCCCTAATTACACTTAATGAAGCCCTTAATTACACTTAACGAAGCCCCTAATTAGAATTCATTAATTGCTAAATTATAAATCATGAATTACCTAATTAGAACTCATTAATTGTTCAATTACCATTCATTAATTATATAATTACCATAAATTAGTTTCCAAATTACCATTATTTTGTTTCCTAATTACCATTAATTATTTTCCTAATTAACATTAATTATTTTTCTAGCTACCATTAATTATAGCGTAATTACAGTTAATTAGTTTCCTAACTCTAATTAATTATTTTCCTAATTAGAATTAATTTCTTTCCTAATTAGAATTAATTACTAACCTGACTAAAATTAATTAACTGCATAATTATAATTAATTAGTTTCTTTATGAGGATTAATTAATTACCTAATTACCATAAATTAATTTCCAACTAATAAGTAATTAATTTCATAATTAGAATTAATTAATTACCTAATTATAATTATTTAATTAACGAAATAAATTTATTAATTTCCTAATTGGAATAGATTAATTTCCCAATTACCATTAATTAACTTCAGAATTGCAATTAATTAATTGGAAAATTAGAATTAACTAATTACTAAATTAGAATTAATTTATTTCTTAATTAAAATTAATTACTTCTTAATTAAAATTATTTAATTACCTAATTAACATTAATTAATTACATAATTACCATTAATTAATTACCTAATTACTAGAAATTAATTAACTAGTTACCATTAATTAATTACTTAGTTATCCTTAAATATTTACCTAGTTACACTTAATAAAAGACCTCATTAAAATTAATAAAACACCTAATTATAATTAACTAAACACGAAATTACAATTGTTAATTACATAATTATAATTAATTAATTACCCAATTATAATTAATCACAAACATAATTACAATTAATTTATCACCCAATTATAATTAATTAAACAACCATTTTAAATTAATTAAACACATAATTTAAATTAATTAAACACCTAATTACCATTAAATAAACATGTAACTAAAATTAATTAAATACTTAATTGCAATTAAAAAATTACACAATTAAAATTAATTAACTAATAATTTTTCATTAATTAATTATAATTACATAAAATAAACTATTAATATTTTTAAATATAATACAATAATTATGAACTATTTCTATGAACTAAACCAATAAATTAGTAAATTTATGTATTAAAATAATTGAAAATTTGAATTATGTCAAATTTGTGGAAATGTGGTGATCTATTGGAGCACAAAAACTATGATGGAAATAAGATGTAAAGAACTCAGTGGAATTTGAGATAGTAGATAAGAGAGAAGTTAGAGAGAGAGTGGGGTGGCGTGGGAAGAGGCAGGGGCGATCCCCCATATATATAGAGTAAGATTTTGGCACCACTTCAAGTGGCACTGATAGGTTTAATCTTAAACTATCATTGCTACATCATGTGTGGATAAACCATCCCCCCACATCAGCACCACTTCAAGTGGAGCTTTGACAATTGAAAATCCATTGCACCACTTGAAGTTGCGCTGCTCGAACCAATTTTCCAAAATAAGAAAATACACCCAAAAAAATGAAAAAAAACTCCCTATTCCAAATTTTCCTAGGAATGCTTCCCAAATCAACCAAATTTTTATTTCTCATAGAATATGGGCCAGTTGGGGGTTGAGAAATGATCGAGATGTTAAGCTTTATGGTTCGACTTCTAGAGGAATAATTATACCTGAATGTATAAGGGGTCAAGGAATAGTCGTGTTTTAGGCTATTGACGTGAATCCCTAAAAATGAATGATTGAAAATAGAATAAAGGGTTTAAAAAAATTATTTCCATAAAATATTAAACACATATCATTGATAAATAATAATGAAATTTACATTTTTAAAAATAGGATGAATCAAATTAATTAAATATTATATTAATTCAATTCACTATGGATAAAATAAAAATATTCACACTCCAAGGGATGAGTAAAAATATATACTAAAAGAATTTCCACTAAGATAAACTCAGGAGCGATATCTCAATATTTAGCATCACATCTTTAGAAAATATGACTTATATAAATATTTATTATTTTTGAATTATTTTTTAGATTCTATAAAATATTTATAAAATTATAGTTTTCACATTTAATTGATACTTTATAATAATTGAATCTAAAATAAATAATGGTGTGTTTCTTCTACAAAACAAGTGCATAACAACAACCAATGGAAATATATTATTCTTATATAGTAGATATTGAAATAGAGTGTTGTTTCATACTAAAAATGGATATTATAGATTTACAAAGAAAATGAATGGCTCTCGAGGTAATCTTTTTATCATATCTATAACCACCAATTCATTGGTTATATATGTAGTTCATTAAAAATATTTTTTTTGTAAAGTGTAAAAAAGGGAAATTTCACTTTTTAAATTATTAATTATTATTTTTGGAATATTTTAAATGATATTCATTAAGATTTTCATGAAATATAGAACATATACATACTACAAACAAAATATTTAGTCAATAACTAGTGAAATAAAATGGAATTCCAATTTTTCCTCTATAACTCGTATTGTAAACATGTTTCCCATCTTCATCCACGTTAGGATTTTCAGTAGAAATCATTAGAGTTGTATTTACTTTACCAATTACAAGTCCAGAAAAATTATGTAATTAAAATTTATATTTTATTTAATTTATCACATTCCAAAATACATTTTGATAAATATTAAATCCTATAAAATAATTTATATCACTTATAATTTTCATTTAAAACAATTTTTTTCAAGAGTTTTTATAGTTCATTACAAAAAAATTTATTTTTCAAACCAAAAAATACATCTTAAGTATATATATTAACTAAAAAAATATATCAAGATGATGTTTTCATAAATATTGATTGATCATCCTATCCCACTAAAAACATGTTAGATTAAAGATGAACTTAAACATTTATACCAAGCTCCAGGTGTATGATTATGACTATTAAGAGATTTGTTATGTCTAGAAAATGAATTTTAAATAGGGGATTTTAAAAAAAAAGTGGTTAATAAAACAATTACTGCATATGTAAATCATTTAAAAAATTATATTTTATGTATATCTAATAAAGTATTAAATTCATGTTTTATACATAAGATTAGATAATCTTCACGTATTTTAGTATGTCTACATGTGAAATAGTCTCTTCATAATGTATAACATTTTCGATAATATAAATTTTAGTCACCAGACCGGCCTTATCCATATTTATCACACCATTATTATCTTAATTACTAATATAAATCCATTTTTTTAATAAAAATACATTAAAAGGTTTTTTCTTCTAATTTACATATGTTGTTTCTCTTAAAACGTATTGATTCCTCTTGGATTTATATAATATAAAACACATCCACTAAGGTTTATTCTATATTATTAGTTTCTAGTTAACATATAAATAAATAAAACTATACAAGACTTTATTTAATCCTTTTAATCATAATCCCTTAAACAACGATTCCATTAACTATTTTTAAGGGATGGTTCATTAGGGTTTTTGGATTCCGAGACAACACACTATTTTTTCAATGGTATTCAACCATTAATTATTTGGTTTTGGAAAATCATGTCAAAATTATAATCCTTTTTAATATAGAAGAGCATTTCATGTGTCTTATTTTGAAAATAATATCTTATCTCATCAATTTAATCCATTTTTATTGAAAAATGTTCTCTTTAACCAAATTTCACACGGGTTGATTCATAAACAATCATTCGAATTTTATTGAAAACTTTATATTCCTTTGAAGTAGTTTAATAACTAATGTAGATTCAATCGTCATCCTTTTGATTAAAGTTTCCATGATTATCCACGGTTTTTATAATATAATCCTTGAATCAGAACACTTTAATGTAACTAACATTGGGATTTCTATTATTCCAAATCTTATCGGTTATTTTTCTTCAAAATATGTAGTATTAGACACATGATTATTAGATAACATATTATATTCACATATTGACACCAAAAATGATTTTGTAGGTTGTATTCACATAGCATTGTTCTCTCAATTTCTTATATAGTCCCATTCCTCATCCCAACAACACCATTTTGTTAAGGTGTCCTAGTATTGAAAAAGTATGTAGAATACCATTTTTGAACAATAGTAATTCAATTCATGATTTTATAATTATCAAACTTGGTCAATTCCTAATATAATTATTTTGGAATCATTTCTTTTTTGAACAAAATTGAAAAAACTTATAATAATAGAACATGATACACTCATAAATAAAAAAACTAAAACCCAATTGAAACTATATAAATAATTTACTAATACATAACATAAAGATTTCCCTATTAGGCTTGAAATTATATATCTCCTAAAAAATATGAATTTCTTCTTGGAGTCTAGAATTAGAAAATTATTTAATGGGTATAAGATATGATTTATCATTATTGACCATTTGGAAAACATCACCATGATTTATTAGTCATTTTATTTTGAGGTAACTCTAAAACAAAATTCTTTTTACATTAGTTATTTAAAGAATAAAATTTTCAGGTACATATATTCTATACTAAACATCATCACACTCATGTAGAGTAAATGAAATTTGATCGCGCCCCACACTACTCTCCATTTTCTCTCCCGCGGCTCCTAGGGTTTCTCCTCGGTTCTTCCGTTTCTTCCCTCCCCGGCCCTCTTGTCCCGTCTCTCCTCACTTTGAATCGTCCCTCTGGCTTGGCCGGCTTGGCTTATCGATGTCGCCGTTTGTGAGACTTGATTGACAAGGCCTGGTTTTTTCGGAGGTGACTTATTTTTCATTGTGGTTGACGACAGATCTAGAGTGGTCTGGGGAGGGGGGGGGGGTTTGTTTTTTGTTTTCTTTGTGTTGTTTTTCAGTTTGGAAGGTTTTCGCTTAGCGGTTTACGCTTGAAGCTGGTTGCGCTTGGGTTCTTGCCACTGCCTCTTCCCTCTGGGGGAACTTTCTTCGGAGGTCTCGGGTGCTCGCTATGACGGTCTCATGGCGTTCTCTTCTTGTTGTTGCGTTGCGCATGGACTTCTTCGTCTCTGATGGTCTGATCCAAGGGCGTAAGACCGGATTCACCGGCACACTCTACGAAGCGTCTAAGGGTTTTCCCTTGGTGATGAGTTGTTGTGCTGTGGCAGTTTTTCAACTGGTGGAGGTCGTCGTCTGAGCTGCGGCGGTGGAGTGCGATTGAGGTTTTCTGGGGGTTTTCTTCGGTGGTTAGGGTAGAAGTTGTGGGGTTTCCCTTTTATGTTTGGATCTGTGATGATATGTGGAATTTGTGATGCTTGCGGTCCTTTGATTCTATGAAGAAGACGACGGGTTCTCACCGGCATTACTACGGATGGTTTTTTGTTCAGTGGTAGGTCCGGTGTGTCTCGCCGGCGACCTGGCCGGAGGTGACATTGGGATTCACGAAGGCTCTCATCTCGAGTTCGATGCAGATAGGAACGTGACGCGTCTGATCGGCGACGCAGCAATCGAGTGACTTCAGTTTTCGAGGTCGGCACGTGATTTGCCGCGTGTCGGGGCTCGTGGCTCAAGGTGATGATGGAGGTGGAGTGGTAATTTGAAATTTGAATTTGAAGTTGAATGTTTTAAGCTTGGATTTTGAGGTTCTGCGGTGACCTGTTTTGAAACTTGAATTGTGGTTTGTTATTCGGATGTGATGATGTAGTTGAAAGGCTGTATGGGTACCGGTAACCCCTTAAACCGGCTTCAGAAAATGGAAAAAAAATGATTTCTGGCATATATTCTATACTAGATTAATGATTCATTATTTTTATCATTCACAAAGTTCACATTAGTTATACTAAAAAAATTATGATATATATTAAAGACATTCTTTATTCTGGTTCCATAATGTTTAAAAAGTTATTTTTAAAAACATAACATGCATTATTTAAAAAACCAAAATACAACATTCATCAGAATTTTTAGAAATAATTGTGAAATTATTCTGTAATCCATCCACTTAAAGATATTTTTTTGATATCTAACCCTATATTAGTGAAAAATCCAACATCAATAAATTTTCCATTAATATTGTCACCAAAATGAATTAACATCAATCAAAATTTTTATGGATTAGAATTAACATAAATATTTACTAATATGAATTGATAATCCACTATATATTTACTATTTATAATTGATACCCATTGAATGTTTTCCTTACAAAGACAAATCATATATTAAATTGTTTTGGTACTCACATTTTCTTGGGTTGAAATATATTTGAAACTAGAGATTTGGATAGTAAAAAATGTTTTTACTATAAAAATAATATAAATATATGTTTGGGAAAAAGTGAATGAAAAGAATTCATTACTCCTTAAAATTGAGTTTATTTCAAATGTATTTTTTGGAATAATCTCATATATTTTTAATATGAAAAAAAAATTGGGGGAGTTTTTTCATAGAGCTGGGAACAAAATAGTTTCTATAATGATTTTCATTCTCACCCTTGATTTCTACTCCAATTTTATTTTTATGAGTTTTGATGTTTTAAAGGATTTAATTTAAATTTATTTCACCTTTTTTAAAAAATTGCAGTATCTATGAACCCTTGAACTTTTTTTTAAATTTTCAATATTATTTCAATGTTTAATGCATGATGTTATAGAATTATATAGCTTGGTTTTTACGTTTTTAAATTGTTTATTTACACCCTATTTTTCAATTACGATATCATTTTTGGAATTTTTATGACATATAATATTTTAGTGATTCATACATAGTCTTCAGCATAGTATAATATTAATTAAATTAATAATAAGAAAAATTTTCATTTTCTGATTTAAACTCATGCTCAAAAGAATAATGTCAATGTTCCTTATAATAGTGTTCCATAAATCCCATTTTTCATTATTATTAGAATGTTTATCTTCATATTATAAAGATATGACATCACTTTAATCTTTCTATGCAGTTAATGTGTCATTTAAAGCATTTTTTATATTTCTTCTTATAGCCATCATTCTAAAAATACATTTTCAATGACTTCTTAATGGAATGTTTCTATGGATAATACAATTTGATTTTTCCTATAGTTTTACATTCATAGAATATAAATTCTCTTATATTTCCATTATATTATTCATAAATATTTATTTGTTTTTTAAAACCTATTCTCTTACAATAGATTATTTTTAACATCCCATCAAAGTGATCAATATCACTATTTGAAGCATAACTATTTGTTGTTTCTTCCTCAAATGACTCAACTAATTTTATTTACCATTAATTCTATTTCTTCATTTGGTGTTGAAACTATTAATGTCACATTATAATTATTATATAATAAATAATCTTGTACTTTATCTTCCATATCATCCTCATATATCATAAGAGTTCTAATGAGATATTTTATTTTGAAATTCTTGACCAACATAGATTAATTAATAGTAGCCAAGATCCCACACCATCATGGTGGATGAAATATGAGGATTTTTAATCCATAATATGGACCAAAAATTGGTGATTCTAAAGAAGAAACATTGTTCACAACTTCCAATAAGTATTATAATCAGTTGTGTGAGGTTATATCCTTCTATCATTCTATATGTAACAGTCCTCATCATTGAAATATTATATCAAAGAGATCTCACATTATCAATACCATCATAAGAAATTATAATCATGATCCAAATATCTAAAGATTTTTTATATTGATATAGTGTATTATACTAATCTAGAACTAGTCCAAAATTAATATCATTCAATTGATTGGTATTTAAATCACATTTTTTAGTATCTACATACCATGTATTAGGTTTTGTTTTTGGAAGTGTATATGGATACAAGGATTTAATATAATTTTTTAATAAAAGATTATTTATATAGATGATTATCCAATACTTATATTATCTATAATTATGAGTCGTAAAATAGGTATATCTAACCATTTACATAATTTCTCTATTTACAATTATTTTACCCATTTAAAATATGATAGTCATACTTTATCCTTTGACAACTAAGAAATTATGAGTCACAAGAAATTTTTTTTCCAATTGATTATATTATAAGTAGTTATATATGATATTATCATTCAAAAGTAATAATGATGATATTAAAATCATTAATAAATATTAAATCCATGATAAACCAATCGATGAGATATGGTTATAAAATATGGTTTATATCACTATATGGATGTTATTGTCCCCATGTACACAAATCTAATACTTCCACATCACATTTGATGGAATGGTTGCTGGATATTCATGGTTATATAATCAAGCTGACATTTATTATATTTAGGATATTAAGTTACTATCTTATGATTAATACTATAGATTTGGATGATGTGAAAGAATAAATTATTTGAATGGGGTTGAGTAAGACAATTAGCTCTTCTTATGTTGGCCTCATTTTGATCCTTTATTAAGGACCCCTGGATTGGTAATTTATGAAGATCAGATGTAAGTATGTTGAGATAATAGTTGGGTATTTATTTGAGTTAAATGGTTCACTTTTTTGTAGATAAGATAAATGTGGCGTGCTATTTTATATATTGTGAAGAGGACAAACATGAAATTTAGAAAAAATATTAATATTTAATAATGTTGTACTCCAAAAAAATGATTCCATATAGACACAAATTTGATGTTGGGTTAGTATTATGTTAAAGTATGGTTAAAAAATTGGATTTATACATGTAATATTTTAAAAATTCCATTATATCTCGTTTTAACTATTGATAAAAACATTTTAACATTAACCATGAGATCAAATTTCTATTGTTTTTACTTTTCTGAATGAATTCACATTATGCCGACCATATAAAAATATATTAAATATGATGAAACATAATATTTAATCCACATTTTCCTATTCAATTTATAACATAGAATTGGTTTACTTAAAAATAAAGTTACATAATGGAATGAAAACTATTTTCGAGAAAAAAAATTGTTTTCTTAAGATTAAAAGGTTTTCATAAAAAATAGAGTATAAAATTTTTTCCAATGAAATTTATTAGATTATTAATATTATAAATGACTTAATTTTAATTTTAAATCTCTTTAAAATAAATTATTCTTCCTAGATTCTTGAAATGAAAATACATTTTTCAATAAAAAATAGTATTTTTTAGTATTCATTGAAAAATCATTCCATTAAAAAAAATTATTAAAATTTCACTCTATGATAATTTTGAAATGATGTCTTAATAAAATAGATATGTTTATCAAATAAATTTTAAAATGTTTAATAAAATTAATTACATTATATGTTCACAAAAGACCATAAAATTTTATTTTTTTTGGAAAATGGACTTATGCAGCATATAATAAATTTACTAAAAAATTATTAATTATTTATCATTATATTTACTATATGTAATACCTTTATAAATAATTTAAAACCTTTGGGTATTGTTATTAATTCCTCTAATTTAACTGGTAATTAATTATGAAAAACTGTTTAAGGGTTTATTTAGACTAGGAGTTGGGTGTATTACAATCTATAGAGTAAATTTAATTTATTTGAAGAGAAATCTACCATTAATCTCATGTTACCAAAAACGACATAAGATGCACTTTTTATAGTCACAATTAATGATATTTTACCATCCCTTAAGTATCGATTAGTCTGAGGTAATGTATAGATCCAAATTATAATTACCACATGAGGTGTACTTGACTTTGGAAATTTAAATTAAAAATTAAGAGGTGATCGTAGGGGTTACATAGAAATATTTGGTGATCCAATGTTTTATTGGGTATTACTCAGGTGTTTGGTGGAAAATAATGAATCTACCTTCTATATAGGCCATTAAATAAATAAATTAGGAATATTAACAAAGGAATATTTCCAATAACATATAATTCCTTAAATATAGTCCCTAGTTATGGAACAAATCCATTTACTAGGAATTCTTGGTATATGATTCATGGATTAATCCTTGGTCCAATTTAGAAGTAATTCGTTGTGGAAATTACCCTATGGGGTTTTCATGAACTAGTTAACTAAAAATTACATAGGGAATCACCTTGGATTCATCTAAATTCATAGTGACTTGTATTGGCTTTAGTGAACCCATCATAGTTTCAAATTGATCCATATTGACTCGGAATTCCTTGATGAAATTCCCATTGTATTAATCATGATTCTTATTTACAAGGAATTACATTGAAATACTTCATGATTTTAGCATTTTTCCATTGGATGGGAATTGTTGAGAAATGTTCATTGGATTCATCCTCATAAAAAATAACATAGAATATTTTATACATTTTTTGGATTTTTACATGTTCCAATTTACATTGAATTCCTTGGATACACTCCATATATTTTAATTTGATCTTATTCACATGGTGAAATATGATTAGATACATCCATTGAGGGTCAATATCGTTATATTTTAATATTATTTTCACCATATAAGGAAAGGAATGATGGTTTTTTTCTTTAAATTCTCTATTTTATTTATTATGAACATAAGTATGAAATTAAAATTAGGGTGGATATTTTTTTAGATGTTTTAAGTTGTGGAAAGTGAATTCATAGCTATACCTTCTCAGGATGTTGTTTTTTCCAAACTAGACATTATTTTTATAAGCAAGGACATGTGAAATATTTGTATGACTAATTCTTGAGTGTTATAAATTTATTTTCATTGGATATGGGAATGATTTAGTAACCAAGAATAGTTTATGTAGTTTTTATTGTTTTTCATTTTATTCCTTTTCGGATGTTTTGGAATGTGTTCTACTACCCTGACATGTTTAAATCATCATTTTGATATCGTGAGGGTAATGATATTGACTATAGAATATTGTGATGTCTGATTTTTATCCATATGTTTTAGGTGATTTTAATTTATTTTCTATACACTACCACAAAAACAGTTTTTTCGCAGCACCCCCTTTATCAACCCAAACGAAAAAGCGCTGATAAAGGGACTCCCCTTTATCAGCGCTTTTGTTAGCGCTGATAAAGGGGGGCCTTTATCAACGATTTTTTTAAAAGCGCTGATAAAGGGTCGACTTCAAAAAAAATTAAAAATATATTAATATATTAATATATAAATATAGTTATATTGTTAAATAAATATAATATATAATTTTTAAATATATTTTAGATAAGTATAAACGTACATTTACACTTATTATACTTAATATATAAGATATTTAGTGAAAATGACTTCTTAAAAAATTAAAAAAATATTTTTAATTAAAAATTTGATAATCATTATGGAGTAATAGTCATTTAATAACAATTTGAGGACTAAAAAATTAAAAAAATTAAAAAAAAGATCCAAAATATGTTGAAAATGCAACTCCAACTTCAAACGACCACAACTTTTGATCCGGGTGTCCGTTTGAGTTCTACTACATATCAAATCGAATCCTTCGACGAGCTCTACGTCCCTGTGGCATGAAGGACCCCGGTCAAGCGTTTTTCGAGGCCAAAAGAGGCCCAGAAGGCCTCCAAAACTGAGTTTTTTGTTAGGGTACCCAAATCTTTTAACATTTTGTGGATTTTCAAACTCGTTTAAGGGGGTATTATTGGCTTTTTTTGGCAGGGAATGAATTTATTCCAAGGTATTACATTCATATTGATATTATGTCATTGAAATTTCATCCTTTTTTATAATGAACTGCTATTTATAATCAAATATATAACTATATATACATATTTTTTTATATATTCGCGCATAAAAATTAAATTTTTTAAATTAATAATTAAACATATTTACATATAAAATATATTAGCTTTATCTAAATAATAACTAATATCCATTTTATTTAAAATACCAATGTATGAATATTTATATACCTATATATTAATCTAACTATATATATATTAATCTAACTATATATATATATATATTAATCTAACTATATATATATATTAATCTAATAACTATATATATATTTATATAACTACATATATATATATTAGTATTACTATAAATATATATATTAATATAACTATATATATATATTCATATAACTATATATATGTTAATATAACTATATATATATTAATATAAATATATATTACTATACGAATAAATATAACTAAATATATATATATATATAGATATATATTAATATCACTATATATATTAATATTACAATATATATAAATTAATATAACTATATATATATTATAATATAACTATATATATATATTATAATATAACTATATATATATATATATTATAATCTAATAACTATATATATATTAATATAAATATATATTACTATACGAATAAATATAACTAAATATATATATATATAGAGAGATATCATGAATTGGAAGACAAATCAAAATAGTGTAGTGGTAAAGGCTTAGGCACGCAGGGGGAGGTCTCGAGTTCAAATCCTGTGGGAGGCAGGGGCACGCGCGCATGGGGGAATATAGCAGCAAGCGCTGTTAAAGGGTACAGGGGGTGCTTGGGGTGCTGTACAGGGGAAGAAAAACACTATAAAATTGGGGGGCTCAAGAACTATAAAATCCCAACCGATTCGCAGTATTTTTTAATTTTTTTTAAATTTTTTTTAAATTTTTTTTAATTTTTAACTTTTATCAGCACTTTTTTAAAAGCACTGATAAAATGGTATTTTATCAGCGCTTTTCGGAGCGCTGATAAAGGGGACCCCCCCCCCCTTTATATATGCGGGCTTTATCAACGCTTTTCTAGCACTGATAAACGCCATTTTTAGCGCTGATAAAGACCGTGTTTGTAGTAGTGATAGTTATTTCACTCTGATAGAAAATTATGTTTTTATTATAAAATCTATTTTTTATAGAATATGGGAAACCTCACATGTTCCAACAAGAAAACAACATACACAATAAGATATTACCAAATTATTTAAATAAAACTAGAACTTATTTTTATCAATAAACTTATATAATTTCCATTGAATATAATCTTTCGTTTTATCCTGCGGGTCATTGATAATGTATTAAAATTTATAATCTTTTATTCACAATTCTTGGGTAAACTTCTCCAAGTATATCTTTATTTTTTTGATCCTTCTATTTATAATTAGATATTTCTTCTTGATCCTATCACTATAATCTCTATTTTTGTCCCCATTAATTGGTATCCATTTTTTCATGTCGAAATCCTTATTTGAATCGTGAATAATCGAAGCCTCCTCCAATAATTCATCCTCAAAGTGTAGGATATGTTCCCAAGACTTCTCCCAAACCTCCTCACATACTACCCACTATGTTCCATCTATAAGCTCCAATGGTGAATCTACATTTGTAGCATACATGTGTAAAAACACCTTAGGAACAAACATTAAATCCTCAATAACCATCGATCATCCCTTTCTCTAATACTAATCATCCATATTGTCACCCATCGGCTTAGTATCATTTTCCTTATAATCACCACCCTCGTCCATTTCCCTTTTACTAAATAGGTGTAATCTAATATATTTCACCTACTTATTCAAAAAGGGATCACACCACCATCACCTTATACCAAACGTTTTTGGCAAACCATGTCACCCACCAGCTCTAAATCACTTTTCATATGCCTTATATTTCCTTCCCTAAACAATTATTCCATTAACTACTATGGTATCTTGTTCTAAGGAGGGTTTTAAGAAAATATAGATGAATTCATACATGAATGACTCTATTAGAGACCTAGAAGGTTGGAAGGTAGCATATCCCCTATTTTTTGGATTATATCATCTTGTAGCACTATGTCAGGTGGAAGATGTACATATTATAAAGATCCTTTTGTGTGATATGAAATATATGGGGAGAGAGGTTATATGATATTCCCTGAAAATATTGAATATTATCATGGAGTTTTATTTTACTCATCCATCATTATTATCAGGGATTGTATGTGTCTATTTTTATTTTATGATATATTTCTCATTCAATCATTTTAATTTCCATGATATATTGTTTTATAGTTAACATGGAATTTAAACGAACTGTGATATACTATTGAAATATTATTGAGTGAAAAATATTTCTTTACTATGGGATTGAAGGTTGTGAATAAGACTATATAAACTGTTAAAATTTATTTATTAAGCATATATAAAATGAATTTATTTCTCATAAATTAATTATAAATTAAAATAAAATCTTCTGAAAGAAAAATAAATAAATTTTTTGAAACCTATTTTATAAGTACTCATAAAGTTTTCTTATCTTAAAATACTAAATAAATCTCATTTGATTAATTATTTTAATGAATAAATATAATATAAATACAATAAAACATTTTAACAAATTTATAATTGTATTAAAATGTAATTTAATTAAGGTAGACTTTTTTTTATTTATAAAATTTTATTTTCAATGGAAGTGTTTCCATTTCATTTTACAAACTTATCTAAAAATTTATTTCTACCACTAATAAAAAATTAATCATTGAAAATGGATTCCATAGTTGGAAGAATCATAATTAATAAAATTTAATAAGGTAATATTTATTTTTTGTCGTAATGAATATTAAATCATAAATAAAGAAAGTCATTTAGGGGTAAAATGACTTTATTAGGGAGGAACTAAGGGAAAATGGTTAAAATGCCACATAAAATTGTATAATTATTAATGGATGACGATATATTGACTTTAAATTATTCTGTCATTGATTTCCAGTACATTTGGATTCAACTTCATATGAAATTCTATTTCTATTATTTCAGTCTTTTAGGTAATTTCATGTGTGTCCCTCCAAGAAATCCATATTTTTATTTAGTGAAAAAATCCATTTTACCGAAAGTGTGAACCTACATAAAAACCACACAAAACACATTACATAATTCAAAATTCAAAATTCAAATAGCAAACAAAACCATCAGCACCACGCCAAGAACCTTCAAAGCACACCCTGTTTCAAAATTCAAAAGCTTCAACTAAAATCCTTCAATACCGCCTCTATATACCCATAATGACCCATCACCTATATCAAATTTCAAAAGGCACCGTCATCACACCTCATGCCTACCGCCTCTCGATGCGTACCCAAACACAAAAAAACCTGTATCCAAAGCAGATCACTGGAAACCAGCATGCCAGAAACTGTCAACGTCACCAAAAACATGCACCACGCCATCACATACCACCATAAAAGAAGTACACCATCGAATACTGCCGAAATTGAAGCTGTTTCCTGGAGTAAACACCTTCAACGCCGAAACAGGCCTTCAACATTGTCGACACAAAATTGATTATCACAATTTTGGAGTCGACAGCATCAGCCGGTACCCTGTTGAACACCACCAAAGGAGGATGAAACGCGCAGCCAATTGTCACATATCGACCGGTCAAGGTTCCGGTGCTCTGCTAATGTGTATAGCAGCACTAGGATCGAATCCTCGGTGATGATACTTTGTAATAGTCGTTTTTTTAGTTAATTGTATTCTGATTGGGGGGTTTGTTTGTAGAGCTTATGAAATAATTTATGTATGATGTTTGATTTTACAAATTGATAAATATTGGGGTGAGTTCATCATTATGTAGTTAATCTTGTGATATCCTTGAGCTTTGTTTTATATTGCATTAAATTAACACCCATGTCACAAGATGCTTTTGATTGAAATTCCCAAGTGTTAAAGCTTTAATCCAAGCTGTAACTTAACTTAGGTTTCTAATCATTACAATTACTTGTTTGTGGTAGTGTATTTTTGGTTCCAATAATCCATGGAATCCACATATTAAACAAAACATGTCATTAATTCATGACATATAAAGTTCAATATAAACAATATTAATTTAAAGAATATTTGTCGAGCAAAAGCTCTCAATAACATAACATACCTAAATTATAACTCTCCCCAATTAAAGATTTACCCAACCATTAAATTGATTACTAATCTGGTTATAATGATTATGGTGATAAATTATAAAGAGAATAAAAAGAAAGGGACAAGATAAGAGTGGTACATCGACACACACACACGAACGATGATTATAATTAAAAACAGATTTTCGATTGAATGAGGAAGAAAAAGAAGGGAATGAGATTCAACTGAATTTAAAATACTTTAAGAACATAAATATTAAACTACAGATGGTGGATGAGAATAAGAGATATTGAAGAAGAAACATGCATTAAAACAGAATTACAAAAGAAAGGACTTACAAAATTACAAAAATGAAGAACATGAAAGTAAGTGAAAACAAAGAGAGGGGGAAAGGTCTCTAAAGTGAAAACATGAGTATGGAAGATCCTCCCAAGCATTTTTCAAGGCTTTGGTCATGCCAATATGTTCTCTTCTATTCTGAAATTCCAACCCCTCTCAAGGAGAGAAGGGGATAGTATTTATAGCCCAAGGAGTGGACTGTTTGCATTCCAGAAATACCCCTCCAATTGTCTCGCAGATATGGACATCAAGAAAGCCGAATCTAGAAAACTATCCTTCTTCAAAGTTGTAGATAATAAAGCTTTCCGATTACTGTCAAAATATGGAGGCATTTTGACAAGTGGAGACAAAGTTATTGCGGTTGTATTAAACAATGGTAAACAACCATTTCTATCCATGCTTTTTCGATGGCCAAAACGTGAAAGGGTTTTTGAATATGAAGATTCATTCAAATCCGAATGGTTTCTTCATCAACGTCGGCCGTCTATATCGTCTCTTTCACATGGAAAATTCTCAGCTCGATATGATGCTTACATCATGAGATATTTCATGAATACTCTAATAATTTTATTTATCGTCCAGAATGGTGAGCTAGATTTCAAAGTTTCATTTGGGACCCTTATACTTATATTTGGGCCTTGAAATTTTTATCCAAAATGAAATGTAGTGTCCCCAGAATTATGGTGGAGTGTAAATGTTTTTATACTTCTAGAGTGAGCCCAGTAAATCAATCTTTATGGCTGGTCCAATTTGTTCACAGATTCTTTGGTCTTGTTTTTCAGGACCATATGACCATTGAAATGGCAGAATTGGTTCATGTCACCTTCTAATGAAATGTTGTATATTGAAATAATAATACTACAAAACAATAACCACAAAATTTGGATCATTTTAGTGACAGTTATTATTAAAACATGAAACTGACTCAATTGGACTACTTCTAAAAATGCTCAAAAAATATACTTAATATTAAAACATTAATATTTCACAAAAATTATGCACATTTCATATAAAATCAGTAAATAGGGAATATAATAATTCATGAAAATATTAATAACATCCACTCCCCCACACATAGCATTGTGCAAGTCCTCATGCGCACCAAATATAAAAACATGACAAAATCATTTTTACACACCAACAGATATTAAACTTTTGTTTTCTCCAATCAGGGGAGGTTTAGACTATTTCACTCATTCATTTTTAATTCCACCACAATTTGTTACAGAAAAAATTTTCCAAAACTAATTCATTTTTTCATGCTCAAATTTAGAAATGGAAAATGTGGACACTCAAAACTCACACCTCTCAAGATGATAAAATTAATATGGGGAGGTTCACTCTTTCACCAACCAAAAGTGAAAATCTTAGAGTTTGAAAAGAGCTCTCAGCTTACAATCCAAATAAAAAGTGAACAATAATCAAGAGGTCTTTTTAAGGGGTTCTTCTGTGGCTATGGGATGGTAGGAATATAATGTCCAAGAGAGAGAAGAAGAGGGTTAAAATACTAACATATAAAAAACAATGCACATTTTATTTTTGAAATAAAACATGGAAGAAAATGAAAACACATATTCACAAGGGAATGATTGTGTGAAGAAAGACACAATAGATGAAGAAATTATGAAGGTAATGAGAAGATGTAATATTTACCAAACAAAAAACTTCTCCCAATAAGAATATAATGCAAGTGTTCTTTTTTTCTTTTCCTTTTTTTCTTTGTTTTTTTGAAAGTTTATCTGGTAACAGATCTCATACTCACATACCAACCCATGTTTGATCTCTTCATGCCACTAATTTTTATAGTCATAACAAGATCAAAGGTTGAGGAAGAGTTATTTTTAACCTACCCAAGACAGAACCCCTTTTTTTGAATTTTTATTGAATTTTTTTTATTTTGATTGTTTTTTTGAATTTTTTTTTGAACACTTTTCAATAACATTTGTACAATATTTTTCCAAATCCCACGGAACGACAATCTCCCCCCCCCCCACACACTAAAATGGATGATTTCCCTCAAGCATATGATAACACACAGGAAAGTAAGGAAATGATACCGAAAAATGAAATTCATTCCCACCCACACTTAAATTTCAAAAACTTACTCAATGAAAATCCATGTTGATATTAGGTGGTACAAGGTATTGGGATTGTAATGTGGCTATCAAGGAAAAGGTTTTCATAAGAACGAAGGGGCTTTCAAAAGGAGGATTAATTTAAGGGAAATGGGAGGCTATTTGGATATTGTGATTCTCATGTGGTTCAGAAAATGCCTCTATCATATTAATACACACTAAGGTAGGAAATTCAGCTCAATGGTCCACAAACTCAAGACTCATAGATAGGGGTGAAAACACACATTTTGAAAATATGGCCATAGGTGGCCTTGTCCTGAAAGAAAATGTTGTTCCTCACGGTTCGGGAAAATCATTTTCCAAAGCAAAAAGTGAGCATTCAAAATTTGTTAATTTTGACACAAAATTCATTATCCAAAGTCATGATGAAAATACAAAATTTTTTAGATGAAAACATGTCTTTTAACTCCCTAAAATGGTTGGAAAAAATTTGAAATTTGGAAGTTGAGAAATCATGACTCTTTAGTTTTTTGTATTTTTTTAAGTGATGGTTTTATTTCATTTTTTGTTTTTAAGGTTTTTATTTTTGTTTTTTATAAAGATAGACCCACACAAAAAAGAAAGTGAAAAAGAAATGTTTTGAAAAACAACGTGGTAAAAAAATGAAAGAAAGAGGAAGAAGAAGAAAGAGCTATAGAGAAGAAGAGATAGAGAGAGTTAAAGGGAAAGAGGTGCCCCCTGGGTTGGGTTTGGCGGGTCGCCATCTTCATCCAGTGGTTGGTCGGCTAGAGAAGTTTGGGATCCAATGGAAGTCTATGTTGAACCAAGATTGTGGGATGTTACCTGAAAAAGAAAAATCATTATTCATATAATGAAAAACTAAAAGGAAATTGAAATTTCACAAAAGTAAAAGAAAACATGGGTTGCCTCCCAAAAAGGGCTGCATTTATTTGCCTACATCTAGACAGTTGCAGTGGACTACCCATAGTCTGATGGTGGCCATCGTTTTATCTCAACTCCAGGGTGCTTCCAGAAAAACTTTTTCTTTCGGAGGCCTGGTGATTCATCGGATAATTTAATCCCATCCTTGTTGGTGTGCTTGAAATTCAATGGGGTTGGAAAGAGAATTTTTATATCCTCACTTTGGTCTTCAACATGAGGAATGATTTTATCCACAATGTGATGATTTTCTATTCTTGGAAATTCATGAAGATGTCTCATTTATGATGGTTCAGTTATGTATGGTTCAGATAACATGAAAGCAAAGTATGAGATCCCAATTTTTTTTGACTCATTTATTTCATCACTTACCGATGTAGAGTAATGGGGATCCGTGGAGTCATAATACTTAATAAAATTTTCAATTTCCTTTATGTCAATGTTGTTCGCCAATGAATTGACAATTTAAACCTCACCAGTGATCACTTTATTAATTAAGGAACAAATGTCACAACCTTCTCTCCCATCAGGACAATGTAAACAAATTGTTTTGGGGTTCACCTCACAAATAACAGAATTTTCAGAACCCTGGATAGGAAATGATGAATGTGGGATAATCAGATTTGAATCAACAAATGAGCATTCTAGATCATTTTCTTTATTACCATCCATGTTGGATCATTGGAGGTCAGAGGTGATATGAGATTACAAAGAGTTTTCAAGATCTTTTAGATCAATGGAGTTTGCATTTGTAATGTCAACATCAATTTCACCATTTATGACTTTGTTAATCATGGTGCAGATTTCACAAGATCCTTTGTTATTAGAACATAAAAAACATGGTGGATTGGGGTTTTATTGACACTTAGAAGTGTCCTCAGAAGCATGCATTGAGAATGCAGAGTGAACCTCAGATGGGTATCGCATGGCTTGGAAAATGTTGAACTTGACCAGTTGGTCACCGAATTCCATGGATAAGATGCCTGAATGGACATCAATCTTGGTTCTCGTAGTAATGAGTAATGGTATTCCTAGAATTAGGGGATATCGAGAAGATTTCATCTCCCATCCATGTCAAGAACATAGAAATCACCAGGGAAGATAAGATCATTGACTCAGACAAGGACATCCTCAATTATTCCCTCAGGACTGGATGTGCTTCGATTGGCGAACTGAATGACAACACTTGTTGGATGTAAGGGACCTAGACCAAGGGTGGAGAATATGGATTTGGGAATGACATTAATTGAGGCTCCTAGGTATATGAGTGCATCATCAATGTTGGAACTTCCAATTTGGAATGGGACTGTAAAGGTACCTGGATCTTTGCACTTAATGGGTATGGACTGCTGGGTGGAAACATTTTCAAAGGTCCTAAGTTTCCTCTTGTGGGTGCAAAATTCATTAAGAATCTTGGAATACTTAGGAATATCTTTTATGGAATCTAAGAGGGGAATGTTGACTTCAACACGTCTAAACATGTCAAGCATTTCAGGATCAGGTTCAAAGGACTTCCTTGGTTTAGAAACGGTTTGAGGAAAAGGAATTGGGTTCCTAAGTGGAATTGAAGTAGGTGAGGGAATGGTTTCATGTTCCGTTTCAAGTTTCTTTTTCTTTTAATTTTCTAGTTCAACATTCAAAGGAGGGCTAGAGGACTTATCTTGAGGGATAACAATATGCTTTCCCGATCTAAGTGCAATTTCACTTACATTACCCTTGAGGTTGGGTAATGGTTGAGATGGGAGTTGGGAAGAATTTGATTGTTGTTGCTGGCTCAGGTGGGATGCAAGTTGACCTATTTGAGTTTCAATGTTTTTAAGGATAGAACGGTTGAAGGAGGAAATATATTCCTCTGCACTATCCCATGGTTTCTTGGAAGAAGAGGCTTGTCCCGGATTGGGATTGCCTTGATTTTGGTTCTTGGGAAATTGATTGTATTGGTTTTGGAATTGGGAAGGCTCACTAGGATAATGGAATCCAGGAGGAGGATTGTTCCTTTGAGGTTGAGGAACAAAAAGATAAGGTTGATGGAAGTTACCACCACCTTGACCATATTGGAATTGGTTTGGGTTTTGTGTCGGGAATTGAGGGGGATGAGAGACGGGATTACCATACCTCAATCCTTGGTTAAAGTTAGAGGATAAGGGCTCAGAGTGAGGTTGGTTGAAGTTTCTAACAAACTGACCTAACAGTTGAGGATTGGTGTTCCGCTGAGCATATGCAGCATTGAGCTCCATTGGTCTAGATGAATCAGATTGATCCTCTTGAATTTTTGGACATGTTTCAGTTGGATCAGATGGAGAGTTGCAGATTCCACAGTTTTTGACAGCTCCAGGAAATATTGATTGTGGAGAAGACGAGGTTGGAGATTTTATAGCCACAGCTAGTTGTCGGACAAGACCTGTTACTTCACTCATCCACTCGGTCATCTTGTTCGGTTTAATTGATTGATTATCTTGGTCTTGTTTGACTTGAGCACGTGCTCGAGTATGGAATTGTTGTGTGTTTACAGCCATGTTACTTATGAGATCTCTTGCAGCTGCAGGAGTTTTTTCAACCAGAGCACCAGCACTTGCGGCATCAATGAGAGTTCTCTCCATAGCCAATAACCCCTCATAGAAGTATTAGATCAAGAGTTGGTCAGTGATTTGATAATGTGGGCAGGTTTCCATAAGATTTTTGAACCTCTCCTAGTACTCATGGAGTGATTCACTTGGGAAATGACGAATACCACTTATTTCCATTTGGATAGAAGCAGTACGAGATACAGGAAAGAATTTCACTAAGAATTGTCACTCCATGTCATTCCATGTAGTAATGGAACCAGGAGGTAGGTATTAGAGCCACGACATAGCAGTGTCAGCTAGGGAAAAAGGGAATGTTTGGAGTTTGATTTGTTCTTCAGAAACCACTTGAGGCTTCATGGTAGAGCACACTACTTGGAACTCTTTAAGGTGGAGATGTGGATCCTCACCGGCTAGCCTGTGGAAATGGGGGAGAAGATGAATCAAACCTGATTTGAGTTCAAAGTCAGCCTCTATATTTGGATATTGAAAACCAAGAGGTTGGTAATTCATATCAAGGGCAGCGAGTTCTTTAAGTGTTTGTTCCCTAGGATTGGCCATATCTAATTCAATAGGTTGGACAAGGACTGGTTCTTGAATTATTTGATTATCTCTTATGTTCCTCCTGATTTGGCGAAGTGTTCGCTCAATTTCAGGGTCAAACAATACCAAGGGATTGTTTGGAAGGCTACGGGGCATTCAGAGAGATTTTAGAAGAAAGAGGAAGATGGGTTTTTCTTTTTATTTTTTTTCAGTTTATGATTTTTATGAGAAGACGGGTTTCTCGTTGTGATTTTTTATCAATTTTTTTTAAATCGCTTTTTTTTTGTGTTTTCTTGACAATAACCAGAAACTAATGAATAATTAAAGCACCATACCCAGCAACAGTGCCATTTGAAACGTGCTGCCTATTGTCGCCTACCGACCGGTCAAGGATCTGGTGCTATGCTAATGTGTATAGCATCACTCGGGTCGAATTCTCGGCGATGATACTTTGTAATAGTCGTTTTTTTAGTTAATTGTATTCTGATTGGGTGGGTTTGTTTGGAGAGCTTATGAAATAATTTATGTATGATTTTTGATTTAAGAAATTGATAAATATTGGGGTGATTTCATCATTAGGTAGTTAATCTTGTGATATCCTTGAGCATTGCTTTATATTGCATTAAATTAACACCCATGTCACAAGATGCTTTTGATCGGAATTCCCAAGTGTTAAAGCTTTAATCCAAGCCGTAACTTATCATAGGTTTCTAATAATTACCATTACTTGTTTATGGTAGTATATTTTTGGTTCCAATAATCCATGGAATCCACATATTAAACAAAACATGTCATTAATCCATGACATATAAAGTTCAACATACACAATATTAATTTAAAGAACATTCGTCAAGCAAAACCTCTCAATCACCTAAAATACCTAAATTATAAATCACCCCAATTAATGATTTACCCATCCATTAAAATGATTACTAATCTGGTTATAATGATTATGGTGATGAATTATAAAGAGAATAAAAAGAAAGGGACAAGATAAGAGTGGTACGTCGACACACACACACAAACGATGATGATAATTAAAAACGGATTTTTGATTGAATGAGAAAGAAAAAGAAGGGAAGTGGATTTAACTGAATTTAAACTATTTTAAGAACATAAATATTAAACAACAGAAGGTGGATGATAATAATAGATATTGAAGAAGATACTTGCATTAAAACAGAATTACAAAAGAAAGGACTTACAAAATTACAAAACGAAGAACATGAAAGTAAGTGAAAACAAAGAGAGGAGGAAAGGTCCTTCAAGTGAAAACGTGAGTATGGAAGATACTCACAAGCTTTTGGAAAGGATTTGGTCATGAAAATATGTTCTATTCTCTTCTGAAATTCCAACCCCTCTCAAGGAGAGAAGGGGAGAGTATTTATAGCCCAAAGAGTGGACTGTTTGCATTCCCGAAATACCCCTCCACTTGGCTCGCAGATATGGACATCAATACAGCTGAATATAGAGAAATATCCTTCTTCAATGTTTTAGATAATAAAGTTTTCCAACTACTATAAACATTTTGAGGCATTTGGTCAAGTAGAGCCAAAGTTATGGCGGTTTTATTAAACAAAGGTAAACTGTCCATTTCTAACCATGGTTTTTCGATGGCCAAAATGTGAAAGGGAATTTGAATATGAAGATGCCTTCAAATCCTAATGGTTTCTTCAACAATGTCATCCTCCTATATATCCTCTTGCACACCCAAAAATCTCAGCTCAATGTGATGCTTAAATCAGGATATATGTCATGAATATTATACTGATTTTATTTCTCGTCCAGAATGGTGGGCTGGACTTAAAAGAATAATTTGGGCCTCTTGTGCTTAGATTTGGGCCATGAAATTTTTATACAAGATGAAATGTAGTGTCCCCCAAATTATGGTGTAGAGTTAATGTTTTTGAACTTCTGGATGGAGCCCAGTAAATCAATCGTTAAGGCCGGTCCAGTTTGTTCACAGATTCTTTGGTCTTGTTTGTGAGGACCATATGTCCCAACAAATGGTAGAATTGGCTCATGTCTCCTTCTAATGAAATGTTGTATATTGAAATTAGAATCCTAAAAAACAATAAACACACAATTTTTAGCAGTGTAGGGATATTTATTATTAAAACATTAATCTGACTCAATTGGACTACTTCTAAAAATGCTCAAAAATTCTACTTAATATTAAAACAATAATATTTCACACAAATTATGCACATTTCATATAAAATCAGTATATAGGGAATATAATAAGTCATGTAGGTCCTTGTATTTACCAAAAAATAGCCTAAAAGGAGACATCCCAATGGGTGTTTTATAGGCAGTTCGATAATCCCAAAGGGCTTCACCAAGTCTCTCAGGCCAGTCTTTTCTGGTGGGATTAACAATTCTCTCAAGTACCCTTTTCACTTCTCTATTAGAGAGTTCATCCATGAAATTTTTTTGAGGGTGATATGCAGTTGAAGTTTTAGGTACAACCCCATTCTTTTTCAGAAGAGCTTCCATGGTTCTATTCCAAAAATGGGTTCCTAAGTCACTGATCAAGGCACGTGGTGTGCCAAATCTTTGGAAGATGTGGGTCTTTAGGAACTCACTAACAGTATGAGCATCATCCTTCCTAGTGGGTTTGGTCTCAACCCACCTTGAAACATAATCGACCGCAAGAAGAATGTATGAGAATCCATTGGATGGCGGAAATGGTCCCATGAAATCGATGCCCCAAACATCGAAGATTCCACAAAAGATTAAAGGCTTTTGGGGCATTTCATTTCTTTTAAAGATTGTGCCGATCTTTTGGAAAGTGGGACATGATTGACAGAACTCATGTGAGTCCTTGAATAGTGAAGGCTAGAAGAATCCAGAGTCTAGGACCTTTCGGGAGGTCATTTGTTGTCCAAAGTGGCCACCTCTGGGAAGTCAGTGACATAATTCAAAGATGGAAGAATGATCATTTTATTCAACACATCTCCTAATTACCATGTCTTACCCAGTTTTCCAAAGTTTATTTTCTTTCCCAAAATAGTATTTTGAATCACTTTTCAACTTCATTTTCTGTGCTTTTGAAAAAATTTCAGGAAAAAAACTAGAAACCAAATAATTTACAATTGCGGCCTACCATGGTAACTTTGGAGTGAGAGACGAAAGGTTCTCAATGGGGAATTCAAGGTCAATGATTTCTGAATGAGAAGAATTAGATATTATACTCAATTAATTAGATATAGGGTTTTCATTTCCTGGTCTATCTTTTATTTCAAGGTCAAAAACAAGGAGCATTAGGATCCATCTTATTAGCCTCGGTTTGGAATCACTTTTCTTGAGTAGGAAAATTATAACAGAATGGTCTGTGAAGATGATGATTTTGGCACCTAAGATATAGGACCAGAATTTATCTAAGGAAAAAACCACTACTAGAAGTTCCTTTTCAGTGACATTGTAGTGAGATTGAGTTTCATCCAATGTTTTTTAGGCATAATAGATGACATGATGAATTCTTTCTATTCATTGTCAAAGAACAGCCCCAACAGCTCTATCAGAAGCATCAAACATCAACTCAAAGGGTAATGACCAATCTAGGGGTTGGATTATTGGGGTAGATGTTAGAGCAATTTTGAGTTCAACAAAGGCTCTCTTGCAAACCTCATCGAACTGTAATGTGACATCATTTTGGAGCAAATGAGTGAGTGGGAGGGAAATTTTACTGAAGTTATGGATGAATCTCCGATAGAAACCAGCATGACTGAGAAATGAACGGATGTCTCGAATGGAGTTGGGTTCAGGAAGTGATTATATTACTTCAATTTTGGCAGGATCGACTTCAATACCATCTTTTGAAACTATGTTCCCTAGAACAATCCCATTTGCAACCATAATGTGACATTCTTCAAAATTTAACACAATGTTACACTTGACACACTTCTGAATGACTAGAGAGAGTAAATGCAAACAAGATTCAAATGACTTGCCATAAATGGTGAAGTCATCCATGAAGACTTACATGCCGTGCTGAATGAATTCTGAAAAGATACTCATCATACACCTCCGGAATGTTTCAGGAGCATTGAAAAGTCCAAAAGGCATTGTTCTATATGCATATGTTCCAAAGGGGCATGTGAAAGTAGTCTTTTAATGGTCCTGATGTGCGATTGGGATTTGGAAATAGCCAGTGTATCCATCAAGAAAGCAATAGTGTGACTTTCCGGCCATTCTTTCTACCATTTGATCAAGGAATGGAAGAGGGTAGTGTTCTTTTCGGGTTTTAGCATTCAATTTTCGATAATCGATGCATACATTCCATTTGTTCTTCACTCGAGTTGTGACTACCTCTCCATGTTCATTTGTAACAACAGTTATCCCATTCTTCTTTGGTACAACTTGAATTGGACTAACCCATTCACTGTCATAAATTGGGTAGATAATACCATCTTGAAGAAGCTTGGTGATCTCTCCCCTAACTACCTCAATGATGAGTGGATTGAGTCTTCTTTGTGGTTGTCTAATTGGTTTGGATGACTCTTCCAGATGGATGTGATGCATGCAAAGGGAAGGGTTGATTACTGGTATGTCATCTAGGGTCCAACCTAAGGCCTTTTTTCCTCTAATACTTGAACATGTTTGGACTCCTCAGTTTCAGTAAGTGTGGCAGAGATAATGACAGGATATGAGTGATCATAGAAGAGGAATGCATATTTCAGGTGTGCAGGAAGAGGTTCCAGATTAGTCTCATCTTTTATTTGTAGGTTAGACATCTCAGGAATGGATAAAGGGAGTTCAGTTTCTTCATATTCATTCTCCTTAATACTGTCCAAGGTGGAGCAGTAGATATCAGAGTTGATGTGGCATTCAAGAGAGTTTTGAAGTTCTTCTAGATTGAAGGAGTCTATGAATGAGAGGTCCACATCAACTTCACCATTTATGACTTGGTTAATCATGGTGAAGATTTCACAAGATCCTTTGTCATTAGAACATGAAGAACATGGTGGATTGGGGTTCGATTGACTCTTAAAGTGTCCTCAAAAGCATGGATTGAGAATGCAGAGTGATCCTCAGATGGCTATCACATGACTTGGAAAATGTTGAACTTGACTAGTTGGTCACCGAATTCCATGGATAAGATGCCTGAATGGACATCAATCTTGTTTCTCGCATTAATGAGGAAGGTCTTCCTAGAATTAGAGGAGATCGAGAAGAGTTAATCTCACCTTCCATGTCAAGAACATAGAAATCAGCAGGGAAGATAAGATCATTGACTAGGACAAGGATATCCTCAATTATTCCCTCAGGACTGGCTGTGCTTCGATTGGCTAACTGAATGACAACACCTCTTGGATGTAAGGGACCTAGAACAAGGTTTGAGAAGATGGATTTGGGCATGACATTAATTGAGGCTCCTAGGTCTATGAGTGTATCATCAATGTTGGAACTTCTAATATGGCATGAGACTGTAAAGGTACCTGGATCTTTGCACTTAATGGGTATGGACTGCTGGGTGGAAAAATTTTCAAAGGTCCTATGTTTCCTCTTGTGGGTGCACAATTCCTTAAGAAACATGGCATACTTAAGAATTTGTTTTATGACATCTAAGAGGGGAATGTTGACTTCAACATGTCTAAACATGTCAAGCATTTCAGGATCAGGTTCAAAGGACTTCCTTGGTTTAGAGATAGCTTGAGGAAAAGGAATTGGATTCCTAAGTGGAATGGAAGGAGGTGATGGAATGGATTCGGGTTACTTTTCAATTTTATTTTTCTTTTCATTTTCTAGGTCAAAATTTAAAGGAGGGTTTGAGGATTTATCTGGAGGCATAAGAAGATTCTTTCTTGATCTAATTGAAATTGCACATACATTACCCTTGGGGTTGGGTAATGGTTGAGATGGGAGTTGGGAAGAATTGGATGGTTGCTGCTAACTTAGGTGGGATGCAAGTTGACCAATTTGGGTTTCAATGTTTTTAAGGCTAGAACGGGTGGAGGAGGCAAGATCTTCAACATCAATTTCCCATGGTTTCATGGAATAAGAAGCTTGTCCTAGATTGGGATTGCCTTGATTTTGGTTCTTGGGAAATCGATTGTATTGGTTTTGGAATTTGGAAGGCTCACTAGGATAATGGAATCCAGGAGGAGGATTGTTCCTTTGAGGTTGAGGAACAAAATGATAAGGTTAATGGAAGTTACCAACACCTTGACCATATTGAAACTAGTTTGGGTTTTGAGGAGGTAATTGAGGGGGATGATATATGGGATTACGATACCTAAGGCCTTGGCTATAGGAAGAAGAGAAGGGCTCAGAATGAGGTTGCTGGAAGTTTCTAACAAACTGACCCGATAGTTGAGGTTTGGTGTTCTGCTGAGCATATGCTGCATTGAGCTCCATTGGTCTAGATGAATCGGATTGATCCACTTGAAGTTGTGGACATGTTTCAGTTGGATGAGATGGAGAGTTTGAGATTCCACAGTTTTTGACAGGTCCAGGAAACATTGATTGCGGAGAAGACGAGGTTGGGGATTTGGTAGCCACAACTAGTTGTCGCACAAGACCTGTAAGTTCACTCATCCACTCAGTCAGTTTGTTCGGTTTAATTGATTGATTATCTTTGCCTTGTTTGACTTGATCATGTGCTCAATTATGGAATTGTTGTGTGTTTTCATCCATGTTACTTATGAGATCTCTTGCAGCTACAAGAGTTTTATCAACAAGAGCACCGCCCATTGCGGCATCTATGAGACATCTCTCCATAGCCAATAACCCCTCATAGAAGTATTGGATCAAGAGTTGGTCTGGAATTTGGTGGTGTGGGCATATTGCAACAGGCTTTTTGAACCTCTCCCAGTACTCATGGAGTGATTCACTTTGGAATTGATGTATACCACTTATTTCCTTTGGGATAAAAGTAGTTTGAGAAGCAGGAAAGACTTTCTCTATGAAAAGCCTCTTCATGTCATTCCATGTGGTTATGGAACCAGGAGGTAGGTAGTAGAGCCATGACATAGCAGTGTCAACTAGGGAAAAAGGGAATTCTCAGAGTTTGATTTGTTCTTTAGAAACCCCCTGAGGCTTCATGGTAGAGCATACTACTTTAAACTCTTTAAGGTGAAGGTGTGGATCCTCACCGGCTAGCCCGTGGAAATGAGGGAGAAGATGAATCAAACCCGATTTGAGTTCAAAGTCAGCCTCTATATTTTGATATTGAATACCAAGAGGTTGGTAATTCATATTAGGGGATGCGAGTTCTTTAAGTTTTTGTTCCCAAGGATTGGCCATATCTATTTCAATTGGTTGGACAAGGACTGGTTCTTGAATTATTGGTTATCTCTTATGTTCCTCCTAAGTTGGCGAAGTGTTTGCTCAATTTTAGGGTCAAAATAATCCGAAGGATTGTGTGGAAGGCTATAGGGAATTCAGAGAGATTTTGGAAGAAAGAGGAAGATGGGTTTTTCTTTGTAATTTTTTCAGTTTATGATTTTTAAGAGGAAGACGAGTTTTTCTTTGTGATTTTTTTCAATTTTTTTTAAAATATTGTTTTTTTTGTTTTTTTGACAATAAACAGAAACTAATGACTACTTAAATCACCATCCCCAGAAATTACGCCATTTGAAACATGCAGCTGATTTTCTCCTATCGATCGGTCAAGGTTCTGGTGCTCTGCTAATGTGTATAGCAGCACTCGGGTCGAATCCTCGGTGATGACACTTTGAAATAGTCGTTTGTTTTTAGTTGATTGTATTCTAATAGGTGGGTTTGATTGTAGAGCTTAATTTAAATGACTAATTGATTATGATTGATTTAAGAAATTGATAATGATTAGGGTGAGTTCATTATTAGGGAGTTATTTTTCTGAAATCCTTGAGCTTTGCATTATATTGCATTTAAATTAACACCCACTTCACAAGTTGACGTCGATTAGAATTCCTAAGTGTTAAAGCTTTAATCCAAGCCTTAACAAAACTAGGATTCTAAAATCAATCAGTACTTGTTTATGGTAGTGTATTTATGGTTCCAATAATCCATGGAAACCACATGTTAAACAAAAAAAGTCATTAATCCATGACATGTTAAGTCCAACATACACAATGTTAATTCAAATAATATTCATCGAGCAGTAGCTCTCAATCAGCTAACATACCTATATTATGACTCACCCCAATGAGAGATTTAATCATCCATTTGGGTGTTTAATATTCTGGTTATAATGATTATGATTATAAATTAATAAGAGAAGAAAAAGAAAGGGATAAGAAAAGAGTGGTACGTCGATAAACACACACGAACAATGATGATAATTAAAAATGAACTTTCAATTGAATGAGGAAGCTAAAGAAGGGAAGGGGATTGAACTGAATTTAAACTATTTTAAGAACATAAATATTAAACTACAGAAGGTGGATGAGAATAATATATATTGAAGAAGTAACTTGCATTAAAACAGAATTACAAAGAAAGAGACTTACAAAATTACAAAAATGAAGAACACGAAATTAAGTGAAAACAAATAGAGGAGGAAAGGTCTCTCAAGTGAAAACTTTAGTATGGAAGGTCCTCCCAATAATTTGGAATGGATTTGGTCGTGCCAATATAATCTCCTCTCTTCTGAAATGCCAACCCCTCTCATGGAGATAAGGGGAGAGTATTTATAGCCCAAGGAGTGGACTGCTTATATTCCAGAAATACCCCTCCACTTGGCTCGCAGATATGTACATCAAGACTACCAAATATAGAGCAATATCCTTCTTAAAAGTTGTAGATAGTAGAGTTTTCCTACTAATCTCAAAATGTGGAGTCATTTGGACTTAAGTATCAAACGTTATGGCCGGTTGATTAATCAAAGTAAAACTGTCCATTTCAATCCAGTCTATTTGAAGTCCAGAATGTGAAAGGGTTTTTGAATATGAATATGCCTTTAAATCCGAATGGTTTATTCAAAAAAGTAGGACACCTATATCTCATCTTTCACACTGAAAAATATCATCTCTATTTGATGCTTAAATCATGAGATATGTCATGCATACTATACTGATTTTAATTCTCGGCCAAAATGGTGGGCTGGACTTCAAAGCTTCATTTGGGCATCTTGTACTTAGATATGGGCCTTGAATATTTTATATAAGATGAAATGTAGTGTCCAAAGAATTATGGTGGAGATTTAATGTTTTTGGACTTCTGGATTGAGCCCAGTAAAACAATCTTCAAGGCTGGTCCAGTTTGTTCACAGATTCAATTGTCCTGTTTGTGAGGACCATATGACCCTTCAAATGGCAGAATTGGCTCATGGTACCTTCTAATGAAATGTTTTAAATGGAATGTAGAATCCTAAAAAACAAGAAACACACTAGTTGGATCAGAATATTTATATTTATTATTGAAACATTAAACTGACTCAATTAGACTATTTCTAAAAATGCTCAAAAATTATACTTAATATTAAAACATTAATATTTCACACAAATTATGCACATTTCATATTAAATAAGTAAAGGGAGTATATAATAAGTCATAGAAACATTAATAACATCAAATACCCCACACTTAATTTTGTGCATGTCCTCATGTGTACCAAATATAAAAACATGACAAAATCATTTTTACTCACCAACATATATTAAAATTTTGTTTTCTCCAATCAGGGGAGGCTTAGACTATTTCACTCATCCATTTGGAAATCCACCACATGTTTTTACAGAAACAATGTTCCAAAACTAATTCATTTTTTCATGCTCAAATTTAGAAATGGAAAATGTGGACACTCAAAACTCACACCTCTCAAGATGATAAAATTTATTTGTGGAAGTTCACTCTTTCACCAACCAAAAGTGAAAATCATCGAGTTCGAAAAGAGCTCTCAGCTTATAATCCCTATACAAAGTGCACAAGAATCAAGAGGTCATTTTAAGGGGTTTTTCTGTGCCTATGGGAAGGTAGGAATATAATGTCCAAGAGAGAAGAAGTGGGGTAAAACACCAACATAGAAAAATCAATGCACATTTTTTTTTGAAATAAAACATGGAAGGAAATGAAAACACATATTTAAAAGGGAATGATTATGTGAAGAAGGTAATGAGAAGATAAAATTTTTACAAAACACAAAACTTCTTCCAATAAGAATATAATTCAAGTGTTATTTTTTTTCTCCTTTTTTTCTTTGTTTTTTCGAAAGTTGAACTTGGAAAAGATTTCACACTCATAACCCAACCCATTATTGATCTCCTCACGACACTAATTGTAATAGTTATAACAAGATCAAAGGTTGAGGAAGAGTGATTTTTGAACTACCCAAGACACAACCCATTTTTTTGATTTTTTTTGATTTTTTTTTGATTTTGATTTTTTTTTAATTTTTTTGAAAACTTTTCAATATCATTTGTACAATACATTCCCAAATCCCACTGAATGACAACCTCCCCCCCCCACACTAAAATGGATGATTTCCCTCAAACATATGATAAATCACCAGAAAGTAAGGAAATGATACCCAAAAATGAAATCCATTCCCCCACCCCCACACTTAATTTTCAAAAAAGATTATGCAATGAAAATCCATGTTGATATTGGGTGGGAAAAGGTATTGGGATTGTAATGTGGCTATCAATGAAAAGGTTTTCATAGGCTCGATGGGGCTTTCAAAAGGAGGATTAATGTAAGGGAAATGGGAGGCTATTTGGCTATTGTGATTTTCATGTGGTTCAGAAAATGCCTCTATCATATTAATACAGACTAAGGTAGGAAATTCATCTTGAAGGTCCACAAACTCAAGATTCACAAATGGGGGTAAAAACACACATTTTGAAAAGATGGCCATAGGTGGCCTTGGCATGAAATCAAATGCTGCTCCTCACGGTACGGGAAAAGCATTTTCCAAATCAAAATTTGAGCATTCAAAATTTGTTAATTTTGACACAAAGTTCTTTATCCAATGTCATGATGAAAATACAAATTTTTTGAGATGAAAACATGTCTGTTAACTCCACAAAATGGTTGGAAAAAATTTCAAAACTCGATGGTGAGTAAGTAGGACTCTTTGATTTTTTTGTATTTTTTTTAAGTTATTGTTTTCTTGGTTTTTTTAGTTTTTTAGGTTTTTATATTTGTTTTGTTTTTTATAAAGATACATCCACAAAAAAGAGAAAGTGAAAAAGAATACTTTTGAAAAAGAAAGTGTTAAAAAAATTAAAGATAGAGGAAGAAGAAGAAATAGGTTTAGAGAGGAAAAGATATAGAGAGAGTTAAAGGGAAAGATGTTCCCCTGGTTTGGATTTGGTGGGTTGCCATCTCCATCCAGCGGTGGGTCTACTATGGATTCAATGGAAGTAGATGATGATATAGGATTATGTGTCCTCTCATAGTGATGCTTTAACTGATGTCCATTAACCGTGAATGTTTTTTTGGAAGATGGGTCTTGAAATTGCACTGCACCAAATGGGTAAATGTTAGTAATAACAAAAGGACCTTCCCAACGAGAATTAAGCTTGCCTTGGTGAAGCCGATATCGAGAATTTAAGAGCACTACCTTTTCACCTTCATGAAATACCTTTCTTAGGATGTGTTTATCATGGAGTGCCTTGGAGGAAAGGTATCTCAAGTGAAAACTTGAGTATGGAAGATCCTCCAAATCCTTTGACACGGCCTTGGTCGTGCCAATATGTTCTCCTCTCTTCTGAAATGCCAACCCTTTTGAAAGGAGAGGAGGGGATGTATTTATAGCCCAAGGTGGTGGACTGTTTACATTCTAGAAATACCCCGAGCGTTTCAAATGGCGCCATTGATGGGGATGGTGCTTTAAGTAGTCATTATTTTCTGGTGCTCTGCTAATGTGTATAGAAGCACTCAAGTCAAATCCTCAGCGATGATACTTTGTAATAGCCATTTGTTTTTAGTTAATTTTATTCTGATTGGGGGGGGGTTTGTTTGCAGAGATTATGAAATAATTTATGTATGATGTTTGATTTATCAAATTGATAAATATTGGTGTGATTTCATCATTAGGTAGTTATGATTGTGATATCCTTGAGCTTTGCTTTATATTGCATTAAATTAACACCCATGTCACAAGATGCTTTTGATCGGAATTCCCAAGTGTTAAAGCTTTAATCCAAGCCGTAACTTAACATAGGTTTCTAATCATTACCATTACATGTTTATGGTAGTGTATTTTTCGTTCCAAAAATCCATGGAATCCACATATTAAACAAAACATGTCATTAATCCATGACATATAAAGTTCAACATACACAATATTAATTTAATGAACATTCGTCGAGCAAAAGCTCTCAATCACTTAACATACCTAAATTATAACTCACCTCAATTAAATATTTACCCAGACATTAAAATGATTACTAATCTGGTTATAATGATTATGGTGATGAATTATAAAGAGAATAAAAAGAAATGGACAAGATAAGAGTAGTGCACCGAACACACACACAAACGATGAAGAAAATTAAAAATGGATTTTCGATTGAATGATGAAGCAGAAGAAGGGAAGGAGATTCAACGGAATTTAAACTATTTTAAGAACAAAAATATTAAAATACAGAAGGTGGATGAGAATAAGAGATATTGAAGAAGTAACTTGCATTAAAACAGAATTACAAAGAAAGAGACTTACAAAATTACAAAAATGAAGAACATGAAATTCAGTGAAAACAAAGAGAGGAGGAAAGGTCTCTCAAGTGAATACTTGAGTATGGAAGGTCCTCCCAAGACATTGTCAAGGCATTGTTCGTGCCAATTTAATATCCTCTTGTAATGACCCAAACTTTTTAAATAGTATATTAACTTACTCTTAACGATTTAATAGAGATGTTAATGGTTAATGCAGAAAGAGGAGTCGATGGCTTCATCCAGTAGACTCAAACCTTATGAAGCCCACATATCAGAGCTTGGGAAGGAGGTGGAATCTTTGGGCTTTGCTTTGGAACAAGCCCAAGCCGAACTCCAGTGTGTCAAGCTTGAACAGAAATGCTTACGGGAAAAGTTCCAGTTAGTAGAGATTACTACTAGGGCAATGTTATCTGAGCCTCCCTCAGATTCTCTCACCATAACACACCTTACACTTAGGCCTTATGCCGGTGTTATAAGGGGCTATGTGACGAGACCCTAGCTTCCCTGTGTAATCCTTTGGGATGAATAAATTGAGATTTTTTACTTTAGTGATGTTTGGGAAATTTCAAATGTCTAGATAATTTTAGGATGTATTTTATTGATGAATTTTTAAAAAAGGATATTTTAAAATATTTATGTAAACCTTAAATAAATAATGATGTGTAATGATTTTCAAAAAATGGTCTTCTACAAAAGTGTTCAGTAACGAATTTGGAGTCTAATAAGATCAACTTAATCTTTGATGAATAGTAAATTATGAATAGTGATTTTACGCTTAGGATTAGTAATGTGACCAAATGGATTAGTAATTTCACTCAAGGAATGTTCTAATATAAATTAGACACATAGATTAAGTAATGTGATTCAATAAAATGGGTAAATAACAGTTTCATAAATTATTAATCAAGTATTAGTTTTTTGGGATGAATAGTGTTTTTTAATTAAAAATTAAATAAAAAATATTTAGAAAAATATTTTTATAAAATGGACTTTATTTTTGAACTCAGAGCACCGATATTATGTTATGGTAATTTTTGGGGTTTTTTCTAAAGAAATGAATTTTCGGTGAATAGTGTTTTTATTTAAAAATTAAATTAAAAATATTTAGAAAAATATTTTTATAAAATGGAGTTCATATTTTTAATCAGAGCGTTGATATTTGGTCAAGGTGAAATTTTGGGATTTTTCTGAGAAAGATGAATTTTTCAGTGAATAGTAAAAATGTAGTTTTAGGGTTTCAGTATGTTTAATGACATCATAGCTGTGTAATGATAATGTCATGAGATATTTTAAGGGTTGGACGGCCAAGGGTGATGAATTATTGTATCGGGGGCTCCATGTGGCCTAACTTCATGGAAAATATCATGAGAGACACATGGGTTTGAGAAAAGCACTTGTGAGGTGTCCCTTGGCCATTAATGCCTTGTCCCCTCACTTTCCCTATAAATACCAAGCCCTCCTCTCATCATCTCGACTCAAAAACCATCCTCAACGAAGTTCTGGTCTCCTTACCTCCCAAGAAGTCCTCCCAAGGTTCCCCCAAGCCCTCAATGTCCAAACCTTTGAGTTTCAAGAGTCACGTTTTAAGGTAAGGGATCCGACCTCTCTCTTTATTATCATGTAATCACTTTTATGTCATTCCTTTTATGCTCCATGTTCTTATGTGGGAGGATGTTCTTTTATATTCCTCAAACATTACTTTTCGTGTTTATATGATGAGATATCCTCTCTTACTCTCATCATTTCTTTTTATGAATGTTTATGTGACGCCGTTTGGCTGCCGAATTTTTCAGGAATTCTTTCACCCTTCTCTTTTTCAAAGTTCTACTTTCATGTCAAGTCTTTCAAGTTCCTTTCTATTATTTTGGGGTATGATCTCTATATATATCATACTGGACTCTTATGTTCATATGATGAGAGACCCTATTTGACCTTGTCAATTCAATTTTGTTGAAGTTTTAGTGACACCATTAGGCTGCCGAATTCTCACAAGAGAAATCTTATTTTTTTCATCCCTTCATGTTCTTCATTTCATATGGTATATTTTCAAATTTCATTACCATATTCTTAAATACCTTATATTTTTTCCCTGTACTATTTGATGGGTCATTTATGAATGTGTTACCCATGTCCCCTCTCTTCTCAATGTTTTCTAAAACCCGGAAACATAGCCGTTATGCTGCAGAATTTTCGTCTCAAAGTGCCTCTCTCTCTTTTCTCAAAATTATTTTATGTTATAAAGTGAATACACAAAGCTATTATTTCTATAGGGGTATTCACATATATATCAAAATGTTCTATTTTAAAATATGGGATTTACATACATGAAACCCTCTTTCCCTTTCCGTGGGTTTAAAGTAACATAAAGATCATGTCTTTAAAGCAGTTTTTAAAATGTTATGATTATGAAATGAAACCCACTTCTTTTATGATATATGGGTTGTTTATGAAATGATTGATGATGATATATGTGGCTCACATGATAATAAATACATGTCAAGGGTGCTCCCAGATAGCGCTCCAATGCATTGGGTAAAGGCTTAATCTCTAGAGAAGACTTTTTAGACTGATACCTTGGTGAATAACCTTGGTAATTTTTAATGACACCTTGGGGATGGACCTTGGTGAAATGAAATGATTGTCAATATTAAATGTTGCAGCCACAACTTCATGTTATGAAAAATGTTTTTTTTATTACGATATGCCTCATGATTTCTTTCTCATGCCTTAATGTTCTTTTCATCTCCTTATTGAAGTATCTCAAGTTCACATGTAAAATGTTTCTCTTGTTTCCCTTACTAGGCCTTCTGATCACCCCTTTATTTTGATGTATGTCCCCAGGTTATGAGATGCAGTATTGAACCTAGTATGAACTTAAGGAGATGCCTTTCATGTGTTTAAGAAGAATGTTTTATGTTGTTTTCATGTATTATGTTACTTGTTTCCAAGACACTAAAGCTTAAAGATCCTCAGTTCCATGTAGAGAAATTAAAGTTTATGTTATAAAAAGACGGGATTCTATAGTTGGTATCAATGTTTGGTTTAGCTATTTGTGTAAATTAGGATATAAAAACTTTAGGAAGAACCCTATAGAAAATTTTAAATATAGGAAAACTTCCTGGTATTTTGGTAAGTATTTAGTGAGTGATTTATCAAACAAATACATCCCTGTCTGGATACGAGCAGGTAGAGGCGGCTCTGGCACAGATGTACATAGGGGTAAAACCCGAAAACACCACTTTGAGCTAGAATCGAACGGGAACTGGTGCACGATAAGGGGCCTTGCTGCACTCTTGGTTACGAAACTCCCGGGGGATATGTTTGGTTAATCACAAGCTTTTTATGAATCATTATGAAGGAATTATAGAGAAGTGTAATTGTCTAAGAATCAAGTCTTAGTTAAAATATTCATAAATGAAATAAGTTTCTTACTAAGGTTTTATTCTTTCAGAAAATGGCGGGCAATAGGAGGAACCGTGCCGATGGTGACCGCAATGCACCATGTGCTGACGGCCCTCCGATGGAATCCAGAATGGAAACATTCATGCGAATGATGAACCAACTGACTCAAGTTATGAGTAATAACTTGAATCAAGCCGAGAGACTGATCTCACCATGAAGGGAACAACATTATGTTGAGTCCTTCATGCATCAATGACCACCATCATTCAGTGGATCTATGGACCCTTTGGTTGTGGAACAATGGATAAGCTCCATTGAAATGATCTTTTATGTACTCCTTTGTTCGGAACAAGAAAAAGTCACCCTTGCTGTTTATCACCTAGAGGGAGAAGCTGATCAGTGGTGGTCACTGGTCAAAAACATGAATCCTAGAGGAGAGATGGAAGCTATGGAGTGGGAAGAATTCTGGGGAATATTCTTTAACAAGTATTTCCCTCATTCCATGAGAACGAGAATGGAGAAAGAGTTTCTCGAGCTGAAGCAGAAGGAGAACGAATCTGTCAGAAGCTATGAGATGAACTTCACCCGACTTTCACGATATACCTCTAGCTTTGTCATGGATCCAAGTGGGAAGGTTGATAGATTTTTCGGTGGGCTGAGACCTCATCTGAGGAAGAATTTAGCCATCCGGGACTACGATAGCTATGAGGAGATCGTGCGGAGTGCAATGAAAGTCGAGCTGGAGTTTGGTGAGACGCAGTGGTCTCATAAATCAAATGAAAAGAAGAGATCATTTGAGCCCAGTTTAAGGAAGACTTTTGATCAGGGAAGAGGTGGAAAGAAAATGCATCTTACCACATGCAATAAATGTGGGAGGAAGCATCCGGGGAACTACATGGTCGGAAGTGGCAAGTGCTAAAAGTGTGGAAGAGGAGGCCATATTGCTTGGAATTGTCATAGTGAGGTGAAGCCTCAACTCCCCAACACTAATGACAGAGGAAAGATGGATATGGCCTTACCCGAAGTCCATTGCTTCAAGTGTGGATAGCTTGGGCACTATGCTAATCTCTGTCCAAATCCAAGGGCAGTGGAGGGGAATCACCATCAACCTCAACAAAGGCCAGGGGAGCAAGGTCGTGCTTTTGCTATCATGACAACTGATGTTGAAGATACGAATGATGTGGTAGCAGGTACTCTTGTTGTCCTCTCAAAACATGCAACTACTTTGTTTGATTTTGGTTCTACGGATTCCTTTATTTCTTCCAAGTTTGCAATGAATATAGAATCAATCCCCGAATTTCTTGAGGTCGAGTTGTCAGTCAATAATCCAAGTGGGATTATCCATGCATCAACAGTGTTTAGAGACTCTAGTGTTTACTTTAGTGAGCACAATCTTATCGCAATTCTAGTAGTCATTCCCATGTTGGAATTCGACGTTATAATAGGGATGGACTGGCTCTCAATGTATAATGCTAGGATCAAATGCAGAAGTAAGGAAATATCAGTAGTCTTGAATAAACAACCTACAGTTATCTTCCAAGGAGAGATATCCCGAACTGATCACAATCTAGAAGAACCTCCTATAGCTTTCTTTATGGAGTTAATCGGTGATGATGAAGAAGGAAAAGGGAGCATACAAATAGATGATGTTACAATTGTTCAGGAATAAATGGATGTATTTCCCGAGGAGTTACCTGGACCTCCCCCAGAAAGAGAGATAGAGTTCTCCATTGATCTCGTACCTGGATCTCAACCGATATCAAAGACCCCGTATAGAATGGAAAATATGGAGCTAGAAGAGTTAAAGAAACAACTCCAAGACTTATTAAAGAAGGGGTTTATCCGACCGAGTATGTCTCCTTGGGGGGAACCAGTTCTCTTTGTGAAGAAGAAGGATGGATCCATGCGGCTATGCATTGATTATAGAGAACTGAACTGGATCACAATGAAGAACTGATATCCTCTTCGAAGAATTGATGATTTATTTGACCAACTTCATGGGGCTCAATTCTTCTCTAAGACTGACCTTCGATCTGGTTATCATCAACTGAGGGTGAAGAAGGAAGATATTCCAAATAATGCCTTCTGATCAAGATATGGGCATTATGAGTTTACTGTTATGCCCTTCGGCTTGACTAATGCTCCTTCTATTTTCATGGATTTGATGAATAGAGTCTTTAAGGACTACCTTGATAACTTTGTGGTAGTTTTTATTGATGATATTTTGATATATTCAAAAAGTTGTGAGGAGCATGAAGATCATCTGAGGGTTATTTTGAAAACTCTACGGAAGGAGAGGCTCTTTTGAAAGTTCAGAAAGTGTGAGTTTTGGTTACAACAAGTGGCTTTCTTGGGGCACATCATAACCAATGAGGGAATCTCGGTTGACCCTGCAAAGACAATGGTTGTGGAGGAGTGGCCTCAACCCCCAATAGTAACTAAGATTCATAGTTTCCATGGTTTAGCAAGATATTATAGGAGGTTTGTGAAAAAAAATTCATTGCTTTCTAATCCACTAACCAAGTAAACTCGAAAAGGGGTTAAGTTCATCTGGACAAGGGAATGTGAGGAAAGTTTCCAAGAGCTGAAGAAGAGATTGGTTACTGCACCTGTGTTAACACTACCCTCTATCGAAGAAGGATTCGTTATTTTTAGCGATGCATCTCTGAAAGGTCTTGGGTGCGTCCTCCTGTAAAATGACAAGGTAATTTCTTATGCATCTCGACAGTTGAAGATTCCTGAGCAGAATTATCCTACGCATGATCTAGAGCTGGCAGTAGTTGTTTTTGATCTAAAGATATGGAGGCACTATCTTTCTGGGGAGAAATTTGGTATATACACTGACCACCAAAGTCTAAAGTATATTATCACACAGAAAGAATTGAACATGAGAAAAAGGAGATGGTTGGATCTTATTAAATACTATGATTGTTCAATTCATTATCACCCTGGAAGAGAAAATAAAGTCGCGGATGCGTTAAGCAGGAAAGACCCTGTTGTTCTGGAAACAATGAGGATCCTAGGAGATCCCTTGATTAAATATCTAGTAAAACTGGAAATGGGAATTATAGGGAAAGGGACATCATCAACCCTATCCCAAATGATTTCCCAACCTTCATTACTAGAGAAGTTCAAGAAGGCTAAAAAATAAGATCCTTTGCTACAGGAGAAGTTTGAGGCTGTAAAGGATTGGAAGTTCCCTGACTGCAATATTGATCAAGAAGGTGTATTGAAATTTCGTACAAGACTATGTGTTCCATCTATTCCGGGGATAAAGAAAGAACTGATGGATGACGCTCATAGCTCTACTTTCTCTATAAATCCAGGAAGAACTAAGATGTATAGAGACCATCGTGATCATTATTGGTGGGATAACATGAAGAGGGAGATTGCTGATTACACTAAAAGGTTCCTGGTGTGTCAGCAAGTAAAGGCAGAAAGACAACTTCCTAAGGGGGTATTAAAACCGCTACCCATACTGGTATGGAAGTGGGATAATATCACTATGGACTTTGTAACTGGTCTCCCAAAAACATCCAAAGGAAACAATGCGATATGGGTTATTGTGGACCGTCTCACGAAGACATCCCATTTTATCTCTATTTGGGAAGATTTATCTCTGGATCAACTTTCCACGATATACGTAAGGGAAGTGGTAAGGCTGCATGGGGTACCACTATCCATCGTGTCTGATCGTGATCCAAGATTCACCTCAAAATTCTGGAGAAGTCTTCAACATGCTCTGAATACTGAATTGAATTTTAGTACGGCTTATCATCCTCAAACTGATGTCCAATCTGAAGGGACTATTCAGACACTCGAAGACATGCTGTGATTATGCTCAATGGAATTTAAAGGTGGATGGGATCAACACCTCCCATTAGTGGAGTTCTCTTATAACAACAGCTTCCATGCGAGTATCCAGATGGCACCCTATGAAGCTCTGTATGGAAAGAGATGTAGAATTCCTACTTGTTGGGATGAAACTGGTGAAAGAAAGCTTCTTGGGCCTGATCTTGTGCAAGAGATGACAAAACAGGTCCATGCCATCCAACAACACATAAAGGCTGCTCAGAGTCGGCAGAAGAGCTATGCTGACAATCGTCGAAGGGACTTGGAGTTTGGTGTTGGTGACAAAGTCTTCCTTCAAATTTCTCCATGGAAGAGAGTCATGCGGTTTGGGAAGAATGGTAAGCTCAGCCCTAGGTACATTGGCCCCTATGAAATCCTTGATCGCATAGGAGCGGTGGCCTATCGTCTAGCACTTCCACCGATCCTAGCTCAAGTTCACAATGTCTTCCATGTGTCTCTCTTGAGGAAGTACATACCCAACCCTTCGCATGTACTGAACCCAGAGGTGCTACAACTGGAACATGACCTCTCTTATGAGGAGTGGCCAGTGGAGATCTTAGACCGTAGAGACAAGGTTCTATGAAACAAGACTACCCACCTTGTGAAAGTGTTGTGGAGGAATCATAAATATGAAGAAGCGACTTGGGAGCCTGATGAAACAATGAAGCAAAAGTACCCTCACCTTTTCGACTAGGCCTCAAGTATAAATTTTGGGGATGAAATTTTCTAAGGGGGGAAGAATTTAATGACCCAAACTTTTTAAATAGTATATTAACTTACTCTTAACTATTTAATAGAGATGTTAATAGTTAATGCAGAAAGAGGAGTCGATGGCTTCATCCAGTAGACTTGAACCTTATAAATCCCACTTATCAGTGCTTGGGAAGGAGGTGGCATATTTGGGCTTCGCTTTGGACCAAGCCCAAGACGAACTCCTGCGTGTCAAGCTTGAACGGAAACGCCTACGAGAGAAGTTCAAGTTAGTAGAGATTACTACTAGAGAAATGTTACCTGAGCCTCTCTCAAATTTTCTCATCATAGCACACCTTACACTTAGGTCTTATGCCGGTGTTATAAGGGGCTATGTGACGAGACCCTAGCTTCCTTGTGTAATCCTTTGGGATGAATAAATTGAGATTTCTTCCTTCAGTGATGTTTTTGAAATTTCAAATGTCCGGATAATTTTAGGATGTATTTTATTGATGAATTTTGAAAAAAGGATATTTTAAAATATTTATGTAAACCTTAAATAATTAATGATGTGTAATGATTTTCAAAAAATGGTCTTTTACAAAAGTGTTCAGTAAGGAATTTGGAGTCTAATAAGATCAACTTAATTTTTGATGAATAGTAAATTATGAATAGTGTTTTTTACGCTTAGGATTAGTAATGTGACCAAATGGATTAGCAATTTCACTCAAGGAAAGTTCTAATATAAATTAGAGACATAGATTAAGTAATGTGACTCAATAAAATGGGTAAATAACCGTTTCATATATTATTAACAAAGTATTAGTTTTTTGGGATGAATAGTGTTTTTAATTAAAAATTAAATTAAAAATATTCAGAAAAATATTTTTATAAAATGGACTTTATTTTTAAACTCAGACCACTGATATTATGTTATGGTAATTTTTGGGGTTTTTTCTAAAGAAATGAATTTTCAGTGAATAGTGTTTTTATTTAAAAATTAAATTAAAAATATTTAGAAAATTATTTTTACAAAATGGAGTTCATATTTGTAATCAGAGCATTGATATTTGGTTAAGGTGAAATTTTGGGATTTTTCTGAGAAAGATGAATTTTTCAGTGAATAGTAAAAATGCAGTTTTAGGGTTTCGGTATGTTTAATGACATCATAGCTGTGTCATGATGATTTAATGAGATATTTTAAGGGTTGGCCGGCCAAGGGTGATGAATTATTGTATTGGGGGCCCCATGTGTCCTAACTTCATGGAAAATATCATGAGGGAGCACATGGGTTTGAGAAAAGCACTTGTGAGGTGTCCCTTGGCCATTAATGCCTTGTCCCCTCACTTTCCCTATAAATACCAAGCCCTCCTCTCATCATTTTGACTCAAAAACCATCCTCAACGATGTTCTGGTCTCTTTACCTCCCAAGGAGTCCTCCCAAGGTGCCCCCAAGCCCTCAAGGTCCAAACCATTGAGTTTTAAGAGTCAAGTTTTAGGGTAAGGGATCCGACCTCTCTCTTTCTTTTCATGTAATCTCTTTTATGTCATTCCTTTTATGCTCCATGTTCTTATGTGGGAGGATGTTCTCTTATATTCCTCTTACTATCCTTTTCATTTTTATATGATGAGAGATCCCCTCTTACACTCATCATTTCGTTTTAGGAAAGTTTAAGTGACGCCGTTAGGCTACCAAATTTTTATGGAATTCTTTCACCCTTCTCTTTTTCAAAGTTCTACTTTCATGTCAAGTCTTTCAAGTTCCTTTATATTATGTTGGGGTATGATCTCTATATCTATCATACTGGACTCTTATTTTCATATTATGAGAGACCCTATTTGACCTTTTCAATTCAATTTTGTTAAGTTTAAGTAACGCTGTTAGGCTGCCGAATTCTCACAAGACAATTCTTATTTTTTTTCTTCCTTTCATGTTCTTCATTTCATATGGTATATTTTCAAATTTCATTACCATGTTCTTAAATCCCTTATATTTTGTCCCTCTACTGTTTGATGGGTCATTTATGAATGTTTGACCCATGTCCCCTCTCATCTCAATGTTTTCTATAACCCCAAAACATAGCCGTTATGCTGCAGAATTTTCGTCTCAAAGTGCCTCTCTCTCTTTTCTCAAAATTATTTTATGTTATAAAGTGAATACTCAAAGCTCTTATATATACATGGGTATTCAAATATATATCAAAATGTTCTATTTTAAATTCTGGTATTTACATACATGAAACCCTCTTTCCCTTTCCGTGGGTTTAATGTAACATAAAGATCATGTCTTTAAAGCAGTTTTTAAAACGTTATGATTATGAAATGAAACCCATTTCTTTTATGCTATATGGGTTGTTTGTGAAATGATTGATTATGATATATGTGACTCACATGATAATAAAGACATGTCAAGGGTGCGCCCAGATAGCACTCCAATGCATTGGGTAAAGGCTTAATCTCTAGAGATGACTTCTTAGACTGATACCTTGGAGAATATCCTTGGTAATTTTTAATGACACCTTGGGGATGGACCTTGGTGAAATGAAATGATTGTCAATATTAAATGTTGCAGCCACAACTTCAAGTTATGAAAAATGTTATTTTTATTATGATATGCCTCATGATTTCTTTCTCATTCCTTAATGTTCTTTTCATCTCCTTTTTGAAGTATCTCAAGTTCACATGTAAAATGTTTCTCTTGTTTCCATTACTGGGCCTTCTGCTCACCCCTTTCTTTTGATGTATGTCCCCAGGTTATGAGATGCAGTATTGAACCTAGTATGAACGTAAGGAGAAGCCTTTCAAGTGTTTAAGAAGAATGTTGTATGTTGTTTTCATGTATTATGTTCCTTGTTTCCAAGACACTAAACCTTAAATATCCTCACTTCCGTGTAATGAAATGAAAGTTTATATTATAAAAAGACGGGATGCTATACCTCTCTTCTGAAATTCCAACCCTTTTGAAAGGAGAGGAGGGGATGTATTTGTAGCCCAAGGTGGTGGACTGTTTACATTCCAGAAATACCCCTCCAATTGGCTCAAAGATATGGACATAAAGACAGCCGCATATCGAGAAATCTCCTTCTTCAAAGTTGTAGATAATAAAGTTTTCTGACTACTCTAAAAATTTGGACTCATTTGGACTTAATTATCAAAATTTATGGACGTTTTATTAAACAAAGTAAAAGTGTCCATTTCAATCCGGTCTTTTTAAAGTCGAGAATGTGAAAGGGTTTTCAAATATGAATATGCCATCAAATCTGAATGGGTTCCTCATCACAGTCGGCCGCCTATATCTCCTCTTTCACATTGAAAAATCTCAGCTTGATTTGATGTTTACATCATGAGATATGTCATTCATACTATACTGATTTTATTTTTCTTCCAGAATGGTGGGCTGGACTTCAAAGCTTCATTTGGGCCCATTGTACCTGGATTTGGGCTTTGAAATTCTTATCCAATATGACATGTAGTGTCCCCAGAATTATCATGGAGATTTAATGTTTTTGGACGTCTGGATTGAGCCCAGTAAATCAATCATCAAGGCTGGTCCAGTTTGTTCACTGATTCTTTGGTCTTGTTTGTGAGGACCATATGACCCTTCATATGGAAGAATTGTCTCATGGTACCTTCTAATGAAATGTTTTATATTGAAAGTAGAATCCTAAAAAACAATAACCAAACAATTTTCGTCAGTATAGTGATTGTTATTATTGAAACATTAAACTAACTCAATTGGACTACTTCTAAAAATGCTCAAAAATTATAGTTAATATTAAAACATTAATATTTTACACAAATTATGCACATTTCATATAAAATATGTAAATGGAGTATATAATAAGTCATGAAAACAATAGTAACATCAACTCCCCCATACTTAGTTTTGTGCATGTCCTCATGTGCAACAAATATAAAAACATGACAAAATCATTTTTACTCACCTACAGATATTAAATTTTTGTTTTCTCCAATCAGGGGAGGTTTAGACTATTTCACTCATCCATTTTGAAATCCACCACATGTTTTTATAGAAACAATGTCCCAAAACTAATTCATTTTTTCATGCTCAAATTTAGAAATGGAAAATGAGGACACTCAAAACTCACACCTCTCAAGATGATAAAATTCATTTGTGGAGGTTCACTCTTTCACCAATCAAAATTAAAAATCATAGAGTTTGAAAAGAGCTCTCAGATTACAATCCCTATCCAAAGTGAACATGAATAAAGAGGTATTTTTAAGGGGTTTTTCTTTGGCTATGGTATGGTAGGAATATAATTTTCAAGAGAGAGAAGAAGAGGGTTAAAATACCAACATAGAAAATGCAATGCACATTTTTTAGAAATGAAACATGGAAGGAAATGAAAACACATATTTACAATGGAATGATTGTGTGAAGAAATATGCAATAGATGAATAAAATATGAAGGTAATGAGAAGATGGTATATTTACAAAACAAAAAACTTCTCCCAATAAGAATATAATGAAAGTGTTATTTTTTTTCTTATCATTTTTTTTCTTTGTTTTTTCGAAAGTTGACCTTGAAACAGATCTCACACTCATATCCCAACCCATGTTTGATCTCCTCATGACACTAATTGTAATAGTTATAACAAGATCAAAGGTTTAGGAAGAGTGATTTTTGACCTACCGAGGACACAACCCATTTTTTTCATTTTATTTTGATTTTTTTTGAATTTTTTTGAACACTTTTCAATATAATTTGTACAATACATTCTCAAATACCACTGAATGAAAAACTCCCCCCACACTGAAATGGTTGTTTTCCCTCAAGCATATAATAACACACCAGAAAGTAAGGAAATGATACCCAAAAATGAAATCCATTCCCCCCCCCCCACACTTAAATTTCAAAAACTTATGCAATAAAAATCCATGTTGATATTGGGTGGGATAAGGTATTGGGCTTGTAATGTGGCTATCAAAGAAAAGGTTTTCATAGGCTTGAAGGGGCTTTCAAAAGGAGGATTAATGTAAGGGAAATGGGAGGCTATTTGGCTATTGTGATTTTCATGTGGTTCAGAAAATTCCGTTATCATATTAATACACACTAAGGTAGGAAATTCAGCTCGAAGGTCCACAAAATCAAGACTCACAAATTGGGGTGAAAACACAAATTTTGAAAAGATAGCCATAGGTGGCCTTGGCATGAAAGCAATTGTTTGTTCTCAAGGTTTGGGAAAAGCATTTTACAAATCAAAAATTGGGCATTCAAAATTTGTTAATTTTAAAAAAAAATTCTTTATCCAATGTCATGATGAAAATACAAAATTTTTGAGATGAAAACATGTATGTTAACTCCCCAAAATGGTTGGACAAAATTTCAAAACTCGATGGTGAGTAATCATGACATATATATTTTTTGTATTTTTTATGTGATTGTTTTTTTTTTGTTTTTTTTAGATTTTTAAGTTTTAATATTTTTTTTGTTTTTTTATAAAGATACACCCACACAAAAGAGAATGTGAAAAAGAAATGTTTTGATAAAGAAAGTGGTAAAAAAAATTAAAGAGGGATGAAAAATAAGAAAGAGGTAGAGAGAGGAAGAGATAGAGAGAGTTCAAGGGAAAGAGGTGCCCCCTGGTTTGGATTTGGCGGGTCGCCTTATCCATCTAGTGGTAGGTCAGCTAGAGATGTTGGGGATCCATTGGAAGTAGATTTTGATCCAGGATTATGCATCCTCTCATGGTGATGCTTTAAACGATGTCCATTAACCGTGAATGTCCTTTTGGAAGAGGGGTCTTGGACTTGCACTGCACTAGATGGGTAAACATTAGTAATAACAAAAAAACATTCCCAATGAGAATTAAGCTTACCTGGGTGAAGCCGAAATCAAGAATTGAAGACCATTACCTTTTCACATTCATGAAATACCTTTCTCAGGATGCGTTTATCATGGACTGCCTTGGATTTTTCTTTGTAGAAATTACAATTCTCATAAGAATCAAGTCGAAGCTCCTTCAGTTCACCCAACTGCAAGAGTCCTTCTTCACCAGATTTTTCACAATCAAAATTACAGGTTTTCACAGCCCAAAAAGACTTATGTTGGATGTGAACAGGTAAGTGACACTCTTTAACAAAAACTAGCCTAAAAGGAGACATCCCAATGGGTGTTTTACAGGTAGTTCGATAAGCCCAAAGGGATTCACCAAGTCTCTCAGGACAGTCTTTTCTGGCGGGCTTAACAATTCTCTCAAGTACCCTTTTCACTTATCTATTAGAGAGTTCAGACATGCCATTTGTTTAAGGGTGATATGAAGTTGAAGTTTTATGTACAACATCATTCTTTTTCAGATGAGCTTCCATGGTTCTATTGCAAAAATGGGTTCCTAAGTCACTGATCAAGGCACGTGGTGTGCCAAATTTTTGGAAGATGTAGGTCTTTAGGAACTCACTAACAGTATGAGCATCATCCTTCCTAGTGGGTTTGGCCTCAACCCACATTGAAACATAATATACCGCAAGAAGAATGTATGAGAATCCATTGGAAGGGGGAAATGGTCCCATGAAATCGATGCCCCAAACATCGATGATTTTATAAAAGATTAAAGGATTTTGGGGAATTTCATTTCTTTTGGAGATTGTGACGAAATTTTGGAAAGTGGGACATGATTGACAGAACACATGTGAGTCCTTGAAGAGTGAAGGCCAGAAGAATCCGGAGTCTAGGACCTTTCAGGAGGTCCTTTGTGGTCCAAATTGGCCACCTCTGGGAAGTGAGTGACAGAATTCTAAGATGGAAGAATGCTCATTTTCTTCAACGCATATCCTAATTACCATGTCTGTCCTAGTTTTCAAATGTTTATTTTCTTCCCAAAAATAGTATTTTGAATCAGTTTTCAACTTCATTTTCTATGCTTTTGAAAAAGTTTCCGGAAAATGCCAGAAACCAAGTAATTTACAATTGGGGCATACCATGGTATTTTTGGAGTGAGAGATGAAAGGTGCTCAGTGGGGAATTCAAGATCAATGATTTCTGAATGAGAAGAATTAGAAATTCTACTCAAGTGATCAGCCATAAGGTTTTCTTTTCCAGTTCTATCTTTGATTTCATGGTCAAACTCTTGGATCATTAGAATCCATCTTATTAGAATCGGTATGGAATCACTTTTCTTGAGTAAGAAATTTATAGCAGAATGATCTGTGAAGATTATGATTTTGGAACCTAAGAGATAGGGCCGGAATTTATCTAAGGCAAAAACAACTGCTAAATGTTCTTTTTCAGTGACAGTGTAGTGATATTGAGTTTCATCCAATGTTTTTGAGGCATAATAGATGACATGAGAATTCTTCCTCTTCTTTGTCCAATAACAACCCAACAACTGTATCATAAGAATCACACATCAACTCAAAGGGTAATGACCAATCTGGGGGTTGGATTATTGGGGTAGATGTAAGAGCATTTTTGAGTTCAACAAAGGCTCTATTGCAAACCAAATCGAAATGGAAAGTGACATCATTTTGGATCAAACGAGTGAGTGGGAGGAAAATTTTACTGAAGTTGTGGATGAATCTCCGATAGAAACCAGCATGACCGAGAAATGAACGGATGTCTCAAATAGAGTTGGGTTTAGGAAGTGATTGGATTATTTCAATTTTGGCAGGATCGACTTCAATACCATCTTTTGAAACTATGTTCCCTAGAACAATCCCATTTGCAACCATAAAGTGTAATTTTTCAAAATTTAACATAAGGTTACACTTGACACACTTTTGAAGGACTAGAGAGAGTGAATTCAAACATGATTCAAATGAATCACCATAAATGGTGAAGTCATCCATGAAGACTTCCATGCAGTGTTCAATGAAATCTGAAAATATACTCATCATATACCTTTGGAATGTTGCATGAGCGTTGAAAAGTCCAAAAGGCACTCTTCTATATGCATATGTTCCAAAGGGTCATGTGAAAGTGGTCTTTTCTTAGTCCTGAGGTGAGATTGGGATTTAAAAATAGCCAGTGTATCCATCAAGAAAGTAATAGTGTGACTTTCTGGCCAATATTTCATACATTTGATCAAGGAATGGAAGAGGGTAGTGATCTTTTCGGGTTTCAACATTCAATTTCCTATAGTCGATGCACACATGCCATTTTTTCTTCACTCGAGTTGTGACTACCTCTCCATGTTCATTTGTGACAACAGTTATCCCCACCTTCTTAGGTACAACTTGAATTGGACTAACCCATTCACTATCAGAAATTGGGTAGATACTACCATCTTGAAGAAGCTTGGTGATCTCTTCCCTAACTAGCTCAAGGATGAGCGGATTGAGTATTCTTTGTGGTTGTCTAATTGGTTTGGATGACTCCTCTAGATGGATGTGATGCATGCAAAGGGAAGGGTTGATTCCTGGTATGTCATCTAGGGTCCAACCTAAGGCCTTTTTTTCCTCTAACACTTGAACAATTTTGGACTCCTCAGTTTCAGTATGGGAAGAAGAGATAATGACAGGATAAGTGTGATCATGGAAAAGGAATGCACATTTCAGGTGTTCAGGAAGAGGTTTCTGATCTGTCTCATCTTTTATTTGTGGGTTAGACATCTCAGGAATGGATGAAGGGATTTCAGTTGCTTCAGATTTATTTTCCGTAGTACTGTCCAAGGTGGAGCAGTAGAGATCAGAGTTGAGAAGGGATTCAAGAGAGTTTTCAAGATCCTCTAAATTGATGGAGTCTCTGAATGAAAGGTCCACATCAACTTCACCATTTATGACTTTTTTAATCATGGTGCAGATTTCAAAAGATTCTTTATCATTAGATCAGGATGAACATGATGGAATGGGGTTAAATTGAATCTTAGAAGTGCCCTTAGAAGCATGGGTTGAGAATTCAGAGTGGTCCTCAGATGGGTATCACATGGATTGGAAAATGCTTAAATTGACCAGTTGGTCACCGAATTCCATGGATAGGATGCCTGAATGGACATCAATCTTGGACCTCGCAGTCATGAGGAATGGTCTTCCTAGAATTAGGGGAGATCAAGAAGAGTTTGTCTCACCTTCCATGTCAAGGACATAGAAATCAGCAGGGAAGATAAGATCATTGACTCAGACAAGGACAACCTCAATTATTCCCTCAGGACTGGTTGTGCTTCGATTAGCTAACTGAATGAAAACACCTATTGGGTGGAAGGGACATAGACCAAGGTTGGAGAAAATGGATTTAGGAAGGACATTAATTGAGGCTCCTAGGTCTATGAGTGCATCATCAATGTTGGAACTTCCAATTTGGCATGGAACCGTAAAGGTACCTGGATCTTTGCACTTACTGGTTATGGAATACTAGGTGGAAACATTTTCGATGGTCCTAAGTTGCCACTTGTAGGTACACAAATCCTTGTGAAACATGACATACTTAGGAATTTGTTTGATGGAATCTAAGAGAGGAATGTTGACATCAACACATCTAAACATGTCAAGAATTTCAGGATCAGGTTCAAAAGACTTATTTAGTTTAGAGATATCTTAAGGAAATGGAATTGGATTCCTAAGTGGAATGGAAGGAGGTGAGGGAATGGATTGAGGTTCCTTTTCAATTTTCTTTTTCTTTGCATTTTCTAGGTCAACATTTAAAGGAGGTTTTGAGGATTTATCTTGAGGAATAAAAAGTTGCTTTCCTAATCTAAGTGAAATTTTACTTACAATACCCTTGGGGTTGGGTAATGGTTGAGCTGGGAGTTGGGAAGAATTGGATGGTTTCTTCTGACTTAGGTGGGATGCAAGTTGACCAATTTGGGTTTCAATGTTCTTAAGACTAGAACGGGTGAAGGAGGCAAGATCTTCAACAGCACTTTCCCATCATTTCTTGGTTGAAGAGGCTTGTCCTAGATTGGGATTGCCTTGATTTTGGTTCTTGGGGAATCGATTGAATTGGTATTGGAATTGGGAAGGCTCACTAGGATAATGTAATCTAGGAGAAGTATTGTTCCTTTGAGGTTGAGGAACAAAAGGTTAAGGTTGATGGATGTTACCACCACCTTGACCATATTGGAATTGGTTTGGGTTTTGAGGAGGGAATTGAGGGGGGTGAGACATGTGGTTACCATGCCTCAATCCTTGGTTAATGTTATTGGAGAAGGGCTCAGAGTGAGGTTGGTTGAAGTTTCTAACAAACTGACTTGATAGTTTAGGATTGGTGTTTTGTTGAGCATATGCTACATTGAGCTCCATTGGTCCAAATGAATTGGATTGATCCTCTTGAAGTTGTGGACATGTGTCAGTTGGATGAGATGGAGAGTTGCAGATTCCACAGTTTTTGACAGGTCCAGGAAACATTGATTGTGGAGAAGATGAGGTTGGAGATTTGGTGGCCACAGCTAGCTGTCGCACAAGACCTGTACGTTCCCACATCCACTCTGTCATTTTGTTCGGCTCAATTGATTGATTATCCTGGGCTTGTTTGACTTGACCATCTACTCGTGTATGGAATTGTTATGTGTTTGCAGCCATGTTACTTATGAGATCTCTTGAAGCTGCAGGAGTTTTATCAACCAGAGCACCACCACTTGCGGCATCAATGAGAGTTCTCTCCATAGCCAATAACCCCTCATGGAAGTATTGGATAAAGAGTTGGTCAGGGATTTGATGATGTGGGCAGGTTGCCACAAGCTTTTTGAACCTCTCCTAGTACTCATGGAGTGATTCACTTGGTAACTGACGAATACCACTTATTTCATTTCACATAGAAGCAGTACGAGAAGCAGGAAAGAATTTCTCTAAGAATGGTTGCTTCATTTCATTCCATGTAGTTATGGAACTAGGAGGTAGGTAGTAGAGCCATGACATAACTGTGTTAGCTAGGGAAAAAGGGAATGCTCGGAGTTTGATTTGTTCTTTATAAACCCCTTGAGGCTTCATGGTAGAGCACACTACTTGGAACTCTTTAAGGTGGAGATGTGGATCCTCACCGGCTAGCCCGTAGAAATGAGGGAGAAGATGAATCAAACCCGATTTCAGTTCAAAGTTAGCCTCTATATTTGGATATAGAATACCAAGAGGTTGGTTATTCATATCAGGGGTAGCGAGTTGTTTAAGTGTTTGTTCCCTAAGATTGGCCATATCTAATTCAATTGGTTGGACAAGGACTGGTTCTTGAATTATTTGATTATCTCTTATATTCCTCCTAAGTTGGCGAAGTGTTCGCTCAATTTCAGGGTCAAACAAATCAGAGGGATTGTTTGGAAGGCTACGGGGCATTCCGAGGGATTTTGGAAGAAAGGGGAAGATTGGTTTTTCTATGTATTTTTTTTTTCAGTTTATGATTTTTATGAGAAGACGGTGTTTTCTTTGTGATTTTTTTAATTTTTTTTAAATTTTATTTTTTTGGTTTTTTTGACAATAACCAAAAATTAATGACTACTTAAAGCACCATCCCCGACAATGGTGCCTTTTTAAATGCACGGCTGATTGTCACCTATCGACCGGTCAAAGTTCTGGTTCTCTCCTGATGTGTATAGTAGCACTCGGGTTGAATCCTCAGTGATGATACATTGAAATAGTCATTTGTTTTTAGTTGATTGTTTTCTGATTGGGGGGTTTGTTTGCAGAGCTTATGAAATAATTTATGTATGATGTTTGATTTAAAAAAATTGATAAATATTTGGGTGAGTTCATCATTAGGTATTTAATCTTGTGATCTCCTTGATCTTTGCTTTATATTGCATTAAATTAACACCCATGTCACAAGATGCTTTTGATCAGAATTCCCAAGTGTTAAAGCTTTAATCCATGCCGTAACTTAACTTAAGTATCTAATCATTACCATTACTTGTTTATGGTAGTGTATTTGTGGTTCCAATAATCCATGGAATCAACATATTAAACAAAACTTGTCATTAATCCATGACATATAAAGTTTAACATACACAATATTAATTTAAAGAACATTCATCGAGCAAAAGCTCTCAATCACATAACATACCTAAATTATAACTCACCACAATTAATGATTTACCCAGCCATTAAAATTATTAATAATCTGGTTATAATGATTATTGTGATGAATTATAAAGAGAATAAAAAGAAAGGGATAAGATAAGAGTAGTGCGCCGAACACACACACAAACGATGAAGAAAATTAAAAATGGATTTTCGATTGAATGAGGAAGCAGAAGAAGGGAAGGGGATTAAACTGAATTTGAAATATTTTAAGAACATAAATAATAAACTACATAATTTGGATGAGAATTAGATATATTCAAGAATTAACTTTCATTAAAACAGAATTACAAAGAAAGAGACTTACAAAATTACAAAAACGAAGAACACAAAATTAAGTGAAAACAAAGGGAGGAGAAAAGGTCTCTCAAGTGAAAAATTGAGTATGGAAGGTCCTCCCAAGACTTTGGAAAGGCATTGTTCGTGCCAATATATTCTCCTCTCTTCTGAAATGCCAACCCTTTTGAAAGGAGAGGAGGGGATGTATTTATAGCCCAAGGTGGTGGACTGTTTACATTCCAGAAATACCCCTCCACTTGGCTCGTAGATATGGACATCAAGACAACCGAATATCGTAAAATCTCCATCTTCAAAGTTGTAGATAATAATGTTTTCTGACTACTCTCAAAAGTTGGAGTCATTTACACTTGTATCAAAAGTTATGGCCAGTTGATTAAACAAAGTAAAACTGTCCATTTCAATCCAGTCTTTTTGAAGTCCAGAATGTGAAAGGGTTTTTGAATATGAAGATGCCTTCAAATACGAATGGGTTATTCAAAAATATCTTCCGCAAATATCTTCTATTTCACACTTCAAAATCTCAGCTCTATTTGATTCTTACATCATGAGATATGTCATTCATACTATACGGATTTTATTTCTCGTCCAGAATGGTGGGATGGACTTTAAAGCTTCATTTGGGCCCCTTGTACTACGATTTGGGCCTTGAAAGTTTTATCCATGATGACATGTAGTGTCCCCCGAATTATGGTGGAGAGTTAATGTTTTTCGACATCTGGATTCAGGCCAGTAAATCAATCTTGAAGGCTTGTCCAGTTTGTTCACAGATTCTTTGGTCTTGTTTGTGAGGACCATATGTCCCTTCAAATGGCAGAATTGGCTCATGGTACCTTCTAATGAAATGTTTTATATTTAAAGGATAATACTAAAAAACAATAACCACACAATTTGGATCAGTATAGTGATATGTATTATTTAATCATTAAACGGACTCAATTGGACTACTTCTAAAAATGCTCAAAAATTATACTTAATATTAAAACATTAATATTTCACACAAATTATGCACATTTCATATAAAATAAGTAAAGGGAGTATATAATAATTCATTAAAACATTAATAACATTAAATCCCCCACACTTATTTTTGTGCTTGTCATCATGTGCAACAAATATAAAAACATGACAAAATCATTTTTACCCATCAACAGATTTTAAAATTTTGTTTTCTCCAATCAGGGGAGGTTTAGACTATTTCACTCATACATTTTGAAATCCACCACAAGTTTTTACAGAAAAAATGTTCCAAAAATAATTCATTTTTTCATGCTCAAATTTAGAAATGGAAAATGTGGACACTCAAAACTCGCACCTCTCAAGATGATAAAATTCATTTGTGGAGGTTCACTCTTTCACAAACCAAAAGTGAAAATCATAGAGTTTGAAAAGAGCTCCCAGATTACAATACCTATCTAAAGTGAACAAGAATAAAGAGGTCATTTTTAAGGGGTTTTTATATGGCTATGGGATGGTAGGAATATAATGTCCAAGAGAGAGAAGAAGAGGGTTAAAATACTAACATAAAAAAAGTAGTGCACATTTTTTTTGAAATGAAACAGGGAAGGAAATGAAAACACATATTTACAAGGGAATGATTGTGTGAAGAAAAACACGATAGAGGAAGAAAATATGAAGGTAATGAGAATATGGAATATTTACAAAACAAAAAACATCTCCTAATAAGAATATAATGCAAGTTTTCTTTTTTTTCTTTCCCTTGTTTTCTTTGTTTTTTCAAAAGTTGACCTTGAAACATATCTCACACTCATATCCCAACCCATGTTTAATCTCCTCATGACACTAATTTTAATAGTTATAATACGATCAACGGTTTAGGAAGAGTGATTTTTGACCTACCCAAGACACAACCCATTTTTTTCATTATTTTGATTTATTTTTTTATTTTTATTTTTTTTGATTTTTTTGAACACTTTTCAATATCATTTGTACAATACATGAAAAGGGCAGGGTTGATTCCTGGTATGTCATCTAGGGTCCAACCTAAGGCCTTTTTGTTTTCCTCTAACACCTGAACATGTTTTGACTCCGCGGTTTCAGTAAGGGTGGCAGAGATAATGACAGGATATGAGTGATCATGGAAGAGGAATGCATATTTCAGGTGTGCAGGAAGCAGTTTCAAATCAGTATCATTTTTCACTTTTGGGATTGAAAACTCAGGAATGGATGAAGGGTGTTCAGTTGCTTCATATTCATTCTCATTAATACTCTCCAAGGTGGAGTAGTAGATATCAGAGTTGATGTGGGATTCAAGAGAGTTTTCAAGTTCTTCTTGATTGATGGAGTCTATGAATGAAAGGTCCACATAAACTTCACCATATATGACTTGGTTAATCCTAGTGTAGATTTCACAACATCCTATCTCTTCAGAACAGGATGAACATGATGGAATGGGGTTCAATTGACTCTTAGAAGTGTCCTCAGAAGCATGGATTGAGAATGTAGAGTGATCCTCAGATGGGTATCACATGGCTTGGAAAATGTTGAATTTGACCAGTTGGTCACCGAATTCCATAGATACGATGTCAGAATGGACATCATTCTAGGTTCTTACAGTCATGAAGAATGGTCTTCCAAGAATTAGGGGAGATCGAGAAGAGTTTTTCATACCTTCCATGTCAAGGACATAGAAATCAGCAGGGAAGATAAGATCATTGACTCGGACAAGGACATCCTCATTTATTCCCTCAAGACTGGTTGTGATTCGATTAGCTAACTGAATGAAAACACCTGTTGGGTGCAAGGGACCTAGAACAAGGTTGGAGAATATGGATTTGGGCATGACATTAATTGAGGCTCCTAGGTCTATGAGTGCATCATCAAAGTTGGAACTTCCAATTCGGCATGGAACCGAAAAGGTACCTGGATCTTTGCACTTAATGGGTATAGACTACTGGGTGGAAACATTTTTGAAGGTCCTAAGTTTCCTCTTGTCGGTACACAACTCCTTGAGAAACTTGTAATTTTTAGGAATTTGTTTGATGGCATCTAAGAGTGGAATGTTGACTTCAACACGTCTAAACATGTCAGCATTTCAAGATCAGGTTCAAAGGACTTCCTTGGTTTAGAGATAGCTTGAGTAAAAGGAATTGGATTCCTAAGTGGAATGGAAGGAGGTGAGGGAATGGATTCGGGTTCCTTTTCAATCTTCTTTTTCTTTTCATTTTCTAGGTCCACATTCAAAGGAGGGTTTGAGGATTTATCTTGAGGAATATCAAGTTGCTTTCCTAATCTAAGTTCAATTTCACTTAAATTACCCTTGGGGTTGGGTAATGGTTGAGCTGGGAGTTGGGAAAAATTTGATTGTTGTTACTGGCTTAGGTGGGATGCAAGTTGACCTATTTGAGTTTCAATGTTCTTAAGACTAGAACTGGTGAATGATGCAAGATCTTCAACAACACTTTCCCATGGAATGCTCCTCTCTTTGTTTTCCAAAACCGTGAGAACAAACAATTGCTTTCATGCCAAGGCCTCCTATGGACATATTTTCAAAATGTGTGTTTTCAACCACATTTGTGAGTCTTGAGTTTGTGGTCCTTCGATCTGAATTTCTTACCTTAGTGTGTATTAATATGACAGAGGAATTTTCTGAACCACATGAAAATCACAACAGCCAAATAGCATCCCATTTCCCTTACATTAATCTTCCTTTTGAAAGCCCCTTTGAGCCTATGAAAACCTTTTCATTGATAGCCACATTACAATCCCAATACCCTATCCCACCCAATATCAACATGGATTTTCATTGCATAACTTTTTGAAATTTAATTGTGAGGGGGGAATGGATTTCGTATTTGGGTATCATTTCCTTACTTTCTGGTGTGTTATCATATGCTTGAGGGAAAGCATCCATTTTAGTGTGGGGGGAGGTTTTCATTCAGTGGGATTTGGGAATGTATTGTACAAATGATATTGAAAAGTGTTCAAAAAACATTCAAAAAAAAAACAAAAAAAAACATAATTTAAAAAAAACTGAAAAAAAACTCACAAAGATAAACCCGTCTTCCTCTTTCTTCCAAAATTTCTCTGAATTCCCCGTAGCCTTCCAAACAATCCATCAGATTTGTTTAACCCTGAAATTGAGAGAACACTTTTCCAAATTAGGACGAACATCATAGATACTCAAATAATTCAAGAACCAGTCCTCATCCTACCAGTTGAAATTAAAATGGCCAATCCTAGGGAACAAACACTTAAAGAACTCGTTGCCCCTGATATGAATTACCAATCTCTTGGTAGTCAATATCCAAATATAGAGGCTGTCTTTGAACTCAAATCTGGTTTGTTTCATCTTCTCCCTCATTTTCATGGGCTAGCCGATGAGGATCCACATCTTCACCTTAAAGAGTTCCAAGTAGTATGCTCTACCATGAAGCCTCAAGGGGTTTTTGAAGAACAAATAAAACTTAGAGCATTCCCTTTTTCCCTAGCTGACACTGCTATGTCATGGCTCTACTACCTACCTCCTGGTTCCATATCCACATGGAATGACATGAAGTGGATTTTCATAGAAAAATTCTTTCCTTCTTCTCGTACTGCTTCTATCCGAAAGGAAATAAGTGGTATTCGTCAGTTCCCAAGTGAATCACTCCATGATTACTGGGAGAGGTTCAAAAAGCTTGTTGAAACCTGCCCACATTATCAAATCCCTGACCAACTCTTGATCCAATAATTCTATGAGGGGTTATTGGAAATGGAGAGAACTCTCAAAGATGCCGCAATTGGCGGTTCTCTTGTTGATAAAACTCCTGCAGCTGCAAGAGATCTCATAAGTAACATGGATGAAAACACACAAAAATTCCATACTTGAGACCACGATCAAGTCAAAAAGCCCAAGATAATCAATCAATTGAACCGTACAAGATGACCGAGTGGATGAGTGAACTTACAGGTCTTGTGCGACAACTAGCTGTGGATACAAAATCTCCAACCTCGTCTTCTCCACAATCAATGTTTCCTGGAACTGTCAACAACTGTGGAATCTGCAACTCTCCATCTCATCCAACTGGCACATGTCCACAACTTCAATAGGATCAATCCGATTCATCTGTACCAATGGATCTCAATGCAGTATATGCTCAGCGGAACACCAATCCACAACTATCAGGTCAGTTTTTTAGAAACTTCAACCAACCACACTCTGAGCCCTTGTCCTCTAACTTTAACCAAGGATTGAGGTATGGTAATCCCGTCTCTCATCCCCCTCAATTATATGCTCAAAACCCAAACCAAGTCCAATATGGTCAAGGTGGTGGTAACTTCCATCAACCTTATCCTTTTGTTCCTCAACCTCAAAGGAACAATACTCCTCCTGGATTCTATTATCCTAGTGAGCCTTCCCAATTCCAAAACCAATTCAATCGATTTCCCAACAACCAAAATCAAGGCAATCCCAATCCGAGACAAGCCTCTTCTTCCAAGAAAACATGGGAAAGTGCTGTTGAAGATATTTCCTCCTTCACCCGTTCTAGTCTTAAGAACATTGAAACTCATATAGGTCAACTTGAATCCCACCTGAGCCAGCAACAATAATCAAATTCTTCCCAACTCCCAACTCAACCATTACCCAACCCCAAGGGTAATGTAAGTGCAATTGCACTTAGATCAAGAAAGCAACTTGATATGCCTCAAGATAAATCCTTAAACCCTCCTTTGAATTTTGACATAGAAAATGAAAAGAAAAAGAAAATTGAAAAGGAATCTGAATCCATCCCATCACCTCCTTCCATTCCACTTAAGAACCCAATTTCTTTTCCGCAAGCTGTTTCTAAGACAAGGAAGTCCTTTAAACCTGATCTTGAAAAGCTTGACATGTTTAGATGTGTTGAAGTCAACATTCCACTCTTCGATGCCATAAAACAATTTCATAAGTATGAAAAGTTTCTCAAGTAGTTGTTTAACCACAAGAGGCATCTTAGGACCTTTGAAAATGTTTCCACCCAGCAGTCCATACCCATTAAGTTCAATGATCTAGGTACCATTACGGTTCCATGCGAAATTGGAAGTTCCAACTTTGATGATTCACTCATAGACCTAGGAGCCTCAATTGATTTCATGTGCAAATCCATATTCTCCATCCATGGCCTAGGTCCCATACACCCAACTAGTGTTGTCATTCAGTTAGCCAATCGAAGCACAGCCAGTCCTGAGGGAATAATTGAGGATGTCCTTGTCCGAGTCAATGATCTTATATTCCCTGCTGATTTCTATGTCCTTAACATGGAAGGTGAGACGAACTCTTCTCGATCTCCCCTAATTCTAGGAAGACCATTCCTCATGACTGTGAGAACCAAGATTGATGTCCATTCAGGAATCCTATCCATGGAATTCGGTGACCAACTGGTCAAGTTCAACATTTTCCAGGCCATGCGATACCCTTCTGAGGATCACTCTGCATTCTCAATCCATGCTTCTGAGGACACTTCTAAGATTCAATTTAACCCCAATCCACCATGTTCTTCATGTTATAATGACAAAGGATCTTGTGAAATCTGCACCATGATTAACAAAGTCATAAATTGTGAAGTTGATGTGGACCTTTCATTCATAGACTCCATCAATTTAGATGATCTTGAAAACTATCTTGAATCCCATCTCAACTCTGATCTCTTCTGCTCCACCTTGGATAGTATTAAGGAAAATGAACCCGAAGCAACTGTAATCCCTTCTTCCATTCCTGAGTTTTCGAGCCCAAAATTGAAAGATGAAACTGATCTGAAACCTCTTCCTGCACACCTAAAATATGCATTCCTCTTCCATGATCACTCATATCCTATCGTTATCTCTACCACACTTACGGAAATAGAGGAGTCCAAACTTGTTCTAGTATTAGAGGAAAATAAAAAGGACATAGGTTGGAACTTAGATGACATACCAGGAATCAACCCTGCCCTTTTCATGCATCACATCCATCTTAAGGAGTCATCCAAACCAATTAGATAACCAAAAAGAAGACTAAATCCACTCATCCTTGAGGTAGTTAGGGAAGAGATCGCCAAGCTTCTTCAAGCTGGTATTATCTTCCCAATTTCTGATAGTGAATGGGTTAGTCCAATTCAAGTTGTAAATAAGAAGGGTGGGATAACTGTTGTCAAAAATGAACATGGAGAGGTAGTCACAACTCGAGTGAAGAAAAAATGGCATGTGTGCATCGACTATAGGAAATTGAATGTTGAAACCCGAAAAGATCACTACCCTCTTCCATTCCTTGATCAAATTTTAGAAAGATTGGTCGTAATGTCACACTATTTCTTTCTTGATGGATATACTGGATATTTCCAAATCCCTATCACACCTCATGACCAAGAAAAGACTACTTTCACAAGCCCCTTTGGAACATATGCACATAGAAGAATGCCTTTTTGACTTTTCAATGCTCCTACAACATTCCAGAGGTGTATGATGAGTATCTTTTCTGAATTCATTGAACACTGCACGGAAGTCTTCATGGATGAATTCACCATTTATGGTGAGTAATTTGAATCTTGTTTGAATTCACTCCCTCTTGTCTTCCAAAAGTGTGTCAAGTGTAACCTTGTGTTAAATTTTAAAAAATGTCACCTCCTGGTTGCAAATGGGATTCTTCTAGGGAACATAGTTTCAAAAGATGGTATTGAAGTCGATCCTGCCAAAATTGAAGTAATCCAATCACTTCCTAAACCCAACTCTGTTCGAGACATCAGTTCATTTCTCGGTCATGCTGGTTTCTATCGGAGATTCATTCATAACTTTAGTAAAATTTCCCTCCCACTCACTCGTTTTCTCCAAAATGATGTCACATTCCATTTTGATGAGGTTTGCAAGAGAGCCTTTGTTGAAATCAAAATTTCTCTAACATCTGCCCCAATAATCCAACCCCTAGATTGGTCATTGCAATTTGAGTTAATGTGTGATGCTTCTGATAGAGATGTTGGGGCTGTTCTTGGTCAAAGAAGAGAAAATATTCCTCATGTCATCTATTATGCCTCAAAAACATCGGATGAAACTCAATCTCACTACACTGTCACTAAAAATGAACTTCTAGTAGTGGTTTTTTCCTTAGATAAATTCCGGTCCTATCTCTTAGGTGCCAAAATCATAATCTTCACAAACCATTATGCTATAAAGTTCTTACTCAAGAAAAGTGATTCTAAACCGAGGCTAATAAGATGGATCCTAATGCTCCAAGAGTTTGACCTTGAAATAAAAGATAGACTAGGAAAAGAGAACCCTTTTGCTGATCACTTGAGTAGAATATCTAATTCTTCTCAATCTAAAATCATCGATCCTAAATTCCCCACTAAGCACCTTTCATCTCTCACTCCAAAAATACCACGGTATGCCCCAATTGAAAATTACTTTGTTTCTGGTGTTTTCCCTGAAAAGTTTTCAAATGAACAAAAAATGAAGTTGAAAAGTGATTCAAAATACTATTTTTGGGAAGAAAATAAACTTTGGAAAACTGGGGCTGACATGGTAATAAGGAGATGTGTCGATGAAAATGAACATTCTTCCATATTTGAATTCTGTCACTCACTTCCCGGAGGTGGCCACTTTGGACCACAAAGGACCTCCCGAAAGGTCCTAGACTCTGGATTCTTCTAGCCTTAACTCTTCAAGGACTCACATGAGTTCTGTTAATCATGTCCCACTTGCCAAAAGTTCGACACAATATCCAAATGAAATGAAATTTCCCAAAATCCTTTAATCTTTTGTGAAATCTTCGATGTTTGGGGCATGGATTTCATGGGACCATTTCCCCCTTCCAATGGATTCTCATACATTATTCTTGCAGTCGATTATGTTTCAAGGTGGGATGAGGCCAAACCAACTAGGAATGATGATTCTCACACTGTTAGTGAGTTCCTAAAGACCCACATCTTCTAACGATTTGGCACACCACGTACCTTGATCAGTGACATAGGAACCCTTTTTTGTAATAGAACCATGGAAGCTCTTCTGAAAAAGAATGGGGTTGTACATAAAACTTCAACTGCATATCACCCCCAAACAAATGGCATGGCTGAACTCTCTAATAGAGAAGTGAAAAGGGTACTTGAGAGAATTGTTAAGGCCACCAGAAAAGACTGGCCTGAGAGACTTGGTGAAGCCTTTTGGGCTTATCGAACTGCCTATAAAACACCCATTAAGATGTCTCCTTTTAGGCTAGTTTTTGGTAAAGTGTGTCACTTATCAGTTGAAATCCAACATAAGAATTTTTGGGCTATGAAAACCTATAATTTTGATAGTGAAAAATCTGGTGAAGAAAGACTGTTGCAGTTGGCTGAACTGGAGGAGCTTCGACTTGATTCTTATGAGAATTCTAATCTCTACAAAGAAAAATCTAAGGTACTCCATGACAGACACATCCTAAGAAAGGTATTTCATGAAGGTTAAAATGTAATTCTCCTTAATTCTCGATTTCAGCTTCACCCAGGTAAGCTTAATTCTCGCTGGGAAGGTCCTTTTTTTGTTACTAACGTTTACCCATTTGGTGCAGTGCAAGTCCAAGACCCTTCTTCCAAAAGGAAATTCACGGTTAATGGACATCGGTTAAAGCATGACTATGAGAGGACACACAATCCTGGATCATCATCTACATCCATTGGATCCACAGTAGACCCACCACTGGATGGAGATGGACACCCACCAAATCCAAACCAGGGATAACCTCTTTCCCTTTAACTCTGTCTCTATCTCTTCCTCTCTCTACCTATTTCTTCTTCATCCTCTATCTTTCATTTTTTTACAACTTTATTTTTCGAAACCTTTCTTTTTCACTTTATCTTTTTTGTGGCTGTATCTTTATTAAAAAAAAATATAAAAACCTACAAAACTAAAAAAAACCAGTAAAACAATCACTTAAAAATATACAAAAAAATTTAAAGAGTCATGCTTACTCACCATCGAGTTTTGAAATTTTGTTTTCTCCAATCAGGGGAGGTTTAGACTATTTCACTCATCCATTTTAAAATCCACCACATGTTTTTATAGAAACAATGTTCCAAAACTAATTCATTTTTTCATGCTCAAATTTAGAAATGGAAAATGTGGACACTCAAAACTCGCACCTCTCAAGATGATAAAATATATTTGTGGAGGTTCACTCTTTCACTAACCAAAAGTGAAAATCTTAGAGTTTGAAAAGAGATCTCAGCTTCCAATACCTATCCAAAGTGAACAAGAATAAAGAGGTATTTTAAGGGGTTTTTCTGTGGCTATGGGATGGTAGGAAAATAATATCCAAGAGAGAGAAGAAGAGGGTTAAAATACCAACATAGAAAAAGCAATGCACATTTTTTTGAAATGAAACATGGAAGGAAATGAAAACACATATTTTCAAGGGAATGATTGTGTAAATAAAGACACAATAGAGGAAGAAAATATGAAGGTAATGAGAAGATGGAATATTTACAAAACAAAAAACTTCTCCCAATAAGAATATAATGCAAGTGTTCATTTTTTTCATTTCATTTTTTTTCATTCTTTTTTCGAAAGTTGACCTTGAAACAGATCTCACACTCATATCCCAACCCATGTTTGATCTCCTCACGACACTAATTGTAATAGTTATAACACGATAAAAGGTTGAGGAAGAGTGATTTTTTACCTACCCAAGACACAACCCATTTTTTTCATTTTTTTGATTTTTTTTTATTTTTTTCATCATTTTTTTGAACACTTGTCAATAACATTTACAAAATTACATAAATGGAAGTTCATTACATTCCACAAAACACACTTATTGAAAACCTCTCCCACACACTGAAATAGATGCTTGTCCTCAAGCAGATGATAACTCGTTGAAAATCAATAATAGGGTACCCAAACTAAAAGGACCACCTATGAACAAACTGGACCATCCCAAATGGGTGAATGTTAGTAATAACAAAAGGACCTTCCGAAAAACAATTAAGCTTACCTGGGTGAATCTGAAATCGAGAATTGAAGAGAATTACCTTTTCACCTTCATGAAATACCTTTCTCAGGATGTGTTTGTCATGGAGTATGTTAGAATTTTCTTTTTAGAGATTAGAATTCTCATAATAATCAAGTCAAAGCTCCTCCAGTTTAGCCAATTGCAAAAATATTTCTTCACCAGATTTTTCACAATCATAATTATAGGTTTTCACAGCCCAAAAAGACTTATGTTGGATTTCACCTAGTTAGTGAAACGCTTCACCAAAAACTAGCCTAAAAGGAGACATCCCAATGGGTGTTTTATAGGAAGTTCAATAAGCTCAAATGGCTTTACCAAGTCTCTCAGTCCAGTATTTTCTGGTGGGCTTAACAATTCTCTCAAGTACCCTTTTTACTTCTCTATTAGAGAGTTTAGCCATGCAATTTTTTGGGGGTGATATGTAGTTGATGTTTTATGTACAACCCCATTCTTTTTTAGAAGAGCTTCCATGGTTCTATTACAAAAATGGGTTCCTAAGTCACTGATCAAGGCACGGGGTGTGCCAAATCTTTGGAAGATGTGGGTGTTTAGGAACTCAATAAGATTATGAGCATCATCCTTCCTAGTGGGTTTGGCCTCAACCCACCTTGAAACATAATCGACTGCAAGAATAATGTATGAGAATCCATTGGAAAGGGGAAATCGTCCCATGAAATTGATACCCCAAACATCGAAGATTTCACAAAAGATTAAAGGATTTTGGGGAATTTCATTTCTTTTGGCGATTGTGATGAACTTTTGGCAAGTGGGACATGATTGATAGAACTCATGTGAGTCCTTGAAGAGTGAAGGCTAGAAGAATCTAGAGTCTAGGACCTTTCAGGAGGTCCTTTGTGGCCCAAAGTGTCCACCTCTGGGAAGTGAGTGACAGAATTCTAAGATGGAATAATGCTCATTTTCTTCAACACATATCCCAATTACCATGTCAGCCGCAGTTTTCCAAAGTTTATTTTCTTCCTAAAAATAGTATTTTCAATAACTTTTCAACTTCATTTTTTGTTATTTTGAAAAATTTTCAGGAAAAACACCAGAAACCAAATAATTTACAATTGGGCCATACCATGGTAACTTTGGAGTGAGAGACGAATGGTTCTCAATGGGGAATTCATGATCAATGATTTATGAATGAGAAGAATTATAAATTCTACTCAAGTGATTAGACATAGGGTTTTATTTTCCTGGACTATCTTTTATTTCAAGGTCAAATTCTTGGAGCATTAGGATTGATCTTATTAGCCTCGGTTTGGAATCAATTTTCATGAGTAGGAACTTTATAGAAGAATGGTCTATGAAGATGATGATTTTGGCACCTAAGAGATAGGACCAGAATATATCTAAGGAAAAAACCAATGCTAGAAGTTCCTTTTCAGTGACAATGTAGTGAGATTGAGTTTCATCCAATGTTTTTGAGGCATAATATGTGACATGCGGAATTCTTTCTCTTCTTTGACCAAGAACATCCCTAACAGCTCTATCAGAAGCATCACACATCAACTCAAAGGGTAATGACCAATTTAGGGGTTGGATTATTGGGGAAGATGTTCGAGTAGTTTTGAGTTGAATAAAGGCTCTCTTTCAAACCTCATCGAAATGGAAAGTGACATCATTTTGGAGCAAACGAGTGAGTGAGAGGGAAATTTTACTAATGTTATGGATTAATCTCTGATAGAAACCAACATGGACGAGAAATGAACAGATGTCTCGAATAGAGTTGGGTTTAGGAAGTGATTGGATCACTTCAATTTTGGGAGGATCGACTTCAATACCATCTTTTGAAACTATGTTCCCTAGAACAATCCCATTTGCAACCATAAAGTGACATTTTTCAAAATTTAACACAAGGTTACACTTGACACACATTTGAAGGACTAGAGAGAGTGAATGAAAACAAGATTCAAATGACTCACCATAAATGGTGAAGTCATCCATGAAGACATCCATGTGGTGTTCAATGAATTCTGAGAAGATACTCATCATACACCTCTAGAATGTTGCAGGAGCATTGGAAATTCCAAAAGGCATTCTTCTATATGCATATGTTCCAAAGGGTCATGTGAAAGTAGTCTTTTCTTTCTCCTGAGGTGCGATTGGGATTTGGAAATAGCCAGTGTATCCACCAAGAATGCAATAGTGTGACATTCCGACCAATCTTTCTAGCATTTGATCATGGAATGGAAGAGGGTAGTGATCTTTTCGGGTATCAACATTCAATTTCCTATAGTCAAGTCACACACGCCATTTGTTCTTCACTCGAGTTGTGACTACCTCTCCATGTTCATTTGTGACAACAGTTATCCCAACCTTCTTAGGTACAAATTGAATTGGACTAACCCATTCACTATCAGAAATTGGGTAGATAATACCAGCTTGAAGAAGCTTGGCGATCTCTTCCCTAACTACCTCAAGGATGAGTGGATTGAGTCTTCTTTGTGGTTGTCTAATTGGTTTGGAGGACTCCTCAAGATGGATGTGATGCATGCAAAGGGCAGGGTTGATTCCTGGTATGTCATCTAGGGTCCAACCTAAGGCCTTTTTGTATTCCTCTAATACATTAACAAGTTTTGACTCCTCAGTTTCAGTAAGTGTGGAAGAGATAATGACGAGATATGAGTGATCATGGAAGATGAATGCATATTTCAAGTGTGCAGGAAGAGGTTTCAGATCAGTCTCATCTTTCAGTTTTGGGCTTTACAACTCAGGAATGGAAGAAGGTACTTCAGTTGCTTCGAGTTCATTTTCCTTAACACTGTCCAAGGTAGAGCAGTAGAGATCAGAGTTGAGATGGAATTCAAGAGAGTTTTCAAGATCCTCTAAATTGATGGAGTCTATGAATGAAAGGTCCACAACAACATCACCATTTATGACTTTGTTAATCATGGTGCAGATTTCACAAGATCCATTGTAACTAGAACATGAAGAACATGGTGGATTGGGGTTCAATTGAATCTTAGAAGTGTCCTCAGAAGCATGGATTGAGAATGCAGAGTGATCCTCAGATGGGTATCACATGGCTTGGAAAATGTTGAACTTGACCAGTTGGTCACCGAATTCCAGGGATAGGATGCCTAAATGGACATCAATCTTGGTTCTCGCAGTCATGAGGAATTTTCTTACTAGAATTAGGGGAGATCGAGAAGAGTTCATCTCACCTTCCATGTCAAGGACATATAAATCAGTAGGTAATATAAGATCATTGACTCGGATAAGGACATCCTCAATTATTCCCTTAGGACTGGCTGTGCTTCGATTGGCTAACTGAATGACAACACCCATTGGGTGCAAGAGACCTAGACCAAGGTTGGAGAATATGGATTTTGGCATGAAATTAATTGAGGCTCCTAGGTCTATGAGTGCATCATCAAGGTTGGAACATCCAATTTGGCATGGAACCGTAAAGCTACCTGGATCTTTGCACTTATTGGGTATTGACTGCTGGGTGGAAACATTTTCAATGGTCTTAAGTTTCCTCTTGTGGGTACACAAATCCTTGAGAAACTTGGAATACTTAGTAATTTCTATTAAGGAATCTAAGAGGGGGATGTTGACTTCAACACGTTTAAACATGTCAAGAATTTCAGGATCATGTTAAAAGGACTTCCTTGTCTTAGAAACAGCTTGCAGAAAAGGAATTGGGTACCTAACTGGAATGGAAGGAGGTGATGGAATGGATTCAGATTCCTTTTAAATTTTCTTTTTCTTTTCATTTTCTAGGTCAACATTCAAAGGAGGTTTTAAGGATTTATCTTGAGGCATATCAATTTTCATTCCTGATCTAAGTGAAATTGCACTTACATTACCCTTGGGGCTGGGTAATGCTTGAGATGGGAGTTGGGAAGAATTTGATTGTTTATGCTGGCATAGGTGGGATTCAAGTCGGCCTATTTGAGTTTCAATGTTCCTAAGAATAGAACGAGTGAAGGAGGCAAGATCTTCAATAGCACTTTCCCATGGTTGCTTGGAAGAAGAGGCTTGTCCCCGGATTGGGATTTCCTTGATTTTGGTTCTTGGGAAATCCATTGAATTGGTTTGGAATTGGGAAGGCTCACTAGGATAATGGAATCCAGGAGGAGTATTTTTCCTTTGAGGTTGAGGAACAAAAGGATATAGTTGATGGAAGTTACCTCCACCTTGACCATATTGGAATTGGTTTGGGTTTTGAGCAGGGAATTGAGGGGGATGAGAGACGGGATTACCATACCTCAATCCTTGGTTAAAGTTAGAGGAGATGGGCTCAGAGTGTGGTTGGTTGAAGTTTCTAAAAAACTGACCTGATAGTTGTGGATTAGTGTTCCGCTGAGCATATGGTGCATTGAGCTCGATTGGTCCAGATGAATCGGATTGATCCTCTTGAAGTTGTGGACATGTGTCGGTTGGATTAGATGGAGAGTTTCAGATTCCCCAGTTTTTTGACAGGTCTAGGAAACATTGATTGTGTAGAAGAGGAGGTTGGGGATTTGGTAGCCAGAGCTAGTTGTCGCACAAGACCTGTAAGTTCACTCATCCACTCGGTCATTTTGTTCGGTTCAATTGATTGATTATATTGGGCTTGTTTGACTTGATCATGTGCTCGAGTATGGAATTGTTTTGTGTTTGTAGCCATGTTATTTATGAGGTCTCTTGAAGCTGCAGGAGTTTTATTAACAAGAGCACCACCACTTGCGGCATCTATGAGAGTTCTATCCATAGCCAATAACCCCTATTAGAAGTCTTGGATCAAGAGTTGGTCAGGGATTTGATGATGTGGCCAGGTTGAGACAAGCTTTTTGAACCTCTCCCAGTACTCATGGAGTTATTCAAATGGGAACTGATGAATACCACTTATTTCCTTTCGGATAGAAGCAGTACGAGAAGCATGAAAGAATTTATCTAAGAATAGTTGCTTCATGTCATTCCATGTAGTTATGGAACTAGGAGATAGGTAGTAGATCCCTGACTTAGTAGTGTCAGCTAGGGAAAAATGGAATTCTCAGAGTTTGATTTGTTCTTCCGAAACCCCTTGAGGCTTCATGGTACATCACACTACTTGGAACTCTTTAAGGTAGAGATGTGGATCATCACCGGCTAGCCCGTGGAAATGAGGGAGAAGATGAATCAAACCTGATTTGAGTTCAAAGTCAGCCTCCATATTTTGATATTGAATACCAAGAGGATGGTAATTCATATCAGGGGAAGTGAGTTCTTTAAGTGTTTGATCCCTAGGATTGGCCATATCTAATTCAATTGGTTAGACAAGTTATGCTACATGAATTATTTTATTATCTCTTATGTTCCTCCTAAGTTGGCGAAGTGTTCACTCAATTTCAGGGTCAAACAAATCTGAGGGATTGTTTGGAAGGCTACGGGGCATTCATAGATATTTTGGAAGAAATATGAATAAGGGGTTTTTTTTTCATTTTATGATTTTTATGAGAAGACGGGTTTTTCTTTGTGATTTTTTTTCAATCTTTTTTTTTTAATTTTTTTTTTGGTTTTTTTACAATAACTAGAAAATAATGACTATTTAAAGCACCATCCCCGGCAACGACACCATTTGAAACATGCGGCCGATTGTCAGCTATCGACAGGTCAAGGTTCCAGTGCTCTGCTAATGTGTATAACAGCACTCGGGTCGAATCCTCGGCGATGATACTTTGTAATAGTCCTTTGTTTATAGTTAATTGTATTCTGATTGGGGGTTTTGTTTGTAGAGATTATGAAATAATTTATGTATGATGTTTGATTTAACAAATTGATAAATATTGGGATGAGTTCATCATTAGGTAGTTAAGCTTGTGACATCCTTGAGCTTTGCTTTATATTGCATTAAATTAACAACCATGTCACAAGATGCTTTTGATCGGAATTCCCAAGTGTTAAAGCTTTAATCCAACCCGTAACTTAACATAGGTTTCTAATCATTACCATTACTTGTTTATGGTAGTGTATTTTTGGTTCCAATAATCCATAAAATCCACATATTAAACAAAACATGTCATTAATCCATAACATATAAAGTTCAACATACACAATATTAATTTAAAGAACATTCGTCGAGAAAAAGCTCTCAATCTATTAACATACCTAAATTATAACTCACCCCAATTAATGATTTACCCAGCCATTAAAATGATTACTAATATGGTTATAATGATTATGGTGATGCATTATAATGAGAATAAAAAGAAAGGGACAAGATAAGAGTAGTGCGATGAACACACACCCAAACGATGAAGAATATTAAAAATGGATTTTCGATTGAATGAGGAAGTAGAAGAAGGGAAGGGGATTCAACTCAAATTAAACTATTTTAAGAACATAAATATTAAACTACAAAAGTTGGATGAGAATAAGAGATATTGAATATGTAACTTGCATTAAAACAGAATTACAATGAAAGAGACTTACAAAATTACAAAAACGAAGAAAATGAAATTAAGTCAAAACAGAGAGAGGAGGAAAGCTCTCTCATGTGACCTATGGATGGTGCTTTAATTATTCGTTTGTTTCTAGTTATTTTCAAGAAAACACAAAAAAACCAAATTTAAAAAAAATTGAAAAAAACACAAAGAAAAACTCGTCTTCCTCTTAAAAATCGTAAACTGAAAAAATACAAAAAAACCCCATCTTCCTATTTCTTCCAAAATATCTCTGAATGCCCCGTAGCCTCACAAACAATCCCTCAGATTTTTTTGACCCTGAAATTGAGTGAACACTTCGCCAACTTAGGAGGAACATAAGAGATAATCAAATAATTCAAGAACCAGTCCTCATCCTACCAGTTGAAATTGAAATGGCCAATCCTAGAGAACAAACACTTAAAGAACTCGCTGCCCCTGATATGAATTACCAACCTCATGGTATTCAATATCCAAATATAGAGGCTGACTTAGAACTGAACTCGGGTTTGATTCATCTTCCCCCTCATTTCCATGGGCTAGCTGATCAGGATCCACATCTCCACCTTAAAGAGTTCCATGTAGTGTGCTCTACCATGAAGCCTCAAGTGGTTTCTGAAGAACAAATCAAACTATGAGAATTCCCTTTTTCCCTAGCTAACACTTCTAAGTCATGTCTCTACTACCTTCCTCCGGGTTCCATAACTACATGGAATGACATGAAGCAACTCTTCTTAGAGAAATTTTTCCCTGCTTCTCGTACTGCTTCTATCCGAAAGGAAATAAGTGGTATACGTCAATTCCCAAGTGAATCACTCCATGAGTACTGAGATAGGTTCAAACGCACCTTGCCTCAAACATCCAGAGAGACCACCGATGAACAAAAAATCACAAGCAATAATGAAATCCCAAAAATAGAACACGAAACTAGGGCAAACCCCAAAGAGGGCCGAGAAACATACCGTAAAGAATACCGGTGACGAAACCATAAAATAAACCTTGAAGACAACAATCCAAATGGCCCAAAACCTTGATTAACCATTGCTCCAATTCTGACATGGGGAGTATCAGTGGAACCCTAGGTCCGAAGAGGTTTGGGCAGCCGAGGATGATAGACCGACTCCGGTAGCGGCTAGAAACCTAACCTCCACCGAACCACAATACCAAAATCTCTAGGTTAACTCCATACCATCCCCGACCTGGAGAGGCATGAAGGAACATGAGACCAGAGTAGGTTAGGGTTATGGGGGGAATCCAAATCACATACCTTCACCAGAAGAACCAAACTACCGCTGAGCAATGGTGGAAAGTACCAGAGGAGAAGAAACCCTAGAGGAATGGAAGTCCAAGGAGTGGAGCTAAGGAGAGGAGCCAATGAGCGGAGCTGATGAGCGGAGTTGAAGTGTGGAGATGAGAGAAAATTGAAGAGGATGGAGCCTGAAACTATATATGAATAGAGGATAAAGCACGGAGAGTGCTCTCCGTAGAGAGCACGGAGAGCGCCTCGATGATCCACCATGTGTGTCCCTCCCCACACATATAAAAGGAAAACTATTCTTCTCCCTTACTAAAACAATTGACCACTATATATTCAGAAAATCCTACCATAAAATATTAATTTATTACATACATTGATTCTTGTTCTCTTTTATGTACCGTTAGACCTTATTATACAGTCTAAAGTTGTAATCAAAATGAAGTCTCTCAATGAAGAGTTAGTCATCTTACCTGATTATTTTAATGTTTTTACGTTCCTCTACTTTCTATAAATAAATTGTTTCAATACTAACATGATGAATCTAGTATAATAAAAAATTATATTTTATGATGATTATGGGACCACTTCCATTCATTAAAATGGTGAAATATAGCATCACTCATGCGTACAAGTGGACTACCACCTCCACATAGTAAAACATTTTATTTTACATCACCACCATTCGTTCTTGGTTATTATGAGTTTTTAATATTTATATATGATATTTATAACATAATTATTTTATTGAAATTATAATATATTATATATCATCTTACACTTCCATTTGTCAAAAAAATAGGGTCACTCCAGTGCTTCTGTGGATTATCACCTGTACAAAGTGATGTGATTCGTTTTTCATTTGTATTTTATGTGGGTATAAATAATTATTGATTTAATGAATATATATTATATTTATGATATAATAATTAATATTTAATGGATGATTATTATTAACATTTTTTTCATCCTATCCAACAAAAATTGCAAACATGACTCATGCATACGTGCAGTCTATCATCTCTATGATGTTTTCTAACTCATTTTTCATAATCAATTTACTTGAAGGATTATAAAAGTTCTTATGATCAATATAGATGATACTTATATCATGATTACGATTTTGGAAATGTTGAAATCATGACCAAGTTACAGGTACTAGAACAATAAATCCAAAACATGCATGGAAAACAAATCATTTTTCACTAGACTATAACTTTTAATAATGAAATTTTCACATAATGGATAATTGTAAATTATAATAGAATGATATATCATAAATTATCTATTAATAAAGATCTATAATACATGTATAATAAATATATATTTATTATATAGTCTACTTTAATTCCAATAAAGTGTGGTTGTACTTGAGGTATGGGTTTTGGTTAAAATCACATTTATTTTCATGATTATATTGGTTAAATTTATATTCAGTGAAATTATATAGATATTTTCATTTAACCCAAACATATATTCATCTAATATGGTTATACCTAGGATTTTTATTTATTTGTATCATTTTCTTTCTTTTTTAGTTAAAATGATGTGGTAGTGTTTTAAATGAATAGTTTAACAATATTATTATTTGGTTAGAATACAATTTTTCTGTCAATGATCAATAATTTTTTATGGTTATTTTTACATAAAAAATAAATTTACTAAGAAGGTAATTTTAATTACCTTTTAATTTATTTTAATATTAGGAAAATGAATCATTTTAATGAAATATTTTTAATACAATATAGTTTTTACTTTTATAAAAGTATGCAATGAATATTTTCCTTTAACAAATATGAAATAATTTTTTTTCACACAAACATGAACATTATTTTCATTGAATCCTACATTATATGTTTCCAAGGTTAATTTAAAAAAAGAAATTTCTCAATCTCTATTAATCTTTTAATGTTATAAAATTAAAAGGATAATTTTCTGAAGAATTCATATAATGGTTTGAATACATTATTAACTGTATTCTTCATCTACATAAAATGCCTTTAAAAATTGTTTTATTTCCATGGGGATATGATCTTATGGTTTAATCCAATTTTGTTAATGAATTATGATGATCTTAGTATGATTACATGAAACCCATTTAATTCCCATGTTAAATATGATATGATAAGAAAATGAATGTTGGTATGATACCATCCCCTTCCCTTCATTGGATTGGTTATGATTTTTTTGGATGACAAACATTTTCTGAAACCCAATTATTTTATATATGATATTATTTGATAATATAAAGAATGATTTTATGATCTTCTATATAAAATGTGTATGGTTTTCATTAAGTGAATTTTGTGAACAGAATTATATCTCCCTCTAATGCATTGTGTAAATAATGATATATCATTAGATAATAAGGACGAGAATGTGCAGTGAACCATTTTTAGTATGGGACAAATTCTATTATGATAGTCATTGCAGTAAACATTAGCAATGGACACGATGGTATGAGAAATGAACCAAATACACTATGAAAATAAGGTCATTGATCCTCAACATAAGGAAATGGTTTTATTTTCATATTAATAATCCACAAAGCATTATGTTATACTTAGTTTATGTTCTCATGGTTCATGATAGATTATTGATGATTATAGAATCTTATAAATTAAATTTTTTTATTGAAAAAAACATATTTAATGATTCATTATGAATGATATTTGATTTATTGGATGTAATTTTTTAATTTTATGATCCTGTTATGATACCCTTTTTCTTATGATCACTTCTCTTAATTGATTTATATCTTCAATGTTTATCCTTTCTGAGCATGTGAGCACACAATTTCATATATTTTCTATATTATTGGGTTATAAAGAATGTTATTAAATAATAAATTTATAATTAGAATACTATGATAGAATAACCTAGTGGGAGATATTTAACATAATTTTTCAAATAATTTTATTTTGCATCCAGTATCAAAGAACACAAAACCTTTTCCTTGATTGATCATTTTTGATTATGAAATGTATTTAATTTTAATTTAAAGGATATAAATTTTTTGTATGTCGTTATTTGGTCAACTCAATTGGTATTATTTTAGGTTTTAGGTATTTTATGGAAATTAGTATTATAGATATTAGTTGAATGTCCTAGAGATAAGTCTACTCCATCCACATAGTGATATGATCCATTTTATATCTTTATATTTCATGGATGGTTATTATTATGGACTTAAGTATTTTATATGTCAATTATGAAATTATTATTCATATATAATTATAATAGCTTACCTACCTTCTTCCCTTAACATATTTTAAAAAATTAAAATTACACTCATGCGCTAGTGTTGACTACCACCTTCATAAATCAATGTGACTAGGTTTTCAATTCTCTCTTTAGGGTTGGTAGTAATGATATATTTAATTAACATATAAGATATTTATGTTATAATATTATTTTTATAAATGTTATTTATTATTTACCATTATCTTTTACCTCCTATAAAAAATGGTAAAATCACTTGGGAAAATGCATGGACTACTTTCTCCACAAAGTCAAGTAATTGACATTTCACTACATATTTATATGAATTATAATATTCGTTTATATAATGATTAAATATGATTCATATATTATGATTAATATTCTAGGGATGATTAAACCATGACCAAGGTTCGTGTACTATAACTATTAAACCAAAACATGTAGTAAAATGGATTAGTACTCACTTGAATGTTCCTTTTAATTGAGAAATTTTTAATAAAAGGATAATTTGAAATAAAAAATGAATGATATATTGTAATTTATGTATTAATATAGTTATATAATATATGAAAAATTAACTAATATTTTTAATACATGAAATTTGAATGTGTATAAACCATGACGGGACATGAGGCAATAATATGTGTTACAATATAATTTTTTTAGGATTATATGTTGAAAATCTTCATTGGGGTAAATTATATAGATTTTATCATTTAAATCCTATATATTTTCATATATTTTGGTTATTGATATAATTGTTATGTATTATTACTATTTTTTTCTCCTTGCTACATAAAATGATCGAAAACATTTTTTAAAAGAAATGATAACATAATTTCACATCTGTTTGATCAAATTTTTGTTCAATTTCTAGTATATTAGAGATTTTTTCTGGATGGTTTTACCACTTCAATAATTTTTTTGGAATGATCATATTAATTAAATTTTTTCATATTTAAATTATTTTTAAACGAGTCATTTTAATGATTTTTCTGAATATTTATTTTTTTATTTCATCAAAATGTATAGAAACAATGTTCTATTTTAATGTATAAGAAATTTATAAATCTTCATAGTTTCATGAAAGTTATTCTATTTTAAGAATCAATTATAAATTTCCATATTTATTTTTAAATATTATAATTTTCTCAGTATTTTTGTAATTTTTAGTTAAAAGTGTATCAACATAAAATGATATTTTTTCTTTGGATTTAAAAGAAAGGTTCAAATGTTTTTAATGTAATTTTTATACAATATCAAAATCTATGAAGTATTGTTATGTTTCACTAGGGATATGATATTATGAAACCATACACAATTATGGATGAATTACAGATATTTTAAAATTAGGATGATTAAATGAATCCCATTTCTTTGAAATATTTCTTTTATGTTATGAATAGTTAATGTATACACTTATCATTTACTAGATTTCAATTATTAGTATGGATTATGATTATGTGTTGTGTAAATTTTTATGAAACCATTTTATTTTATACAGGTTATTATTTGATGAAATGATGAATTTTAAGTGTTATTTTGGAACATATATGTATTGTTTTCAATATTTTATGTGTGGGACTAGAATTTTATATCCCTTGTATGAATTGGATAATAAATGATATCTCAAAAGATAATAAGGATTGTAATGAGGAGTGAACCTAGTTTAGTAAGGTTCTTTTTCCACTATGATTTTCTCAAGAGTGAACCTTGACCAAATAAATGATGCAATGGGAAGTACACCCAATCCATTGTGATATTTTGTGCAGTGACCCTTGACATAAAGAAATTATCATCTATGTTATGTGTATTTCATAAATATATGTCTTACTCTTATTATATGATCTAATGATTCATTATTGATTATTTATGACACTAAAATTCCTTGAATTTTTATTATGTATTTTTATTGGAAAATCGTAGTCCACAAATCATGAATAATAATATTTGAATAATTGGGTTTGACATTTGTATGTTATAATCATGTTCTCATATAGTTATGCCTATTATCACTTAATATCATTAATTGAAATATCTTATTCTTACCCTAATTTAGTATTTGATCACACCATATTTTATACTTCCTTTATTCCTAGGTTATAAATATAGGTTTTTTATAAGAAATTCAAAATAAGGGTACAACAATAGAAGAACCATGAGCGATATGGTCATGATATTCTACAAAATATTATTATTATATATCTATTATCCAAAGATAATAAACAATTATAATCCTAATGTGTGTATTATTTTAAAAATGTATATAATATTTCTAATGATATAAAATATTTTTATACCATCTTTCAGTCACCTCAGGGTTGACATCAAGTTTATGGTTTTTTTGGTAGAGTCTATTCAGTTAATTTTTAGCATCCTTAGATACCATAATAAAGGGGGTTGAATAAATATTTTATATGATTTAGGGACTATGTAATCATGGTTGGGATGTCTTGATCTTGGAATACTAGAATATGTGTATGATCTATAGAAAACCCATACCATTTTCTTTAAAAATTTCATTCCTAAGACGTTGCGGGATGTGAAGAATAAGTATTTCATGCACATTGAGTAGGGAGGCACAACAATGGTAAACTATGATTCTTGTTTTATGGATGTGGTTAAATTCTCCCCAAAGCTGAAAAAAATATGGGTAGATGAGAGTGATATGTTTTGAAGATGGACTTATGTATAAAATAAACGTTATGGTGAACTTAATTTTCCATATTACACTTTTAGAGGTGATTAATAAAGACATCAATGCCAAGATGATCATGAAGGGTGTCTGAGGCACTAATATGATGTATTCTTTTATAAGGACTGATAATGGGTCATCAAACATTATGAAATTATATTTTGATGGATCCCTCCATGAATGTAGTGGGAAGGTTAGTTAGGGTGACTGTTAAGTGTGGTCCCATCAATGTGGTATACCAGGACAAATATCATCTTAGTGTGACCAGGTATCAATAGAGTGTTGATCTTATGGGAGGATTGGAAACCAAAATATGTTATTTAGTATCTTACCATAGATTTATAGTTTTGGGGGATTGGGTTATGGATCTACAGTACAATCATTCAAGTTACCACTTGTGGTAAGGTCAAAATTCATCAACTATTCCTATCGGGGTGTAGGATAAAGTGCCCCAAGTTTAGGGGAAACAATGTCAGAATAGAAATATAGTTTGGGGAGATATTCAGGGACTCAATGTTATAATACTAGATAGTTATGTATTTTTCAGCCTACTCCCAATGATCTAGTTGTTAGAAGATCAAAAATATGAGGTAAAATTCTCATAGCCTCTATATTAGATTTTGTATTGTTTGACATATTATATTTCTATTTGTATGTATCTTTTTATATCAAATAAATATTTAATATAATGATAAGAAAGTATTATGGTTTGAAGTCTTTCAACACACTATTCATTGTGTGGTCTTATGGAATTAATACATGAATGGGATTTATCCTAATGATTGGAGGTTACTGATTTCTATAAGATCTCTTCATATTAGAGTTGATGTACATAGATAAAATTCGTAGAATAAAATGGGTAATACAATTTCAAGGATGGTATGCAGGCCACATCCCCTGCCCAACCAGGGTTTGAAGATGCCACTATCAGCTGCCTCTTTTTAGACCAATGCCAGGGGTGGTGTGTGGAAAAGATCCAGAAATGATTTAATGAAAGAGACCAAAAAATTATCTTGAGATTCCCCAGGGTAACAGATGTAGGTCCGACCATATTTTTTGGACCAATGATATTTTAGGCGATTACACGGTGAGATCGGGGTAGAGACTGGCTCTTGGAATCCACTCTATCGACCATGAGGAGGGACCATGGAAAGGACTTTGAAAGCTCAATGTCTGCCCAAAAATTATTCAATTTTGGGGGAAGGTGTGTATGGGCACCCTCCATACCATGAGCCTTATTGTTTACCAATATATGTCCAGTGCTGAGTCCTTCCCTTTCTACCCGAATATTCCAGAAACTCCTTGGCATGCCATCATTCACTTCCCGGGAGCTAATGAAATTTAGAATAGATGGGGACCGACTTCAGATGCTTTACTGGATATTGCCTCTGACGTCCCCGATCTTCTTATGCATTGGTGTACCTCTCATTCATCATCTAATGAAGGTTCTCTTTGCACCCTGACCTGAATCATTTGGGTTCGGGTAATGATGCTATTTTTCACCTTGTTCATAAACCTCCCTAATTCTTGATTGAACGAGACATTTCATGGATTGAGGGATGGAAGGATCACAAAGGACACCTTTTTCCAGTTGTAACCCCCTCCTATCCCCCTCATTGGAACCCCCCAATAGAGGGGAGTCTTAAGAATAATGTGGACACATCTCTCCCCAAGGATGGGCTTATTGTTCTCGGTCTCCGGGCCAAAAATCATCTGGGGAAAATCATTGCAGCAAAATATGAATCCCATCATGCATTCTGGGAACCTGCAGTTGTTGAGGCCTCTTCCATCCTTGTCGGTATAATGCTCTATGTGGAACGTGGATGCGTTGATATCATCATTGAGTCTGATTTCCTTACCATGATCGATGCTATTAACCACAACGACACCCGAATCTAGTCCTTTGGCTTCATCATCAGGAGAATTATCTCACTTCACCAAGGATAATCTTGATGCACCTTCTCCATTACCAAAAGGGAAGGAAACAATGCAGCCCATCATCTGGCAGCCTCAGTCCCCTTCGATGACAACTAGCTCTGGTTGGACAAGTTCCATTCATGGCTCTGCTTATGTACGGATACTAATCTTCGTCAGTAATGTTATCTATCCAACTTTTCAAAGAAAAAATTTTCTAAGGGTGGAATTTATGTTTAAATTGGAGAATGTAATTTACAATAATTTCATGATAGGATAGACCATCAATAGCTCTATAGGATTCGATATCTAGTCTCTAATATTTTATTGGATTCTGGGGATATACAGCAAGATATTTTTTCTCCAATGATTGATTAATTTTTGAACATTTTTCTTTATGTGTCTTTAGTGATTACACTTTATAGAGATATTAATATTACTATGGATCTCATACCTTGTGGAGAGAATTTCCTAATTTCCTCATATAAGTTATATTTAATTGGCCTATGATAGTATAAGGATTAGTAGGAGGACCTATAATACAATAGATATTTATATAAAAGTACTTATCCTTGATTTTCTCCATTTGGTTCCATTAATAAGTTATCCATATCCTTGATGTTATGGTTGGATTACCTGAAGATGAACATAGTGATTGATAATAAATAGTATCCAATTAAATCTATCAACAACCTATGTGATTTTCTAAGTATCAATAAATTATTCTCATCCATTGACTTTAGATTGTGATTTAACCTATTTCATATGAGACCTTTAGATATATCTCACACAACCTTCAGGAGAAGTTATGTTATGTGTGGGTATTTAATGGTCCCATTAATTATAAAAAACATTGAAGTGTTATTTATGGCCCAGTTGAATTGATTCTTCGACCCATATTTAGACACATTTGTAGTCACCTTTTTGAATGATATTCTCTTGTAATCCACCTTGAAGAAGGATCAAACATGAAACTTTATGATCTATTTGATTCCATTTCATGAGTATTATTTATATATAAATCTGTCAATGTATCATTTTTTGATAGTACATATACAAATTTTATGGAAATTTATAACCAAGAAAGGTTTTTATATAAAACACAATAAGGATAGGGTTGTGGTTTCATTATAGAGTCATAAAAACATTTTAGATATACATTGATTATTGGGAATATGTTTTTATTATCGATGTATTATACATTAATTATATCATTTAGTAGGGTAGATGATAGCCTAGACTAAAAACTGAGAGAAGTTCAAATAGTTATAATCTAATGATGGTTTTCTTAGATTTAAAATTGGTCATTGACTATGGATCAGATACTTAAATTTCCAGAGTTGGTTAAGGAGAACAAGGTGTGTTACATCACATAATAGATATTTCTAGGAGAGGGGTTGATACAGGATGTTCATGTAATTCTGGGTATATAAATATGATACCCCACAAAAAACATTACCCAACACGAGACTTACTACTAACAGGAGTGGTTCATTCCATAGTGAATTTGCGATATTAGAAGTTAGTCAAGGAGATCATGGTTTATGTAATTCCTAGACCCCAGTTACCCAGAGTTGGTGCATTATTTTAATACATTGGCATGGTTACAAGGAATCAAGTCCCGAATGATCGATCAATTTAGCTGTCTTGGAAAATAGATTACATACATGAATGTTACATGACACTTTATAACAAAAAAACATAAATAATACTTTATGAACTCCATTATTCCCTTGGCTTAACCTTGCATATAAATCAAAATACACTTCTTGGAATCCTGGGAAAAATACAACATAGAGGGGGTGAGCTCAGATGCTCAGTAAGGAAACAATATAGTAGAAACTTTCATAAATAAGCATAATCTTTTAAGGCAATGTATAACTAAAATAAAAGCCTTTTAAATGTGAACTTCAGCATAATATGGATAAAATAAAATGAAATAATTCCATTTACTTATTCACATGGATATTCTACTAGTTTAATAATCACATGAAATATCAATAACAACTTTCATAACGATGGAATGCATAATGCCAGACTATCATAACCACATATCCAAGGCCTCGTCCCAAGACTAAAAATACGATTTTGTCAGGGTCTCGTGCCAAGACACTAGTTTGTCTCATGAGACCTACCAATGCATTGAGGAGCTATAGCAGGCTCCACCCGTCACTTATTAAGTCCAATGCATACCTAATATGAATAGGTTTAAACATAACACAGACATTCATAGTAAAACTAGCATACGAAATGTCAATACTTTCTCCATAAACCATTAATGGTATAAAAATAAAACATCCACAATCAAACATTTCACAAAACCTTCAATACCATATGGAAGATTTGTATCACAATAAATCAACTTCAAAACAAGTTTAAAATCCTTTAAAGGATTTTGACATTGATGAAAATGATTTGTAAAACTCTTTGAGAGAAATACCCCATTTTCATGAAAACATTTAAAAGTCACACAATTTGGAAAATAAGTTATTTAAAGGCATTTATGAATCAAATTGTCCCATACCACTTTGAATCTTTTGAAAGGAATTAACATTTTAAAAACATTCATGTCCATATAAATAAATACTTAAAAAATAATTTGAAGAGATGGTCATTAATGACAATGATTTAGAAGAATAAATATTTAGAACATTTGAAATGATGTTTTAGTAAAAATTCCCTTAAATTAATCCCTTCGAGAACTCTTTCATAAATAAGGAACATTGATAATAAATATGTCCCAGTAGATACTTACACAAAACAACCTCGGATAATAATGAGATTGTGAAATTAACCCATACCAATTTGGTAACATACGAAATATAAACCCCATCAAAGAAGTATCATACAATGAATATGTAAATAAACATATATTAAAGTGTATTATACGAGGAATACAATTATGGTCAGTACATACACCACACAAAAGTTATTAGTGGCAATATGGCATGAATCTCATGGGAATAAGGAGTGAGATGAAAACCCCTTACCTTGCACTTTCCTTTAGACGAGGGTACATTTATCCTACTGTATGAAGAATATAGTATGTTATTAAATTATACCAGAATCATATTAATATTTATGATATCATAAATTATTCATTTATGACTTTATACTACCCATTTAAATATAATTTCCAAGTTATATTAATATTTTGGGTAATAATCACTTTCTTTATCGTACGTGTCTTAACTTGTTATTATTCATTGTATCACATAGATCATGATTTAAATACTTCCAAAATATAAAACATGATTTATTTATCATATATATTTAGAATATAAAAATTTATAATAGACTAATATATGAAATGGAAAACACGGTTTATGGAGACGGTAGTCCGTATGTACGCATAAACGTTGTTTCCGTTTTCATATAGTATTGAACAGAAGTAAGTGAATAAGATATATGTAAGTACATAGATAATTATATATACAAATATATATATCTCCAGTAGAATTATTATGTCATATATTACCTACTTATTAGTAATAAATTTCTTTATAATCGTCGATGAATGGTGAACTTGGAAATGAATCTCATCGCGTCGTGGAGACGGTAATCCGTACGTACGCGCGAGTGAAAATATCATTCTTTTGATATTAATATAATATATAATTGGATGGTATATAATATATACAGAATCATTATCATGTTATACACATCATTATTATACCCATCCAAATAATAATGTATTGAATACCAATTACACCACGACATGGAGATTGTAAGTCGTACGTACTCACGTATGGTGACATGTCATTCTAAGGGAGGATAGAATAATGAATTTGGTTATACCATAATTATAATAACATCACTGTATATAGAATATACCATAGTTATTATTTTATAATTGAATCAACAAAGAAAAAGGAAGTGGAATAAGAAACGAACTTGAAAGAGGGTGGTGAAATCATTACCTCTTCTTTAGGTTATTCCTTTTTATTTGATCAAAAGGGCTCCTTAGGTTGTCTTTCTGATCAAACTAAGGCCTCTAGGTTGAAGGGAGGATTGTTGAGAGGGTATTTTTCAGGGTTTGGCAGATCAAAATAACTTATATGGTGTGAATTATAGAGAAGGGGGAGTGCCCTTTTATAAGAGGGGTGAGGGGCACCTAATGAAAAACCTAAAATATTATTTTATAATAAATTTATATTTGGTTTATAATGGCTCCAAAGTTTATTATTTAAAGTATAAGGTGGGGATAGGTGGAAAAAAACTCAACCAATAGGTTTTAGACAAGTTTAGGTTACCATTTTAACCTTATCATTTAGATTTATCTCTAAGTTAAATAATTTAACTTTTATTGTGTGTTCTTGTATTCTTACACTATATGGTTAATAAACGTACAATATAATTCCAATCAAATCCCAATTGGTTAATTAATGTAATATATATTATTATATAAGTCTTTTGGCCGATCCTTAGATTTTTAGGACCATTATATCAATTAATAATATAATATTTGTTTTAATAACTATTTTATGTCAATTTTGAGACTATCTGGTATTTGTTTTTTGATATAATAATAAAAACATTATTACTTCAAAAAAAATTCATTGAATCAATCCTAACATGCCATATGAACCTATAAAATTCCTTTATTTCATAAAAAATTTGAAATTATATTTATTTTAATATTTATAATACCATTTATTTGATTCTTTCATGAATAAGGTAATTACTGCATCATCATTATGTCACAAATAAATTTATTTAATCACTGTCTAAAAATTATAAATAAAATACCATGATGTAGGAAATATTTTTATATTTATAATGAATATTTATAATCTAATATATCTTATGTAAAACCCTAAATTAAAAATGTTTTAGTTATTAAACTTTGATTTTAACTCTTTTAACTCTTCTTTGAATTAAATAATAATAAATGTCGTAATCTAATCCAGCTGGACCTAAATGATAATATTCTATTCCTAAGGTTGTTTTCGGTCGAGATAAACTTGACCAATAAAATTAGGACATGTGTGAGGGTAATATTAATATCATTTTTACCCTTAATAACCCTATTTACTTTTAACTGTGGTAAATAAAAGTAAAAAGTTACTATTCACCAAAAAATATTTTCATCTCATTGAACCAAAATTTTCTCCTTGATATTAACCTTGTCTCTCAGATTTTTTAAATTCAACTCAAAGAAGTAGTAAAATTATGGTTTAGGTGAATTTTTAAATTCTCCTAGGAGGTGGGTAAAAGACAGTGAAAATTTCAACAAAATTTTTTTATATCTAAAATTATTATAAAATGACTCCAATGAATTAAAATGATCTTATAAATATATTATTTATCTATTTTGACATAAATTAATTTACATAAAATAAATAATTATTTAAATAAAAATATCGGTTTTAACCAATAACTCAGTGTTTTTCACTATACATAAAAAATTGATGTTTCTCAGAAAAATACCAAAAATTAGGCCTAAGCTATATCTGATATTACAAATTAAAAAATGATGTCTATTTTACCAAATTCAAAAAGTATAATTTGCATTAATTACTTTAAATTAATTCCCGTTGTCAAAACAAAAAGCGTGTTTTTAAGAAATAATAACTATCAAAAGATTGACACTTACTTATGTCCAGTTTAAATGTAACATTGTGTCCAATGACCAAAATTGTGTTAAATGATAAAAATATATTGTTAATATACATTAAAACCACTCAAATTCATAATTTATCACTATTAATTATTTCGATTAAAAAAGTTGTTTTTAATTAAAATTTTGTAATTTTCACTGTTCATAAAAAAATGAAAGTTATCCGAAAAGTACCAAAATTTCACCTAAGCTAATTTGGATATTCAGAATCCAAAAATAAAGTTAATTTTGAAATAAAAAATGTATAAAATTTAAAAAAGTGGGTATTACTATTCTTAATGGCTAGAATGATTTGTTGTGGTGTGTTTGAACTCGAAGTTGCGTATAACACACACTATTGTATTATTCAAAGAGAAGCGTACCATGAAAGATTAGGGTGTTACATTCTCCCCTCCTAAAATAAATTGTGTCCTCTAAATTTATGCTCAGTATTGGAAACTTGGGGTTGACATTTGAAAATATCATAGTTGAAATCCCACATCGAAAAATGGATTAATGAGGCCTCTATTTAAAATAAAGAGTGGTAAGAATGAAGGTTACCGAAAATAACACATACTAGGGTTCCATGTAAGAAAATATGGATATGGAAGAGAAATCTAACCATCAATATCTGATGGAGAGTGGTAGAGAACATGGCTATGAAAAGGCCAACAATCCCAAATCCATAAATTTGTGATGATCTACGGTATCATCTAGGAAAAAATTTTTGTTCTATGTTACTTTCTTAATGTTGAGAAATTTATTTATAAGATTGGATAAATCATAAGTAGATATAATTATTTTATAATTAGAATTCTATTCATCAATAAATTTCTACCACAAACTCATCTTTCACTGCAAAACATAACACAACTCAAAAATACTCTATTTATCTGAATCGTATAGGGTTCCAAATATAATGAATGTATAATTCACATATTAGACCCATTAAAAAAGGAAACTACATTATACAATACAGGGACTTCACGTAGACCAGTGGTAGGCGATAAATCCTAATTGTACTATGGGTGTGGGTTTGATTCCCGCATCTTTGTCCGATGCGACGGGTTGTCGCACGGTCTGCGTGTTGTCCTTTTATAAAAATCCAAAAATAACCTTTTAAACATAATCCATTACAACCTTAAGACATATCCAAAATACTTCTGTAAACTCTCAGTCCAATTTTTATATGAAAGGCAATGATAATGCAGATCCTTTTTACCCAATATTAGCATGTGAATACCTTCATCATGTATTCTTATAAAACAATGAAACATCCTGAATTACCATAAATCCTTATTGATTACATTCATTCTCCCTTATTCCTTATATAATACTGGATATACTTCATCCATCTAAAAATGTTGTAAACTTAAAAAATGATAGAATATATAAATCATTAATCAGTTTCAATGAAGTCAAGAATATCCAGTATAATTTACCCAAATCAACCATTTCTTATTCCCAAATCAGTACCTCAATATTAGGACTATATTAAGGTTTATCGTTCCATCAACCATGTAATTTCCAAAAAGTTTAACTCACTATAGAGTAAATTTTCTTAGTACCATAAAATCCCAAATCCTCAATGAAATAGTAATGCAGTACAATCCTTATTTATTTCTAGAACATCATTGATACAACCCTTAAATGAAATAATTCCAAAATAACAACATAAGAACACTAGTCATTCATCTTCATTTGTGGTAGTAGCATAACTTGATTATTATCCAATAAAATCATTTGCGACATAGTCTGATGACTAGGACATTGGTTCGCGTAGTGTCCAAACACTTTTCAGATGAAGAATTGTACACTTGAAACCTTTTTCTTACCCTTGTAGTCACGTATTTGGTGTCCTTTTTCTCCTCACTTATAACATACTCCCATTCCCTTCAAGAATTTTCTAAGGTGATTCTTTCCACAGTTATCACATATGCGAAAATTCTTCTTTAACTTCTTCCCTTTATCTGTCCTTCTCTCTACCATCCTTTCCTTCTCTGGCTTCCCTTCAAAGCCATATGACTCTAAGAATTATTTACTTATCTTATCAACACATGATACTATTTCTTAATATAATGATAATACGTGGGAGACTATTTCCCTTATAAATTATGGATTAGGTCTTTGAAAGATATGATCCTTCTTACTCTTTGGATCATATGTATTACAGGAGTTCACATTCCTTCTTCTGGGCACAATTTCTATACAATGGCATACACAAGGTCAGTTAATGAATTGCAATGAAAAATTCCAAACTTGTAAAATAACTAACGTAAATTTAACCAATTATGGATATAATCCATAATCATAAAAATGTTTTCTTCGAGTAGGTATATACATATAATCCCTTCATAATGGTTTGTAATGAAACTGAGAATTATCCTAAGAATATCCACTGGGAGTGTCGTAACCAAGAGTGCAGCAAGGCCTGTTGTCGTGTACCTGTTCCCATTCAAGTCTAGCTCCAAGAGGTGTTTTCAAGTTTTACCGCAAGGTACATCTATGCCAGAGCCACCTTTACCTTCTTGTATCCAGACAAGGATGTATTCCTCATGAAACTCACAAAAACTCTACAATACCAAAATTCTAGGAAGGTCTTCTATATTAATCCTCAAAATCTATCTTATGGATATGTGCTCTAATCAGAGTATATCTAAATCTAGTTTCCAAGGTTATTTCTAAACTTCCTATGATATCAACTGTAATGCCCTGACCCCAGTTACCCAGAGTCGGTGCATTATTTTAATACATTGGAAGGTTTACAAGGAATAAAGTCCCGAAGGACCGATCATTTTAGCAGTCTTGAAAAACTGATTACATAAATGAATGTTACATTACACTTTATAAAAAAACATCATAAATAATCCTTTATGAATTACATTATTCCCTTGGTTTAACCCTACATATTAATCACAATACTCTTCTTGGAATCCTGGGAAAAATTAAACATAGAAAGGGGTGAGATCAGATGCTCAGTAAGGATAACAATATAGTGTAAACTTTCATAAATAAGTATAAACATTTAAGGCAATGTATAACTAAAATAAAAGCCTTTTAAAATTGAACTTCAGTATAATATGGCAAAAATAAAATGAAATAATTCCATTTACTTATTCAAATGGATATTCTACTAGTCGAATAATCACATGCAATATCAATAACCACTTTTATAACGATGGAATGCATAATCCTAGACTATCATAACCACGTAGCCAAGGCATCGTGCCAAGAATAAAAATAAGATTTTTTCAAGGCCTCGTTCAAAGACACTAGTTTGTCTCATGAGACCTACCGATGCATAAAGGAGCTGTAGCAGGCTCCACCTGTCACTTATTAAGTCCAATGCATTCCTCATATGAATAGGTTTAAACATAACACAAACATTCATAGTAAAACTAGAATAAGAAATGTCAATACTTTCTCTATAAACCATGAATGGTATAAAAATAACACATCCACAATCAAACATTTCACAAAATCTTCAATACCATATTTAAGATTTGTATCATAATAAATCAACTTCAAAACAAGTTTAAAATCCATTAAAGGATTTGTACTTTGATGAAAATGATTTGTAAAACTCTTTGAGAGAAATATCCCTTTTTCATGAAAACATTTAAAAGTCACAAAATTTGGAAAAGAAGTCATTTAAAGAAGTTTTTTAATCAAAGTGTCCCATAAAAATTTGAAACTTTTGAAAGGAATTAAAATTTTAAAAACATTCATGTCCATATAAATAAATCCTTAAAAAACAATTTGAAGACATGGACATTAATGAGAAAGATTTAGAAGAATAAATATTTAAAACATTTGAAATGATGTTTTAGTAAAAAGTACCTTAAATGAATCCCTTTGAAAACTCTTTCATAAAACATGAACATGGATAATAAATATGTCCTAGTAGATACATACACAAAACAACATCAGATAATAATGAGATTGTGAAATTAGCCCTTACACATTTGGTAACATATGAAACATACACCCCATCAAAGAAGTATCATACAATGAAAATTTAAATACACATATATCAAAGTGTATTACACAAGGAATACAATTATGTGCAGTACATAAACCACACAAAAGGTAATAGTGGCAATATGGCATGAATCTCACGGGAATAAGGAGTAAGATGAAAACCCCTTACCTTGCACATTCCATTAGTCGAGGGTACGTTTAGCCTCTTGTATGAAGACTACAGTATGTTATTAAATTAAATCAGAACAATATTAATATTTATGATCTCATAAATTATTCATTTATGACTTTATACTACAAATTTAATAATAATTTCCTTGTTATATTGATATTTTGGGTAATAATCGCTTTCTTTATCTTAGGTGTTTTAACTTGTTACTCTTGATTGTATCACTTAGATCAAGATTTAAATAATTCCAAAATATAAAACATGATTTATTTATCATATATATTTAGAATATAAAAATTTATTATATACGTATATATGAAATGGAAAACACCATTTATGGGGACAGTAGTCCGTACGTACGCATAAACGATGTTTCCGTTTTCATATAGTATTGAACGGAAGTAAGTGAATAAGATATATGTAAGTATATAAATACTTATATATATATATATCAAGTAGAATTATTATGTCATATATTAAATACTTATTTGTAATATATATTTTTATAATCGTCGATGAATGGTGAACTTGGAAATGAATCTCATCGCGTCGTGGAGAGGGTAATCCGTACGTACGCACAAGCGAAAATATCATTATTTTGATATTAATATAATATATAATTGGATGGTATATAATATATATATAATCCTTATCATTTTATACACTTAATTATTATACCCATCCAAATAATAATGTATTGAATTACAATTACACCACGACGTGGAGACGGTAAGTCGTACGTACGCACGTATGGTGACATGTCATTAAAAGGGTGGATAGAATAATGAATTTGGTTGTACCATAATTATAATAACATAAAAGTATATATAATATACTAGAGTTATTATTTTATAATGGTAACAACAAAGAAAAATGAAGTGGAATAAGAAAGGAACTTGAAAGAGGGTGGTGAAATCATTACCTCTTCTTCGGGTTCTTCCTTTTGATTTGATCAAAAGGGCTCCTTAGGGTGGCTTTCTGATCAAACTAAGGCCTATTGGTTGAAGGGAGGATAGTTTAGAGGGTATTGTTTAGGGGTTGGAATAGCCAAATAGCTCAGAAGGTGTGAATTATAGAGAAGGGGGAGTCACCTTTTATAAGAGGGGTGAGGGGCACCTTAGGAAAAACTTAAAATATTATTTTATAATAAATTAATATTCAGTTTCTAATGGATCCATAGTTGATTATTTAATGTCTAAGGTGGGAATAGGTCAAAACCAACTGAACCAATAAGTTTTAGACAAGTTTAGGTTACCATTTTAAACTTATCATTTAGATTTCTCTCTAAGTTAAATAATTTTACTTTTACCGTGTCTTCTTGTATTCTAACACTATATGGTTAATAGGGATACTGTATAGTTCCAATCGAACCCCAATTGGTCAATTAATGTCATATATAGTATTATATAAGTCATTTGGATGATCCTTAGAGTTTTAAAACCATTATATCAATTAATAATATAATACTTGTTTTCAAAACTATTTTATGTCAATATTGACACTATTTGGATTTTTTTTGTTAATATAATAACAACATGATTACTTCAAAAAAATACATTGAATCAATACTAACATGTCATATTCACCTATCAAATTCTTGGATGTAATAAAAACATTGAAATTATATTTATTTTAATATTTATAATACCATTTATTTGATTCTTTCCGGAATAAGGTAATTACTGCATAATCATTGTGTCATAAATAAATAAATTTATTTAATGTATACAAATTATAAATAAAATACCATTATGTAGGAAATATTTTTATATTTCTAATGAATATTTATAACTGAATTTATCTTATGGAAAACCCTATATTAAAAATGTTTTAGTTATTAAACTTTGATTTTAACTCTTTTAACTCTTCTTTGAATTAAATAATAATAAAAGTCCCAATCTAATCCAAGTGGACCTAAAGGATAATATTTTATTCCTGAGGTTGTTTTTGGTCGACATAAACTTGTCTAATAGAATTAGGACATGTTTGAGGGTAATATTAATATCATTTTTACCCTTAATTACCCTATTTACTTTTAATCGTAATAAATAAAAGTAAAAAGTTACTATTCACCAAAAATTATTTTCATCTCATTGAACCACATTTTACTCCTTGATATTAACAGTGTCTCTCGAATTTTCTAAATTCCACTCACAGAAGCAGTAAAAATATGTTTTATGAGAATTTTCAAATTTTCCTAGGAGGTGGGTAAAAGACGGTGAAAAGTTCAATAAAATTTATATATATCTAAAATTATTGTAAACTGACTCCAATGAATTACAATGATCTTAAAAAATTATTATGTATCTATTTTGACATAAATTAATTTAAATAAAAATAATAATTATTTAAATTATAAAAAATCGGTTTTAACCAATAACTCAATGTTTTTCACTATTCATCAAAAATTGATGTTTCTCCGAAAAATACGAAAAATTCGGCCTAAGATATATTTGATATTATGAATTAAAAATGATGTCTATTTTACCAAATTCAAAACATATAATTTTCATTAATTACATTAAATTAATTCTCGTTGTTAAAAAAAATAGCGTGTTTTTAAGAAATAATAACTATGAAAAGATTGACACTTACTTATGTCCAGTTTAAATGTGAAATTATGTAAAATGACCAAAATTGTGTTAAGTGGTAAAACTTTATTCTAAATATAATTTAAAACCACTAAAATTTATAATTTATCACTATTAATTATTTTTATTAAAAAAGTTGTTATTAATTAAAATTTAGTAATTTTCACTGTTCATAAAAAATGAAAGTTATATGAAAAGTACCTAAATTTCTCCCTAATCTAATTTTGAAATTTAGAATCCAAAAATGATGTTCATTTTGAAAGATAAAATGTATAAAATTACAAAAATATGGTTTTACTATTCTTAACGGCTAGTATGATTGGCTATGGTGTGTTTGAACTCAAAGTTGCGTATAACACACACTATTGTATTACTCAAAGGGAAGCGTACCATGAAAGCTTGGGGTGTTATAGTTTATAAACACCCTAATATCCTTAAATAAATATTTTAGAGTGAAAAATGAACCATTGGCACTGAAGGTGGTTAAAATATCTATATTCTTTTGACATTGAGTTTACATACACCCCAAGGAAGTGTAATTTGGTTACAAATTTCTTTACCCAAGAAACAGATTCCCATGTGGTTCAAGATTCTATGAATAAGTTGTAGTTGATGGACCTATTTATGGAAATATATATGTATATTAAACAGTTCCATGTTAGAGAAACTTTTAATTATTAACAATTTATTATTCATATCTCTATTTGTTAAATAGGAAAAAACTGTCATATCCAAAGTGTATATCCTTGAATAATAGAGTAATTGTTATTTAGATGATTGCATAATAGTATATTAATGATGATTATATATTTTTTCATTACCTCAATAATGACATTGTTCCCACAAGAATATCTTCTAATCTGATGAGGGTCTCACACACCTAACAGTGGTTAATTCACTATGGACTAAATAAGATATACCATGTCATTAATATGAAATTTTGGTTGTCATGGATGTTGATATACATGAGACATTATGTCACATGGTACTCCACCACTCAACAGGTCAATGATGAGCTCTAGTTTCTCTATATACTTCTACAAAAACTACCCATTCATGCGGGGAAATTGGGAGAAATCAATATGGATATAATGATGGGGTTGTTGATGAAAAAATAAGCTAATGAAAATGTATATATGATCATGGATCAACTAAATATGTTGGCTCAATTCATACCTATTTGGTAGAATTTTTTAGTGTATGATAAGGGAATTATATATATTATGGAGACATTGTATTATATATGATCCATATAAGTATTGTTTTGGATTCATATAATAATTTTAATTTGGGTTTTTCTAGTGTTTGTAGAAATATCTTGGTATATAGTTGATTCTGAGTAGTACCTTTCAAAGGTAGACTGATGTATAGTCATATAATACTATTCTGATCTTAGAGGACATGGTTGGAGGATGTATTCTATATTTAGGTAGTTATTACATGAAATACATAGTAATTCCATGATATATATATATATATATTTATTATTATTTAATTAAAAATTATGTTGAATAACATTCTCTACATACAACACCAGACTAAAACATATCCATAATTCATTTTATGAAGAAAAACTATTAAGTATTAAAAGTGACCATTATGATATAGCCATTGAGTTAGTAGGTAAAAATATAAGTAAACTCATTATGAATAATATGTAACAATTTAAGTAAAGGTCACTTTTAAATGAATTTTTTAAATTATATTAGTATAGCGAAACAATAATAAGACCGTCTTCTTCTTAAAAAATTATTACTTCAAAAAATGACATATTATATTCTATGATTTTTTTCAAATATATATGTATATTATGGTTAAAATTATATTAAATATAATATTGATAAGAATAATATATGATCAACTATTTAATTATAAATTTATAGAGAAAATAATAATAAAATTTAAAATTTGAATTTTTTTTTTCATATAAGAATATTTTTTCCATTATAGTTTGTGTTCCAATTAAAATATTAAATACGTAAATGTTAAAATTTTAATTTTTTTTTTGTGAAATGATTTTTTTATAATAATTGTATTATATTATAATTAATTTGTTGGATTTTTTAAAGGATTGATTTTTTGGCGAATAATGAAAAATACTATTTTCCAAAATGTCATATATTTTATGGTAACATTATGATACAAAAATGGGCTAATATTTTTTAATCCATTTTACAAAACAAATATTTATTTAATAAGTAATATTGTTAATTTTAAAATTTTATGCTTAATATAAAAATACACATTTTATATTTTAAAAACAATGTTATATTTTTATAAAACATTATTTTTTGTGTTATACTTTATATAAATATTAAACTAGTTTTAGTTACATATAATAATTTAAGGCTATTGAATAGTTTTATAAATTTTTATTATAATATAAATATTATATAATAAAGATAATTATATTTTTAATAAAAAAATAAGTGGTTGAGGTTATAAATTGAGATATCATGGTGAAAGAAAACTTTTACAAAAGGTTAAATATTAGTGATAAAAGACCCAAAAAGTTAAAAACATGTATCAAATTGCATATATCATGATTTATTGACCATAAAAACCATTATCCATTTTATACCATTTTGGGAGCTACATGCTTTAAATAGTGCACCTCTAAACCCAAAAATATCACTCCTCTCACTTATAAAAGGATCTATAAACCACACCACTTCTCCTTACACAAAAAACTGCTTATGTTAACCAAAAACCTGATAAAATACCTCCACAAAAACATATATAAACTTATTATAGGATATTTCATCCTTACAAGACCACCCCTAAAATATTTAATTATATTTTCAAATGAGTTATTCTATAGAGTAAGGTAAAAATTCCTAAATCGCTTATTTTAATTTATATTTCTTTATTTCTTATTATGGTAGATAAATTAATATTATACCATATCAGGATAATAAAATTAGTTTCATTATTATAAATATTTTTTTATTATATTTATGTTCAAATCATTTTCTATCCATCTAATTTCCATAGAAAAATGAGAACGTCCTTTTTGTGTATGCAAATTCAACTTCCACAACCAAGGGAAAAATTTCATTTTTAATTAAAACATTCCATGTAATATTTAAATATAATATTTAATTGATAAATATTACATGTATAACATTATTAATATCCTAAAACGATAAATCAATTTATACCTTATTTTTTTCTAAGTAAAATTTAAATTTCATCCACATGTACAACCAGACTACCGCCTACATGGAACGATGCTTTTTGTTTTTCATTACCATTATAATTGGATGATACTATGAATTTATATAATTTATTAAAATTATATTTTAGGAATGAATAAGGTTTTACAACATTAAATAAGTATTATATTAACAACCCTATCCATTGTAAAAAAATATCATGCATGTTTCATGTAGACTACTACAACTATGGATAATGTTCATCAATTTTCACAACCGCATTCATAAATGAATATAGGAAGTATTTTATTATAAAATATGCTGATAATAATTTTAATAAAACTTATTTAAAATTATAAAATTATTTTAAAAAATAATTACCATTTAAAATTAATCCATCGATATTATAAAATTAAATTAAACAAGCTCGATATGGGTCTCATTATCTCCAATAATGATCGTATTTTATATTAAATGAGAATGAGAATTCATAAAAAAAATGAAAAAATGATTAAAATACATTTTATAATCAGTTAATGACTGACTTAGTATTAAATAATTGGGTTCTATGTATTTATTACAAAACATGTGTGAAAAATTGAATTTACTAACAATAGTTGATGAAAATAAACATTAAATAGCTAATGAGTTTATAATAATTGTTTATATGTATATATAATAAATGGATATATATATATATATGAATAATATTACTAAATATTATATTAATATTTTTATGTTTATTATATATTATTTTTAGTTTCAATTAAGGATGTTAAGAGTTAATGTAAGGGGTTTTTCTTCAATTTACATTCACATAGGCATGTTTTCATATTACAACCCTATTATTTTTTTGTATTGCACACACTACCAAATGGAATATATTTTATTTACTAATTATTATTCCATGTATTTTAAAAATTATATTTTGACCTTCTTTTATACTAATTTATTTACTTTAATATCAATCGGGTAAGGGTTTTTTCTTTTCTCGATTTTACAAGAGACATATACCATATTCACCAATAGTTTTTTTGTTGAATAAAATTTAAAATGGATTAATTTTATCATTCCATTCAGAAAATTAAATTTAATTAAACATACAAAAGTAATTAATTGTTTCAATATTTTTTTGATTCAATTATTACTAAATTATTAAGGTGTCTTCTTGACTCAACATCCATTCTTGAGTCATAATTATAAATAAATAGAAAAAGATTTGAAATATTGTTTAATTATATAATATTTCATATTATATTAACATTGATACTTATTTTCATGTCAATTATGTTTTTACATAAAAAAACATCTTTGATGTATTTTATTCCTTACAAAATTTGATGATGTTTAAAACTAAACCCATTATTTCAAAATAAACTCTTTCTCTTCCATGTCCATCATAATTATTCCTATAAATGTTATCACCTATAATTTTGAAATCAACATATCTATTATTTCTTTAGATCATTAAAAAAATTACCTCTTTTATAATGAATAATTTATCACTCTTTTTATGAAATGTATTTTAATAATATTTTTCTAATGGTGAAAAGTTTTTCCTTTTCTAGTCATATTTTTTATCTTCCACTCCAAATATCCTATAAAAAATCCTTAGGAATTTTTTAAGGATCCTTTATTGAGATTTATTCAAAATAATTTTTCAAAAATTATTCCATGTCAATCCCTTTACCTTTACATTCAAAAGTGACTCTTAATTTCATATTTTTTATGATAATGTTAATTTTTAAATACCTTTTTATAATTTTCAATTTTTATATATTATTTCTCTTTTATGAATATTAATCTTAATAAATAATAATTTACATATTTTAAAAAATATTTTCCCAATTAACATAATTATTATTTATTTTAAAAAATAAATGGGGGTATTTACAATTATCGTTTAATGTGATTTACCCCATTATTTGCATAAATTATTTTTTATAAATGTCAATATACTTAACGCTCTATATAGAACATGGTTGATGCATTATTTTTACACCATATACATTCTTTATCTAGATGAATTATGAAATGTACAACAATTTTTTTCATGACTCCTATCTCATTCCCTTGAGTTAGTAATTTTTTTAAAATGTTGATGATTTTCTTATTCAATTAGAACACATACATATGTATGTTTCTTATCAGATGGGTGGGTTCTTATATCCCTATACAATGAATTAGATGATGTTTTATATGTCATGATCTCCAAAAGGGTACAAAACTACTATCCCACTACCAAAAGGGTACACTATTTGTTTTTCCAAGCCCAAGAGTGTACATGGATTCTTAGACCAAGACCACAATGATATGGGAATAAGGTATAAATTAGTTAACAATATTGTTATGATTTAATGTTCATTCCCTTGTGTCATATTTCAATTTTATAATTCTTATGTTATGATAACATAGACACTATATATTTTATCATGTTTCTATACTAATATTCTATGGTATATGTTTAATATTATTTGACTATAGGCTATTCTATTTTGACCCATGGAAATAATTTTTTTTCTTTATTATCCAAAAATAAATTTTTTCAAATGATCTCGTTTTTTATTATGCATATTATATAACACATGAGATCATACTGGTGAGTTTTTCTACTATTATGAGTTTGACCTCACCCCTGCATATTTTTCCATCCCCCTTATTAGGAATATCAGTATAACTTAGGTTAAATTTAATAGGGGGTATAGGTAGTTTTGATATAGGATAAATGTTCAAATATATTATAAAATATGTTTCTTATGTTAGATATCCTAAAATTATGCAAAAAATAATTTCTATGACTGTGTGATTATTGTGATATGTAATGGTTAAATTAATTTAATATATATATGTTTATCTTGGTTCTTCTTAAATTGTATTAATGTTGGCATTTAAAGAATGTGATTTGAACAACAGGATACGAGTGAAGGTATAGAGAACCATAGTTGGTATCTGATAACTGTTTAGTTATTTTTTTGGGATTCATTTAGTTATTTTGGGGATTTGGATGAGATAAATTTAGTAAAATCCATAGGGACAAGTTTAAATATAGTATAACATTCTAAAATACTATTAAAATATAGTTATTTTGGTTTCCTATATATTAAATATCTTTCTAGATAAAATAATGTGGATGCATGGCCTTGTATAGATGTTCTAATGGGTTATAAATCAAAATGGTAGTTGAGTATTAACAATATCTTCACTTGGTGATTGAAAAAGATTCCAAAATACAAAATACGTTTTACGCATCCATGTGATATTCTTGGGATGTTAAAATTTCTACTTATGAACCATTATGAATGATTTATAGGTTATATAATGTTGTAATATATAACAAGTTAGGATAGAGAACCTACTAGAAATATGTCTATGGAAAACTAAGATTGAATTGAAGAATAAATATGTTGACCCATATATATGGTAATTTAATAGAAATTATCATAGCTTGTAATAAATTTTTTATAATAGACGAAATCACAACCTTGATTATCTATATTCATATGATTATTAACTATGATTTTACTTGATATGTTCATAATAAATTTGGGGTTTTTTATTTGGTTGGAAACAATACCATGAAAATAATTCTTTGAAATGTATGTTTCTAGAAACACCTAGGATTTATTTCAAGCTAACGATGAATATTTGAAAAAAAAATGTTTTATATTCTTAATTTATCTTAGTTATAAGGGGAAATATGAATTTATACTCTCACCCATTATATGAAGGTTGATATCACATTAAGAATTGTATCTCAAGTCATGTTCAACGTATTGATACCCTTAGTTTTTTTATTTATGAGTTATAATTAAATTTTAAATGATTTTTTAAAGGGGTATAATCTAATCCTTATATATTTTAGTTTATACATTCTTTTAGTTATATAATATGTTCAATATCACTCATTACATAAATTATGAACTAAAAATGATATAATTTATTTATACAAAATTTCACTTTTTAAAAAGTTACCATTATAATATAGTTTTTTAATTTGAATGTATAAATAGTGGAAAATGAACATTGAAAAATATTTATAATGAAAGCGAGGGGAGACTTTTAAATTAACTGATGAAATTCACTCATTATATATAAACAACTGATAAGATCATTTTATCCATAATAATTTAATGATTTTCTCCAATTTTCCTTTTTAATGTATTATGATTTTAAATTACAAATAACTATATATAATATGGTTAAATGATGATTACATATAATTTTAATTGAAAAAATAGAATAAAAATAATTTAATTAAAAATTGTTTGGAAAAAAGAATAAGTAAAATTAATACGTTAAATTGTTACTTTTATATAAAAACCAATTTTTATTTTACATTATTTTTTTTATTTGAATGTATGATTCATGAAATATATATTTTTATTATTTTTTAAAATATAGCTTCAATTTTGGATTCATCCAAAAAAATATTTGCTGAATAATATTTTTGGTATTGGTTTTTGAAAAATTATTTTTAGATGATTTCTCAAAAAAGAATGTTTTTGGAATTATTATGTCTTTTATAAAATTAATAATATATAACCATAGCTTAAAGGTTTATGAAATTTTTCTACTAATTTTATATTTATTTGTTAATTTAATATAAAACTAAATAATAATTATAATAAAATATTAAATTTTACATTTTTGATACTTCGTTATATTTTTCAAACAATATTTTTATTCATTAAAAATATTAATTTTATGTTAATTTTTTTTACTTTTATGAATTAATTGTTATTTAATGGTTTTCATATTATTAATTAGTATATTCAAATTATCTAATAAGGGTAATTTAAAATTTTCCTATCAAAATAAGATACCAAGGTTTAAAAATGAGTTACTATGGTAAAAATAACTATAGTAAAAGGTTAAATCTAGGGTTTAAACCCCCTATAATATATAAATAATAGGTATCCAAATGATTGTTAGGTGATATATTGACAACCAACCACACAAAATCCATTTTTTATTTTTCTTCAGAAACATCCCTTGAATATTGTTCCACTTACTACAAAATTTACACTACTCTAAATTAATAAAGGATCTCACCTCCACACAACTTCTCCTCACACCAAAATCCTTTTAGTTTAACAAAAAAACCTAAATACCTCAAAAATTATCCTTGAACATTCATATATGTTCTTGTATCTTTAAATTATCTTTCCACAATGACAAAATCCATTTGAAAATAGATTTATTCAAATTTGAATGCTAAAAATTCCCAAATGGATGTTTTAAACTTATATTTAATTAAATATTATTCTTCTACCTAAAATTATATTGAACCATTATAAAGAAACATAAGTATCAATATTATACATAATTAATATTATATTTATTTGAAAACTATTATCCATAAGTTCTCATCTGTTATAAAAATTAGAACAACTTTTATTCATTTGTTCAAACTACTACCTCTATGAAGAGTCATATTCCATTTTTCAAAACTCCAATCTATGGTAAGATAACATGGGTATTTAATGTATAAATAATATTTAAAAAAATTATTAATATAATGAAAATTTAAATCAATTTAAACATTCTTCCCTATTATGGGAAAAAAAATTATCCAGTGGGTACCCGCAGACTACCATCTTCATTAAATGATGAATTTCAAATTTCAACACCACTATAATACGTTTTTAAAAGAATTTATAAAATAAATTAATTTATTTTGACATGATTATGGTTTTGATGATATAAAATCGGAATTATGTTAATAACCTCATCCAACGGAAAATGAAATCATGAGACGTGTTACATGAGGAATTTCACCTCTGTTGGGGACATGCATCATTTTTTATCAAATCATTCATGGAATTTTGTTTGTGATGATTTCTATGGGGTGCACCATCACATCCTCAACATCATGTTCTCTTCATACTTTTAATTATTTCTCAAAATTCCTGCATTCCAAAGGAATGAAAAATTATTCACTCTCATCATTGATGTATTAACCTTCATCGAAATGGGATTATTGGATATTAGTTCCTCCTTCTAGGGATTCCTCCTGAGAATTCATTTCATAGTCTAGTAATACCTCATATTGTTAAGTATGTTCACATAACTCATTCATATTACATCTAATTTTGGACTCCAATCAGTTACACTACATCAGTCTGGACATTCGAAAGGGTCTTGAGAGGGTAATTACCGGTTTTCAGGGGAGTAGTCATGACAATTATCGTTGGAATGTCTATACACTGGGAACAATGAAAACCAGTATTCTTCCTCATAAGAGGGAAACCCATAGAGTCATATCAGGCACAAAACCTGGGGAATAGCTTTTTGATCACGTGGTATTTGAAGCCAAGGAATATCTTCCAAGGATTTACAATAAGAATCTCATTTTTATCATGGGCAAGAGTTATGAGTTAGGTTGGGAGATTAACATCTTCCGGTGATGGAGTGAGACTGATCAAAAAAATCCCATTATGGTGGATCAAGGAGATCATCACATGGAGGGAGCACCTACAAGGTTTACGAAGGTATAGAGTTGAATTCCAAATGGAGGCAGATCTGGGTGGTGTATCCCATGAAGGGAAGATTCCAAACCATGAAGGATGATATGGAAACCAAAAAAGGATGATCAGGGAGGAACATCCCAAGGAGGGGAGCACTAAATTTTACCATTAATATGTATTTAATCTTAATGATGTGTACTACATACCTTTCATAGAATGTAGGGATCAAACCCCAGGTAGCTCAAAAGGTGATGTGGGGCTTACATATAGTATTAACTCAAATGGGTGGCATGATCTAACCATGATATGATGGATGAGGTAAAAAATAGGATGAATTATTGATGTAGTACATGGAATAGAATAATTGGATAACATGTTGGGTGTTTTAGGGGGTGTTTTTCTTGAACCTTGTAGAGGCTGCATACACATCCCAGTTTGTTGCGAATCAAAGTTCACATAATTTGAGAAGGGGAGCATTGGGTCTTACTATGACAAACTAGAATTTAATAAAAGGATGTTACCTTCTTATAATTATTTAATATAGTGTTATTCATATAAAATAATATTATTAACATAATAAAAACATTATAAATTAAGAATGATTTAAATAAGAGGTATTTTAGAAGTTGAAGAACATATACTGAAGAAATAGTAACAGAACTATAGGAATTGTATTGTGAATCTTATTAATATTAAACAATAAAATAGAATAGTATACTCACAAATTAAGGTGTAAATAAAATTTATCCATTTTATAATTGAAAATATGATACAATTATATAAATGTAGCAGCAAATAATTTTTTAGCAATTCGTAATTATGTGTTGATATTTTTTAAAAAAAATTACAGTTTATTTTCAATTATAATTATTCTAAGGTTTTAAAAGAAAATTAAATCCCACTGAATGAATTAATAATTTAATATTTTTTTACCTTATCAGTATAAAATATTTTTATGAGATCTTAATTAATTTTTATATGGGTTACAAATTTTGTTTTAATTTTAAAATTGGTATTTTCCATGTAAATGAATATATTTATTAAAAATTAAATTTATCATATTTAGAAAATTATTTTAATAAAATGAAATTAATTTTTTATTTATATTTATTGAAAAATTATGGGGGATAATTTTGGAGATTTTTCTAAAATACATGTTTTTTGTGAATAATAAAATACGATAATTTACAGTAAAAGGTGAATACATGAATTATCGAGTCATAGATGATTTATGGCTAATGTTATCCCAAAATCTAGAACAGTCCATCATTATTTTAATATTTTTCTGATAATTCTCAAACTATTCATATTCTTAAGAAAAAATAATAAACTAATGAATATAATAATGAGAAAACACCCCTCTCCTCCCCTATAATACCACCCATCAACACCCCTTATCCCCACATAAATCAAGATTTGAGACTCGTCCAAATTATACTCAAAAGAATTCCTAAGATACTCACCCACATAAAAGAGTGTATTCTCTCATCATAATACCAAAAAATTAATCTAAAAAGGTTCTCAAGTGTGATAAATTATATAGTTAAAATCATCCTTATTTTCATTTAATTTATTTTCAATCTGTTTTCTTTTGTTATTTACTCATCACCCTCTACCATAAAAATGTTTTGATAAATATATTAGCATATATATACTATAATATTATTATTCTAACATAATAATCCATCTTAATTTTATTCTCCACAACTTGTGTAATAAAAATGAAATCATTGTCTATTATGTGTTAATTTATCACATTCATGGATGAAAATGTTTTCAATTTACATTCCTTCCTTCATGACTGAACATAAAAAAATTTATATAGTTAAACCATATTATAATATATATATATATATAATACTATTTAATGTTCAGGAACCATTATATATTCCTTATTCTAAATGATAAAACAAAACGAGTCTGTTGTGATGGAAAACTACAAAAACATACCTAAATGATTATCATTGACTAATTATCTAATGATTCATCCACATAACATATGAACAAACTATTTATAAGATAATTTAATAATATTTAATTTCATTAATATATAATATATTTAATTCTATACAAAATTATTATTTTACATTATTTTCCATATATTTATACAAGTAACCAGTCATGAAAACCAATGATATGAAAGCTCCGAAACGAAGAAATTTTATCTTATAAAAAAACTAAAGGACCATAAATTAAAATAGTAAAATTATAGAATAAAAATAAATGTATAAAAGGTTCATAATTTATTAATTAATTGATGTACTCTGATTATTCCTGACATTAAGATGAATTGTAGAACCGTTTTTGACATAAGGTAAATGTTCCTTTCTGAACCTCCATATTTTCATGGGGTAACATTTTCTCTCTCTTTACCTAATTTATTGATTTTTATTTTTGTGTAAATATTTTAAATTACATGTATATGATTCATGATCATGTATTTATATCATATCATCTTTCATTTACATGAAAATCCATTTTTTAAAAAGTATCCCTTTTCAATTCTTCCAAATAAGCAAGCCCGATTAAAGTGAACTTCCAAATTTCATCCCCATTTTCTAGTGCTCTCCATATTATATTTTAAGAAACCATAATTTTATGTAAATCACTAATTTAATCGTAAAAAAAATCAATTTTTATAGATATGGTTTTATGAATATAATTTTTTCTTTACCATTTAAAATATTCATTAATATTTTCCCTAACCTGCACAAAATTTTTTCATTTCTAAAGATTATTAAAAACTATTTTAAAACAATGTCACATCATTTTGAAAGAACATATAAATATATATGACTATTTTACCTTATTAATATCCATTTTTTATTTAAATATTTTATATAATGGACACTATTATGATACTCACTTAAGATATACATTTTTGACATGATTATTCTATCAAAATAATTCCATGGTTGACCCTTATATTTATGTTTGATTACTTATGTATGATTCTTCATGTGGAACACATGTTAATGAATATGTTATAATGGGTGAACCTAGATATTTCTCGAATTTATTGGTTACTTTCTAGTCTCATGAGATGTCATGTTGGGACGAGGTGTGAACTTGATTCCATTATGGGTCATTGTCCACCATGTCTTAGAAACTATCCTTGACTCAAGTTTATGTCATGTTATATATTTTTACCACATTCAATTTATGATGTGGTAATATTTTTTCATTTTATACATATTATTTTTTCTTTATGTTCATTCTTGTTCCATACCATTATGTCATCCTCTTATTCCTTCTAAACCACGAGCTACATTTTCTTCTTATGCTTATTCCCTTACATTGATTTTTGGATCCTCCATTTTTCTATATATTCTGAAGGTCATCCAATGATTTTATAAGGGATAAAAGTTTTTTTAAGCTCATTATAATGATTATATAACAGTTTTTTTGATTCTTGATGTTTAATTTTTTACTTAATCTCCATGACACTAGTCTTTATGATCCTTGGATTATAAATTTATTTTTGATATGAATAAAATTATGCAACAGTATGTTTAAAATCCTAGGGACTCTATAGTTGGTATAAGAGGAAATTTTTTGTTATTCTTGGGATTAAAATTTAAAATATCTAGAAAGAAACATATTTTTAAAACTATGTATAAGAAAAAATTGCTAAATTTATTAAACTATAAAGTAAACGATTTATAAAATAAGTATATCACTATTGAGATTATACAAGTGTAATTCGTTCTAGTGAAAATTTACAGAGGGGTAACAACTTTAACAAGGTATCCTAAACCCAGCTCAGGGTAACTTGTTATATGACAATAGGTCTTACTAGACCCCAATTTTAACACACATGGGAATATGAATTTATATATTTATAATACCTTTATGAATGAATATTTAAAGTTAAAAAAGTCATATAAGAGTATATTTTTGGATATAGATCTTTGATAACATATATTGAAGACTATGAATCCCATGTTGGGATATAATTTTCTATTACAGGATCATCCTTTTAATCTCAATATTTATTTTTTCCATTCTTATAATGTATGTATTGAAGCAACCTTATAAATTTTTTTTATTAGATAGTGGATGGAAATAGAATAAAAATTTCCATCAATAAATTTCATAGTAAATGTGATGATTTTCCAAATTAAATTCCAATTATTATGGGAATATGTGTCAAAACATTATGACATTACATGCTCAACTATCTCATGTTATGATTAATAACATCAATTGTGCATAATTCCATCTTTCTGAAAAAGAAATAGAATGTTTTCATTGAGTCATTCATTTGGAAAATCCCTCCCATGTTTAGTGCATCTTCTGATCCATTCCTCATAGAAAATAAGATTAACACCACTAAGAAGATATTATATATCCTCCCATATTCAAAAGAATAAAATATTCTGATGGTAGTGTAACATCCCAGGTAAATAAAGAATAATACATATTTCATATTTATTAATATTTGTGAATTAAACATTAATTTTACTTTAAAGGAGTTTCTATGTTCGATAGCATACCCGATACGCAACAACATGCTTCTTTGGAATCTTACATTGCACACTAATAATATAATATTATTATTTTAAATAGTAGTTAACTCCTACCCATTTTATTGGTGGGAATTAAAAAAACTAACTACAATATTAATATACATGGTTTTTAAATGTATTTAATTTATCCAATAAAAAGTTAGAGGCTTAAAATATGAATGAATCTAATTTTAAGCCTAATTTACATTAAAAGGACAATATACAGCCTTTTAATGTAGAACCCCCTTAAAATATATTTTTGGTCACATTAATAAATTATAATTGACCAAATCAAATCCTTCTTTATATTGGGGACATCAAATTTTACTTTGGGTAATTTTTGGGTATTTTTCTGATAAAGTTCATTTTTAATGAATAATGAAAAATATTGTATTCTAATTCAAAAATGTCATTTAATATAATTTATTTATATGGCTAGATTATCTTTTTAGTTGGTTTTAAAGTGAAATTAAAATATATTTTTACCATTTAATCCAATTTTGGTCATTGGAATTAATTTCACATTGCAATTGGACATAAACGAGTATCAATCTTTTGATAGTTATTGTTTTTTCAAAACATGCAACTTGTTTTGATAATGAGAATTAATTTTAAAATTAATTAATTCCACTTCTATTTTTTTAATTTGGAACAATAGACATCATTTTGGAATTCGGGATATCAAATATAGCTTAGGCTGAATTTTGGGTATTTTTCTGAAAAACTTCAATTTTTGATGAACAGTGAAACCACTTAATGGTAGTTAAAAAAACTGATTTTTTCACTTAAATGAAATTTTCCCACTTCTATGAATTGAATTTAAAAAATATGATATACATGGTTGTTATCAAGAAGTAAAATGTGGTTCATTAAGATGATAATAATTTTCGATGAATAGTAACTTTTGACTTTTATTTACCGCGGTTAAAGATAAATACGGTAATTCAAGGTTAAAAGAATATTATAATAATTTAAAATTACATTAACACTTGTCATAACCTTATTGGATGAGTAGTGGCCGACCATGGGCAGCTTTGGGTCTATTTTGGGACCCCATGGAGCCACTTATGAAAGATAATGACACTTTAGATTAATTAATTTAATTTAAAGACCAAATTGACATTAAAAAAATCTTTTAGTAATTAATTTTAATATGGTGTTATATAAGACATAATTTCGACTATAAATATTCATTGGAAAGATAACAATATTTCCTAAATAATGGTAGTATATTTATAATTTCTAAACAACAAATAAATTAAATTATTTATGACATAATAATGATCCAATATTTACCTCATTAATAAATCATTTAAATAAATACGATTATAATGATTTCAATATTCTCCAAACCATGTCCAATTCTGATTGGATGATTTTATTTCCACCATGAATCATCTTATATTCTACTATAATGATTTTTGGTCCCTTATAAACTGAATATCATTATATCATAAAATAATATTTTCACATTTTCCAAAAGAGCCCATCCTCTCCCTTATAAAAAGATACCACTTCTGTCCAATTCATCACACCTCTAAAGCCATTTGGCTATCCCAACCTCTGCCCAATTAAGCTCCCTACATCCCTCTCCTCTTACTAGAAGCCTTATCTTAGGCAGAAGGCACTTCAAGATGGCCTTTTGGTTCAAACCAAAGGAAGTTACACAAATTAATGGTAATAGTTTCTCTTAAATTGTTTTCTTTTATTTTACTTCACCAACCCTAAACTCTTTTTATTCCATTCTTTTGTAACAAAAAAATTATCGATAATATACTATGATTTTTCTATGAGATGGATTCTAACTACACTTACACACACCTCTATTTAATGGACGAAGAACATAATGTTTCTGTGGATGGAAAACTAACGCCTCACGAAACGATGATTGTTCAATTACATCTTACCGCCTCTCATGGTGGACATTATGATGGAACTGAATTAATATATGATATATATTATGTTTATGATTTACTTATGCTTCTGTAATTCCCATTTATAGAACGCCTTTATGGTTTCCATAGTGGGTAAATACGATAATCTCATTTGAGGAAGTGCGGACTAGCGCCCCCTCAAAGTGATGTGATTCATTAATGCCTTAAAAGGGATGTATAATGGATGGAGTTAATGATATTATATAGGATATTATATTGTAATTATAATATTCCTATGAATCATTATGTCTTAATTCCATAAAAAACAGAAATAGAAATGAATGTTGTGTTCATGCGTACGTACGGCTTACCGTCTCCATGAATGATGCATTTCATTTCTTACCTCCAAATGTTATGTACTATCATAAATACATGTATATGATGGATATATATGATATATATGATATCTTAATCATTAATATAATTCTGGATACAATGGAATATTGACCACATGGAAAACTTGTAAATATATGGTGATCATTTTTTACTCAAGTAACAAATATCGACAAAGTGAACATTATTAACTTAAATGATTACATAATTCTTATAACATGGTAATAAGTGATATAAAAGGAATAATAAACTTGAAAATGGTTCTTAAGAAAGTAGAAATAAACTTTAGTTTATTATTCAGGATATTATATAACGATCGAGTCAAGTCGGACACAAGGTAAAAGACTTAGTCTCAATCTCCTTTCATTGAGGAATATTGTATTTTCATACACGATTATCTTTTATAAGCTGTATAAACAGATTTGACTTTTCATTTAATTCAAAGGGAACCTTTTAATATGATGTGTTTTACTAGACAACAAAATAAATGTTCTTTTTTACGTAAGTGGTGACAACGACCTTCCCGCCGCAACGAGTATTATTTGGTCTTTGGCTTCCTTAACAAGCCGTAATGTTTTTAAAAGGAAAAATAAATACCGTATACTCTTTTTTACGTATTTTGGTATTGAAAATGATTTTGAGAATGGATTTTTTATTTCAACATCTTGAAATGATATTTTATTATTTCAATGTGGTAATTTTATCTTTCTTTTATGCTTATGTCATGTGTTATGACCATGTTATGGTTCTTGTGAATTATTTATGTTTACGGGTGGTTCCGTGATAAACCTAGGGCGGGTGAGCCCGAGATAGCTCTCCAATGCATTGGGTAACGTGACGGAGGTAAACATGAATGTTTCTCCTAAGATATTTAGTGAATATACTGTGATGGGTATTCCAAAGTAACTCTCTATGTAGCTGTGATAGGTACAATGTAAGTATGATGTGGATGCTACAAGTTACCTTTATGATTTATGATTTTTATGTGTCTTTCATAAATCTTATGATTTCACAAGGTAAGTAAAAGATTTTATGTTTTGTATGTATTTTTTAATAAATGTTTTCATTCCTTGTTTTATAACCCTTAATGCGCCTTTTATGCTCATCCTAAGTTTTGAAATGTTTTCACATGACTTAAAGATGAATAGGGTCAAGGACGGGATCAAGGAAAAGTCTTGCTTTCCAAAACACAGAATTAGACATGATGTTTTTTAGAGTTTATATTTTATGAAAAAACGTAAATTGCGTATAAGTGTCTAATTTTTATTTGAAATGAAATGTAATTATTATGTCCTAATTCTCTAAAACTCTAAACCTGAAAAGATCCTCAATGTGAATTATTCATTTAATTCAATATTATGTAATGTTGAAGGCCGGGTCCATATAGTTGGTATCAGAGGCCAGTTTTGATAACTTTAGGAGTTTGGGTATTGTTAAATTAATATCCATAAAGTAATTTATGTTAATATTGGAAATCATATAGAATTTGCAGATTAGCATGTTGTTTATCCTAAGATATTTCATTGTCCAGAATGGTTTTCCGTAGAGGAAATAGGGAATCTATGTTGGGATGACATCAAGTGGAAGACAAACTTCCAATTTAGCAACCTGAGATGGTCAGAATCGAAATTGAACAGTTTTTTGCAGTGACGGCATAGTTGAAACAAGCGATAAACGGTGGTGGTATCCATGTACGAGATCAGCCAGATCAGCCACAGAAGAACATGTCAATAGTGGAGCATTTCATGAGGGAACATCCCCCATCATTCAGAGGATCATCTGACCCTATGCTAGCTGAAGGGTGGATTAAAGCACTGGAAAAGATTTTTTATGTCATGGGTTGTTCAGAACATCAAAAGGTTAGTCTTGCAGTTCACCATTTTGAAGGTGAATATGATCAGTGGTGGTTGATGGTGAAAAATATCAGGGATAGTGAGGATATTGATGCTCATGATTGGGATGAATTCAAAGTTATGTTTCTTGAGAAATATTTTCCTAAGGTGTTTCGTCTTAGTATGGTAAAACAATTCTTATAATTGAGGTAGGAGGATGACGCAGTGGTTGATTATGATGCAAAATTCACTCGACTGCCATGGTATGCTCCAAATTTCATATGAGATCTTGATAGTAAAATCAACCATTTTTACTCAGGATTAATGCCAAAGTATCTCAGGGATTTAGCTTCTCGTGAGTTCAAAAGTCATGAAAAACATGTTCATTGTGCGGAGAAGGTGGAAATGGAATTTGCTGATGATCATGTATTCATTGACAAACATCAAAATAAGAGGTCGAGAAGGATGTCAAAAGGGAAGAACTCTTCAAGAAAGTATTATGGTAAGAAAATTAAGTGTACATTTTGTGAAAATTGTGGTAAAAATCATGTTGGGGAATGTCTTTTGAATTCTAGTAATTGCTACTGATGTGAAAAAATGGGGCATAAGGCTCGTAGTTTCACTGAATAAAAACCAGGGTAATGTTAGGAAGAAATCTGATTTACAGTTAGTAAAATGTTATAAGTGCAATGAAATGGGTCATTATGAAAATGATTTTCCAACAAAGTACTCAACCGAAGGAAAGAAACCAGACTACAAGAATAAAGGGGTGGTGAAATATTTTTCAACTACTTCAGTAGATGTTGGGCCGTCAAATGAATTTTTATCAGGTACACTATTTGTTTGTTATGATTATGCCAATGTGTTGTTTGATTGAGGGTCTACACATTATTTCATTTCTGAGAAGTTTTCTAGTAAATTGGGAATACCAACCCATGATATGAATACTAAACTTACGGTAAAAACACCAGGAAAAAATGTTGAGACAAAATGAAAACAGAAGAACATTCCTGACCTTGTGTGCGGAATGAATCTACCTACAAACCTTATTGTTTTGCCTCTAGTAGATTTTTATGTTATATTGGGCATGGATTGGATTTTTTTTATCATGCTATGATTGACTGTAGATCTAAAGAGGTTTCTTTTCAGAATGATTATCAGTTTGTATACAAAAATGAACCCTTGTTGTTGATAACATATCAAGATGCTGAGAAACTAGTAAAATATGGAAATGAATGTTACCTTGAACATATTTTTGAAAACAAAGGAACTGTTCAGATTAATGATGTGCCAGTGGTAAATGAGTACCTTGATGTTTTTCTTGATGAGTTTCCTGGTATTATACCTGATTGGGAAGTTGAATTTACTATGGACTTAGTTTTCTGATGCTAATCCAATTTCAAAACCCCCTTATCGAATGGCTCAAATTGAAATTTTAGAGTTAAAGAATCAATTACAGGAGTTATTAGATAAAGGTTTCATTTGACCTAGCACATCACCATGGGGTGCTCCTGTCTTGTTTGTTAAAAAGAAAGATGGTTAAATGAGACTTTGCATTGATTATAGAGCATTTAATAACATCAATGTTAAGAATATGTATCCTTTTTCTCATATCGATTATTTGTTTGATCAGCTCTAGGGAGCACAGTATTTTTCAATGATTGACTTGAGGTTGGGGTACCATCAATTGAACGTAAAGGAAGCCGACGTTCCAAAGACCACGTTTTGTACTAGATATGGCCATTACGATTTGTTAGTTATGCCTTTTGGGTTAACCAATGCACCTACAGTATTCATGGATCTTATAAATAGAATTTTCCATGAGTTATTTGATAATTTTGTGGTTGTGTTCATTGATGATATTTTGGTTTATTCCAAAAGTAATCAGGAACATGAAAGTCATTTAAGGGTTTTCTTGCAAACCTTAAAAGAAAAGAATCTTTATTAGAAATTTAGAAAGTGTGATTATTGGTTAAAAAAAATTTCTTTCATTGGTCAAATTATTTCAAAAAATGGAATAACTGTTGATCATACTAAAACAAATATTGTTGAAGAATGGCCAAGACCCACAAATATAACCGAGATATATATTTTTCTTGGTTTGTCAAGTAATTATCGGAGGTTTGTTGAAAATTATGAATGGTTATCTAGTCCAATGACTAAGTTAACTCGAAATGGTGTTATGTTCATCTAGACAAAAGAATGTGATGATTGATTTAAGGAATTGAAAAGGAGATTGGTGAATGCTTAAGTTTAGGTACTACCTTCCAGAGATGGTGAGTTTGTTATCTATAGTGATGCTTCATTTAAAGGATTGGTTTGTTTCCTACTACAGAGTGATCAGGTAATTGCTTATGATTCACGTCAGTTGAAACCGCATGAGTAAAATTACCCTATACATGATTTGGAATTAGTTGCTGTTGTTTTTTCTTTAAAAATTAGGAGGTATCATTTGTATAGTGTGAAGTGTGAAATATAAAATGATCACAAAAGTATAAAGTATATATTCAATCAAAAATAATTGAACATGAGAAAGAGGAGATGGTTGGAATCAATCAAGGATTATGATTGCACGATCCTTTACCATTTGGGAAAAGAAAATAAAGTGGCTGATGCTTTGAGTCAAAAAAGTAATGCTTCATTAACCATTCTTTGTTTGGAACAAGATCCTTTGGTTTTTGATTTGATGAATTATGGAAAAGAAGTTGTTGGTGCAGGAAATTCTTATGTTTTGTTTCAGGTGTCAGTGAGATCATCTCTATCAGACAGAATAAAGCAAGTGTAGAAGGAAGATAGTGAGTTACAGAAAAAGGTAGAGTTGGTTAAGAAGGGAAAGTTTCCTGATTTTAACATTGATAATGATTGTGTTTTGATATTTGGAAAGATATTATGTGTGCCTAGTGATTCACAGTAACGAAATGATTTGTTATGTGAAGCTCATTGTTCTTCGTTTTCAGTTTATCCTGGAAGTACTATGATGTACAGAGATCTTCGGGAGTATTAATGGTGGGATGGAATGAAAATAGATATTGCTTATTTTACTTTGAAGTGTTTGACATGTCAGTAGGTTAAAGCAGAGTGACAGTTACCGAAAGGAATGCTTCAGACTCTACTGGTGCCAAAGTAGAAATGGGAAAATATATCCATGGACTTTGTTTTTGGATTACCAAAGACATATCAAGGTAATAATGTAATTTGGGTTATAGTTGACCGATTGACTAAATTTGCTCATTTACTTCCTATTTGAGATACTTTGTCTTTAGATCAACTTTCTCGGTTGTATGTTAAAGAGATAGTCAGGTTGCATGGAGTTCCCCTCTCCATTGTATCTGATTGTGATCCCAGGTTTACTTATAACTTTTGGAAAGGCATTCAAATGTCATTGGGTACTAAATTAAATTTTAGTACAGCTTTTCAACCCTCAATAAAATAGGAAATTAGAATAAACAATTCAGACATTGGAGGATATGATACGTTCCTGCTCAATGGATTATCAGGGATGTTGGGACCAACAACTTTCTTTGGTTGAATTTTCATATAATAACAGTTTTCATTCTAGTATACAGATGGCTCCATTTGAGGCATTATATGGAAATCATTGTCGAACTCCAGCTTTTTGGGATGAATTAGGTGAAAGGAAGCTAATGGGACCATAATTAGTAGAAGAGATGGCATAGAAAGTTTAGTTGATTCAGAAGTACATGAGAACAGATCAGAGCAGACAGAAAAGTTATGCAGATAACAGGAGGAAGGATCTTTCCTTTGAGGTGGGTGATCATGTCTTTCTCATAGTTTCTCCATGGGAAAGTGTGATGCGTTTTGGCAAGAAGGGAAAATTGAGTCCGAGGTTCATTGGACCTTATGAAATTCTAGAGAAAGGTGGATCAGTTGTGTACAGAGTGGCTATACCTCCAATATTATCCTAGGTACACAATGTTTTTCATGTTTCGATGTTGAGAAAGTATATGCCAGATCCATCTCTTATATTGAGCCAAGAGGTAGTTTAGTTGGAATAGAATCTCTCTTATGAAGAACAACCCGTTCAGATTCTTGACCGTAGAGAGAAAGTGTCGCGTAATAAGGTAATTCACCAGGTAAAGGTTTTGTGGAAGAACCATATGGTAGAAGATGCAATGTAGGAATCTGAAAATGCTATGAGGGATAAGTACCCCCACTTATTTTGATAAGTGAATAAAAATTGTGAGGATGGAATTCCCAAAAGGTGGGAAGGAAGTAACATCCCATGTAAATGAAGAATAAGACATATTTTATATTTGTTAACATTTTTGAATTAAATATTAATTTTACTTGAAAGGGGCTGTTATGTTTGATGGCGTACCCGATACGCAACAACAGGTTTCTTTGGAATCTTACGTTGCACACTAATAATATAATATTATTGTAAAGACCCGTAAATTTCAAGGATTTTTTTTTCTAAAATTCATTGGAATTTTACGAGTCCACAATTTTTGACGACACCTGATTCTATGGCCCGGTGCGCCCAGAATAATTTTTGAAAGTATTTTTAATCTTAAATTAACGTGCATCAGCAGTTTTACTGAAAAAGTGGAATAACTCTTATATGGATACTCAGATCAGAAATCTGAGGGCACCATTGCACTCAGGATGGCGGGTTTACCCTAGGCGTGACTTAAGTTTAGTCGGCGCGGGCCTCCTGTGAGAAATTCCAAAAATGGCATAACTGTAAATAAAATAATTAAGTAAATTATTTTATTTTTCTAATGCTTATAACTCACAAACGGTACCTCAGATTAAAAATCTGAGACCGCCGCTGAACATGTGAGGTCATGGTTAATTTAAGAAGAGAGTAACTTTGGTCTGTGCGGGGCACAAGAAAAGGATAGTTTTTTGCCGCAAATAAAATAATTAAGTGACAATTATTTTACTGTAAAATTCATAAATTCTAAATGGTAACTCAGATTGAAAATCCGAGAGTATCAATGGGTTCTTTGGGGATTGTTTTACTTATGCAGAGCCTAACCTCGACCGGCGTGGGTTGAGGGTGACTGATAAAAATATTTCGAACTTTTTTCAGTAACGTTCAGTAAACGTACGTGCGGGTTTTTCTATCTTTTGAACCGGTGCTTAGAATTGAAATCTGAGGGCACCGATGAACTCACAGGGCGTGTAATTGCTTAGGGGAACATTTACCGCAGTTGAATTTTAAGCGGGTAGGGAATTACTAATTGGTGATTAAGAATTAAATAAATAAAATTGGTGGTACAAAATTTTATTTATATATATGGTAGTTATTCCTTACAAAAGGGAGATAAGGATGAGACCCATAACCACAAACAACCCATGTGTCGTTAAATAAGAAGTGGGGACCACACGAGCCCCAAACTTTCATCTTCCCATAACCTCTCATAAACCCCCCTTAAACTGTAACACCCCGAGATTTTATGTGATATATTATTTTTAATATCTTTGATGTCTTCTATTATACACTTCACCAAGATTAGCTTGTACTATATGCAACACTGTATTAGCTTTCAGTATACGCAACACTATTCTTGGCTCATGTTACACACAATTTCAAGTTCGTTTTGTGGAAATTATTCTATGCAACATTAAGTATAGATTTTGTTTAATGTATAAATGATATAAGTTTTGATTATGTTATACGCAACACCAAACGGAGTTTTCACTACCCGCAGCCCTGACTTGGATTGCATTACACACAATCTAGACCTTCCTCGATAGCGTGTGTAGTACGCAATATCGAGTTTCACTAAACGAGATATTATTATAATATTATTATGAACTAGTCATTTTGAATAGTAATACCCAATTTTTGAAATTTTATAAATTTTATCTTTCAAAATGGACTTCATTTTTGGATTTGTAATATAGAAATTAGCCTAGGGTGAAATTTTGGAATTTTTCTGAAAACTTTCAATTTTTGATGAATAGTGAAAACTTTGGGTTTCTAATTAAAAACAGTCTTTTTATTTAATTAATTATTTATTTTATTTAAATATATTTTAGGTAAAAATTGATACATAATACCTATATAATATCAATGTAATTCATTTGAGTCATTTTATAAAAATTTGAGATATATAAAAATTTTATTGAACTTTTCACCGTCTTTTATCCACCTTCTATGAGAATTTGAAAATTTACATAAAACATAATTTTACCACTTCTGTGAGTGAAATTTTGAACATTCGAGAGTCACGGATAATATCAAGGATTAAATATGGTTCAATAAGATAAAAATAACTTTTGGTTAATTGTAACTTTTTACTTTTATTTCTCACGGTAAAAAGTAATTAGGGTAATTAAGGGTAAAAATGATATTATTATTCCATTAACACTTTTCCTAATTTTATTGGATAAGTTTAATTCAACCAAATACAACTTTAGGAATAAAATATCACCCTTTAGGTTCACTTGTATTAGATTAGGACACTTATTATTATTTTATTTAAAGAAGAGTTAAAATAGTTAAAATCAAAGTTTAATAACTAAAATATATTTAATAAATGGTTATACATAAGATAAATTCGACTATAAATATTAATTAGAAAGATAAAAATATTTCCTACATATTTTTATTTTATTTATAATTTTTAGATATTAAATATTGTAATTTATTTATGACACAATGATGATGCATTAATTACATTATTAATGAAATATTAACATAATTGATGTTATAAATACCAAAATAAATGTAATTGGAGACTTTTTATGAATTAAACTAATTTTCTCGGTTAATAGGACATGTTAGTATTGATTTAATTAACTTTTTTCAAACTAATAATGCTGTTATTATTTTCACAAAAATCAATTACCAGATAGTGTCAAAATTGACATAAAATAGTTTTTTAAAACAAATAATATATTATTAATTGTTATTATATTCCTAAAAATCTAAGGTTTGGCCAAATGACTTAGATAAGGTTATATATATTAATAATGAACCATTTGGGGTTCGTTTTTCTTGTTATAGTATGTTTATTAACCATATAGTGTAAGAAAACAAGACGACATGGTAAAAGTTAAATTATTTGACTTAGAGTTAAATGTAAATGATAAGGATAAAATAGAAACCAAAACTGGTATAAAACCTATTGGATGAGTGGATAGCGACCCATCCCAATATTATCTTCTAAATAAAACAATTTGGAGCTATTATAAACTGAATATGACATTATTATAAAATAATATTTTAAGTTTTTCCAAAGGTGCCCCTCTCCTCCCTTATAAAAAGGGCACCCCTTACCTCCTCTATTCACACCGTTTTGAGCCTTGATGCTCGGCCAAAACCTGCCCACTTTTCGTCTCCACTTCCCTAGCAACATTTGGGAGGTTCTGGTCTTCTCAAAAGACCAACTCTACTTCCATAAGAGGAAGTTTAAAGGAGGTGTGTCAAAGAATATGTAATCGCTTCTTCCGATTCTCTCACGTTTCTTTCTTCTTCTACTTCTTCTTCTTTAGTTGTCTCATTATAATGTAATAACATTAGTATTACATATATAATGATATGTAATTATAAATATGAAACAACCCTATTTCACCTTCTATCCATCCTACGGAAAACGAAATCACCACGCATGCGTACGTACGGAATACCGTCTCCACGCCGTGGTGTAATAAGTTTTTCCACCACCACCTTACTTGAATAGGTATAATGGTGTAAAGAATTACTATATATGATTATTATAAAATCATAATGATTCTTAGGTATTATTTAATCCTCTCCAATTCCATTCAATAAATATGGGAACGATATCATCACTCGTGCGTATGCACGGATTACTGTCTCCACGACGCGACAAGATTCATTCTCCATGTTAACCATTCAAGAATGATTATAAAGTATATATAATAAATAATAATGAAATATATGACATAATTAAGCTACTATATTTATTTATATATATGTATATATTTCATCTACTTAATTCCATTCAAGTCAATAAAGAATGGAAAACAGCGTTCATGCGTACGTACGGCCTACCGTCTCCTTGAACGGTGTATTTAATTTCATTCATATATCTATTATATATATATAATGAATATATATGATATATAAATAATTATTTACATTATTTAATTATGTAAATCATGATATAAGTGATAATAATATCAGGAACAACAAGTCCAAACACGTACGATAAATAAAACGATTTTACCCAAAATGCTGCTTTGACATGGAATTTACAAAAGAACGGGTAATATAAAGTCATAAGTGAACTATATATGATATAATAACAATGAATACGATTCTGTAATAAGTCAATGACATTATTTAAATCATTATCCAGGAGGTTTGGATACGTATGACGCATATCAGACATAAGGTAAGGGATAATTATTCCAATCTCGTTCTTATCTGAGATTGTTTATTCGTAAGTATTTACTGGGGTTATTGTTATCATCCATGTAAATGTTTTTTAATTGTGTTTTTATGTATGTTTAAAGTCATTTTTACCCATTTTTTACTTTTATCACATGTTATGATGGGAATATTTCTTTTTTTACCATATGAGGAACTTTTTGACATTTTGACAAATGTACGAGGAGAATATTTTTTTACGGAATAAACGGATTTTTACGGTTTCATAATGCTTTATTTTGATGAAGATTAATCTACAAGATTTCATGACTATTTTAAAAAAAATCCTTTTATTTTAAAAATGAATGGCATTTTTTGAAAAGAAAATGATTTTGAAGAAGAAAGGATATTTTCCTCAAGAATTCATTTCAAGTGTTTTATCATAACGAATTTCCATATAAGATGACATTATTTCATATGTGTATGTTTCAAGTATAATTTCCCTATGATTTACATGGTTTCACTTTTATTATGATGAAATGATATCCATTTTTTATTATGGATTATGTTATGATGGGATGATTTTTATGAAACCCATTTTATTCATTGGGTTATGATGAATGATTTATGTTTATGTTGTGGCACATGTAAGAATGATTTCAATCTGAGATGGGTGGGACCTATATCTCCCTCTAATGCATTGGGTAAAGATTTATATCTCATGATATATACATTGCTGGAAGGGTAAGTTAATCTGGTTCAGTGATAGAGGACTAGAATGAGGAGTGAAATCGATTCAGAAAGGGACTTTGTCCACTAAGATAGTCTTGGCAGAAATGCCTTGGCTACTATGGAAATTATATCATGTGCTTAATGGTTGCCACAATGAAATGTTTTATTCCCATGCTATTTTATCATGATTGATTTTAAATTATGATCTATGCCTTACGTACTACCATGTTTTATGTCATTTCTCAAGAATTTGATGTTTAAACATTATGTTCATGTTTTTAAGTTCAAATGTGTATGGTTTGTTTTATTTTTTCCATGCTTACCCTTAATTAGAATTTGAGTTCACCCTTTCTATGTTTTCTTTTCCCCAGGATATAGAGAAAGGTTTTAGGTAAAAAATGGGAAGATATTTATGTGAGATGTTGAATATCACTCACCAAGATTTGAATATTATGTTCCGAGTTTCCAAAGACACTAAATATTACATTCCTTCGGTGTTTTTTTATGTATTAAGTACTCCGCAAAAGTAATGTAATGTCCATGTATGTCATGATTTGGTTCTCTACAGTTGGTATCAGAGGAAAGGTTTAGTTAACCTTTGTAAACTAGGATTAAAATGCTTTAGTGAAATCTCTAGAGATATTTCTATGGTATGTCTAGGGATGTCTCTAAGGTTAGGTACAAGTATAGGTTATAGTCCAAGAATTATAATAATGATCATGAATAACCTAGGATTAAACCTATGATGTTAGAGATTGAAACTACTTCCCTTGATTATGTTGTATTCCTTTCATGATTTATGCCTCTCACACTATTCTTTTTGAATTTTATAAAATGGCTGGAGACCAGAAGATTCATGTTAATGGAGAATATGATGGAAAATGGAATGATATTATTCATGATCAAGAAAATGAAATGGGATTTGGAAGGAGAAACCTTTTTTATTATGCCTAATCAGAAATCTCATAATATGATCAATAATCTCAACATTGGTAAGTTTTTTGACTCAGTTAATAAGAGAAAGAAGGAGTTTTATGAAGATCATAGAAGAAAGAAAGTTCAATTTTCCTCAAGTGAATCATGTGGGAAGAGACATCGAGGAGAATGTTTCAAAGGAACTGGAAGATTCTTTGGTTGTGGAAAAGCGGGACACAAAGCCAGTAGTTGCAGAAGAACAGGATCAGTTAACACCATGGACAAGTATAATGGTATTGCTGAGACATCAACAATGGTTAACTATTTTAAAGGTTGAATGTACGGAAATTATGCAAACCAATTACATAAGGGAAAGAATTACAATATTAGGATTAAGAAGGTAGTGGAATGATTTACGTTTATCAACAGTTATGTTGTATAGGTAATAGTACTATGGAATAAAGACACATATTAGGACTGTTACACTATTGTTTTTTCAAAAGTATTTGAAAGTATATTTTGAATGGTACCGATGACCATGAAAGGTTATTCAGATATTTTTGGAAAGTAGATGATAAGTTCATAATGAAGGTATAAGGAGATAATGAGATTTTTGATAGTATTAAAGATCTCATGACTGATATAAGGACAAAGTCATTTCATGGTTTGAGTATATAGAAATTATGGGATTTTGGTATGTGGAAAGAGTTAACTTTTGACAGCATTCAGGTTTTCACTAAGGTTCAATGGGTATTCATTTTTCAAAAGAATGCATGATTAAGGAATTCGAATGTTTGGAATGTGAAAAACAAGAGATATCTTATGATATATGGTGGATAAATGATGGTATTTACATTCTTGGTAGAGGACCCCTCTATCAATATATTTTCTTATACTATGAGTCTGGGTAAGCCTAAAGATTGGAATAGATTAAGATAGACATCATATAGTATTATTTAAGGCTAGAAATTTTTTCGATATTATTGATGGAATGTTATAATAAGGTAGTTTTAGAAAAAGGACAACCTGCAGGACATGCGACAACTCATCGCGTCGGACAAGGCTGTGGGAATCGAACCCACAACCGAAGTGAGACTGGCGTTTATCGCCTACCACTGGCCTACTGGAAGTCCCTGGTTAGTGGAAACTAGTTTTATTATATTAAGAGGTATGATATATGATGTATAAGTCCATTTTAGGAACCATATACGATTAATCTCACTATAGATGGACTTATATATATTTAATAACTTTTTGTATCCTTTTGTTTGAGACAGATGGAATGACCTATCATTCTATCGCATGATCTGTTAACACTTCATGGAAGACAAATTCAACATCATTTTCTTAGGAGATGAAGTGGAAATTGTTCAAGGCCCAAACAACAGTATTATTGTACCAAAATCAAGTAAGTATTTCTTCTAATTCAACAATTCTTCAACTTTATGGAAATGATCTTGAAAACAAAAATTGTTGTCCTAGTGTCCTTATATCCGATGAATCAGATGGTACCTTAAATCATCACAAATTTATGGCTTTGTGATTGTTGGATTTTTCATAGACATGTCCTCTACCACTCTCCATCAGAAATTGATAGCTAGATTTTTCTTCCATATCAAAATTTCCAACTGTGTTCTCCAATGTGGAAACCTGACGATGAGTTAATCTAGGAAACCATTACATTTCATACATTACTTTTTAAAATTATGTTTTAGTATTCCTTTTACAATGTGGGTTTTTACAAATGAAACATTCAAGTAGTAAACTATTTATAACCCTGATGAATTTCGAGGGCGAAATTTATTTTAAGGGGGTTACAATATAACACCCTGAGATTTTATGAGATATATTATTTTCAATTTATTTGATGTATTCTATTATACAATACACCAATATTAGATTGTACTATACAGAACACTTTATTATCTTGCTGTATATGCAACACTATTCTTGGCTCATGTTACACACAATTTCATGTTCGTTTTGTGGAAATTATTCTACGCAACATTAAGTATAGATTTTTTATAATGTATAAATGAAATAAGTTTTGATTATGTTGTATGAAACACCAAACGGGGATTTCACTACACGCAGCCCTGACTTGGATTACATTACACGCAATAAAGACCTTCCTCGATAGCATGTGTAGTACGCAATACTGAGTTTCACTAAACGAGATATTATTATAAACTGGCTGTTATGAATAGTAATACCAACTTTTTTAAATATTATAAATTTTATAATTCAAAATGGACTTCATTTTTGGATTTGGAATATCGAAATTAGCCTAGGGTGAAATTTTGGTATTTTTCTGAAAACATTCAATTTTTGATGAATAGTGAAAACACTGGGTTACTATTTTAAAAACGATGTTTTATTTAAATAATTATTTATTTTATTTAAATTTATTCTAGGTAAAAATTGATACATAATACCTATATATGTTCAATGTAATTCATGTCAGTCATTTTATAATAATTTTAGATATATAAAAATTTTATTGAACTTATCACCATCTTTTACCCACCTCATAGGAGAATTTGAAAATTTACATAAAACATAATTTTACCGCTTCGGTGTGTGGAATTTAAAAAATACGAGAGACATGGTTAATATCAAGGATTAAAATGTGGTTCAAGAAGATAAAAATAATTTTTGGTGAATAGTAACTTTTTTACTTTTATTTACCACGGTAAAATGTAAATAGGGTAATTAAGGGTAAAAATGATATTATTAATACCCTAACACATTTCATTATTTTATTGGATAAGTGTAATTCGACCAAAAACAACCTTAGGAATAAATTATTACCCTCTAGTTCCACTTGGATTAGATTAGGACGTTTATTATTGTTTTATTTAAAGAAGAGTTAAAATAGTTAAAATCAAAGTTTAATAACTAAAATATTTTTAATAAAGGGTTATGCATAAGAAAAATTAAACTATAAAAATTCATTAGAAATATAAAACTATTTCCAACATAATTGTATTATATTTATAAATTTTAGACGTTATATAATTTATTTTATTTATGACACAATGATGATGCATTGATTACCTTATTAATGAAATATTAACATAATTGATGTTATAAAGAACCAAATAAATGTAATTTGAGACTTTTTATGAATTAAACTTATTTTATAGGTTAATATGACATGTTATTATTGATTTAATTAAGTTTTTTCAAACTAATCATGCTGTTATGATTTTCACAAAAATCAATTACCAAATAGTGACAAAATTGACATAAAATAGTTTTTTAAAACAAAAATTATATTATTAATTGTTATTATATTCCTAAAAATCTAAGGTTCAGAAAAATGACTTTGATAAGGTTATATATATTAATAATGAACCACTTTTGGTTCTTTTGGATGGTTATAGTATGTTTATTAACAATATTGTGTATGCAAACAAGAAGACACAGTAAAAGTTAAATTATTTAACTTAGAGTTAAATCTAAATGATAAGGTTAAAATAGTAACCTAAAATTCTCTAAAACCTATTATCTGATATTATTTAAACCCATCCTTACATTATCTTCAAAATAAATCAATTTTGAGCTATTATAAACCGAATATGACTTTATTATAAAATAATATTTTATGTTTTTTCAAAGGTGCCCCTCTCCTCCCTTATAAAAAGGGAACCCATTACCTCTTCTCTTCACACACTTTTGAGCCTTGAAGATCGCCCAAAACCTGACCATTTCTCTTCTCCACTTCCCTAGAAACATTATATAGGTTCTGGTCTTCTCAAAATACCATCTCTACTTCCTTAAGAGGAAGCTTAAAGGAGGTGCGTCGAAGAAGAGGTAATCTCTTCTTCCGATTCTCTCATGTTTCTTTCTTCTTCTACTTCTTCTTATTTAGTTATCTCATTATAATGTAATAACATAATTATTAATTATATAATTATATGTTATTATAAATTTGAATCAACCCTATTTCACCTTCTATCAATCCTATGGAAAATGAAATCAGCACGCCTGCGTACGTACGAAATACCGTCTCCACGCCGTTGTGTAATCAGTTTTTCCACCACCACCTTACTTGGATGGGTATAATGGTGTAAAGAATAACTATATATTATTATTATAACATAATAATGATTCTATGTTATTATATCATCCACTCCAATTTAATTCAATAAATATGGGAATGATACCATCGCTCGTGCATACGTACAGATTACCGTCTCCACGGCGCGATGAGATTAATTCTCCATGTTAACCATTGAAGAATGATTATAAAGTATATATAATGAATAATAATGAAATATATGACTTAATAAAGCTACTGGATTTATGTATATATATGTATATATGTCATCTACTTACTTCCATTCATGTCAATAAAGAAAGGAAAACATCGTTCATGCGTACGTACGACCTACCGTCTCCATGAACGGTGTATTTCATTTCATTCATCTATATTATATATATATATATATACTGGATATATATGATATATAAAAAATTATTTACATTCTGGAAGTAAGTAAATCATGATATTCTGTAATAAGTCAAAGACATTATTTAAATCACTATATAGGAGGTTCGGATACATATGAAGCATATCAGACCTAAGGTAAGGGATAATTATTCCAATCTCGTTCTTATCCGAGATTGTTTATTCTTAAGTATTTATTGGGGTTATTGTTATCATCCATGTAATTTTTTTGAAATGTGTTTTTATGTAGGTTTAAATTCCTTTTTACCCATTTTATATTTTTACCACATGTTATGAAAGGAATATTTCTTTTGTTTACCACATGAGGAACTTTTTGACTTTTCCAACAAATGTACGAGGAGAATGTTTTTTTTACGACATGAGCGGATTTTTACGGTTTCATAACGCTTTATTTTCATGAATATTACTCTATAATATTTCATGACTATTTTCAAAAAAATCCTTTTATTTTAAAATTGAATGGAATTTTGTGAAATGAAAATGAGTTTGAAGAAAAAAGTATATTTTACTCAAGAATTAAATTCATGTGTTTTATCATAACCAATTTCCATATAAGATGAAATTATTTCATATTTTTCGGTTTCAAGTATAATGACTCTATTATTTACATGGTTTCACATTTCTTATGATGAAATGATATCCATTTTTTATATGGATTATGTTATAATGGGATGATGTTTATAATAGCCATTTTATTCTTTGTGTTATGATGAATGATTTATGTTTATGTTGTAGCACACGTAAGAATGATTTCCTTATCAGATGGGTGGGACCTATATCTACCTCCAATGCATTGGGTAAAGATTTATATCACATGATATAGACATGGCTGGAATGGTAAGTTAATCCAGTTCAGTGATACATGACTGGAATGAGTAGTGAACTCGATTCAGAAAGGAACTTTGTCCACTAATATGGTCTTGATAGCAATGCCTTGGATACTTTGGAAATTATATCATGTTCATAAAGGTTTCCACAATGACAAGTTTTATTCCCATTCTATTTTATCATGATTGATGTTCAATTATGATCTATACCTTACGTACTGCCATGTTTTATGTCATTGCTCAAGAATTTGATGTTTAAACATTATGGTCATGTTTTTATGTTCAAATGTGTATGGTTGTTTTTATTTTTTCCAAGCATACCCTTATTGAGAGTTTGAGCTCACCCTTTATATGTTTTCCTTTCCCTAGGATATAAAGAAAGTTTTTAGGTAAAAAGATGGATGATATTTATTAGAGATGTTGAATATCTTTCACCAAGATTAGAAGATTATGTTTCGAGTTTCCAAAGACACTAAACAATTACGGTCCTTTGGGGTCTTTTTTGTTACATATTAAGTATTCAGAAAAAGTAATGTAATGTCCATATACGTCAAGATTTGGGTCTCTACAGTTGGTATCAGAGGAAATGTTTAGTTATCCTTTGGAAACTAGGATGTGAAAAATTTAGTGAAATCCCTAGAGATATTTCTAAGGTATGTCTAGGGATGTCTCTAAGGTTAGGTATAAGTATAGGTTATCGTCCGAGAATTATGATAATGATCATGAATAACCTAGGATTAAAATAATGATGTTAGAGATTGAAAGTACTCCCCTTGATTATGTTGTTTTCTTAGCATGATTTATGCCTCTTACACTATTCTTTTTGGGTTTTAGAAAATGGCTGGAAACCAGAAGATTCATGTTAATGGAGAATATGATGGACAATGGAATGATATTCTTCATGATCAATAAAATGAAATGGGATTTAGAAAGTGAAACATCGTTATTATGCCTAATCATCAATATCATAATATGATCAATAATCCCAAATTTGGTACGTTTCCTGACTCAGTTAATAAGATAAAGGAGTTTTATGATGATCATAGAGGAAAGAAAGTTCAATTTTCCACATGTGAATCATGTGGGAAGAGACATCATGGAGAATGTTTCAATGGAACAAGAAGATGCTTTGGTTTTGGAAAAGAAGGATACAATGCCAATAATTTCAAAGGAAAAGGATCAATTAACACCATGGACAAGGATAATGGTATTGCTAAGACATAAAAATGGTTAAATGTTTTAAATGTGGAATATACGGGCATTATGCAAACCAATTCCCTAAGGGAAAGTCTCCTGATGAGAATTATGTGTAGTATTTATGTTGATGATGATGAAGAGACTACAAATGATCTGTGAGATTAAAGAATTGTTCAATCTAGGTCAATGGTTTGAGAAGTTAGTGGAGTGATTTACGTTTATCAAGAGTTATGTTGTATAGACATTGCTATTATGGAATAAAGACACATATTAGGATTGTAACACTATTGTTTTTCCTAAATTATTTGAAAGTATATTTTGAATGGTACCGGTAACCATGACTGGTTATTCAGATATTTTTGGAAAGTAGATGATAAGATAATAATGAAGGGATAAGGAGATAATGAGATTTTTGATAGTATTAATGATCTCATGACTGATATAAGGACAAAGTTATATAATTGTTTGAGTATATAGAAATTTTGTAATTTTGGTATGTGGAAAGAGTTAACTTTTGACAGCATTCATGTTTTCACTAAGGTTCAATGGGTATTCATTTTTCAAAAGAATACATGATTAAGGCATTCGAATGTTTGGAATCTGAAAAACAAAAGATATATTATGATATATGGTGGATAAATGATGGTATTAACATGCTTGGTAGATGACCTCTATATCAATATTTTTCCCTATACTATGAGTTTGGGTAAAACTAAATATTGGAATAGATTACGTTAGACATCAGATAGTATTGTTTATGGCTAGAACTTTTTTCGATATTATTGATGGAATTTTATAATAATGTAGTTTTAGAAAAAGGACAACCTGCAGGACGGGCGACAACCCGTCATGTCGGACAAGGCTGTGGGAATTGAACCCACAACCGAAGTGCGACTGGCCTTTATCGCCTACCACTAGCCTACAGGAAGTCCTTGGTTAGTAGAAACTAGTTTTATTATATTAAGTGGTATGATATATGAAGTATATGTCCATTTTAGGAATCATATACGATTAATCTCACTATAGATGGACTTATGTATATTTAATAACTTTTTCTATCCTTTTGTTTGAGACAGATGGAATGACCTATCATTCTATCGCATGATCTTCTAACACTTCACGGTAGAAAAATTCAACTTCATTTCTTTAAGAGATGAAGTGGAAATTGTTCAAGGCACAAAAAATAGTAAGATTGTACCAAAATCTAGTAAGTATTTATTCTAATTCAACAATTCTTCATCTTTATGGAAATGATCTAGAAAACAAAAAATGTTGTCCTAGTGTCCTTATATCAGATGAATCAGATGGTACCTTAAATCATCACAAATTTATGGCTTTGTGATTGTTGGCTTTTTCATAGCCATGTCTTCTACCACTCTCCATCAGAACTTGATGGTTAGATTTTCATCCATATCCATATTTCCAACTATGTTCTCCTATGTGGAAACCTAGTGATGAGTTAATCTAGGTAACCGTTACATTTCATACTTTACTTTTTAAAATTTTGTTTTTGTATTCCTTTTACGATGTGGGTTTTTACAAATGAAACTTTCAAGTAGTAAACGATTTATAACCCCGACGAATTTCGAGGGCGAAATTCATTTTAAGGGGGTAGAATGTAACACCCCGAGATTTTATGAGATATATTATTTTTAATTTTTTTGATGTCTTCTAATATACACTTCACCAAGATTAGCTTGTACTATACGCAACACCATTTTAGCTTGCAGTATATGCAATACTATTCTTGGCTCGTGTTACACACAATTTCAAGTTCATTTTGTGGAAATTATTCTACGCAACATTAAGTATATATTATCTTTAATGTCTAAATGAAATAAATTTTTATTATTTTATACACAACAGAAAACAGAGCTTTCACTACATGTAGCCCTGACTTGGCTTAAATTACACGCAATCAAGACCTTCCTCAATAGCGTGTGTCGTACGCAATACCGAGTTTCACTAAACGAGATATTATTATAACATTCTTATGAAATAGCCAGTATGAATAGTAATAACCACTTTTTGAAATTTTATAAATTTTATCTTTCAAAATGGACTTCATTATTGGATTTGGAATATAGAAATTATCCTAGGGTGAAATTTTGGTATTTTTATGAAAACATTCAATTTTTGATGAATAGTGAAAACACTGTGTTACAATTTAAAAAACAACTTTTTATTTAAATAATTATTTATTTTATTTAAATTTATTTTAGGTCAAAATTGATACATAATACCTATATAAGTTCAATGAAATTAATTTGAGTCAAATTATAATAATTTTATATACATACAAATTTTATTGAACTTTTCACCGACTTTTACCCACCACTTAGGATAATATGAAGATTTACATAAATCATAATTTTTCCGCTTCTATGAATGTAACACCCCGAGCTTCCACGATACGCTTCTCATTCAATAATGCAATAGCTTCCATTGTACGCAACTTTGAGTTCTAACACACCGCGACTAATCAAAGTAGCCATTATGAATAGTAATACCCACTTTTGAAAATTATAGAAATTTTATATTTCAAAATGGACTTCATTTTTGTATTCGTAATATCGAAATTATCCTATTTTTAATTTTTTGTATTTTTCTGAGAACTTTCAATTTTTTATGAATAGTGAAAATTACATAAAACACCTTTTTTAATCAAAATAATTTATAGTGATAAATTATACTATTGGGTGGTTTTAAAGTATAATTAGAATATATTTTTACCATTTTATCCAATTGTGGTCATTATAATTAATTTCACTTTCAAATTGGACATAAACAATTGTCAATCTTTTAATATATATTGTTTCTTAAAAACACGCTATTTGTTGTGACAGTGGGAATTAATTAAAAAATTAATTAATGAAACTTATATGTTTTGAATTTTGTAAAATAGACATCATTTTTGAATTCGGAATATCAATTATAGCTTAGGGTGAAATTTTGGCATTGTTCTGAAAAACTTTAATTTTTGATGAATAGTGAAACCACTAAGTGGTAGTTAAAAAACTGATTTTTCATTTAAATGAAAAATTACCACTTCTGTGATTTTATTTTCAAAAATACGACACACATGGTTGTCATTATGAAGTAAAATATGGTTCAATGGTATTAAAATATTTTTTTTGGTGAATAGTAACTTTTAAGTTTAATTAATCGCGATTAAAGGTAATTAGTGAAATTTAAGGTAAAAATGATATTATAAAAATATGAAAATACCTTTACACTTGTCCTAATACTATTGGATTTTTCATGGCCTACCAAGACAATCCATGGGTCAACTTGGGGACCCCATGGAGCCACTTTGGTAGGAAAATGACAAAAATAACTTTTTATTTAAAGTTAAAATAAAAATGCCACAAACATAAGTTGTTTTACTAAAACAATTTTTAAATGGGGTTATAAAAGTCATATTTTTGACTATAAATATTCATTAGAAAGATAAAACGATTTAATACATCATGATATTTGTTATATAATTTTTATACATTAAATAAATTAAATTATTTATGACACCATGATGATGCATCGATTACCTCATTAATTAACGAATTTATTAAAATGGAAGGATAATGTAAAATCTAAGCATTAGACTTGTCCAAAGCCTATTGTATGAGAATATTTAGAACCCTTATCACCTTATCCTAGAATTATATAAGTTTGGGACCTTATGAATCCTAAATTCATTGTATAATAAAGTAACATTTCATTACTTTTCAAGAGTGCCCCTCCTCTCCACTTATAAAAGGCCCCCACCACTACCACCATATTCACACCATCAAAGCCTTTTGGCTCGGCCAAACTCTTCCAAAATACTCTCCCAACTTCCCTCACTTACTCCTATAAGCCTCACTTTGGGCATAATTCTTCCCAATAAATCCTTTGGCTCAATTCAAAAGAGTTACCCGATTTTAAGGTAATGTCTTCTCTTATGTTATTTTGTTTTATTTTGCTTATCCAACCCCTTAAACACTTTTTATTCATTTATTTTGTAACAACACAAGTATATACAATATAATAGGATGTTGTTATTATAAGTATTTGTTTTACACTTACACACACCTTCGTTTAATGGTTAAAGGACAGACTGTTTCTGTGGGTGGCGAAATACTGCCTCACGAAATGATGATTGTTCAATATTCTTTTAACACCTCTAATGGTGGCAATTTTGATGACAATAATTTCATATATGATATATATATTATGTTTATGTTTTACTTATTCTTCTTTATTTCTCATTTATGGCATATATATGATTTCCATTATGTGTAAACGTGATAATTTCATTTTAGGAAGTGCGGACTACCGCCCCCTCAAAGTGATTTGGATCGTTAATTCAATATGTGGGATGTATAGAGGATGGATTAAATGATATTGTATATGATATTATACTGGAATTATAATACATATTTATACTATTATGATTTCATTCCATTAAATACGAAATAGAAATGAAAGTAGCGTTCATGCGTACGTACGGCTTACCGTCTCCATGAATGGTGCATTTCATTTCTTACCTCTAAATGTTATGTAATATTATAAATGAATGTATATAATGGATATATATGATATATATGATATCTAAATCATGAATATAATTCTGGATATAATGGATATTTCACCACATGAACAACATGTAATTATAAGAAGTTTATTTTTGACTCAAGTACCTAAGATCGAGAAAACGACCGTTATAAACTTAAATAATTACATAATGTTCATGACATGGTAATAAGTGATATAAAAGGAATAATTAACTTGAAAAGTTTTTTAAGAAGGTAGATATTAACACTAGTTTATTATTCATGAGATCAAAGAATGGTCGAGTGAATTCGGACATGAGGTAAGGGAACTTCTTAACCCAATTTCCATTCTTTGGGTTAATCTCCTACTTTCAAATTATGTCATGATATTATTATGTCCTATCTTGTATTTATACTTTCTTTATGTGTACATATAGTGAATACACATAATAGATATAATTTATTTTAAAATGATCTTTTTAAGGGACTTCATCTCAATCTCCATTCATTGAGGCATATTTTGTTTTATACACATACTTCTTTTATACGGTGTGTAAACCCCTTTGACTTTTATGTTTATCCAAAAGGAAACTTTTTTATACGAAGCGTTTTACTAAACTAAAAAAGGGAATGTTTTTGTCATACGTATGCGGCGACAATGACATCTCCGCCGTCGTGACCATTATTTGAGTTTCGGCTTCCTTTATAAGCCATAACATTTTAAAATGAAAAATAAATACAAAGTTTTAATTTTCTTTAATTTTGGTATTGAAAATGGTTTTGAAAGTGTTTTTATTACATCAATGTGTTGTATTGATATCTTGTTATTGAAGTGTGGGAATCTTATGTTTCCATTATGCATGTTTTATGTGATACAATTATGTTATGGTTTATGATATGTTTAAAGCTATTCATATGTGGAATGCATTGGACTAAATAAGTGACGGGTGGAGCTCGCTATAGCTCCTCGATGCATCGGTAGGACTCATGAGACAAACTAGTGTCTTGGAACGAGGCCTTGACAAAATCTTATTTGTGGTCTTGGCATGAGACCTTGGCTACGTGGTTATGATAGTCTGGCATTATGCATTCCATCATTATGAAAGTGTTTATTGATATTGCATGTGATTATTCGACCAGTAGAATATCCATGTGAATAAGTAAATGGCATTATTTTATTTTACTTTTGCCATATTATGTTGAAGTTCATTTTTAAAAGGCTTTTGTTTAGTTATACATTTCCTTAAATGTTTATGTTTATTTACGAAAGCTTCCTCAATATTGATATCTTTACTGAGCATCTGAGCTCACCCCTTTCAATGTTTTAATATTTTCCAGGATGTGAAGAAGTATTTTATGAATGACCTGCAGAGATTGTCAGAAGAGGATATGAGTGTGGACTATGGAGACTTTGTTATTGTAGTTTTTCACTTTATGATGTAATGTAACATTTATGAATGTATCTAGGGTTTCCAAGGCTACTAAACTAATCAGTCTTTCAATACTTGATCTTTTGTGATCATGCCAATGTTACGAAGTAATGCACTGACTCCGGGTAACTGGGGTCGGGGCGTTACAGTGGGTATCAGAGGAAGATTAGTACTAAACGTGGAAGCTAGATTTAGATAAACTCTGATTAGAGCACATAGCCCAAAGATAGACTTTGTGGATTAGTATAGAATAACTTCCTAGAATTTTGTTGTTGTAGAGATTTTGTGAGTTTTCCAAGCAATACATCCCTGTCTGGATATGAGCAGGTAGAGGCGGCTCTGGCATAGATGTACCTAGGGGTAAAACCTGAAAACACCGCTTTGAGCTAGACTCGAACAGGAACTGGTGCATGACAACGGGCCTTGCTGCACTCTTGGTTACGACAATCCTGGGGGATATGCTTAGGATAATTCTCATTTTCTTTACAAAACATTATGAAGGGTTATGAGTATATACTTCCTCAAAGAAAACATTTTTATGGATTATATCCATAAATAGTTAAATTTATGGTAAGTAATTTAAAAGTAAGGAATTATGTATTTTGATTCATAAACTAATCTAGTTTATGCCATTGTTTAGAAATGGTTCCTAGTGGAAGGAATGGAAACCGTATCAATACACGCAATCTGTGTAGGGATTTCCCTGCTGCTCAAGATAATTATTGTGGATCTGGAGATACAACTGGATCTGATCAACTTATTACCATACTAGGACAACTCACTCAAGTTATGAATAATAACATTACTCGTATAGAGCACCCTAATCCACAATGTGGAGGATCAATGTTAGACCTCTTCATGAGGCAACAACCAAAAACATTTAATGGGGGTACAAATCCATTAGTAGCTGAGCAATGGATAAAATCCTTAGAGAAAATATTCCACACCTTGGGGAGTAGCGAAAGGGAGAAGGTTGTCATGGCAGTCTACCGCCTCACTGGAGATATCGATCAATGGTGGTCGCTGATTCAAAACACAAAGGAAGATGAAGAAGTATCAAATATGGAATGGAGAGAGTTCAAAGATCTTTTCTTAGAAAAATACTTTCCACATAACCATCGAGAAGATATGGAAAGACAATTTCTAAGTCTGAGACAAAAGGAGGATGATAATATCACAAAGTATGAGGCCAACTTTACAAGTTTAGCGAGGTATGCTACTGATTATATACGTAACCCAAGAAGTAAGATTGATCATTTCTTTGATGGGTTAAAACCATTTCTCCGTCGAGCTTTAGTATCAAAATCCTTCTCATCGTACGAAGATATTGTCTCGTGTGCTATGAAGACAGAAAAGGAATTCTCTAAGTCTTATGTCAACAAAGTAAAGAAAGAGAAGAAGAGAACGGTGGAACAAGATACGGATAAAGGGAAAAAGGGAAAGAAGGATTTTCTATTATGTGATAATTGTGGGAAGAATCACCCCGGTACTTGCCTAAAAGAATGGGAGTTTGTTATAAATGTGGAGAAAAGGGTCACCAGGCTCGTGATTGTAAGGGAAAGAAAGAGGATATCAATGTTGAATGATACAATTGTAGGGAAATGGGGCATTATGAAAATGAATGTCCTAAGAATCAGGGAGACTTACCTCATAAAATACCAAGGGATCAAGGGAAATCTTATGCTGTTACTATAGTTGAAGCGGAATAATTAATGTATTGGTGCTTTTGGACTGAAGGATTATATTCTGGTTATAAAAATAATGCGATATATATAAGGATTGTACTGCAGTACTTGTTGTTATCATTAAGGTTTTAATATGATGAAGGAAATCATACTTTTAGTATGGGACAATAAGAGAAACATTACTTTGTTTGGGGAATCTGATGTTACAATTGATTTTCGAATTTAGAGACCTTTTAGAGAAAGTCTGGACAGAGGTATTTTGGATAACTATTAAGGTTGGAATGGATTAATTTGAACCATGGATAGTGTTGTTTAAGGTTTAAACATTTCTGATTATTATTTTTGGAATATTATAATACTATATTTTTAGGAGAAGGACAACCTACAGGGTGGGGCATAACCTTTCACGTCGGACAAAGCTGTAGGAATCGAACCCACAACCATAGTGCGACAGGCCATTATTACCTACCACTAGCCTACAGGAAGTCCCTGGTTATTACAAAATAGTTTTACTAATCTAAATGGTATGTGTTAATATTTTAAATCATATAAAATTAGGATAAATATAATATTTTTGAGTTCTATTACCTTTTAGAGTGAATGATGGGTTTGTGGTAAAAATTTATTAAAGAATGAAAGTCTACATGACAAGTATGTATATTCCCTTACGTTCTTAGTAAATCTCCTAAATAAATTCCTCAACTTTATAAAAGATAACTTAAAACAAAACCGTTGCCGGTTAACTTTTCCAACTGGGGATTCAATGACTGTTTAACCAATCACAAGTTTGTGATTTATGTATGGTTACCTTTCTCCTAATCCATTGTTCTACAACTCTCCATAATACCTTGATGGTTTGTTTTTCTTCCATATCCATATTTTCATAGAATCATAGTATGGGCTATCTCGGGTGACCTTTTTACTTATCTTTCTTTCTTTTAATGTTATATTTTTATTAACCTTATATCGGATGTGGGTTTTCCACAAAGGTATTTTCTATTTTCAACCTTTTATTTTCAAAGAAAATTTTCAAATTGCAAGGACGCAATTTATTGAAGGAGGGGAGAATGTAACACCCTGAGCTTCCACGATATGCTTCTCATTCACTAATTAAATAGCTTGCATTGTACGCAGATTTGAGTTCTAACACACCGCGACTAATCAAAGTTGCCATTATGAAGAGTAATACCCACTTTTTAAAAATATAGAAATTTTATATTTCAAAATGGACTTCATTTTTGTATTCGTAATATCGAAATTATCCTAAGTTGAATTTTTTGTAGTTTTCTAAGAAATTTCAATTTTTTATGAATAGTGATAAATAATTAAAACAACTTTTTTAATAAAAATAATTTATAGTGATAAATTATACTATTGAGTGGTTTTAAAGTATAATTAGAATATATTTTTACCATTTTATCCAATGGTGGTCATTAGAATTAATTTCACTTTCAAATTGGACATAAACAATTGTCAATATTTTGATATATATTGTTTCTTAAAAACACACTATTTGTTGTGACAACAGGAATTAATTATAAAATTAATTAATGAAACTTATATGTTTTGAATATCTTAAAATAGACATCATTTTTGAATTCGGAATATCAATTATAGCTTATGGTGAAATTTTGGCATTGTTCTGAAAAACTTCAATTTTTGATGAATAGTGGAACCACTAAGTGGTAGTTAAAAAACTGATTTTTCGTTTAAATGAAACATTACCACTTCTGTGATTTGATTTTCAAAAATCCTACACACATTGTTGTCATTAGGACGTAAAATATGGTTCAATGGGATTAATATATTTTTTTTGGTGAATAGTAACTTTTAAGTTTAATTAATCGCGATTAAAGGTAATTATTGAAATTTAATGTAAAAATGCTATTATAAAAATATGAAAATATCTTTACACTTGTCCTACCACTATTTTATGTGTCATGGACGACCAAGACAATCCATGGGTCAACTTGGGGACCCCATGGAGCCACTTTGGTAGGAAAATGACAGAAATAACTTTTTATTTAAAGTTAAAATAAAAATGCCACAAACATAAGTTGTTTTACTAAAAAAAAATTAAATGGGGTTATACAAGTCATATTTTTTACTATAAATATTCATTATAAATCTAAAAAGATTTACTAAATCATGATATTTTTTTATAATTTTTAGATATTAAATAAATTAAATTATTTATGACACCATGATGATGCAGCGATTAACTCATTAATTAACGATTTTAATAAAATGGAAGGATAATGTAAAATCTAAGAATTACACTTGTCCAAAGACTATTGGATGAGAATATTTCGAACCCTTATCACCTTATACTCTAATTATATAAGTGTGGTACCTTTAGAATCCAAAAATCATTGTATAATAAAGTAACATTTCATTACTTTCCAAGAGTGCCCCTCCTCTACACTTATAAAAGGCCCCCACCACTACCACCTTATTCACACCATAAAAGCCTTTTGGCTCAGCCAAACTCTGCCAAAATACTCTACCAACTTCCCTCACTTACTCCTATAAGACTCACTTTGGGAAGAATTCTTCCCAAGAAAGCCTTTGGCTCAAATCAAAAGAGTTACCCTATTTTAAGGTAATGTCTTCTCTTATGTTATTTTGTTTTATTTTGATTATCGAACCCTTTAAACTATTTTTATTCCTTTATTTTGTAACAACATCAGTATCTAAAATATAATAGGATGTTTTTATGATAAGGATTTGGTTTACACTTTCACACATCATCGTCTAATTGTTAAAGAACAGATTGTATCTGTGGGTGGCGAAATATTGCCTCACGAAACGATGATTGTTAAAAATTCTTTTAACACCTCTAATGGTGCACATTTTGATGAAACTATTTTCATATATGATATATATATTATGTTTATGTTTTCCTTATTATTCTGTATTTCTCATTTATGGAATAATTTATGATTTCCATTATGGGTAAACACGATAATTTCATTTTAGGAAATGCGGACTACCGCCCCCTCAAAGTGATTTGAATCGTTAATGCCATATGTGGGATGTATAAAGTATGGAGTAAATGATATTTTATATGATATTATACTGGAATTAAAATACACCTTTATACTATTATGATTTCATTCCATTAAATACGAAATAGAAATGAATGTAGCGTTCATGCGTACGTACGGCTTACCGTCTCCATGAACGGTACATTTCATTTCTTACCTCTAAATGTTATGTAATATTATAAATGAATGTATATACTGGATATATATGATATATATGATATATACATCATGAATATAATTCTATATATAATGGATATTTCACCTCATGACAAACTTGTAATTATAAGAATTTTATTTTTGACTCAAGTACCGAAGATCGACAAAACGACCGTTATAAAATTAAATAATTACATAATGTTAATGACATGGTAATAAGTGATATAAAAGGAATAATGAACTTGAAAATGTTCTTAAGAAGGTTGATATTAACTATAGTTTTTCATTCAGGAGATCAATGAACGGTCGAGTGAATTCAGACACGAGGTAAGGGAACTTCTTAACCCAATTTCCATTCTTTGGGTTAATCTACTACTTTCAAATTATGTCATGATATTATTATGTCCTATCTTGTATTTATACATTCTTTATGTGTACATATAGTGAATACACATAATAGATATATTTTATTTAAAAATTATCTTTTTAAGGGACTTCGTCTCAATCTCCATTCATTGAGGCATATTTTGTTTTATACACATACTTATTTTATACGGTGTATAAACCCCTTTGACTTTTACGTTTATCTAAAAGGAATCTTTTTTATACGAAGTGTTTTTCTAAATGAAAAAAGGGAATGTTTTTGTCGTACATATGAGGTGACAACAACTTCTCCGCTGTCATGACCATTATTTCAGTTTCAACTTCCTTTACAAGCCATAACTTTTTAAAATGAAAAATAAATACAAAGTTTTAATTTTCTTTAATTTTGGTATTGAAAATGGTTTCGAAAGTGTTTTTATTACATCAATGTGTTGTATTGATATCTTGTGATTGAAGTGTGGGAATCTTATGTCTCATTTATGCATGTTTTATGTGATACAATTATGTTATGGTTTATGATATGTTTAAACCTGTTCATATGAGGAATGCATTGGACTTAATAAGTGACGGGTGGAGCCCGCTATAGCTCATTGATGCATCGATAGGTCTCATGAGACAAACTAGTGTCTTGGCACGAGGCCTTGACAAAATCTTATTTGTGGTCTTGGCACAAGGCTTTGGCTACGTGGTTATGATAGTCTGGCATTATGAATTCCATCATTATGAAAGTGGTTATTGATATTTCATGTGATTATTCGACCAGTCGAATATCCATGTGAATAAGTAAATGACATTATTTCATTTTACATTTTCCATATCATGTTTAAGTTCATGTTTGAAAGGCTTTTGTTTAGTTATACATTGCCTTAAATATTTATGTTTATTTACAAACGCTTTCGCAATATTGATATCCTTACTGAGCATCTGAGCTCACCCCATTCAATGTTTTAATATTTTCCAGGATGTGTAGAAGTATTTTATGAATGACCTGCAGGGATTGTTAGAAGAGGATATGAGTGTGGACTATGGAGACTTTGTTATTTTAGTTTTTAACTTTATGATGTAATGTATTATTTATGAATGTATCTATTGTTTCCAAGGCTACTAAACTAATCGGTCTTTCGAGACTTGATCATTTGTGATCATGCCAATGTTATGAAGTAATGCACCGACTCCGGGTAACTGGGGTCGGGGCGTTACAGTGGAATTTTGAAAATATGAGAGACACAGTTAATATCATGGAGTAAAATGTGGTTCAATAAAATAAAAATAATTTTTGGTGAATAATAACTTTTTACGTTTATTTACCACGGTAAAAAGTAAATATTGTTATTAAGGGTAAAAATGATATTATTATTACCCTAACACATGTCATAATTCTATTGGATAAGTGTAGTTCGACCAAAAGAAACTTTAAGAATAAAATATTACCCTTTAGGTCCATTTGGATTAGATTAGGACACTTATTATTATTTTATTCAAAGAAAAGCAAAAATAGTTAAAATCAAAGTTTAATAAATAAAATATTTTTAATAAAGGGTTATACATAAGATAAATTCGACTATAAATATTCATTAGAATGATAAAAATATTTCCTACATAATTTTAGTTTATTTTTAATTTTTAGACATTAAATAACTTAATTTATTTATGACACAATGATGATGCAGTAATTACTTTATTAATGATATATTAACATTATTGATGTTATAAATACCCAAATAAATGTAATTTGAGACTTTTTATTAATTCCACTAATTTTCTAGGTTAATATGACATGTTAGTATTTATTCAATTAACGTTTTTCAAACTAATAATGCTGTAATGATTTTCACAAAAATCAATTAAAAAATAGTGTCAAAATTGACATAAAATATTTTTTTAAAACAAATATTATATTATTAATTGTTATTATATTTCTAAAAAACAAAGGATCGGCCAAATGACTTAGATAATATTATATATTTTAATAATGAACCACTCGGGGTTCGTTTTATAGAATCCCGCCTTTTTATAACATTAACTTTCATTACATTTTACAAAACCAAGGATCTTTAAGGTTTAGTGTCTTGGAAACTAGGAACTTAAAACATGAAAACATAAAACATTCTTCTTAAACACATGAAAGGCTTCTCCTCATGTTCATCCTAGGTTCATTACTACATCTCATAACCTGGGGACATACATCAAAAGAAAGGGTGAGCAGAAGGCCTAGTAAGGGAAACAAGAGAAACATTTTACCTGTGAACTTGAGATACTTCAATAAGGTCATGAAAAAAACATTAAGGCATGAGGAAAAAATCATGAAATATATCATAATAAAAATAATATTTTTCATAACATGAAGATGTGGCTACATTATTTAACATAGAAAATCATGCACATATCACCAAGGTCCATCCACAAGGTGTCATTTGAAAATTACCATGGTTATTCACCAAGATATCGTGAAAATTGTAATCTATAGTGGTTACATCATTACCCAATGCATTGGAGCGCTATCAGGGCACACCCTTAAATTTGACTTTATTATCTTGTGATCCACATATATAATTATCAAACATTTCATAAATAACCCATATTGCATAAAATAAATGGGTTTCATTTCATAATCATAACGTTTTTAAAAAACTGCTTTAAAGACATGTTCTTTACGTCACTTTATACCCACAGAATGGGAGAGAGGGTCTCATGTATGTAAATAACAGAATTTAAAATAGAAAAACATGGTATATATGTGAATACCCCTATTGAAGATAGAGCTTTGAGTATTCACTTAATAAAATTAAATAACTTCAGAAAAAGAGAGAGACATTTTGAGACGGAAATTCTGCGGCATAACGACTTTGTTTCGGGGTTTTAGAAAACGTTGAAATGAGAGGGGACATGGGTAAAAAATTCATAAATGACCTAGTAAATAGTTGAGGAACATAATATAAAGGATTTGTGAACATGTAAGTGAAATTTTAAAGACATACAATATGAAATTAAGAACATGAAAGGAATACAAAAATAAGATTTCTCTTATGAAAATTCGGCAGCCTAACAGCGTCACATAAACTTCAACAAAAAATGATTTGATGAGATCAAATAGGGTCTCTCATCATATGAACATAAAATTTCAGTATTATAGATATAGAGATCATACCCCAACATAATAAAAAGGAACTTGAAAGACATGACATGAAAGTAGAACTTTGAAAAAAGAGAAAGATGAAAGAATCCCTTAAAAATTCAGCAGCCTAACGTCGCCCCTTAAAATTCAACAAAAATGAATTGAAGAGATCAAATAGGGTCTATCATAATATGAACATAAAAGATCAGTATGATAGATTTATATATCATACCCCAACATAATAAAAAGGAACTTGAAAGAGTTTATATGAAAGTAGAACTATGGAAAGTGAGAAAGAAGAAAGAATCCCTTCAAAATTCGGCAGCCAAACGGCGCCACTTAAAACTACAAAATACTGGATTGAAGAGATAAAATGGGGTCTCTCATAATTTGATAATAAAAGATCAGTATGATATATTTAGAGATCATACCCCAAAAAGATAAAAAAATAACTTGAAAGACTTGTTTAGAAAATAGAACTTGAAAATGAGAAGGGTGAAAGAATCCTATACAAAAATTCGGCAACCAAACAGCGCCACTTAAACATACATAAAACAAAATGATTAGACTAAGAGAGAATATCTCAACATATTAACGTAAAAATGGCAGTAGGATGAATATAAAATAACATCCCCAACATAAGAACATGGATCTTAGAAGAAATGGCATAAACGAGAGTACTTGAAAAGAAAGAGAGAGGTAGGATCCCTTACCTTAAACGTAACTCTTAAAACTCAATGGTTGGGAACTTGAGGGATTGGGGGAACCTTGGGAGGTAATGATACCAGAAATTTGTTGGGGGAGAGTGGGGAGTCGAATGGATGAGAGGATTGCTGGGTATTTATTGGGAAAGTGAGGGGACAAGGCATTAATGGCCAAGGGACACCTCATTAGTGGTTTTGGAAAAACCATGGGCTTGCCCATGGTATTTTCCCATGGTATTGGCCACTTGGGACACTCATAAATTATCTTACAATTCATAAGTCGACCATATTGATTACATACTTAATACATCATTTAATGATGTCAAGAAACACCCATAACATAAAAACTATATTTTTACTATTCCATGAAAATTCAACTTTCTCAGAAAAATCGCAAAATTTCACATTAACCAAATATCAATGCTCTGATTTCAAAAATGAAATGCATTTTATAAAAATATTTTTCTAAATATTTTTAATTTAATTTTTAAATAAAAACACTATTCACCGAAAATTCTTTTTTTCAGAAAAAACCCCAAAAATTACCTTAACATAATATCGATGCTCTGAGTTAAAAAATGAAATCCATTTTATAAAAATAATTTTTTAAATATTTTTAATTTAAATTTTAATTAAAAAACACTATTCACTAGAAAAAACTAATACTTGATTAATGATTTATGAAACCGTTATTTACCCATTTTATTGAATCACATTACTTAATCTAGGTGTCTAAATTATATTAAAACTTTCTTTGAGTGAAATTACTAATCCATTTGGTCACATTACTAATCCTAAGCATAAAATCACTATTCATAATTTACTATTCATCAAAAATCATGTTGATCTTATTAGACTCTAAATTTCGTACTGGACATAATTGTAGAAGACCATTTTTTGAATATCATTACACGTTTTTAATTATTTAAGGTTTACATAAACATTTTTAAAATATCTTTTTTCTAAAATTCATAAAAAATATCCATACTCTATTTATCCGGTCATTTGAAAATTCATAAACTTCATCATAAGATAAAATCCCAATTTTTTATTTAAAACAAAGGATTACAGAAGGCAGTTACGGTCTCCTTACATAGCCCCTTATCACACCAGCATATGACCTAAGTGTAAGGTGTGCTATGGTGAGAGAATCTGTGGGAGGCTCTGCCAACATCACATGAGTAGTAATTTCTATTAGTTTGAACTTCTCGTGAAGGTGATTCCATTCTAGCTTCACACGATGAAGTTCGGCTTGGGTTTGGTCCAGAGCAAATCCCAGTGGTGCTACCTCCTTCCCATGTTCTGTTAGATGGGCTTCGATTGGTCCAAGACTACTGGGTGAGGCCATCAAATCTTATTTCTATATTAATTAACCAAGATAACATGTATTTGGAGAAAAATATCGAAATGTTTAGTTTCTAGAAGTCATATTGACCAATGGTCATATGACAGTAAAAAACCCAACAGTCTCATTTAAATTTTACTCATGTTATCCAATGAAACAGTTTTGTTGAGTATAAAAAATAAACTAAAATAACACACAAAATTCAGAAACATGATTTATTCAAAATTTCAGGTTGTTACAATCTTCCCCCCTTAAGAAATTGCATCTTCGCAATTTTTAAAACCGGGTTTTAAAATTTCATTGAATTTCCCACACTGGAAAAGGATTCATTAAAACTATTACATTAAAAGAAAGAAATGGGAGTAAAAAGGTCACCCGAGTTAACCCATACAAGGATCCCATGTAGGAAAACATGGACATTGAGGAAAAAAGGGTCACATTCTAAGGGAGAGTGATGGAAAACATGATTAAAAGAAATTTAACCACGAGAAAATCCCAAACTTATGATGTGTGTAAACGGTCTTTGATTACCTAGTAGGAAACGTAATCCAACAACGTTTTTGTTTTACGTTACTTTTCATAATTTTGAGAAATTCATTTACTACATAGAACAAAAAGATAAGAATATATACCTACCTTCATGTAGAGTTTCATCCATTAATAAGTCTCTACCAAAACTAATCTTTTCTCCAAATTATGAGAATTAAAAAACACTTGGTCTCATCAAAATCACAAGAATCATCTTCTAGAGAATCACATAATCCACAAAAGATTAACTATCTATTTCTTCTATCTTTAAACATTATCCCAAAAAAATAAAGGTTAAGGTAAAACAACTATTCAAAAAAAAGAATCCCATAGGAATGGAAACTACTTTTAAATCTTCAAAGTTCCATGGTACAACCCAAAGTTCATCATAGCCCATTCCATAAATAATGGCCCTTAAAATTCCTCAAAATAAACCAAACTAAGATTGAAACCAAAATACAAGAAGGATTTGATTACATAGTCTTCCAAAATAAACGTCATTGTTCATCTCCAAACAACATCAACCACTCCAAACATCTTATAACAAAAGTTGCTAACCTAAACATATTTTACCCAATATAGGTTAATCATTCCCATAAGTTACCTAAATTACTATAAGTCCACCTTAAATCCATCGATTCTTCAAAATATAAGTCAACCTTACTCCTCAATGAAAATACCGTAGTAATCTATTTACCTCAATCATATACAGTCCCCAAAATAGTGAACATGTTCCAAAATAATAATCATCTTTTAATCCCCTAATCATCTCTGTCATATTAATACAGCAATCGTCACATTTCCTATCACATTGGTTGTTTGGACATGTTCTTCCATTTTCCGCCATTAACTAGGAAAATAAAGAACAATTAGGGTCTTAAATACATAGCCAGTAATCATGAAAAGGTACTTTAATCATAGAAGGATAACATGTAGAATAAAAGTATACCCTAACTTGTGATCCCCTAGGTTCTGATCTAGGTTATCCATGATCATATATTCTTATGTGAATGTTTATTTTATTTTATCTTTGTCACTTTAATAATGGTTCATACTAATCTTATGAATTTACCAAAGAATATTCCCCGGGAGTGTCGTAACCAAGAGTGCAGAAAGGCCCGTTGTCATGTACCAGTTCCCGTTTGATTCTAGCTCAAATCGGGGTTTTCGAGTTTTACCCCTATGTACATCTGTGCCAGAGCCACCTCTACCTGCTCGTATCCAGATAGGGATGTATTTTCTTGGCAACCCATTACTCAATATACACCAAAATACCAGGAAGATTCCCTATATATAAACTTTTCTATAAGATTCTTCCTAATGTTTTCATATACTAATTTTTAAAAATAACTAAACCATCCTTTGATACCAACTATAGCATCCCACATTTTTATAACATTAACTTTCATTACATTTTACAAAACCGAGGATCTTTAAGGATTAGTGTCTTGGAAACCAGGAACTTAAAACATGAAAATATAAAACATTAATCTTAAACACTTGAAAGGAATCTCCTCATGTTCATCCTTGGTTCATTACTACATCTCATAACCTGGGGATATACATAAAAGGAAAGGGTGAGAAGAAGGCCCAGTAAGGGAAACAAGAGAAAGATTTTACATGTGAACTTGAGATACTTCAAGAAGGTCATGAAAAGGACTTTAAGGCATGAGAAAGAAATAATGAGATATATCATAACAAAAATAACATTTTTCATAACATGAACATGTGGCTACATCATTTAACATATAAAATCATGAACATATCACCAAGGTCCATCCCCAAGGTGTCATTTGAAAATTACCAACGTTATTCACCAAGATATCGTGAAAATTTTATTCTCTAGTAGTTACATCATTACCCAATGCATTGGAGTGCTATTAGGGTGCACCCTTAAATTTGCCTTTATTATCATTGAGACACATATATCATCATCAAACATTTCATAAATAACCCATATAGCATAAAACAAATGGGTTTCATTTCATAATCATAATGTTTAAAAAAACTGCTTTAAAGACATGATATTTACGTCACTTAAAACCAACAAAAAGGGAGAGAGGGTCTCATGTATGTAAATCCAAGAATTTAAAATATAACAACTTGGTATATATGTGAATACCCCTATATAATATAGATCTTTGAGTATTTACTTAATAAAATAAAATAACTTTAGAAAAAGAGAGAGACATTTTGAGACGGAAATTCTGCGGCATAACGACTATGTTTCGGGGTTTTAGAAAACATTTAAAAGAGAGGGGAAATGGGTCAAAAATTCATAAATGACCCATAAAACAGTAGAGGGACAGAATATAAAGTATTTAAGAACATGGTAGTGAAATTTTAAAGACACACCATATGAAATGAAGAACATGAAAGGAATACAAAAATAAGATTTCTCTTATGAAAATTCGGCAGCCTAACGACGTCACTTAAACTTCAACAAAAAATGATTTGACAAGATCAAATAGGGTCTCTCATAATATGAACAAAAGATTTCAGTATGATAGATATAGATATCATACCCCAACATAATAAAAAGGAACATGAAAGACTTGACATTAAAGTAGAACTTTGAAAAAAGTGAAAGGTGAAAGAATCCCTTAAAAATTCGGCAGCCTAACGGCGCCACTTAAACTTCAAAAAAAATGAATTGACGAGATCAAATAGGGTCTATAGACATATGAACATAAAATATAAGTATGATATATTTAGATATAATACCCCAACATAATAAAAAGTAACTTGAAAGACTTGACATGAAAGTAGAACTTTGAAAAACGAGAAAGAAGAAAGAATCCCTTCAAAATTCGGCAGCCTAATGGCGCCACTTAAAACTAAAAAATACTGAATTGAAGAGATAAAATACGGTTTCTAATAATATGATCATAAAAGATCATTATGATATATTTAGAGATCATACCCCAAAAAAATAAAAAAAAGAACTTGAATGACTTGTCAAGAAAATAGGACTTGAAAATGAGAAGGGTGAAAAATTCCCTTACAAATATTCGGCAGCCTAATGACGCCACTTAAACATTCATAAAAAAATGATGAGAGTAAGAGAGAATCTCTAATAATATGAACATAAAAAGTGCAGTAGGATGAATATATAATAACATCTCCAACATAAGAACATGGATCTTAGAAGAAATGACATAAACGAGAGTACTTGAAAAGAAAGAGAGAGGTAGGATCCCTTACCTTAAACGTAACTCTTAAAAATCAAAGGTTGGGACCTTGAGGGCTTGGGGGAACCCTGGGAGGACTACTTGGGAGGAAATGAGACCATAACACAGTTTTTGGTGAGTGGGGAGTCAAATGGATGAGAGGATTTCTTGGTATTTATAGGGAAAGTGAGGGGATAAGGCATTAATGGCCAAGGGACACCTAATTAGTGGTTTTGGAAAAAACATGGGCTTGCCCATGGTATTTTCCCATGGTATTGGCCACATGGGACACCTAATAACTTATCTTACTATTCATAAGTCAACTATATTGATTAAATACTTAATATATCATTTAATGATGTCATTAAACACCCATAACTTAAAAGCTGTATTTTTACTTTTAACTGAAAATTCAACATTCTCAGAAAAATCCAAGAATTTCACATTAACCAAATATCAATGCTCTGATATCAAAAATGAACTACATTTTATAAAAATATTTTTCTTAATATTTTTAATTTAATTTTTAAATAAATACACTATTAACCGAAAATTCATTTTTTCAAAAAAAACCCCAAAAATTACCTTAACATAATATCGATGCTCTGAGTTCAAAAATGAAATCCATTTTATAAAAATAATTTTCTAAATATTTTTAATTTCATTTTTAATTAAAAAAAACTATTCACTGGAAGAAACTAATACTTGAATAATAATTTATGAAACCATTATTTATCAGTTTTATTGAATTACATTACTTAATCTCGGTGTCTAAATTATATTAAAACCTTCTTTGAGTGAAATTACTAATCCATTTGGTCACATTACTAATCCTAAGCATAAAATCACCATTCATAATTTACAATTCATCAAAAATCAATTTGATCTTATTAGACTCTAAATTTCGTATTGGACATAATTGTGGAAGACCATTTTTTAAATATCATTACACATTTTTAATTATTTAATGTTTACATAAACATTTTTAAAAATAATTTTTTCTAAAATTCATCAAAAATATGCATACTCTATTTATCCGGTCATTTTAAAATTCATAAACATCATCATAAGAAGAAATCCCAATTTTTTATTTGAAACAATGGATTACACAAGGCAGTTACGGTCTCCTTACATAGCCCCTTATCACACCAGCATAGGACCTAAGTGTAAGGTGTGCCAAGGTGAGAGAATCCGAGGGAGAATCGACCAACATTGCAAGAGTAGTAATTTATATCAGTTTGGACTTCTCGCAATGGCGATTCCGTTCGAGCTTCACACGATGATGTTTGGCTTGGGTTTGGTCTAGAGTAAAGCCCAGCGGTGCTACCTCCTTCCCAAGTTCTGTTAGATGGGATTCGACTGGTCCAAGTCTACTGGGTGAGGCCATAAAATCGTCTTTCTATATTAATTAACCAAGATAACTTGTATTTAGAGACAAATATTAAAATGTTTAGTTTCTAGCGGTCATATTGACCAATGGTCATATGACAGTCAAAAACCCAACAGTCTCATTTTAATTATACTCATGTTATCCAATGAAATAGTTTTTTTGAGTATAAAAAATAAAATAAAATAACACCCAAAATTCAGAAATAGGATTTATTCAAAATTTCGGGTCGTTACACGTTTTGCTGGTTATAGTAAGTTTATTAACCATATAGTGTATGAAAACAAGAAGACACGGTAAATGTAAAATTATTTAACTTATAGTTAAATCTAAATGATAAGGTTAAAATAATAACATAAACTTGTCTAAAACCTATTGTCTGAGAGGATTTCGACCCATCCCCACATTATCTTTGAAATAAATCAATTTGGACCTATTATAAACTGAATATGACTTTATTATAAAATAATATTGTAAGTTTTTTCAAAGGTTCCCCTCTCCTCCCTTATAAAAGGGTACCCCTTACCTCTTCTCTTCACACCCTTTTGAGCCTTTAAGCTCAGCCAACCCCTGCCAATTTCTCTTCTCCACTTCCCTAGAAACATTCTGGAGGTTCTGGTCTTCTCAATATTCCAACTCTACTTCCTTAAGTGGAAGCTTAAAGGAGGTGCGTCGAAGAAGAGGTAATCTCTTCTTTCGGTTCTCTCAAGTTTGTCTCTTCTTATACTTCTTCGTCTTTAGTTGTATCATTATAAAGTAATAACACCAGTATTAATTAAATACTGATATGTTATTATAAATATGAAACAACCCTATTTCACCTTCTATCCATCCTATGGAAAACGAAATCACCACACGTGCGTACGTACAGAATACCGTCTCCACGCCGTGGTGTTATCAGTTTTTCCACCACCACCTTACTAGGATGGGTATAATGGTGTAAAGAATAACTATATATGATTATTATAACATAATACTGATTCTAAGGTATTATAACATCCAATCCAATTCCATTCAATAAATATTGGAATGATATCATCGCTCGTGCGTACGTACGGATTACCATCTCTCTGATGCGATGAGATTCATTCTCCATGTTAACCATTCAAGAATGATTATTAATTATATATAATGAATAATAATGAAATATATGACATAATTAGGCTATTTTATTTATGTATATATATGTATATATGTCATCTACTTACTTCCATTCAAGTCAATAAAGAAAGGAAAACATCATTCATGCGTACGTACGGCCTACCGTCTCCATGAACGGTGTATTTCATTTCATTCATCAATCTATTATATATATATATATACTGAATATATATGATATATAAATAATTATTTAAATTCTGGAAGTAATTAAACTATGATATAAGTGATAATAATATCAATAACAACAAGTCCAAACACGTACGATAAATAAAACGATTTCACCCAAATGCTGGTTTGATATGGAATTTACAAAATAACGGGTAATATAAAGTCATAAGTGAACCATATATGATATAATCACAATGAATATGATTCTGTAATAAGTCAATGACATTATTTAATTCATTATACAGGAGGATCAGATACGTATGAATCATATCGGACCTAAGGTAAGGGATAATTATTCCAATCACGTTCTTATCCGAGATTGTTTATTCGTAATTATTTACTGGGGTTATTGTTATCATCCATGTAAATGATTTATAAAAGTGTTTTTATGTATGTTTAAAGTCCTTTTTACCCATTTTTAACTTTTAACACATGTTATGAAAGGAATATTTCTTTTGTTTACCATACGAGGAAATTTTTGACTTTTATGAAAAATGTACGAGGAGAATGTTTTTTTGACGGCATGAACGGATTTTTACTGTTTCATAACGCATTATTTTCATGAAGATTACTCTAAAAGATATCATGACTATTTTCTAGAAAATACTTTTATTTTAAAATTTAATGGAATTTTGTGAAAATAAAATAATTTTGAAGAAGAAACGATATTTTCCTCTAGAATTCATTTCACGTGTTTTATCAAAACAAATTTCCATATAATATGACATTATTTCATATGTGTAAGTTTCAAGTATAATGTCTCTATGATTTACAAGGTTTCACATTTCTTATGATGAAATGATATCCATTTTTTTATATGAATTATGTTATGATGGGATTATGTTTATGAAAACCATTTTATTCTTTGGGTTATGATGAATGATTTATGTTTATGTTGTGGAAAACATAAGAATGATTTCATTATGAGATGGGTGGGACCTATATCTCCCCCCAATGGATTGGGTAAATATTTATATCTCGTGAGATAGACATGGCTGGAACGGTAAGTTAATCTGGTTTAGTGATACAGGACTGAAACGAGGAGTGAACTCGATTCATAAAGGGACTTTGTCCACTAAGGCGGTCTTGGCAGCAATAGCTTGGCTACTATGGAAATCCAATCACGTTCTTAATTGTTTCCAAAATGAAATGTTTTATTCAAATTCCATTTTATCATTATTTATGTTCAATTATGATCTATTCCTTACGTACTTCCATGTTTTATGTCATTGCTCAATAATTCGATGTTTAAACATTATGTTCATGTTTTTATTTTCAAATGTGTATGATTTGTTTTATTTTTTCCCTGCTTACCCTTACTGAGCATTTGAGCTCACCATTTATATGTTTTATTTTCCCCAGGATATAAACAATGGTTTTAGGTAAAAAAAAATGTAAGATATTTATGGGAGATGTTGAAGATATTTCACCCAGATTAGAAGATTATGTTCCGAGTTTCCAAAGACACTAAACTATTACAGTCCTTTGGTTTCATTTTTTTGTTATGTATTTAGTATTCCACAAAAGTATTGTAATGTCCATGTACGTCAAGCATTGGGTATCTACATAAACCCACATTTTTAATTAATTTGTTAACTCCCCTATTTATGATATCTCTCCACCTTCCTCTAATTAAGTTTGTCAACATAATTAACTTAATGGTTTCATTAATTAAATTGGTGCATCACAATTTGAATTATTTTGTGTTTCATGACACTTATTTAAATGGGAAAAGTCTTTTATAATATTTGAGATAGCAAATATTTCGGTGGGAAACCTCTGGAGGATTAGAAAGAGAGGTATTCTTCCTCCGATGAATAACGCGAAGTCACCGATGACGTTCCCTCTCTTCTTCTTCCTCTGCATCAAGGGAGGAAATGAAACCGCGGGGAACTCACAAACGACTATGGTTCTTTCCCGGCGTTGAAAGAGCAACAAGTCTTTCCGTTTCTACAATGAACAAACCATATTCATGGTAGGGGGTTTTCATATTTTGTCTATAAGTGATTTATACCTCGTGCATGGGTATTTTAATTGCAGGGTTTTTGTATAATATATTTTGATTAAATTAAACCCTTGTCATTGATGAATTTTGGATTGAGCCTCTAATGCGGAGGGCATGACTAACGAACAAACCCGGACCCTCCGCTGGTTTTTCTTTTTGCGTGGATTGACGGGCGACATTGAAACGGGCTGCAACGATGATTCAAAGCTGGTATGACGCGCATAAGGATCACATGGTGCGGGTCCGACGAGGGTCCCAACAGTCCAAGGTGATGGTTCAGTTCGGCGATCTGGTGACTGTGGCTGCTGGTGCAGGAGGAAGGTGGCGCGACATGGGGTCCGGTGTGTGGTAGTAGGAGATGGCTGCTAGGGTAGAGTCAGCGTGATATTTCTGGAGGAGAAAGGAGATTGGAGAGAGAAAGAATGAATAAGAGAAAAAAATTAAAAGAAGAAATAAGAAATCAATAGGAAGTTATGGGGCGTGAAGGCATGGAGTAAAGGGAAGCACTATTTTTGGGTGGTGCGTGGATTTTGGGGTGTGAGATTTAAGGAATTAAATAAAATTAAAAATAGTAATAATATAATAATGTTATTATTATTTTTGTTTGGAAAACTGTATTTTGATCGTATCTTCCTCGTGCGACCTCGGTTTCACAAACTATAAGTGGTAGTGTGACCCTGATTCTGAGACAGATGTTTCAAGTCCAATATTGGATGTCCTTTTCGGGTTTTTTGATCGGGTACCCGAAGTGCTAGGAAAATAATAGATTTTATATTATTATTAAATCTTCGACCTGCTATAACTCATGTGTGTGATGCCCGATTGGCCTATCATCAGTGGCGACGTGAACCTATCTTTAAGATGGTTGATTCAAGTCTAATGTTCGATACTAAATTCAGGTTCGTTGCTCGAGTCCACGATACACCCAATGATAATAATATTATTATTATTATGGGATCTTGTATCTGACATATGTCTCTCATACGGTGTCAGAATGATGAACCGTCTGCGATGTTGTGACCTTGGAATTATGACGGATGTTTCAAGACCAATTTTGGATATTTAAGTCGAGGTCGAGGCATGGGCCCCATGAGGCCCGGTTTGCGCGTGTTGCGGTGAAATGAGACCTTTTCAATTCCTCACCATTTTGGACCAATGGGTAGTCCATATCGTGTCTTTTTCAGTATGGATCTAAATGGTGTGACCGGTTTGGTCATCCGATGTCATTTGAAGTAAGGCCTAGTTGGTTCGAACCTGAGACCAACAGGGCCCTCGGAGCGGAAACACTTATAACCTGATCTCCGGACGTCCGAATGACATGCCAATGACTCTTTTGGATTCCTCTTGATGAGACAAATATTTTTTCATACTTTACCTGAGGTTTGGATGCAGTTGGAGTAAGGCCGGGTTGGATTGTAACCGAAATCCAACCGGGACCCTGGAATAGAAAAGCCGATTACTTTCAGACCAGACGTTCGTTTGACGAACCTTCAGTGGCGTTGGTAATCAAATTGAGAAACGGTCCCTATGAGTATACCATATGAGAGTTCGGGTACAATTGAGATACGGTCGGGTTGGTTCGTACACGAAACCAACCGGACACCTGGGACGAAAAGTTTAATAACTCACAGACTGTGCGTCTATTTGACGCACCATCTGTTGCGTTGAGACACCTGTGATGAGGTGGTCCTATTTGATACTTCTTTGTGGGGCTTTGTGAAAATTGGATTATCGACCAGTAGCTCGTGGAGCAGATCCTCCCGGAGACGAGCGTATGGAGTGTGGAGACCTTGTAGCAGTGGACTTGACGACTGCTTGACCGATTCGACTTGGAGTGAGTCGACTAGCCCAATGGACGGAGCACCTAGTATTTGGCGGCAAACCCAAGGCAGAAGGAGTGCCTGGTAGTTGGCAGCAGACCCGCGGTACTCGACAGGAGGAGTACCTCTATAGGATATTAGGGGAACTGCTACCGTGTTTGGGCGGCATACCCCTGGAGGGAAGCACTACTGTGTTTGGGTGCGGACCCACGGTACTTGACAGGAGGAGTACCTCAGCCATCTAAGGTTAGTGAGTAGCACCTCAGAGTCATGACAGGGCTAAAGTACTCGATAGAGGAGGAGTTCTCGAGCAGTTGTGGTTTCAGTATCATTAATAAAAATCCTTGTTTGATTTGAGTCAATGACCTCTGTGTATTCCTCATTATTGATATGTGTTACTTGATAACTTACGTATAAGTATGGGTGTAACACCCGAGACTTTTATGAGAAATATTTTGTTTTTATGTTATATAAATAATCAAAGGAATATTTCACTACACACAACACTAGCTTGTCTTGCATTACACGCAACCGCGACCTTCCTCAATAGCTTGCGTCGTACGCAATACCGAGTTTCACTAAACATCGATATGCTATTAAAATATTATTAAAACTAGCCATTATGAATAGTAATAACCACTATTTAAAATTTTGTAAATTTTATTTTTCAAAATGGACATCATTTTTGGATTCGGAATATCGAAATTAGCTTAGGGTGCAATTTTGGTACTTTTTGGATAACATTCATATTTTGATGAATAGTGAAAATTACTAAATTTTAATTAAAAACAACTTTTTTAATCAAAATAATTAATTGTGACAAATTATTAATTTGAGTGGTTTTCAAGTATATTTAGAATATATTTTTACAATTTAAAAAAATGTTTTTCATTGGATGTAATTTCACATTTAAACCAGACATAAACAAGTGTCAATCATTTGATAGTTATTATCTTTTAAAAACACGCTATTTGTTATGACGACGGGAATTAATTTTTAAATAAGTTAATGTAACTGATATGTTTTTAATTTGGTAAAATAAACATCATTTTTGAATTCATAATATCAAATATAGCTTAGGCCTAATTTTTGGTATTTTTTTGGAAACTTTCATTTTTTAATGAATAGTGAAACCACTAAGTGGTAGTTAAAAAACTGAATTTTTCATAAAACATAATTTTACCAATTCTGTGAGTAGAATTTCAAAAATCCAAGAGACACGGTTAATATCAAGGACTAAAATGTGGTTCAATGAGATGAAAATAATTTTTGTTGAATAGTAACTTTTTACTTTTTTTTACCACGGTTAAAAGTAAATAGGGTAATTAAGGGTAAAAGTGTAATTATTATTACCCTAACACATGTCCTAATTCTATTGGATAAGTTTAATTCGACCAAAAACAACCTTAGGAATAAAATATGACCATTTAGGCCCACATGGATTAGATTAAGACATTTATTATCAATTTATTTAAAGAAGGGTTAAAATAGTTAAAATCAAAGTTTAATAACTAAATCATTTTGAATATAGGGTTATACATAAGATAAATTCGACTATAAATATTCATTAGAAAGATAAAACGATTTCAATCATAATGGTATTTTATTTATAATTTTTAGACCTTATATAATTTAATTTATTTATGAAACAATGATGATGTAGTAATTATCTTATTAATGAAATATTGACATAATTGATGTTATAAATACCCAAATAAATGTAATTTGAGACTTTTTATGAATTACAATAATTTTATATGTTAATATGAAATGTTAGTATTTATTTGATTAAAAAAATTTCGAACTATTCATTCTGTTATGATTTTCACAAAAATCAATTACCAAATAGTGTCAAAATTGACATAAAATTGTTTTTAAAACAAATACTATATTATTAATTTTTATTTTATTCATAAAAATCTAAGGTTCTGCAAATGACATATATAAGGTTATATATATTAATAATAAACATCTTGGTGTTCTTTTGGCTTGATATAGTAAGTTTATTAACCATATAGTGTAAGAAAACAAGAAGACACGGTAAAAGTTAAATTATCTAACTTAATGTTAAATATAAATGATAAGGTTGAAATTGATATATAAAATTGTCTAAATTATATTGGATGAGAGGATTTCGACCCATCCCCACCTTAGCTTCAAAATATATCAATTTGGAGCTATTAAAAACCGAATTTGACTTTATAATAAAATAATATTTTTAGTTATTCCAAAGGTGCCCCTCTTCTCCATTATAAAAGGGAACCTCCTCCCTCTATTCCTCACACTATTTGAGCCTTCAAGATCGTCCAACCCCTGTAAATATCTCCTCTACACTTCCTCAGAAACATCATAGAGGTATAGGTCTTCTTCAAAGACCAATTTTAGTTCCCTAAGAGGAGATCTCAAAGAGGCGCTTCAAAGAAGAGGTAATGTCTGTTACCGATTATTTCAACTTTATTTTTCTTCCAATTCTTCTTCTTTAGTTGTTTCATTATGAATTAATAACATCAGTATCACTCATATACGTATATGTTATTATATGTATGAAAAAACACTATTTCACCATCTATCCATCCTACGGAAAACGAAATCACCGCGCAAGTGTACGTACGGAATACTGTCTCCACGCCGTGGTGTAATCTATTTTTCACCACCACCTTACTTGGATGGGTATAATGCTATAAATAATGACTATATATGATCATTTTAAAGTGATATTGATTCTGAAATATTATATATACACTCCAATATAATTCCACGGTCATGGGAATGATATCATCACTCGTGCGTACGTACGGAATACCGTCTCCACGATGTGATGCAACTCATTCTACATGATCTTCATTGGATAATGATTTTATAAATGAATTGAATGAATTAATATGATATATATTACACTAATAACATTCTGGAAATGAGGTATCTAAAACCTAAAATGATGAATTAGAATTTATTCAACAAAACACGCATAAGAACACAAAGTAATAAACACCCGAATAACAAGTAGTAATGAAATATTACTAATAAGAAGCTAAGAATATGAACATATATGATATCATAAAAATATGTATGATTCTGGAATAAGTCAATAACATTATTTAAATCATTATACAAGAGGTTCGGACACTTACGAAGCAAATCGGACCTAAGGTAAGGGAAAATCTCACAATCTCAATTTTTAACCGAGATTGTTTATACTTCAGAATTTACTGGGGAATATTTATCATCCACATCCTTGTTTTCCCAATATATAATATTTATATCCTTATACAATAGTTTATATCAAATTTTACCCTTAGGTGAGTTTTTAGTAAAATATATGAATGGAATCTTTTGTCGTTTTTCATACGAGGTACTTTTTGACTTTTCCGACAAAAGTATGAGAAGAATGTTTTTTTTAACTTATACGGCATGAATGGATTTTTAAAACATTATTTCCAAGAATCTTCATTTAAAATATTTCAATTTTATTTTTAATCAACTTTATATAGTTTAAAATTGTATTACATGTTAAGAAAGGAAAATGTTTTTGAAGTAGAATGGATATTTTCCTCAAGAATGGAGTTCAAGTGTTTTATCAAAATTATTTTCCATATAAGATAATATAGGATTCTATTTATATCCCTATTATTACATTTATTTGATTATATTGTGATTGAATTATTTTTATGAATTCTTTTATCTTATATGAATTGTTTTATGATGTCATGTTGTTTAAGAATCCCATTTTTATTACATGAGTTATGCAATGATGTATGATTTATGATTTTGTGGAACACATAATAATGGTATCATTATGAGATGGGTGGAAACTATATCTACCTCCAATGCATTGGGTAAAGATTTTATATCTCATGAGATAGACATGGCTAGAATGGAATGTTAAACCAGTTCAGTAAAACAGGACTGAAATGAGGAGTGAACTCGATTCAGAAATGGACTTTGTCCACTAAGATAATCTTGGAAATGAGTCTTGACTAATAAGAAATGATTCTATATGAATATGTGTGAATGCCATAAAGTTTCATGTTTTATGTTATGATTATTGGGATTACATTTCACTACAATGATTTATCCCATGTTATGAAATTATGATCTATTTTACAGGTAATATTTCCAAAATGTTATTTTCTTATTTTGATGTGATTGATATTTCTTTTGTTTACCCTTACTAATCATTTGAGCTCACCCTTTTGTATGTTTTTCCGCAGGTTAGGAAGAAGGGTATTAAGTAAGATATGCCAAAAAGGGACTATAGATATTATGAAATAAATGGGAGACAATGTAGATGCTTTATGAACCAGTTGTTTATGTTTCCCAGTTTCTAAAGACACTATACCTATACGGTCCTTTCATGGTTTTTTATATGTTGTAATAAGTATGCTTCAATTTATAGGTATTAACCATGTATGTAAAGTATGGGTTTTTATAGTTGGAATCAGAGGAAAGGTATAGTCAACCTTTGGAAACTAGGATGTGAAAGCCTTAGTAAGAACCCTAACGATAATTCTAAGCATAGAACACAATCTTAGTGTTCTAGAAATGACCATGAATAACCTAGGATAAGACCTTAAGTGTGAAATTTTATTCTTGATTATGTGGTTTTCCTATTATAATTAGTGTTTCTCACACTATTCTTCTTGGTTTTAGTCAATGGCTGGAACCCGATGGAACCGTGTTAATGCTGAATGTGACGGGCAATGCAATGATTGTCCCCCTGAGCAACCAAACATTATGGGAGCTGGAATGAAAAATATTTTAGCCATGTTCACATAACTTTCTCAAGTCATGAATCATGCAGGACTTCCAAACGAGCAAAGGAAGGAGCAACATTTTGTTGAATCCTTCATGAGGCAGCGTCCACCTTCTTTCAACGGGTCTACTAATCCATTAGTTTCTGAACAATGGATAAGTACTAATGAAAAGATATTTTAAGTTCCTCAATGTTCTGAACATGATAAAGTCATCCTAGCAGTGTATCGTTTGGAAGTATATGATGATCAATGGTGGAATCTTATTAAGAATACGAGGCAAAGGGATGAAATTGAGTCCATGGAATGGGATGAGTTCATGAACGTATTTTTCAATAAGTACTTTCCTCGAATTCTCCGAACAATGATGGAGAAAGAGTTTCTTGAACTGAAGAAAATGGATGATGAATCTGTTGGTACCTATGAAGAAAATTTTACAAGACTTGCAAGATACGCTTCTGGTATTATTATCCAAACTTAGAGTAATATCGATCCATTCTTTAGTGGCTTAAAACCAAGTCTTTGAAGGGACTTATCCATAAGGGACTTCAATAGCTATGCGGAAATCATTCGATGTGCTCTCAAAGTTGAGATGGAGATTGGAGTAACCCATCAGTCATTTGGGTTGGATAAGAAGAGTAAAATGGAATTTAAAGTAAAATCTAAAGAGCACACTGAAAGAAGATGAACATTCCCTTATGCTCAAAGTGTAGAAAGAAACATGGAGGGAGTTTTCTTAAAGGGGCAAGTAAATCTTTCAAACGTCGAAAGGAAGGTCATCGGGCATTTGAATGCCGGAATGATGGGAAGAAGATGTCTAATGATGAAAACAAATGAAGGGACACACAGAATGAAACTACTACACTTCAATGTTTCAAGTGCATGGAGATGGGGAATTATGCCAATAAATTCCCTAATCCAAGGGTTGTTGATGATGATAGACATCAACAAAATCTTAAGGCTAAAGGCAATGGAAAGTCACATGAAATTTCTATCAGCATTGTAGAGTACGATAACGATGTGGTGAAAGGTACACTTACCATCCACTCTAAAGTAGAAAATGTTTTATTTTATTCTGGATCCACCCACTATTTTATTTCTGAATAATTTTCTAAGAGTATCACCAAATTACCTTAACAATTGGATGTTGATTAAGCAGTGACAACACCTAATGTCAAAATAGTCACATCAAAAGTTTATAATTCTTCCCCGATTGAAGTTTGTGGGAAAGTGCTTCCTGCAAATCTTGTTATCCTTCCTATAGTGGAATTTGATGCGATTCTTGGCATGGATTGGATTTCTCTATATGGAGCTCATATCAATTTCCAAATAAGGGAAGTCACATTTCATATTCCAGATCAATCTTTGATCGTCTTTCGATGCAAGGATGAACATAACCTTCCAGTGGAAATTTCTTCCATATTATCAGTCTTGATTCCACGAAATGAATGCTATTTATCTCAAATGGTTGGTGAGAAACTCACGATTAATAATATGCCCATTTTACGGGAGTTTGATGATGTCTTTCTGGAGGAATTGCTGGGTCTTCCACCAAATCGTGAAGTTGAGTTTTCAATAGAACTCGTACTGGGTGCTTTTCCTATTTCAAAGACACCTTATAGAATTGCCCCAATTGAGTTGCAGGAATTGAAGAAGAAACTCCAAGAGAATATTGGTAAGGGATTCATACGCCCTAGTGCCTCACCTTGGGGAGCACCTATTCTGTTTGTTAAAAAGAAAGATGGATCAATGAGACTCTGAATTGATTATTGATAACTTAACAAGATCACTATCAAGAACAAATATCCTCTCCCGCTCATTGATGACTTATTTGACCAACTACGCGGAGCTCGATACTTTTCCAAGATTGATCTTCATTCTGGGTATCATCAATTAAGGTTCAAAAGGGAGGATATACCAAAGACGGCTTTCCGTACAAGGTATGGACACTATGAATTTATAGTGATGTCATTTGGTCTTACTAATTCCCCTGCTATCTTCATGGATTTGATGAATGGAGTCTTTAAAGATTATCTTGATCAGTTTGTGGTAGTCTTTATAGACGATATTCTTGTTTATTCAAAGAGAAAGTAAGAACATGAAGATCACTTGAGAATTATATTGAAGACCCTGAGAAAGGAGAAGCTTTATGCCAAATTTACCAAGTGTGAATATTGGCTTCAAAAAGTTGCATTTTTGGGTCACATAATCTCAAAAGAGGGGATATATGTGGATCCAGCAAAAACAGAGGTTATTGAAAGATGGTCGAGACCAACAAAAGTTACCAAGATCCGAAGTTTTCTTGGTTTTCCTGGATATTATCGACGTTTTGTGAATGATTTTTCACGATTATCTAATCTAATCACCAGGTTGACTCGGAAATGAGTTAAGTTTGTTTGGATGAAGGAATGTGAAGAGAATTTCATGGAGTTGAAAAGAAGGTTATTCAGTGCACCTGTGCTCACAATGCCTTGTAGTGGAGAAAGGTTTGTGATCTACAGTGATGCATCCAAGAAGGGCCTGGGGTGTGTTCTTATGCAAAATGATATGGTGATAGCTTATGCGTCACGACAGCTAAAAATCCATGAGCAAAATTACCCAACACGTGATATGGAGTTAGCTATGGTAATCTTTGCATTAAAGATATGGAGGCATTATCTTTATGTATAAAGGTGTGATATTTTTACTGATCATAAAAGTTTAAAGTATATTTTCACACAAAAGGAGCTGAATATGTGCCAAAGAAGATGGTTGGAACTAATTAAGGATTATGAATCCTCAACTCATTACAACCTTGGGAAAGCAAACAAGGTGGAAGATGCATTAAGTCGACAAGACCATGGTAGCTTATCCATGATGAGGATCACAAAAGATTCAATATTTTTGGATTTACAAAGGATGGATCTTGGAACTTAAATGGAAGGAGAGAAATCTTATCTTTCTCAAATGAATGTTCAACCATCTATACATGTGAAGATTCAAGAGGCACAGAAAGAAGATGTCAAGTTACAAAAGAAGTTGAGAAATGTTCCTGAATAGAACCTTGATTGTGATGGGATAATAAAGTCCAGGAATCGGTTTTGTGTTCCTCCCATTCTAGAATTGAAGTAGGAGCTGCTGGATGAGGATCATAGTTCTTCATTATCTATTCATCCTGGAAGCATGAATATGTATAGGGACCTGAAAGAGTACTTCTGGTGGGATGTCATGAAAAGAGATGTTGCTGAATATGTCTCTCGATTCTTGGTTTGTCATCAAGTTAAAGCTGAGAGACAGAAGTCTAAGGGGATGTTACAAACATTACCCATACCCGAATGGAAATGGGAAAACATCACTATGGACTTTGTCACAGGACTTCCTAAAACATCCAAAGGAAATAATGCTATCGGGGTCATAGTTTATCGTCTTACAAAGTCTGCACACTTCATTGCTATTAGAGAGGATTTCTCTATGGATCAGCTTGCCAGGATATATGTAAAGGAAGAGGTAAGATTTCATGGAGTAACACTTTCTATTATATCTGATCAGGATCCGAGATTAACCTCAAAGTTCTGGCAAAGTCTTCAGCATACTCTGGATACAGAGTTGAGTTTCAGCACTACTTATCATCCTCAAATAGACGGTCAATCTAAGAGAACAATTCAAACACTATAAGATATGTTGAGAGCTTTCTCTATGGATTTAAAAGGTGGTTGGGATAAACACCTACCTTTGTTGGAATTTTCTTATAATAATAGCTTTCACTCTAGTATTCAGATGGATCTTTATGAATCTCTCTATGGAAAGAAATGCAGGAATCCAACTTGTTGGGATAAAGTTTGGGAAAGAAAGCTATTAGGACCTGATCTTGTTGATGAGATGGCAGAAAAGGTCCGATCTATTCAACAACACATAAGAGCAGCTCAGAGTCGATAGAAAAGTTATGCCGACAACCGAAGAAAAGACCTAGAGTTTGAAGTGGGTGATAAAGTGTTCTTTCGAATAGCTCCCTGGAAGAGGGTCATGAGATTTGGAAAAAAGGGGAAGTTGAGCAATAGATATATCAGTCCTTTCAAAATAATGGATCATGTTGGAATGGTAGCTTACCGATTGGTGCTTCTACCGAATCTCTCTCAAGTTCACGATGTGTTCCATTTATCTCTCCTGGGAAAGTACATACCTGATCCTTCACATGTACTCAGCTCAGAAGTTGTACCGCTGGAGCAAGATCTTTCTTATGATGAACAGCCGATAGAGATTCTAGATCGTAGTGAAAAAGGCCTATGAAACAAGACCACTTGATTGGTGAAAGTTTTGTGGAGGAACCACCAATTAGAATAAGCTACAAGGGAGCTTGAGGATATGATGAGGGAGAGGTATCCTCATCTTTTTGTTACAAAGTGACGAATTTCGAGGGCGAAATTCATTTTAAGGGGGGTAGAATATAACACCCGTGACTTTTATGAGATATATTTTGTTTTTATGTTATATAAATCATTAAAGGAATATTTCACTACACACAACACTAGCTTGGCTTGCTTTACACGCAACTGCTGCCTTCCTCAATAGCTTGCGTCGTACGCAATACCGAGTTTCACTAAACAACGATATGCTATTAAAATATTATTAAAACTAGCCGTTATGAATAGTAATAACCACTTTTTGAAATTTTGTAAATTTTATTTTCCAAAATGGACTTCATTTTTGGATTCGGAACATCGAAATTAGCTTAGGGTGAAATTTTGGTACTTTACGGATAACTTTCATATTCTGATGAATAGTGAAAATTACTAAATTTTAATTAAAAACAACTTTTTTAATTGAAATAATTAATAGTGATAAATTATTAATTTGAGTGGTTTTAAAGTATATTTAGAATATATTTTTACAATTTAATACAATGTTGTTCATTGGATGTAATTTTACATTTAAACCAGACATAAACAAGTGTCAATCTTTTGATAGTTATTATCTTTTAAAAACACGCTATTTGTTTTGACGATGAGAATTAATTTTTAAATTAGTTAATGTAACTTATATGTTTTTAATTTGGTAAATTAAACATCATTTTTTAATTCATAATATCAAATATAGCTTATGCCTAATTTTTGGTATTTTTCTGGAAACTTTCATTTTTTATGAATAGTGAAACCACTAAGTGGTAGTTAAAAAAATGATTTTTTCATAAAACATAATTTTAGCGCTTCTGTAAGTAGAATTTTGAAAATCTGAGAGACATGGTTAATATCAAGGACTAAAATGTATTTCAATGAGATGAAAATAATTTTTGGTGAATAGTAACTTTTTACTTTTTTTTTGCCACGGTTAAAAGTAAATAGGGTAATTAAGGGTAAAAGTGTTATTATTATTACCCTAACACATGTCCTAATTCTATTGGATAAGTGTAATTCAACCGAAAACAACCTTAGAAATAAAATATGACCATTTAGTCCCACTCGGATTAGATTAGGACATTTATTATCAATTTATTTAAAGAAGGGTTAAAATAGTTAAAATCAATGTTTAATAACTAAATCATTTCGAATATAGGGTTATAAAAGAGATAAATTCAACTATAAATATTCATTAGAAAGATAAAACGATTTCCAAAATAATGGTATTTTATTTATAATTTTTAGACATTATATAATTTAATTTATTTATGACACTATGATGATGTAGTAATTATATTTTTAATGAAATATTGACATAATTGATGTCATAAATACCCAAATAAATGTAATTTGAGTATTTTTATGAAATAAAATAATTTTATATGTTAATATGAAATGTTAGTATTTATTTAATTAAATTTTTTTCGAACTAATCATTCTGTTATGATTTTCACAAAAATCAATTACCAAATAGTGTCAAAATTGACATAAAATTGTTTTTAAAACAAATAATATATTATTAATTGTTATTTTATTCATAAAAATCTAAGGTTCTCAAAAATGACTTATATAAGGTTATATATATTAATAATAAACAACTTGGGGTTCTTTTGGCTTGATATAGTATGTTTATTAACCATATAGTGTAAGAAAACAAGAAGACACGGTAAAAGATAAATTATCTAACTTAAAGTTAAATATAAATGATAATGTTAACATTGATACATAAAATTTTCTAAATTCTATTGGATGAGAGGCTTTAGACCCATCCCCACCTTATCTTCGAAATAACTCAATTTGGAGCTATTTAAAACCGAACTTGACTTTATAATAAAATAATATTTTTAGTAATTCCAAAGATGCCCCTCTCCTCCCTTATAAAAGGGCACCTCCTCCCTCTCTTCCTCACACCACTTTGAGCCTTCAATCTTGCCCAAAACCTGCCAATATCTCCTCTACACTTCCTCAGAAACATCCTAGAGGTTCTAGGCTTCTTAAAAGACAAATTTGAGTGCCCTAAGTGGAGATCTCAAAGAGGCGCTTCAAAGAAGAGGTAATGTATGTTACCGATTCTTTCAACTTTATTTCTTCATCCACTTTTTCTTCTTTAGTTGTTTCATTATGAATTAATAACATCAGTATCACTCATATAATTATATGTTATTATAAGTATGAAACAACCCAATTTCACCATCTATCCTTCCTACGGAAAATGAAATCACCGCGCGTGCGTACGTACGGAATACCGTCTCGACACCGTGGTGTAATCTATTTTCTACCACCACCTTACTTGGATGGGTATAATGGTGTAAATAATGACTATATATGATTATTGTAAAGTGATATTGATTCTGAAATAGTATATATACACTCCAATACAATTCCACAGTCATGGGAATGATATCATCGCTCATGCGTACGTACGGAATACCGTCTCCGCGATGTTATGTGACTCGTTCTACATAATATTCATTGCATAATGATTATATAAATGAATTTAATGAATTAATATGATATATATTAAACTAATAACATTATGTAAATGGGGTATCTATAACCTAAAAAGAAAAATAATAATTTATTCGACAAAACACGCATAAGAACAAAAAGTAATAAACACCCGAATAACAAGTAGTAATGAAATATTACTAATAAGAAGCTAAGAATATGACCATATATGATATCATAAAAATAAGTATGATTCTGTAATAAGTCAATAACATTATTAAAATCATTATACAGGCGGTTCAGACACTTACAAAGCAAATCAGACATAAGGTTAGGGAAAATCTCACAATCTCAAATTTTAACCGAGATTGTTTATACTTTAGAATTTACTATGGAATATTTATCATACACATACATGATTCATCAATATGTAATATTTATATGCTTCTAAAATAGTTTATATCCAATTTTACCCTTTGGTGAGTTTTTAGAAAAAGATATGAACGGAATATTTTGACGTTTTTCGTACGATGAACTTTTTGACTTTTCTGACAAAAGTACAAGAAGAATGTTTTTTATCTTATACGGCATGAATGGATTTTTAAAACATTATTTCCAAGAATATTCCTTTAAAAGTTTTCAAGTTTATTTTTAATCAACTTCTTTTTGTTCAAAATTGTATTACATGTTAAGAAACGAAAATGTTTTTGAAGTAGAAAGGATAGTTTCCTCAAGAATGGAGTTCAAGTGTTTTATCAAAATTATTTTCCATCTAAGATAATATAGGGTAATATTTATATCCCTATTATTACATTGATTTGATTATATTGTGGTGGAATTATTTTTATGAATTCTTTTATCTTATATGAATTGTTTTATAATGTCATGTTGTTTAAGAATACCATTTTTATTACATGAGTTATGCAATGATGTATGATTTATGATTTTGTGGCACACATAATAATGGTATTATTATGAGATGGGTGGGACCTATCTCTACCTCCAATGCATTGGGTAAAGATTTTATATCTCATGAGATAGACAAGGCTGGAATGGCAGGTTAAACCGGTTCAGTAAAACAGGACTGAAACGAGGAGTGAACTTGGTTCAGAAATGGACTATGTCCACTAAGATAATCTTAAAAATGAGTATTGAATAATAAGAAATTATTCTCTATGAATATGTGTGCATGACATAATGTTTCATGTTTTATGTTATGATTATTGGGATTACATTTCACTACCATGATTTATCCCTTGTTATGAAATTATGATCTCTTTTGCAGGATAATATTTCCAAAATGTTATTTTCTTATTTTGATGTGATTGATATTTCTTTTGTTTACCCTTACTGATCATTTGAGCTCACCCTTTTTTATGTTTTTCCCCAGGTCAGGAAGAAGGGTATTAAGTACGATATGCTAAAAAGGGAATATAGATATGATGAAATAAATGGGAGACAGTGTAGATACTTTATGAACCAGTTGATTATGTTTCCCAGTTTCTAAAGACACTGTACATATACAGTCCTTTCATGGTTTTGTTATATGTTGTAATATGTATGCTTCAATTTTGAAGTATTAACCATGTATGTAAAGTATGGGTTGTTATAGTTGGTATCAGAGGAAAGGTATAGTCAACCATTCGAAACTAGGATGTGAAAGCCTTAGTAAGAACCCTAACGATAATTCAAAGCATAGAACACAATCTTAGTGTTTTAGAAATGACCATGAATAACCTAGGAAAAGACCTTAAGTGTGAATTTTTATTCTTGATTATGTGGTTTTCCTATTATAATTAGTGTTGCTCACACTATTCTTCTTGGTTTTAGTTAATGTATGGAACCCAAAAGAACTGTGTTAATGCGAAATGCGACGGGCAATGCAATGATTGTCCCCCTGAGCAACCAAAAGTTATGGGAGCTGGAATGCAAAATATTTTAGTCATGTTCACATAACTTTCTCAAGCCATGAATCATGTAGGACTTCCAAATAAGCAAAGGAAGGAGAAACATTTTATTGAATCCTTCATGAGGCAACGTCCACCTTCTTTCAGTGGGTCTACTAATCAATTAGTTACTGAACAATGGATTAGTACTTCTAAAAACATATTTTCAGTTCGTCAATGTTCTGAACATGTTAAAGTCATCCTAGAAGTGTATCGTTTGGAAGGAGATGCTGATCAATGGTGGAATATTATTAAGAATATGAGGCAAAGGGATGAAATTGAGTTCATGGAATGGGATGAGTTCAAGAACTTATTTTTCAATAAGTACTTCCCTCATATTCTCTGAACAATGATAGAGAAAGAGTTTCTTGAACTGAAGAAAAAGGTTGATGAATTTGTTGGTACCTATGAAGCAAATTTTACAAGACTTTCACGATATGCTTCTGGTATTATTATCCAACCTGAGAGTAAGATCGATCGATTCTTTAGTGGCTTAAAACCAAGTCTTCGAAGGGCCTTAGCCATAAGGGACTTCGATAGCTATGAGGAAATTGTTCGATGTGCTATCAAAGATGCGATGGAGATTGGAGTAACCAATCAGTCATATGGGTTTGATAAGAAGATGAAAATGGAATTTAAAGGAAAATATAAAGAGCACACTGAAAAGAAGATGAGATTTCCCTTATGCACAATGTGTGGAAAGAAACATGGAGGGAGTTGTCTTAAAGGGACAAGTAAATGTTTCAAATGTGGAAAGGAAGGTCATTAGGCATTTGAATACCGCAATGATGGGAAGAATATTTCTAATGATGCAAAAAAAGGAAGGGACAAACAGAATGAACATACTACACTTCAATGTTTCAAGTGCAAGGAGATGGGGAATTATGCCAATAAATTCCCTAATCCAAGCGTTGTTGATGATGATCGACATCAACAAAATCTTAAGGCTAAAGACAAAGGAAAGTCACATGAAATTTCTATCAGCATTGTAGAGTACTATAAAGATGTGGTGAAAGGTACACATACCATCCACTCTAAAGTAGAAAATGTTATTTTTGATTCTGGATCCACCCACTCTTTTATTTCTGAAGAATTTTCTAAGAGTATCACCGAATTACCTCAATAATTAGATGTTGATTAAGCTGTGACAACACCTAATGGCACAACAGCTGCATAAAATGTTTATAATTCTTCCCCGATTGAAGTTTATTTGAAAGTGCTTCCTACCAATCTTGTGATCCTTCCTATAGTGGAATTTGATGCGATTATTTGCATGGATTGGCTTTCTCTCTATGGAACTCATATCAATTTCCAATGAAGGGAAGTCAAATTTCATATTCCAGATCAATCTTTGATCGTCTATCGATGCAAGGATGAACATAACCTTCAAGTAGAAATTTCTTCCATATTATGGGTCTTGATTCCACTAAATGAAGGTTATTTATCTCAAATTGTTGGTGAGATGCTCATGATTAATAATATTCCCATTTTACGGGAGTTTGATGATGTCTTTCAAGAGGAATTGCTGGGTCTTCCACCAAATCGTGAAGTTGAGTTTTCAATAGAACTCATACTGGGTGCTTTGTCTATTTCAAAGACACCTTATAGAATGGCCCCAATTGAGTTGCAGGAATTGAAGAAGCAACTCCAAGAGAATATTGATAAGGGATTCATACGCCCTAGTGCCTCACCTTGGGGAGCACCTGTTCTGTTTGTTAAAAAGATAGATGGATCAATGTGACTCTGAATTGATTATCGAGAACTTAACAAGATCACTATCAAGAACAAATATCCACTACCGCGCATTGATGACTTATTTGACAAACTACTCGGAACTCGATACTTTTCCAAGATTGATTTTCGTTCGGGGTATCATCATTTAAGGGTCAAAAGGGAGGATATACTAAAGACGGCTTTCCGTACAATGTATGGACACTATGAATTTATAGTGATTCCATTTGGTTTACTAATGCCCCTGCTATCTTCATGGATCTGATGAATAGAGTCTTTAGAGGATATCTTGATTAGTTTGTGGTAGTCTTTATAGACGATATTCTTTTTTATTAAAAGAGCAAGGAAGAACATAAAGATCACTTGAGAATTATATTGAAGACCTTGAGAAAGGAGAAGCTTTATGCCAAATTTATCAAGTGTGAATCATGGCTTCAAAAAGTTGCGTTTTTTGGTCACATAATCTCAAAAGAGGGGATATATGTGGATCCAACAAAAACAGAGGTTATCGAAAGATGGCCGAGACCAACAACAGTAACCGAGATCCGAAGTTTTCTTAGTTTGGGTGGATATTATCGATGTTTTGTGAATGATTTTTCACGATTATCTAATCAACTCACCAGGTTGACTCGGAAATGAGTTATGTTTGTTTGGATGGAGGAATATGAAGATAATTTCAAGGAGTTAAAAAGAAGGTTATTCAGTGCACCTATGCTCACAATGCCTTGTAGTGGAGAAAGGTTTGTGATCTACAGTGATGCATCCAAGAATGGGATGTGGTGTGTTCTTATGAAAAATGATATGGTGATAGCTTATGCCTCACGACAGTTGAAAATCCATGAGCAAAATTACCCAACATGTGATTTGGAGTTAGCTGCGGTAATCATTGCATTAAAGATTTGGAGGCATTATCTTTATGGAGAAAGATGTGATATTTTTACTAATCATAAAAGTTTAAAGTATATTTTCACACAAAAGGAGTTGAATATGCGCCAAAGAAGATGGTTGGAACTGATTAAGGATTACGACTGCTCAATACATTACCACCCTGGGAAAGAAAACAAGGTGGAAGATGCATTAAGTCGACAAGACCATGCTAGCTTATCCATGATGAGGATCAAAAAATATTCAATATTTATGGATTTACAAAGGATGTGTCTTTGAATTTAAATGGATGGAGAGAAATATTATCTTTCTCAAATGAATGTTCAACTATCTATAAATGTGAAGATTCAAGAGGCACAGAAAGAAGATGTCGAGTTACAAATGAAGTTGAGAAATGATCCTGAATTCAACCTTGATTTTGATGGGATAATAATGTTCAGGAATCGATTTTGTGTTCCTCCCATTCTAGAATTGAAGAAGGAGCTGCTGGATGAGGCTCATAGTTCTTCATTATCTATTCATCTTGGAAGCATGAAGATGTATAGGGACCTAAAAGAGTACTTCTGGTGGGATGGCATGAAAAGAGATGTTGCTGAATATGTCTCTCGATGCTTGGTTTGTCAGCAAGTTAAAGCTGAGAGATAGAAGTCTAAGGGGATGTTACAACCATTACCCATACCCGAATGGAAATGTGAAAACATCACTATGGACTTTGTCACAGGACTTCCTAAAACATCCAAAGGCAATAATGCTATCTGGGTCATAGTTGATCGTCTTACAAAGTCTGTACACCTCATTGCTATTAGAGAGGATTTCTCTCTGGATCAGCTTTCCAGGATATATGTAAAGGAAGTGGTAATATTGCATGGAGAAACACTTTATATTATATCTGATCAGGATCCGAGATTTACCTCAAAGTTCTGGCGAAGTCTTCAGCATACTTTGGATACAGAGTTGAGTTTCAGCACTACTAATCATCCTCAAACAGACGGTCAATATGAGAGAAGAATTCAAACACTATAAGATATGTTGAGAGCTTGCTATATGGATTTCAAATGTGGTTGGGATAAACACCTACCTTTGGTGGAATTTTCTTGTAATAATAGCTTTCACTCCAGTATTCATATGGCTCTTTATGAAGCTCTCTATGGAAAGAAATGCAGGACTCCAACTTGTTGGGAAGAAGTTTGGGAAAGAAAGCTACTAGGACCTGATCTTGTTGAAGAGATGGTAGAAAAGGACTGATCTATTCAACAACACATAGGAGTATCTCAAAGTCGACAGAAAAGTTATGCCGACAACCGAATAAAATACCTAGAGTTTGAAGTGGGTGATAAATTGTTCTTATGAATATCTCCTTGGAAGAGGGTCATGAGATTTGGAAAAAAGGGGAAGTTGAGCCATAGATATATTGGTCCTTTCGAAATACTGGATCGTGTTGGAATGGTAGCTTACTGATTGGCGCTTCCACCGAATCTATCTCAAGTTCACGATGTCTTCCATGTATCTCTCCTGAGAAAGTACATACCTGATTCTTCACATGTACTCAGCCCAGATGTTGTACCGCTAGAGCAAGATCTTTCTTCTGATGAACAGCCGATAGAGATTCTTGATCATAGCAAAAATGTCCTACGAAACAAGAACACTCAATTGGTGAAAGTTTTATAGAGGAACCACCAATTAGAATAATATACATTAGATCTTGAGGATATGATGAGGGAGAGGTATCCTCATCTTTTTGTTACAAATGACGAATTTCGAGGGCGAAATTCATTTTAAGGGGGGTAGAATGTAACACCCGTGACTTTTATGAGAAATATTTTGTTTTTATGTTATATAAATCATTAAATGAATCTTTCACTACACACAACATTAGAATGGCTTTCTTTACACGCAAATGTTGCTTTCCTCAATAGATTGTGTCGTACGCAATACCGAGTTTCACTAAACAACTATATGCTATTAAAATATTATTAAAACTAGCCGTTATGAATATTAATAACCACTTTTTGAAATTTTTTAAATTTTATTTTCCAAAAAGGACTTCATTTCTGGATTCGGAACATCGAAATTAGCTTAGGGTGAAATTTTGGTACTTTTCGGATAACATTCATATTCTGATAAATAGTGAAAATTACTAAATTTTAATTAAAAAAAACTTTTTTAATCGAAATAATTAATAGTTATAAATTATTAATTTGAGTGGTTTTAAAGTATATTTAGAATATATTTTTACAGTTTAATACAATGTTGTTCATTGGATGTAATTTCACATTTATACCAGACATAAACAAGTGTCAATCTTTTGATAGTTATTATCTTCTAAAAACACACTATTTGTTTTGATGATGGAAATTAATTTTTAAATTAGTTAATGTAACTAATATGTTTTGAATTTGGTAAAATAAACATCATTTTTTAATTCATAATATAAAATATAGCTTAGGCATAATTTTGGTATTTTTCTGGAAACTTTCATTTTTTTATGAATAGTCAAACCACTAAGTGGTAGTTAAAAAACTGATTTTTTCATAAAACATAATTTTACCGCTTCTGTGAGTAGAATTTCGAAAATCTGGGAGACACGGTTAATATCAAGGACTAAAATGTGGTTCAATGAGATGAAAATATTTTTTTGTGAGTAGTAACTTTTTAATTTTTTTGCCACGGTTAAAAGTAAATAGGGTAATTAAGGGTAAAAGTGTTATTATTATTACCCTAACACATGTCCTAATTCTATTGGATAAGTGTAATTCGACCAAAAAAACCTTAGGAATAAAATATGACCATTTAGGCCCACTGGGATTAGATTAGGACATTTATTATCAATTTATTTAAAGAAGGGTTAAAATAGTTAAAATCAAAGTTTAATAACTAAATAATTTTTAATATAGGGTTATACATAAGATAAATTCGACTATAAATATTAATTAGAAGGATACAAAGATTTCAAACATAATGGAATTTTATTTATAATTTTTAGACATTAAATAATTTAATTTATTTATGACACAATGGTGATGCAGTAATTTACTTCTTAATGAAAATTGACATAATTGATGTTATAAATACCCAAATAAATGTAATTTGAGACTTTTTATGAATTACAATAATTTTATATGTTAATATGACATGTTAGTATTGATTGAATTAATTTTTTTCCGAACTAATCATTCAGTAATGATTTTCACTAAATTCAATTACCAAATAGTGTCAAAATTGACATAAAATTGTTTTTAAAACAAATACTATATTATTAATTGTTATTTTATTCCTAAAAATATAAGGTTCGGACAAATTACTTATATAAGGTTATATATATTAATAATATACATCTTGGGGTTCGTTTGTCTTGATATAGTATGTTTATTAACCTTATAGTGTAAGAAAACAAGAAGACACAGTAAAAGTTAAATTATCTAACATACAGTTAAATCTAAATGATAAGGTTAAAATTGATACCTAAACTTGTCTAAATTCTATTTTATGAGATTATTTCGACCCATCCCCACCTTAGCTTTGAAATATATCAATTTGGAGCAATTAAAAACCGAATTTTACTTTATAATAAAATAATATGTTAGGTTATTCCAAAGGTGCCCCTCTCCTCTCTTATAAAAGGGCACCTCCTCCCTCTCTTCCTCACACAACATTGAGAATTAAATCTCGGCCAAAAACTGCCAATATCTCCTCTCCACTTCCCTAGAAACATTCTAGAGGTCTTGGTCTTCTTCAAAGACCAATTTTAGTTCCTTAAGAGGAGTTCTCAAAGAGGCGCTTCAAAGAAGAGGTAATGTCCGTTACCGATTCTTTCGACAATATTTCTTCTTCCACATCTTCATATTTAGTTGTTTCATTATGAATTAATAACATCAGTATAACTCATATAATTATATGTTTTTATAAATATCAAACAACCATATTTCACCATCTATCCAACGTACGGAAAATGAAATCACCGTGCATGCGTACGTATGGAATACCGTCTCCACGCCGTGGTGAAATCTATTTTCCACCACCACCTTACTTGGATGGGTATAATGGTGTAAATAATTACTATAAATGATTATTTTAAACTGATATTGATCCTGAAATAGTATATATACACTCCAATACAATTCCACGATCATGGGAACGATATCATCGCTCGTGCGTATGTACGGAATACCGTCTCCACGATGTGATGCGACTCATTCTACATGATCTTCATTGCATAATGATTATATAAATGAATTGAATGAATGAATATGATATATATTACACTAATAAAATTCTGGAAATTAGGTATCTATAACCTAAAAAGAAAAATAAGAATTTATTCGACAAAACACGCATAAGAACAAAAAGTAATAAACACCCGAATAACAAGTAGTAATGAAATATTACTAATAAGAAGCTAAGAATATGACCATATATTATATCATAAAAATAAGTATGATTCTGGAATAATCCAATAACATTATTTTAATCATTATACATGAGGTTCAAAAACTTACGAAGCAAATCAGACCTAAGGTAAGAGAAAATATCGCAATCTCAATTTTTATCCGAGATTGTTTATACTTCAGAATTTACTGGGGAATATTTATCATCAAAATCCATGTTTCCTCAATATGTAATATTTATGTCCATCTAGAATAGTTTATATCCAATTTTACCCTTCGGTGTGTTTTTAGTAAAAGATATGAAAGGAATCTTTTGTCGTTTTTCATACGAGGTACTTTTTGACTTTTCTGACAAAAGTATGAGAAGAATGTTTTTTTAACTTATACGGCATGAATGGAATTTTAAAACATTATTTCCAAGAAGATTCCATTACAAGATATGATGCTTATTTTTAATCAACTTATTTTAGTTTCAAATTTTATGACATGTTAAGAAAGGAAAATGTTTTTGAAGTAGAAAAGATATTTTACTCAAGAATGGAGTTCAAGTGTTTTATCAAAATTATTTTCCATCTAAGATAATATAGGGTTCTATTTCTATCCCTATTATTACATTGATTTTATTATGTTGTGATGGAATTATTTTTATGAATTCTTTTATCTTATATGTATTGTTTTATGACATCATGTTGTTTAAGAATCCCATTTTTATTACATGAGTTATGCAATGATGTATGATTTATGATTTTGTGGCACACATAAGAATGGTATCATTATGAGATGGGTGGGACCTATATCTCCCTCCAATGCATTGGGTAAAGATTTTATATCTCATGAGATAGACATGGCTAGAACGATAGGTTAAACCGGTTCAGTAAAATAGGATTGAAACGAGGAGTGAACTCGGTTCAGAAATGGACTTTGTCCACTAAGATAATCTTGTCAATGAGTCTTGACTAATAAGAGATGATTCTCTATGATTATGTGTGCATGCCACTAAGTATCATGTTTTATGTATGATTATTGGGATTACATTTCACTACCATGATTTATCCCATGTTATGAAATTATGATCTCTTTTGCAGGGTAAGATTTCCAAAATGTAATATTCTTATTTTGATGTGATTGATATTTCTTTTGTTTACCATTACTGAGCATTTGAGCTCACCATTTAGTATGTTTTTGCCCAGGTCAGGAAGAAGGGTATTAAGTAAGATATTCCAAAAATGGACTATAGATATGAGGAAATAAATGGGAGAAAGTGTAGATACATTATGAACCAGTTGTTTATGATTCCTAGTTTCTAAAGACACTATACCTATACGATCCTTTCATGGTTTTGTTATATGTTGTAATAAGTATGATTCAATTTTGAAGTATTAACCAGGTATGTAAAGTATGGGTTGTTATATTGGGAATATACTTAAGTAGTGGTTATCCGTTGATTTCATATATGTGTGATACCTCATGGTTGAGACAGGCTACTCGATAACTTAGGTATAAGTATGGGCTTATACCTATGTAAGGGCTATCTGTTTAGATCCTTCTTTGTGGTTATCCTTGTTAGATTTAGTGAGACCTTGACTGTCTCAGGGTCCCTACAGAGTATCATTATACTCACATCTACATAGGATATGCCCGCACCGCGTTGTGTTGGATGTAGACGACAAACAGCGCTGACGGAGACCGAGTGTACAAGGACTGGATGACACCTGGAGGAGGACCTCACGACGTGTCGGTACATGGAGGTGGACCTCACGACAACTCGGTACCTGGAGGAGGTTGATGGACAAGGGCGCTGAGGAGGCTATCTGTACCTACCCTTCAGGTAGGATCCGTGATGGACGATCTAGGAGCTGCTTGTCACCTTCCAGCTGTTTTGTCTATTTCCTTGTACTTTACAGTTGGGCTTGTATTTCCGGCCCCTTTTACTTTCAGCACTACTTTTGTATTCAGTTTTACTTCGTCTTTACTTCTTCTTGTACTCTCGTTGAGTGTGTTTATGATTTATAAAGGCAATGCCTTCCTAGTTATCCTGATTTAGGCCTTTGGTGCTAGTCGCATGCCCCTGACCTATGGAAGGTGGGCTTGGGGTAGTCAGGGCACGGGCCCAGAGGACGAGTCATGACAAATTGGTATCAGAGGAGTCGGTTCAACCGCAGAACGTAGGACTCTGATTAGTCTTTTCTGTGAAGCAATAGTGTTAAGGGTGCCGAGTGTGGTCTTCAGTTTAGGGAGTCCAGTGTTGGTGCGGCAGCCAACGTATCCATACACCAGGACCCTGACTTCTAATTTCGGACATAGAGCACAAAAACATTGATTGCATGTGTGTTTCCAAAATTTTTAATGTCAGCTCAAACCAGGTCAGCTCACCATGTTTAAATCATTTGACCATGTCGCATCTGTTCAGGATGTCTCCACGCAGACATTCAGTTGGAGTTCCATGAAAGTTCCTGATGAAGGACCACAGAGCGATGAGGCTCCGGTGCAGGGCCCTCTTACTATGATGGAACCATCGGGTGGTGTACTAGAAGCACCACCACCTGTTAGGCAGCAGATGCCACAATCCAAACTAGGGGAAAATGCACACTGACAGGGCACATTGCACGAGTTCCAGCAGTAGAGGCCTCCGAGGTTACGAGGCAAGGCAGATTCCCAGGTAGTAGCAGACTTGATGGAGGTGATTGCTAGAGTTCTAGGCCTAGTTCAGACACTAGTAGAGTAGATAGTGATCTTAGCTACTGCTGTTTCCCATTGAGTGACCATGAGGATTGTCAGCATAGTGACGAGGCTTCGGTATGTGGACCGATGCCTGAGATAGTACCTTTGGGTAGTGAGCCAGCTAAATAACTACCTGTTGGCCAATAATTACAACTGGCAGTACCAGTATATTACATAAGTAGGTTCAGTGCCTTACACGTGTTTCAGCATCAGATACCCCTCAGGTTTCGAGGTGAGCCCGACTCACAGGTGGCTGAGGACTGCCTTGAGGAGGTGGCTGAGAGTTTTCTGGAGCTTGTACAGTTTTGGCAGGACGACATGTCGGTAGCTGAGTATTCAACAAAGCGTACCGACCATTCCTGGTACTCGATGAATACGACATGATTAGTGATTCAGGGCTTGAACTACTGAGCAAGGTGTGTTTAAAAGACATCCGAGGCAACTATTCTTCCTCTATGCGTTCGTACTTATGTTAGGGTGCTAGAGAAACCTTTGTGGTTGAATGTTCTTTGGCCGAATGAATACAGCTAATGAATTTAAGCAGTAAGAAGTAGGAAACTGACACCAATCTTAAAGACTTGTGTGTGTAAAATGTTTCAAGAAGATGAAGTGTTAAGGACAGATGAATCTATAGAGAAGGATACGTGGAAGCAGAGCTAGGAGAGAAACATGAGGTGGTGTACTTTTTGACATGTTACAACCACCCACATTTGTAGTACCCTCTAGGCTCAAGTAGCTAGAGGTTAGGGGAAGAGAATAACTGCATGCAGTCAAGGAGTGTGACCCAAGGGCTCTAAAAATGATTTGATGTATGGTTTGTATCCATTACTAGCTGGTGTATCAGTAGACATAGGTACCAATCATTCCTACCTTCCACGAATATTTCCCTAGACCTAGAGTTTTCGGTTAAGCAGTTGACTTTACCCTCACGTCTAGAGATAACTTTGTGAGGAGACTCGATAATCACACTTATGGTGACGGTGTGATATGACCCTTGAGGCTAGTATTTCGGTTGGAACCTATCAGTGGAAGCGTCGAGACCTTAGGACGTTAGTTGGGTTTGGACTGGGCAACCACAGTTCATATACAGATTGAAAGTATTAGGAAAAAAGGTTGTGGTTTGTCTACAACGTTGGGTTGGGGTTTTCCTTGGTCGGCGGAAAGGAAAACCCAGGCAGCACAGGACGGAATCATGCATAAGAGGGTGAATTCGATCACTTAGGAGATGGCCAAACTTACATTTGTGCGAGAATTCTCCAGAGTTGCGGAACCACTTCTAGCAGAGCTTTCAGGAGCTATGGTAGAGGCTGACCAGTGCGCCCAACCTGAGGGCGTTGGTTACATAGTTCACTGCGACGCATTAGGGACTGGACTCGGGTGTGCCCTAATGTAGTAGTGGGCAGTGAATGCCTATGGATCATTACAGATGAGACTACATAGAGAAGAGATGAGACCACTGGAGTTTGAGGATGGAGACCACGTCTTTTTACAAGTCTCACCTCAGTGAAGTCTAAGGAGATTTGGCCGAGGCGACAAGTCATCTACGAGGTTCATTGGACCTTTCTAAGTCCTCAACAGGGTAGTCAAGGTGGTTTACCGCTTCAACTTTCTACCACAGTTGCACCGGGTGCACGATGCCTTCCACTTATTTTAGCTGAGGATATGTATGCACGACCTATCCATCATCATCGACCATGGAGAGTTGGACATCGATGACGAGACCACTTTCTCAGGGTTCTAGTAGAGGTTGAGGATCGACAGGAGAAGGTCCTTCGGGGATGGTTGATTCCTCATGTGCGCTTCACTGGTAGCACAAGAACCCCCAGGAGAGCACAGGGGAGCGGGAGGCTCATATGCATGCTCAATACCCTCATTTGTTTCTCTAGCATGTGTTGTAGCTTTACGGGGATGTAAATCCATGAGGGGGGTGGGGTAATTGAAAGACCTGTAAATTTCAAGGAATTTTTTTTATTAAATTCTTTGGAATTTTACGAGTCCGCAGTTTCTGACGGCACCTGATTTCGAGGCCCGGTGTGGCCGGAATAATTTTCCAAAGTTTTGTTAAACTTAAATTAACGCGCCTAAGTATTTTTACTGAAAAAGTGGAATAACTCTTTAATGGTTACTCGGGTCAGAAATCTGAGGGCACCATTATGCTCAGGATGGCGGGTTTAACCTATGCGTGACTTAAGTTTAGTCGGCGCTGGCCTCCTGTGAGAAATTCCAAAAATGGCATAACCGTAAATAAAATAATAAAATAATTTATTTTATTTTTAAAATGATTATAACTCACAAACGGTAGCTTGGATTAAAAATCTGAGACCGCCGCTGAACTCGCGAGGGAATGGTTTATTTAAGCAGATACTAACTTTGGTCGGCGCAGGGCACCAAAAAAGTTAGTTTTTGGCTGCAAGTAAAATAATTAAGTGACAATTATTTTATTGTAAAATTCATAACTTATAAACGGTAACTCTGATTAAAAATCCGAGATTATCAATGGGTTCTTTGGGGAGTTTTTTACTTAGGAAGAGCCTCACCTTTACCGGTGTGGGTCGAGGGTGACTAATAATAATTTTCCGAACTTTTTTTTTGGGTACGTTCAGTAAACGTACGTGCGGGTTTTTCTATCTTTTGAACCGGTGCTCAGAATTAAAATCCAAGGGCACCGATAAACTCGCAGCACCGGTAATTGATTAAGGGAACCTTTACCGCTATTGCATTTTAAGTGGGTTGAGAATTAATAATTGGGGATTTAGAATTAAATAAATTAAATTGGGGGTACACAATTTTTTTTATATCTATGATAGTTATACCCTACAAAAGAGAGTTAAGGATGAGACCCATAACCACCAACTACCCATGTGTGGATAAATGAGAGTTTGGTCCCACACAATCTCCAACCTTTCATCTTCCCATAACCTCTCTTAAACCCCCCTTAAACCCCCCTTTTTAATTAATTTGTTAACTCCTCAACTCCACTATTTATGAGATGTCTCCACCGTCCACTAATTAAGTTTTTCAACATAATTAAATTAATGGTTTCATTAATTAAATTAGTGCATCACAATTTGAATTATTTTGTGTTGCATGCAACTTCTTTAAATGGGAGAATTCTTTTATAATATTTGCGAGAGCAAATATTTCGGTGGGGAACCTTTGGAGGATTAGAAAGAGAGATGTTCTTCCTCTGATGAAGAACGCGAAGTCACCAACGGCGTGCCTTCTCTTCTTCTTCCTCTACATCAAGAGAAGAAATGCAACCGTGGGGAACTTTCCAACAACGATGGTTGTTTCCCGGCGTTGATGAACCGAAAACACATTCCATGTCTATGACGAAAAAATCATATTCAAGGTAGGGGGTTTTCATATTTTGTGTATATGTAATTTATACCTCGTGCATGGGTATTTTAACTGGAGGGTGTTTGTCTAATTTATTTTGAATAAATTAAACCCTTTTCGATGATGAATTTTGGATTGAGCCTCTAATTCGGAGGGCACAACTAAATAACAAGCCCGGACCCTCTACTGGTTGTTCTTTTGTGCGCGGATTGACGGGCGACATTGAAAAGGGCTACAATGGCGATTTGAAGCCGGTTTGATGCACAGAAGGATCCCATGGCGTGGGTCCGATGAGGGTCCCAGAGGTCCAATATTGGATTTTTTTCTTATTTTTAAATCGGGTACCTAAAGCGCTCGGAAAAATAATAGATTTAATATTATTATTAAATCTTCGACCTGCTATAACTCATACGTGTGGCGTCCGATTGGCTTGTAGTTAGTGGTGACATGACAATGTCTTTAAGATGACCAATTCAAGTCAAATTATCGATACTAAAATCTGGTTCGTGGCTCGGGTCCATGAAACACCCAATGATAATAATAATATTATTATAACGGGATCTTGTATATGACATATCTCTCTCATATGGTGTCAGAATGACGAACCGTCTGTGATGTTGTGACCTTGGAATTAAGATGGATGATTCAAGACCAACTTTGGATATTTAAGTGGAGGTCGAGGCGCAGGCCCCATGAGGCATGGGTCGCGCGTGTTGTGGTGAAATGAAACTTTTTCTACGGCTATTTATTTTGAACTAAAGGGTAGTCCATATCATGTATTTTTTTCTATGGATCGCAATGGTGTGACCGGTATGGTTAACCGGTGTCATTTGATGTACGTTCAGGTTGGTTCGAACCCGAAACCAACAGGGCCCTAGGAGTGGAAACACTAATATCCTGAGCTCCGGACATCCGAATGATGTTCTGTCGACATTGTTGGATTCCTCTTGATTAGAAATATCTTTTGGCATACATTACCTGAGGTTTGTACGTAGCTGGAGTATGGCCGGGTTGGATTGTACCCGAAATCCAAGCGGGACCCTGGAACAGAAAAGCCGATAACTTTCAGACAAGACGTCCATTTGACAAACCATCAGGGGTGTTGGTAATCACGTTGAGATACAGTCCCTATGAGTATACACTATGAGAGTTCAACGTACAATTGAGATACGGTCAGGTTGGTTCGTACACGAGACCAACCGGGCACCAGGGACAAAAAGGCTATTAACTCATAGACCGGGTGTCCGATTGATGCACCGTCTATTGTGTTGAGACCCCTGTGACGAGGCGGTCCCTTTTGATAATTATTTGTGGGATTTTTTGATACTTAGAGTATCAACCAGTATCTCGTGGAGCAGATCCTCCTGGTGATGAGTGTATGGAGTGCGGAGACCTAGTAGCTGTGGACTTGACGATTGCCTGACCGATTAGACATGGAGTGAGTCGACTAGCCCAGTGGACAGAGCGCCCCGTATTTGGCGGCAAACCCATGGAAGATGGAGCACCTGGTAGTTGGCAGTAGACCCGCGGTATTCGACAGGAGGAGTACTTGTGTATGATATTAGGGGAACCACCACTGTGTTTGGGCGGCAGACCCCTGGCAGGAAGCACTACTGTGTTTGGGTGCAGACTCGTGGTACTCAACAGGAGGAGTATCTCAATAGTCTATGGTTAGTGAGTAGCGCCTCAGATTCATGACAGGGCTACTGTACTCGACAGAGGAGGAGTTCTCCAGTAGTTGTGGTTTCAGTATCATTGATGAAAATCCTGTATTGAGCTGATTCATTTACCTTTGTGTATTCCTCATGATTGAGATGGGTTACTTGATAACATAGGTATATGTATAGGAATATACCTAAGTAGTGGTTATCCGTTGATTTCATATCTGTGTGATACCTCTTGATTGAGATGGGCTACTTGATAACTTAGGTATAAGTAGTGGCTTATACCTATGTAAGGGTTATCTGTTTAGATCCATCTTTGCAGTTATCCTTCTTGGATTTAGTGAGACCTTGAGGGTCTCAGGGTCCTTATTGAGTATTGTTATACTCACCCCTGCATGGGCTATGCACGCACCTCGTTGTGTTGGATGCAGACGACAGACAGTGCTGATGGAAACCGAGTGTACAAGGACTAGACGACACCTGGAGGATGACCCCACGACGAGTCAGTACATAAAGGTGGACCTCACGACAAGTCAGTACCCGGAGGAGGTTGACAGAAAAGGGTGCTGAGGAGGCTATCTGTACCTACCCTTTAGGTTGGATCCTTGGTGGACGATCCAGGAGCTTCTTGTCACCTTCCTTCTGTTTTGTCTATTTCCTTGTACTTTACAGTTGGGCTTGTATTTCCGGCCCCTTTTACTTTCAGCACTACTTTTGTATTCAGTTTTACTTTGTGTTTACTTCCGCTTGTACTCTGGTTGAGTGTGTTTATGATTTATAAAGGCAATTCCTTCCCAATTATCAGGATTTAGGCCTTTGGTGCTAGTCGCCACCCCTTGGCCTAGGGAAGGCGGGTTTGGGGTAGTCACGGCATGGGCCCTGAGGACGGGTCGTGACAATTATTATTTTAAATGGTAGTTAACTCCTAGCCATTTTATTGGTGGGAATGAGCAAAACTAACTACAATATGATTATACATAGTTGTTAATTGTATTTACTTTACCCAATAAATAATTTGAGGCTTAAAATATGAATGATTCTAATTTTAAGCCTAATTTACATTAAAAGGCTGATTTACCGACTTTTAATGGTGAAACCTCTTTAAATATAGTGTTGGTAACATTAATACATTCTAATTCACCAAATAAAATCCTTCTTTAGACTGTGGACATCAAATTTTACATTGGGTAATTTTTTGGTATTTTTCCGATAAAGTTCATTTTTTAATTAATAGTCAAATATATTGTATTTTAATTCAAAAGTTTCGTTTAATATAATTTATTTATATGGTTAGATTATATTTTTAGTTGGATTTAATGTGAAATGGAAATATATTTTTACAATTTAATCCGATGTTGGTCATGGGAATTAATTCCACTATGAAATTGGACATAAACGAGTATCAATATTTTGATAGTTATTGTTTCTTAAAAACACGCTATTTATTTTGATAACGGGAATTAATTTTAAAATTAATTAATTCCACTTATATGTTTTTAATTTGGAAAAATAGACATCATTTTTGAATTCATAATATCAAAAATATCTTAGGCTGAAGTTTTGAATTTTTCAAAAAAACATCAATTTTTGATGAATAGTGAAACCACTTAGTGGTAGTTAAAAGAACTAACTTTTTCATTTAAATGAAATTTTACAACTTATGGGAATTGAATTTCCAAAATCCTACATACATGGTTGTTATCAATAAGTAAAATGTGGTTCATTAAGATGAAAATAATTTTTGTTGAATAGCAACTTTCGACTTTTATTTACCGCGGTTAAAGGTAAATAGGGTAATTCAAGGTTAAAAAATATTAGAATAATTTAAAATTACCTTAAAACTTGTACTATCCTCATTGTATGAGTAGTTTCCAACCATGGGAATCCTTGGGTTGATTGTGGGACCCCATGGATCCCCTTATGAAAGATAATGACAGTTTTGATTAATTAAGTTAATGTAAAAACAACATTGACATTAACAAAAATCATTTAGTAATTAATTTTTATATAGTGTTATATAAGTCATAATTTAGACTAATAATATTCATTGGAAATATAAAAAGATATCCTAAATCATGGTATTTGTTTTATAATTTTTAGACAACAAATAAATTAAATTATTTATGACATAATAATGATGCAGTATTTACCTTATTAATAAATCATTTAAATAAATAAGATTATAATGATTAAAATATTATCCAAAACATCTCCAATTCTGATTGGATGATTTTATTTAGACGATGAATCATCTTATCTTCGACTATAATGGTTTTTGGACCATTATAAACCAAATATCATTATATTATGAAATAATATATTCACATATTCCTAAAGAGCCCCTCCTCTCCCATAAAAAAGGGTACCACATCAAACCAATCCGTCACACCTCTCAAGCCATTTGGAACTTCCAACCACTACCCAATTAATCTCCCTACATCCCTCTACTCCCTCTATAAGCCTTAACTTAGGTAGAAGGAACTTCATTAAGTCCTTTTGGTTCAAACGAAAGGAAGTTAACCAAATTAAAGGTAACCGTTTCTCATAAACTGTTTTCTTTTATTTTACTTACCCAACCCATAAACTCTTTTTATTACATTATTTTGTAACAACAACAGTATCCTCAATATACTAGGATGTTGTTATGAGAAGGATTCTAACAACACTTACACACACCCCCATCTAATGGATGAAGAACATAATGTTTCTGTGGATGGGAAACTAACGCCTCATGAAACGATGATTGTTCAATTACATCTTACCGCCTCTCATGGTGGCCATTAGGAGGGAACTATATTTATATATGACATATAATATGTTTTTGATTTCCTTATGATTCTGTACTTCCCATTTATAGCACGCCTGTATGGTTTCCATAGTGGGTAAATACGATAATCTCATTTGAGGAAGTGTGGACTACCGCCCCCTCAAAGTGATGTGATTCATTAATACCTTATGTTGGATGTATAAAGGATGGAGTTAATGATATTATATATGATATTATACTGTAATTATAATAGACCTCTGTGTCATTAGGCCTTAATTCCATTAGAATAAGAAATATAAATGAAAGTAGCATTCATGCGTACGTACGACTTACCGTCTCCATGAACGATGCATTTCATTTCTTACCTCCAAATGTTATGTACTATTATAAATACATGTATATACAGGATATCTATGATATATGTGATATCTAAATCACGAATATCGTTCTGGATATAACGGAATATTGACCACATGGAAAACTTGTAAATATAAGGTGTTCATTTTTGACTCAAGTAGCAAATAACGACAAAACAAACATTATTAACTTAAATGATTACATACTATTTATAAAATGTTAATAAGTGATGTAAAAGGAATAATAAACTTGAAAAAGGTTCTTAAGCAAGTAGAAATTAACTTTAGTTTATTATTCAGGATATTAAATAACGATTGAGTCAAGTCGCACACAAGGTAAGGGACTTTGTCTCAATCTCATTTCATTGAGGCATATTGTATTTTAATACATGATTATCTTTTATACGCTATATAAACACATTTTACTTTTCATTTCATTAAAAGGGAATATATTTATATGAAGCATTTTACTAAATGAAAAAAATAATGTTCTTTTTTATGTAAGCGGTGACAACGACCTTTCCGCCGCCATGAGTATTATTTGATCTTCAGCTTCCTTAACATGCCGGAATGTTTTTAAAAGGAAAAATAAATACCATATACTATTTTACGTATTTTGGTATTGAAAATGATTTTAAGAATGGATTTATTATTTTAACATCTTGAAATGATATTTTATTATTTCAATGTGGAAATGTTATCTTTTTTTATGATTATGTTATGTGTTATGATCATGTTATGGTTCTTGGGAATTATTTACGTATACAGGTGGTTCCGTGAGAAACCTAGGGTGGGTGAGACTGAGATAGCTCTCCAATGCATTGGGTAATGTGACAGTGGTAAACGTGAATGTTTCTCCTAAGATATTTAGGTAATATTCTGTTATGGGTATTCAAAAATAACTATCTATGTAGCTGTGATAGCTATAATGTAGGTATGATATGGATGCCACAAGTTACCTTTATCATTTATGATATCTATGTGTATTTTATAAATCTTATGATTTCACAAGGTAGGTAAAAGATTTCATGTTTTGTATTTATTTTTGAACAAATGTTTTCATTCGTTGTATTATATCTATTACCGAGCCTTTTATGCTCAACCCAAGTTTTGAAATGTTTTCACAGTACTTAAAAATGAATTGGGTCAAGGATGGGATCAAGGAAAACTCATGTTGTCCAAAACATGGAACTAGACATGACTTTTTTTAGAGTTTATATTTTATGAAAAAAATGTAAATTGTGTAGAAGTGTCTACTTTTAATTTGAAATAAAATGTAATAGTTATGTCATAATTCTCTAAAAATATAAAACTGAAAATATCCTCAATGTGAATTATTCATTTAATTCAATATTATGTATTGTTTAAGGCCGGGTCCTTATAGGAAGTATCATTTTGATGAGAAAAATTATTTGTGGTGGTAACTAATGAAGAACACAATTTCAAAATAAGAAATTGATTCCACGGATTTAGAGGAATTAAGGAAAATATTTTTCAAAAAAAAATTTCTGTAAACCCTCTATCTCTAGATAGAAATATGATTTCTTTATTCTAATTCATAATGATGATGATTCTATTTGAGCATATGAGGTAAACATCACATGTTTGGAAGGATACTTCAATTTTTCATAACCACTGAAATCAGGGTAGCTCTATTTTTTAGTAGTTTATGCCATGTCTATTAATATAATTGGTGATTCGATATTTAGAATGTTATGTCGTAACATTAGATTATATCCATAATTTTGAAATGAGGATCAAAAAATTTCAATGGTATCGTTGCCCCTGTGAAAAAATGTGTAAACTATATTTTAAAATGGATGGATCTATAGCTAAATACCATGATTGAAATAAAACATGACATCTAAAATTTCTAAAGTGTGGGATGAACATTCTTGAAAACTTCATAAAGGGAACAAAGAGATGATTCCAATGAAAAAAGAGGGGCACATGGTTAATAATTATTTAAGGGATATGAAGAATCCCACTAATTTAGAAGAAGAATAGAAGGATCAGATCAACACTTAGTATGCAGTGTAGTAGTTTAACTACAAGAAACATGAGAATTATCCAATCCATTTCCCAAATCAAGGGTTGTTGAATGAAAAAAATAGAAAAAAATTAATGTTCACACAAAAGTGAATATGATATCACTCTTGCAGAGGTGGAGCTTGATAATTATGTGGGGATTAGAATTTTGGTAATTCATTAAAGAATAAAGAATGTAATATTTTATTTTTTTTCTATGCATTCTTTCATATCATGCATGTTTAGTAGAATTGTTCATCCACAACCACAAATTTTTGAGGTTGAGTTATAAATAATAAAAAAAAATTGGGAAGTTATTTCATCCAATATCTATAACACCTCCCCATTTAATGTTTTTGGACTAAACCTCCCCAAAAATTTCGTTATACTCCCTTAGGTTGAGATTTATGCTATACCTATCATGGATTATCTATATTTATGTAATTCCAATTTTAGCTATTAGGAATGGAAGATCACTCTTCACATCCTGAATCATCATCTTATTTTCTACAAGTGTAAGAAGGATGATGAATCAATTTTATAATAATCATCTCAATTGTGGATATTATTTCTTTATGAGAAAGAATATATAGCTCAAATGATTAGAAAAAATGACTAAATCATGCTCAAATACATACGCATTGTAATGGACTAAAAATATGTATTCCCTGAAAATTTTTTAGTCTTCCAACTGTACAAGAGGTTGAATTATGAATTGAACTTATTACAATATCTCTTCATATATCCAAGAAACCATATAGAATGGTCACTGTTGAGATGAATGAAATAAATAAGTAGTTATAGAAGAATCTGACATGGGTTTTATATACCCGAGTCCTTCACCATGGGGTGAACAAGTCAACTACATTATGAAGAATGACGAAAAAATATTCATCTACATTAATTATTATAATCTCAAAAAAATCATGATAAATAACATGTTTCACCTACCACAGATAAATGACATGATTGAAAAGCTTTGTGGGGCCAGTTATTTCTCTACGGCGAACCTTCGATCTAGATATCACCAATTAAAGGGGAGGAAAAAATATATTCCAAATATTTCATTTCTAATGAGGTATGGACACTATGAGTTCATAGTGTTGCCTTTTGGACTCACAAATTTCACATAAATATTCATATAATTAATGAACAAAGTCCTTAGAGATTACCATGACAAATTTTGGGTTCACTTTATCAATGATATTCTGATATACTCGAAGAGAAAGGGGGAATATGATGATCATTTGAATGTAGTGATAAATACTTAACGAGGGAAAAATTCCAATGTATAGTAAATGTGTGTTTTGGATTAATGAAGTATCATTCTTAGGGTTTGTAATCACCAACAAAGGGATATCTGTGGACCCTTCCAAGACAAAGGAAATCAAAGAGTGCGCCTAGACAACATCAGTAATAGATATCAGTAGTTTCTATGGTTTATCTTGGTAATAATTATGATTTGTGAATAAAATCTCATGATTTTTGAACCCACTAACCAAGATGATATGGAATGGAGAAATGGTTCAGTGACCAGGGAATGTGAATACCACTTTAGAGAGTTGAAAAAGAGGCTTATCATTACCACACATTTTACATGACCAACATATTGGGAACTTTTTGTGGTGTACAATTATGCATAAAATAATGGATTATGCCTTGTACTCAAGAAAAATGATAGAGTTATAGAATACATGTAAAGTCAGTTGCAAATTCATCAGAAAAACTATACAATGCATGATATGGATTTGGAAGAAGTGATATTTTCATTAAAAATCTTGCAATGTTATCATTATAGGGAGTATTGTGAAATATATACTAGTCAAAAGAGTCTCAAATATATATCCACATAGAATGAGCATAATATATTCAATTTATGTTGGTTAGGGAACATCAATTATTATGACTGCTCAATCCACTACCATACAGGTAAGAAAAATAATGTGGCAGATTCTCTATATAAAAAGGATCCTGAAACATTATCATGGGTGATAATTGAGATGGATCCAATCTTTTTAGATATTAAAAGGATTGAAATGGTAATCATTAAGTAAGGAACATCATCAATCATTTCAAAAATGATTTATCATCCATGACTCATGGAAAAAATAATTAATTATTAAAAAAATAATGTAAATATTCAGAAAAAGGTGGATGCTATCCGAAATTGGAAATACTTAGAGTTCAAAATGGTTTGGGACGGTGTCATAGGATTTGGGTCATGAATTTGTGTACCATCTAATTTATAGATAAAGAAAGCGTTTCTGAATGGAGCACATGGTTCAACTTTATCTATTCGCTCAGGGAGCACAAATATGTATCGAGATATCTGTTAGAACTATGTGAGGGAAAATATGAAAAAATATATCATTAAATATATATGAATGTGCCTAGTGTGTCAGTATGTGAAGGATGAAAGGTAAAAGTCTAAAGGAATGTTGAACCCATTACCCATACCAACTTGGATGTGGGAATACGTCACCATGTACAATGAAACTGGATATCCAAAGAAATTTATAAGAAATAATACTATATGAGATGTTTTAGATTATCTTACAAAGACTACTCACTTTATCACATTTACGTTGGACTTCTAAATGTGTAAACTTTCATGGATATATATAAAAGACATGGTAAGGCTAAATGGAGTACCACTATATATTATATCTAATCAAAATCATATATTTACCTCCATATTGTATAAAATATCCATAATTCTCTAAAAACATTGTTGGAATTTAGTATGAAATATCATCCTCAAACTGATTTCTAATCAGGGGGAATAATTCAGAAACTAGAAGACATGATGATAGCGTGTTATATAGACTTCAATGGAGGATATGACCAGTATTTGCAACTAGTTGAATTATCCTATTATAATAGTTTCTTCTCATTAATACAAAAAGTTCAATATGATGTCCTTTACATGCAATGATCTAGAACACTGGAATGTTGAGATGAATTCAGTGAACATTTTCTTTTAAGACCAGAAATGCTCGAGGAAATAGTGGAGAAGGTGAAAACCATTTAGCAACACATCAAGACATCCCAAATTCAACAAATTATCTCTCTGTATAATTTTTTATGATACCATGATTATATAGTTGGAGACATGGTATTACTCGATATATCACCATGGAAAAGGATTATAAAATTTGGGATGAAATTATAGCTAAGTCCTTGTTATATCATCCCCTTCTAGATTCTTGATTATGTTGTAGATGTGGCCTATTGACTACCAGATACACCAACCTTGTCTCATGTACAGGTTTTATTCCACATATCCCTCTTAATTAAATACATACTAGATCCCTCACATTTGATGAGATCATAGGTGGTACAGTTGGAGAATGATCTCTCTTACATGGAGCAACAAGTGAATAACATGAATAGTAGAGATAATTTTTTATGCAACAAGATGCCTAACCTGGCCAAAGTAATATAAAGGAACAATATGTATGATGACGAAACATTGAAACTGGAGGAAGGAATAGTGGAGAAGTACCCACACCTATTTTCAACATTGAATGTAAATGAAATTTCAAGGGAAATATTTCATAAGTGGGGAAGAATGTAACAACTAAAAATTCTATTAATAAAAATTCTCTTCTTATAATTATGTCATATATTATAAATCAAATAAAATCACATTAATAAAAAAATTATAAAAAAAATTAATGAATTAAACAAGTGGTAGTTTTATATGCTAAGCAACCTATATGATTAAATAGTAACAAAACCTTCGGAAAATTAATGTGACCCTTATGAATAGTAAACCATACAATATAGTAGTAACCTCACCATTGGAGGTGTAAATAAAATTTATTTAAATTATAAATGAAAATATGATTTATTTATATCATAGTACATGAAAATAATTGTTCTTGAAATTATTAGTTAAGTGTTTATATTTTTATAAAACACAAGTGTTTATTTTTAATTTTGTTATTAAGATATTATTTTAAAAGAAAATTTATTTCTATTAAATGTGTTTATAAATTATAATTTTTATTCTTATGATTAAAATATAATTTTATGGAACCATACTTTAGTTTTCAATGTGTATCAAAATCAATTATAATTTTACAATTGATATTCTTACAATAAATGATGATTTTAATTAAAAATTATAATTATCATATTTAGAACATTATTTTCACAAAACTGAGTTACTTTTTAATTTCTAATCACTTAAAAAATTTAAATGTGAAATTTTTTGAATTTTCTAAAATACATTATATTTTTTGTTAATAGTAAAATAGAATAATTTACAATAAAAGCTAAATACATGAATTTTGGAGTCGTAGAAGATGTAAGGCTGATGTAAGACCAAAGTCTCAATATCATTTATTATTTACATAAATTTATTGATATTAAACAAAATATTCAGGGTATTGACCAAAAATAATTAACTAATGAATATAATAATAAGAAAACACCCATATTCTCCACTATAAATACCACCCCACAATACCCCTTGACCTCACACCTCTCATGATATGAGACCTATACAATTAGTACTCAAATATCATTCCAAGAACCCTCCCCACAGCCAAGATCCTTTAGACTCATCAAAATACCAAAACGGTTTCCCTAAGAAGGTTCTCCGTGAGGATAAATTCAAGATTTAAAATCATGTTTTTTATCATTTAATTTATTTTCATGTTTTTTTAATTTTATTATTTTATCCTGTCCCACCCCATCCAAAAGTTATGATTACTAAAATACCTTAAATATCATATAATTTTATTTTAATGATGGTATAATCCATCTTTATTTCTTTTCCCACTCATTTTTACTAAAAATGAAAACATCATGCGTGATATGTTAATTTATCACATTCTAGGATGAACAAGATTTTAATATCCACTCCATACTCCAAGAATAATCACAGATAAATTTTATGGTTAATATATATTTTAATATATTTATTAAATTCTTTTTAATGTTCTAGAATTATTTTTTATACATAACACTAAATTATAAAACAAAATGAGTGAGTTTTGATAAAAAACCTCCAAAATCAACATAAAAACTTTTCATTAAATAATTATCTTGTGATTCAAAATTATACCATATTAAAAATGATTTATTATGTTATTTAATCGTATTTATGTTCAATAAAAACTTGTAACATCATTTATGGACAATAATTCTCATTTTACAAGATTTTCTATACATGAATATATGTAATCATTCATGAAAACCAAGGGAATGAATGCTCCCACACAATGAAATTATATATTATATTGCATAAAAATAACAATAAATGAAATTAATAAAATTATATGATATAAAATAAATTATAATTATTTAGAAATAATTTATTAATTGATTTAATCTGACCATCTAGGACATTATGATCAATTGAAGAACCATTTCATTCAAAAGGTAGGGGTTCCATTCCGAACCTAAAACCTTCCATCAGGTTATGTTTCCTCTATATTTACCAAATTAAATTATTATTTAATTTTATTTACATCTTATAAATTATGTGTCTATTTTTCATACTCATATATCCAAATCATATCATCCTTCTTTTACGGGGAAATACATGTTTTAAAAAGGTTTTTTTCAATTATTTTCAATAAGATATCACGATTGAACGGAGAATCCAGAATTTATTCCCATTTTCATGTTCTCTCTATATTTCATTTTAATACACAATTATTTTATAAATTTACACATTTCATCATGGAAAATTTTATTGGTTCATTTATGATTTATGAAAACAATTATTTTTTTCCATTTCAAAGTATCATTAATATGTTTCTTAAACCCCACATTTTTTATTTATAATGTTTCTTAAAGACACGTTTTACATGTTTTCACTTCATTTTGAAATCACATATCATGATCAATTACTATTTTACTTTATTAATTTCCATGTATGATTTAAATAATTTACTTCATTCAGAACATTATATTACTTATTTATGTCATGCATTTTTTACGTTATTATGATATCCAATTATTTCCATGGGTAAACCTTATGTTTATGATTGAATACTTATGTATTATTCATCAAGTGGAAAGCATATTCATGAACATTTAATGATGGATGTTCCCATAGAGTGATTGAATTAATTGTGTAATTTTTAGTCTCATGACACGTAATGTTTGGACATGGAGTGAACTTGATTCATTTGTTAGTCTGTATCCACCATGTATTGGCAGTTAGCCTTGAATCATGTTTATGCCATGTAATATGTTGTTTCCAAATTCATTTGATGTCATGGATATATGTATCCATATTATACACGTTATTCTTTTTTATTTTTATTCATATTCCCTATCTTTATGCCATTATGTTATTCCTTCTAACCCATGTGCTATGTTTTACTCATATGATTATTCATTTTCTGTGGTTTTTTTCATATCTACTTTGTTCATGTTGTTCCAATGTTAAATTATACTACTGTTAGTTATCAATGGTGTTAGGATCACATTATTAATATTAAATAAAAATGTTTTATTTAGGTTTCGGGATATTTCATTATCTTCTTATTCTCTCAGAGACTAGACTTTTTTATCCTTAGCTTGTAATTTGATATTTAATTGTGCTTAAATAATCTATTAATATGTTTAAAAGTATAGTTTCACTATTATTATTAATAGGGTTTAGGGCCCTAGGAATAGAGTATGTGGTTGGGTCTTGCACATAGGATTTTCCATTTTGGTTCAGGCTTATGCATGGATGTATCCCAATTGGGAATATATGATATGGATGGGGATTAAAAGTAGAATAGGTGATTTGGTTAATGGTCTGGGATATATGTATATGGAGATCACCCAATAGATGGTTTTATATAATGTTTCATAATTTTCTTTACTAAATTTTATTCCCATGTGGGTTATGCTCGGTGTAAGAAACAAGTGGTAGCAGGGGACTAGTAGATCACATAGATTTGACCTATGGTGGCCATGGTCAGGGGTACATGGGAGAGGGGAGAGGACTTTGGTGTCTATCCCCTCTCTGAAACAGTATCCAAGGGGTGGTAGGAAGTGAAAGAGTGAATCCTCCTACCAGAATTTCTAGGGGCTTACTCCATGAAGGATTCCCAATGAGGATGTCATTTCTTTGTGGGGAAGATTTCATTCCATGTGATAAATATCTAATCCCATGTGACTCATACATAAGAAATAATTAACCTATTTCATAGGTTAGGGTCATAGTTTAACATCAAGTGATGAGGATGATTGTTCTAGGTTGTTTCACAACATGAATCTCGGACGCGGGGGACTCAATCCTTACGCCTTGGGCTTACATTGACATCTCACATGAAACCCTTTATGGGAAATATAATTGGAAATGATAGGATTGAATGGCATGGATGATTGGTCAATAATGAGGTCCATTTTATAATCCTTCTGATGAAATGATATAGGTATTAGCGTACCTATGCTGAAATGAAAAAGGTGTGTAAATTCACACATTAAAGGCATTATGGATGACTCATGAGGGAGAAAAAAGCCACAAAGATAAATAAAAGAGGGATATTTAGAATGTTTGCATGAAATGGGTGAGTATAGGCGATAATAATTGATCAATCATAGTGTTTTGACTCAAAGGAAATCCATGTTGCATCTAGGAGGTGGTGTTCATAATATTGGAGAGTTCTATGCCAAAGGAAGGGTTCAATGCCTGATTGAGTTCTACACAAGATCAGGGGTGTATGAAAGGGGTATTTTGTGAAAACCTACATCAGGGTAAAAGATGTTTCTAGACAATTACACTACTATTTTCCCACTCAATGAAGTGCCCAAAAGTAACCTAACCTGCAAGAGTTATAACTTGAGGGTTCTATTTCATTTTAAATGGCATGGAAGATCAGTCTCGCTCATTATAGAGTAGTGGATAGATTTCCACATGACCAAATTGGAAAAGTTGGGGGATTTAGTATATATAGGAAGGCATTTTTGATTAAATGTATGATTATGTGTGTGAAGGATACCTTCTATAAAACATTGTGCTTGCAGGGTTCACGAGGAATAATATGATGTCGAATTGGACACACAAGAGTTTTTCAAGTGGTTTTGATACTTCTTCACAGCCTAGAGAACATATGTGAACTTATCATGGATTTTTTGTGACCTACATCGAATAGGGGAAGATACATCACATTATGAACATCAAATTATTACATGCAGAATACACCTTTTCGTGTGCACCCCATAACATGGATGCACCTTCCATGGATTTCTCTGAATGTTCTATTGAGTCAGATAATTGCTTCAGTATACCCATAAATGGTCATTTTTGGATTCAATTGGAGATCATCACCAATAAATTACCACCCTCTAATACTGCTCCTATTAGGTATTAGAAGGTCATGTTTTGATGGAAATTCATTAGATCAGGGTCGATTCGATGATTTTCATGAAAAACATGTGAAGGGTCACATAAGACACCTTATAGTTGTGTGTATGGCGATCTCAACATCTATAAATATGTGGATGGTTCCCCTTGTATGGTACCATTAATTTCCGTGCGATGTGAAACTTGTTATCATTCACATATGATCAAACTATCTGCACAAAAACTGATCTTATCATGCTTCTTTCATGCATTTTTCATTTCTTTGTCAAAATTATTTTTTCCAGAATGTTGGAATTTTTCATGTCTATGGCCTAATATTTCACACACTCTCACATCATGTGCATAGATCCCATAATCATACGTGATCCACAATTAGATTTTTTGAACCCATCCTCAACGGCCAACCCATTGGATGCTACCTAGATCAAGGATTCCATTTCCTCTTTAAGGGGTGAGATGGTTGGGAATACATAGGTTTATAATGCTTGAAGGTATGTATCATACAAACAAATGATGTTGAGTATGCATATGTAATCAATGAAAAATTATCTATTGATTTATTATTTTCCACTGTGGATGTTAAAGTTACTGGATGAAGTGACCATTCCATCATTCATGATGGATTCACCCTGGTACATGTTCATATGTGATGATGAACTCCCACATAGGAACATCAATTTCCATGACCATGTTTCAAGAGATCATAAGAATTAAGTCATCTATGTTCTGAATGGGAGGACCAGAAAAGTTTTCAGTGACGAGACAGTGGTAGAGTGGCCCCTCCGCATAACACCACTACAATCCATAGTATTAAGAGGGACAATACGAAGGGCTAGAAAAAATAATATGTTCTATGGTTCAATAACAACTTCACTAGTGAATGGGAATGAGCGTACTGGGTATGTTTTTCATGCCATGAGTACGGGGTAGAACTTCACAAAATTGAGAATTATGAAGTGAAGTGGGCATTGCAGTTACATTTCTAACATCAATATGAGTTAGTTCTAAAGATCCTCAGCCGATGGTCCTTAGACACGAACACATTCCACCTCCATCACATGGAAGTTAATAGTAGTTTGTGGGATATCCACTACTTTGGAGGCATCTCACCTGAAAGATATCATTATGTTGAATTACTTCCACACTAGAATACGAAGGGGAATTGTTAGTTGACTGTTGTCATAATGATACACATCCTAGAAAATGGTTATGGAGAATAAAAAAACCATGATTGAAAACCACAAGATATCCTATTCTTGGTGTGTTTCTCTCTGTTCCTTGAGATGGAACTATGGGTGAGGATGTACCCCCAAGGGAAATCATGTCAGATCACATTGTAGAGGTTGAATGCATGATCCTACTAGTTGGTCATAGAGTATGAATTATACCAAAATTCTAGGTACAACATGGGGGGGTGATGTAACCTATTGGATCACTACACTGCTTTATTTTCCACATTCTTGAGTGAGTGTCTACTTCTAGTGAGAGACACGAGGATGATACATTATCTAGGGATGCTGGTGATGGAATTTTTCATTGTAGTTGGAAACATGGTCAATCAAGGAATACCCATACAGGCCATGATATACAATAAATATTGTCCATGTTAAATGGGGAAACACTCACATGAGGATCTATATATTGTTTCATTTTCTTTATGGTTGGATCGTAGTGAATCACAGAGTTTAGGACATCTAGAATATCATTTTTCCTCTAGATTATCATATATGTCCATACCTACTAAAAATTTTAGGGGTATGCATGATGTTATTAGATGAGTATGGAGTTGTAATTTTGATTGGTAACAATGAGGTCTTAAATGTTCATCCCTTTCCAACTATGCTTGGTCTAATGATGGAAAACCTACATGGATCGTGTGAGAAAAAGGTGTACCCAAAATATTTTATGGGTGGAATTCTTATATCTCAAGATAAATGGAATGGCCCACTATGATTCATACAATCCTTACCATTTTTATAGGTAGCTAGAATTCCACTAGCAGGTGGAGAAGATATTTTATACGTGGGGGACAATGAAGATCGACACCCAAATATCCTTCGCTATATGTGGTGTTTTCTGATTGTCATTGGCTCTGATAATACCATTTTTCTATTTTTCTCCAATGAGGATCTTGGTTTATCTATGGACTATGCAAACAACTAGGTGGAATTGTATATGGATGAAATACAATAGAAGTGCTTTGGGGGATCAAAATAGTGAGGAGTGTGAAGGATTAGTGAGGTAGAAAATGGGTGTCTATAGGGGTTGTATCATGATGGGGACTCTATGATAAAGATATATCAATGTACAGGTACACCCCCACCTCCAAAATGGTAATGGTCTCAAAATAAACCCAAGGGACCACAAAAAGAGGCCCCTATGAAAAATAGAGATATATTATACAAATAGATGTTGATGATATAATTTCATCCATTTTGTATTAACGGAGGAAATTAAGTATGTTGATGATGATAGAAAACCATTGGGGAAATATGAAACTAATCAATATTGAACTACCATACATCAGGAATATCCAGGTTGCACATAGGGTGGAAAATATCTAGAGTTATGCATACCTGACAGCCATGGATTACTGTGAGTATCAACGAGGGTAGTATGAAGCCCCATCCATATTTGTAATAGTGATTCCTAACCATGATTCATAATAGGAGGAAAAATTTCCACATGAAGATTCCGAAAAATAAGAGCAGTAATCAGATGAGTTTGGTGATGGGGAAACATTTGGGATTGAGAATCCCCAAGAAAGTGGAAATACTGTATACACTAAAAATGAGTTTATTGGATATCTCATGGTAACTATAACATACTCAGGTATTTTATTAGTTACATTTCATCCCCAAAGCTTGACTGCAAACTGGAAATCATATTGATCATGATAAACATGACAGTGATCAGGATACGAGCACTATAGTAGTGGGAGAAGTCCCAAAATGTGTGGAGAAGCACATTATCAATCTAGTACCTAAGCCTAATATTGGTGGTGAACCATCTCAGGTTAAAATGGATGGGTAAATATCATAGGAATTTCATTCCCTCTAATTAATTTATGAATACCTCACCTCAGAATACCCATGCTAAAATCTACTTCAGTGGATAAATCTCTTCAGAGGAGACTAATTATCAAAATTAATCCCACTCAAGGTAAGATCAATTTTTCAAATTTTCCAACAATCAGATTTCATAGATCTTTATCATTAATGTGGTTCTCATCCCCATGAATATTCAACCCTAATGACACATGCAGAACGGGTGAAAAATCATTTAAATGACTAGTTTGAAATGGTTTTCTATGGTGTATTTCAATGCGGTGACATAAGCTCCCAACCTAGTGATAGTCATATCCAATAATTCCATACTTTTATAGAGTATAACATGTCATTTGTGGTTCATATTGATCGGGTAGATATTATCCTGTAAAGTGGTTGAAGGAAAGAAAGGCCAATGAGTAGAGGAGGATAGAGGACACATGAAATTTATTTTGGTAGTTTCACATATTCATGAGGATATAGTTGTCCATGAAAATTTGGTCTTGGTGGATTTAGAAAAGTAAGTAGCCACTACTATGAGTGATAACACTAGTGGGGCAGAACTCGAGATTGGAAGGGTTGATGTTGCTGTAGAAGAATAGTCACGTTATGTTTTTCATACCCATGATATGGATGATAATTCTTCTGAGATGATGTTGGAGGTAGAACCTACTATGGAAATCCTTACTAGATTCATAGAGTATGAGCCTACAAATCCTGAATAGATGGATGTCTCTTATCTAGTAGTTATTAAATAAATTCATATTGTATAGCATATGGAATGGAGGTTCATCCAATGATTCATTGATCTGACCCTATAGTCATAGTTGGTGGGCCAAATTGGATCTCTTCACCATTGGTTCCACTATCTAGGAACCATAGGGGATGATTATTGAGGTCTTTATGTGATAGTAGATGATTACCCTGAGGAAGTGACTGAATGGCCCAAAGGCCTTCTCTTTTTGTGATTTTATGATAACCCCCCTTTCAAGGGATGAGGGTTAGCCCTTACAAGTCCAGTAGGCTTATGAATTACATTGACCATAGTCTTGGAGTTATGAAAATCATACATACTATGACTACATGAAACTGATCCTCCCCAACATCTGTATCATGATCAGATCTCCACCTTTGCATGACTTTTCGGCTAGAATTTCCATGTGCAGGGGTGCACAGGTGCGGTACTGATGGAAAATTCCATAACCTCTCATTCTTTGAAAGTCCATTTAGCACTGCTCTGGTCGATGTGGTCTACTATTTCCTCATCTAGAGTGGTTCCTTGTAGAATCTATATGTGCAACTGAAAAATAGGTGCCCCTGAGGTCCTTGAGGTGGAACGAAGTCCATGAGGTGGCCCGAAAGCCTTACTAACCTAAAGGCCTTGGTTGGCCTGAAGGACTTAAGATATCTATGCCCAAAATGGTGGCCCAAAATGAATAGTTCCTGCTTCAATAGTACTGAACAGTAACTACTATAGTAACAACTACAGTACTACTACACTGCCCCGGAAATTATGCCTCTTCCTGGTTTTGAACCAGGGTCTCATGGATGCACTTAGAGAGACCTCACCAACTGGGCCAAGGCTCATGTGCGTCACATCGAGGAAATGATGCATGAGGGGAGCCAACACATGGATGTTTATAAGAGTAAGAATAAGTATGATATCATATTCATGCATTTAGAGTTTAATGAGGAGATACATTAGCTGGAAGAGTTAGTGGTTTATTGTGCTTCCTTTCTTAGGACCCAAACAATGATCCTAGAAAAAGTTGAGAGCACAAATAGAAGAGGCCTGGAACAAAATGATTTGGAGAATCACTAAAATTTATGATCTCTCATTTTTATGTTGTTGAACACAAGAAAACAATTATGAAAGTATTCAATTTGATAGAAATGAGGAAGTAGGGTTTGGGATGAAGTATAAAATCATAGAGGCCACCCACCAAGGGTTGGCACATTTGAAGAGTTCAATCAGTAGGGAAGATCCATAGAGGATATTTTTTCAAAAATCTTTAGATGCTCTAAAATTTGTATAAAACATTATATACCTATAATTTAATTCATTCATTCAATAATTGGAGTGTAATGACACATTTTTTTATTTATCTGATCACTAATCTTCTATAATATTTTAGAAACAACAAATGAAAAATTCCTAAGCTCACATAGGTCGTAACTGGTGTAAGAAACTAGAGATGACCACATAATTTTTCACTTTATATAAATGTGTCATGAAACCATAAAATAATCATGGTATGGTTCATCTGACTAACCACCTGGAGTTTTCAGGCTGAGAGAGGTTATGACTAGAAAATAGGGCTCCGAGGATAGAAATATTTCTTCCCAATGTGTTCTAGTGTATGAACGAGATGACTCAAAGGAATTTATATTCAATATGAAAAAACCATATTAGGGAGTGTGAATACTATCACCAAATATCTTGAACACAATGACAGTGGAAAGGTGTTATAGGATAATTGCTGACCATATTCAAAACACAACATTCATACTCTTATCCTGAAATGGAGACAAACAAAAGGGTTCAACCACTGAACATATTGGTAACAAAAAACATGTCTCAGGATTTCATATAATGCCTTCTATAATGTTGGTCTAGGATGGTAGGTGAGCCAATGTGTCATGAGACCATTCCATTAGGGTTTCCCTTCAGACATGGATGTATATGAAAATCTAAATAAGGGGAATGCTAATCATTGAAGAGGAGTGATGGAATGCTCAAATGGATTCCAACAGTCATGTAATTTCACCTCCATGGATAAAAACCAATTTCTGTAAGATTTTAGGTATAAATGAAGATGAAAATATTCTTCTTGGGGAGTGACATCTCAGATGCCAACTCACAACATAAAAAAAGTGAAAAATGTGGTAGATTACCAACATTGGGAAAGGACCACTCATGAATGGTTCAATGACATTTTGAGATTTTACATCATGAAACATAGGACGATTGACACAATATATAACATCATATGGTGAGGAAGATTCATGGGATAGTATATTTTCATGTGATGAAAATGATTCCCAAAAGTGATCAACATTTGACCAAGAGGTTTCCCATAGTTTTAGGTCAAACTACTATGACACTATACAATAGTTTAAAGTCATGTTTAATGGAATATAGAAATGTTTAGTGCCCTTATATATGTGTGGCATGGAGTGAGACATAGACATATCGCACGCCATACAAGAATTATAAAATATATAGATTCCAACAGGAATGAGGATTGATAAGTCCGTTCCACAAAACCAATACCAAAAGGGGTCATATATAGTATATTTTAATTCCTAGAGATATAATTCTAGTTTATGGTCATATATTATTGAAAAAATGGAACAAGACTTATAGAAATAGGCATATGTGGTATGGTGAGGTGAAAAACTAAAAGTGAATGAGGAATTATGAGGCCCAATGTCTCACCACATTTTCGTAGTGATTCTCTTAGTTTATGGTCATAGATTATGTGCCATATTGGATTATTTTTAGATGGAATTCAATGATATAAACCCTATAATAATTTCTAATCCCACAAAATCCATGCTTGATGTGGGAAAAATGGAATGATACACAGGGTCTACATGACATGTGGGATCACAGTTTAGAGGTGTCACCAAGGATGGAACCCCACCGTGATATAAGAAAGTGTAATGGAGGTAAGTCTAAAATTTATTGATCTGGATTAAGGGGTGATGAGAGAGTATGTATTGACTAATTATCTTATTGGAAACATATTAACCATAACTCTATGGGTCAAGAATGGGGTGAGGAAGTGAAAGAACAACATTTGACAATGTTTGAAAAATGAGACCTATTTTTTTCTTACAAAGATTCATTGGTTAGTTGTCCCAATACATGAGGTGATCCAAATATGGAATAACACCATCACCATTTGGGGGTCAATATAGATTATTGTGGTGATTGGAATCTAATCCAAGGAAGACTCATAGTGTCGAACAAGTGTGTCATGAAGTGAAATTCAAACCAAGGTGTTGAAAATTGTTTAAATTAATATTTCATTGACCATAGAAAATAGCCTAGAGTCATATTTCATGGAACATAATCTCTTAGTTTATCATCAGGGAGTTTAGACCATAACCAAGTCCAAGGGTACAAAAGGTTGTTATTCTTGCAGCTGGATGCATTGCCGAAATGTTTAGGGGGCACTACATATCCCCTGAGGATGGGAATCTAGCCACACATAGTTATATAAATCCAATGCATTTTAATGTCGTGTTATGATGATGAAGATGAACTGACATGAATGAAGGATACGTTGTAGCTAGACCTGATATTAATAATTTGAGTGTCACTATTTATCTTGCTACCATAATAATCAAGCCACACGTTGTTCTGGAACACATCATGGTAAGAGGCCAAAAATTGTTTGGGAAATCGTCTATGATGAGGAGACCATGGGAATCCATTGATTATCATGAGGAATATTTAATTTTAATAATTTATAATCATATTTTAATATCATTTTATTTGTAAATTAGTTATTAGTTCATGGTTGAATGGTTTGGAACATGTTGTGGAACCAAAAATGTATACTCATATTGTGGTGTCATAAAAATACCTATATAAAGGAGGGACAATAAAGGCCACACAACACATAACCATTCTTATAGAGTCTTGCATGGAATTTAAATTCATGATGCTAAAACTATATTGAAGAAAAGGGGATGAAGGTTTATTAAACATGTAGCTAGATCCAAAGAAAAGGTGTAAGGGAACCAATATATATCCCATGCAGATGTGAATGAAGCCACCCATTTTTAGGGAAGGAGATCTCCATACGTAGGTCTAATAAATACCAAAGAGTGGGATTTTTTTCTTTTTGTGTCTGAAAAAACATAGATGTGTAATCAAGGAATCAATACATATCATTTTTGGACATAAATCAAATGATACATATTTATAAAAATATACAATGTTATATGACTGATGCTATGGGGAAACATCCTGTTTTGTGATACCATAATGATGAGGTGTAGTTTATATTTTTATGGAAAGGATGATATTTGTTATATATTTTATCAACATGGAATGTGGAAACTGGGGCTACACATTTTAAAGTTGTGAAGTTTGGACTATAGGGGTTTAAAATAGTTTATGGTCATAATTCGTGTACCTGAAAATAATTTATGTTCGTGTCTCCTAGACCATGGGATATTAGTATAAGGTGATAGAGTTTGGAACGTGAGAGTAGGGGATTATAGTGAACATTTTTTGTTGGGTGTTATGGAAAACCCGATGTGAATATGGGCCTAGGAGGCCTCAATTCCAAAGCACACACTTCCTAGAAGGCATGGGTGAAATTTAATGTCATGAAGCATAGACGATATAATCTTAACATATGGTCATAGAATTTGGACCAAAGTCTCATTGTTTAGGGTCATAGTGCACATACAATGGGAAAGAGTTCTAATGATAATATATTTTCATAAAGGACATAAAAACATTATGTGAATGAAAGATAAGTAGTTAATCTATCATATGACCCATTCGGAATAAAACACACATACTATTTAAAGTCGTGATACATAGACTGTGGCTATCTACTTTAAATTCATACAACTTAGACTATAACATCATTGTTTAGTGTCATTTTATGAATATTTAGACACATATTTTAACATGATATGGTAAGTTTAATAAATGTTACATTGTTTGAAATCATGAAACTCAGTCGATGAATCAGATTTTAATGCTATGATGTGGAGATAAAAGGCTCCTTATATGAATTATCTCTTATGGAACATGGAATTGGTTAGAGGATTAACATGATCTCCACCACTAGTGATCAAAGATAATGAATTATTGGGTTTGGACTTATTAATGATATATGGAACCTCCCACTTTGGCCCCAACATTGGAATCTTACACCCAGGTATCATTACTATTCTATGAGCCAATATTCTGTCACCCTTGGGGAATGAGGGAAGGTGAACCATATTGTTGAACCCCATCACTATCAATTTTTGGAGCCTCACTAGATTTTGAAATTCGTGGATCCTATTTTATTTGAATTCTTCAACCTATGATAGATGTACTTATTCATTTCGATCGAGAATCTACTATTCATGGACATCTTTTCGGAGCAATGGAAAGAAGATCTCCATGGGAAGGAAATCATATTCTCCGTATGCTAGGGAATATGTTGTCACCTTAGACGAATTTTGAGACATCATTTGATAGAACCTACAGAGCTTTGTGGAGCTTGTATGAAAACCTTTTCATTTTTGTCCCATCATATTCTATATAATGTTAGAGAGGGTATTGTTGAATGGCTCCATATACCCATTTTTTTGTTCATGGTAGTAAGAAGTATGGTTGGATTTGATTTTTAAATTATTATACTAAATCTTCAACTAAGATGCTCTGTCGTTGGTTTCACACTCTATGAGAATATAAAGAGGATATCCAAACCCATGGATAATAAATAATATCATGAATTAAACAATCAACCGAGCCATATAATTATTGAGAGAAATCATTTCTTCCCACTAGGAAATTAAATCCATTATTTCCAGAATGAACATACATTGGCGGGAAATATCTATTGGATACAACCCAATGACACAGAGTCCCCAGAATATAGGGGGTCAAGAATATATGGTCTTATAGGGGGATATGGTGGTGGATGAAAAAAATTAGCACAGATCTGTAATACATCGAACCTCTCAGTGGACTCGATACATCCATGATCCATGGTGGGATCTATGTATCTAATCCTTTAGATCCGGTGATATAATTATTTCCATACATGATGAGCACCACTTTACCAGACAAGGATTACATGAATTTCCGACATGATCTCATCTCTTTGAATAAAATATGGGTGAATTCCATCAATAACACATCTGTTGAGATTCTTCTCATGTTTGGGCTCATTATGGTGGGTTAACTATTCTACGCACCAAAGGATTCACTTTTGTTTGGCCCTACCTTGTAGTAGAGTGTAATGATGGAGATACTAATTTAAATGAGTTGGAAAATTAGAGGCCTCTTCATCTATTGGGTTATCTAGAGGCCCTTATGTGGAGGAACCTATATTTAGGTGGTTTACCTACTAGCCATCATCATCATTTGGAGGGATCAGAGTGATAACCCTTTAGCGCAACACACGATGAACATATAATCATAATTATAATAAGAGATGAATTATTTTAGGATATACAGGGCATTGACTCATAAATTTTGTGACCAAGGAGTATTATTTTTATCAGGATGTGAAGGAAACTGGGCCATCCGCTGGTAAGTGCATTCTATATAGGGCATGAGCTCCAGTTTCCTAATGGTGTAATGACTATTAATTTAATTTATGACTAACTCAGAGTCTCTTGTCACATTAAATACGGGTAAATAAATCTCAAGGGAATACTCAATACTAGAAATGAGAGCCTGCTACTTTGCCTCATTATTGGTTCATCCCTCCAATAGAAACAACAATTGTGGTACATCCGTCTATAATGGGCGGATTAAGGCAATCCTCCAGCCTACTCTATTGAGCTAATGGTCATTGATCCTTTTATGGGTTGGGATCTGGGAGGCAGCATCAAAAATACATCTACCATCGCATCATGACATGATCTACTAAATGGATAGCCTCATATGGTAAATCATCATTTAAAAGTGATTCTTCAGGGGATGGATGACCTGCCAAAATATCTTCCAGTGGAGGACCCTTGACAGCCTTCTACATGAAGTACCTGAAGTCAAAATTCTATAGAATCACTACCATTATGCTATTAGTATTTTCAACATTAGTTGATTTATGATATAAATTAGTAGATTCACAATGGACACAAGATTTATTTCATGATGCTACAAATAATGCCGCAAATTATTCACTACAAAAACTGACACAAGGAAACTACTCTAAATAGGGGAGTATCTTGAATCTATATAATGGAGAATGTGATTGAGATAATATAAAATCCTATTTATCCTTTTTTTCTTTTGAGTGATAAGGGAAAAGAGGGATCACTCTAGGGTAGTCACATAAATGACTTGAGGGTTCCCTAAAAATTGGTTTCATTAGAATCAGATGTTTTAGAAAATACTGATTGATCTCTCTGAATGAATTATGGAAATCCATATCCCACTATTAGATGACTCCATTTATCATGAGATTGGAAAAGGGATTACACATTCCAGACAAATCCATGGTTAATCGTTGTATGTGAGCTATATATACTTGATGATATCAGAGCTCTTGGAGATTTTCTGGAGGAGGTATATTTTTGTTCGCCTTGGTCATCTCTGGGTCAATTATGATGCCTCTATATATAATGATGCATCCATAAAGTGTTCCTAAGGTAACACAGAAGGAACACTTCAATGAAATCAACTTCAGATTCTATGAATGGAGGAATCCTAACACATTCTTAAGATCTATAATATGGTCCTGATGTTAGTTGTATTTGACCACTGAATTATCAAGATTCCATTCCACAAGTATCCCATGGTTCTATTTAAAATCATGGTTCATGGATTGCTGATAATTGGATCATGTATTCTTCATAACAATTTGAATTACTAGACTGAATAAGGTTCCTTTCATCACTCTGAAGGCATTATAATATTCATCTTTTAGGGGAATCAAAATCTGATTTAACGTGGAATACCCATCAATTATGAATAGATAATTGAACCCAGCTATGACATAGATCAACAACTATGTCACCGGATAAGGAGTATCATCCTTTGGGAAGTGGATATTGTGGTCCCTAGAGTCAATACAAACTCTGATCTTAATTTTCTTCTTCCTATATGTGATGTTTTTGGCGAGACAGTTGGGGTAAGAAACATCTTTCATGAAGATGGATTTATTAATCCTATCAACTCAATCCTCGACCATGGTGCCATGAGAAGGGGGTTTTCTCTAGGAGGCTTCTTGAAACAATGATTACTTATTAGGAGGCCAAAAAAGTGGATGGTGACATGAGGGTCTCATCCAAGAATCTCATCATAAATCCAAGAAAACAAATCATAAAGCTGTTTTAGGAAATCCATGTATTGTTGAGGTTCATCTGGAGGCATGACTACACTATTCAATGATGGCCTTTCATCTGCCTCAGTAAAAAGATCCAAAAAAACCAATTCATTAACAATGGCTGATATTCCCTCTTCAAATACTTCGAAATCATCCTTTTCGGCTGATGAAAGGTGAATCAAGGGGAGGATATGGTTCATCCACACAAACTAATTCAAGGGGACCACTAGTTCCCTCTTGGGTATATGTGGAGTCCTCACAAATGTAATATTACTATGATGTGACCATGATAATAGAGGTTAATGTTCTATTTAAATCAGGTATTCAACCATGGGGTACATGATTGATGATAAATAAATGGTCTAAGGTTGGGTAATGTAGGTTCTGTACAACATGTAGAAACAATCAGATGCCAAAGGGAGAACATATCGATACCTTACAAGGGTAGGTTTTTATTGTATCATGTGAGCCTAGACTTTTTAGGAGTATGTGTATATATTCTAAATTCCATATTATGTAGTGACACTACTCCCTTCTATCCGAGATATGACAAATAAATTTCCAATGTCTACAATTGTATCCACATATTAGTGAATAGGGAGGATGAAGTCATCAACCAAATATGTCCATGGGCTTACTGCAATGTTTCTGTTCTAAACCTCAATGGTCTGAAGCTGTTTGTAGTTTCTTTTTATTAGTATAAATCTATATAGAGGTCATTAAATTCTCAAATTGGGATGCATCACTCTAGAGAATTCATACTCTACTATTGTGGGATTAATTGAGGAATTTGTGATATGAGGATGGAACCACCGCATGTATATGGAACCCGAACATATGAATCATTCCTTATAGGTGGTATCCTATGTGAAAACCCCAAATTATATGTTTCCTAACAATCAATAGTACTAGGCTATCAAAAGGATTCTTCCACACTGTCATTTACTATTCCAATTGTAACCATTAATTATCAAATCATAGGGAATCAGTTCTTCCTTAGTTAGTCCAAACATACGATGTGTTCGTGTAAGGATGATATTTTTCCCAGATCCTATATTGGTAAAACAATAAAAAAACTACAACCTAGTGAACTGACTAGTGATTTATAGTGGTTGTATGTTCACCTGCATGAGGGAGCCCTCATATTCGATGTATAATGATATGAGATCTGGAAAATTTTCTTATTAAACCTCCACAATATATATTGTCTTTAGAGTCAAAACATCTATTTCTAACTAGTGGGGGATTTTCAAGGATTCTGTGAGGGACTCACACATCTATTAAGACAAATGGAGGTCCTAGAGGATAGATATCCTTGAAAGACTACTTGAGAGACTCTTCAACATGACATAATTCTCTTCTAGATGAACATCTCTAAACATAGGGGTTTTTTTATCTTGCATGTGACATGATGGATATTTCTGGTTGAACCACCAGCTTATAGATATTGCAAGAAATATCATGTTTCTCCATATATAGCTCTCCTATAACAACTACTAGATGTCTGTCGACATGGTGCGCCATAGATTTAGCTAGACACGGTCGATCATAGAGTGGTCAAGGATATTATCTATAGTCGAGTTGCATAGTCAACGGTGGTGGAGAATCTGACAGAATAGGTTGGAAGGACTGTTCTTGCTGAGCTCTAGGAGAGAACTACACTATGGTTATATAAACATGCACAACTTGGATTAGAGAACTGTCCTAGGAATTCAAATGGTTTTCTTGTCCTTAACTCTTTATGTAAAGATATAGACTAGAGACACTTTGAGGGATTTTGGAAAATTCTTAATTGTTTTGAACTTTGTAGGTTTATACCATATTGAAGGTATTCATAGAGGAATACTCCTACCCATCGTCAAATGAGTCTTCTAATAATGGATTAACTCTGGTGGTGATGCCCATCTCTGGAGGCATGAAATAATCAAGAGTGATGGAAGGATTCAACATCAGTAGGGGAATTTTTATCCCCTTTCATCATCATTTTCTAATTGTCTAGGATGTTAATGGTTGTGAAGGGGATGCATAATTGTTAGTTAGAGAAGGTGCGATGACTTCAGGGTATTCAGTTTAGATTAAAAAGTCACATATGACACCATGGGCATGAGAAACAACCCTGGGAGACAACCATTTTTTCATACCTTTGGATACTATTGTTGGAAATATACTACCATTAAACTTCCCTATGTCTATCAATATTATAAGAGACACATTTCACCAATGTTGAGACATGAACCAACTTGACCACACAATTTTCAACTTGGTGATTGTGTTTTTTCTAAAACACATAGTATTTCTTAATAATATTTCCTAGAATCCTATGGTATGGGATGTAGTCAGGGTGATCTGTGTGATCTTGCTTATGGGGATTCCTACATTTTGGTAGTTTCAAAACCCCTTGTTCTATGGAACTACATAAATAACTAGGAAACTTTACTTCATTGAATGAGGTTGTCTGATTTCTCATTTCCATGAATGGAGATCAGGGATCTTGTCCTTAATGAGGGGATGGTTCCTGATGAGGGGTTGGATCAAAATTGCCTCACCTAAGCAATTGTTCTTGGTGGGGACGTTCATAATAGTTCTGTACTAGGTGAGGAAGAACATGATGGGTGAATTTTTCACTTAGTGAGGATATTATTGAAAAGGCTATAGCAGAAAAAACTATAATGGTTCTTTTACCTCCACCTGGGCTATGGGGGTGGACTCTTCCTTGGAGGATCAACTTGTAGGAACTGGAAGAGGCAATGGATGTTCCACCTTAGCCATCTGCAAGGCACCTCTATGCAATGGGTATTTTCATAAAAATATGGGAATCATCCATGGAAATTTAGAGTGATAAGGGAATAAATAATTTCATTATTAACATTTCACATGAGAATATGTAGTATCTATTTATTAGATATTGGGAAATCAATTGAAAATGCGAGTCCCTTCAACTATGAAACAATTTCTATGAAGTCTTTCACTTTAAGAGGTCAATAATAATTTTCTTGTGCATGGTGGACCCAAACTGCTGAAGAAACTTCTTGCAATGGTCATCCAAACTAGTGATGGACCCCATGGGTAACTAGTTTCAATAAAAAACATGGGCCATTCCAATGTATTAACAAAACATTGGATCTTGGTGTCAAACTAATGCTATGAGGTTTCCAACATTGGTCCACACCCTCAGATGAAGAGGTACAAATTCTAAAACGTTCCACCCATCCCATTAAAGGGGAAAGGTATGTTTTACAAAATCATGGGGGTTATCTCATGTTATCCACTGATGTCAAATATGACCAACCATTATGCGGCATTTTCACTGGTCACCTCTCGAGGGCTTCGAGCAGTATTGTAAGAGAGGAAATCAGAACGTCCAGGAAAATTTCACTATCATGATGATGATGCCTAACCTCTAATGTGTTGACTGATTATCCAAAAAAATATGTAGGCTCTATAGCTTATGGAGTGTCTTGGAATGTGAAATGTGGAGTAGCTTTGGGATAAAATTGATCCAGATCCCAAGGGAGATTTCCATGTTGATAGAGTGGATTTCAAAATGCATAATGTGGTTTTTTGTCATAAACTCTTACCTCTTCTCTATTTTGTTGTGTATTATTTCAGTGATCTATTGAGATACTTTTTTGATGGAGAACTTATAGATACCCCTTTATCACCAATAGAGGAGAGACCAGATTTTTTAGAGGATCCACATAGTACAAGAACTACTCATTAAGGAGCTTGCCAATTAGCCTCATATGATCTATTATCTTTAAGAGAATGGTGTTCATAGTAGGAACAACATTTTCTGTCAATGCAACATTAGAAGGGTGAGATGGATTAGAGGTCCCAATATCAACTTTACCATTATTGGTATCCTGACTGATGGGATATATTGTAAAGGGATCTCTAAGCCCAAGTGTATGCCTTTGCAGAAGACCAAGGACACCCATATGGGGTTCTAACTTATATTTCACTTCCCCTGGGTGTGGGTCATATTCATTGGACCCTACGTAGGTTTCCTTTTCATTATGTAAACCAAGATCATCCATATTCACCCAATCTATACCTTGAGGTGTATCCTCAGTATCACTGGAAAATTCGGGCTTCCACAAGGTGAGACTATTATGGATAAGAAAAAACTATCCTAAGCCTCAGATCTTCATGTACGGGGAGACCTATTAAATAATTCAAAGGAGGTCTACGATGATATGAATGCATGTTTGTTGGATTTTCTAGTAGTATCCGGGTGACATATGGTGCTAAGACATTGGGAGTTTTTCAAAATCAACTATGAGAAAATGTTGATCAGTGTTGATAAAATGATCCAGGCTATTTGAGTAGACCAACATATTTTCACATAGGCCACAATTTGTTGTCCAAATGGTCCAAAAAAGCCACATGTCATAGTCTTCATTGAGGTACTTCTGTATGTCGATATTGGGAACCACATTTATCCAAAACACCAAATAAAATTGATCGGCTACAGGCGTTTTCCACAAGCTTCATTGTATAGATGTAAGGCTTAATTATTGGTTGGTCAAAGAATCCATCTTTTTGGTTTATAAAATTGGGGTGGAACCGATATGGAATGGTGAAAAAGTGTATTGGATGGTGGAGTAGCCACTGCGTGAGATAAATAATCATAGCACATTGGGTCATCTATCAAGTATGGAACTAATGGAATCATGATGTCCATATAGAATTGGGTTTTACCACCTCCTCATGTTGCAGGGTGGTAGTAGTCATCTACGAGTCTACTAGATTCTCATAGTCTATCAATTCCTAAAATAAGTATCCTTTATCTAGAGTAGAGGTGGATAATGGAACTTGTGATGGCAGAGATAATTTCACCAAGAGACCCTCGAATGCAGCCAAATATTCTTCCACCAACATGTATATATGAATATATTTGGGGATCGGGTGCATCTAACCTCGCAGGATGATGAATTTTACAAGTTAGTCTAATGTCCTCGAGTCTGATGCAGATGAATGGGGTGACAATTTAATAAATTAATTTCATTCTTCTTCATAATATGACTATACAATGGGATTGAAATTTACATGGATCTTCCTAATGTATTTCCCTCATCTATGGCAGTTTTTCCTTCTTCCCCATGATGTTTCTTCCTAACAGGGAAGTATTTTAGTATGGGGGACCTTCATGCAGGTTGATGATGGCCCAGGGAGGACCTCTTATCTGGGTGTTGATTTAATAGGGAGGTATTATAATTTGGTTGATAGAAACAAGGTGAGGAGCTTCATATTGATTATGATAGAAGGGAGAGCCTCCACATAGGTGGGTTGAAGTGATAGGAGGGACTTCACATTAATCACACTAGACACAAGGTGGTCTTCCATGTTCAGAAGCATGAGTATGGGTAGGACCATCACATATGGTTCCATATGCAATGGGGGGACCTCTGATATGGATTGTGGAAACATTAGGACGTCCTCTATGCTAGTTGGCTATTGCATGGGGATGATCTATTTGTTGCTTGATTTTTTATGGAGAGGAACTCTGTATTAGGTGTTTAATAAGAGGGGATTACCTCAGCATGGATCAAGAATGAAGTGGTGAGGACCTCCTCTTGAGATGGAGAAAACATTGGGAGGGCCTCCATGAAGGTATGATATTGCATGAGGAGGACCTTCATATTAGATGGAGTTAGATCAGAGTGGGACACTAATTGAGTTAGGAATGATATGAGGAAAACCATCACTTTTACATTTGGTGACAGGGTTGGTATCTATGTTTTAGGAATCATATGTATAGGGAGTAACTTAATACTATATGTCAATGATGCGGGGAGTACCTCAACATTGCTCAATGCTAGGAATACGTGGATGGACTCTTTGCTGAGTATGAGTGTGGGGCGGACCTCCACTATAGTTGGTGAGGATACAGGGAGGGACTATATACCGAATCTCATCATCATGTGATATTATTTAATAGATGATGGTGATGTCTGTAGTTAATAGAATTTACCAAACCTACCAATAGGTTACTTGGGGTCTTGATCCCAACCAAACATTAACAACTCCATGTTTGGCAATAGCAAGGATATGATGAGATACTTCTTGGGTGGAAAGATCCTATAGAATAATCGAAGATGATGCCATGTATATGGAATATACAAGATAATGGTCCTAACATTGGAGTTGGGTTATTCATAACAGGATTGGAGGATCGGGGGTACAATCCATCAACGCCTCGACCATGAGAACATGATTCTCTTAGAGTTGATGGGGCCAAGTGGTGTCTCCCTATGGAAACTCCCTGGAGGTAGTCATATTAGGGATGACTTGAGTATCTACTAAATCCTCAATGTAGGAATTTTAGTTGAGAGATCACTCTAGGTAGGGGCTACCAAACTAATTCATTCCTTAGGTGGGGATCAGTGTCTAACCGTGCTACCCTCGAGGGTGGTGATGTAGGTAAGGTCTAATAGGTTCCAGGTCCTAGCGGGTCATGTCCCTCAAGGGAATGATCCCATAATTCTCATATCATCATACGAGGGTGTATATCAACCTATTGGGAATTTTTTCTAAAGGTTAGAAGGATAATGGTCACCGAATTTTCGTATTTGGGAATGATGTTTTGGTAGGGATGGTATCGTGTGTGATTTATAAGTTGAAACTTCTCCTACCCCTATATCAATGAGAGTTCGGGGATGGATATCCTATAGATTATGTCTTGAAATGATGGAACATATGGATATTAGTATGGATACATGGAAACTAACTACCAATTATTTAGTGTCTTCCAATATTCCCTTGATGGAGATAGAGATTGGCACTGACGATGTCGAATAATGGGGTGACCAACATTTTACTAGGCCAATTTCTTTGGAATTCCACGCCTGAACCATAATATTCATTATGGGTCCCTGCACTTGAGGGATGGATCTGTTAAAATGGTAGTCTATTGATGTGTCAAATTCTACTAGTCACTATGATTTTGGATAATATATTCACATTGGGTTCACAATTTCTCTTTCTAATACTTCCATTGGGGCATAGCCATACGCCTGCAATATTGTGTGTGCCCGATGTATTCTTTTATTTCCCCGCATTCCCACTTTCCAAAGGAGGGATTCATTCATCACTTTAATTGGTAATTAATTTTCAATGATTCAAATTGGATGATGCGATTTAGGATCCTCTTGTGGATTCCTCCTCATAATTATTCAACTGTTCTGGGTCTCCCTCGCAGAGTTAGGTATGTTCGTGAAAAAAAAACTAGTTCCATCTCTTTTTGGACAATCGTTAATTACACTTCTTCTTTCTCGTTATTAAATAGGTTCATGATAGACATGTGAACTATGTTTTGGGGAGTATTCTACTTAGGAAACATTGGAATTTACGGACATTGGGAAAATTATCCACTTGTATTCTTCCTCATAAGAGGGAATCTCAGGGAGGCATCTCATGCATTGAACTTGAGGCATCTCATGCCCATCAGTGGGTAAGTAATTCCAAATGAATATCTTAAATTTCATTCATGTAAATGAACATATGTTTTTCCTGACATAGCATTTGGTTTAGGTCCCAAGTTAAATTTCTTATAGAGATAGAGTGAGACTTATCAGAATTCCTCATTGAGGCAATTAGAACGGGTACATCCATAGGAGGGACAACCTAGAAGTTTTACTAAGGGACGGTTCATAACACATCATAGAGTAAGATCTTTGAGGCTTATCCCATAAAGGGAAGATTCCACACCATGGATGTTTGTCTAGATACCCCTAATGGAGGATTAGGGTGGTACACCCCAAGAAGGGGAGTACCAAGGTTTACCATTTTTCATTACTGAACTATAGGGAGGCATCCTACATACCCTGATTATAAGGAATGGGTCAAAACAAACATTGTTTGAAAGGTGGTGTGGGGATTACACATAGGATTTTACAAGATGGGTGGCATCATCTAAACAAATTTTGGTGTGTTGGGTATGTTTTAGGAACCATTATAGATGATGTGAATGGAATGGACGGAGTAGATGAGTTACTGGAGGTGTTGGGTGTTGGGATTGAACATCGGGGAGGCTTCTTACGTATCCATGTTGGTAGTAAGACAGTGTATATGTAGTTGGGCTAGGGGATAATTTGGTCTTTCTCATGGGGTGGAGAATCATGGAAATGGAGCTTGTGGTTGGGGCTTACACATATAAGCTATCTGTTCATTTTGGTTTTATGTATGGAAACAACCTAGTTGGGGATATATGCTGTGGTTGGGGAATACATGTAGAAGTGGCCTAGTTGGATGATCGTCTATGACATGTTTCTATATAGAGTTCCTAGAAAATGGTTTCTGATCATCTAGATTTCATGATCACCATTAAACACTATATCCACATGAGTAAAGCTCAGTGTAAGAAATAAGTTGAATTAGTAGACCCGAATATCACACATATTTCTCTACAGGTGGACATGGTTTTATGTACAGAAGATAGAGTATAAGAATATAGTTCCCATCCCATATTTAAAACATTATTAAGAGGGTCCAAGAGGATAATGAGTAGTATATACGACATGAAATTCTAGGGAATTAATTTTTGATGTATTCCAAAGGATAGTGTCATTCTTTGTGGGGGAGTATGTCATTCATTGTGAAGAATGTCCCATTCCATTTCAATCATATAGAGGACATCTTACAATAATTTCCTAGAGTGAGGACACATTTTAACATCATGTTCTAAGGATTATGGGGATAGTTAGTTTTACATCATTCAACTCAGACATCGGGGACTCCATCCTTAACCATTGGGATAATTTAACTGTCGGACATGGAACCCTAGGTTGGACATGGATTTTACAATTATAGTTTTGAATGATGTATAAGAGTTGTAAATAATTTGGCCAAAATTATCATCCCACTACTAAAAATAGTGGGTGGATTAGCGTACCGATGATAAAATGAAAAAAAAATTGTGATACAAAGGCAAATGGCATTTGGACAATTCACAAGGGAAAAAAATTCACAAGGTGCAATCATAGAGGGATGAACAGAAGTTGTTAATGAAAGCATTTAAGGTTTCATGAATTAAGGGGTACAACATGGTGTTTTGACACAAATTTAATGTATAGAGATTCATGTAGAGGTTGAAAGAAAATTTGGAGAGTTGCGCACAAAAGGAATGGTTGCGTGCAAGATAGAGTTACACATAAGACTAGGTATGCATGCAAGGGGGTAATTTGCATTCAAAATTCCATTGGATGAATCAATATTGTTGGGATTACACAAATATGGGTGAACTAAATGGATGACCCATAGTGAAACTTTCATTCCATAGTTCTAATTTAATGGTTCCATGTCTTTTTCAATGGTGTAGAAGATTACTCTTGCATGCCGCAGAGTGGTTGTTTGATTTCTGGATGATCTCCCTTGATAATGGGGTGGACTTCAATATAAATAATATTCCTTTAGATATTAAACATAATATTTTTAGTGTGAATGAGTCTTTTTGGGAACCCTCATCCATTGTGATAACACAATGAATGGTTGGACATTAAATTTTATAAGCAAGAGTTTTCTGCATGAGATTAGTTTTTCTACATAGAATAGTCATCTTATGTGAAGCTTCTTTGTCCATTTGAGTAGCATGATTAGAAGGGAAAAAGATATGGAAAATTGGATGTGAAAAGTTATTTTGTATAGATTTTGATATTGTGTGCACACATCCAAACTTGTAGGCACCATCCTTGTATTTCTCAAAAGGATCCACTAAGTCAGATGATGAATTTAGTTTACCCAAAGTTGGATATTTGTGGATTGAAGTAGAGTTCGACTCAATAAATTATTATAATAATAATTTTATTATTAAATATAATTATAATAATTATATTATAACATATTTACTATTAGGTATTGATGACCCAAAAAACAATGATCATTTTAATGTAATAATATTGGAAAGTTACCTCAAACAAAATCATTATGTATATTGTTGTTTTAATCCTTGCACATAATTATATTAAAATGAAAATGGGGATTAATAAATAATTGATGAGATTATATAGATAAATTTTATAATCTTACTATGATAAAATCACGTTCAAATCATGGGGTTTAATGTTACTATTACAAAACATGTGAGAAAAAAATTAAAAGTGTTGATATTAGATGATAAAAATAATAATTAACTAATTAATTAATGTATAGTAAATTATTTTATTTAAATAGTATAAATGTATATATATTTGATTGGGGTTCTGAATTATGTTATTAATATAGTAATCTTTATTATAGAAGAGGTTAACGTGCATTCATGGATGTTGAGATTTAATGTATTGGAATCTATCTCAATTTTACCTCATTCGATAATGTATTAGTATTACCCACATATTATTTTTTAAGATGGTGTAAATAATTAAAAATTTAGTATATTTTTTTAGTAATTTTTTAATTTATTTTACAAGTATTTTCCGTAAAATTACTTCACACTATATGATTTAAATTAAAACTAATATGGAAGGTGTTTTCTTGTCTCGATTCTGTTTGAGAAAAATGAACAATTCACCACTTGTTTATTTTTTGTGGTGTATACCCAACATGATGGAACATTTTTATCCAACCATTCAAGAAATTAAAATGATATAAAAATCCCTGAAAAATTAATTTTTTCATCAGCGTTTCAATTCATGTAGTTCTAAAGTCGTAATGGGTTTTCATGGATTAACTTCCATTCTTGGTCATAATTTTTAATCATTCAATATTTTTTTACATGAAAGTTTTATTCTATACTAGGATGATATTATATTTGCATTAATAATTAACTTTTTGGAATTAAATTTTCACTACAAAAAAATCCAATCCGACGGATTTCATTAATTATCAAATTTGATGATGATAATATTAGACCCACCCATTCCAGATAAGCTATTTCTCTTTCATTTAATTATTTTACCTTCCTGCCAATTTTCTCCTATATTATATTTAAATAAAAAATTATAATATTTATATTTATATATAATTTTATCATTTCCTATTTCCTAAGGAAATATTAATCACACTTTCTATGATGTGGGATTCAATAAAGTTATTTTTTATATTATTGATGTTTTTTTCTTACCCAATCATATTATTTATAATCATCACCATATTTTATTTCGAAGACACATTTTTATTTTCAATGTATCCGTTAGATATTTTTTCTAGATATTATTTTATAAAGGCCTTCATGTCACCCCTTTGAATATAAATTTCGAAATTTTCTTGTAACTTCACCTTTTTAATATAATGATAATTTTTTATTATTAAATCACACTATATTTTTTCCTATGTGAACACATTATTCCTCCATTATTACCATTATTCTCAAATAAATTTATATGATTAATTTTAAAATGGTATTAAAAGTGTAATTAATTATTTTTCAATAAAATGACGTTATTTCCTCTTATTATTCATATTGAATAATCTAACGATCTTAAAAGGGTATTTTTCAATTAGGGCGCCCTCCTTAATTCAAATTTTTTTACCACAGTTAATATTTATCATTCAACAATCCAAATCATTCTTTAGATGTATTATCTAATGTTTTATAGAATTATTAGTGAAAAAAGTAACTTTTCTCTATATAAATAAGTGACAATTGAGATATGGATTTTTTTTATTATGTTCTATTAAAATACATTAGTGTGGATGATAATTATCTCACATGTGAGGTCCTATATCACCCTCCAATGCATTGGTTGATGTTTTATATATAATTATATCAAAATGAGCACATCGGTAGTATAATAAATCCAACAAGGTAAATAAGATCCTATCAGATGTCTAATAGGGTACTTAGGATCCTAGCCCAATACTATGTAAGTACATTAGTTTCCATCAAAATCCGATTATGGTATATGTGTTTTTGTCCCAGTCACACCATCTTATTAGAATCTTGTGTAAATTCATTCTCTAATAGCTTATTATTTCCAATTATTTCTCTTATAAAACATATTTATTTTATATTAATAATTCATGATACTATAGTTCAGGTTCATTTTTTCATGTTTCTCAATTCATGTTCCATGGTATATAATTGACCATTTGAGACTGAAAGGCATTCTGTTATACCTTTTCAAAAAACCTATTGTTTCATGATTTTAATAAGATATCTCTCTAATGATTCCATTTTATATTATTCCTTTGATAAAAATATTGATGACATGTTAATGAGTTTTTACCTCAATATGTTTTTTAGCCCAACCTTTTTTATGTTTTTATTCCCCAGGCTATGAAGATGAGAATAAATTAAGAAAATTTGGGAGGAATGTCTATTGTTGGTTGATAACATATATTTTTTCAGAAGTATTATAAAATAATTTTAGTACGTAGTCTTTACACAAAAAAAAATATACCACAGGTTTTGGCATTCTATGATTATTGTGAGATTTAATGTTTAGATTATTTAATTTTACGTAATTTTATCATTTGACATATAACATGGAATATAAACTTATATTTATTAAATGTCTTTTAGGTCCAATACTAGGAGTGTTGTTCTAGTGAATACCCCACTTCTCCCACTTGCAATTTACCACTAATAACATCTATTGGGCATCGATATAGATGGATATATTTGTTTCCATATATAGAAGGTCATATAATTCACTTCTATATTAGATGGAATAATAGGAATATGTGATTTCTAGCCTCTAGTTCTATGTAGGAATCATTAGAGAATATTATATTTATTTATAAAAATATGGAGACCAAAAGAATTAGGAAAAGTACATAAGTCATCCAAAAACATCATTTTATTGAGTTTAAGTTGGTTGACCATGTATTGTTACATGTTTCCAAAACAGTGGGAAATCATTTTGTTCCCAAGTAGGTGAATTTGTCACCCCATTATATTTCACCATTACAGTTCACAAAGATAATCAGTATGGTGTCATACTGACTAGATCTCTCTTAGTAATTATGTGTTATAGAAGGATGTGTTCCATATATTACAACGTTGTATGTACTGCTCAAATTTGTCTCAGGTGAACGATACTGATGATATCACGATGGATGCCAATAAGCCTTTTGTGGATAATCTTGATTGATTTGTGGATCAAATTGAGATGTATCTACATGGGAAAATGGATCCTCATCTTTGATTTCATGTAAATCAATGAGTTTTTAATACAAAACTATATTCAAGAGCATGCATAATAAGAAAGACCAAGCATTAATGACTTCCAAATATTATCACATAGGTAATTTCATTAGAAAATGTCCATTAAATTTGATTATTTGAATAAGAGTAACCAAATTAAAATATATATATATATATAATGGTCTCACTCAATAAAACATTACAGATTAATTCTCTGGAAATAATTACTCAATATTCAGTAATGTAATTTTATGCATAAAAAATAATTTTTCTTCATAATTTTTTTATAACTTTTTATTAGGCAAAATTAAAATCTATTTATACTGATACTAATAATTATATTTTTTAAAAATTATATTTATTTTTAAATTTAAATTTGATATTTTTGTTAGTGATTTTTTTTATTTTCCTAAAAAGGCTGATTTTTAAGTGAATCGTGGAAAATATAGATTTTGGTAAAACATTGATTTAATTTCATTAAAAAGTCACATTATAAATTAATTATGATATATAATTAAAATAAATATCTTATATATTGAAATAATATAATTAATTATTTCTTTAATCAATATTATAATTGATTTTAAAATATTTTGATTTTCGTTTTCAAGAAGAAAATTTCCAAATTTTTTTATTGAGTTTTAAAAATTTATATAAAAATTGACTTCTACCACATATAAGAATTTAATTTTATAAAATGGATAATTTTTTTGGAATTAGGTGTTTTATATTTTATAAATTTCCATCTTTTATTTTTTCATTTTTAGTAGTAATTATGGTTAATATTTGTAACATCTATAAGGACAAATTTAGTAATTAAGGATAAAAATGATGCGACAATGCATTAAAAATAAATCTATCACCTGAGTTATTTTTATTTTATTGGTTCATTTGGACCGACCATTTATACATTAAAAAATATCTCATTTTTTCATATTTTTATTTATAAATTAATCCATGTTTTTAATAGGGATAACAATATTTTATGAATGAATAAATGTGTAATTTGAACGTAATTATGTTATGTATTATGTTTTATTTCATATACTAAAAATTTAGATATATATATATATTATTAATGTTTCAGGAGTTTATAATATAATTACACAACAATATTGATGTTTTTAAAGTCAATCGTTTTCTATAGTTCATAAAATTAATTTAATTGTATTATATGATAAATAATATGTTACTAAAATAATGAAAATTCATAAAATTATCGGATATGTGAAATTTAATGGTATATTATTGCGAATATAAACCACTTTAAATTTATGGGAATATTTCCCTTTTATAGTAACTATTATGACCCCTAAAAAATACAGAACATTGATACACATGTAATCAAAAAAAGGGTTTTGGGGGGTTAAAACTAAAAGTTTAGTGTTGAAACATCATCTAAATTTACTAAATTTTAATTGATTAATGGATTTAAACTCATACACACATTATATTTGAAATATATCAATTTGGTTCCACCTATCCATTAGATGTTATATGTATTAATTTAATACTTTGTGCAATTCCATGTTTTTCCATCCCCACCCTTGTATAAGGGAACATCCAATCCTCAATTTTATACACCATCTGAGCAGTATATGTCAACCAATACATGAACATATAGATTAAAAATCTTCCCTTATATAACCTATACGCTCTTTTATCATCAAAATGATAACCTATAAAGCTTATGTCGTTATCTATAGGTGGATTGCTAATGAAGAGGAATAATTATTACCTTAATGTATTCATTTATATTCATCAAATAACATCTAAAAATATTTGAAAATTGTATGATGTAATTAAAAAAATGCAAACTATATTGAAATGTTAGTAAGAAAATAAAAAAACCCACTTCATATAATTTTCTACCATATGGGGAAAGAAAACTTTGTTCCTGCATACATGTGGATAGGCATCTCCATGTTAATGTAGCTCATGTGTACATGTAGAATACCCCTTCCTAAAATTGATGTAATTAATTTTTCACATATTTCCTTAATAAATGGTTAATTTTTTTAATGTATAAAAATTATCATTATTTTATAATTAATTTTCTAAGGGTGATTTAATACTTCACTTTGACCATGGTAAACATATTGATAAATGTTTTATTATTATCTATTGATCGTCCTTAAAATGCATGATGTGGACTTAACTGAGTAAGTAATTAAATAGGTCATTTAATTAAAAAAAATAAATAGTTTAATGTAAATTTAATAATATTATAAAAGGGTTATTAATAATGTAAATTATTAATATAACTTTATTATACAAGAGTTAACAAATTTATATTATGATTCCTGACATGTGGTAAGGGGTTTTGTTTACCCAATTTCTATTAATTGAATAATACTTCTAATTAATTAAGTTTTATGTTCCAATAGTATTTGTAAAATGACCTATAATTGAATTATGTTTTTTACAACATTTTGTTGTTTTACATTTTTTATACATATTCATTTTATTGGTCAATTATAACATCATTTATATGTTATTTATATGTATTATTCTTCTGAATATAGTTTCATTAATACATGTCTTGTAATATGAAAATAATTTATTTTATATGGAATATATTATACCTATATAAATATATTATGTTAGAAAGTAATATTTTAACATTATATTTAATGTTCTTTTTATGTTTTATCTTTTATGAGATATATATTCAAATGTTATAAATGTTTTACGGGTTTCCATGGTATAAATTTCAATTTATTCAGAGATAATTTATTTTACACACCATGATATATTTATATGATTTAGTTAGTAACCATTTAATAATTTTTAACATATTATATAATGGAAATTATTGGTTTTACAAAATCATTACATTTTCCTTCATTCTGTGAATTTTTAACTCAAGCGTTACACAAACATATAAGGTTTCTCACATCAAACATCCATCGTTATAACATGTTTTGATTGATACAACCAAATTCATTTACATGGTGTATACTCTAACAATTATCAAGTAATATCATGCTTCCCTTTATACACATATTATTCCTGGTTCATTATAGTTTTATTTATTTCAAACTGTTTTCATTTTAAAAGGTTATAAAACACTTTTTCCTTTAAAAATGATAATTTAATTTATTTAATGATTTTAACCAATCTCTAAAACCATTATATTTATATTACATAACTAATTATCTTTTATTAACATAAATTATTACATAATATTTTATTACATGATCCTTAACCTTCATTTAATTAGTCTAAAATATAATTTCGTAATATTTCCCATATGGGTTACATTGGGATATCATTATAAAATATTATAATGAATGTTTATTTTTAACTTTTATTACTTGAATATATTTTACTACCACCATGAAAAGTTTTTCACTTTTCGATTCCTATTTATGTTTTCATTTTTATTTAAAAAATAATTTCTCCAACATTCATGATATTTTAAAAAAATAATAATGAATATATGAAAAGTGTATTTTCCATTATTTTCAAATTAATGTTTTAAATTTTAATTTTAAGGTATTTTTATCTATGTATACATACTTTAATGATTCATATGGTTTATTATTATTATGTCATTATGATGTTATCCATGTTATTCCCTGGTATGGATTAATATAATTGATTTACATTTTGTTTTCATGAAACATGTATCATTACCATGTGTAAATCATGTCATAAAGGAATTCATGTTGTTGTTAAAAGTTTTATGTTGAAAATATAAGATTATATTTACCATATTCTTGTAAGATTCATAAAATTATTCATAATTATGGGTGATCCAATTATAACATATATAGTTGGGGTTCACAATTAATTTTATATGATATATTTCCCCAATATAGACATATAATTCATTAGGTAAAGATCTATTTCTTTAAAGTAAAGAAGAAGGGTGTTTAACGAGGAGACTTTAATAGTAGACTCAACTGGGATCCATTCATTTTTGACATTAGTGAACAAGGCTTAGGAGGATATCATTCCATGATACTGACATGTTTTCTCTATGATCTTTAAGAAGTTTTAACAGTTACTTTGATCAATATTAACATAACATAGCCTATGATAATTGATTTATATGACTCCTTACATTATTTATTATTTTCACATGTCACATGCTTTATGATCGAGGTTTTTATGGTCATGAATTCTCCAATGTTATTCTAATACACTTTGAATATGTCTTCATACCGATAAGCTTAAATTGTTCTCAATGAAGAAATTCAATTAATAATGCCAATGTTTACCCTTAATAAGTATTTTATCTCACCCACATGTTTTTCCATATGTTATAAATATTTATCTTAAATATGATATTTCTAGAAGGAATTGATCTCTGTAATAATGAAAAATTAATTTTGATTTATAAAGGATTAGTATATAATAAGAAATGATCACATCAAGACATGGGGATTATTATGTATGAGTTTTCCTAATTATCTAAAACTATAAACATAAAATCTCAATGTGAATATAGGTTTTCCAATTTTACCTTTTTTTATATATGATTAGGACTGATAAAATTGGGAGAGGTTTATTGGCATAAAATCTAGAAATTTAAATAATATGTTTAATCTCATTATATCCAAGAGCATATGTTTTGGGTTGTTAAAATTTATTTCATATAAAGGATTAGATATCATTAGATATAATAACTTTTTCTTGTGAGGAAAACTAAATAATAATAAATACAATAACTATATTATAAGTGAAACTATGATATGTTCACAGACATCAACACCCCTTTTGAGGTAATGATTAACATAATGAAATATTTGAGAATAATTTATTATTATTTTGGTGGATATAATAGAAATGGATAGAGATAAAACTTTTAGTAGAAACATTTATTAATGTAGTGGTTATTTTTGTTAATTTTTATATATGTTTATTTATTAATGGAATGATCTATATTGAACTGTTGTAGTTATTTTTGAAATTTTGTAATTAATGTATTGATTATTCATATAATGGTTTATTTTTTATTATCTTATCATGAGATTACATTTTTATTTATATTAAAAATTGGATGAATATAATTTCATCATTTTATATACCTTGTTTTCAATAAGATGATGATAATAGTTATTTATGAATTACATATTTATATTCATAATATAGAGTAAATGATTAGATAATGGTGGAAACTGATTGTTACATGCAACCTAATGATGAAAATATATTTATGTACATGAAGAAAATAAATTAAATATATTTCCATATGTTATTTCTCTAGAAGGTAGAGATATTTCATCAAATCATATAAAATGATCTTCTAATTAAAATGTTATCTTATTATCTTCAGTTTTGGATAATTTATGGCCTTCTTAATCGGTTGTTATTTATATTATTTTTTTCATTATCTTTTTAATCACTACATTAAATCTATACTTATATCATTTGGTAATTATATTACTCTTAAATGTCAATATTTTAACTTAAAACATGTTTTATCAATTTGGGGAACCTAGTTAAATATTATTCATGATTACCTTTATACATCTCTTTCCTTATTTTGAAAAGGTATTTTTATCCACCCTTTTTAAAATGTTTGTTTCCAACAAAGGTTTTTTAAAATTCTAAATAATAAATTTTTTCTCTCAAAATAAAATTTTGAGGATAGAATTTATCAATACTGGGAAAATTCAATTCTATGATATCTTAAAAAAATACTATCTTTGATTGTGTACACAACACATAAAATCATTCTTTAACAACAATGGATAATTATTATTTGATTATGAATTTTATAACCTAGAAATTTTATTAGATGATATGAAAAGGAGTACATATATAATGATATATATAAAAATATAAATTACATATAAAATAAAATTTTATTGATAAACTATAATAAAATAAGAACTCAATTTTCAGTATTGTTATTTTATGCTTCAAAAAATATGTTTTCTTAAATAATGTATTTCTATTGAATTTGATGATAAAATATTAAAAAAAAATCTACCATATTTAAAATTTTAATTTGATAAAATGATACCATTTTTGAAATCAACATATCAATATTTTCTTATGATTAATGTTTTTAATTATTCTAAAAATACTAAAATTTTAGTGAAGTGTTAGAAATACATATTTATGGAAAACATTCATTTATTTTCATTAGAAATCGCCATTATGATTTAATTAATATCTTATATTAACATAAATTTCCCTAATTTTGAAAAAATATAGTTAATTTCATATGAGTATTTTTTATTTTTTATTTTCTTATAAGATCATTATTTTCCTAAAAATGAATTTTTTCAAACATTTATTTTTCTGTTTCATTTTAAACATTCATATTAATGTTGATTTATTATACCTATAATAATTTAATTATTTAATTTGATACCATATTTTAAATCTAGAGAATCTATTTTTTAAGAATACCACTTTTGTTTTTGGGTGTTATGAATAGTAATCATGGTAGATATCTGTCACCTATGTAAGTGTAAATTGAGTAATTAAGGACAAAAAAATGTCAAAAGGCATTAAAATTATATCTATATCCTATTTTATTTCAATTTTATGACCACGGTTCAACCTATCATTTATCTATTTGAAAATTTGTCTTATTTTCCCAAATCATCTTTGATAAAGATCATTAAATTTGTTCATGTAAACGAAAATTATCATGAGTTTATTCTCACTTATATATTAACATAGGGAGAATAATATTTAATCTAAGAATCTAAAATTATATTTTGGAAATTATTTATTTATTGTTGTTTTTGAAAAATATTTTTTTTTCATTAGTAATGGTATAATTTCAATAAATTCGTACACAATTAAGTTATATGGTTTGACCAAGTAGTTGAAAAACCATGTAAATTAGTTTAAAAACAATAAAAGAAATATTTAATGGGTGATTTTTATGTCCCACAAATTTTTTAGAAAAAATATTATTATTAATTTTCAAATATTTAAATTATAATTTCTATACTATATTGGTATTTTTTTAATGTCAAAATATCTGAATAGACATTAAAATATATTTAATTGTATTTTATGATAAATAATATTTAATGAAATGATTTTTAATTAAATTAAATCCTATATTTGAGAAAGTGGACAATATATGGGATATTATATCATCCATTATCAATTTATGGGCTACATTTCCTTTTATTGTAACTTTATTGACCCCAAAATAATAAAAAAAATTATATACATGTAATCATGAAAATGGTTAATGAGAAGCTAAAACAAAGATATAATAGTTGAAAAAACTCATATAGTTGTATAAATATTTTTCAATTTATTTATTTTGACTCATAACAATCCAATATTCTTTTTAGTTCATTTTTATTAGTCCTATAGATTAGAATTTATGTATATTAATTTAATACTTCATGTAACTCGATTGGTGCCCATACCCTCATCTATAAATGGAATCTACTTCTCCTATTTTATTCACACATATTGTGAAGTATAGATCAACCATTTCTCATCCCAAATACCTTTCTAACCACAATTTACCAGACCCAAAGGCTTTGGTGTCGTAAAAATCCCATCCTAGAAGTCATAAGGTGTATGGAAAATGTTGTTCTCTGAACATGAGGTATACTTCTTAACTATGAAATATCATTTTATTTATTATTATTATACCTCCAACAAATATTCCTAAAATATGATGACATAATGACATATATATCTATAAACTACTAAAATTGAATTATTAATATGGTAAAACTCTTTGTAATCTCTTTTCCTTCCTAAGGGGAATGAGAATATCGTTCACACATACGTGTGGACTACCACCTCCATGAATTGGTGTGTTACAGTTTCCCTCACCACTTCTCATGGATATTTATAATAAAAGATTTAATTTATATAAATGATACTAATTATGTAATTACAATTTAGTAATAACATGTAATAATTTATTTTTTAATCTTTTAACTTCTTAAAAAATTATATTGTCAATAATGAATACATGTGGAATACCACATCTATAAAGTGACGTGATTCATTTTTCATATCTGTATTTCATTGATGGTTCTATAATATAATTTAATTTATAAAATTGATAATAATTTCTTGATTGTTATTATTTTTATTATGGAATAATTACCTCATTTACCATAGTCCTCATGCTGATGTCGCTTTTCAGTTTTGAACCAAATGCCCTCAAAACACATGACATGGAATTTTCCACTTAAATAATAAAATATATCATTTAAATAAATTTCATTTATGGTTTAATTGTATGGAAATAAACCATAAGAAGTGATCATTAAAATGTAAATAATTAATATAATTTTATTATATAATTGTTAAATAATATACATAGTGAGTCTGGAATTGAGTTAAGGTGTTTCAAAACACAATATTAAAACACGGGGTTATACTTATACTTCATTAACTATGTTATTCCATGATTATGTATGAAATTAACACAGATTGTGTTATATTTTACTTCCACATTTTTTAGGATTTATAATTATTATAGAGAACCATTTCATTGATTAATTCTAACTACAATTAATAAATCCTTTCAAGGATTATTCATCTCAATATAGTTTCATCGATACATGTCTTGTAATATGAACCAAATTCAATTTATAAGGTGTATATAATACTTATTTTGATATTATGTTATGAATTACCATTATATAATGATATTTAAATATCCATTGATATTCTCACCAGCATGTTATTTAGATTCAAATGTTATAAAATTTGATTGGGTTTCGTGGTCTCAGTTTCAATCAATTATAAAAGAATTATTATAAATAACCATGAATAATTTTACATGTGTCAGGTATTTATTAAATGTGACCCCATTATTCAATATGGATGGTAAACCCACCACACATGTCTCTCCCACATACCTCTAACTAAACTACTTATAATATGGTAGTGTAACCCCACATTAGATAGTATAGAGGATACAAAAAATAGACAATATTACTTAATATATATATATATAATTTTCTCTACACATCTTTCACCACTATTTTAAATTTTCCAATTTCAATTTGTAGAACATGTTATTTTCGTGAACAATCAATGATAGAAAAAAAATTCAACATATCAAATCTCAAGAAACTCAAATTTTGTATTCTTAATATTAATGAAATTAATTAAAAATACATAGACATTAGAAGTCAAAATCTTTCTTGAATAGATGATTCTAATAGAAACCATGAAATTAAATAATTCAAAAAACCTCCAAAATAAATAAATGGTGGTGACTTTCCTTAGAAGATATCATGACATAGGACTAAAATGTGATTAACTCTTATTATGGGATCAACGTAAGCTCTATAAGAGTTGAAAGAGAGGTATGGTTATCAAAATCAGGATATTCATCCTTCCACCCATCATGCATGGAATTATTTACACTTACAAGAATATAAAAGTGACAGTGATTACAATTACTCTCCATATATATAATTGTTTCAAAGATAATGTACTATGGTACTAGGATAATAGATTTCAATATGGTAAAAAAGACTTATAAAACATTTCATGCATCTCATATCACCTTAAAATAACAATATCTCTTGGGAGGGTCTTCTAAATATTCTTATATCATATCAGAGTCACTTATTATAAACGATAATAGTTATATTTTGATTAAAAAATAGTCTAATACTACTAGTTTAACAGCCTAATTTCCTAAATAAAATTCAACATTTCATAAAAAAGTTCATGAACATAGTGATCAGTGTGATTATTATGGTGGAAAGGGTTTTAACAGTATTAGAACATGAAAATGTGGTCGTAGAAACGAGAAAACATGAAATGTATATCAAAATAATAGAATCATCAGATCAATCACTCCATGAAATCTTGAAGATTATTTCGATAAGTGTGGTTATATGGTTCATTAGTACAGATTTTTCCAAAATTTGAAGAATATCTGGATTCACTATAAAGAATCTATCAATTAAAATTAGAATGTACTGTGTTTTGCAAACTCATCCTATAATGTGAAAGAAAAGTATGTGAAATTTAATGATAATAATGATCCATTAAATTATGATTTCTATTACCTCAGAGTGGGTGATTTGAATTGTGACATTAATTTTATGAGATATATAAGGAATTCAAAAAATTTACAAAATTTATGATATTTTATATAGTGTTTTTTCTAGTAAGATTTATATTTTCATGGATATAATATTTTAATTTTAGAAAGTGTTTCTCATAATAATATTTCATATAATTTTAAGAATTAAAATGGATTGTTTAAATGGGACAGAGATTTTCATACATGATAGTGGAGAAAAACCCATGATTCTTAAAAGATAAGATATATTTTCTATTCATAAACCAAAAGGGTAATTTTTATTACAATATTATGCCTTTTAGATCTGTTTGAAGGGACTAGTAATGTGAGTTTTTTTTACCTAATCAGACAAAATTAATAATAAGATAGGAATTTTTTACCCAGATTTAAAACAAATTATTAAATTTCAATGATATATACAAGCATGGGTATGATAGTCAAAATATAACATAGAGAATTCAAATGTACATGTTCACTACCATTAAAAAATTTATTTATATTCAAAAACTATAAAAACTACAAAAAAATTCATCTATAGTGAAATATATATCTAAGAGTTTAATTAACACTAATATAGTTGTAAATAATAGACTACAGATCATTAATTTGTGGCATGACTGGTCAATTCATCCATGTTCATTAAAAAATAATTGAATGTTTTCCAGCTCATTTAATTATGTTCTCGAAGATATCTCCCTTAAAAAATTACATACGAGGTTTATTCTCTTACAAAGATGATTATGATACCTTTTGAAACATAAAATATTGCTAAATTATCAAAAATTATTTAATTAATTAAATGGGTTATATATAGTCCATTTCATACATTGTGTGTGACATTTAATATTTTTATGTTTTTAATATATGCATCTATAAGATGGATGCATGAAAGTTTTCTTTTGATACACATTTTAGTGTTTTTGAAATTTATTTCTCAAATTTATTGATTGAGCGAACAATTCAATGATTATTTCATTAAAAAATATTGTATTGATAATTATTGAGAATTTAACTCTCAATATTTCAATTATTATTTTTTAGAAATGAGGATTATTTTGGATCATTCATTTCCCCTTTAAATGTACAAAATGGTTTAGATAAATAACTAATATAATTCCATTAACTTATTTGTTGGTAAATAAGACAAGAAAAAATGTTTTTGAGATTGATATGAGGTCATTAAATATTTCATGCCTCGACACTCTGTGAAAACAAAAATCCTCTTTCACATCGATATTTCTCAACTCTTAAATTTTGGTTGAACCAATAATGGTTATAAACTGAGTTGATTTGGTATGCCTTTCAATTTCAAATGATATCACACTATTCTTTCTCATATTAAGTTGAAACCATTCCAAAATTTCCGTAGAAATATAATAACACTTACCTGATAGAACCAAATAATGCAGAAGGAAAAGTAAAGGCCTATGGTTCTCGGCCTTGACCTCTTAGTTGGTATAACAACATTTAACCAAGATTAAAATTCCATGTATCATAACTAACCATGAGAGTCGATTTTATATACTATATAACATCATTAATGTTCTTGTGTCTACATCCAGCTAGGAATTATGGAAATCCCCCATCAAAACATTCTTCTAAGATAACAGAACATATAACCATTTATAAAAACACTGAATTCACTTCATGGACTACGACCACTCAATAATTGTCTTGCCACTATAAAAGGTGTCCATAATGCCACATAATTCATCATCAATATTATATTCTATATCTATCATCTTGAGAAGATTTTAGGTCAATTGAACACAATACAATACAACCTCAAACCATATTTCCAATAATCCTAAATGAAACTAAGAAAATGGGGTCATAATGTTCTTGTATTTTGATGATTCATTCATCGTCGAGGACAAAGGTTCATAATCAATGAATCATTAATGTAATTATTTTTCTTAGGGTATAGGGAATTTTGAAAATAAAAGGATTCATCTATTCCACAAAATTTCTCTAGTGTGTATATAAATATTTTTTATAGAATATGCAACTTAGGATCTTGTGGTCACAATAAACAATTAACCTTTCTATGAAAAATTAATTCCTCCAACTCTTAAGTGTGTGTATCATGGATGTGTGTTCTGGGTCAGGGGTCTAATAATTCATCTTATGTTACTTAATATACCAAGATCCATTAGAAAAAACATGATCACCAAACATAAGAACACTACCCAAAACCAAACATGATGCATCATAGAAAACCACATAGCTCTACCCGACCTTTGGAGGAGTCAATAAAAGTGAATTAGTAAAAAGATATTTTATCTCAACAATATAACATTTACTTTCTTCATCCAAAATGAAAATAACCCCTTATGTATTATAGTGTTTATTAGATAATACAACATTTATAAATTTATTATGAACTACATATAATACCTAACAATACATAAGATGCTCAAAATATCAATAAAATTACTTGGTTGATCCCATGCCATAGTAGATTTAACCTTTAATTATCAAATGTGAGACTATGTTCTCAGGAAATGTTTGTAATGAACATCACTTAAAAAATCCAGAAATCACATTTTGATATATTAGAATTATTTAAATGATTTCTCAATAATTCTAGAACTGCTCTTAGATGATGTACATGATACCCCTCAGACATTGAGTAATGCAGGATTTCCTTGACCAAGACCACCAAAAATCTATCAAGATAATAATATAATATATTTTTCATCAAATCCAAAAAACATTATTGGATCATTGGATAGAAAAATGGAATGATAATATACTAATAATGGACATTCCTGATCCAGAAGCCAGTTTTTTGAATGCCATATTCTCATATTCTCAACTAGTGATAACTAGATCAAAGATCAATATTCATGAACCAATTCACCCCTTAAATGGGTAAAATATATCATCAATCCTTTTAAAACAAATAATTTTTCTTTATTGTAAGATTGTTTAGATTCTAGAATTTAACAAAAAATGAAAAGTATTCTATCGACTTTTTAGAAAATAGAATAAGCACTGCCCAAGGTGAGACACTCGGGATATAAATTCTTCTAAAAATAGATCATAAAAATGATTCTTGACCTCTTTCATTTTTTCCAGTTTTATATAGAATGATGGTATATTTATCAAGTATAAATGAGGCACTAAATCAATATAAAATTATAATTCTTTTACTGGTGGTAACACAGATATTTCATAAAGAAACACATTAGTAAATGTGAAGACAATCAAAGGCAGAACATCACACAATGATTCAAAATTCTGATTTCAAGAGAAAATAGATATCTCTTTCCCTAAATATAGATAAGAAGGTTCAATACTAATTTATGTCGGGTCTGATTCACCTTGAAAGACACATCACAACACATCAGCTGTAGTAATGGAGACACATTAATGAAATTAGTAAATTCATATATTATTACAAATAATCCAACAAATCATGAAAAAAGAATTAATATGTTTATTATCGAGAAAAAAAAACAAATAATCACAATATTGATTTTGCGAGAAAACATGAAGAACAATAGAGACCCTACATAACCTTCATTATAAAGAATAGAATAATATCCATCGCATAAGCCAAATGCTTCATAGGAATATTTAGCTTGATCACAATATGAGTTGATACAAATGAATGATATAAACCAATATCAACTAATGAAGCCGCTAATGATTATTCTATAGTGATGGAACCTATCACAGTCACTGGGGTTGTATCATATTCCTCTAGAGTCACTTCCACTACATGAATAAGATTCATTCAAGATGTATGTGGTTTGAAATGATATTTCATTATACATAAAAATTCACTGCATTAATTTTTTTTGATTATAATACCATGAAACTATATGAGGGTTGGAATTAGAAAAAAGATTTTTTACAGGTGGCCATAGAATCCATATGAGGAGAAAATATTAAGCGCCTCATAGATTTTTTTTGAATGCTCGGTCTTGGCATAATTGAAGTAACTCAAAGCGCCTTTTCCAATCAATAGAGGTGGTTGGGAAGTACCCTACCACTGAGGAACACTAATAAAGGCCTTATGATTTTTTATTCCTTTAAATGTAGTCACAGAAATTTCCCTTGGAGAAAAATGAACTCATGCCAAACCCGACATACCATCTTGGTCCAGCATAACCCCCAAGGCCATAACAAGATCATCAACATAATAAGAGAGATTCAGTAAGAAATACAGGTAGAAAATATCATATCATTGTTCTATATAGAACCATAAAGTATTCAAATTCTCATTTGATACTATATTAGCTGAAAACTTTTTAACATATGAAAAGTGATTTTCATACGTCTTCATGGTCTCATCGACCTTCTTGAGTTTCTAAATCTCTACACTCATATCTAGCTCCATAGAATATGGAGATAATTGATTGTTGACAAAATCCCATAAGTACTTCCACTCTAAATCTTCATTATTCATCACTGTTAAAATTTAATCCCAATATCTCTTACTTTGCCTTTCCATATTTAAGGTTGAACATTTCTCTTTAATTGAATTAAGAAATTTTGTAAACTCAAAAATATGCCTCATATTTCTCAACCAATCCTAATCCTCTTAAGGATCATTAGAACCTTTTAAATATTGTAGATTTCGGTGAAGGGACTCTTGACCATGGTTTTAAAATTAAACCCTATGAGTTTCCATAGTTGAGTCCTAGAAGGGAATGGGAGTAGGTTCCCATGCCATAGCATGGACAAGAATCACAAAAATCTCAGCAAGATTCATGTCCAATGGGGGTTTTGGTGACTGTTACTCACATGAATCATCCTTCTGGATCCTATCCACATGTCTTCATTAAGGAATTATGATGAACAACATCCACAAACAATATTGATGACAAGAAAAGATCACATAGATCAACAACTCAACCCAGATATATAGGAAAATATTCCCCTTATGTTAAGAAATAAATATTTTTATTTCATCCCATAAAAATCAAAAATAGGGAAATTATAAGAATTGTATCAAATTATTTCTCAACAATCATTTTTCAAACAATGCATGGTAGATGAAGGCTCATTATAATGTTATATGTCCAGTCACCCACTCGAAAACACCACTTATGTCCTTAAAAGATACTCTAAAATACATACTAACAACATGGAAAGATGATTGACCTCCTCCTTTGATACAACATTGTCACAAACCATCCTATATTACCTTATACCATGATACCTAGTCTGGAACTAAAATAGCCTAAAGGAAGTTACGGCTCCTTATAGGTTGGTGACAAGAAAACAATAATCATTGAAGCGAAAACATGTAATGAATTTTCCACAATATAGTAGAAGATAATGATACAAGTCAGCATACTCAACACTCCAAAAAAGTAAAATGCACTACAAACCAAAAAAGTATATCTAAAACTCGAAAAATTACATCATCATGTACTTAGAAGAAAGAAAAACACCCCAAGGGAAACAATACTCCAAGCCTAATGCATCAACAATATCCACCACCTCAAAGTGGTGCTTTCCTTTTTCCCATACAAGGTAGAAGGAAATTGAAAAATACATGAATTCAAAGCTACGATTTGAGCTATAAACCACCATATGGGTTCACCAAGTGTTCCATACAAAAATACCATAATAAAAAAAATGATTCATTCAATTTAAATAAAACCATATAATAAAATTCATTTACATATTTAAAATCAAAACATGATTGTATTTCAAAATGATTGATGAAAATTCAAACAATGTCTTAAATAAAAATATTATTTAAAATAGTTTATATAAAAATATACAATGAATAAAGTATTAATATAATAAATGTATTATATAATCAAAATAATTACAACAAAACCTATCGTCATCTTCCATACTGTACGATTGTTTCCTGGTTATGGGATTCTCACAATTCTCATATCACTGATCATGGCTAATATGTGTACACCCTACATTTGGATATGGATAAATATGAATAATCAACATCCAATCAAGGATAAGTATTATGGAACCCAATTTATATTATAATTATCATCACCAATAAATTTATAAGGAATAATTATCCTCGTGTTCTTGTCCCAAATATCCCAATTACTACCTAGTCTCACATGTTCTTAATCAATCAATATGAAATGGAAAATAATTTCATTTAAAATAAATTGAAATTAACAAATCAGTTTTATTATTTTACAATTTTATATGAAAATTAGGTTTTGAAAGCAAAAAATTGGTTCCATATAAATTCATTCATTTTTAGTAAAAAATAAATCATTGGTTTTCACCAATTCAATTTAATTCATTTTCTAAAATTAACTCTGAAATCATCTCATTAATTTAATCGATATTGAAATACACCTCAAATTCCAATTCATTTATAATTTGGGGGTGTTCCCAATATTACTTGTATATTGAAATAAAAAATAAAAAATATATGAATTTGGGTATCAAAAAATTATTTGAATGGTATATCAAAAAATTAATAAAATCATGTTATTAGTTATATGGAAAATATAAAATGGAACCACCTACCTTTAATCACTTGATAAAATATAAACCCCCACAATGGGATAATCCAATAAATAATGGTAACAATAGGGATCATGAAACCAATGTAAAAATCAAAATCTAATTAAATAGTGTTTAGATCAAGAAATTACAGTATGATCTATAAATATATATTTAGGAATAAATTAGATATCATGAGAGCATAAAAGAGAGGAGATCCACTTATCATATACATGTCATATATTATACGGGTCCATAAAATTTTCTTTGGAGGGGTTTCAAGGGGGAAATAATTCTTCATGAGAGACTTAAAAACCCTAAAATGAATGACATGATTGAGTCATGGATTTTGGGAACCTAAAAGGAGTTTCATGAAATTTTTAAACTATTTTCATAACTAAATAAACCCATATGTAATGTTCGCTAGGTAATTCCACATAGTTAGAAAAATAGTTTTCCTTAACCGTGTGACCTTATAGTAGTGTGCACATTATCGAATAGGTGGAAGCATAGTTTGTAAAACCATTTTCCAACCATGAAATCCATCACTTTCTAGGTTTTCATTGCTTCAGTTGTGTTGGTGCACAGTCTGGGAAAAACATGTCCTGACTATGCACAACCAATAACCTTCTAAAAATATCCAAATTTCACCCAAAACAACCCAATAAAAATCCAAACCAAAACATAATAAAAATATGGTTTGAGTAGTACCTAAAAAATAACTGAATCATAGACACCTTATATGATGGTTGATCCTGATATATTTATCCAATGCACTTGGTAATATTTCTTATCATTAAATACTTAAAAGAGTTAGTTAATTGGGGAGGTTTCCCCTGTAGATTTAACTATAATTTGGTTTTTTATTACATGAGTGAAAATAAATTATATATATATATATAAATTTCAAATAATAAAAAAAATAAAATTATCTATTATTTCCTTGAGTTTTAATGGTTCCTTTGACCAATATTAAAATCACATGGATCATGATTATTTATTATTATGACTATTTAATTTGTAAATATTTCTTATATTTCACTATTTTATGATCAAACTTTGGATGGTTAATAATTCTATTCTATAATTCTCATAAAATTTGATTATTTTATCATACCATTATTCTTATCTTTTTCTCACTGTTGACATTCAATTATTAATTTTTATGTCTACCCTCATAGATAATTTGAGCTTACCCTTCTTATTTTTTCTTTCTCTAGGTTATAAATAATTATTTTATGTAACATATGTCTAGAAATATTTCATATGGGTGATGATTAATACATAATTTAGAGTAATAAAATTTGTTTATTGTTGGAAAATATGATCACTTGAAGACAAAAATCTTGTTATTTATGATTTTTCCTAATTTTATAAAATGATAAACCTAAAAATACTTTGGGGATGTAGGTGATCCAATATTTCCATTAGATATTTTATTGTTTCATGGCCATAATTGAGTAATGGTTATGAACATCAAATTATAAACTATAATGATTAGTTTTTTAGCACTAGATCTGGGGTTTTGGGTTTAAGGATGCAATAGTGAAGTCATAGAATATAAATATCCATGAGTATATGTAGGAGTATGAGTCTTATATGTGTCCTCATGGGCCAAATTTATTAATATATAAGTCTTTTAAAGTTTGGGGGAGTTTCACAAGTATAAACAACTATATTGTGGGGAGATAGTAAATCCATTTCCCTATTAGCATCACAAATGATATAATTTATATATAAAATTAACTTTTTCCTTGTTTCTTTCATGTTTAATGAATATTTATGTAGTAATAGTGGAGATATAAAAATATGGGTTGTAGATGATTATTTGGGGAGTGTTTGGAAGGATTAAGAGGTGTCTGAAGTAGAATGATCCTTTTTTAGGTCACCATAACATAGCCAAGGAGAGACCATGTTGTCTTGGTAGTCTATTGTATCATGAACTGACAAAAGAATATCAAAGACATCCTTTATTTTATAGTCTTAAAATTGTGTCAATTTTTTTATAAATATGGAGAGATCAATGTCATGGATCTTCTCATTCTCAAATGGGTATTCCACTATGAGAAATGGAGAGGAAGTACCTCAATTTTGTGTGGCATGATATGACCATTTTGGGGGTCCTTATGGATATCCCCATAATGTAGCTCCCCATAGAGAATAAGGAATTACATTATGAAAAATAGTAAGGAATCCTTTCATCATGGTGTCCTCTACTACTTGTTGGGGATGATATTGATGAAGGGATGCTGCACAACATATACTATTGGTCACATTGTGGTGAAGCCTATGAAACTGTATTAAAAACCGAGTCTTACAATTTTAACCCTACTTGAATTAAATGTTACTTGGAATTATATTCATCCCCTATCATGGATCAGTATCCATACACACATTAATTCCTCCTTCTTCTCTAAGATAATGGTGTATTCTCCTCCAATTCATGGAAAAATCCCATTTCAGTCTTTGTAATAATGAGACAGAGTTAGGATTATCCTTTTGTTTGTATTATTTTTATTTCTCATTCATTGTCTAGTGATATAACTCAAATTATGAAAATTAATACCCAAATCATATTTTTCATCATCTTTTTTATTCTCACCATTTGATCCCAAATAAAAAAAGTTTCCAAGAGTGAGTGTCTACCAAACTATTGTTGGTTGTCCTGAATCCATACCTTAATATCTCAACTATTTAATTATAAATGTGAGGTGTTCTAATATTGATATAATGTGTGTTTAACCTTATATATATATACATACAAGTTGTGTGGTCATATTTCATGAAATTGAACTGACCGACAAGCCTTAACTAGTCTGATGGAATGTGTATACCAAAACCCAAGCCACCATATGAGGTTATCTTGATAATATAAAATAATATGGAAATTAACATGAAATTAAAAGGGTTCCGTAGAAGTTTTTCAATGTCCATGTTTTCTATTGGGGATTCCTAGAGAGTATCCTAGGATCGAGTGGGTGTACCTTTTATAAAATCACTTAAATAATTAAATCGACGCATTTAAGAAATTAATGTGTATGGAATTCCAAGACAATAATTACAAAGATGAATCATAAGGAATTTACCTCATGGATTTTCAAGAGAATTGAAATAAAGAATATATTATGGATATTTCCCCAAGGTATTCCATGTCATTAGGAATCAAGCTAAATCCGAGTGGGATTTACCCAAGGCATTCCATGTTTATTTTCTAAAGTCGAATCGATGGAGAATTTTCCCTTGGAATTCCTAATAAATAGATCAGTGATGTAACAAGGTATAATTTACATGAAATTAATTATCACTTGTAATTCATATTGATTTGGAATTCCTAGGATATGATACCTATAATAATCCTTGATCCTAGTGATGTGGAATGAATTTGATATGGTCCGTGTATTTTCCAACAAACCTATCGACCTGTAATTCCTTATATGCACTCCATATATTCAAATTTTACACCATTCACATAGTGTACTCTGATTGGATACATCCGATAGTGAAAAATTATGGTATGTTCAATCCTGAGTTTCACCTTCAAACATGTGGATCAATAATGTTTGTAAACTATGAGTTTATTTATTTCTTAAGAACATAAACATCCATTTTTACTCAAACTGGATATGTTTTCAATACCATTTCTTGCCTCATATAAAGATGTACATGTACCATAATCTGGTATATGTTGGAACCTATGTAGAAATCATGGTTATATTGAAGGAAAATGGAAAGTGTTCTTTGATTGAGGCTTATGTGTTAGCTGTAGTGTTTCATTGTAGATTATACCAATCTAGGACTCGAGATCAATTTGTGGGGTTTTCTCTATTTTTTTAGATCTTTATTTTTGGATGTTAGTGTATATGAATTTCTTCTATGTATATCGTTAATGTCATGTATGTGGTTCATTTTGATATCTCATGGGTTATGTGAGTTACTGGAACATTTACATGTTGTTTTTATCAATCATGATATTTTTTTTGATTTTAAGTTATTTTATATTGTTACTTCACTGTAATATGAGGTTATTTTCTTCCCACTATACCAAGACAGTCTCTCAGTTATATCTAGTTTTCTATAGTGTTTAGAGAGACATCTATGATTTTATGATTCTATATGATATAGTAATTGTGTAATGACCTGGGTGAGGTATGTGAAAATGAATGACCAATCCAAATTAAGAATCATATTATGTTAAAAACAATTATTTCCAAAAACAAGAAAACTAATCTCAATTACCATGTAAATTTGACATTAACACATTCTTGTGAAATCCTAGAATAATCCCATAAATCATCCAATATTTTGACCAACCCTATCTCTAACATACCATATCCTAAATACTATGAAAAATAAAAAACAATTTTATTCTGCTTTTTAATATTCCAACCCTACTCACATGGTTAGTAACGATACTAGAGTGAATTATTACCACAAGAGAATTTAATTATATACTTGATGCTACCAAATATGATTCGTTGAATGTTATTATATAGTAGGGAGATGATACTCGCTACTCTAAACATCCATATATCATTTAGGAACAAATATACAACCAGCCATCCTATAACCCAATTGAATAGAAAGGAAGCATCACAGAATGGTATCTACCCAACAGTAAATATCAAATAATAGGCTTTAAAAAATTATCTATCAAAATATAATATGATTCAGAAAAAACCAAGATTCTATCCTATATAAGGATCAAATATTACTAAAAGAAAAACATGAATTTTAAATAACTACCACTATTTCTAATGTACCGATCTTATCCTGTATATGAACTTCTTCTAAGTTGTCCATATAAACCATCCAATGTTGTGTCTTATTCCAATCCATGGATATAATCAAGAGGTCTTATCAGGTACTAATGTGTTATAGGGATTGATCAAGGTGTATGTACAACTCATTTGGCCACCACAAGTAGTTTCCTTAGCATAACCAACATATGTAGTGCAAGAACAATGTGATGTACTAAGGGAAGACAATTAAACACTTGTAATCATTGAACTCTTACTGAGTACTTGTTCTACCAAGACACCTGGGAGTGACCAAACATATTTTTTCTAGTATTAATGTGTATATTAACGTATCATGAGAATATCAAATGGTAATTTTATTTCTATACATATCACAAAACATTAGTAGTTATTGTGTACTACCCACTAGATCAGACCAACCTCAATGGGTATCACATTCGAGACCCCACATCAGAACCTCCTTAGGAGGAATGACCTATAACCCACCAAATAAGTCAATGTCACACACCCAACATATCTTAAACAAGTCCATCACTATTTGAAATTCTTTCTAATCCCAATCCATGGTGGCATGATTCCCAACCCAAAATATAATATTCCCATTTATGGTATTATTCCAAACCCATAGAATAATTCATTCTACAACATTACACATTTTTATAATTGGAATGACCATTTAACCATGTATATCATCATTCTATAGGTCACCCATTATCCATAGTAAGTATGAATCCAATCCCATATCATAATCCATCACCACATAAAAATATATCAACAAGTCATAAACCATATTTGTTTGGCATGACACCCAAACCATAAAATATTTAAAACTATTTCGTATAAAAACTACTTTTTCCGTATAATATAGTTCAATTTAAAATTTTAAACATGTATTTAATAGATAAATTTAAATACAAACCCATAAATCACAAGGGTCATGTTTGTTTTCACCCCTACCAACCCTTAAATACATCCCACCCATGGTTGGTATACATTGAAAATAACATATACCCATATGTCATTCATCAAACTCAATGACCATCTTAACCATTTATTTTGAACAATTATGTTTTGAGTAATAAAACATGTAAAGCTATAATGGTCCACTAGGTTATACTATATCAAAGACACCCACATAGGATTCATTAAAATTTTCTCAACAGCACATGATGGTTCTGTCATGCAATGGGAATAACAACCCTTAAACATGACTATAATAATATCATGGTATAATCAATAAATTAAATAATATAATTTTAATAAATTCTCATAGAAGATGAAATAAGTCCATCACCCAATAATGTCAGCTTATTTTTTTCATCTCAAATCCCACCTATATATAACTCCATTACATGTTATACGCATCATGATATACCTATCTAATTAGAGGAGGAATACTCACCCCAAAATCTAATCATCTGTCCAATAGGATATAAGTTAACTCAATATTCTACTTGGCCATACCCTATATTATTTATTCTTTATAAATCACAATAAATACATGAAGGAAAAAAAGATAACTCATCTACAGTGAAATATGTTTTAATTTACCTAGTTCAAAGAACTCCTTGGATTACATAGAAAATTCCCCATAATTTTTATTCATGCCCATGACCAACAGTCTAATAGTATTCATGGAATAGTGATCATAGATCCCCATGGTCCTAAATATTCATTTCTTACTCATATGGTTAAAATTAGACCAAATATTTTGAAATTAACTTCCATCACAAACATGTGATGAGACTAAAAATCATATTCCATATGGGAACTTTCAAATAACATAGGAATTGGTTTAGGAACCACAAATTTAAATAGAAATAACTTCTTTTAGCAAATCATGAGTTCCATAATTGATATAGAACAAATAACCATAGTCCTTCAATATGTCATCTGAATTCCACCAATTCACAAAATTTCAAAATTATGAAAAATTATAATTATATACAAAAATTAATCCCACAATTAATTTAGTAGGAATAAATCAATAATAACTCACTAGGTGACCATCCATGGACTAAACCTCAAGTACTAGGATTTGGATCACTCTCGGCTCATGCATAAGCCAACTACATACCAAATACCCAAAATCTAATAAAAATTGGACAACCAATTAGATTCCCATATAATTTAATATAGAAAATAATCTTGTTTAATGTTTACATCGTTAAACCGAAAGAATCCTAGAACATTCATCCTAATGGGACACCCTTTAGAAAAGAAAAATGAAATCCCTGTTATCCTAGACTAATTCCATCATGTACTGGTGGAATCAATAAGAAAACATTAATTAAAAAAATATTATGTTTAGATAAGGGGAATAAGGATGATTATGATAATTTATACAGTCAAAAAAATTATTTAACAACTAAATATAACTATTGAAGACACTCAGATGAATGGGGAAATGGGAATGATTAGTTTTAAAAAGGGGGTGTGTTCTCTCTGATTTAATTGGTAAAAGAAAAAAATTCTTTTAGATATTATAAAATAGAAACCATTATTAGTATATTCTATAACTATTAACCAATTTTTCCTTTCTTAATTGAGAAAATAGTTACATAGAACTAGCCACCCAGTACTCCACTTAGTGCATGGTTCAACAAAATCAAGTACCTAGTGGGCTGTTGTATCCACCACTAAACCATTTTTATCATTAAAAGTAACAAACAATTATCACTAATAATATTTCCATGCCACTACCATATAAACCTCCAATTAAAATTTATAATATATTTTTCCCAAACACAAATTCATTGTTCAGAACTAAAAAATTAAAAAGGTTTCTAGAGTGACTCTATTTGGATCTATGTTTATTTTAAACATCATTGAAATATACTGGAATGTGTTGTAACACCTTGAGTCTTTTGGGACATCGTTGTTACTTAGGTATCATGACAAGAATGTCAAATTGAGAAATTGGAAATAGAATATGATGAACCAATAGATGAAAAGAGAAATTGAGTCCTAAAAGTTATGGAATCCCCAATGAGATATTAGATGTTAGTTGGATTTAGTGGATATGGGCCAATATTTTTCAAGGAACCATATGGTTAACTTCCTATGAAGTAATGAAATCTTTATGGTTCAACATATCATTATTTATGTGATATTTAATTTTTTTTTAGGATAGAATATGTGGATATGTGTTTGATGTGTTGTGGTATGGGTATGAGGAGTATGTAATGGTGGCTATTTTCTAGGAAAAGATTCAACAGAGCACAATGGGAAATGAACATAATGGCATGAAATAGAATTATTATCATAGCTTGGAAATTTGTAAACAACATTTAACATGATATTAGCATGATCCAAGGATCATTGAATATGGAGCATGAGTAAACCATAATTGTAATTATATTATCCTTAGAAAACCATCGTTGTGCATGATTTATTAGGATAGTAATATTTACATAATGCATTGGAGCACTATCAGGGAACACCCTTCTTAATCCATTCATTTTAGGCCTTAGTGTGCCACATATATCATACAACATGGATTCATTAAACATCATAATTTATTCCAAGATAAAGGAATTTGGAATTAAAAAATGAAATTTTTTAATAAATTAGTAAATGTACGTAATTTTGAATACCCTTGAATGAGAAATGGGTGTGGTATTCACTACACAATGACTATGGCTAAGAGAATCTCGGTGTAATTTCAGTCGCATAACGACATGACATAAGAATTCATTAAAATTGTTGACAAGAGAGAAAGGGGTATCACATCATATATACATGAAATGGAAATTAAGGGGTAAAATAAATACATGTCCCAATATATTTAATGGAATTTAGATTCACAATTTAAAATATTTTCTTAAAAATAAATGAGAGGAGAAAAATTGCTTACAGAATTTCGTCATGGTTACAGGAGCGAATTGGAGGCATTAATGAGAGAAAAAAGTCTCTAATAATTCAAGCATAAGGAGGGTTTTAAGGGGGAGGTTACAAATGTTACCCTAAGATTTTTAATTGAAAACAAAAGGTTATTACAATATAATGAAATTAGATAAATAAAATAGAAAGTATGAAGTCCCTTACTTGGATGTGTGATCCCAAAGGATTGGGAGAGTCTTGAGAGAGGTTTCTAGGGGGATTTGGGAACCTTTGGAGTATTTTAGATGGATGAGGGAAGAGGTTGTTATAGCTCCAAATGGTGTGCGTGAATAGGAATGATAGATTAAGTGGGTTTATAGAGGAAATGAGAGGGAATTTTTTATTATTTTGGTTTTGGACACTACACATGAAACTAATCAAATCCACAAACCATCCCTTGGTATTTGCCCATGGGTTTTGCCAAATTGGAGAGGAAAAATTATTTTATAAGGCTAATGGTTGAACATATTAAAATATTACCTTTCATAAGTGGAGGTGAGTCACATTATCATGGAAATTATTTTACAAAGTTAAAATTTTTATAAGTGTTAGAGGGTTCACTAAGGCACCATAAAATTAATGAAACAAAAATATAATAACATTATATTAATGGTTAAATATATAATGGCCAAATATACCTTTTATATTATTTTATTAAATCACTATGGGGTCATTATGATGTCATAAAACACATTATATATTTAAATAATATTTAACATTTACCCAAAAATTTGATTGTCTCAGAAAATTATGAAAAATTCAATATTAGATAATTTCGACATCCTAAATAGAAATATGATATTCATTTTATCAAAATAATTTCCAAATATCTAATTTTTTAATTTTAATATAAAAATAAATATTTATCTAAAATTTAGTGGTTTTGACAAAACATCTTTCAAATATTATTAAAATTTAAATTTTGTATTCATAATAAAATTATACGATCATTTATATTTAATAAAATTTAATTTAGAAATAATATTTAATTAAAATAATATTTAACTAAAAAATCCATTAATTTATCGAAACAGATTTCATAATTGAATATTATCTAAAAATACTATTTTTTCTTTAAAACCCAATTATATATGCTTCATCACTTCCTCTAATTCACATATATCGTTTCATACTTGTGGGTTTTCAACAAAACCATGATGAGGGGTATTGTGATATTTTGTAGAATTTTTTCTCTAAGATCTATGATATTCACTAGCTTCACATCATAGGATATGTAATGATCCAGTGGTACCACCTATGGATTGTGTACAAGCGAAGGAATAGGTATATACTTCCTCCAGAATGATACATGGAATACATCATATACTTGAGATAGGTTCAGTCTGAGTGCTAGTCAATAGGCCACTACTCCAACGCAATCATGGATCTCAAAAGTATCGATGTACATTGGAATAAGATTTCCATTCCTCCCAAATCTCATAACTCTCTTCCATAGTGATATCAAGAGTAATACCATGTCTCTAACATCAAACTATAAGTCTCATCAAGGATTATCATCATAGATCTTTTGTTAACTCTTAGTAATCTTAATGTACTGCATGATGGTCTCAACCTTCTCCACTATTTCATGGACCATTTATGGACATAGGAGTTTTATCTCCCCAACTTCATCCCCACATAATGGTGTTCTTCACCTCTTCCCATAAATGGATTCATAAGGATCCATTTCAATGCTTGAATGGAATCTTTTATTGTAAGAGAAATCATCTATGTAATATGTTTAACCAATCCTCCAGTGAAGTACCTTGAGCTTGATCTCAACATGTCCTCAAGTGTTTGGATAGTCCAGTAAAATTGGAAATTAGTTGGAGGATGAATAGTCGTACTGAATTTCAGCTCAATTTTTAGAGAATGTTGAAGACTATTCTAGAACATAGAGGTGAATCTTGGATCTCAATCGGATATAATATATATTATTACTCCATGTATCCTTACCACTATTCTGATATATATCTGTGCCAATTTATCCAATGATAAATCCTCCCAAATAGAAAATAAGTGTGTAGTATTTGAAAGATGATCCACAACAACAAAAATAAAATTGTTTCCTTTAGATGTCATTGGATGGATGATGACAATGTCCATGGTGATGTTCTCCCATTTCTATGTTGGTATGGGTAATGGATGGATAATACTCATATACATATGCCTATTATATGTGACATGCTATCATATTAGGAACATTGATTTATACTCAGAAATAATACTCTTTATGTCATCCCACCAATAATGTTCTCAGATATCTCAATAAATCACTCTGTTCCCTGGGTGAGTGGAAAAATTTGATCTATGTGCATCATCAAAAAGATCATTCATTAACTCTGGATTTGATAGAACACATAGTCTTCTCCCAAATCTCACAATTCCATCTTCATTAACATTTAAATCTGAGGATTTCCCTTTTCGGATAATTTACACTTTCTTATGAATTCCTACATTATCCTTCTGAGCATCCTTTATCGTTTCCAGAAGAGGTGATTGAGAAATAATTAGTGAAAGAATTGATGATGTTCCAATATTTATGATTATCACGTCAATATTCATCAAATATAAGAACATTGGATCATTTTAATTGCTAGTTCCATTATATGTAGTGCATCCCCCAATTTTTTTATTCCCAGAGTGGTAATTGATTTAGTAGTAATAGTCTTTGATCATATTTGACCATCTTCATTGCTGCATATTCAACTCTTCATGTGTGAATATATACTTCAGGAGTTTGTGATATGTGTATATTTAAAACTTCCCCCCAAATATGTAATGCTTCAAAATTTCAAAAGTGATTATTTCTACAGCTAACTCCAGATCATGTGTTCGATAGTTTTTCTTATGAACAATCCATTTCCTTAAAGATCAGGAAATGAATTTTTCATTTTGTATCAACACATAGCACAATCCCATATTTGATGCATCACTGAATACTAAGAAATTTTTTTCACTTGTGCGTTGTGTGAGAATAGGTGTATTGATAAGACTCCTTTTGAACTCCTTGAGGCTATCTACATATTCAAAACTCCATGAAAACTGGACTCCCTTCTGGGGTATCTTAGTAAGAGGATTTGATAATCCAGAGAAATTTCTCACAAATTGGAGAAAATATCCAGATAATCCCATGAATCTATGGATATCCATCACCAATGTTGGCCCTGAATCTCCCAAAATGGAACAGTCTTGAAGGGATCAACAGATATCCCATTTCTTGGAAATATATGAACCATGAATGATAACTCCTTCAACCATTACTCACAAATTCTATACATTTCATAGTGCTTCTTCTTTCATAAGTCCTCTAGTTCAGTACTTAGATTCTCTTCGTGATCATCCTTGGTTTTGGATTATATTTGAATGTCATATATAAAGACTACAAAAAATTGTCGAGGTAATATCTAATGAATCTATTTATCTTGTCCTTGAATATTTTTAAAGAATTTGTGAGTCTGAAAGGCACTAATATGAATTTACAGTTCTTGTACCTTGTACGAAAAGTATTACTGGGGATATCCAACTATTTCACCCTTACATGGTAATACCCCAACAACAAATCCACCTTGAGAAGTATTGTGCTCCACGTTGCTGATCAAACAAGTCACCAATTTGGGGAACATGATACTTTATCTTTATCTTGATTTTGTTGATCTTGTGATAATCAATGGAAAGGCGCATTTACCCACCGTTCTTCTTGATTAAGAGGACAGGTGCACCCCATGGTGAAGCACATGGGAATATAAACCGATTATCTAGATTCACCTGTAGTTTTTTATTTAGATAATTAATCTCCAAAACAACCATTCTATATGGATTTATGGATTTTGTAAAGCCCCTTGTATAAGATCAAATGAAAATTAAAAATATATTCTAGGAGGAATACCGGGAAATTCCTCAGGAAGCACTTTTGTGAATTCCCTCACAATAAGCGTGTCTTCATGGATGGATTGTTAATTATACTCAATCATCTGAGATATAAACACATGCTCATAGGGAAGTAATATGCACAGGTGAGATGATTTTGCAAAAAAAAGATTCATCCTCCTCCTTGAACTTGTACATAATCGGTGGTCAATTATCTATTTGTAGAGTGATTTCCCTATCACGGAAAGTTATGTTGGCTCTATATTGGGAAATCCAATCCATTCCAAGAATTGCATCAAATTCCACAAAATGGAGTATAAATATGTTCTTTAATAATCTCAATAAATAAATTGGGATAGCGGATGAGTTATATTTATGGTATATGATGATTTCCCCATTTTTCGTTCTCACTAACATCTCTACTTCCATGATTTATGGTGGTGTTGAGACTGTTATATGAAAATTGTGTGATATAAAAGATTGCGTACAACAAAAATCAAAATTTAAGTTCATTATTATTGAATGAATAACTATAATACCTATATTTAGGGTTCACTTCGGCGGAAGTGATGTAAAAAGCTCACCCTTATTTCCCTGGAGGTTATTTGTTACCATTGAAAACCCTTGGAATATGGCACTGGATGGAAAAGTGACCATGTTTTTTGCAGTTGGAGAAATGAAGAATGCATTGAGGTTCGAACATAGTGTTCCTCTCCTCTGTCATAGTAGTAGATATTTCTTGCCAAAATTAATGTCCAGGTGTCCTTCTCTTCCACACAAAAATCATTTCCTTGTCCCTTTTAGGCAATTTCAGCGAAACATTTTTCTCCACCTTAGGAAATTTGGTTCTTGAATTTATTATCACCATTGGATTTATACATAAAATTTTCAGAATTAAATTCCACCTTATTCTTATTATCCCCATGATACCCATGATATTCACTCATCTCCAATTCAACATTTAGGGAACATCACATAATTTCCTCATAGCTCTCGAAGTCCCGAATCAGTAGGGATTTCTATAGGGTAGGTTTTACCCTACCAAGAAGTGGTGAGCCTTGAATTCAGGGGTAATAACAAATATTAAGGCATATAGTGAAATCATTTCTGTTTTTTTCTCAAACGGAAGGATGGATTCATCAATTTTTTTTCTTGGGGGCAGGGAATTCCGTTTACATCCAAAGACGGAGGGTGCGAGGAAAATATTTATTGATTTTTTTCTGGAAATACATCAACTATAATTCCTCGATCTCCTCCTCAAGATTTTTCTTTTTGATCAATTTCCACCATTTATAAACATCACCTTACATATGACAAGAAAACATAAATTCATTCCTTTGGTCATAACATTTAAGGATAGAGAATACATTCTCAATAGAGTTGATCCATTTTTCAGTGCTTGAGGGATCAGATGATCAATTAAATGATAGAAGCCTTTATATCATGAATCTATCATTGGTGGCTTGTTCATTCATTGGGGGGGGGGGGTGTTGAACGTTCTCTTGCCCAATTTTTCTATTCAAAACATGAGTTAACTGAGAGAGTATCATGAAATTTTGAGATTCCCACTCCCATCGGATTGTGAATCTCATTAGAACAGTCATCACATTGATCTTAAAATCCGTTATTAGACCATGTCCTCCTATTAACGACAACTGGATGGAATACAAGGAATGTTAGGGGTAACACATAATTGTAAATCCTATAAAGAAAAGGGATAACATATAAATTACATTTATTTCATTATGTTTTGAATTTATAGTATTAAATCTATGTTATCCATGAGCTAATTCCAATAAAATATTCATAGAGGAATTTCTTTCCCTTAATAATTGTTCATTATAAGTTTTGAATATACCAAACCATATCCCCTGAGATTTTCCTAACCAAGAATGAAGCAAGGCCTGTTATTGTGCACCAGTTCCCGTTCAAGTCTAGCTCAATGGGGTGTTTTTGAGTTTTACCCCTAGATAATCTGTGATAGAGCCACCTGTTCTTGTTTTAATCCATAAAGGGATGTATTTATTTGAAAAAACACATAATCATTAATCAAAAAAATTTAGCGATGTTTTTATTATATTAAGTCTTATCCCTAGGTATTTCACTATGTTTTTTAATCATAATCGCAAAAACAACTAAACCTATCCTCTAATACCAAATATAACAACCCATCCATTTATTACACACATAAACATTATTTATTAAGTAAAATTTCACTTAAGTCAAATCCAAGGATTGGGAGGTTTAGTGTCATAGAAAATTAAGAATATTACATGAAATCATATAACTTAAAACACAATATCTTTATAGAAATCATCATTTACATGAAAACTACCTTCTTTCAAACTTTGCATTGAATATGATATTCTAGGGACACTAATAAGAAAAGGGTGAGCTATAAATCCTAATAAGTGAGTACAAAAGTCACAACTAAATAATATAGTACATGTTAGAAAATAGAAATATCAATGGATCAGAAGAGAAACATGAACATAAAGGCATGATATAGCATGATTATCATAGCTTGTAAATGTGGCAACAACATTTTACAAAAAAAATAAGCTTGGCCAAAGGATAATTGCACATGGATCATGAGTAGACCCCCATTTTACTTGAAATAGCATGATTAAACCCAAGTTTCACATGATGTGTCATGATACTATTCTTTACCCACTCCATTAGCGCACTATCGGGGCACACCCTTCTTAATCATTTCATTTCATGCATAAGTGTGTCAGATAGATCATACAACATTGACTCATTAAACATTATAACTTATTCGAAGATAAAGGAATGTGGAATCCATAAATTATACTCTTTAATCAATATGTAAATGTTCATGAAAATAAAAACCCTTGATAGTGAAAAGGGCATGGTATTCAATACACAATGAATTTGGCTTGAGGAATCACGGTGCAATTTTGGTAGCACAACGACGTGACATAAGATTTCATAAAAATAGTTGATGAGAGGGAAATTGGTATCTCATTAAATGTAAATGAAATTAACAATAAGGGGTAAAATAGGTACATTTCAGAACATGTTTATTTAATTTAGATGCATAATTTTATATATTTTCTTTAATGTAAGTGATAAGCGAGAAATTCATACGGAATTTATGAATGGTAATGGGGGTTCATGGGAGAAATTAATGAGTAATAAAGAGTTATATAATCATTAAAATTTAAAGAGGGAAGTATGGGTGAGGTGGGAAACCATACCCCAACATATCTAATTGAAAACCCATGAGTAAAACAATATAAAGGAATTAATACAGAAAAAGAAAGAATGAAGTCCCATACATGGAAGTGTGATCCCAAAGGCTTTGGAGATGCTTGAGAGAATCTTCATAGGAACTTTGGAAACCTTGGGAGGATTATAGATTAATGAGGGAGTAGGATGGTGGAGCTCCAAGTGGTTTTTGTGAAGATTAATTGGAGATTTAGTGGGTTTATATAGGAATGTATAGGGAATTCATTATTATTTTGGTTTTAGACACTACACATTACACTAGTCAAATACACAAACCAACCCATCAGTTTTTACATGATTTTTCCAAACTGTATTGGAAAACATTATTTTATAAGTCCAATGTATGAAGTAATTAAAACATTAGGCTTTCTTATGTGGAGGCGAGTTACACTCTCAAAGATATCATTTTATAATGTTAAAATATTTTATAAGTCAAGGAGTTTCCACTAAGGCAGCATAAAATTAATCAAAAGAATATAAAAAAACATTATAATAAAGGTTAAACACATATATTTCAAACAACCCTTTTGTATTATTTTATTAAATCACTATTTTGTCATTTTGAAGTCCAGAAACACATTACATATTTAAACTGTATTTAATTTTTACCCAAAAATTTGACTATCTCAAATTTTTTTTAAAAAATTCATCATTAGATGATATATACTTTGTGAATCCAAAAAATTATATTAGTGTTATCTAAATAATTTTCTAAATATTAGAATTTTTACTTTTAATATAAAAATCAACATTTATAAAAAATTCAATGGTTTTGGAAAAACTGATTTCAAACCATAATAAAAATTAAAATTGGATTGATGAAAACATATATGATCATTTATATTTAATAAAAATTAATTTATTAGTAATATATTATTAAAAAATTATATCATTAAAAAAATAAATTAATTCATCCAAATATATTTCTTAATTGATTATTAACTAAAAATACTATTTGTACTTTAAAACCAATTTTCAAAGAAAAAATAAAAAAATGAATGTTTATAATTTATACAAAATAATGCATATAATCTTAGTTCTAGGTTCTTGTAACATAAAACCTTATAAATCCTTCATAAGAATTAAGGTTATGTAGTGAAATGGTTATTGAATCTTGGGGTGAGTCGAATAAGATCACATGGGTGGTAATATATATTTACTTTAACTTCTCCCATGGGTGATTCCATTCGAGCACAACATGTTGATGATCATCATGGTCTTCATTAATGGATAGGTGTTCTTCTCTTCCACAGATAAAGAATTTCCTCATCCCCTTATTGAAATTTATAGGGTTCTTCTTTTCTTACCTTTGACATGTGTGGTGATGGAATATCTTAGCACCATTGGATTTATCCATCAGAGTATCAGAATTAACTTCCAGGTATATATTATTATCCACATTAAATAAGATTCCATGAAACCCCTTTCAACTTTTGAGCCAAATCATACAATATCCTCATAGCCCTCGAAGTCACAGATCACTAGGGATTTATATAGGCACGGTTTTCCCCACCAAATAAGTGATAAACCTTACATTCTGGGGTAATGAAATAATTGAGGCATATCGTGAAAGCCTTGGGAAGGTTTCCTCATATGCTCCCACGGCTTCATCATCTTTTCTTCTTTAGGGAATGGAAGTCCCATTAAATATTATGTCAGAGGTGGAGATAAAAATATTTATAGATTTTTTTTCAGAAATAATTCCATTCCAATGCCTCAATATCCTACTTATAATTCATATTTTGGATCAATGTCTTCCATTGATCAGCTTAACCCTCTAGACGATAAGCATCCAGAAGTACCTTCTCTTGTTCCTAATGTTGAAGGATGAAGAATATCCTCTCAATGGAGTTTAACCATTATTTTGTGATCGAGGGATTAGATGATCTATTAAAAGTAGGAGTCCTTTCTGTCATGAAGCTCTTGATTTTAGCTTTCTCTTCCTTGGGGGGGGGGGGGGGTTGAACATTCATCTTGACCCATGTTTCTATTCAAAACACGAGTTAACCCAGAGAGTATCATGACAATGTTTGTGATTCCCACTCCCATCAGATTGGGAATCCCATTAGAACATTCATCACATTGATCTTCACAATGGTTGTTAGCCTATGTACTCCTATGACTAGAAATTGGATGGAATAAAAGGAATGTTATGGGTAACCCATAAAGGGGAATCCAATGAAAAAAAGGGTTAATTGATAAATTACTGTTATTTATTTATCTTAGGAATTTATAGGCGTTAATCTATGTTATCCATGATCTCCTTCAAAACATATATTCATATGGGAATTTTTCCCTTAATAATGGTTCGTACTATACTTATTAAATTACCAAATCATATTCCCCAGGTGTTTCATAACCAAGAGATTTTCAAGGGCCATTTTCGTGCAATATTTCACATTCAAGTCTAGCTCCAAGAAGTTTTTTTTACCCCTAGATACATCTGTGCCAAAGCTATATCAAAATGTTCATATATAGAAAAGGATATATTGGATTGATAAACCAATTAATCTATAATTACAAGAAATTAGGGATGTTTTTATTATAATTATTATTATCCCTGAGGCATTCACTAGGTTTTTGTAATCAAAATCCCAAAACTAACTGAACCTATCATCGGTTACCAAATATGACAACACGACTCTTTATTAAACACATAAACATGATTCGTTACATATAAATGAAATTAATACAACTATGAGGATAGAGATATCTAGTGTCTTTTTAACTTAGGAAGAGTACATAACTACTTAGAACATAAAAAACAACATCATTATTGAAAACATTTTTATCATGACCACAAAATTCCTTCGTACTTAGCATTGTATGGGATAACATAAGGACACAAAAAAATAGGGTGGGAGATAAAACATAGTAATGGATTAATAAAGGAATAACATGAATAATATAGTACATGCTAGAAAATAGGCATACCAACAGAGCAGAAGAGAAACATGAATATAAGGGCATGATATTGCATGATTATCATAGCTAGGAAATGTGGCAGCAACATCTAACATAATATTAGCATGACAAATGTCTTATTGAAAATGTAGGATGATTAAAACATCATTTCACATGAATTAGAATGATTAAACCCCCATTTAACTTTACTTATAATGATACTAATCCTTACCCACTGCATTGGAGCGCTATCATGACACACCCTTCTTAATTATTTCATTTCATACATAAACATACCTCATAGGTTATACAACATGGATTAATTAAACATAATCATTTATTCCATGATAAAGTAATGTTTAATTCATACATGAAACAGTTTAATCAATAATTAAATGTAAAAAACGGTAAATACTATTGATAGAGAAAAGGGCATGGTATACACTACACAATTACATGGCCTTGGAGAATCACAGTGCAATTTCTGCTGCATAATGGCGTGACATAAGAATTTCTAAAGATGGTTTATGATAGAAAAATGATTATAATATAATATTTACATGAAATTTATAGTAGTGGGGTAATATAGATACATAACCCAACATCTGTAATGGATTTAGATGAAAAATTTAAAATAATTTCTAGACTGTAATTGAGAAGAAAGAAATTCCTTACAGAAATTCTCCATGGTAACAGGTGTGCATGGGATAATTTAATGAGAGAGAAAGAGGTATATAATCATTCAAAAATAAGTATGGATGTATGTGGGAGGAGAGAAATCATACCCCAACATTTTTAACTGAAAAAACAGTATATCAAAATAAATACATTTGGATAAAAAATAGAAAGGATGAAGTTCTATACATGGATGTGTTATTCCAACAGCTTGGGAGTGGCATGAGAGAGGATTCGAGGGAGATTCATGCATCATGAATGGATTCTAGAGAGAAGAGGGAAGTGTTTGGTTGAGCTCCAAATGGTTTGAGTAAAGAGGAATGGGATATTGAGTGGGATTATATAAGAAATGAGAGGGAATGATTTATTATTTTGGTTTTGGACACTATAGATTAAACTAATCAAAACCAAAAATCATCCCATGGTTTTTGCACAAGATTCTTTCCAAAGTGGAGTGGAATAAATTATTTTATAAGGATAATGGCTGAATGTATTGAAATATTAGGCTTGCTTAAGGGTATGTGAGTTGAAGTCTCAAATAAATCATTTTAAAAAGGTAAAACATTTTATAAGTCATGTAGGGTCTACAGAGGAAAAATACAATTAATCAAAAAAAATCTAAAATCACATTATATTAATTTTAAAACATAAAATAGCCTAACATTTATTTTATATTATTTTGTTACATAACTATTGGGTAATTACGATATCATAAAAAACATTATATATTTAAACAATATTTAATTTTTACCAAAAATTTCCTCTATCTCAGAAAATTATGAAAAATGAACTATTAGATAATTTCGAATTTTTCAAAATTTGATATTCATTTTATCTACAATTTTTTCTAAATATTTGAATTATTATTTTTAATATAAAAACCGACATTTATAAAAAATTCTAGGGTTTTGAAAAAACAACTTCCAAATATGAATAAAAATTACAATTTTATTTATAAAAAATTATATGATCATTTATATTTTAAAAAAATTAAATTTATTAATAATATTTTATTAAAAATTTTATTTAATTCGAAAATCAATTAATTCATCAAAATATATATTTTAAATTGAATATGAACATAAAATATTATTTATTTTTTTATAAATAATTTACAATGTAACAATAATAAAATAAATGTATATTCTTAATAAAAAATTATGCACACAATCGTATTTCTATGGTGTTGTTACATAACCCTTTATAAACCTGTATAAGTCCTAAGGGTGTGGTGTGCAATGGTGGAAATCTCTTGGGGTGGCTTATATAACATCACTCAGGTGGTAATCTCTATTAGCTTTCACTTTTTCCATTAGTGATTTCATATGATAATAACATGTTGATGCTAATATTTGGATTGGACAAGAATGAAGCCCTATGACACTACCTCCTTTTCGAGCTCTGACAAATGGGCTTCGTATATAGGAATTCTAATGGATGAGGCCATCACTTCCTTTCCCTGAGTAAATTAGAATTATTAAATCCCTATATTTATACTAATCATGTAATCATTGTTCATCGGCTATATTCTCAATGGTAACAATTCATAATAGTATTTTAAAATCATAAAACCAGAGAATTGTATATGTCTTATATAACCATTTTAAATAATAAGACATGTAATTCAATCTAGGGGAATTTTTAGTAACAATGTTTGGGTCATTACAATCTTCCCCCCTTAATAATTTTCACCCTTGAAATTTTCTTTTCCCACACTAATATAGATGAGGGTAACTATTATTCATCACTTCTTCTAATTCCCACATTTCTTTTCATACTCAGGGGTTTCCACAAAACCATGATGAGGGGTATTGTGATATTTGGTAGAATGTTTTCACTGCGACCTTAGATCATCACAGGATTCTCATCATAAGAGAGGTAATTATCCAATTGTACAACCTATAGATTGTTTAGATGTGAAGTAATAGGTTTGTACATCCTCCTAAAAGATACATAGAATATATCATGTACTGGAGACAGGTTTAGTGAGAGTGCTAGTAAATAGGCCACAACTCATATGACATAAAGGATATCAGAAGGACAGATGTATATTGGAATAAGATTACCATTCTCCCCAAATCTCATTACACTCTTCCATAGTGATATAAGGAGAAATACCATGTCTCTGACATCAAACTATAAGTCTCATCAATTATTATCATCTAAGATCGAATGTTAACTCTCAGTAGCCTTAATGTGTTTCATGATGGTCTTAAAATTCTCCACTATTTCTTGGAGCATTTATGGACATAGGAGTTTTCTCTCCCCAACTTCATCCCCTCATAATGTTGTTCTATACCTCTTCCCATAAAGGGATTCATAAGGATTCATTTAGATGCTTGTGTGGAATTTTTTATTGTAAGAGAAATCATCGAGAGGATGATGTTGAACCCATCCTCATATGAAGTCCCTTGATAATGATCTCACCATGTCTTCAAGTGTTTGTATAGTCGAGTAAAATTGGAAATTAGTTGGAGAATTTTTAGTCGTACTGAATTTTAGCTCAGTTTTTAAGTCTTGTTGAAGAATCTTCCAGAACATTGAGGTGAATCTTGGATCTCAATTGGATATAATAGATAGTGTTACTCCATGCAGCCTTACCACTATTCTGATATATATCTATACCAATTGGTCTATTTATAAATCCTCCCAAATTGAAATTAAGTGAGAATTATTTGAATGATGATCCACAACAACACATATATAAATATTACATTTAGATTTCATTGGATGGATGATGAAAAAGTCCATGGTGATATTCTCCCATTTCTATGTTGGTATGGGTAATGGTTGGATCATTCCCTTATACTTATGGATATTACCTGTCACATGCTAAAATTCTTGGATCCTTGATAAACACTCATCAATAATATTCTTTATTTAATCCCACCAATAATTTTTTCAGATATCTCGATACATCCTTGTGTTCCCTGGGTGAGTGGAGAAATTTGATCTATGTGCATCATCAAAAAGTTCATTCATGGACTCTGGATATGATGGAACACATAGTATTATCCCAAATCTAAAAATTCCTTCTTCATTAAAATTTAAATATTAGTATTTCCCTTTTTAGATAGTTTAAACTTTCTTCTGAATTCCTACATTATCCTTCTTAGCATCCTTTATCCTTTCCAAAAGAGACTGTTGAGAAATCATTTGTGAAAGGATTGATGATGTTCCACTATATTTGATTCACATGTCCATCTTCATAAAATATAAGAAGATTGGATCTTTTTCATTTCTCTTCAATGATAAAATTGCATGTTCCATTATATATAGTGCATCCTCAACTTTTGTTTCATTCCAAGAGTGGTAATGGATTGAGTAGTAATAGTATTTGATCAGATATAACGATCTTTGTTGCAGCATATTCAACTCTTTCTGTGTGAATATATATACTTCCAGATTTTGTGATCGGTTTATATTTCACACATCTCCCCAAAGAGTTAATGCTTACAAATTTCAAAATATAATATTTCTACATCGAACTCCAGATCATGTGTTCGATAGTTTTTCTCATGCACACTAAATTTCCATAAAGATCAGGCAATGACATTTTCATTTTGGATCAACACATTGCCTAGTACATTCTTTTATGCATCACAGAATACTAAGAAATGTTCTCCACTTGTGGGTTTTGTGAGAACGGGATCAGTGATAAGCCTCCTTTTGAACTCCTTGAATCTATCTTCACATTCAACAATCCATGAAAACTAGACTCCCTTCTAGGTTATCTTAGAAAGAGGATTTGTCAATCCGAAGAAATATCTCACATATTGGAGAAAATATCCAGCTAATCCATTAAATATATGTATATACATCACCAATGTGGGCCTTGACTCTCCCAAAATTGCATCGGTCTTGAAAGGATCCACAAATATCCCATTTCTTGACAAGATATGACCCATGAATGAGACCTCCTTCAACCATAACTCACACGTGATATACTTTTCATAGAGCTTCTCCTTTCGTAAGGCCTATAGTAAAGTGATTATATTCTCCTCATGCTCATCCTTGGTTTTGGATTATATTTGAATATTGTATATAAAGACTAACTCAAATTTCTCTAGGTAATCTCTAATGACAATATTTATCATGTCCATGAAGATTTACAGAGAATTAGTGAGTCCGAAAGGCATTAATATGAATTTATAGTTCCTGTACCTTGTATGAAAAGTACTATTGGGGATATCCAACTACTTCACCCTTACATGTTAATACCCCAAAAAAATACAACTTGAGAAGTATTTTTATCCATGTAGCTGACTAAACAAGTCACCAATTCAGGGAACATGATACTTTTTCTTTATCATGATTTTTTTTGATCTCCTGACAATCAATGAAAAGGCGCATTGACCCAACGTTCTTCTAGATTAAGAGGACTAGTGCACCCCATTCTTAAGCATATGGGCATATAAACCAATTATTTATATTCACCTGTAGTTGTTTTTTTTTATCCTCAATCTCTAAAAATAACCATTCTATATGGAGTCATGGATTTTGGAAAGCCCCTAGTATATGATCAATCGATAATTAAACATATCTTCTAGGAAGAAGACCAGGAAATTTCTCAAGAAACACTTCTCTGAATTCCCTCACAAATAGTAAAGTCTTTAAAGATGGATTCTTCCTTAAATTGGATAATCTGAGATAAAAACATGTGCTAATAGGGCAGTAATATCTACATTTGAGATGATGGTTCAAAAAAAGGTTTACCCTCCTCATTTAACTAGTACATAATTGTTGTTAGATTATCTATATAGAGAGTGATTTACCTATCACAGAAATTTATGTCGGCTCTATATAGGGAATGCCAATCCATGTCAATAATTACATCAAAGTCTACAATATTTAGTATGATGATTTTATAGAGTAATATAAATCCAAAAATTAGGAAAATGGATGAGTTAAATTTATGGGATTTGATGATTTTCCAATTTTTCGTTCTCACCAACATCTTTTATTCCATGATTTTTGGTGGTGTTGTGAATGTTATACTAAAATTTCAAGATATAAAATCGTAGATCCAAAATCAAAATGAAAGTTCGCTATTATTGAATGAAAAACTATCATACCTATCAAAACGTTATTTTTAGGGTTCACTTGGGTGGTAGTGATGGAAAAATCTCACCCTTGTGGCCCTGGATGTTGTTGGTTACCCTAAAAAATCCTTGGCTTAGGCCACTAGTTTTAAAAGTGTCCTAGTTCATTGTAATTGAAGAAATGAACAATGAATTTAGGGTCAAACAGAGTGTTCCTATCCTCTTTCATAGTAATAGATTTTTCTTATCTAAAATTAATTGTCAGGTGTACTTCTCTTCCACACATTAAGAATTTCCTTGTCCCCTTTAGGCAATTTCAACGGTGCTTCTTTCTACAACATTGGAAGGTTGGTGCTTGAATTTCTTATCAACATTGGATTTCTCATTCAGATTTCCAAAATTAACGTCCACCTTATGCTTATTATCCCCATGATACCCATAATATTAATCGATCACCATTTCAACATTAAAGGAACATCAGACAATGTCCTCATGGCTCTCAAAGTCACAGATCACTAGGGATTTTTTGTAGGGTAGGTTTTATCCTACCGAAGAAGTGGTTAACTTTGCATTCAGGGGTAACAACAAAGATAATGGAAAATCATGCAATCCTTTTTTGTTTTTCTCATACGCTATGTTGGTTTCTTCATCTTTTTTCATGGCGGTAAGGAAGTCCCTTTCCATCTTATGTCGGAGGGTACGAGGAAAATATTCATTGAATTTTTTCTAGAAGTCCATCAATCCCAATTCCTAGATCTCCACCTCAAGATTCATATTTTTGATCAATTCCCACCATTGATAATCTTCACTCTCCTTATGATAAGCATCCATAAGTTCCTTCTCTTGTTCATAACATTTAAGTGTGGAGAATATATTGTCAATTTAGTTAATCCATTTTTTGGTGCTTAAGGGATCAGATGACCCATTTAATGTATAAAGCCTTTATATCATGAATCTCTCATTGGTGACTTTTTCATTCATTGGGGGGGGGGGGGTGTAGAACGTTTATCATTCCCCAAATTTGAATTCAAAACATGAGTTAATAGAGAGTGTATCATGACAATGTTTGTGATTCCCGCTCCCATCAGATTGGGAATCTCTTTTGAACAATCATCTCATTGATCATCGAATCGATTGTTAGACGATGTCGTCCTATTAATCACCATTGGATGGAATAAAAGGAATGTTTGGGTAACACATAATGGGGAATCCAATGATGAAAAGGGATAACATATAAATTACATTTATTTAATTAAGTAATGAATTTATAGGATTAAATATATGTTATCCATGAGATACTTCCCATCATATATTCTTAGAGGCATATTTTATTCCTTTAATAATGATTCATTTTAAGTTATGAATTTAAAAAATAATATCCCATTAGATTATCATAACCAAGAGTGCAGCAAGGCCGGTTATTTTGCACCTGTTCTTGTTCGAGTCTAGCTAAAAGCAGTGTTTTTGAGTTTTACCACTAGATAAATCTGTGACAGAGCCACCTTTAGTTGCTTGAGTCCAGAAAGGGATGTATTTATTCAATAAACCACTTAGTCATTACTCAAAAAAATTAGGGATGTTTTAATTATATTTAGTCTTATCCCTAAGTATTTCACTAGGGTTTTTAATCCAAATCACAAAAACAACTAAACGTATCCTCTAGCACCAAATATAATAACCCATCCATTTATTACACCCATAAACATGAGTTGTTAAGTAACATTTCACTTATGTCAACATCGAGGATCTAGAGGTCTAGAATCATGGAAAATAATAAATATTACATGACAACATAGAACTTAAAACACATCATCTTTATCGAAAACTTCTTTTACATGAACACAACATTCCTTTGTACTAGGCATTGCATGGGATATCCTAGGGACATTCATAAGAAAAGGGTGAGCTATAAATCCCAATAAATGGGTATAGAAGTCATTACCTAAAGGATACAGTACTTGTTATAAAATAGGAATATCAATAGATCAAAGGATAAATATGTACATAAAGGCTTGATGTTGAATGATTATTATAGCATGGAAATGTGGAAATAACATTTAAAAAAATAATATTATTGGTCCAAGGATAATTGCATATTGAGCATGAGTAAACCCCCATTGAACATGGAATAGAGTGATTAAACCCTCATTTCACTTGGTGTGTCCTGATACAATTCTTTACCCAATGCATTAGAGAACTGTCACGGCACACCCTTCTTAATCATTTCATTTCATGCATAAGTGTGTCACATAGATCAAACAACATTGATTCACTAAACAACCTAATATATTCCACAATAAAGGAATGTGGAATTCATAAATGAAACTCTTTAATAAATATGTAAATGTTCATAAATATGAATACCCTTGATAGTGGAATAGGCATGGTTTTCAATACACAATGACACTAGCATGGAGAATCACGGTGTAATTTTGGTAGCATAACGACGTGACATAAGAATTCATAAAAAATGTTTTGTAGAGGTAAATCAGTATCTCATTAAATTTACATGAAATTTATGGTTTGGGGGTCATATAGGTACATTTACAAACATGTTAAATTTAATTTTGATCCATAATTTAATAGAATTTCTTCAATGTATATGAGAAGCAAGAAATTCTTTAAGGAATTTCCGAATGGTAATGGAGGTTCATGGGAGACATTAATGATAATGGAAGACTTATATCTTTATTAAAACATAACAAGGGATGTATGGGTGATGTGGGAAATCATACCCTAACATTTTAATTGAAAAAACAGGGGTAAAACAATATAATGAAATTCAGACAAAAAATAGAAAGGAAGAAGTCCCATACTTGGAAGTATGATACAAAAGGCTCTGGAGAGGCCTAATAGAGGATTATTGGGTGGTTCCATCACATTGGGAGGATTATATATAAATTAGGTAATAGGATTGTCGATCTCCAAATGATTTGAGTGAAGAAAAATGGGAGACTGGGTGTTTTTTTATAAGAAAGGGGAGGGAATTCATTATTATTTAGGTTTTAGACACTACACATTACACAATTTAAAACCACAAACCATCCCATGGGTTTTCCCTTGGTTTTTGACAAACTCTGTTGGAAAAAATTATTTTATAATGCCAATTTCTGAACATATTAAAATATTAGGCTTCCTTATGTGGAGGTGAGTCACACTCTTAAGAAAATCATTTTATATTGTTAAAATATTTCATAAGTCATGAAGTTTCCACTAAGGAACCATAAAATTAATCAATCAAATATAAAAAACATTATATTAAATGTAAAAAAATATTGTATGAAAAAACATTTTATATTATTCTATTAAATCACTATTTGGTAATTTTGATGTCAAGAAACACATTATATATTTAAATAGTATTAAATTTTTACCCAAAAAATTGACTATCTCAGAAAATTTTGGAAAATTCACCGTTAGATAATATTGACGTCTTGAATCCAAAAATTGATATTAGTTTTTTCTTAATAATATTTAAATATATGAATTTTCACTTTTAATATAAAAATCAACATTGATAAAAATTCATGGGTTTTGACGAACTTGCTTTATAACCATAATAAAAATTAAAATTGGATTGATGACAAATTATATGATCATTTAAATTTAATAAAAATTAATTTATTAATAATATATTATTAAAATAATATTTAATTAAAAAATAAAATAATTCATCAAAAAGGATTACTTAATTGAATATTAACTGAAAATACTATTTGTTCTTTAAAACCAATTTACAAAGTAATAATAATAAAATGAATGTATATAATTTGTACAAAAATAATGTATATAATCATAGTGCTAGGTTCTTGTAACGTAAAACCATATAAAAACATCATTAGAGCTAAGGACAAGTAGTGAAATGGTGATAGAATATTGGGATGTCTCGAATAAGATAGCGTGGGTGGTAATATCTATTAACTTCAACTTTTACCATAGGTGATTCTGTTTGAGTATAACATGTTGATGATCATCTTGGTCATGATTAGGTGAAAATACAAGGGACACTACCACTTTTATGAGCTCCAAAAAATGGGGTTCGTATGGAGAACATCAACTACATGAGGCCATCCTATCCATTGTCTACGTAAATTTCATATGTTAAAGCACTATATTTATATTAATAATTTGATCATTATTCAATGACTATTTTAGAAATGGTTACAATTCATAATGGTATTTTAAAATCAAAAAAAAAAGGAAGTGAATATGTATTACATAACCATTTTACAAAATAAAACATTTAAATATATCGAGTAAAAAATTCATTAATTAGTTTTTGGGTTGTTACAGTAACATTCCTAATTGCTCCATTCTTAAAATAACAAGTTACAATGCTTGTTCCAATTCATGGTCACGTAAGTGAATATGAGCCCTAGTTAAACCTAAAGAATGAAAATACCTCTCACAGAGTGTATACTTACTATGATCATACCCTACTCTCACAGTCACATGCCAACCTTTCATGGAAGATTCTCATGGAAACAACCATTATAATCACCAACCTATTGTATGATAAATTTTCATTCAAGCTACCATATATTTCCTCTGGCATGCTTCAAATAATTTTATCCAACCACTAGAGAAGATATGTCAAGATCAACTTCCACTAAATCCCTATTACCCAAGAAGGATGAATGAGATCTTCCCTTTCTAGAGAATCTGATTCGTATTTCCTCTTTCTATCCCTAGATCACATACCAGATGTTGGTCTCAACAAACGAATGCCACACCACCACCCTATAGAATCATGATGGCACTGACTAAACTTATCTCTAATACTAGATCTACATCAGAATCCAAAATTTTATGGGGGATATTTCCTATTGATGAAGACTCAAATTAAGTCTAAGAGAAGATTGTTGTAGGTTAAAGATACAATAAATCCCAACATGGCCATATGAATGAGTGTCAAGAAGGTCATCATTGTGAGGATTTCAGGGATTGAAGAGTCACAATATTAATTGAAAACCATTAACGAATAAAATTATCACTAATCTATTTGTTTTATTTAATCTAGGATTTTTTAATCATGAAATATGATGTCTGGATTCAGGATAATGAGTGATAAAGAAGACATATTGTCCCACCATCAAAGGAATAAGTCAAAATAGTTGATTCTTTTCAAGAGTCTACCATAGATCTTGGTTTAATGAAACTAAATCTTTTGTACCCCCATGGAAAAACCAAATCTGTGATTTTTAACACCATTTTGGACTGAGATGTAGCTACTACCAGAGGATCGTCATCAAAACTGATTAAATCACACTAGATTTGTTGAATTCACTAGTGGAACCAATGAAAACTAAACCCATGTTGAGAAATATATAATACTTGATCCACTAAAAAATTGAAGAACCTCATTACTAAATATATAATTTGAGCGGAATATTTTCCCCATTTTATATACCTAAAGAAATTTCATGAAATAAATTATTTATTTTAATTTTCCATTGTGCATGAATTTAAAGTCTGACATGACCTCGATCAAGTCCAACACACCAGCTATATCTTCTAAAAAATACATTTTTCATGACGGAGAGATCAAAAATAGTTAGTCACTAATTCATCAAATTGGAAACCAAATATCAAAAAGCAATTTAGAATAAACTCAAATACATACCAAAAATCACTTTCCAAAATAAATAACTGAATACACCCCTCTAGACATCACCATTTTAAATAGGATTTAATTTTTAATCAATTAAACCGTTAGAAAAATATTTCTATTTGAATATTCCCATTTAATTAAATAATTCCCAATTCTAAATCCAAAATTATTCTAGTCCAATTTCCACCATTTGAAAATCATAAATGTATGAGAGAATTTACTCCATGGGGAATTAAAAAAATTTTCTGATACATCCACAATTAAATGAAACATCATACTCTAACAATTCTAGAAAATGTATATGAAAAATCTGGGGGAATTTATAAATGGAAAATATTATCTCAATATAATAAATCATTTCTTGTGAAGACCCTCGAGGTGTATAAGATTATGGGTTTTTCTATGATGTATGGATTCATTTTTTTAGATTTAATTTTCAAAAATGACATATTTTTAAATTTCTTTGATGTTACGGAGTTATCAAGGGTGTTCGAGGCTGATTTTGAGTCTAAAAAAATAGTTTGGTTGGAAAAAATGATAAGCACATAGGTAGTTCAAAACATGAGGGTAAAACCAATGGTCTGATAAACATTGAGAGGCATGGGATGATAGAATGGGTAGACTACATTGTTAGATTAAATCATGTGATTTGTACTTCAAGGTCCTTTAGTATCCTCTAAAATTTTAACAAATGATATTTTCATGATTTTCTCCATGCTTCATAAAATCGTGTTAGGAAAACACATGTCTGTCCATCTATATAGCTGACCATGAAGTGTTACCATATCATTTTTCAAATCATGCACTCAAACTATGAGAACCATTTATTTTTGGTAAATTTTATAACTTTTAATGTTATTATACTCTATTTTTACCCAAATTTCACTTTTTATTCAACAGACAGGAGCTCCACCCTTTTGAGATCTCATATGATGTTCAAAGGAATGACTTTATCCCATTCCTCTATATGATATATGATTAAATCATGGAATGTTTAATGGGATTCACATTGATGAGATATCAATTGATTTTTATCCATTCTCTATTATTCATGTTGTTGGATGTGCTATTTATGTGAAAACTAATGTTCCCTAATTTTATGTTCTTCCCCCTATATTTATTTTCTACTGACCAGTATTGAACAATGAGATGATACTATAACTTAACTCCACTACCAATATATGGTAGAGGTTCTATAATTTTGTTTTATGGTTTGGTTCTTTATAGGGTTACCTATTGTTGTGCCACCCGTTGAACATTCCATTACCTCCCTGAACATGTAATGATTGACTGAATTGGAAACTTTTAAGGATGTAATTTTTCTTCAATGATACATGTTTGAGAGGTTTTCGAAAACCAAGGGTACCCATGTGGTTAATTGAATGAATTTACCTTTTAAGCCATGTTAAACCACTCATTGGGTGAGTTGATGATAAAATAGTAATAGTATGCCCTTTAATAAATGAATTGTATGGAATGTGGTGTTTAGGAGATGGGTTTCCTCATTTTCCATGTCATATCATGTTGATTTTGAATTTTTAATGGATTAATTGTAATTGTTTTTAGTTAAATGATTGGGTAAACTCATTGTTTTATTTTGATTTTGAACTACTGATGCTTAAGTGGGTATACTCATGAGATTTCATTGGATGAGAATAAACTAATGATTGAGCACCCTAAAATGGTATGAATGATAATTTCATGCAATGTTTAAATAATATATAATGATTCCATGGATATTTAACATATTGGTATTGAACATGGTAGTGGAAAACATGTATATAGTATGCTCATTGGGTCATGATTCAATGGGATTCCATAGGGGTTTCTACCCCTTGGACACGAATATCTTGGACTCACATACTACATGTTTGGTTGACATGATCCTTGGAATCTAATAAATTCATAAGAGAGTTTCCATAAGGATTATTATCGGACACAATGAGGATTCCTTGGTATTCTATATCTTGGATTCATCCCTTTGTGGTCTTATAATTGTTTATATGGAAAAACGATGGAAAATGTGACATGAGTGATTAAACGGCTCGACTATGGTTGTTCTAGGTCATCTTATTATATTGGAAGCCCATTAATTACATGATATGTATGGATGTACAATGATGCCATGTTAGTTATTTCTATTTCATTCTATATTCCTTGTTACGATATTGAAACTTGTTTTACATGGATCCTTGAAAAGCTATTTAGTATCACTTTCATGGTAATAGATATTCCACATGATCTATAGTTTTATTTACAACATACCAAAATTTCTCGCACACATCGAAGCTAATACTTCACAACATAGAATGTATAGATAATTGGGATATTACATACCATGATTGTATCTCACACCCTGTTCAAGACAATGTTGGGTACCCGAACAGACCATTTTGATGTAGGTAGATATAGGGGAATGATCCGACTGTTTGAGGGTTGATTTTTTACTATTCTTAGGAGTATGGGAACATGATATTGATCTGAGGCTCATGATTATATTTGAAGATATTAATTTTTTTATATTTTGGATATATGTATTGGATTGTACTATTCTATACCTATTTTTGTTACTCTGCATATACATGTATCATCATTGTTTTTTGCAATACACCTTTGGATTTTTCATATTTTTGTCTTATTTATTTATTAGTTGTATTCTTGATATAACTTCTTCTACTATTGACTACTATTATTCGTACACTATGCTTCACGTGGGTAATGAGGGAATAGTATCCCCACAAAGAAACTATAGGCCCTCGCTACAAGTCGACATCCATTGGCATATGAGGAGATTTTCATTAGGCCATGTGACCAACCGAGCTTGACACACTACTAAGTGGAATCCCAGTCCAGTATGTTAATATGTGGTTATAATACAATTTCAAAATCTGTTCACTGATACGTGGAACTGAACTGAATTAGATAATGAAGAAGCTATTGTATGGCTGCTTATAAATAATTTCCCTCTTACCCAAATAAAAGTGATTTGATATTTGCTGATTCAAGTCAATTTTTTCTATAATTAAATTCATCATTTGTATATTTTAATTCATTTTCCATTCTATTAAATTTATTTTTCATCCCCTCCCAATGTTCATTTTGTTTTTCACATAATGTGATGTCCTATGATCTATCATGCTCTTTTTGATGATGATACAATATCCAATAGATCAACCAATGATGAAAACTAGTGATGAAAAGTCTGAATATTATTTCTATTGTTCATATATATCTCTATATAATGAGAAGATGAGTAAAATAACATACATGATTTATAAGGCCTTTTAATTTTTTACATATTTATTAGCATATATTCATATCCTTCTATTCAGTTCTATCTTTTATGAAGGGTTTTGAATGAATGATGGAATCATGATTGTTACCTATTTGAGTTAGTGATGAGATGATCACTGAGGAGATTATCCACGAGTGTTACATTCATTTAAAAAATTATTCATCATTGTTATTTGTAGCTGATTGTAATAAACATAGGTTATATTTTAATGGTCATGGTTATGATACAAGAAAGGATCACAAGGGTGAATCCAATGGTGTCTCACATTCTATGAAAAATCAATCCAGCATTTCCATTTTGTTCCTAGTTTTTTAAAAAAAATCCATGAAACCACCCCACATAGATCTTCATTTTAATAAAAGAAAACATTAAAATAATATATATAAGTGTTATGGTATGTGAATATCCCAATCCATTCACATTTAGAGACCATAATGGTTATCCACTAGGATGTATTTTTAATAAAATAAATATATTTGACCATGGTTAATGACAACCACACGACCGACTTGGAACTATTGTTGGGGAGAAGGGTCTTGTATTACCCATTTTAACACAATTATAATAATAATTTTCTAGTTTTTCATTGATTCATGATTTCATCGTTATATTTGAATAAAATATAGATAATAACTAAATTGTTACCATTATCTAATGGATTATAAATTTTTTCTGATTGCATTGTCCCACGACTTCTCTGGTAGAAGGAACACCAACAACAACAAATGTACAACCATTAATGTTAAGGAAGAATTCAGGAATAATAAATCACTAGGAGTGAGATTAAAGAATTCATGGCCAAACCAACCTAAATAAAAAAGTGTCCCAAATGTAGGAATAAAAGGAGTAGGAAATACCAGCATAGGAGAGTTGAAGAACATACTGGATGAAGTAATATCCTCTCTCCAAAATCTAAGGACCAAATAACGAAGCAGTGTTATGCCCAATTGTCTTTTCTCCAGAGGATATTCAACAGGATGAGAGTGAGTTTTCCTTGAATTATAATATTTTCCAATATACACCATGTAACACATTTTCTAAGATTTGGTGTACTATGAAAATAAGTAACATACAGATATTAATGAGGTAGTATATTTTTCAAACATTTCATTCTATGATGTATTTGAAACCCAATTTTATAATCATCACCCTTAAATTATGTGTTTGAAACTAGATATATTTTTTTAGACAATTATAATGAAGATGATGTCGATGGACACAATTTTAGAGAAATGATAGAATGTCTCCTACCTCACCCATCCACACTTGAAGACTTCAAAGAGGCATTGTGACAAAAAATGACAAAAAATATGAAAATAAATATGTATATACCACACAACTAAACTCAATTCATTTTAAAATTAAACATAGTAAATTATCTCCAAATTTACCTAGTTACAATTTTACATATTATGTTAAATTAATGCATATCCCGGATGATGAATAATAATGATGGGATTAATATTTATTTGAGTATATAATTGATGAACAACAATGCAATTTCATTATAAAATTCCTTACATGGTTTTTTCCTAAGGAAAAATAATGTCAATAAATGTCATATGATGGAGTGAATAAATCCACTATATTATTTGTTTTTTTCAAAATATTTTCTACAACATGATCTCCTCATCATTGAGATTATGGAACACGCTTTATTTTTAGATTCCCTTTCAGAATATATAGATCTTGTGGTAGGTACCATATAATATAAGCTTGAGCTACTAAAAATTGATAGATTTTCTATAAGGATGCTGAACAATAGGATATTAATTGTGATATATTTTATATAATTCTTGAATCTTCTCTAGAAGATGACTCAATATTGGCTGGAAACCCTAAGGATGAATATGATGAAGATAGTTTTTGACCTTCGGGGATTAAATTACTCATACAACATCATACCAAATAACATATATTGGGAGAAAAAATATGTTAAGAATAATTCTTCGTGGTCCCTCATGAATAAATTGACATATATGTTGAAACATATGATGGTGGTATATTTTGATTTTTATTAACCTTGTTTTTATTGTTTTTAAATTGAATTTTCTAATAAGTCCCCCTTTTTTGATCCTCTATAACCAATATAACTAGAGATCCCTCCATAAGTGAAAATATCTGCTACAATATGTCCAAAACTGAAAAAAACATATACATCATCTTGCTACCCCCACCTTATGGATTACATCACATTGTTGATGGGGTGGACCTGAAGAAAATCATTCAAGGGGGAGTCTATTACGTAGAGGAGAAGAGATATGGAATATAGTGAATGTGGTTTTTTCAATAACATAAACCTCATCTTCTTATGGATTGGGGATTTTTATAGGACATTATAGTTGTGGACAATCTAACTACAACTCCTCATTGGAATGCTAACCCAATAATATTATATCATCTCCTTATTATTCACATAATTAAATTATTTATATTAAAATACATCATGTTTAATTCTATTTTCATTTATGTTTTACATATGTGTAAATTTCTAGGAGAATATCTTAGGGCTTTCAAAATCACAATATTGGATATATTACCTCGAACCAATTGTATAAATAAAATCATACCATGTTTTATCTATATCTTTCCAATTTTTAATGACAATTTTTTATGTTTTCCGTAACATAAATGAATATTGGTGAATAAGTATGGGGGAGGAAATTCATCCTATTTAGTTATTTTACTTCTTTTTATTTACAATTTATGAATTTTGATGAAAATAATGTTTACTATTTGAGTAAATTTTTATGAGTTTGTTTTAATTTATATTAAAAAACATATAAAAATAACTTTCATAAATAATGTAAATTGATATTTTTTATATTTTTATTTTTTATTTTCAACACCATATTGAACATAATCACTATACTACAATATTTTAAAATAAAATGATAAATTTGAATAATTCCATTGTTTTGAAATTATGTGACAGAAGATATTTTCTGAGTGAATTCATAGAAGCTTTTATAGAATTTTCTATTTCATGTACTAGGAAAAGAGATCTTATTGAAAAAGAACACAGTGGAACCAAAATAATAGCTAGAAAAACCTAAAATGATGTAATCAATCAATGTAAACAGACCTTAGTTAGAGAGTATAAACATGGGAAGACCCCCTAAAGTATATAATTGGATAACTCATATGAACTAGAGTTATACAAGAATCGGGGATCTGATTAGAATGTTTCCCCAAGTCAACATAATCTAATTCCATTATGAGTGTGTTTTTTATAAAATAAGAGTTTCAGTGAACTAGGATCCATCTTCAAAATTGTGAATTATATTCCCATACTATTACATCTAGTCATGGGGGTACCTTTTATCATGGAATGATTTAGTTCTGTGTTTAGTTTAACACAATCAATTAGTCTATTTTCATTTTTCTTGACAATAATACTGTTTGGAAATATTCAATAAGTTACAATTAAAAAAAGGCAGTAGATAATTTTGGGGAAATATCCTCAAATATGATGAAAGGGAAAATGATATATAGAAACGATTGATTTTCATATATATATATACATTGAATACCATTTTCATAATTCTTAAAACAATAAACCAATATACTCTCAATGAATGTATTAGTCTAGTGACTTTTGATACGTTGAAACATAAGCACTGGTACATAAATTTTCTAGATTATCTCCCACTAGGTTCATCTTGAATAGAACCCTTCTTAGTCAATCAAACTTAATACATATCTTCATAACCAGGGGAAGGAAACATAAATTGGCGTGATATCAAATTATTAATGAGGTTAAATAAGGGATATATTTATGTGTAATTATGCACATAAGTGAATGAGAACCTAATCATATGAATAAGAGTTCATACACTGCATATCAAATATGATATACATGATTAATAAAAATAATTCATGTATGTTTATAAGACATGAATCATATGAAAATTAAGAAGATAATCCATGAAATCATAACATAAGATTAAATCATGGAATTTTGGAAGACACATAATCATATTTAAGGATTCGTGTAATTTTCAAGGAATCACTACGAAGTCCATCCTAGTGGAAAAAATCATTTTCTGGTCCGAGTCCACACCCTCGTAAAGCCCAATATCTCTCAACATTGTTCAATCATCCTTCAATCCCCCTATTACTGAACATATTTCACTCCTCAATCCTATACTCTATTAATGAATCGATTTCATTTCTCATTCCAACCATTTAATTCTGAACAAGTTTATTTCTCATTCTATCCATGTCAATATCATGAGATATATATCTTTAACTAATATATTAGATAGTGATATTGGTCTCACCCATATAGTAAATAAATAATAGATATATTTTCCATAAAATCATATACAATCATATCACAACCCAAGAAATGAAATGGGCATCATAAAAATGTAATCATATAATATCATATAGAAAAATATAATGGATTTAATTTTTTTTGTCAAAAGTATAATCCGTGGAAGATAAATGGATTTGATACAAATATAACCTCTAAAAGGGAAACATATTTCATTATTATATAACATATTAAAGTGAACTAGGTTTCATAAAGACCATGATATTAAGCATAACCCATTCATATAAATAAAATGCATGGAATCTTTAGATGACTTCCTAGAAGGGCATGAGAAACATCAATGAAGGAAATCTTTTATGGAAAACAATTTTTGAAATATCATTCAAAAACATTTCTTGATGAAAGTATCCTTTCTTTTTTGAAAAATACATTTTAATTCCTAAAAACATTTTAAGGTATTTTTCTTATAAAATACCTTAAAAATTATATAAATGGAATTAAATCAACTGAAAACCTTTTTCCATGAAAAAATGTAAATAATAACTACTAAATATTAAATATATTTTTCTTTTAAAACACTTTTAATAATTTTAAATATATGAAAATATTATAAATCCCATTTATTTGAAAATACTTTAAAAACATATAAATAAGGCTTGAAACAATTTTGAATACCCTTTTCCATGGAAACATATAAATGAATCTTGAAAACATTTTGAATACATTATCCCTTAAAAATTACCATTAAAAATAATTTTCATAACAACTATTCATTTAAAAATGAAAATAATGCTTCAATCAAATGACACTGGGTAAATCTGTACATGTCCTAAGAGGTAAAAGGAACATTCCTTTTTCATTTAATGTTTATAGAAATATTACTTGTTATGAATGTGAATAAAAGATTAATATGAATATATAGGTTAAAGAAAAAAAAATAAAAATTTCTTTTTAATGATTTTTTGAGAGTGATAATATATTCTGAGAAACCATTTTTAGAAAACATGATAATAAAGGAACATAGATTTGTAACCAAAAAGAGGGTAAAGTCAGACATTCTTGAAACCGTATTCTTTACAATATTATATAACAAAGAATATAAAAATGGTACCAAATACATAAATATATCATGAATAACTGGGGGATACAAAATTTGAAGAATTTTCTTGACATATAGATTATAAGATTTCAACAAACAAAACATATTTCTAAAAATTATCGAAAATAAATGAGATTTTTTTAAAAAAATATTATCACCTAATAACATTGAACAGAAACCACATGTATGAAATTTAAGTTAAATTAATTTTAAAATATCAGGAAATGAATTATATTAAATATATAAAATTTTAATTGGAATTATATACACCTCAAAAAATAATTTAGGTTCATAATAAAACATGTTCCCTAATGATGGAAAATTGAGACAAAACTATCATACTGATTTGGTAGTTTTGAACACTAACCCCATGAAAAAATAGCATATAATGGATATGTAAATACCCATAAATATATGTGTAGAATTATTTGACACATCCATGGAAACAATACATACCACCTAAAAGGAATGTGTGGTGAATAAAGCGTGTATCTCACAGAAATAAGAAATGAGATGAAATCTTCATATCTTGTGTCTTGAATCAGATTATATTGAATTAAATATCATGTTAAAAAATATTAATTTACTATAAATATGTCAGATAACAATATTCTTTATTAAAATACCATATAGGGTTTGATTAAAACTTCATGTTACCCACTTGATAACAATTATATGTTAAAGTTTCACCTTAGGTAATATCCACTTTGTTTTTTTGCTAGATTCATAATTTGTCATATCTTTGGTCCGGATACATATAACCTGATTTCCAAAATGTAATCCATGATTTAAATATAATATATTTTCATTATTTTTTTTATTATAAAAATTCATATAATATATTTGTATGAAATGGAATACACCATTCATGGAGACCGCAAGTTATACGTTGGCATTTATACTATTTTTGTGTAACTGTAGCTTTGAAAGAATTAAAGTAATAGACCTATATTTATATATATTTATATATATAATTATTATAGTATAATTTTGGTATCATATATATAATATATTCACTACAAACATCTATAATACATTCCATGTAGTGTATAAAAGAATCACATAACTTTGAGGGGGCGGTAGTCCACATTTACTCAAACAAAATTATTAATTTTACCCCAAATGGAAAGTAAAAAAAGAATATGTTTCAATATATGAAATATTTAAATAGTTATTCTTTCATAATATCCACTTTGAGAGCTGGTAAAGGTAATATGAACAATCATCTTTTAGTGAGATGATAGTTTTTCATACAAATAAACAATATGTTTGTTACCTGTTAGGTGGAGGTGTGGGTAAGTGTAGGTGTAAAACTTAATGTAAAAAAATTATACTATATTTATTTTTTATTTTTTTTGTCAATGTGTGGTAAAATGATAGTGGTAGGGTGGAAAAGGAAAATGATATAAAGGATCTTAAGAGGAGACATTACCTCTTAAACTAATAACTCCTTTTGGTTTGTGTGAACAGGATTCCTTGGATTTCATTATGAACAAGGGGAGGATTCTTTGTGGAAGGGATATATGTTGGGAATTGGATTGGATAGTTCATATCCAATTATAGCTGGTTTCAGAGGTGTAAAAAATATGGGTATGTGGTGTGATTTTATAGGGAAGGAAAGGTCACATATGGAATTTTGTTTTAAAATGTTTTGTATACCCACGCATTTACCTAAAAAGTATCATAAACATAAAAAAGAAATGAATAATGATAGTTTCTTGGTATAATAATGTTCAAAGAAATCGGTTTTATATAATTTTATAGGTTGTTTGGCTCTTAAATTTATGTTTTATTACTTTAATAACCTAATATTTCTCTAAATCATTGTAATTTATTGTACTCACTTTCAGTAAAAATTTTCGTAAAAAAAATAAGTATACCATCTTAGAAATTATTTATTATGTTTCTTCCAACTATTGAATCCATTTTTGAAAATTATAATCACATAATATTAATAAATTAATAAAAAATTTAATTTACTGACCAGATGACACTACAGGTTTTTTAAGTAAAAATGTCCCAACTTTTGCTAAATTTTTATTCCAAATTTCTATGTGAAATTTGTTAAAATAGCCTAAATTTGATTAAATAAAAACAATATTATCCAATTAAACATTTAAAATAATTTAAAATATAATTTAACCATATAAATAAATTTTAAGGAAATGTATTTTCGACATAAAATCTATTATTTTCCACTATTCATCTAAAAATGATGTTTCCCAAAAAAATCCAACAAACTGACACTAAGAAATATTAAAAATTATCAATTAAGATATGAGTCTTATTATATCAAATTTATTTTACAAATATGTCTAAATTTAATGTTATTATTTTCTAGATAAGGAAATTAAAAGAAGTTCACTTGAAAAATAATATTTTATATCATATGATGACTATAAAAACACTATATCTTTCACCGTTAATTTTGTTTATTTATAAAAAATAATTTGAAATAATATTTTAATTTATTAACTATATTCATATTTATATGTTTAATGGAAATATTATAGTTTTAAAATTGAAATAATTATAACAATAAAAATATTATTCATTGAAACTCAGTGTTTCTTGAAACGTCTGCCAAGTTGGTGTGGCATGTAACGTACTCATTGTGGCTAGATAACCACGATGTTCTGTGTAGTGAAGCTAACATTTATATTTTTTGCAATGAATATTTTATTTACTTTTTTTAAAATGCAATCCAAACATAGTTTTTTAATATAAAATAAAATATTTTTAGGGTTATGTGATATTAAAATATTGTTAAACTTAAATTAATTCAAAAAATTCCAATTCCCAAAAATCATGGGGTGTTATATTCAACCTCCATAAAATGAATTTTTTCCATTACAATAAATCTAGGTTAATAAAGGATTAATTCATGAATGTTTCACACATAGAAACCCACTTTACAAAAAGGGATACTCAAACAAACCTTAAAAATGGAAATTTTGAACCATAACGATCACCCAAATTAGCCTAAAATGAGGATTACAATTAGAAGAAAATAGGTTGCAAGTGTGGAATGTACCTGTAGTAAAAGTGAAAATATATATAATTATTAATTATGGATACTAATCACAAACAATTGAATGATTAAAGAAACTTTTATGGCCTGAATTTCATAAATTTGTAATGATTTATAAGTCCATAGGTTCAACAAAAAACAAGTTATCAGGACAAAATTTTTTCATCATTATTCTATAATTGAGTAATTATTTTATTGACCATGAATATAATGAAATAAACATAAATTATATATTTATATAAAAAATTCACACTTTGGTTGTGCCTTTATCTATTTCTAATCAATCCATTACATCAATAAAGTGTCGTCATGAAATTAAATTTGACGCCTGGAGTAGTAAAATACACATTTAAAAGATAATAATGTCCATAAAATATTGAGAAGTATAACTATTTATCTAAACATATTATTAATAATTAATATCGTTAATAAATTAATATCCTAACCTAAAATGTAACACAATTATTTCATCATAAATTTTTTTTCATTAACCATGACATCACGTTGGCTAGTGGTTTGCGTGAAACTTGTTTCATCCTTCGATAATGGGTTCAAAAATGGCCTTGGTGGACTCGACTTTTTATCACCTGAAAATAATGATGTCATTTTCTAAAACCACACTAATATTACTTTGATAATTGATATAAAACCTTGAAATAATGATAATTACTAAATTTCCTTTTTTTACCATGGTTTTAAATACAATCCCAATACATAAGAACTTACTCCAATTTTTAATACAATCTTTTTAGAAATGGTTTTCCATATAACCCCTATAAAATAGGTAAATAACAAACATTATATTGAAAGTCATGAAATTATCTTATCATTGATCCTTCATATATCACAATGTAGCTCTAGGTCATCATATTCCAATAATGTTAATACCCAAGTTGTAAATTCTCTTAGAACATGGTAATTAACTTAATTAAAATAAATCATTACTGTACAATTTACTTATTCATGTCTTTTATATCATTGTCCAAAAAACATTATAATTACCTAAGGAACATATTGGGTTTATCTTTCCCTTAATCATGTGTTTTTTCTGGACATCACCATTCCATTATATCACATTTCTATTCCAAAAAATCCATTACATTTGTTCTTTTAAATCCGCATTGAAAAACAATAATTGAAAAATACTTATATATTTCACTATTTATATAACATAATACATGAATCCAAATACATTATAACTTTTGTTATTCCACTTCATCCTTATTCCATTGAATCAAAAACCACATCCTATTATACAATACCTCTTTTCATTCACATTTATTCAATAGTTTCTTCATCATTATAAATATAACCATTAATCATACCACTTTAATGATCCTCTTCAGTAGGTTTAATCACAGGATATTTAGTACCATAATTACCATTAATTACACACATAAAACACAAAACCATAGATGATGTCTGGGGGAGGAAAATATTTTCATCCATTTTGTTAACTGAAATCATCTTTTTTCCTTATAAATAAAATTCATTCTATCCTTCTTTTACACAGTTAAAAAACCATCTTTTACCTATAATAAATTACCTTAGGCAAGTCTTTCAACATTAATGGAACAAAGGAAACCAAATATTCTTTACTCCATGCTCTCCATTACCCGAACTCTAAGGGAATTCCTTCCTAATCTTCCTTGTTGAGTCAAATAATTGGTTAAGGTAAACGTTAATAAAAAGAGTCCGTGAAAATTGCTTATGAATGATAACAATACCTTTCACTCCATTTATCTTCCCACTAAACTGGTCATCAGAAAATATTCCATCACATTCAATGTTAATCCAATTTCTTCTGGTTCCTATCTTTGACTAAAATAGAATAATTGTGTGATCATTACTTATCATATAGGAGAACTTCATGGTTTTGAAAACAATTACCTATAGGATAACTAAATCATGACATCTTCTTTAATATATTACACCCTAGGTTCATTATAGGATATTCATATCCATATTATATTTAAATCCTTCTTGATTTTTCATGATGATATAATGCAATCCAAAATAAAATCCCACAAGAGTGTCAAACCAGGCATATAAGAAGTATAATTGTCATGTACCAGATTACTCTGAGTCACACCATGAACATCTAGTAAGAGATGTTACATCTAGCTATATTTCTTCTTGAGCTACATCCACTTATATTATCTAGATTTTTATGTATTGCAAGGAAACCACACACTCTATCCTTTACCAAAATTCTAGTACATTTTCATATAATTTTCTTTATCCATAGAATTATGCTTAGACGTGTACATAGGGTTATAACTACTTTTTTATCATCATAACTTCCAAATTTTATATTAAAAGTTAATCTAATACTAACATTATTGAAACTCTACTTTCAAAAATAGACATTACATAACGTTTCAAGAATACATAAAACAATAAACATATTGACACCAAAATACCATATAAGTCTAGTGCCTTTGGTAATAGGGAACCATAAACAATGATATATAAATGAGATAAACTATCTACATCTAAGTTCTTAATGACTATAAAACTTCTTATAAACATAAAACATAATACATATCTTCATAACTAGGGGAAGAAAACATAAAAATTAGTGAGCTCAAATTCTATGTAAGTGTAAATGAGGGTGATATGTAAGAATAATTATGATCATAAGGGTATGATAACATGATCATGAAAATAGAAGATCATACAATGTATATCAAAGATCTAATACATGAATAATGGAAAAAATAATGAGAGTTCATAATACATGAATCATTTGGAAATCGAAACATTATCCATGAAAAATAACCTAAGAATAAGACATATAATTTTTGAAGACACATAATTATAAATGTTGATTCTCATAATAGTCAAGGAATTGTTTCCATTTCCATCTTAGTGGAAAAATTCCTACACTGAACTGGGTTCACACTCCATTCAAACCCATTATTACTAAACTATGTTCCCTTATCATTCCAAACATGTATTTCTGAATTTGTTACACTATGAATTTCATCCCTTTATTACGGAACCAAGTTCATTTCTCATTCCATAGTTATAATAACGAACTGAGTTCATTTCTCAGTCCATCCATTTCTATATCAAGTGATATAAATCCTTACCCATTGTATATTAGTAGGATATAGGTCCCACCCATATCATAATGAAATAATACAATAATTTTTCATAAAATAAAAAATAATCATATCATCACCCATGAAATGAAGATGGTATCATAAACACATAATAATATCTTAACTTGTGGAAAAATATACTGGTTTCAATTTAATTTTTTAAATGAATATCCCTTGATAGTGAACTGAATTTCATAAACATAAAACCCATGAAAGGGAAAAATAATTCCTAAACATAAAACCCATGAATGATAATGGGGATTCATAAATACCCTTCCATTTACCATAACCCATTCATTGAATGAATATGAATGGATCCTTTAGATAATTTCTTATAAGGTCATGGGAATCATCATAAAATTTCATCTAAATATCATTAGAAAAAATTTCTTGTGTAAAATATAATTTCTTATTTAAGAATGAATTTTTACAATATAAAATTATATAAAAATAATTTTTACTGAAAATACCTTGATAACATATAAAAAGACTAGAAATTATTGTAACAAATTTATCCTTGAAAACATATAAAATAATCATCAAAAAATTAGATACATTTTTATTTGTAAACACATTGAAATAATATAAAGAAATATTGAAAATGTTTTGAAACCCATTTATTTGAAAAGACATTAAAAACCTATAAATAAGTCTTGAAAATATTTTGAAAAATGAATTCCTTGAAAACATATAAATGAATCTTGAAAACATATTGAAAAAAATATTGTAAATTACATTTAAAAACATTTTCTTAAAAATGATCTATTTAAAAATGAAAAAAATGATTCAAAGTAATGATGGTAGGTAAATATGTTTATGCCATATGTGGTAAAAAGGGTGTTCGTTTATCAGGGTAAATTGGTAAGAAGAAATAGATTTTTAAAAAGAAACAATATGATTACTTTGAAGAGATAGGTAAATGAAAAAAATGTAAAACTTTATTTTAATGATTATATGATAACGGTATAACTTTATTGGAAATCCACTTTAGAAAACATGGTTTTCAAGTATTGTAGATTTGTGACATTATAGAGGGTAAATTCGGGCTTTCTTGAAAAACATTCCTAACTATATTATGTACTAAATATGTATGAACATGGTTTTTTACATACGTATAGATTCTTTAATTTTTTGTTTGAATCATTACATTAGACCTAATATATATATAATGAGTTTGTGAAGGTTACAATGGTGTATGGGGATTGTTCGAAGCCCAGAACCCATATTTTTGGGAAAAACAGGCTTCACTCATGGTTTAGAGAAAACCATGTTGGAATACAACATGATATGGAAAACTGTGTTGATCATGTTTGTTCGAAGAGATCCACCTCACAAGGATGGTGCACGAATGGGTGGCCAAACCATGGGAACACCCCTTTTTCCCCGGTACATATGCATGGCTTACTCAGGGTTTAACAAGCGATACATTCAAAATTATTCGGTTGGAGCCATCCCACATGGTTTGTATACGGTTTGAAAAACCATGTAGAAAAACCCTGCATAAGCTAATTTTCTTAGTAAATTTATAGTTTTCCCTAAATGATCTAATTAATCCACCCTTTCCTCCCTAATTTTTGTTTAGCCGGTATCGACCTATTTCACTCTCAATATAGGGAATTTTGATGATATAAACATGGAATCAATAGGTCTCCATCTTCCAACAACTGATCGAGCTTCTATTCATCATGTTGGATGTGAAATGGTAAGTAATCCTATCCTCTTAAGCCATTCTTCTTCTCTTTCACTCTTAACCTAGGTATAAATTACTTTGTATCTTTCATCTTTTCTAAGATCTACTCAAATCTGAGGAAATTCATGGGCTAATACCAGAGGTGAAGGATCCTACAACCTTATGTTGGGTTGTCTATAACTCATCCCTAATGGTCATTGATTTGGAATGTTCATGTGGGGACCACCGGTTTTGTTGTAATCTGTTTCTTAAATTTACATTCCATGATTATACATGATAAAATCTTATGGTTATTATATTTCCAAACACGTTATTAGTTCATAGTGGTTACAACCACAACTCAATATTCCTCATGACGAATGTTATGACATTATTGGGTTTTAAGTGTTTTTGACATGTTTGAGGAACCATTCGTGTGTCAATAATAGGAAATTGTCCTCTACCCATATTTTAAACCCTTGGGTATTTCCCCAAAAACTATGGGTATAGCCTATACCCATGGTTATGGGAACCGTGGGAAACTGAGGCACCGAGATAGCTATACAGTAGATACCCTTGGTTTTCCAAACTGTGGGTATAGGTTTATCTAACATGTAATAGGCCTTACACAGGCATGCCAATGTGTCAAAGCCTTATTCCCCTTGTTTGAAAACTGTGGGTAAAAATATTAAGAAAAACATAGTCTATATTTCAAACCCATGATCTACCATTACCCAACAATCCATCTCATTACTATACCTATTTTGCTTACATACATATATATGTACATTAAGATAAATATATTTATATAATCATCTGTTTTAGTAAAAATACTATCGCAAATTTCAATCCCGCGTCCCGTAGTTACACAATACATCACCTCACCAACCTAGAAACTAATCATCTTATTGTTTATATATAAATTTATTAACAAATAATAATGTTACTCATCCATTAGAAAAAATAGCCTTCTAGATTCAAACCCATGATATCCAATGATAATATACAATGCTTCACCAACAAACCTATGCATCATATATGTTTTTTTTATTTGTATCTACCTATATATATGAATCAAAACCATGGGTATAAGAAGGAACACCATAGGTATAGCTTTTACACCATATTTGTATTGTGTCCCACAGATTTCTTTTTTTCAACCATAATGCGGGGAAGCTATACCAACGATTTTAAAAACACGTGGGCATTCGTTGTTAAAAAAACCATATACCAATGGTTTTTTCAAAACCTTGGGTATATGATATGAAAAAAACAAATATACCCACAGTTTATTCAAACCCATGGGAATAGGTCTTAAAAAACCCATACATATGGTTTGGTTTGAAACCGTGAGTATAGGTTCCCATATTATCTCTATACCCACAATTTTGCAAAACCATGTATATATGGTGCTCTATCCCCATGGTGGTTTTGGAAACAATCATTGCTATATGGGGCCCAATACCCATGGTTTTTGGAAAAAACATGGGTATAAGGCTATTTTCTAGTAGTGTGTGCCCCTACACGACCTTCCTAAATGCGAGCCTTTCTATAAAAACTGTCTTTTTATTCATGAGAATTGAATAATGGAATGTACCGTGTACGCTCACCACTTAACACACCTAAGGTAAGTTCTTTCAAATTGATAATTTAATTTGAAATGTGGAATGAAAAGTTTACTATGTATATATCTTTTCTTAATAAATGAGTTTGAATAAAAGTTACATATACATAGAAACCTATTCCATGTTAGTGGAAGGTAGCTAAGTGAACCTCTCTAATTGAAATTCCTTAATGGATAATTAATACATGATTGAATGGTTGCAATACTACATGGCCTATGCACACAACTGGAAGACAAGGCATGGACCAGTAAATAAATGGTTTCCACTCTACCTGAACAATTCACACTAATGGAAGTAAAGACATGAACAAAATGAATTACTACATGATTACAATATCAAATAGTAACTGACTGACTCATGATCACCTTGGATTCAGAGAGGAAAATACCTTGGGTCTTGAAAAACTCATTCCAATTCAAGGATGTGGTTTTCTAAGGTTGATACCCACCTAGACACTGATTCATGCATATTTCACAGATGCCCAGTATACTACCATATGGTCCATTGTGTTATTACAGGATACTTCAAATACACTCCTTGGATCCAGCATTAACTAGTTGTTTCCATGGTGAAATCCCATAGGTCCCTGGCTTTTATTATCCCAATTTTTTCTTGGTTAATCACCTTGGATTTAGTAGGTGACTTATTATGGAATTCCATGGATTACACTCCTTGGATTACACACTAACCCCAAATCATTAATTAGACACCAATGAGTTAGAATTCCATGATATCCATGTTACCATGGTTGTTACCCTATAACTCACTCACAAGATATCTTTTTTATGTTGCTTTATTACATCTTGGGACTTCCACTACTTATACTGTCACGAGATGATGTCGGTGGTATATATGAATCATGCGACCTATTAACATTAAATGGCAATTACATAATCAAGGAACTTGTTTCATGTTTGGACACCATATGAGGGCTGAAGCAGGTACTATGGTATTTAATTATATCGTACTTATTTCTTTACTTTATATATGCATGCCTGCACATTTCTATATTCAATTACACATGACATATGTTATAGACACCATTGGTGGTGGCCCACTGAGATTTACCTCACACCCACTATGAGCATCATTTGGTACCCGGAGTAAATTACATGGTTGCAGGTATTGACAAAGAGAAGAATACATCTCCCAACACTTGATTTCTTGTTGATTAGGATGGAGAATGATAGTAGATGACGTAGTTGGATCTTGGGATTCTTGGAGTAGTAATATTTTTCTAATACCGTGTGGAACATGTTATGACTACTGTCTTGTATCCATTTATTCCATTTTTCTAGAGACATTACATCATCACTTTCCCAGTTTACATAGTTATTTTATTCTTATTTATCCATCACATTAGTTTTTTGTTATTTATTTATATTTCTTATACTATTTATTATTCATTTATATTTGATCTGTTGTGCTACACTATAATAATGAGTGAATAGTCTTCCCATAGACAGACCCTAGTCCCTCACTACTTGTCGGAAACCTCTGGAATTTGGGATGTTGCGCTTGATGATAGGTCTCCCACCACACATTGGGAACCCTTTAAGTGGAATATGGGGTTGGGTCATCACAAAGTGGAATTAGAGGTGGTTTCTTTTAGTACCTTAATATTTTGATACAATATAATGGTGAATAGTAATTCTTGGGACATGGTCATAAGTTGTCTATGGGCGTCGTGAACCCATGTTCAGTGTAAAACCCATGTTCCTTAAATTATAACGTGTATTATGATTTTTCCTATTACATTAGATTTTATTTCACCATTGGGTGACACACAGGATGTATGGTTTTGTTGATTATTACTCTATTGGAGGTAATTATTTTATCCATATCCCGATTACATGATAGAAGGGAGAATTGCTACACACATCATTATAGCCACATAGAGTTCTCATGTCATGCATTGTTCCATGCTATATAGGTTAATTTAACATCTTTTCATTAATTTATATACATGTGATTGTTGAGTGATGTTTTTATAGTTTTATTTTATATCTATTACATAGGTTGTGATTGAGTTATTTGAATTCTCAATTTATGAGGTGTATGATCCCTCATGGGTTATGATGATTAATTTACCTAGTCGAGCCATTATACTATAAAGAAATTGGTGTCATTTTATGTGATAGGTATATGAGCACTGATTCAACAGAATTGGATATCCATTATAAAATGAATCTTGCAATATAAAATAAAATCATTGCACATCCTTATCCCACCCTATCTTGTTTTTGAAAGATAATGAAGTGAACCTTGAATTAACTGCATAATTACATTAAAATTATACCTAAGGAAATACTGATACATGTCCATATAAGAAGGTAGATTTGGTAGTATACCATGTGTAGTGAGATTTCTTACATTCAGATTATAGTGGTAAGGCTATTTTTTGATTCTATTCTAGTTCTGAGTAGAATTCCTAGAATTGGTATACCAATGCTACCACCACGTCCTCGTTTCATTTTCCATGAAAATGGGAACAACCATTCTATAGATGGCACTATCCCTAAGCTAAAATAATTGCTACCAGAAGCTCCAATTGAAGAACCTCCTACTATAATTGATCCTAGAATTGATTCCCAAGTTTTTTATATTTTAACACATTTGATTAAATCCACACGTGGTGCTCCATAGGTTTCATCTATGATGGATGATCTAACCCATGAGTTCCAGCAGCATTATCCTCCTACTTCTTTCATGGAATAGACGTTCTCATGATAATTATTGCTAGATTGAGTCCATGATTTCTATCCTTGACCATCTATAAATGCTTCATGAGTAGAGAGGAAATCTTTCTACATACATTCTAGATGTTTTGAGTATGGGATCCAATATGAAATATGAACTTAAGTGAATGTATTCCGCGTTCCTTGTAATGTTCGAGATTTTTCCATGTAAATTATTATTTTTAATTATATGGAATTATTACGATTTAACAAAATTGAATGTGATTCCAAGGCTGGGTATTCCCAGAATTTATATCTGGACTTTTTGTCAAATACGTTCATTAAACGTGCGAGTGACAATTAGTAACTTTTGAACTGGTCACAGAATTGAAATCTGAGGACACCGTTGAACTCAAATAACCGATATTCTCTTAAAGACACCTTTACCTTGACCACAGTTGGTCAAGGGTGAATGTTAGTTTTATGTATTTTTTCAGGGGAAAGTTATATAAATAATAAAATAAAATAATTATATTTTATTTTATTTTTAAATCCTCCCTCTGATACCAATTTTTCACGATCTGTCACCCGGAGCTCTTTCCATGACTACCCTAAGCCCACCTTCCATAGGCCAGGGGCTGGTGACTAGAATCGGAAAGGCATATCCCTAAAACCGGGAAGTCATTTTCTTTAGAACATGTAACCTCACACAACAAAGCACACAACATGATACAAGCTCAACGTAAACTATATTGTAAATAGAGTGCGTACAGTATGTAAAAGGGGCCAAAATACAAGCCCAACTAGAAAGTACAAGTAAAACTAGAAAGTGAAAGTAAAACTAAAATATAGATCCTACAAACAAACTCCAAGGTTCCTACCTGAATGGTAGGTACAGCTCTCAAATGGTCATCTCTGCGATAAGCCTCACCTGAGGTCCACTTCTGAGTAGCATTCAGTCCTGGTACCCCCATCCTCAGTCAATGTTGTCCGCCTTCTGCACAAGACTAAACAAGGTGTGGGTTTAGACCTCAGAGAGGTGAGTATAAAAATACTCATTAGGGACCCTGAGACCCCCGAAGGTCTCTCAAAATCCACAAAGGATATACCAAAAATCATGGAAACAATAGGTAACCCTACATCGGTATAATCAGTATGCGCTGACCCATACAGGATCACTGAGCGCTAACTTGCAGAAGAGGAGGGCGGCCTGTAACTGATAGGTCGTGTTTTGAGCAGGCAGCGGTGGAGGTAGGTTGAAGCATGTCCGTGTTGCCGATTGAGCAAAAGGTAGTGGCCATCAGCGGTGGTTGAGTTGGGTGGCGGCTGACATCCGACCGGCTGTGTGGCGGAGCGGCGGCTCACGTCCACGCCGCCAAAGCAAAAGGTCACAGCTGCTTGGCTACGACGGAGGACGAAGGGTGCCTGACACCCAGCCGGCCATGGAGGACAGCGACGTCATTTCACCACTGGGAGGTGGACCGACCGGCGAATCAGCAGACCATAGCACACCATGCATGCATCACTCCAGCGTGTCCCGCTTCAAAAAACCGAATGATCATTTGGACGTTCGAGTGACTTGGGAGGCACCACCTTCTCTAGCATCGTATAGGGAGGACCCCTCCAATTCATACCACCCATCCGAGTGGGACGCACAGCAGCATGCTGTGCCAGCGGGCCGTATCATAGCGGGCTGGGATGGGCCTAGCAGGCCGGGCCTGGACTCCCCTTCACGGGTCGGTCTGGACCATGGCCTAGGGGGCCGAGCCCTCCACGGCTGTGGACAACTGGAAAGGCCCGTACCGGGGTGGGTCTTCCGGAACTAGGTCGAATCGAGTCGGCCCTGGTCGGGTTAGGTCGGGTCGGTCTCACCAGGTCAGACCAGACCCAGGCCCAGCTGGACCCAGTTTCACATGTTTTGGCCATAACATGTGATCCTTGTATCTATATAAAGAACTATATATGGTGAAGGAATCCATGAATTGAGATGCTACATTTTGTTTATAATCCAATTGACTTTTGGATCATGTTAGTATACAGTCGGGTTTGATCAAACCCCAAAACCAGCTGGGCCCTCAGAGCGGAAACGTTAATAACATACAGACCGGGCATCCGATTGATGCGCATTCTATTGCGTTGGGTCCCTTATGATGTGAAGGACCTTTGAGTTACTCATTTTTTGAGATTGGTGGTGGTATATGTATGACCTATATCTCAAGGGACAGATTCTACCAAACTCGAGCGCACCGGGAGTAAGGAATCCAGTGGATAGTAGTGAGGCGGAGGTTGGAGAAGGATAATACAGAGTTTAGTTACCTATCGAATCTAGGCAGGTCAGATCATGTGTGGGTCATTGCGGGGGTCAGTACCTATCAATATTGTATGGTTCAGACTATTTATAATTAGCAACAATGCTTATTGATAGAATACGATGATCTAGCTTCGTGATTGATCATATGTACTTCTATACATCACATATACCAATTTGAGCTGAGTCTTTACAATTTTGGTATTCTTCTCTATGGTGTACCTTTGTGGTACTTACCTTTGTGGTGTTACCTTTGTGGAATAGTTGAGCATTGAGGTAATGAGTTGGGACATGTGTTTCTGTTTGGATTATATCAGTATACATGATAACTGAGGTATATGTATGGGCATATTCCTGAGTATGGGGACTATTGTTTCCACACTTTTTTGCTTTATAGTTTCCGGATTTCGAGAGACATTAAAGGGTCTTAGGGTCCCTACTGAGTATTTTTATACTCACACATGCATGGTCATCACCCGTACCATGTTCTGTATTGTGTAGACAATGGACACCATTGATTGAGGATAGGGGTACCGGGACTGAAGGCTGCTCGGAGGTGGACCTTAGGTGAGGCACATCGCAGAGTCGACTATTCGAGAGCTTTACCTACCCTTCCGGTAGGATCCTTAGTGGGTGTTCACAAGATATCTATTTCTATTTTACTTTAACGTTCCAATTTTACTTGTACTTTATAGTTGGGCTTGTAATCTGGACCCTTTTACTTACTTTACTCACTCTATTTACTATATAGTTTAACTTGAGCTCTTATATTTCAATGTTATTGTTTGAGTGAGGTTAAATTTTATAAAGTCAATTCCTTCCTGGTTTTAGGGATATGCCTTTCTGGTGCTAGTCTCCAGCCCCTGACCTTTGCAAGGTGGGTTTGGGGTAGTCACGACATAGGCCCCAAGGGACTAGTCGTGACATTCATACCTTTTACAGAATAGTTTATTAGTATGTAATCACTAAACACAACATAAGGGACATCACAATTTCTAGGTTTAATGTATTAGTGAAATGTTAGGATATCTATTCTTCAAGTGGAAGGAAACGTTCCCTTGAGGTTTTTCATTTGGGAAATGGAAGAAAAATTATCCAGTTTGATAGGTCATTATATATCATCAATTTGGAATATGGGAGAATAAGAATCCCCAGTGTGATAGAGTCCATATAGAGTGTTAGTCTTATGACCATATGGGCCATGTTCTACACTTTTTGTTGACCTTTCCACCAGATTTGACTGGGAAAGGATCAACATCTTCTCCACCTAAAGGAGTGAGTTATTTTGCAGTAATATTGGTGGGAAGATGGAATATCATTTGTAGGACCAGATGGAGATGAGGTTAAGGTCATGGTAGTCCATCTTTTTCAAAGGGTAGTGCATCAGGTAAGTTTCATGCTTTATATCCAATACACAATGATCAGGACACATGACCATCTACTGTATGAGGTGTTATTCTAGTCGACTCTACTATTATCTCTGCTTTGTTTGATATAGGTGCTTCAGACTCTTTTAATTGTGAATCTCGCATTGAATTTCTTGGAATAGAGATACAGTATGACTATGGTGTAATGATCCTCGACACACTGTTGGGAATATGGATGTAGGGAATACTCTAGTTCATGGGCTGTCCCCTTGAGGTTGGTAGTTACCCATTCTTGTGTAATCTGGTTGTTCTCTAAATGATAGGCTTCGATGTCATTCTTTGGATGGGTTAGTTAGCCAACTATCACACCTTGGTAGGCTTCTATTGCCACATGGTTTATTTTACATCAATATAATGAAGAATTTATTTTTTCAAAGGTGAATGGAATGTCCACAATGGCAGATCTGGACAGAAGAATCATGGGATAGGTGAACTAACCACCCAGATTTCAATTGTATTCATGGTATATCAGAGTTTTCTTCAAACTAATTTTCATTAAGTAGTTTATCATTTCATGGATTACTTTCTTGAATAATTTTATGTCTTACCTCCTAAAACAATGACAGAGTGTACAATTGAGCATCTCTAGGAGTATATCGAGTGTCCATTTCTTCCTACAGGATGAGTCCTACAGTGCTCCAGGAGGTCAAGCAGCATATTTAGTACCTAGGGGACAAAGGATTTATACTTTTTGGTACATCATAATGGGGTTCACTTATGCTTTTCTCCAATAAGGAAGATGTAACCTTATGTTTATGTGTACATTACAGAAGGTTGATCTTACTTATGGTCAAGAACCAGTATCCAATTCCACAAATAGATGACCAATTTGAACAACCTCAAGTAGAAAAGGTGGTCTCTAAGATCAGCCTGAGATTGAGTTCTCATCAGGTTAGAGTAAAAAAAATCAAAAATACCTCATACAAAATTCCATATCAGGTATGGTATGTATGTGTATCTTGTTATTTAGTTTGTTCATACGAACGCTCCTATAATTTTCAGGGCTTTGATGAATTGGTTTTTCCACCCCAATTTGGAATCTTTTGTCGTGGTCTTCTTCGATGACATCTTGGTGTATTATCGCAGTCGTAACGACCATGCCAAACATCTTGATGTCATTCTGAGTACACTGAGAGAGAATCCACATTAGGCCAATATAGAAATGTGTGATATCTGGATCAACACGGTCCTCATTTTGGGTAATATTATTTCAGAATCAGGTGTTTTCTAGTCCCTAAAAAGGATACTGCTATAGATTCTTAGGAGAATCCCAAAAAAGTTGTTGATATTTGGGGTTTCGTAGGAATATCTAGATATTAAAATCATCTCATCCAAGACTTTTCTCATTTTTTTACCTCTTACTGGACTTAGAAAGAAGGGTGTAATGTTCATGTGGCTAGAAGCTTGCAATAATGCATTTCAGGAACTGAAAGGGAGGCCTGTCATGACACAAATCATGATTCTTCTAGAACACGGAAAAGGTTATATCATCTTCTTTGATGAATTAGGAATTGTCCTATGAGCAATGTTGATGTAGGATGGAAAATACATTTTGTACAGATCTTATAAGTTGAGGCCTCACGAGAGAAGTTATCCAACTCATGAACTCGATCTAGCAGAATTTCTCCATGTCATACATTGCTAGAGACACTATCTGTGGGGTGATTTATTTTTGCAGTATATAGATCACAAGCTCCATGAGTATATCTTATCATAGCATGACGTGAACCATCGTCAGGGGATATGGGTCAAATATCTAAAATCCTTTTATTTTATGATTTCCTCTATTACTGGGAAGGGTAATGTGGTTGTTGATACATTGAGTCAGAAAACTCAAACGTAGGATTTACAAGAATCTTGAGTATGATGAAAGATAGTTTCCCTCATTTATGAACATTATCATGAGTTTCATGATAATCACAAGAAGTATTACTTCTTAGCCTTAAAATTTTCCTCTTCCCACATTGAGAAGGTGAAGACTAGGCAGTTTTCAAATCCTGATAGATTGGTTCTCTGTGAAAGTATATCAAGAAATAACCCACATCCGAATTGGTATGTGGATAGACAAGATGTCCTATGTCTACGTGGATGTCTCTGGGTTCCTATAGATATGAGAGAATATTTGATGAATGATTACATGCTTTTTAGTGGGCAGTTAATCTAGGAATATCAATGATGTATCCAGATATGTGACACCAGTATTAGAGTCCAGAAATGAAAAATCAAATTCTAGGCTTCATCTCTAGGTTTTCAACCTATCAATTGGTGAAGGTGGATCACCAGAGACCTTCTGGTTTGTTAAAGTGTCATCGAGTCCTAGAATGGAAGGTGGAAGATGTCGTTATGGATTTTTTAGTGAGCTTACCTAGGTCATCATGGGGTAGTGTTTCTATCTAGGTAGTCTTTGAACGAGTAAAAAAATCATCCTACATCATTCCTATATGAGAGACAGTCTCAGTTGATCTGTTGGGAAGACTGTATGTCTCTGAGATAATATGGCTACATAGGGTTTCACATAATATGGATTTAGATTAGGATGCGTCCTTCAAATCACAATTACAGAATGGTTTTTAGAAAGCTGTGAGAACTAATGTGATACTAAGCACATATTTTCACCCATAGACCGATGAAAAACCAAGCATGTGTCCTAGATTAGAGAATTTCTTGGGAGATGCATATTCCTCTCTCCGAGTTCACTTATAATAACATTTTTCAAGAAATTATTCAGATGGCTCTTTTTGAGGCCTTATATGGTAGGTCATGTTGTTTATCCTTATACTAGCTAGTGGTAGGTGAGGAAGTCGAATTAGGTCATTGCCTCATTCTGGAGACTACAGAATAGGTCAAACTGATCAGGTAGCATATAAGTACTACTCAGTATATTTTGAAATCTTATGTCGATCTTCATAAATGTACTCTTGAGTTTGAGGATGGAGATATATTTTTCTTCTAGTATCTCCCTGGGTAGGGCATAATTGGTAAGGTTGTAGGGAAAGCTATCACCCCATTATGTCTGGTCGTTTGAAATTCTAGATAGAGTTAGGATGGTAGCCTATAAGTTTCTACTACCTCTGATGTACCATTCCATCCACGACGTCTATCATATCTCACAGATTCACCAATATCATATCGACCCATCTGAATCTTTTGATCCTGAGGAAGTTTAGTTAGATGCTGATTCTACCTTTGAAAAGTATCCAATATGAATTGTTGACCGAGGCACGAAGGGTCTCTAAGGAATGTATGTGCCCCTTGTAAGGGTGATATTGGATCATGGAAGAGTATCAGATGGGACTAGTGAGAGGGATTATGATTTACATGCTCAATGACTAGAGATTTTCCAAAACATTATTCCTTACCCTTGGAAGGATAACTAAAGGGAGAGTTATTATAAGAGGGGAATACTGTATGAACACATTTTTTACGCCGGTATGGATCCTTTAAATTTTGGTCTAAATCTTTATTGTGGACCTAATATGGGGTTTTAATGAGTTAGTGATGGTTTTGAGGGTGTCTAGGGCTTTTTTGGTGCCTCGAATCCATATATTTGGGAAAAATAGACTTAGTACATGGTTTAGAGAAAACAATACAGGAGCCCATCACGTTTTGGAAAACCATGGAGATATTGGTTTTTCAGATAGAGAATCCTCGCATAGTTGGAAAATAGTGATGTGCCCACATGGTTTTCACACAGTTTGACAAACAGTGTAAAAAACAATGCATAAGCTAAACTTCTAGGTAAATTTCCAGTTTTCCCTTAATGATCTAATTAATCCAATACTTCCACCCTAATGCATGTTTATAAGGCATTGACCAATTTATCTATCAATTTGGGTGTTTTTGAAGAAATAAAATTTTAATAATGAGAACACCATCATCTGACATCTGATCAAGCTTCCTTTTCTCATGTTGGATGTGCAACAGTAAGTTCTCAGGACCACTTTAGTCATTCTTCTTCTCCATTACTCTTGACCTAGGTATCTAAAATGAGTGTTTTACACCTTTTCGTAGATCTACTCCAATCCGAGGAAAATCAAGGGCCGATTCCAATGTATAAGGTTCAACCCTCAAGTGGGTGGTCCAGAACTCATCCTTAAAGTTTTTTAATTTGGGAATGTTTATGTGGGGCCGCTGGTTTTGTAGGAAGTTGTTTCCTAAAATTAAATTCCATGATTATACATGATAGAATAATATATTAATGCCTTTTCCAAATATATTTTTATTGGATAGTGGTTTCAACCACAACTCAATCCTCCTTGACAAATGAGTTTTATTTAAGGTTACATGTCTGTAACATCCAATTTCTTTGTTAATGGATGGTATTAAAGTGAACCACTCTAATTGACATGCCTTAATGGTTAATTAAGACTTGGTAAAATAGATGAAATTCTACTTGGCCTATTAACACTAATGGAAAACTAGCCTTGGACAAATAAATAAATGTTTTCAACTCTAAATGGAATATCCACACTAATGGATGAAAAGACAGGAACCAATTGAATTACTAAATGATTACAATATCAAATAGGAATGGAATCACTCATTCTAGCCTTGTATTCTTATAGGAGAGTACATTGGGTCTTATGAACCCCATTCTGATTCAAGGATGTGGTTTTCTTAGGATCATACCAAACTAGACATTGATTAATTTCTATTCCTCAGTTACCTAAAATAATACAATAGAGTTCTTTTCATTGTTACAAGATACCTCAGATGCACAAATTGGATATAGCATTGACTAGTAGGTTCCCTGGTGGAAGCCCATATGACCCTATATTTTCTTAGCCTCGTTTTACCTTGGTCGATCACCTTGGATTCGGTAGGCACCTAATTTTTTTATTCCTTAGAATTCACAAAATGGATTACACGTTTACCCCATAGCTAGGATCAGATACTACTGAGTCATAAATCCATGATATCTATTTTAACATGGTTGTTACCCGGGAACTCCATCACTGGATAACTTTTTCAGGTTTCCTTATTACGTCTTGGGACCTTAAATACTTATACTATCATGAGATGATGTCATTTTTGGCTATGCCTCATGTAACCTATTAACATTAAACGGTTATTACTAAATCAAGGTACTGGTTACATGTTCGGACACCAGCTGAGGGATAAAGTAGGTACTTGGGTATTTAGTTATATTTTATTTCTTTCTTTAAATTATATATATGGCTTCACATTGATATATTCCAATACATCAGCCATGTGTTATAGACACCATGTGTAATGGACTTCTCATATTAATCTCACACCCTCTCCGGGTGATTTTTGGTTCCCAGAGTAGATTACATGGTTACAGGAATTGAAAAATGCAAGCATACTACTTCCAACACATGATGGCTTGTTGATTAGAATAGAGCATGATAGTAGATGACCGAGTTGGATCTCGAGATTCTTGGAGTAGTCTTTGTTTTCTTTTACGTTGAGAAATATTTTATGCCTATTATCTTGTATCCATGTTTTCTAGTTTTCTAGTGACATGACATTACATCATAACTTTCAAGTTGATATAGTTATTGTTATTTTTGTTTATCTATGGCATCTGTTTTCTTCCGCTGTTAAATTATATTTCTTCAACTATTTATTATTAATTTTTACACCTTAATCTATGATACACTATTGTAATGAAGGAATATTTTACCAACAAACTCACTGTAGTCTCTCAATGTTATTCGATAGCCTCTGGCATTTGGGAAGATGCACTTGTATCCAGGTGGCTCACCGGGCTTGGGGCACCCGTTATGTGTCATCTGGGTCTGAGTCATCACAAAATAGTAGAAAAATTGGAACAAATAAATGAACTTATCAGGGAAAACCATAGAATTATAAATTAATGAATTATATTGATAGATATATTATAATATATTAACAAAGTAATAATAATCATAAATAATCTCAAAAAGAGATGAGATTGTTTCAATAAACACTTATTACTTAATAGCATTGAACTATACACCCATATTAAGAATTGTAATTAAATAAAGAATAAATTATCCTAATATTAATTATATTCATGACATTACATCTCAAATGGATGTATATACACCTCTAAAAATAATGTAAGTGTACAATAAAACATGTCTCACAATGTTGGAAAATTGGAAAAAACTGTCTTATCAATTTGGTAGCTTTTGAAATATTAGCCCCATGAAACAAAGATCATAGAAAGAATTTGTAAATACCAATATATTTATGTATAATGAAAATTTCATACATCCATTTTCAGTTTACACACCACATTAATGGAATGTGTGTTGGATAAAGCAAGTATCTCATGGAAATTAAATGTGAGATGAAATCCCCTTACATTGTGGATTGGCTCTCATCATACTCATTAAAACCTCTTATATAATGTATATAAATTTATTTTACATCTATCGGATGAAAATATTATTACTTATAATACCTTATATGTTTTGGTTATATCTTAATATTACCCGCCTATTATTAATTCTATGTTACGTTTTCACTTCGGGTAATATCTGTTTTGATTTTCACATGTGTCTTAATTGGATTTATATTTTATCCCTTTACCTATATCAAGATTTAAAAAATATAAACCATGATTTAAATATTATTTTTATTTAGTATATTTGTGTTATAATAATACATAGAATCCATATACATGAAATGTAATACATTTTTCATGGAGATGGTAAGCCGTACGTTCCCATAAACAATATTTAAGTTTAATTGTCGTGTTGAATGAAAGAAAGTATACAATATATATTTACATATATGAATATATATCATTACTAAATTTGATTTTTTATATAATATATATTCATAGAATACATCATTAATACATTTTGTGTAGTGTACAAATGAATCAAATCACTTTAAGGGGGTTGTAGTCAACAATTCCTCAAATGAAATTATCATAATAAAAAAACCAAATAGTAAAAAGTTTTGTATTTTAAATGTAATAATAAGGAATAAATAAATATAAAATATAAAATATGGAATTTATAATATATATTTTACATCATTATATCCATCATGAGAGGCATTAAATATAAAATGAACAATCATCATTTACTGAGGTGATAGTTTTCCACACACATAAACGTAATCATTGTCACCCATTAAATGGAGTTGTGTTTTAGTATTTGTATAAAAATTACCATAAAAACATACTAGTTAATTAAATATAATGGTTTTTTATTAAATAATTGAATAAAAATATTGGATGGTCTAGAGAAGTATAATAAATTAAAGGATCTTGGGAGAAGACAATATCTCTTAATCTGGTAAATCCTTTTGGTCTGTGCAAAAAGGCTTCCGTGGATTGTTTTCAGACCAAGGGGATTATTCTAGGAGGAAGAGAGTTATTTAGTGAAGATTATTGGGTATTTACTTTCCGAAGATATTTTTTTCTAAGTGGTGTTAAGAAGACGTAGATGTGGTGGCCTTTTATTGGGAATGGAAAGGACACACATTGCATTTTTTATAACAAGTTAGGCGTACCAAAATTTTTGCATAAAATAAAGCATAAAAAACAAAAAATCTCAAGAAAAGAATGTAAATGGTTAAATATTAGAATGATTATGGGTTTTTTAAAAGTTTCTAGGCTGTTTTGGTTTTTAATGTTATGGTTTTGATCTTTATTAATGTTATTTTCTCTTTAGAGTAGTAATTTTTTTAATCACATTCAATAATATATATTTTTTTCAAAATCAATGATGACATTAATAGATATTATATATTATTTTGATTATAAATATAGAATCAATTTTTTAAAATTCTAATTAATAATTTAGAATAAATAAAATTAGAATTCATCCTGCTGATTGGACAATACTACGAGTTTTTAATCTAAAAACATCAAACATTTTCTCAGTTTTTATACCCAATTTCAATGTGAAATTGATCCGAATAACCAAAATTGGATAAATTGTTAAAAATAATATCTAATTAAACTTTTAAACAAATTTATAATATTATTTAACCTTATTTAAAATTTATTTTACTAATCCATTTTGAATTAAAATCCAGTATTTTTCACTATTCATTAAAAAATGAAGGTTCTCAGAAAATATGAAAAATTCACCATATGATAATTTTTTAAATCTAAATTGAAAAATGAATTTTCATTTATACAATTAATTTTCTAAATGTGTCAAAATTTAATTTCATTATATTTTACAGAATAAAATTATATGCATTTTATTTGAGAAAATGGTATTTTTAAATGTATAAAGACATTTCCAGAAATTATATCTTTCATCATCAATATGTATTATTTATACAAAACCATAATAAAAAATATTTGAAAATTATTTATCACAATTACTTTTATTAATTTTAATATCTATATTATAAATATATCATTTAAATAAAAATAAAAATAAAAATACATTTCATAAAAACTCGACATTGCATGTAACGTACACCAAATCGGTTTTATGTGTACCATAAACCATGTTTCTGGAAGTCTGAGGTGTTCTATGTAGTGAATATAAAATTTATTTTGTGAGTATTAAATTATTAAAATGGTATTTCTTATAACTCAATCCTAATATAGTGATTAAATATAAAATTTAGTATTTTCAATGTTACATAAAATGAAAAATATCAAAATGGATAAATAAATTGAAAAAAATATTTCACAAAATATCTGGTTGTTACATGATATATACAAATTTTATTTAAGTAGAATCCTTTATGTTTAAAAACAATCATTTGGAGGGAATATTTTTAGAGAAATACTTAGGATGATTATATTCATGAAAATATAAACTCTAGTAGGATCTATTCAAATTAAAAAAATGATACATAGATGTGGGTGATAATAGAAATGTGACAACGAATAGATTCATTTCAGAGAAATGATATTTAATATATATGATTAATGATGTTTCATTTATTATGTGTATTATAGATTTAAATCATTGTATGAATTTTCTTTCTTTTTAAATAAATTCAAATCAATGATAAAATCTCCTAAGAGTGTAATAGATTATGCACAAAGGATTGATTTATGAACAACATTTTAATATATTTTTGGTTTTCATTGATAAAAAAATATTATTAATTAAAAAATTTGTGATATATTTTATTTTTTATATTTTGTTAAATTTTTAATCATGTTGAAAATTGTATTCAAACATGGTTTAATTGATTTATTAAATTTTATGACAATTAAGATTAAATAAAATGATATTGACAAAAAATGTGACTGATTATAAATATGTGGACATAAATTTTTAAAAAATAGAACGTATAATTAAATTATTAGATTGATTTATAATAAATTATATTAAATTATTAAATTATTAATTTATTGAAATTTCATCAAATGAAATTGTTACCAAAAGGGAATTGTGTATTTTTAATTACAAAATGTAAGTGGTATTTTAAATGAAAATGATGGTTATATTATTTTTATCAATCATAATTTGAATTAATTCATGAAATAGAATTTAATTTGGAATAAAGTTTTTTAAATTATGAAATTATAATATCAATTATTTATTTATTTATGTAACTGATTGGAGAAAAATACTTTACTAAGAAATATGTTTTTTTGTATTTCTTTGGTCGAAGAAATTGTATTAGGGTAACAGAAGAGAGGAGGTAGGGTCACTTATGTAACTGTGCATATTTATTTTTAAGTGACTGAAAATTCAATGTCATAGTCGCTATATAGACTGTATGATTAATTTTTATTGTTAATTTGTTGAAAAAATAATAGTCCATGTAATTCCATTCTCTTAATAACTTTCCAACTTCCATATTTTAAAAAAATTAAGTGATCTTTCCTCTGCCTTCCCACTATCACATATGTAGCCGTGATCCCCAACATAACCTACCACGTGACCATGCCTCTTATTTTCACTATACTAACCATGAGTAACCCCCCATAATTAGGGTCATTTTCTTACCTACTATATATCATTATCCCAATAACTCCACCCTCCATCACAAACATACCATACCCACAACCGTAATTAATGATATCATGCCTTTCTAGAAATCCTCTTCTACTGAATTTGATAAAACAAGGTAGAAATTAACTCAATCTCAATTTCCACAAAAAAACACAACCATCATTAAAGACAGTTGATTATTTCTCTAACTGGAGAAGCAGATTCAAGCCACCTCTTGGAATCGTGAGAATTCTAATAAGAATCCTTCCACACCGGATAAAATTTTCACCATATCCACATTCAATATCACTAGCATCAAATGAACCTTTTAATGAATCCAGATCCCCACGATAAGACAACCCATAATGATGGTGAAGGTGTGTTGATGAATCTTTAAACATTACTAAAAAAGATAATATAGTAATGTAATGATTTAACAAAAACACACATGGAATAATGAAGAAAGGCTGTCGAGAATCTAATTATTGTAAATATATCATTGATTGAAGTAGCCTAATATCCATTGAACTCTAATGGGGACAAATATGATGACCACGACACTATTAATATTGTAGTTGTGATTATCTAGATCATGAATGCGAGTAATTAAAATCACGATGATGAGCACAAATGAAGGCTTGTCGTACTAATGTGGAAGGATGATGAACAACTAATTTAATAAAAATGAGCCTCTTCATTAAATATCAGATGAATGAACCCAAATATGTCATGACCCCATGTGAGAACCAAATCCAATATTTCCAGCACTAATATGGATTATTCTTCACCTACAACCATATGATCATTGTTTCAGTTGAGGAAATCATCCATGATCAATATAATTCAACATTTCAACTAGTGAAAACTAATCCCATAATCAATAATAGAGAATTAACAAAACACACTACTATTTATGAACCAAATTTCATTTTTTTGAATTAAATAATATTTAATTCGCCATTCATGATTTATAAATAAATTTCTTGAATTCATTTGTGTGTTGTATTTTCCACCTCTATAGGAATTCAATGATCTTCAGGTTCTCTATCAAGCCCAACTCACCTATTGATGCTTTGCAAAAATGAATAAATTCTCTGCTATGGTGAAACAAATAATATTCATTAATCAATTCATGAAATTGGAAACCAAACAACAGAGAACTACTAGAAAAGATATCTGATAAATCCTGGTCATCTTTTCTAAATATCAAGAACATTCTTATGACCTATACACAACTTCATTTTAAATTTAATTAATATTTTATTTTAATAATTCATAAAAAATTCTTCTATTTAAATATCCAAATTGGGACACAAAAATCCAATTCCAATTCCCAAAATCAATCAGGTCCAATTTTCACCACATGAGAATCAATGATGCTTGAGATCTTTTCATCATGGTATAATTCTTGATGACATTCACTAAAGTCACGAATCAATTATCCATTATACTCTAACTATATAAGAATTTATTGTTGTAAAACTATGGTTTAATTTAAAAAAAAGTTGATATCAATTTAAATAATCTTTTCCTTTGATGAAGCACCATGTGATGCTCCTCCAGTAGGGTAATGCACTCCCTAAGACTCAGTGATGTGTTGCCTTGAAGAATGAATATTCTATAACATGGTTACTTATAAATAATTTCCTCTTCCATAATTGATATAGATTTAAAATATTTTGTCCATAGTTGACTTTTTTCCATAATTAAATTCTTCATTTTGTATTTTTAATAAATTTTTCAAACTATTAATTTTTTTTGTTCTTTGAATCCTCTCATTCTTCATGTTTCTCTCCCCCTATGCAATATCTTAGTTTTTGAAATTTTGGAAGGTTTAATATTTCTATGAATTTCATCAAATCTATGTTCTTAGAAGGTGTAAGATTATATGGCTCAGGGAGCATGAAATCGATATTTTGAAAATATTTATTATATTAATATCATAGGAGAGTAATGAATCTAAAAAATATAATAACTCCAAAAAAATGTATCAAATAAAATATATGAGATTATCATTGAGTTAATAATTTATGTTTTACCCAAGGTAGACATATATATTGTCTTAATTGGGCATTTGGTTAAAAGAAACTCCAGGCGCAAATAATGAAATGAATAAATATATTGTATTTATTGATTATGTTTATATATCAATAGTATTTTTCGTCTATCAATACATTTTTTTGATCAATTCATTGGGTTATCCTCATAATATTGGAAATTGAGAGATTTATGTGGAGAAACATTGTGGGGAATCAGGAGCCTGGATCGATGATCGAAGATCCATAAGAATCACCACTAACTATGCAATTTGGGGTTCTTGTTAACGACAACAGCTTATGATAATTCTATAACAGTGATGGATCAAAACCAAGGTCAAACAATGTTTTGTGTAGACCTATCCAATATTCTTTTAGCCAGGAATAAATGATAATTAATCACTATAAAAATTAATTCATGGATCAATCATTTAGTTCTTTTATTTGATTTATATTTATGTTTTAAGGGAAATGTTATTGTTTTGATTAATTTAATTGTATTCAATTTTGAAAATAAGATTATTAATATTGGGGAACATGAATAGAATTCAACGTCTGATAATAGTGTTATTTTCATTTTCTCTCTCTATTCCTCATGATTTCATCATTAGAATTATTTTTTAGACTTTGATTCCCTGAATACCCCTTGAACGATCATTACACATTCAATATTTGGTATAATATATCACTACTACAGGTTTGGGATGGAGATATAATGTTTCATTTATGTTTCATAATTATGATATTTGATCCATTAATGTATTTGGAGTTTTTTTTCATAAAGCGGGAATAATGTTTGATGATGGGTGAGGGTGAGCACATAAGATGTGAAAAGGACCACTATGGGTGACTGGTATCTGATTTCTGATTGGTCATAGAGGGTGTTTAAGGCTATAGTTTTGTGTGATTAATGGTATTAGATTTACTATTAGTATTTTTAATAGTAATAACATTGATTCTTTTTGATAAAAATGGAAATAATATGGGGGTGTATAGTGTGTGTTCTCCCTTATTGTATGAAGATTTGACTATGGGTGTTGTGACCCCCACTCCCTTAGTCCTTTGTGTTACCAGTTTATGATATAATAATAATTATTATTATAATTATAATAATTATAATAGAGTTATAATGATGTTGGGGGAGTGCGTGATGTGAATATGGGTGGGATTTTAAGAATGGATTTGTCCAATGAATAAGGTTCCATTAAAAATATATTAATGTATAATAATAATATTATTATTTTTGTGATGAAACAGTACTCTCATTGTAACATATTTATATAGAATATGATTTTAAATATGACTATAGAATCATTATTGTAGTATTAATACCTAAAATTCAAGACATGTGACATTTATGAAATTTGGAATCCATCATTGGGCCCAAAATACAATTAATTTTTATGTTACAAAAAAATTTATTTTTACCGAGGGTACTTTTTCGGAATGTGAATATCCTATACTAATAATTTTACCAAGAGAATAAAAATGACATGATCCACTTTTGAAATCATTTCTATTTGTGCTGACCTGTTGGTGGATGTTTTAGCCCTTCAGACCAATGATGATCCCCGCTTGATCGCCAGGATTTTTCTAGAATCAGATACAGGAACATGAACATCCCTCCCTGAGTATTTTTCTATGTAGAATGTGATTATGATCATATTTTTGAAATAAATGATATAAAATTATTTTATATTATAAACACTCTTTTTTAGGTATTCTTGATCAGTATCAGTTTAGTATGTTCTCTTGGTCTATTCATATCAGCATTTGATGTAACATCAATTCCTTATCAAAGGATGCTAAACCCTCTACAACTTCATGATAATCAGAATAGTGTGGTTAATTTCCCTTATTCTATAGTGAGTAATCATGGTATTATTCGAAAATGTTTTTTATGGAATATGGTCCAGAGCATTGGACTTCAGACCCATCAATGACATGGATTTTGTATCCCATTGGGAGCCACATAAAAATCCATTTTTATGGGGTGTCTTTGTAATGGACTGTGTATCTTATATGAAACCCCTTAGTTTCTTATGTTCTTATTATTAGGTATACACAAGGTTAATAAAATCAAGGATTAGTGTTATTAGTGGCAGTATTGATCATGGTGCAGTTCCTCCTGAATGAGCTTTACAATGAATCATGGAGCGGACCTATAGCTCGAAGTGGTTGAGAAATTTTGTGAATTGGAGAATTTTAGGAGTATATATTGGATATCCTTTGTTATATTTATTAATGATACCTAATTTTACAAAACTATGATTTATTAAATGACTAATCTTGAAGGTTTATGTTTGGGTTTTTTGTGCTATCTTCTTGGTTAATATTATACTCACCCATGCACAGCCTCTTCCCACACATGTCATGTGTTACGTAGGTGCAGACCCTTTTTACAGTGTCCTTGGAGGACTTGGAGTCGGTGGATCTCGGTTTGGGCTTAAAAAACTGAGGGGTATTCCAGTTTTTATTAAAATAGGCCCGCTACTAAGAAGTTCATAAGTTGTTTTCTTGGTTTGGTTGGTCTTGTGTTTTCCCCTTTTAAATCTTCAAAATAGTTTATCTTTTAATATGATTATGTGATTATAGATGCATGAAAAAATTCTTTTCAATTTTTTAGAATATTATAATTTTATTTTATTGGATATTTGGAAATGAAAACAAATATGTTTGGAAAAAGATTTCTATTTTTTATTCCTTCTCGAAATTTTTGCTCATTCCTCGCTTATAGAGGTGGGATTGTGACATTACTACTCAAACATCCCCCAACATGGTGTGACTGGTGGGTGGGGTCATGGTTAAGTGTTATCATTGGTGGTCCATCCATAAAATGGTTTTTGTATTTTTATCCTTAAAAATATTTTTTTATACATAGGTCAATGATGTTAGAGTATCAATTTCAAGCTAGGGAACCCACTATTGGTGCGGTTTCTAACATATCTATACACCAGGAGTATGATTGGTATCTTGTCAACATAGAATACAATGATATTTCTTGTAGAGAAGACATTTGTACATGTATCATATAGGTATTAGTTTATTTTTATATCTTTCTTGAGTCATATAACTATATATACTCATTGAGTTTGGAATGTCTTCTAATGATGGATTTTTTCATGATGAAAACTAGTGTGGTTTGAATAGTAGAGTAGAGAGTACGACCCGATGAGTGATTTATCATGAGTGAGGGGTATTGTTCACAAGGTTCCCTTATATTAGGGTGGTTAAAAAGTTTCACTATCACTCATTGGTTAGTTTTTAGACCCACCACCAGTGGTTCAGGTGGATAAAACATGTTACACATGTACATGGATGAAATTTTTGGTTCAAGGGGATGGTGTTCAGGGGTCATGTTTGTATCATGGTATTTCATTGTATAGATCACATTGGATATAGTTTATTGGTGACATACTGATTATCAGTGTGTGACACATGGCTCATCATAAGTGGAACTATTGTTTATGGAGACTTCAGCAACAACTCAATCGACTAAGGCATGATATTTGTTATGCAAGTGATTTTTATTTCCATTTTATGACGTTTTGATATAAAAATCCTATATTATTTTGGGAGATAGTTTATCGGTATCCTATGTAGAGTTAGTGGATATATAAAGGATCTATTCTAGGAGGAATTCATGATAATGAAGCTAGGAAAAGAGTAGAGGGGTTGGTTCCTTGGTTTGATTTTAAAAACCCCATCCCTATTTGGGAGATACTAGGATCAAGAAGTTGGTTATGAGAATACTATACATCCATATGTGCTATAGGATCCTTAACTAGAGGCTAACAACATGTTTTGAGGTATGGTCAATGTTCTTTATAATCATTTTATAGTATTGTTCGACATAGGTTGGATCCAATATTCTTCCACCTTTGTTTGAGAAATTTATAAGGAGACAAGGGCTGTCAGTATATCCTTGAGTTTATGAATTTTGTCATGAATATGGAGATGAAAGGGTGGTGGATAATTCCCCCACAATGAAAGGTTCTAGAGATGTTACCTAAAAACTATATAGGCGAGTCAGTTCCACCCAAAGAGGATAGTATTTTGGTTTGGAGCATGACTTTATATGAATTGTGTGTCTGAGATTGTTTATTATGATTATTTTTCAATGTATGCCCTAGTTTTTTTAAATACGTGGTATAAGGGAAATAATTATTTCCAAGAAGTAGGTGGTCGTAGAGGCATTGATTATTGTTTGAGGTAAGACTCGTATCTTCATTAGCCAAATTATTTTTTTTTACTAGAGTCATGAACCCCTTTATCCAGCAGAATATCAACTATTTGAAACATTGTTATACATGTGGATCCATTTTCATTAAAATTTTTATTGGAGGATCATATATACAGGATCATAGATTACATGCTTCTCATGACTATGTGACCAAAATATATGAGGATAGAGAGTCTCAAATCTAATTTCATTATTGTGGTTGTGAGACCCTACAATTTATTCCCCTGTATAGACTAGTTTCATAAAATCAATTTTCATTTGTTTTATACTAGTGTGTGTGTTAGTTCATCTAGTTTTTTTGGATGGAGTCTTCCTCCTCAGATAAGTATGGATCCTCATTAGAGAATCTTAGGACCCAAACACAGTTTCCCTGATCAGGGACCATATTTAATAACATGGGAATATAAATATGAAAATATTATCTAGAAGGAAATAATAGTTTACTACCTTTGGAAAACGATATACATATAGAATATCAATATTATAACTTGAATGGAATAAACAACATACCAACTTCTTTTGAATCACACATAAACTCCAAGATTATCCTTGAATGTAAATCAAATTATACTTCTTCAAAAAATGTTGAAAATAAAACATTTGAAGGGGGTGTGATCAAATGCTCGGTATGCGTAAATATTAATGAAGAATAAAATATAAACTCAAACACTAGTCATGTTGAATAACTAAAAAGTCATCCCTTAGAAAATATACATGAGCATTATATGGAAGGAATAAAAAATGATAAAATAACTCCATAAATAATTATGATGGATATTCTACTAGATGAAAATTCCCATAGACTATTAATATCTAGTTTGATGATGAGAAAATTCATTATTTCAGACATTATGAAATATATCGTCAAGCCCTCAGACAAGATATCTAAAAACTATTATGGCCTCAGACCAAACCATATTGAAAATGAGAAGGCCTCATCAAAGTCCATATTTGTTTTGTCTCATAAGACATATTGATTAACTGATGGGATTTAGATCCCACACATCACTAACTATGTCAAATAATTCTTCATATTAATGGGGATACACATAAAAAATATATACATTCATATTGAAAATAACAAATGAAATATAAATATTTTTTTCCAAACACTAACCATTCAGAGTAATATGGTGATTGATTAAAAGATAAAAAATATATAGTGAAACTAATCATAAAATATTAAATAAAATATGTTATATGATACCATAAAATATTAGTCCCAATTTCTCATAAACCTCAAAAATGTATTGAAAGAATCAAAATTACTCCTATAAAAGCGTTATGTAATTATTGAGAGAAATACTTACTTTAAAAATGAGTGTTCTTTGGGAGAAGTATTTGTATAAAATCCTATGTGAAATAATATAGTTTTTTTGATAATAAAATTGGGAATTATAGAAAAAAAATGGTTTCAAGAAACATATTATTGAGTTCCCTTGAAAATATGTAAGAATATGAGAAATTCCCTTCAATTGATCTTTTATTTCGGGAATAATTTTGGAAAGATCCATTTAAAATAGGTATCTCTTCATAGAGGAAAGAAAGATTCTGGTTATTAAACATATATATAACATTAAAATATAATTTATGATGAATAAATATTAATAAATATTAATTTAATAGGGATTAAGGGAGATAAAGATTGACCCAAAAGAAAATGGAGGTTCAAGTAGAAAACCCTTAGCTTATGTATGATTATGTGCGACACTTGAACTGAAGGTAAATGAATATAAAATTAGATATATTAATAACATAATTTAAATCCTAATAGAAAAGTATATTCTTTATTATAATTTTATTATATTAATTTAGTGTCCTTTTTATGGGTTATGAGATTCCATATCATCAATTGTGAGTGCCAGTTTCTTTACTATTCATGATCCGTTCATTTGTTTAGAAGTTAATAGAATTTGAATTCTTTAATTGATTTTATATGTTATTAATGTACATAAATAATATTAAATGATCATATAATTCATTTTTTTACATTGGATGAGGTTGAATCATCGGATAAAATTTTAATGACAAATACTTGGATTAATTTAGTGTTTTTTCAATCACCACAAACTCCATGCGTAAAGAATTATTCAAGAACATTAAATTGGATATTTGGAATATTTTGAGATATATTTAGAAAATAAAAAAAAATTATGACCCGAATATATGATGGTAATAGACGTTGAAGACCAATCATCCTTGAATGTGATAAATTAACACATCTCAGATTGTGTTTTTATTTATAGTATAATTAGTGGGGAATGAGAGATGATGATGAATTAGTCAATTATTATAAAAATATTATAGTAAACTAATGGTACATTATTAATCATAACATTTTGAGGAAAGGATGTGAGGAAAGAAAATAATGAATGGAACATGAATTAAAATAAAACAAATGAAAATCTAAATTTACCTCTTCAATTTATCTTCCTTCAGAGCATCTTTATGGGAGATGATTTGGTCTTTTGAAGGGAAGTGGGGTTGCTCGAAGTGGGGATGTTATTGGGAGGATATTTTATCAGGATTAAGACTTGTCACATGGATTTATAGGAGTTAATGGAAGAGAGAATGATGAGTGGCATTTATACTGTTAAAGAGAAAGGGTTTCTTATTATTGTAATCCTTATTTTATTATTTTCACTCAAGACTATTAATAATATATATTAATGTTACTAAAATATTAATAAGTGCAAGTGAGTTCAAAACAATGATCATTTATATCATCCATGACTCAATCATGATAGATAAATTCATTCATTTTTCATATTTTGAGAATTATTGAATTTCACCATTCATCGAAAATTCACGTATTTCAGAAAAATACAGAAAAAAATCATCCTAACCATTTTTAAATTTGTATAATTCAAAAATGAAATTCATTTTATCAAAATAATTTCCTAAATAAGGGATATTTAATTTAAAATAATTTTTTTTGTAAATTAAAAATGCATACTTTAAATTTATAACTGATTTTATAATTCATTCAGAAACTAACAAAGGTCTCATAAAATTATAAAAAATTCATAGGAAAAAATATATCTATTAAAGTATACATCTTATAAGAAATAATTTTATTTTAAATAAAATTATTACTTTAAAATTGAAATTAAATATTTATTACTCACAAAATATCAACACTTAATTATTAACTTTTAAAATGATAACTCACATTTATATGGTGCTTATATTTTATTTATAATCGCATGGGTGAGGTTACTATTCAAAAGGATACAATAATATTTCTAATGGTATGTTATAATTCATAAGGGTAAGTTACTATTCACCAAGAATGTATGTTGATCTTATCAGACTCTAAATATCTTATTGATCACAATGGTGTATGTATGTTTTTTGAAATTCAAATCACATTAGTGGAAAAATTATATCAAACAACCAGGTTATAATTATCTCCTATAAATATCAATTTTTTTATTTTTTATAGACATAGTGTTGAATTCATTATTTTATAAATTTATTTTCAAAACCACTGGGTGTTATATGCAACACCCATACAAAATATTTTTCCTCATAATTACCATAATATTACCTCATAAAATTATTTTGGTAGGTTTTTCTCATAATTTCCACAATTTCCAGTGTTTCTTAAACAATTTTGTTATTTTTCTATTATATCTTTACTAGTGAGACATTTTATTTCATAAAAATTTTTCATTAGTGTCCAAACCCTGGATAAGATCCTCACAATAAGATTAGTCAGGTTCCAAATCTATACATTTATAAGTGAGGACAAACATTGGGTCTTTCATGTACTTTGTCAATAATGAGACACCTAATATTTTTTGTACCATAGAAATGATATGAGGTACTTACAAATGATAAGACATATCTCTAATTATCTCCATAATTTCAAAATGGCCTATGTACCCATGGCTTAGTTTACATTAAATTCCAAATATTAAAACACATTCTAATGGTGATACTTTCAAGAAAATGTGATCTATCTCTTAAAATTTGAAATATATCATTTTATTATCAGCAAAGCTCATTATCCTATTTTTATATACTTTGATAAGGATTTTAATAGTATTTTCCTTCACAATGGTTTCCTCCACAGTCTCTATATCTACATCATTCCTTTCACCAACTTCATCCTAACATGTTGTTATACAACATCTATTTCCATTCTATTCTTCATATGGTGTCATTTTAATGCTAGAATGTAAAATGTTATTATAGAAAAACTCCACCAAAGGTAAATAATGATCCCACATACATGTAAAATCACGTGAGAATGATCTGAACATGTATTCTAATGTTTGTATTGTCATTTATAATGGCCCATCAGGTTTTTTGTGAAAATAATTACTCAATTAAAGATCAGTGCGAAAATATTTCTAAATACTCTTCTAGAATATCAATATAAATCTTGGATCATGATAAGACACAATTGAGGGAGGTTCTCTATGATGTCTTACAAATTCATTGATATAGAGTAGTGTAAGGGACTCTAGTGTGAAATAATCCCTTATAGTGAGAAAATATACAAATTTCATAATTCGATCAACAATTACAGATATTGTATCATTTTTTCTAGGAGTATTGGGTAATCTAGTGAAAAAAATACATGGTGATGTCATCCCATTTGCATGTATAAATAGGTTGAGGTTTCATGACTCCCCTAAGATGTATTATTTCACCTTTAACTTATTTAAAGAGTAATCATCATGATTCGTAATCCAAAAATTCCCTCTTCATATTTTCCCCTAGAAATTTTCCTTCATATCATAATATATCTTAGTTATACCTAGATGTATAGATAAATTAGTACAATGGGAATCATCCAATAACTACATTTTTTACATTAGGTATATCAAGAAATCAAATCCTCTTCCCATATTTCATAATTTAATCTTCAAATATGATTTATTCTAACTTCCCATAATTCACAACATTAATTTTCATTTGAAGATTCTCTTCAATAGGATGAGAACTTTTGATCATTTCTAATAATGATTGTTGTTTAATCAATTTAAAAACTAATGATGTTTCCATTTCTTTGATGATATTTGTATCTATCATCACTAGTTCCATATACATTGGACCCTTATGAAATCTCATTTGGTTTAGAACTCAATAATCATTCCATCTCAATGCATCAGATACCTTATTTTCCATTTCGAGGTTGTAGTGAATCGATAAATCGTAATCCTTGAATAGCTCAAGAAATCACCTTTTCCACATGTTGAGTTTTTTTGTTGGAATATTTATTTGAAACTCTTGTGATAAGTATATATATTTTATCATTCACCATATAGATAATGTATGCATATCTTCAGACAAATGATTATAGCTTCTAACTCAAGAAAATAAGTTGGATAGTTCTGTTCATGAATTTTTAATTACCTTGATATATTGGCAATAACTCTATCATTATACATAAGGGAACATCCATGTCCTTTCATTTATGAATCCCTATAGTTCACAAACACATCATTTCATGATGGTGGAGTGAGGATAGAATCATTTACTAATGTCCTCTTTAATTCTGAGAAACATTCCTTATATTATTTTTTCCATATGAACTAAACCATTTTACAAGAAAGATTGGTTAACGGGTTTTCTAATCAGGTGATGTTCTGAATGAAATTCTGATAATAACATGCTAAACCAATAAAACTATGTACGTAAATTTTGTTTAGTGGTGTATGGCTTTATTTAAAATCCATTACCTTCAAAGGATCAATAGTTATTCCATCCATTAATACAATATATCCAAAAAAATAATCCAATTGAAGAAAAAATTCACACATAAAAAATATACAATTTATTTCATTTCATCTAAGATTATTCAGAATAATGTGCATCTTATTTTCATGATCTTTATAGATTTTTGAGTATACCAATATGTTATTCATAAATACACCAAAAAGTTATCAAGATATTCATTGAAAATCATATTCATTAGATACATGAAAACAGAGGGTGAATTAGTCAGTCCAAAAAAATTACAGTGAACTCATAATATCAATACCTAGTTCGAAATTCTGTCTTTGGAATACCTTCCTTCCTCAAATGAAGATGATTATATCGATATCGATTGTCAATCATCAATAAAATATTTAGTTATATTAAGTTGATTAAATAAATCATCAATATGAGGTAGTGGATACATTTTATTTTTTTATATCATTGATCTCTGTATAGTCAATGAATAACCACATAGATCTACCTCTTAATTAAAAGAATAGGGGATCCCCCGAGAGAAACACTAGGTTAAATAAATTCATTATCAATCAATTCCACTAATTGATTATTCAGTTTTACTAATCCCACATTGAAAATTCTATAAATAATATTTAATATAGGTCTTGAACCATTAATTAAATCATTAGATAACACAACTTCATGCTATAGAGGATCTACATGTAAATCATCTGGAAAGATATTAATATATTCTTATGCAATAGGCACATCCTCGATTTTAATATTTCATTACACAATTATATATATTTAGTTATGATCCTCTAAAATAATTTAATATAGTAGAGTGACTAGGGATGGATCTAGATAAGAATTATATGGTGTTGTTTCCACTCTAAAGATAAGGTATTCCACATCTCCCAAAAAATGGTAACTTTTTTACTCATGAAATATATTTTAAAATCATTATTTTAAAGCCTATACATACCAAGGATTATATAAAATATAATCATGGGAATGATTATAAAACCTGTAGAAGATACATATTCATGTTACATAATAGGGACTACCTGACACATCTTTATTTCAATGATACTTCCATTAAGAGTTTTGACTGAAAACTGCTTTGTTAAATCAAATTGAAAATATAAAATTTCCTTGGAAAATGAGGAATATATAAAATAATGTGAGTATATATAATCAATTAATGAATTGTATATGTTTTAGGAAACAATTAAATTATCTTACAAAACAACATTAAGAACGTCAACCTCAACATTTGTGATAGCATAGGCTTGGCCTTGCTCCCTTATCCTTTTTAGGGTTGTTTCCTTGACGTGGTGGACAATCCTTAGCATAGTGTTACATATCCAAAAAATTATTGCATTGAACACTAGTATCTTATTTAATTTTCTAGAAATCACTAGAATGATAGAATTTATATCCACACATGTAGGACATGCCTTTTCCTATTAAGCACACACTGTGGTGTTTTCTTCCATAGGTATCACATTCTGGGAAATTCACCTTTTTATTTATCCATTTATTGATTCCTTCCTCTGCCACCCACTTCTTATTTTGTTTCCCCTTAATGTAATAATACATATATAATTATTTCTCTATCTAGATAGCAATTGATAAAATGTATTTATATATTGAGAAACTTTGGGAGACTAGTTTCATTCAGAGGAATGGTTTTAAACCATCAATGAGTCAATCAATATTTCCCCTTGTATTATTTATACATCTTATAACATGACTTTTTATCCTTGTAACGTTGGATTAACCATTTTCTAACCTTTTATTCTCTTTCTTTAAGAGACTCATGAATTTCGTCTCCATATCAATTAACTGTTCATGATAAAAATATTTTTCAAGGGAAATTTCCTTGAAATCCATCCATTCTATTTTTTTTATTTCTTACTCCACCATTGTGTTTTTAATTAGTGACCACCACTAATATGAATTTTCTGATAAATGATAAACCAACATTAAAACATTCTCTAGTTTGTTACATCTCAAAGCTATAATAACATCACTAAATAACTTACCTAGTGCTCCTCAACGAATGGGTTTGTTGTCCGATTGAATGATGAAGGTTGTTTTAACATAATTGGATCTAATATTCCTCCACCATGTTGTGAATTTGGATTATCCATATGGGTGAGATTATTTTTCATAACATGATTAAGTTTTCCTAGAATAGTTATCAGTTTCTCATCACTAATCATAGATCCATATCCATCATCATTATCTTGTATAGAAGGGAAATGCCTAAATGAATTATGCATGTTCTTGCGGTTTACATTCCTTCCACTAGGACCCATTTTAAAAAAATGGCAGACAATAGATTTGGTTATGAATCATAATGTATCATATAATCATAGAAAAATAAATACAAGAAATTTATATCATATCCATATCTAATATCAAAATTATGATTTATTTGAGGAAAAATTTACATTTACATAATAATGGTTAAAAATGAAAATTCAAATTTTCCTACTTATATACCCTAGGAGTATGAAACTAGTTTTGAAATAAGGCCCATTTTCATGTACCAAGATACCCCATGTCAAGCCGAAAAATACTTGTTGGAGTTATTACACCTGGGTATATATGTTCCCAAACAACATCATATTTTAGACTCCAAAATGGCATGCATTTTCTAGAAATATTAACATAATAAATTACTTACCAAAAAACATGGATTTTATTTCATGATTATCCTCGAAAGGTATCTTAGGGTTTTATTCATAAATCTATGTTTTCTAAATCTAGTTTCTGTGTTTTCTACAAAATATCCACTGATACCATCTGTATGGATCTAACCCCAATTACCCAAAGTCGGTGGCTTATTTTATTACATTATCATATAAATAAGGAAGTCATATCCTGAATTAACTAATAGTTTTGTATCATTGGAAATCAATATACATACATAATTCAAACATTACAACATTAATGGAAAAAAACATAACAACTAATTTTGAATCACACGTAAATTCATATATTATCCAAGAAAGACTTTCCTAATATAATTATTCAAAACATATAGAAAATAACACATGTGAAAGGGATGATATCAGATGCTTAGTAAAGGTAAATAATACAGTGGAATGATATATAAGCATAGACACTAAGGATGATGAATTTATAAAAAGGAATTCCTTTGAAAATATACTTGAGGATAATATAGCAGGAATAAAAATGGATCAAATAATGCCATAATGTATAACCATGGAGGTCTACTAGATGAATAGTAATAAGGACTGTCAATCATCAGTTTCATAATGAGGGAATAAATAATTCCTAACATTAAAAAATAGACAATCAAGGCCTCAACCCTGAAATTTGAAAATGATTAAGGCCTTGGCCAAAACCATATCTGAAAATGGGAAAATCCTCAGCCAAGCCCATATCTGTTTTGTCTCACGAGAACAACTGATGCATAGAGTTGCTATAGTGGGCTAGAAACACCTCATACTATTTCTAATTCATTCCTCATATGGGTGTGGATAAATATAATCAACATATAAATTCATATTGAAACTAACATATAAAATGTATATAACTTTCCCCAAACACAAACCATTCAGAGTAATGAGGTGAATGATATCAGGATATCTCATCCATAGAAAAACTAATCATAAACAGTTCTACTAAATATTAAATATTATATAAAAAATATTAGTCTCAATTATAAAAAATATTCATCAAGAGTGTTTAAAGTGAAAAAATTACTCTTACAAAATCATTGAGTAATTCTTGAGAGAAATACTATTTTACTTTCAATAGAATAGGAATTTTGGAAAACAATATATATAAAACCAAATCTGAAATAATTTAGGTTTCGCATAGTAAAATGTGTAATAATAGCAAAATAACGGCTTCTATAAACAAATTATAGAGCATCCTTGATAATAGGTAGGAATTTGAGAAAATCCACTGAATTGAGATTGTATTTCAAGAATAATTTTTGAATGATCATTTTAAAACAGTTATCTATCCATAAAATATAGAAGTATTTTAATTGGTATATAAATATATAACTTTTAAATATAATTAAATATGAGTACATATAAAAAATAACAAATTAATTGGGATTATTAGAGACAAAGAGTAACATAAATAAAAAGGGATATTCTGATAGAAAACCCATAACTTATGTCTAAATAGATTCCACACTTGAAATTAAGGTCCTATAATATGAAATTATAATTATTAATACCTTAATTAATAACAAGTTTGACATTTATTTTATTTATGATAATTTTTTTATATTTATTTATTGGTTTGTATGGGAAAATAGATTTAATATAATTGTTTGTGAGCGTTTGTTTCATTAGTTTTAATGATTGGTTCATTTGTACAGTAGTTAATGAGAATTGAATTATAGAACTGATGTTATATGTAATTAATTTTATTATATATGGTTAAATGATCATATAACAAATTTGGTTACACTGGATGAGGACAAATCATTTGACAATATTTTTGATGATAAACGCTTGAATTAATTTCGTGGTTTTTCGATCACCCTGAACACCATGCACACAAAATGATTCAGAAAACATTAGTAGGTTATATTGAATATTTTATGATCTAGTTAAACCCTAAAAAATGTTTCTTGATCATAATTGAATGCATTAAAATAATTTGAAAAACAATCATCTATGAATGTGATAAATTGACACATCTCAAATTTTGTCTTCATTTCATGTTTAAAAGGAGGGGAACCGAGAGATGATGATGATTCATTCCATTATCTTAACAAAATTACAATAGATGTTTGGTAATTTATTTATCATAAAATTTCAAAAAATGTAGACAAAGAAAGAAAACAATGAAAGGATATTGAAAGAAAATAAAGGAAATAAAATGAGGAATTTACCTCTTGAATTTATCTTCCATGAGTGCCTCTATAGAAGATAGGATATGGTAATTTGAAGAGAACATGGTCTAATAGAAATGTGGAAGATCTTGGGAGGATATTTTAGAATAATTTAGAGAAGGTAATGGTGCTTTAAGGGAGTCAATATAAGAGGGGGTTATGGATGGACTTTATAGTGGAGGATAGGAGGGTTTTCCCATTATTCTAATCATTATTTTATCATTTTCGATCAAGACTATAAATAGTGTTGAATCTTGTTTATAGAAACAGTATTAAGAGGATTTTATTTCGAACTAATGGTCATTTACATCATCCTTGACTCAAGAATTATGAAAAAATCATTTTTTAGCATATTTCGTAAATTATCACATTTTTCTATTCACCAAATATTCTAGTATTTCGATGAAATGCCACAAAATCACCCCAAATTTTTTTTATGTGTTTAATTCAAAAGTGAAGTAAATTTTATTAGAATAATTTTATAAATTAGATACATTTAATTTTTAAATAAAATCATTATTTACTTGGAAAATAAATATTTTAAATTTAAAACTGATTTTATAATACATTAAAAAATTAACTATGGTCTCATAAAATTATCCTAATTTCATAGGAAAAAAATATTATTGGAATAATACATTTTATTAAAATTACTTTTAGTTAAAATAAATTTATTAACTTAAAATTTTAATTGAGTATTTATTACTCACTAAATAATAATAATTAACTATTAATTTTCAATTTATTCACCTTTGTTTACATGGTCCCTAGATTTTATTTATACCCACATGGGTTAGGTACAATTCAAAATGGTTCATTAATTTTCCTTAGGGTATGTTAATATTAATAATGTTAATTCAGTATTCGCCAAAAATGTATGTTGATCCTAATAGACTCGAAATACCTTACTGATCGCAACATTGTATGTCAGTTTTTTGAAATTAAATTCACAAAAGTAGAAATATTATATCTTACTTCCAGGTTAAAAATATCTCCTATAAATATCAAAGTGGTTGTCTCTCAAAGAATCAATGTTGAATTCATTCGATAATAATTTAAATTGTAAAACCATAAGGTGTTACTGAGAAGGAAGAGCTCATGTGAAGGAGGTTACAACCATTTCCTTATCAGTCAGATTGTAATAGCTATGGAGTAGAGGATTATATTAAATTTGTATTTCCTAGAGTGGTGGTAAAGTATGAGTAAATATTTCAAAGGGATGTTTCGGGTTATAATCCATATTACGATATAGGATTCCGCAAGGGCATGCACTAGGGTAGACAGAATTTTTTTTCAATATCACATCATATAGAACATGTTATGCTTCAAAAGTTGAAGGTGATTTGATAGTTTATAGAGGGAGGGGTTTTGTAAGAACTAGTGTGCGTACTTGGGTAGAATAGAATTATTAACATGAGAAGAAAAATATTTCTTTAGGTTGGTTATAAATTGGTATCACGTGAATTCAGTGATGTGAGGAAGTGTATTCACTCCAAAGAATAATTAATTTCATCGAATAGTGGTTTGGGGTGAAGTGGTATTCATTTTATAACATTGAGATAGGTTATCACCGTCTCTAGTTTTGGAGTACGATATACCAAATGTTTCTTTCCAAAACCACTCTGGATTCTTTCATATCATGGTGATACCCTTCCGTTTGTTGTAAGGCTTAGTAGAGATGTAAGAATCATGGATTGTATCCTTACAACATTTATGTATTAGTTCGTGGTTTTTTTCTATGATTACATCCATCTGTGATATATTTACATGTTTGAGTACATGATACGCCTTTGTATAGTTTATTTAAAATCGAGTCTAAAGTTGTTACCTCTATCATTTATTTTAGATCCAAATAGGTACAACTCAAGGCTATCAACGGTGATATTTTTCATGAATAGTTGTACACTAGATATACTCCTAATTTATTATTCAAATATGGAAGAATCTAATCCTTGTTTGATGATGGATAGAGAAAACAATCACATAGTGAAAGGAGGTTTTGAGTGTTTTTTTCCAATAGCATTACCACTGCTGGAGGTAAATTTTTATTGAGATTTCATGGAATATATTAGGAAACCAAGAGGGTAGCAACATGTTTTTAAGATAAAAACTTATTTTCACACCAATATAATGGTGATGACTATAAGTTATTAGTAGAGGTTTCATGAAATATATACATAAATAAGGTACTATGACTTTTCTAATTCCTATAAATACCATTGAAAACTATGATTCGTAATTAATGGAATGATTAGGGAGAGGTTGAAAGAAGACTTTAATGACTCTATTGGAATTGAGTAATGTGTTTTAAATCATTCATATTCCAAGGTAAACTAGTCCATTTTCATTTTGGTATAAATTCATTGGGTTCACATATGAGTTTGGGGCCATAGCTATGTGGATCATCTACAATAGATGAATTTTGTTTATCATAAAATCTAACACTTCACCACTGGTGATACACATTTTGAGGCCATATATGCGACACCTTGTAATTAATTATTATACTTGTATAATCATGTGGGTGATTGTGCTTGACTCCTAGATTTGGTGCTTCTAAAATATGTATGTGTGTGGTTCCTCCAGGGGTGGATGATGATAACCAAGATATATCAGGATTTCATTACATATGAATGACATCGGCCTTTGGAGTTCAAGAGGTTCGGAGTTTTAGCTAGGATATTAGGAAATATTTGGTGTTCCTAGGCCCTTTATCTTTTTTTAGTTTTGTTAATTTAGTGAGGTGTTATATCACTTATTCTCATGATCACAGTTGTATTAGTTTCTTGATTTTATACACATGTCATAGATGATGTGGAATGTGCATGCATCATTTTATGGTATTGAACTGGGTATGCTAGGATGCGAGATTAGTGCTTCCATTTTCAATTACTTGTCAGTGTTGATAAAAGGTTGGGAAATACCCATAATATGTAATTGTTATACATGGGAGCATTTTTTTGGATAGCACATGAAACTTTTAGGATTACTCATGCTATTGGGAGACCAAGTGAAGAACTCACTATCCCAATATTTTTGTTACGTTTTTTCTTTCAAGGGGTGAAAATCCTTGATGTGGAGAACAATTTTAAATCATACTTTTTTTCTATTTATGAATTTGGAATTTTTCTAGGAATGTTTCTTGAGCATGGTGTTGATACAGAATGAGATTCTGAAACCCATGAGCCTATAAATAATATTACAAAAATATTATATATAGTAACATCAAACGTGCATAATTTTCCTAAAAAAGATGAATAACTCCCAAACAGAGTACTGGATCAGAAATGTAATACCATAATTAAGTTAATAAATTATAGTTGACACTAGGCATGTAATAATCTTTATCGTCATTGGGTTTCTGGTTTAAATCCACCATAAGATGAAATAAATAAACAATATTAATTTCTTTATTTCTTATAATGACACATGACCTAATTATTTCTCTAAAAATATGACGTTATGAAAACAAATAGGGGTACACTAATAACCCATGTAATTTAGAGGACAACACAGAGGTATGTATATGGGCATCCAAATATTTTATTGATTATTGAAGTAATGAATGGATAACTAATGGAAATGAATCTTGTGAAAATAGTCAATAATAATGAAATTAAATCATTCATAATTATTTATTAATCTAAATAAAGGAATGATGATTTTTTGTGGATTTACCCCATCGTGATTTATCCAAAATTAATATTAAATAATTTCCTAAAAAACTTTTCTGAAGATCAAAATTTTGAGTCTGGTATTCTCATTATCTTCTTATGATATAGGAATTGAAATTTTTATCGATTTATTTGTTTCTCTCCATTCATATACCTATAATAATTAAAAATGGACAAAATGATAATTTGTTGGGTTACATTAATAATTTATGTATTTTTTTCATTTTCTATCCCTATTATATGTGAGGTCATCATTGGAAATAACTTTTAGAAAGTAATTCAAAAAATATATGATAAAAAATGAAAAAACATTCAGTATTTTGTAAAACATTGTTACAGACAGATATCCAAAAATATGTTTTTGATTTATGAAATTATAAGTAGATCCATGGATGGATCGAGAGTTTTTTTCATGGATCTAGGTACCAAAATGATCACAGGTGAATAGAAGCACATGAGATGCACAATACACCATCGCGGGTGATTAGTATCCTATTATGGTGTTCCATGTAGGGAGGTCCAGACAAAATTAGGGAACGGTTAATTGGAGTAATTTTATTATTAATTTTAGTAATTAACACAATATTATAAAAAATGGTTAAATGGTGAAATAGGAGGGGTGAGGAACACTGTGTTTGTGGTCCCCTATAGCATGAAGAGGTGATTGTGGGTGGCATGACCCATCTACGTTATTAATTTCAATTATCAATTTATGATAAAATATTAATTATTATTACTATAATATTTAGTAAAATAAAATTTAAATAATTTTGGGGGATACCAAGATGTGAATATGGTTGGGGTGTTTTAGCATGGCACGCTCCAATGAATAATATTTTTTATAAATAATAATAATAATTTAAATTATTATTATTATGTGATGAAACCATATTTCATTCATAAAATATTCTTAAAACATCAGAATATATATACTTATATGGAATTATGATCATGTTATTGATAATAATGATTCCTGACAAGTGATCAGAATTTAATTTGGACTCATATCTGGGAACCATGATGTGACGTACACACGTTTTTTTGATAAAAATATGTTTTTAGAAGGATTAAATTTTGGGAAAGTGAATATCCCTTGTATAGGTGTATTTCCCTAATACATGAAAAAAATAATCTTTTTTTCCATTTATATCTTTTCTTGGGGACATATCAGTGGATTTATGTTGTCGACATTTGGACTAATGTTGAGCCCCACACATTCATCAGTCTTCTTCCAAACTCTAACGTGGGCAAACAAGTATTCCAGCATGAGAAATTACCTATAAAGAATGGAACGATGACATTAGTTTTGAAATTAACAATAATAAACAATGTGATTTAAGTGAGACACTTATTTAATCGATGCATGGCCATTTACTATTGAGTATATACCTTAGTCTCTTTCTACAAGGTTTTAGTACAACATCAAATCCTCATCATTGGATATTGACACCTCTACAGCTTCTTGATGATCATGATAGTGTGGTGAAGTTACCATATTTTTGAGTGGGTAATCTCAATAATAGTATATTGGGTTACTAATATTTATAATCCCATTAATTTCAGAAAATATCCCTTAGAAATTTGGAACATGAATCACTCTATGTGTCCCTGAGAGATCCCTTTTTTCCTTTCTGTTTTACCAAGGTTGATCTTGATAAATTATCATGAATAAAATTTATAAATTCCCTAATACACTATCAAGGAGGATGTTTCTAGTAGGGTCTAGTGTAACCCCAATGATCCCAGGGCATTTACCCCTATCATTATATAGAGATATGATACATCTGAGAGTCCTGATGTGATCCCCCTTTTCCAAATGATTGTTAGTCAGAGGGTGTGTGTATCTTAGATCGACCACCTCAGTTTCCTATATTAATTCTGTTAGATAGACAAGAAAATTGTACCCCTTGGTATGAGTGTCATCAATGGTAGTATAGCTATGGGAGTGGATCCCCCAAACAAAGGTCACATTGAAACCTCAAGCGGATCTATGGATGGTAGATATTGAGACCTTTTGTGACTAGTAATCTTTAATTAGTATATCAATGATATAATTAAATATATTTATTTCAAATATATTTTTTGATATAAATGGGTTTTATGAGCTGAATACTATTGATTTGTATGTTTTGGGTTTTTAGGGCATCCTAAATGTTTTGGTTTTACTCAAACCTCTGTGGAATATACCCATAAATTTTGTTTATTATATAGATGATGTGCCTTTTAATCGGGTCCATGGAGTACTGTGATCTGGTGGTCCTAAGAATGGGAATAAAGACTGAGGTGTATATGGGTGTTTCATTGATTACAATCACATCCTTCTAAGTAGGTCGGACATTATTTTCCCGTTTCGGGTGATCTTGTATTTTTCCCCTATTAATGCTTTCATGTACTTTATATCGTATAACGATCACATGATTACAATTGTATGCATGAATTTTTATCAGTTTTTTTTAAATTTCATCAATGTATAGGATTGGAGATTAGTTCATGAGTACATGTACAATAGGAAAATCCCCCAATTTCATATATACCTTCTCAGTTCTTATATCCAGCCCCTAGATTGTGGAGGTAGGCTTGGGGTTGTGGGGGATCGACTATATTCTGACCATTTGGACCCCAGTGGGTTGGGTCATGACACACTATAAAATCATGTGATCTCTCAAGATATCGTCAATCATGAGATGCTAACTAAAGGATCACCCCATGGATAGAAACTAGTGGTCAATAAACTACTTATTCCTTCTACATTATATTGTGGATATCTATATAGGGATTGGGTGAGGATATGATCATACCTCTTGTCCCTCACCTTTCAATTTGATTTCTTACTACTAGGAATTTTATATTATCCCATTATTTAGATCAATGTATTACGATGGGATCTAAATGGGGGATTGGATCATGATTGTGACCCATTTGAAAGAGTGATGAGCTGATCACTATAGATATTCTTTATGAGTGTAATGTCCATTATCTGAATTAATATATCAGGGTTTTGTATAGAATATTGGATGAAACATGTAATAGAATTACAAGGTAAAGTTAGTGAGATTGCGAATGATCACATGTTTGAATCTAGGGGTATCTACCTTTCATGCTTCCATCCTTCTTATATTTCTATGTTTATCTTTGTTGTAAATTAATAAATAACACAAGAAGCCACCAAAACTTTATCCATTAATTAAAATTTAAATATATATATATAATAGTTGATATGTTTCAAACTCTCAAATACTTCTCATTGAGAGATGAAATTGTCCTTTTAATAGTCTATATTAAGAGTAAGGTATAAACAATTATTTCTCAACATAGCCTGTGATAACCACATCATCCTACAGAAATTATGAGATGCCAAGAAACCCTATTTCAAAGTGTTATCCACTAAAGGAATGAAAACGAGTATATGAAACCATCTTGAACTGTATACCCCTGGTTAGACAATATAGGATCCTAGGACACTCTCTGGAATAATATCTCCCATGATCAAACTAGATGAGAGCTCAAGATGCCAACATAAATTGTATCCACAATGGCCACACAAACATGAATCTTATGATTTATTCTCTTAAAATATTTCCCATTTTAAGACTACATGATATTTTGAAATTCTATCTAGCATTTTTACCCTAACCAGTATAGTATAGATTCTCTAATTCCATTTAGAATTTATTTCCCAATGTTATCTCGACCATGATTGGGGAAACCATAGAGTATTTACCTTCTCTACTTTGAAAAAAAAGATAATTTGTCAAAAAAATAAGAAATTAGTATACATCGAATTATTTTATTGAGGTGGTTGTCCATATTTGGATAACTTGGTAAGTTGTGTCATGACATTTCAATTAACACAAGATGACCTAGCATATATGTTTTTTATAATAGGAATTCTTGCAGATTTATTTTCATCTTTCTGGCATAGGTACATAATGAAATATATTAGAAAACATGTTATATGTGCCTAACTAAGAAGCATTACTGAAACCCTATACAAGTTCAATGGTGGAAAATAAGACAATATTATATATATATATATATATTTGATAACAGGTTATAAGATGGTTCATTCTAGAGTTATTAGTTTTTGTATAGAGATAAGATTGAGGAATGGCTCAGTTTGTGCAACATGAACTCTTAATATATATTTTATAATTATTCTTATTATACTACTCCAACAAATTGAGTTATTTTATGATGTTATATAACTGAATGACTAGTATTATTCATTTATTATCACATAGATGTGTGTTTATTCTTTATATTTTTTATTTCAACTATAATTACATATTCATACACACATATTTTATTGTTGATGATGTTTGATTACTAATTTTTTATTGATGTTATTTGTTATAACTAGAGACAAATTGAGGAGTAGTTAACAAGTATATATTCCAATTAAAACCATTCATTTTGTATTGTCTGTTTTACGATATTCATCCCATGATTGTAGGAACGATGTTCAACCTATTTCTGGATTTATTCATTATATTTTCCTCACAAAGATAAAAAAATATATATTAAAGTAAAATGACCATGAAATGTGAGGATTTTTTTCATGGTTCTCCAATAAGGGATATTCAAAAGAGTAAATTACAACATTTTTTTGATCATACTAGAATCCATATAGATTTAGTATTTTGGAGAAATAAAAATGATTCAATAATGGTCACATCAAGAAAGGATCACACAATTATTGGATTTAGGGTTCGATCACTCGTAGACCAAGGATCATTGCCCCATCTTCACCATGGTGCACTGAGTTGACATATGAAAAAATGTGTTTTTATACTTGAAGGTAAAATTAATTAGATAATATATATGATGATTTTCATTGATTAGAATGAGTCTTATCATGTATCATTTTCTTGATTTTGTTTCTCCATTGAATGAATTGTTAATAGTAAATGGATGTTCAATACATTTAATTAGTGTATCTTCTTCATCTATAAAAGTACAATTTCTCAATTTACCAAGATATTATAAATTATACACTTATAATATCTAATTAATGAACTTCATTCATGAATGTTCTATTCCACAATATTTTCATCACCACAATTTTTTTTAAGGAAACTGTATGTTTGTGAGGCTTTGTGATTTGTTTAACTTAATCACAAAACATAGTGGAACAGGTAACATCATTCATGTAACATATAACTTATAAACATTAGAGTTCGTTTCACACAATAATGTTTTACATCCATGTTATTTTTATTTTCGTACATGGATAATTAAAATAAATTCTTCCCTTCATGAATCATTGTAACTTCCCATCAGTGTAACTGCAGTTCATCTAACATTCAAAAAAAAATCTTCATTTATGGAAATAAAATATTCATAACATACCTCAATTGGGGAACCTGAAATTTGAAAATAGATATATGATCATGGATCTTGTAATTTTTTACAACATTGATCTTTCATGAATAATTTAACTTTTCCAATATATTTTTTCTTTATTTGTGTATCCTTCTTTTATGAATATTCATTTCCTTAAAAAACGTCCTTCCAATGAAAAATTTCATCTGTATTTCTTAAACTATTCAATTTCATTAGAATCCACTCATATCTAAATTTTATCTCACTGTAAATTGATCAATTTTTATCTAGAGTGGCTTCCTTCAATCAAATCATTATATTCAACTCAAATATTTGGACCCAAAAAAATAGAAAATAGGGGAAAAATACCATATTTGTCAAACTATATTTTTTTAATATACCCTTCCTAAAATCAATAATTCCACTAGCTTGAACAAAAAAACATCCATGATAAATATGAACAAAAAACTATCTTCTAATTTTGGTTAATATGGGAATCCCATTTAATCATTACACAAATCAATTCACCTTATATATATAAATATCAAGGAATCTTATTTCATAACCACATCCAACATCACAAACCCATCAATGAATTCCATTGATGGAAAACAAATCATTGATTGAAATAAAATACAAGAGAAAAACTATATTGGCTCCCACATGATCCTACATAGATTTTAGTGAAAATAGTTTCATAAAAAATCATTCTATAGATACATTAAATATATAAGATGATTCATGGATATGGATTCATGAGTCTATAATATCATACCTCATTGAAAAAAAAATGAAAAATGTTCCTCCACTTTATGGCCTTTTAAAATATTAATTTTATTTTGTAACCCCCTATCCCATTAAACCCATATGGTTTAATTCATCTATAAACCTACTCCCCAAATGATTATTGTCATAATACATTATATTTTTAAAGTTCTTAACTGACACATGATGGGGAACACTGTCCCCCTCCATCTTTAAAATTTTGATATAGGAAGATTGTTCTCCCCATTTTTCTTGGACTTATTCTCATTCCATGTGATACCATATATTGGAATATAATGTCCTCCTAGATATGTTATCCATTTGAATACTAACCATTATAAACATTTGGATTCTAATTCTACATTCTAATCCATCTATAATTTTTTATTGAAATAATTATCTTTTTTTAAGATTTTGTGTTTTGACCCACATCATGATTTATAGCAGCATACTACTGATAGATTTTCCATGAGTTAAATTTCAAGAATGCTTTATGTCAAAGAGAAATCATATAGTCCAACTGAGTTGAAAATCAATTTACGAAACATTTTTTTAATCCAAAAAACATAAACATTATCTTTTTCACTTACATACTTCCATAAATTATATTTGCATGAGTTTCATTCATTTATAAACAATCAATTGATCTCAATCACAGTAACTCCAATTAATTCGTGAAGAACCAATGAGGAACACAATGTGAGAGACATAACTTAAGTTAAACTTACCAATACTAGTAGTAAAAGATAACTACATGATACCACTTGGAGCACATAATCTATAATTTTTCAAAATACTCCTTCATTTAGTGATGTGGTTCCAAATTCATGAATTCTCCTGATGAAGTCTCCCAAAATTCTTAAATTTTCATTATATTAATTATTATTCTAAAAAAATACCACATCAATTTTTTGACTCAGGAAAAAATTATTGGTTGAAATATTTATCAAGAATATTATATGAATTCTAAAAGTAGTTAGTCGATACCACACTGTTAGTTGAAAAATAAATAAACATGAAATAAATTATGTTGAAAATACCACACCAATATATCCTCAAATTCATAGTTTTACAATACCACTTGTAATGAGGCCATATTACAATGGTTGAATATAAGAAATGTCTTAGAACCATTGGATTATTTGATTATATCATTAACACCATTTTTTATATTAGGGTTTTTATTGGTTATTCGTCCATTTTTAAAATAAGGGACTTATAGAATTATATTTGGGGATCTAAAAGGTTTATTGACATCACTTATTGTGTTTTACATCATATGCGAATTTATATAAATATGAATATTGTTTTCACAAGTATCTACATTCATCTTATTCAAAATTTTTATTCCACACAATCACCACATAGATCAAATATCCCCCAAAAATTTGTATAAAATTTATCTATTTTGAGATACATTTATATTAATTTCTAGAGATGTACCTACATAATCCATTAGATGAATATTTTGGTTCGTTGTTATTGACCCCCCAAATTTATTAAAGTTTCAGTAAGTAAAGTATTCATTACATTATTTACTTGTTCAAACATCCTTTTGTATTCAATTTGATCTAGAAATATTGTTTGGCTTTATTTACACACATGATCTATCTTATTGTTGTATATAGGATCTGTAGGCTGGTCTATATTAATTATTGGGTGATTATAATTACATTTATAGGTTTTTTCCTTATTCTTTTATTGATAATTATTTATTCTTACTCACTACTATAGTATCTTAAAAATTTATCTTCTATATTTTCATTCATTCCTTTTTTAATGGTTTATAGGATTAGAACATAGTACATAATTATTTTAAAATTTTTGGTGATCTATTATTTTTATATATAATACATTATTTTTTTTCACTTATGTCGTTTATGGATAATCATATTCCTTATATGCCTTTATAGTTGAGAACCTTCTTGTGGAAATGTTTTCATTAATTTCATTCGTCTAGCTTCAATTACAGTCCTTATGAAATTGATATACCCAAATAAAATGTCACCCATTAAATTAATACCTTATAATATAATTTTTTGGAAGATATTTTGATGTAATTGTTCTCCTTCTATTGTTGTGACTTTAAACTTCTAGACACACAACCATAGGGTGTCCCAATTTTCCCCAATAGTAGAATTTTGTGTTGTTTTTCATTGAGAGTCATTCTATATATATCTGGAATAACTCTTACATTTTATTTAATATTTATAAATCGTATCCTTACATTAACCCCTTATTATGGAATAAATAGAGTTAATTTACACCTTATAATTCTCATTTGAATAATCGTCCTTTTTCTCATGATCCGAAAACATTTTCTTATTCATCATTAGCTGAGATTACATCTCATTCATTCTGCTAATAATTTTAATTATCTATTCTCTTATCTTTGTAAGTGGAGTCTTGAGTGGGACAATGAGTTGAAAAAATTCTTTCTTGGTGGATATATGTTTTATTGTTTTTTAGAATATCATTAAAGTAAATATATGAATTCTTTATTCTTAGCACCCATATTTTTTATACCAACATTCAGGGAAACCTATACTATATTCATCTTGTTTTTATCTATGTATAGATCTTCCGCAATTCCATATTTTACTTACTATAGGATATAACATTTATCTATACCTTCTTCATTTGAATGATATTTTACTTTATATTTTCATGCATTTTTTCTTAATTAAATATTATAAATTATTGAAAATTATTCTATATCAGATTTATCATTATACTGATGTGGATTATTTTCCTCAATAAATCCAGTAATACATTAACTTCCATCAGGGTCATCCTTAAAGGGATAAATGATTTTAAATGAGTGATAATAACTTATTTATGATGTTTCTCAATACATTTATTTTCTTCTTCATTAATGGAATTAAATCATTCAATCCCCTAGTCTTGTTATCCAATAATTAGTTTGAACACTACCACTTATTATCTATGATTAATACATTCATCAATATCTATGGGTTATTTTATATTTTTATATTTACAAGACTCATCCAAAACATTCCTAGATAATATATAATAATAGAATGAATATTATTAACCTCAATTTAAGAGTTTATCTTCACAAGAACCATCATATTTTTCATATTCTCAATGATTTTTTCATCTGAAAAACTTACTCATCTTTTTTACTAGCTTATCTTCCTAAATTGTTTTACGATTTTCTTTTTATCTAGACATCATAGCCACTATTCCATCTGATCTTACGTATATATTATACAACTCTATCACAACATTAAAGGAACATTCACAATTAATGGTTTTTTTAATAAATAATCAAGGATTTTTTTATTCTTTTTTATGTCATTTCATGATACTCCTATTCACGATAAAATCGATTGTCTACATATTTTTGAACGTATTACTGAAATTATTTTTCACATTCATGGAAGAATATAATGATTTATTTTTCCTAATAAGTTTAGTTGGTTCCATGATAGAATAAAGGATTCATTATATAAATCATGTGTGAAAATTCTAAAACTTCATTTGAAATTGAATAATGAGATAAAACCATTATGCATTGATCCCAATTTTTACAATGAGAGACACCCTTATAAGTGGTTGAATCAATGTGTACACCAATTAAAAATCATTCATCGTCTTTGTTTAACTATATTAGGATCAATTTCCAAATTCAGAAGAAAATTTGTTCAAATTGTTACTTCATTACTCTATTATTTTCAACCTTATTGATTTATATATTAATATGATGGAAAGTAAATCATTCATGTAACACATGTATTTTTACATAGTTCTCCACTCAAGGGGGGTTTATTTAGAATAAACTGATGTTTTTTCTATAATACTAGTATCCACTTATCATCTCTTGTTTTATGGACTACAAATGTTTTAAAAATGTTCACTCGGTTATAGGATCACTACCTTTATGGGAACTAGGGTTCACTCATTCTTTGTCAAATTCTCAGGGAATATTATTTATTTCTATGAACATTGTTAATAAATAATTAATCATTTTATGCACCTGAATTTATCCTTTAATAAATTGAAAACATAATGATTTTCCTGATTAGAAGAAGAATCTACTTGCATAAAAGTCCTAATTTGAAGCCCATTTTAATGAATTGTTCACTTGAAATAGATACTTGATAATTTCTATTCAGATAAATTCTATTTTCACAAAGCTCATTTTTTCTAAAAAATACTACATTCATGAAATTGTAATATTTTAAGTTTTAAATCTTATTCCTTATTCGAGATAGATATTTCATGCAACATTACAATCACACAAGATAATGGTTCACACAAACAATGGGTTTGTGGTACTCAGTAGTTGTTTTTATTTTCTTTAGAAAATAACCAGTTCATTAAACTTCATTCACATTACATACACATTGGCGAGATCAATGTTTTTTCCCTCAAGTATACCCCTATTCCAAGAATTTATTTCTAATTTAGTGCTCAAGTATTTATTGAGAATCTTTATATTTAATGGATAATTAAAAATTCTCCTTCATACCATTTTAGTTCGTGTAACATTTTCAAGTAATGATCAGTTATTAAAATTTACTTCACATTAATTCCCACTTTTATAGTACCTATAATTCAAAAAATTATACCTTTTTTTTGAAATCTCTTAATTTCATGAAACACAGATATTTCATGAAACATATACCTTTTACAATATATCTTATTACTACTTTGTGCATAATTATTTTATGAATATTCTTCACCATTGAAAACGTTATTCTTTTATTAACATTCTACTTCCTATCATGAATACATTCACATTAATTAGTATGCATACTGTTGTACATTTTAACTCAATCTAAATTATGTAGGTTTACTAAATAATTTATTCTATAAAAGTACAACTATATTCTTCACAAAATGTTAGACTAAATTATTTTTAATTCACATAAAAATACACCATTTTCAACATATTTATTTTTCATAACTTATTCCAACATAAAAAATTTAAACCTTCATTAACTGTATAACATCCTATCTAGAAATTAAACAAAATATTCTATTCCAAACCAGGATAATCCATTAATTCACTTTAATATTTAAAAAAATCACACTCTTCGATATATTGATATATCAATTCATCTTGTATCATTTCAATGTAAACAATCAACTTGTATTTAATGGATTATAGTGATTGATAATATACCAATCATTTAAAATAAATACCACACCAACTACTTTGGATCCTATAGTATTAATATCAAAATAATAGTTTCCAAAACATTGACTATATATTGTCACCACTGGTCAACAAATTATGGAATATGGGTAGGTGTGCTACAGGATATGTGGTTCCACTAAAACAATTTATATTGAAGAAATATTAATTATGGAATTAAAAAATATATTGCATGTGTTGTTTCTTTTGTTTTACTATTTTGGATTTGGTATATTGAGAGTGGATTAGTTGAAGCATAATATGAACATCAGGATTTTGTATCATGAACGTATGTCCAAGGAAAGTCCATGTGTCCAGTGTTTTGTGATTTTATATTTTCTTTCAATATAATATTTGAGTTATTTGATCTATTGTGAAGTATTGGTTTACAAATATTATTTATTATTTTACTCAAGGAAATGTTTATCAAGAGGTGAGATTATTTATATAAAAAATAGAATGAAATATTCGAATTATATTACAATAATTGTGTGTGATTAACCTTTGGTGAAGATATATGTTTATAATATTTAATGCATCAATAAGAAATTATATGTTAATTTTCATTATATGTTATTAGTTGACTTCTTTTAAAATTGTCCATAATTTTAGTTTTGATTTCCTAGGCTATTATTATTGTTATGTGACTAAAAATGTGAATTTTATCATGTGTTATTATCAGATTTAGATAATATTATATAGTAGGTAGTGTTGAATGTACTCCTTGGTTGGGTGTTTTAGAATTTTTTTGTATTGGATATTGATTATAATAGGTTATCCATGCTAGATATTGGGTTCAAAATGATCCCAATTTAAACTGATCAGTTGGATACCCATTAAATGTTTGATAATGGTAGGTGGAATGCCTTAGTTACAAAAATATGTTGGGAAAGATTGACCTAATTGAGGTTTTTTCTGATTTGTTTCAACTATATATTCTATTTTGGATAGTGAGAGGTGATCCTATATGGTCAGGCCCATGGTGAGTAAAAAAAGTATAGAAATAAAGTATATTTAAATAAAAAATGAGTGATGTGTTATCATGTATTTGGTCTTGGCCTCCGTGATATTTATAGGTTTCTTGGAATTTGGGTACAATGAATTTTATTTTTAAGATGGGGTAAACATGAAATGGAATAGATTTTAATGAATGGGTTTGTATACTCAATATTAGTTATATAATATTCATAGATGTATTAGTTAGGATTTTGGATTTGGAAAAACAAAATGCTTTTTTATAGTTTGAAATCAATTCTGTTTTATTATTGGAATGTTCTAGTTAGAGGGTCCTTTAGATATAACTATGGAATTGAAAATGGAAATTGGATTATTCTAGGAATTCATAGTTTAAAGTAATGGTTTAAATGTAATAATTCAAATGGGTTCTATGTAATTCCTATTCAATATGTGTGGTGAGGAAAAATTCCATGTGTTAGGTCTACATAGAAGTACCTATGTTTTAGGAAATACGTTGTTATTATATGATTTTGGGATGGTAGTATATACCATTAATTTCCTATATTCTAAGAGTTAAATCATGTTACATCAATAAGTAGTTGAAAGAATACATGTATAGGTTCTAATTATGAGTTCTCTTTATCTTCCACCACTTTTATAATGGGTAGATGTCTAATGACATTGTTGAGATTATGTGGGGATGAATAGTTCCGAGATTGTGGATGTGAGTACATGGAATTTATCTATATATGATGAGGTTATAAGGTAATTTTTAGAACATAGTAATGATATTTTTTATATATTCTGGTTAATAAGTTCTCGATAAGTACTGTATGTGGAGTTCATATTGTGGGGAGTTCAGTATTGAATATTTGAATGCATGACCCTCCCTTCCAGAGAAATTTTGGAAACAACAATTGTATTTTTCCAGATCAGAAAAAAATTCGTAGTGGTAAATGTTTTTCAATGAATCATGATGAAAAGTGAGTTAATCAGGTCAATTAATTATATTTGGTAATAAGCATGTGAAATGTTTTTTGAACCAATAATATTGGTTCAACCGGGAGACAATACAGATTTTCATATGCTGGGTAACATCATGTCAATCGCCTTCAATATAATATTTTGGTTCATAGGGTCGGGTGAGGGTTGAATCTGAAGGCTGGGTTATTGAGATATTTTCTATAATAAAATTTTCTAGTAAAAATATTTTATACCTATAATTTTCCCAATATTAACTTATATACACATTTCAATACTTCTTATAAAAATATATATATGTGATATACTTATATATATATCATACATACTAATCTTCTCCATTACCCAAGGAATGGGAAAATATGAAAATGGTTTGATTAGATACCCTGTAAGGATAAACCTAAGAGATTCAAATTGAAGATAAAAAGTGAGAATAAGATAAACATATGAGTATAAGATCATAATAATGGAAAATTTACATAACCTAATGAAATCATATCCAATAAAACATTGATCAAAAACCTTTAATCCTTAAAAAGTATTTATTTTATAAAACCTTTTTATATGGAATGGGGAAACCTTAGTCAATAATATGTTAATATTATATAATAAGGATGTATAATACAAGATTATGGCATGGAATATGAAAATATATAATGAATTAAGGTTAACAATTAAGACATTAATTATTGAATGGAAACAGTTTACCATATTCCCATAATATATTATTCTTATACTAACTAATATTGTACCTCTTTGGGTTTGTGCTAAAAACCAGTATATCATAACCTTTTTGGATTGGGATAAAGATCTATGTACCACATCCTTTTTTTATTTTTAAATAACATGTTTTAACTAGTTGTTCTTAGTCTAAACACCCATATACCACAATCATTTCAGATTTAGATGAGCACCCATATACCTTTTTAGAGTTGGGAAAACCACCATTATACCCAAAATAATTCTTGGGATTATAGCCATTGTTCCACAACCATATATAATGAGATACAAAATTTACCAAATTCATGGGAGTAAAATAACATACCCACCCATCATATAATGGTAAAATATATACATGTGTTATATATGAACATGTAAAAATTCACAATAGCTTCATAAATTTATGTATCAATGGGAAATAAATGGATTTCATGAATAATTCAACATAAAGTTTCATAATACTTCAACATAAATATGGTGGATGATATCATTAGAGAATATTCATAAGAATCATATGAAATTTTAAAGGATTTTGACTGTAACAATCTTGACCCTAGAAGACTAGATTCAGTTCATATTGACATTACATGAGAATTTGACCAATGAAATCTCATCTCAAAGGATAGATAAATTTAGTATTCTAGGGGAATATGATACATATATGAGTCTGAAATAATATTTAAATACCCAATCTACATGATTTTTTTATCTGGAAAATTATTATTACCACTATAATATTCTTGCTTATCTTTCATTGTAAAATTCTTGGAATCTTATAAAAGGATGAAAAATAAGGGGGATCTAAAATTCTCAATAAGTTTTACATAAAACTGAATATATAATGAATAAATAAGAATAATAAATACGTAATGTTAAATAATTGAACATTTATTCCATCAAATTAACCTAAAAATAGTGATAATATAAAGCATAATAAATATCATATATTAATTAACTAAACAAATATTCCATATATTCAATAATATTTGAATCAAATAGATCCAGAGATAAAATCATTATGAGAATATGTTGTACAATTATAATAACATAAACGGTGGATTTTCTTAATTATTGTATTCCATGTATACTAGGTACATGATACATTTACCATCACTTCCTTTCATAAGAGAGTATATCATAATAATGTTAATACCTTTCACAATATAGATTAATACATAGTGCATAAAATTGTATAGAGTTTGTCTAACTTATTTAATCTCATGAGAAGAGAAATTTTTCAAGTGGATTTATTTTATTATTCCCAAACCAATTTCATACATATCCAATGTAGTCATCATATATTGGACAATAAATTTAATTCATTTAACATGTGTCTTAAAATCAAGTATCTATATTGAGTAAAAGATATATAATTCTTAAAATCTCCTTAATATAAACACCATATGAAAAAATTGTATATATATCAACATATAACATTTGCCATGATAAATAATATTTTAATGTATAGGAAATCTGTTGTACCTAGGATGGTGACTTATTCAAGGTAATGTTAATGGAAAAAAAATTAATCTATGAAGTGAATGTCAATAATCTCCTTAGTTAATATGATGAAAACCATCTAAAGAAATATTAAGGATGGTATTAATAAAATATATACCCCTTATACAAAAACAATGGATTTTATTTATTTATGAATAAAAATACCATAATGATATATATTTAATAAAATTCATGAGGAAAATATATTTCGTTCATTTTAAAAAAAATTTAAAAAAAAAATTCTTTAAATAAATTTTAAAATAATAATTTTAGAATAAAATTTAAAATACTTTTCCATGAAATTAATTATTTAATATTATAAAATAATATTGGAAAAAATTAAGTTCTCATGATATTGTGAAATTTAGTTAATATTATACATGTTAAAACAATGATTCCTTTAACATTTTAGTATAATCCCAAAATGTTTTTTTTGAAAAGAATATAAATATTACATTGAAAATAATTTATATAGAGTAAAAAATGATAAAAATACAAATAATGTTCCATTTTTATAAGGTTAAAAAAATAGTTGAATAAATATTTAGAAAACATGGTTTTGAAGGAAAATATTTTTCCAACAGAAGAGATAAAAGAAGTCATATATTATTGAAAATATTTTATGAAACCCATTAAGTACCAAAGTGTAGAAAATATTTCATATTTGTTGAAATTGTTCATTAATAACCATTGAATAAGAAAATTTGATGATTTATTTGGAAATATTTATTTATTTTCCTTCTAGTGATATTCAATAATAATCAATATTGATGATAATTAGACTATAAAATAAAAATAATAAATGATAATAATGTTGAAATAATAATTAATAAATGAATAAATTTTGTCGATGATCTATAAATATACATAAAAAGTGTAAACAAAATAAAATAAAATAAAATATCATTACACATAAAATATTATCATGTATAGTAAACTAAGTACAAGTTTAACTAATTAATGGAAATTGAGTTTAAAATCCCATTCCACAAGATTTGTTTTATTTGAATAAGTTTCACCATCCCGTATAGTGAACATGAAAATAACATTCTACTAAAACAAATTAATATTTATAATATCCTAAATTATCCATTTAAAGATGTATTAAAATGTTATAAATATCATATATATATATATACTTTATATCCATCATTTTAGCCAACCTTGAGTGATGGAAATGAAAAAATGAGCGACATCAGTTTGTGAGGTGGTGGTCTGTTGTACACAAGAATTATGATTTTATAACACATTTTATAGATGTGGATATGGTTTTAGGTCATGAAATTATAATAAAAAATTACCATTATATGTAATATTCTATGTTCATTATATATTAATGGTTTTATAAAAATTTAAATAGTTTGAGAAAGATTTAAAATAAAGACGTTGGTTGAAGAACATTATACCTTCTTCAGATTCCCCCATAGGTTATCACTAATTCCATAAGAGTTTGAAATTGTTCCCAAAATAGATCTTCTATCATGAGAGTGTCGAATGGGGTAATTGATCTGGTTAGGTAATTTCCAAACCAAAGATGTGTGATGGTGTGTAGAATTTAGGAGAGTATGTTCCCTTTTATAGTTGAGACGGAGTGATATTCATGTAAATACTCATCTGCATTAACTATATTGAGGCCAATATTACCTTAAGTGGAACAAAAATAGATAATAGAAAGTATAATGGTATTATATGGTCGATCCACACCTTCAAAACATAATAAAATAAATATTTTATACATTTTATTCCTTAACTTTCATGCCTCCATATTTTTACCATTTTCCTTTATAATTATTGTAAATGGTATTTATTAGACAAGATAATTTATAAATTAAAATAAGAATTATTATATAATATATACCTAGTGATTATAAATATGATATCCTGTTTAAAAACATTTATCCAATTTGTGTTGGAAATTAATTTTAACACAAACACATGTAACGTGAAAAAAGACGAATTTATTGTTATCCATGCTAACAATGTTCTTACTATTTATGGATCATAATATTCATTATAAAAAGAAAATTTGTCCAGTAGTGAAAAATATTTTAAAAATATTTTAATTTAAAAATAACTTGGATTAAAAGGGAATTTTAGTAACTTATAATCATTTAATAAAATATAATTTATCAAAAAAATATCATTAATGTATATTTCAACATTATTAATTTAATTTGGAAATTTATAATATCTATAAAATTATGTAATACTAATCTGTTATGTTCAAAACTATTTATCATGAAATATTCAGGTAAAAAATGGTTTCACACTATAAATCATTCAATATAATTTGATTTTAATATTTTTAGTTTTATTTATTTTCTTTTATTGTAAAATAAATAATTATTACATTGGAATTTCATAAGAATTTAAGGTAATTATCTAATCTAAAAATAAATAATAAATTATAATGATATAAAAAATCAATATTTCAATAATATATGTATAAATAAACATATTTTTTTTCATATCCCAGTGATTTATGTATATTTCATGTATAAATTTTTTCTTTTTTTCTTTTTCTTTACTTCACATATTACTTAGGTCATATTCAATGGAAAGTGGAAATTTATTTCCATAATTTAGATACTTTTAGTTAAAATCTCTATGTAAAATCATATAAAAAATTTTATGATAATAATTTAGATCATTTACACTCATATCATTATAGTTTAACCCATGGTAACCCTTTTTTTACCTTTAACTTGATAATTTATTTTTTCTACATTCACTATTAGATTTGATAAGAAGCTAACCTTTTAAAAATTATAAATAATTTTCATTCAAAATATGTAATACATTTTTATAAAATAAAATCAGATATATGGGGAATTTTATCTTAAATTTTATCTCACAAACGTTTTGAGAAAGTAGGTTTTTTAACTGAAAATGTATAAAATTTTTGAATGTTTTCATATCAAAATTTATGATGATATTGATTCCACTGAAATAAATTGTTTCATATATATATAGTTTCAAAAATTTTACTTTACTCCTAGTTCAAAATGTAGTTAAATATTATAATTTATTTAAATGAAAAGGCTGTTTTCAATTAAAGTTATGTATTTTTCAATATTGATCCAAAAATAATATATTTCAAAAAATACATCAAAAATTTACCCCATGATAATTTTAATATTTATATTTAAAATAATTAATCAATTTTCTAAAAATAGTTTTATAAAATTATTAAATATTAATTTTAAACTATGTGTGCATAGCGTCACTAAACATTTTTTTTAATTTACATTTTTCAGAAAACATTTCATTTTCTTTTACATAATATTTTTTTATTAAAAATAAACAATTAATTAATAGATATGTGTAAACAATAAATTTTATTATTTTAGATTGTCCTATTAATTACATCCATTCCAATTTCTAGGTGAGAACTATCATATTTAATAATATTATTAATAATAAGTTATTTTTCAGTAAAACTCACCCTTGCATGTAAGAAAATATTATAACGAAACAAATTATTGCATGTTGAAAAATCCAATAGTAGTGTTTCATGTAATATAAGACTAAATTAATTCTTCATTTCACAATTAATATTGAATAAAATGGTACACTATTATAATTTGTGGGTTTACATTCTCACGACTATAAATAAATTGATTCCTCACAATTTATAAATGATTATTTTATTCTATGGATTTACATTTGGAGATTCTTGTATTAGAAACCCACATTTTAAAAGGGTTAAAATAATATCCTTTTAAATAGAGATAAACAGATGTAAAAATTTCATCTATATTAACATATAACTAGGATTCTGAGTACGAGAACAATATTGGTATGTGGAGATATGAACATAGAGTAAAAGTGTAAATTATTATAGAGAATGATTGAGGCCATTGAAAACAATGATGTGACTAATCAATGGAATGTTTGGGGACTAAAATATATAAATTTTTTATGATCTAAAATACCATATATTTCATCATATATAAATGAAAAAGTAAAACTTTTTTGGGCGGAGATGAGGAATTATTTTACTATATAAGAATATAAGGAAATATATTTACTTGATATATTTCTGAATTATTAGAAAAATATCATACATTTATTTATCATTGATATATTACCAATTAATCCCTTATTCTATGAAATTAATATCCAAAAGAGGAATTATTTATTCATGATGCACTAATATCCTCTTTTAAAAGATTTTAATATCTTTAAAAGAGTGACTAGTATTTTTGTATGTAATTAAATAATGACCAAATCCAATATGGGAAATAATGTTTTCCAATATAAAACATTAATCCCAAAACCTCAAAAGTAAAACCATTGGCATATCATTAATATTTATTTTTCAAATAGTTAACCTAAAAACAATGTCATATTAACTATGACATCATAGAGGCTAGTGGTAGGAACTAATCTCTAATCATGCTTCGTTCAAGGGTTCAATCCACTGAGACTTGTTGGACATGATGGTTTTTCACCCACTATATATGTTATCCATTTTCTAAAAATATATAAATATAATTCCCATAACATTCCAAATGAATATGATGTATATCATTAAAATGAATCTAACACAAAAAAAAACCTTTTTACTATGGTTTTCAATACAAATTATTTCAATTATAAGGTCTATTAATTTTATTTTACTATTATTAAAATGTCATTAAATATTATATTATCATTAATGGTGATCAATACCTTAAATATTATGTCTATAAAATTTAAAGGTGTTATTATTAATCTAAAATTTTCACTAAAATGTTTACTAAACTAATGGATTCAGTTTCTAGATGTTTCTTCTAAAATATCATCAATCTTGTACGATTCAAATCACATAATACATAAAAAGATGTTTTTATGACATTTAACTTAGGAGCAATCTTAAAATCAAAACCACGATGGTGTTCTTAACCATTAACATAACTAATATGCATGATCTTCTAAAATTAATGTCAATCCTTAAATATTTTCTATAATTATATCCAAAAAACCCTTGGTAAATAACCAAAAAATATTAATTTGTAATTCCTAATATATAAATACTTCAGAAATTTTATTTTCCCATAGGTAATTACCAGGCCTATGTTTTTAACATATGTCATTCATTTCCAGTATATATTAAAATAATTTATAATGGATTATAAATAAACTATGTATCATCGTCAGCATATCCAATGGGAGTGTCAAACTAGATGCGTAGTTAGGCCCATTTTTATGTAATAGGTAACATATGAGTCAATGTCAATGCACATTTTTATGATTTATTTCCCTAGTTAAATATATACAAAAACCAAATCCACACTACCATGGCCCCGACCCCCTTCTGCGGTTCTACACCGCTCTGCGGCCGAGGCGCCGCCCCCTGTCTAGACCACCACCCCTGGCCAGTCTGCCACCCCATGGCCGGACCACGGACCCACGACCGATCTGCCTCCCCGCTACTGGACCACCGACCTGTGGCCGGTCCGTCGACCCGCAACCAGATCGCCGCCCCAGGGACGAACTGCTGTCCTCGGCTGAGCCTCCCTCACAGCACACTCCCGGCCTACCGTTCTACACCCAACGGGATGGTCCTGATGCAGTGGGTCATTCCAGGTCGACCCAAACTAGGTCGGGTTGGGTTGGGTTGGTCTGACCGGGTCAAACTGGACCCAGACCCTCTACAACCCATTTACTTATTTTGGGCATAACATTGGCACCAGAAGACTGTTTAACGAACTGTTAGTGGCACTGGATATATTGGAGCGAGATGGTCCATTTGAGTGATAACCCATTATATTTTGGATTAAGATAGCGAATGGTTTGGTTGGATCGAGCACGAATCCAATTGGGCCCCCGTGACTAAAAGACTAACAACTAACAAACATGGCGTCCGATTGACGCGTCGTCTGTTGTGTTGAGACCCCTATGACATGGAGAACCTTTCAGATACTTATTCATGGGACTTAATTCTAGTTGAAGTATCAACATGTAGCTTGTGGAGTAGATCCTCATTGAGACGAGCGTGCATAGTGTGGAGACCTAGTGGCTGGCTGAGACTTGATGACTGGTGACCATTTCGACTCGAAGTGACTTGACATGCCCTGTTGGGAGGGCCTTGGTGATGTGTCCGGCCCACGGTGGGGATCACCATGGTGACATGGAAGACCCAAGGTACTCGACATGAATAGTACCTCAGTAGGCCACGAGGGGGAGCGCCTCTGTGTGACATGATAGACCCACGGTGGGTAGCGCCTTTGTGTGACATGGAAGACCCATGGTACTCGATAGGTAGAGTACCTTAATAGTCCATGGTTAGTGGGAAGCACCTATGTGTGACCCAGTAGGCCCACAATACTCAATAGAGCAGGATTTCTCCAGGATCCGAAGTGTTCGACGTTGTGACTGGAAATGTTACTTGATACTACCCCTAGAACAAATCTGGGTGTGAGATGAGTCTATACCTCTGTGTTTTCCTCATGATTTAGATAAATTAATTGATAACTTAGGTATATGTATGGGCATATACCTATGTAAGTATATCTTTGGATTTCATAATTTGTGTCTTATCTTTTTTGTATTTTGTGAGACCTAGAGGGCCTTGGGGTCCCTACTCAGTATCTTTATACCCACCCACGCACGGGCTATGCCCACACCTTGTTGTGTTGGATGTAGATGACGAACATCACTTACTAAGGCTGAGAGTACTAGGAATAGACAGTACATGTAGGTGGACTATACGGTGTGTCAATACACATAGGAGATGGGTGGATGTGGAGTGATGAGTATGGGATCTGTAAAAAAACACGAGTTAGGAACCTCGGAGGATGACGCAACAACTGACTTTCCCTTTTCTTCAGTAGTATTGTATCACAGTTGTACTTGTAATTTCTAGTTGGGATTGTATTCTGGCCACTTTACTTACTACACTCACTCTATTTATAGTTAATTTTACTTGTGTACCTATGTTGTTGTGTTCTTGGATAATTGTGCTTAGAGGTTTCAAAGGCAATGCCTTCACAGTTTTAGGGAAGACACCTTCAGTGCTAGTCTGCAGCCCCTAGACTATGGAAGTCGAGCTTGGGGTAGTCACGGAACGGGCCTCGGGGGATGGGTCATGACAAATTGGTATTAGAGGAGTTGGTTCTATAGTATAAATTAGGACTCTAATATTTCTTTTTAATGAAAATATTGTTAAGTGTTGTGAGTGTGGCTATCAGTTTAGGGAAAACAATTGTTGGTACGGTGGCAGACATATCCATACACCAGGACCAGGACTTCTGATATCCGACTCAGTGCACAAAAAATTAGATTGCGTGTGGGTTTTAAAAAGTTTTCTTTGTGGTCTTTTGAGTCAGCTCACCAGTTATAACTTGTAGTTCACCAGTTATAAACTATTGAACGTGGAAAAACTATTCTATATAAGGATTCCAATGCATAGACAACCAGCTATGACTCCCGAGAGAGTACACAATGACATCCCACCAAGCGACGAGACTCCATTGCATGGCCCTCTTAATATGTTGTCACCTTCGGGTGGCGTACCAACAACACCACCACCCATTGGGCAGCAGATACCACCAGCTACACTGGCAGACAATGCACACCAACTGAGCATATTTCACGAGTTCCAGCAACAGAGTCCCATATGTTTCGAGGTGAGATAGTTTCCCACACTACTGAGGGCAGGCTGGAGGAGGTTTCTAGTGTTTTCCACCTAGTTGAGGCCCCAAAAGAGTAGATGGTTATCTTATCTACTAGAATATTTCAGTGAGAGACCATGAGGACGGTCTACATAATGATGAGACTTTGGTTTGTGGACCATTACCCGATATAGTACATTCGGGTAGTGTGTTAGCTATATCAATACCTGTTTGTCTGCAGTTACAACTGATGATATCGGTAAAGGAAACATAGAGTCTTAGTGGCTTACACGTGATTCATCATCAGATACCCCTCTGGTTCCAAGGCGAGGCAGCTTTCAGGCACTAAAGGACTGTCTTGAGGAGGTGGCAGAGAGTTCTCTAGATCTTCTATAGATTCGACTGGATGAAATTTATGGTGCTAAGTATTTATCGAGGCATAATGATCATTTCTATTACTCGTTGAATATGACATGATCAGTGCTTTAGAGCTCGGTCCCTTGAGCGGTGTGTCTTTAGGGAAATCTGAGCTATCACTTTTCGTATATGAATTACTACTTATGTTAGGGAGCTAGATATAACCTTTATGGTTGAATATTCCTTGGCTGAGCGGATGCATCTTGTGAATATTAGTAGTGGGAAAGTAGGAAACTAGAACTCGTCATAGAGACTTGGGCATGTAAAAATGTTTCGAGAAGAAGAAATGTTAGGGAGAGATGAATATGTGGGGATATAGACATGGAAAAAGATCTAGGGGAGCTACATGAGGTGGTGTACTTTTCGACATGTTACAACCACCCCCATTGTGGTCCCTTCTAGGCTCATGGAGCTGGAGGAAGGGGGAAGAGAGTAGCTGCATGCGGTCAAGGAGTGAGACCCGAGGGCTCTAAGAATGATTCGAGGTACGGTCTATGTCTATTACTAGCTACTGTATCAATTTTCATAGGTACCATCATTCCTTCCTTCTAATAATCCTGTACAAGACATAGAGTTTCTGGTTAAATTGTTGAATTGACCCTCACAACTGGATATACCATTGGAAGGATACTCTATAATCACACATACATCAATGATGTGATCTAACCCTTACTCTGAGAGTTTCAGTTGGAACCTCTTGGTGGCAGTGTCGAGGCATTGCAAAAATATTTTGGGTATGAATGGACATCCACAATTCATACTAATATTGACTGTATTAGGAAAAAAGGTTTTAGTTTTTCTATAATTTTGAGATGAGGTTTTTTCTTAGTAGGAGAAAAAGGAATCCCAGACAGCACATGATAAACTACTGCATATGTGGGTGTAGCTGATCACTCGTGAGTCGGCCAACCTCTTCCTCGTGGTAGCAGAATTTTTGAGTTTTCAGTTCCCAACAGGAGTGGCTAGAGTTCCTCCAGGACTATGAATTTAGGATAGTCTATACCCCTTGGAAGGGAAACATGGTAGCAGTCACACTCAGCAAGAGGTCTGGCCTGCAGCTGCTAAGTGAGGTGACAGAGAAGCTAGCCACTTTGCATATATCGTTTGTGGATAGAGATGGAGCAGCGTTTCTTCAGTCTCTTACAGTCTCTCCCCCACTTCTTCAGCGTGTCAGGGAGGCGCAACGTGTGTACGCTGACTGCAATACTCGATGAGCTCTGATATCGACAGGACATGCACCTGGTGGATTTAATGAAGGTGGGGAGCACATCAAACTCATTAGAGGATGTACCACGGTACCAGGGTCACGTCAGGAGGAAGTGTTTAGGGAGTTACACACATCTCTACTAGCGGTACATCAACGAGTGGCGAAGATGTACCACGATCTCTGCTGACAGCAATGGTGGCTAGGAATGAATAAAGAAGTAGAAAAGTTTTTTTCTCGGTGCCTCACTTTTCTGCAAGTGAAGGTGTAGCATCAGGTACCAGCAGGCTTGGTTTAGCCTTAGGAGTTCCCCGAGTTGAAGTGTGATGGGATATCCATGGACATCGTGATTGTACTTCCATGTACATCCAGGGGTCATGACTTGATTTGGGTGATCATCGACCGACTCACCAAGATGGCCCACTTCCTACCGATCGGAGATCAGGGTTCAGTAGAGAGCTCTGGATGACTCAATGTGCAGATGATTGTAGGATTACATAGACTACCCCTGATGATTATCTTTCGTCTTAATGCACATTTTACGTCCCATCTATGGAAGGGGTTGTAGGAGGCTTTCTGGATGAAAATTCGTTTGAGCACCATGTTCCATCCTTAGATGAATGGCTACACTAAGTAGACTATTCTGACCCTCAAGGACATGATGTGTGCTTGTGTCCTCGACTTCGGTCGCAGCTAGGAGGATCACTTACCTTTGGTGGAGTTTTCATATAACAACAACTATTACTCAACCATTTGGATGGAACCTTTTGAGGCATTGTACGAGTGAACCTGAAGATCACCTTTGTGCTGGACTAACCCAGGGGAGTCAGTACTAGTGAGACCAGAGATGGTACGAGATACCACATAGATGGTGCAGATCATCCAAGAGTGGATGAAGACTGCACATAGTAGGCAGAAGTCAAATGCCGACAAGAGATGGAGACCTCTAGAGTTCGAAGATGGAAACCATGTCTTTCTATGGGTCTTACCTCGAGGACATTTGTAGAGATTAGGCCGAGGCGACAAGTAACCTCAGAGGATTATCAGACTCTTTCAAATTCTTAGCAGAGTTAGAGTGGTGGCATACTACTTATCTCTTCAACCTCAATAGCACAGGGATCATGATGTCTTCCACGTGTCCAAACTGAGGAGATACGTTCCCAACCCTTCCCACGACAAAGAACATAATGAGCTTGACATCGAGGATGTGGAGATGTTTTCGTAGGCTCTAGTAGAGATTGAGGATTGACCGGAGAGTTCTTCGTGGGAAATCGATACCTTTGGTGCATGTTTTTTGCAAGCCCAGGAACCTTCAGGAGAGAACATGGAAGCAGGAGGATCGAATTCATGCTCAGTACCCCCACTTGTTTTTCCTAGTTTTTGTAATGTGGATTTTGGGGATAAAAATCCACGAGGTGAGGAGAATTTAAGGACCCATAAATGCCATGCAATTTTTTTTAATTACATGTAAATTTTTTGAGACGGAATAATTTTACGGTGCTCGATTCCGAGGCCCGGAGTGCCTAGAATGATCCGTCAATGTTTTGTTAAGATTTAATTAGAGCATGTAAGCAGTTTTCCTAAATAAGTGGAATAACTTTTAAAAGGTTACTCAGATCTGAAATCCAAGGGCACAGTTGCGCTCAGGATGGCGGGTTTACCCTAAGAGAAACTTAAGTTAAGTCGGGACTGGCCTCCTGTGAGAAAACCAAAAAATGGCATTGACGTAAATAAATTATTTTATTATAGAAATGCTTAAAACTCACAAATGGTAGCATGGATAAAAATATAATACCACCATTGAAATCATGAGGGAATGATTTATTTAAGTAGATAGTAACATTTTCCGGCATGTGCCACCTGTGAAAGGTAGTTTTTGGCTGAAAATAAAATAATTAAATGAAAATTATTTATTTATAAAATACATAACTTTTAAAAGTTAACTTCGATTGAAAATCCAAGAGTACTATTGGGTTCTTTGGGGTTTGTTTCACTTCAGAAGAGCCTAAACTTGATCGGCGCGGGTTGAGGATGACTGTAAATAATTTTAAAAACTTTTTTTCAGGTATGTTTAGTAAACGTGCGAGTAGGTTTTCCAAACATTTGAACCAATGCTCAAAATTGAATTCTGAGGACACCGTTGAACTCACAGTGCCAATATTATCTGGAGACGATTTTCACCTCAATGGCCGTTGGTCGAGGGTGAATTATAATTTTTGCGGTTTTCATGGATATAATAAAATAAAATAAGCACATATTTTTTTATTTTTTGTAACCACTCCATGTGGAAGTTGAGAAGTGGGGACCACAAGACCTTAACCTCCCATGAGAGGTTATGGTGGTGAGAACCACCTGAGCATAACCTCCCATGAGAGTTTATGGTGGTGGGTACCATCTGAGGGCTAAACCTCTTCAACTCCCTCATTAATGTGGAGGAGACTCTTGACCTTCCTCCACATTAATTGTGCCATCCCTCCTTAATTAATTGTATCAACCCATCAAAAAATTAAATAATCCAACAATTTGATTAATTATCCCAATTTGAATTATGCCGACATATTATATAATGTTGGATAATTAATTTTTAGTGGAATTGGGGGAAACTATTGGCCAAATGGTGAGCTCTTGGAGAAAGCTCACCAACGAAGACCTTCTTCTCCGAACAAAGAACGCCGACCCCGACTTCACCCTTCTTCCTAGAGACATCCTCCAATTGTGGACATATTAAACAAAGATGAATCACCTCCATCAAATAACATTAATCTGACAAAAAAGTGCGAAATTTGAGGCATGCGATGATCGCGACGAACGCCGACATCGACTTATCTCTTCTCAACAACGTCAATGAACAACTGATGGTATGGGTTTATTTTCGTGTGAATATACTCCCTATTTCTTACTAGGTTTCATTTGTGGTTTGGGAAGGAAACATTGCAGGAGGTTTTAAAGCTTGATGTTCTTCTTTCATGTTCTTGTTCAGCCAAATGCTACCACCCTAACGCGATGGGTATTGGCCAAACCAACATGATCCGACACTTCCGCAAATGTTGTGGTGTTATTCACAAAGGAGGATGGAAACCATCCATTGTAGGGGCACGGGAATGGTGGTCGGTGCCCCTGATGGCCGTGACGAAGGTGAAAACCCCATGGAGCCGCCCCACGGCCACTGCCGCCACCCCGTAGCCTCCGCGCAGACTGCCACCACCGCCGCCATTCGCGACTCCGCACCGCCCTACAACCGAGGCGCTGCCCCAGAGCTGGACCTCCGCCCCCAGCCAGTCTGCCACAACGTGGCCGGACCGCTGACCTGTGGCCGGTCTACCACCCAACATTTGGACCGATGTCCAGCAGCCTGACCGCCAAACCACTGCCAGACCACCACCCTAAGGCTGGACCACAGCCCTCACGGCCGAACCGCCGCCCCGTGGCCACACCGCCGCCCTGAGGCCGAACCGCTTTCCATGGCTGAGCTGCCCTCGAGGAACCCTCACGGCCTGCTCGACCAGACCCAACGGGCCAGGCTGCACTGCGGGCCAGGCCAAACCTAATGGGTCAGGCTGGGTCGGACCGGACCGGGGCCCACAACAACCCATTTACTTCTTTTGGCCATAACTTTGGCACCAGTTGTCTGTTTGAAAAACCATAATCTATGCTGGAAATCTGGGATTGAGACAGTCCCTTTGAGTGATACCCCACTATGTTTTGGAATAAGATGGGGAATGGTCAGGTCGGATCCAGAATGAATCTAACCGGGCCCCCGAGACTAAAATGATAATAACTCACAGACTGGTTGTCTGATTGACGCATCGTATGTTGCGTTGAGACCCCTATAACGGAGTAGAACACTGAGATACTTCATTGTGGGACTTCATGGAAGTTGGAGTATTGACCTGTAGCTTGTGGAGCATATCGTCCCATAGATAAGCATGCATAGTGTGGATGCCTAGTGGCTGGCTGAGACATGATAACTGCTGACTGTTTCGACTCAGAGTGACTTGACATGCCCAGTGGGGGGCGCCTTAGTGATGCGGTAGACCCATGGTGGGGAGCACCTTGGTGACGTGGCAGAACCATGGTACACGAAAAGAGGACTACCTCAGCAGGCCACAATGGGGTGCACCTCTGTGTGATACGACCGACCCATGGTGGGAAGTGCCTCGGTGTGACGCGACTGACCCACGATACTCGACAGGAGGAGTACCTCAGCAGTCCAAGGTTTGTGGAAAGAACCTCTATGTGATGCAGTAGGACTGTTGTACTCGATAGAGGAGGAGATCTCCAAAAACTGAGGTGTTCAATGTTGTGATTTGAAATGTTACTTGATACTACCCCTAGATCAAATCCTAGGTGAGTTGAGTTTGTACCTCTTTTTTTTCTTCTTGTTTAAGATGGATTACTTGATAACCTAGGTATATGTATGGTCATATACCTATGTAAGGTTATATGTTGATTTAATACATTTTTTTATCCATGTTTGATTTTTTGAGACCAAGAGGGTCTCGGAGTCCCTATTGAGTATCGTTATACTCACCCATACACGGGTTATGCATGCACCTAATTGTGTTGGATGTAGATGACAGACAGTGCTGACTAAGGCTGAGAGTACCAAGACTAGACGGTAACTGGAGGTGGTCTATATGTCGTGTCAGTACGCATAGGAGATGAGTGGACGTGGAGGGATGAGGAGGCTATCTGTACCTACCCTTCAGGTAGGATCTTCGGAGGATGACCCAACAGGTGACTTTTTCTTTTCTTCAGTTGTATTATATCACAGTTGTACTTGTACATTACAGATGGGCTTGTATTCTGGCCCCTTTTGCTTACTGCACTCACTATGTTTATGGTTCAGTTTAATTGAGTTCCTATCCTGATGTGTTCTAGGTTACGTGTGCTTACAAGTTTTAAGATCACTGCCTTCCATGTTTTAGGGAATATGACTTCGGTGCTAGTCTCCAGCCCCTGGCCTATGGAAGGCGGGAAAGGGGTAGTCATAGCACGGGCCCCATGGGAAAGGTAATGGAATCATAACAGCACTCCATCATTGATGGAAATATAACTCTAGTGGAGGACCATCTCCCTACAACTACATAAAGATGATGGAGTACTACTCTATAGATAAGTGACTAGCACTCCAAATTGATGGGGGGAGTTTCAAATCAACCTATATGATCACTCTGAAGAATCACACCCTGACTTTATAGGGGAGTATCATCCCCATTCTAGAGTACCCACCTCCTAGTATGATCAGATAGTACTAACTCCACCTAATAATCACAATGGGAGGACCCACACATTGTTATGATAGGAGAGTTCTGACTCCAAGTATAGAGGACCAACACCCTAGCATGACATGGGAGTATCCACTCTATCTATTCACCATATATGGAGTTATTTCACCCTATCATGATTAGGGACTACCAACTCCCTGAACAGTGTACCCACAACCTATAACAAAATGTTAGAGTACCTACCCTATCTATTCAATGAGTATGTAGGGCCCACCAAATATTGTGACATGGTATCTATATCTCCAACTACGTGAATTATACAGGAAACCCACACCTTGGTCTTATACTAGCATTCAAACCCAAGGAGAACTACACGACAAGTATTGGACATACACCCTATGGGTAAGTGAGTTTCGTCTCTACCAATCTGAGATGTATGGAAAACCTACAACCTTATATGATTGGGGAGTACTAGGCTATTGCACCCCCAGTTTCTATTAAGTACAAATTTTTTTATGATTTTAAGTATGTACAGTATATAGCCAATTGTTTGGAGATTTTAGGGGACAAATGGAGGGTTTTTGGATTTTCAATAGGTTCATGTTTGGTGTGTGGTTTGGGAAAATCATGAAACACCCATTAGAAATTGTGCACAGTAAATCAAGGACTATTGCAAAGCCACACGAGCTGCACACATTTTTTCCAAATTGTTTGGAAGCCTAGGGGAATCTATTTTCTGTTGTGTATAGGTTGGAAAATGAAAATTTGAATGGTTTGGACATGATTTTCTAATATTTTGAGCTAATCGTGCGAGGTATACCTTAATGTAGGGGCATGAGCACAATTTGTGAATGGTTTTTCAAATAGTGTGACTGGACCATGCAAAGGTCAAAATTTAGATACTTAAATTGTGGACAATACATATTTTCAAATTTAAAGGATTTTCTCGCCAAAAAATGACCCTAACTCAGTATTTTTCTATCGCAATGGTTGTAGAACCTCTCCCCATAAAATTGGAAGTGATATGGAGTCGTTCCATGGTTTGTTGAAGCTTGAAACTTACATTAATCCTTTTTTCTTGGTAGTTCATAATGAGTTCTCTTAGATATACTTCTCCCTTTCACTAGGATTTTTAGATCTATGCCCAATGTGGGAATATCTAGGTTTTCAGATTCTTTATTGTTTAGATTTTTTATTCTTGTTTTTAGGGGAAGATATCTAAGGTCGGGCATCAGATATTCAACCCGGTTTCTTTTTGTTTTAAAGTGTCGTTATTCATTTAATCCACAAAACCCGAGGTATGTGACTCCACTCTAGAATTATCTATCTAGAATATGATGGATTAGTTTAAAATTGATTTTTCTATTCAGGATTGATTTTTTACTCTCTATAAAATTATTTTTAAAACTTCTTCAGTGAAAGTGTCTGTATTTTTGGAAATTAAGTGATTTATGAAATGTGATTTAGGTAACTTGATTTTAAAATGATGATTTTATAATGATGTTTTGGTTTTTATGAATGAAAAATAAATAAATAATATTATAGTTTTATTAAAATGGAGTTATAAATGGGTTTTCAATAAAAGGATTATTTTATTAAAGTGGTTGAAATGATGATCTTTTCATGGATTAGAATAATGGGTGGCTGTGTGCTTATATTTCATTTCTGAGGATTGGTTGAAATATGACAATGTGATTTGTGCAAATGGTGTAATTTAATATGAGATTTAATTACCTTGTGATGAGTGTTAGATTGATGATAAACTTCTAACGTGTATGTGACTATCATAATGGGGCATACATGGTTGGTAGTGTGGATATGAGAAATGGAATTGTTATTCCAAAATGAAACAAATAAGACGATTCGAATAATTGTTTGGTTGTTTTCCTTAGAATATGTTGTTTTTATGAGTAAATAGTTTCTTTTGGACATGTTTTTATTTAGTTATAAACTATTAGAGACATTTTTTATATAATTTTTTTTTATATAAATATTTCAAACTTGTTTTATCTTAGCGGAAAGATTAAGGAATCCATTGGTGATAAAAAAGTGGTTTTTAGTACTCACCCCTACGTTGGATCTTTGTTTCTTTTAAATATGTTGTATATCTGAAAATTGTGAAATGAAAAATTATCAAAAAAAAATGTACTTCTTCATGATACATGGGAAATTTTGTGGAATTGGAATGTGGAACTTTTTGGAGCATGAGAGTTATAGATGTCTTTATTCATTTTATGTTTTTGTAGTATTGTCTTATGTTTTGTACATTGATATTGTATTCATACACCATGGAACTTTATTATAGTTTGGGTTTCATATAAATGAATTGATTGATTTTTTTAATTTCATCATGCAACATGTAGTGTCTCTATTAGTTATGCAATGTTTGTGTTTTTGTGTCTTAAAGGTAAATTCGTCCCCCACTTGTATTGAAGACCTCTGTAATTTATTTTCATCCATTGGAGTGTTGAGAAATCGTGTAAGGCCAATTAAAATTCTTCCACCTTCCCAAGATAATGAGGTAAAAGATGGATGTTACAAATGGTATCAATTTTGTTTGGTCTAAAGTATGTTTAGGAAACGTGGTATCAGATTGGTCCTTTGATTGTGGAATATGTTTTCTACTTCTTGGTTAATCTTTGACTTTGTATTGTTTTTCAAGCATGGATTTGAATTAATTATGGACTATTCCTTATATTGGGTTGGTAGAAAGGAGTTAGATTATCAGGACATGAAATGAAAAGAATAAAAATAATGAATCTAACATTTTTATGATGAACCTATAGTTACCAAGGATTTGGCTACTTAAGTATTTTAGATACACTTATAGGATTTGGAAATTCATTTTCAGGGATTTATCCAATAAGATTAGCATGAAATGCAATTAAATAATGATTTCCCACTAGGATTACATATTTCATTTTTATTAATGAATTATGATTTGGTGAAATGTGAAATTTTTTAAAAGTAAAAAGTATTTCGAAATGAATGATTTTTAAATGAATCATGATTGGGTTATTCAAAAGATTGTTTGATTTTCAAAATAAATTAATGATTCTTTCATGAAAATTTATGTTTATGGAATACGAATTATTTTGGTCCAAAACATTGAATAGTTCATATTATATCATTAAAAATGATAATCCTTCAGTTGATAGAGTGTGATACTTATGCTGTTTGTTTTTGTTAAAGAAAATGACCCCCTGTAGGCATCCTTGAAACCAACAGGAAGAGGATACTAAGATCGTGGTTGCAGATAAACCATAGTTCAACCAATATCTAGTTTTATGTATCCTTTAATAATTTTAGGTTATTGATAGTAGGAACTAGAGGGGTGATCCATGGAAAGTGGATCATTCCGTCCAATTACATTAATAGAATCCACCAATCATTTAGGTGGATCCTGAACAAGAAATCCTTGAGGAGTGTCTGAATAGGATAAATTGTATATTTTCATTGGCACACCAGCAAAGCATAAATTAATGATGGAAACATATATTGTAGTGGAACATTATTGATGGTGGAAGGACATAGTTATGCAGTCTAATGTTGGTCAAGGAGATGAATCAGATGATTTTGAGGAATTGTTGAACAAACAATTTTATCCTCACACATCCAGAATTCAAAGAATATTTAACATTTTCATCATGATGTTGAAAAATCTCACTATAACTAATTAAGTGGCTAAATTTATGAATATAGTACACTTTTAACCCGAAGTTTCTTTTAGTTCATCCTTGAAGGCAAGCATTTTTGAATCGAGGCAGGGGAATGAGATTCACTTGAAGAACTCCTGATATGTACTATGGATTATAAGGTGGTATTGAAAAGAGAAATTGTGGCCAAACCAGACTTCCCAAGAGATATAGGAAGAAGATGTTTGCTGACACACTTAATAAATAGAGGGAACTCTAATTTCGGGAGATTGTGAAAGAGGAACACGTACTTCCAAGGTGGGTGCATGAATCAAAACCAAATGGATAAATCATTGAATCTTCCTCTGAGATCCACAACAAAACAAGACGATTAAAAAAAGTTTTTTTAAACCACATGAAGCGATAATGTATGACACCACCAAAAGGGTGACATAAATCCCCCAAGATGGGGCATCTTCAAGGCAATTGTCGCATCGCCTCGATGGTCCAATGCTCAAGTCACTTATTCTATTTCCCAGGGATCATATGATTTGATAGAGTGAGGGAAGCAGAATCAATATCATCGGTTGAAAAGATCTATACAAGGTGATTCCTGGATTACCATGACTCCACAGGTAGTAAAATCTCAATTAAAAAGTAAGGAGTATACTAATTAGAGAACAAAATTATATGCAACTAGAGTGGTTAAAGAGGATTATCAATCTGAACCTTCTATAGTGATAGGAAAGATTATTTTGAAATCAACCGTTATGTATGTGTTAATTTACATAGGTGAATCAAATTCTTTTATTGCTCCTTAAAATATTTATATTCTGAGATTAAAACCTGGCTTGATTCCCTCTATGATAAAACATTAAACTACTGTTTTCCAAAGAGGATGTATTTGATTTATGTGTAGAGCATGTTCTACAGTTACAGATGTAGTTGAGTTAAAATGGGATTTCTCTATGTTGGAGATGAAGTTCTATGATATAATAATTCTTGTAGTTGGTGGCCTAGAACCAACTACTTGTTACTTTATTCATTAATAAATTCCTTATCACATTTTGATTGTTCTTATGCGTGAAAATGCATGTGATAATGTCCTAAGGAGAGTTGTTGCCTTAATGGGTCATAGTGAATCCCTACTCTGATGAGAACCCAGAAGTGCCATAAGACTGTTCTTGAATATATGTTCTATGGCCGGATGATGTTATTTGAGGGAAACAAATAATACAGATCATTAGGGGTGAGGACTCATAAAACATTGAGGCACCTTCTCATGGTGTGCGCCCTTGGTAATATCCAGGAGGATATTCGGAGAACGAGACCCGCCAGTAGGAAATCCACATTTCATAGTGTCATTGGATGTTTCTATCTACGGACATGTGTATTGGTCCTTAGACATTAAGATTATTATTAATGGGTATTACAACTCGCACACTTAGATGTATTGATGAAAACTGTGACGAAACACTGTTCGCAGTGAGGTAGGATACGTTGGGTGCGTCACGAGTAATAACGCATTAATAGATAATGCAATAAAGTATTTGTCCCTTCTGTTCTATAACGGAAGTAGATATTTCATGCCCTTTGATGGAATTAATATAGCCTAAATAAATCCATGTCCATGGTAAGGAATGGGCCAGTCCAATTCTGGGAATTCAAAGAAATAATAATTGATCACATGGGTTAATGGCACTAGCATGCAACCTGTTTGATTAGAGATATCGAGACAAAGGTATTATATTACACGGTAAGAGTTCGTAGGAGGTGAAACGTCATTGCGGCATTAACTTCTTTCTCTATGGGTTCCTTGGCGTGTTTCTAGATGCTACCTTTGGACATTAGGTAGGCTTTGCCTAATTCCACTGAGAAAGGGACCTAGAGGGTCACACACTAAGTGTGTCCATGTATCTCAGTTAAATATTAATTTAACAAGTTAAATGAAGATTATTCCCGACTGTGGTTAAATAAATATTCAAGGATGCCTGATCGTATTTAGTTCGACACTAGTTATTCGAGAAAATATATTATGGGGGAAATAAAACATTTATTAGTGAGTAATGCAGTTACATTTATTTAAGAAATAAATACCCATTACTCAAGGACTAATAAATGTGGTGGAATAAAATAAAGGAAAGTGAAAATAAAAGTACACGCCGTGTATATTAAATATACACGCCATGTAGTTTTATGGAATACGAGTACACGATGTGTATTAATGATTACACACCGTGTAGTTTTTCCAGGTGTGATTTTGAGGATATAATATTGTTTTATTAAATTATATTAATTATAATCAGCGTGGGCGCATGTCATGGAATTATTGTTTCGACATGGGGTTTCAATAAGAGTTTATGAAATAAATAAAATGTGTAAGGAATTTATTTATTGTCATAACTCTATAACATAAAACACGATTATAAATATCCTCACAAAACCAACAATTTTCAATCAATCATTATGCACAACAATTCTGGAGAATATATTCAAGTCCAAAAGAACTCCTTCCTCCAAGAACGCTCTCAAGACCGAGAGACCAAAGCGATCGAAGGCAGACATTGCAAGCGAAGGTTTTTCCGCACTAGCACCCGGAGATCCCTTCGGTGATGTACGGAGATACGTGGCACATGTGTGGATCACTGCTAGAGTAATCCTACACTTGGATTCTACGATGCAATGACAGATCACAGGATTGTGACCGGAGACATCAACGAAGAAATAATTAAACCAACGTAATTCTGGTGGATTAATTAAATTAATTATAACTAACATATTATGATCCTATCTCTATGGTTCTGGGATCCCCTCTTATGTTTTTCGTTCTTCATTATATTAGGAAGATTCGGCATTTTAAATTGTGATGAATCTCAGATTGAATGTTTCTTAACGTTAAAATTAAAGTTGGGAAAACCCACCAACGTGCTTCCACTGTGCCCAGAATCTACAAGTGGTATCAGAGCGGTCATATCATTGATTAAATTATTTAGTTTTTCATTTGTGATTTATGAATTTAATAATTTAGTTATTTCAATTCATGTTTAATCGTTATGCAAATCTGAATGTTGAGATCTGTTCCTCCTCCCTCGTTTCTCATTCACCACATAGAAACAGATTTTTCCTTTAATTTTGATTAAAATAAAATAGAGGAACTTATCCGGAGCAGCCAAACGTTTCTAGAAATACAACACCAGAATACACGACATTTATTCGGAAGTACATGTCGTGTAGTCTAGGTTTGATGCATTGACTGATCCGCCAAATCAGGCCATGTATTGGATTCGTTCTAAGAATTTAAGACACCGTGTGTTGACTATAAGCAGGTGGCACATGGTTTCCGGATTACACGTCGTGTGGTCCAATGAACACGACATGTGGTCCCTTCCTGTTAGGGTTGGGCCGTGTACCCCGTACATGGCTTGCCCATCTAGAAACCATGTAACGCAGAGACTATACGATGTGTGTCCCACTGAACACGCCGTGTACTCCGAAAATTTCCAAAGTATATAAACATGCCATGTCCTTGGGCGTGTACTTCTGATGGATGCTGAAGAAAATTACACGTCTTTTGGTCGGAACTACATGTCGTGTACCCACCCAAATTACTCAGATTTATTAAAATTTATTATTATATTATAAAAACCCTTCAGACGTGTACCATGGTGCATGCGTAAAGCTGAGGCACAACACGTGATAGGTGTTATATATATAAGTGTTCAATTTAACATCTGCATAATGAATGAGAATTCACCGGGTTTCCTCCAAGGTACATGCTACGTATAATGATAATTTTAAATGAATTTATTTGTTTAAAATAATGATGGATGAAAATCTCAAGGAAGTTCAAAAAAGGGTTTAAGATAAAATATTGACTAATTAAAGATAATTAATTGATTCGAGTGTGATTTATCTTAAGCAAGAACGATTACAGAATTGAATGCTAGTTTTATTTATGTGTAAAAATTGTTTCATTTATGGATGATCATGAGATAGATAGAGACCTTTGTATGTGAATGGTTTCTTTTATTTTATTTATTTAAATTATATTTGTTGGACTGCGATCCATCTCTTCATTAATATGTAGGGTCTGCGCGCCCAAGGATTATTTTATATAAAACCCCTTTTTAACCCTCACCTGTGTGTGAGATAATTTCATATGTAATGGATGGGGCTCTCAAGATAGTGGAGCTGTCTCAAGTCATCAGCCAAGGTGAAACCCATCCAAGGAGATACAAAGGTGGGCAGGTGGAAAGCTGTATACACTAACCCGAAAGGATCAAGGTGTTTCTCCCCTAGGTCATGGGTTAGTTTTTCAACCGCTAGATAAACTAACCCATAGAAAAGATCATGATCATACCATTTATTTTATTTTTTTCAGTTTCATGGTTTATTTATTGTGGGTGTGTTGTCACGATCACACAATTAATGAATTAAACGATCATACAAGATGTATCTAAAATAAAACCGGCTTATACGTAAATATTATCTTAGACATGTTTAATCACTAAAGTATACCCCAGTTAATATTAATAAGAATGTAATAAAAAATAATAAATTGGAAATTTACGTATAAGGATAAAATCCCTAAAAGAAATATTAAGTCGGTATAGCCTTCCATAATATTGGTTATAATTAAACCATTGTTCAAAGTGCTTGACCAACCCTAGTTGGGGTGCATTCAATTATCGGGGAATTATAATTCAAGGTTTTGGGATGACATGACTTGGTTTGCATCAAGGGATGACTGTCACAACAGGACTTGGTGTGACCAAGATGCAAAGGATGTGAAAATCCAAAATAAAAGGATTTCAGGATTGGGGAGTCCACTCAGCGGATATAGGACCTGTGAGTTAATGTAGTTGGAATTTGGAATGCCTACCTAAAACCCTTCAAGTTGCTTGACCAACCATATTTGGGGTAATGCGACGGGCAATATGGATCCTTGCCACTAGAATATTCAGGAAACATAATATTCCGAAGTCTATGGTTAGGGCTATTGGATTTCGATAAAATAGTGGGAGACTAATAAGTATTAATTTATTAATTTGTATCAGTTTTGTAATAATGTAATAAATCCTTTTCTCATCTTAATTTGTAGTAATGGCAAGAAAATGACTTCATAAATATCATTGTGAACCATACTCGAGAAGGAAAACCTTCTCACTTGCACAAATTTCCAAGAGTGGTAGAGGCGTTTACGCGTTATCCATCACCACAAGGGGAAATTGTATGTGCTGGAAGAGCCTGTTCTAGTTGCACCTATATCAGAACTTCTACCCTTAACTCACCAGGTAGATAAGGATATGGGGCGTAACAAACCTACAGTCTTTATGGTGAATAAGAAAAGGAAGGACAAGGTAAAGGGGTGATAGACTTATAAAGGGTCTGAAGCCCTCGAACAACATCCCTCCAAGAAGGGGAAGATCCAGAGGCAGGGCAAGGAATGGGATCCGGTGTGTTTCTCATGTGGCAAGCAAGGACACTGGAAGAGGAACTGCACCCAAAAGCGTGGGGACACTAAAGGTGCATTCGTTATCGAGTGTAATATTACTATTTCTACACATTGGTTATTAGATACAAATTGTGTGGCTCACATCTGTATTCAAATACAGGAACCAAGTAGATTTAGAAAGATTTCTAGTGGAGAGGTGGATCTTCGAGATACCAATGGCGCAAGGCTGGCTGTGTTGGCTATTGGTGATTACCACCTCTCATTTCTAGCTTGGATGATTTTGGTTTTACGTAACTGTTATTATGTGCCTACTGTTACCAAGAACATAGTTTCTATATCTTTTTTGGATATCGATGGATTTATTTTCAAGTTTGGAAATAAGGGTTGTCTTTTTTATAAGTGTATGTTATGGTATGGAACATTTAAATAATTATTTCTATCTATTAAATTATGAAAACCAATTGTTGGAAATCGATAAAGAAACAAACTCCATGACTCATACATCACCCAATTGTGGCATCACCGTCTCGGTCATGTGAACGAGAAGCGCTTGACAAAGCTCCGCCAAGATGCCTATTTAGACTCTACTAGACTAAAACCCCTTGATAAATGCCACTCTTGATTACAAGGAAAAATGACCCAGCCCCCTTTTTGGTGGACAAGGTGAAAGGGCCACAGAGCATCTAGGATTGGTACACACGGGTGTGTGTGGACCATTTCCAGTAGAAGCTAGAGGTGGATATTCTTACTTCATTACTTTTAATGATAATTTCAGTAGATATGGTTATGTATATTTAATGAGGTATAAGTCAAAGGACTGAAAGAAATTTAAGGAATTCAAGAATGAATTAGATAATCGGCTTCATAAGAAGATAAAGAAACTTTGATCGGATCGAGGTGGAGAATATCTGGACCAAGAGTTCATCGATCTTCATCGGGAGTCTGGTATTCTATTTCAACTGACTCCACCTTATACACCATAGTGGAACTGTTTTAGTGAAAGGAGGAACCACACCTTGTTGGACATGGTGAGGTCGATGATGAGTCATGCAGATCTTCTATTATCCTTTTGGGGATATTCATTACAAACTGCATCATACACATTAAACCGAGTACCAACTAAGGCGGAAAATGGAATTCTATCCGAGTTATGGTATGGAAGGAAACCCACTTTGTCGCACACATGTGTATGGGGATGCGAGGCGTTTGCTAAGGCCTTCTCAGGAAATAAACTAGCACCTCAGGGCACGTTTGTATCTTTATAGGATATCCCAAAGAAAACGAAAGTATATTACCTATATAACCCTTCAGACAAGAAAGTGATTATAACCGGACAATCCGTCTTTCTTGAGAGGGAGCACATCCTCAAGAATGATAGTGGGAGCAAGATTGACTTTGATGAAGTTGATGCTCAATATACACAGGAGTTGGTATAGGAAAAAGTTCTATAGGTCCCCTTGGAAGAGGTTCCAGAAACACAAGTACTACATAGGACCTCAAGAGAGGTAAGGGAACCAGAGAGATTTGTTTTCCTAGTCACCAAGGATTGTGAATCATTATTGTTGGACAATGATGAACCTCTTTCTTACAAGGAAGTAGTAGAAAGCTCAAAAGTTGCAAGATGGATAGAATCTATGAATTCTATGATGGATTCCATGTATTAGAACTAAGTCTGGGTTCTGGTCAATGAGCCAGTTGATGTAAAGCATGTTGGATGCAAATGGGTATTCAAGAGAAAGCTGGATAGGGAAGGTCAAGTTAGAACCTATAAAGCAAGACTAGTGGCTAAAGGGTTCGAATAGCATCAAGGAATTGACTATGATGAAACCTTCTCCCCAGTTTCCATGTTTAAATCCATAAGAATCATACATTCCATAGCATCTTACCATGACTATGAGATTTGGAAGATGGACGTCAAAACAGCATTCCTTAAAAGGAACCTTCAGGAAGATGACCTTATGACACAACCAGAAGGGTTTGTGACACCAGGTGAAGCCAAACATGTTTTCAAGTTTCAGAAATCCATTTATGGATTAAAGAAAGAATCCAGGTCATGGAAAATTCGATTTGATGAAGCCATAAAGGAATTTGGGTTCATTAAAACCGAATCTGAGCCATGTGTTTATAAACGGTTTAATGGGAATGTGATCATTATCCTAATAGTATAAGTTAATGATGTATTGATTATTGGAAATGATGTACCAGTCTTACAGTCATTTAAGGGCTGGTTGAACAAGTCTTTCTCCATTAAGGACTTGGGTGAAGCAACCTACATTCTAGGGATCAAGATCATTAGGGATTGATCCAATAGGTTTCTTGGACTATGTTAGAGTACATATATTGACCAGATACTAAAGAGATTTAGTATGGAACAATCCAAGAGGGGATTGGTTCCAGTTTCACATGGCCTACATCTTTCTAAGAAAATGTGTCATCAGACACAACAATAGAAAGATAGAATGAGTAAGATACCATACGCTTCGGCAATAGGACCCATCCTATATGCCATGTTATGTACCAGGCTTGATGTTTCCTATGCATTGATCATGGTAGGTAGATATCAAGCAGATCCAGGAGAACAGCATTGGACTACTGTTAAGACTATCCTTAAGTATATGAGAAGAACTAAGGATATGTTCCTAGTGTATGAAGGATAAGAGAAGCTTGTCATCAGAGGGTATACTGATGATGGTTTTCAAACAGATAAAAATGATCTAAAGTCACAATCTGGATAGGTTTTCTGTCTTAATGGCGGAGCTGTGAGCTGGAAGTGTTCAATGTAGCCAGTTGTTGCCGATTGTACAGCGGAGTCCAAATATATAGTGGATTTTGATGCAGCCAAGGAAGCCGTCTGGATTCGGAACTTTTTTCAGGAGCTTGATGTGGTGCCTAGCAGTAAAGATCCCATTACATTGTATTGGGATAATACTACAGCGGTGGCTCTTGCAAAAGAACCAAGGTCACATCAACAGACAAAGCACACACTTCGAAAGTATCACCTCTTTAGGGATTTCTATCAAAGGGTTGAAGTTGCAGTGAGCAAAGTGTCCACAGAAGAGAACGTGGAAGACCCCATGACTAAAGGCCTATCTCAACAGAAGCATGAATATCATGTGAGGGCTTGCGGGTTAAAGGATGTAAGCAGCTGGCTCTAGTCCAAGTGGGAGTCTGTTGTAGTTGGTGGCCTAGAACCAACTACTTTGTACTTTATTAATTAATAAATGCCTTATCACATCTTGATTATTCTTCTGCGTGACAATGCATGTGATAATGTCCTAAGGACAACTGTTGCATTAATGGGTCATAGCGGATCCCTGCTATGATGAGAACCCATAAGATCCATAATACCGTTCTTGAATATATGTTCTATGGCTGGATGATGTTATTTTAGGGACACAAATATTACAGACCATTAGTGGTGAGGACTCATAAAACTTTAAGGCACCTTCTCATGAAGTGAACCCATGGTAATATCCAGGAGGATATTATGAGAATGAGACCCACTAGTAGGAAATCAAAATTTCATAGTTTCATTGGATGTTTCTATCTACGGACGTGTGTATTGGTCCTTAGACTTTAAGATTATTATTAATGGTTACTAGAACTCGTGAACTTAGATGTATTGACGAAAATTTTGAGGACACACTCTTCGCAGTGAGGTATGATACGTTGGGTGCGTCACGAGTAATACCGCATTAATAGATAATGTGAGAAAGGATTTGTCCCATCTCTTCCATAATGAAATTAGATATCTCAAGCCCATTGATGGAATTGATATAGCCTAAATAAATCCATAGCCATGGTAAGGAATGGGTGAGTTCAATTCCGGGAAGTCAAAGAAAGAATAATCGAGCACATTTGTTGATATCACAAGCATGCAACCCGCTTGATAAGAGATATCGAGACAAAGGGATTATATTACATGGTAAGCGCTCGTAGAAGGTGACACGTCATTGTGGCGTTAACTTCTTTCTCTATGGTTGCCTTATTGTGTTGCTAGAGGCTAATCATGGAATACAGGCAGGATCTGCCTAATGTCACTGGGAAAGGGGCCTAGAGGGTCAAACACTATGTGTGTCCATGTATCTCAGTTAAATATTAATTTAACAAGTTAAATAAAGATTATTCCCGACTGTGGTTTAATAATTATTTATGGATACTTGATCGCATTTATTTCGACACTACTTATTCGAGCGAATATATCGTGGGTGGAAAAAATACATTTATTAGCGAGTAATGCAGTTACATTTATTTAAGAAATAAATATCCATTACTCAAGGAATAATAAATGTGGCGGAGGAAATAAAGGAAAGTAAAAAATAAAATTACACGCCGTGTATATAAAATATACACGCCGTGTAGTTTTATGGAAAATGAGTACACGCCGTGTATTAATGATTACACACCGTGTAGTTTATCCAGGCTGGATTTTGAGGGTATAATATTGTTTTATTAAATGATATTAATAATAATCAGTGTGGGCACATGTCAAGGAATTAATAATTCGACATGGGGTTTCAATAAGAGTTAATGAAATAAATAAAATGTGTAACACAATTATTTATTTTCCTAACTCTATAACCTCAAACCCGATTATAAATATCCTCACAAACCCAACACTTTTCAATAAATCATTATGCACAACAATTCTAGAGAATTCTTTCAAGGCCGAAAGAACTCCTTCTTCCAAGTATGCTCTCAAGATCGTGAGACCAAGGTGATTGAAGGCAGACATCGCAAGAGAAGGTTATTCCATGCTAGCACCCAAAGATCCTTTCAGTGACGTCCGGAGATACGTGGCACACATGAGGATCACCGCTAGAGGAATCCAACACGTGGATTCTACGACTCAATGATGGATCACAAGATCATGACTGGAGACATCAATGAAGAAAGAATTCCACCAATGTAATTCTTGTGAATTAATTAAATTAATTATAACCAATATATGATGATCCCATCTCTATGGTTCTCGGATTCCCTCTTATGTTTTTCGTTATTCGTTCTATTTCGAATATTCAGCGTTTTCAATCATGACGAATCTCAGATTGAACGTTGCTTAACGTTAAAATTAAAGTTGGGAAAACCCACCAACGTGCTTCCACTACGCCCGGAACCTACAATAATAGGTATGGATTGGTGGAAAACCTTCAATGCTCATATTGAGTTTTATACAAAAATAATGTGTTTCACGATATAGGATGGCATCAAGGATTTATTTAGAGGAGAATGGATTTTAATGAGAAGTGAAAAATGCTTGTTGGCACCAATAGGTGGAATGATCTCTTACCAGTTGCGGGTGTTCACTTAGTCATTGATTGAATATATCGAGAGTAATATTTTTCTAGCATTCTTTGACTAGTTTCTAGATTTTTTTCCCAAAAATATATTATGGTTTCCATCTATAAGGAAAGTGAATTTTACGTTTGATCTCCTATAGGGTAAAAGTCCTATATCACTTCCCTCTAATTGAATGGTACTGACATAATAAAGGGATTTGAAACTATGGTTGGAAGTACTAGAAAGAAAAGTGTTCATTCGACCAAAAATATATCCTTTGGCAAAACCAGTATTGTTTTTGAAAAAGGATGATGGAACTCTATAATTGTAAGTTGATTACCATAAGAATAATAATGTTACAGTAAATAATTGACATACAGTTCATCGCGTTGATGAAATTTTTGATAAATTAAGAGGATTTCAGTTGTTCTTTAAGATTTACTTATGATTATGTTATTAGTAATTGTAGGTTCTGGAAGATGTTCCAAAGACATCTTTCAGTAGTTGGTGTGACCATTATGAATATAAGGGTTTTCCTTTTGTACTTGTGAATACACCAGTGGACTTGATGGAATTGTTGAATTAGATATTTTAGATAAACCTGGATTATTTTATTGTGTTGTTTGTGGATGACATATTGGTGTATTCCAAGACAAGCTACGATCATGAGAAATACATTGAAATAGTGTCGGAAACCTTGAAGGACCATCGGTTTTATGCCAAATTATCTATGTGTAATTTTTGGATTCAATATTTATGTTTTCTTGGGAATTTAATTTTGGAATGAGGTGTTTCTATGGATCTGCAGAGGATATATGTGGTAATATCATGGAAACTGCTGAAGAACATCATTGAGATATGAACCATCCTAGATCTAAAAATTTATTATCGATGATTTCTGCATGAATTCTCTTGACTGTATTCACATAATAATACTTTTAAAAAGAAGATTTTTCTATTCAAATGGGATGATGAATGTTGGATCTGTTTCCAAGAGATGAATGTTTTCCGTATATCATCATTGATATTGATTTCATAAAAACCATAATAATGGTATATGGTGTATTGTGATGCTTTAGGATTTGGGTTATGGTGTGTTCTCATGCTAGGATTCCATGTTGTTGTTTATGGTTTAAGGTAGATTTTTTTCAATTGAATAACTACCTACCACATGATTTGGAGTTATTTTTGGTCATCCATGCTTTTAAGACCTGTCACCATTACTTTTTGGGTGAGAAATTTACTGTATTTATTGATTATAAGAGCATGAAACATATTTTCTCAGTATTGGATTTTATTCCGAAAACATTAATATGGATGGAATGTCCCCAAATGTTCAAATTTTACTTGATTTATAAAACAGGTAAAGGAAATCCAGTAGGCGATGCATTGTGAATAATGTTGTATGTTCATTTGGAAATAGAGGCTTATGGTGAGTGGAAGTTCATGTCAGTCCTTGCCAACATGCTTGTAGAATGTGAATTCTAAGTTAATGTTGTTGATTTAATCCCATGTTCAATGGTTCTCAATTTTGTAATGATGTTTAGGGAAGAACATATGTATGATTCAAAATGTGTAACTATGAGTAAAAAACTCAATGGTGGGACACCATTGAGGGAAGGAATATTGATGAGAGTTCAGTGTTGTGGTCCAAAAATCAAATGGTTGTACATTTTTATTTTCAAGAAGAACATTATCATTATTAACATTATTCAATATGGGTTGTTCCTAATGGAATATAGAATATGTATAATGTGTTGAAAGCACAATTTTGGTATATCGTACACTACGGGAAAATTGGTTTTTTTTTCAACGGGTCAATTGCGACGGGAATATATAATGTCTCAAAAGGTCCGAAGAACTACGTATTTGCGACGGGAGCCTTTTCCCGATGTAAATAGTAGGTTAATTGTGACAGGAATAGGCGACCTGTTGCAATAGGTTTGGCGCGGTTTGCCCGCCAAAACGCGGGAAGGGTACTAGCGACGGGGATGCATCTCCGTTGAAAATATCCCTTTAACCGCCGACTCTAATTAATGTGGGAAAAGGTATTTGCGAGGGGCCCCGTCGCAAAAGCCCGGTAGTGGTAAATACCATTTGCGACGGGCAAAGCCGCCCACCGAAAATAGTATGTCGCCAAGTTTGTATTTGCGACAGGTCCCATTGGAAAAACCCTTTTAACCACTGACTGTAATTAATGAGGGTGAGTGTATTTGTGACGGGGCCCGTCGTAAAAACCACCATTTGCGATGGGGCCCGTCGCAAATACCACCATTTGCGACGGGATACCCTTCGCAACTAACCCTGTCACAACTAATCTAACCTATATATACCCCCATCCGTATTTTTCTAAATCACTTAGATCTTCCTCAACCTTTCTCTTGATTTTCCAGTTTTAAGGAAAGAAATCCCGTTAGTTAAAATTTTTTATACGAGAGCAATTAGAAGGCGCCAACACCTTCAGAATATCAGTGTCTAAGGTATTTATATATTATTTTTTATTTTTATTTTATTTTACAATTATTTTTAATTGTTGTTTATTAGTTTTAAGTAAATTAGATTTAAATTTAAATTTATTTATATTTATTTTTAGTAAGAAATTGATATCATTAGTGATAATTATTAATAATTAGTGTTAATTTGTAATAATTAGAGATTATTTTAGAAAATTAGTGGAATTTAGTCGTAATTAGATATAATTAGGGGTAATTAGATATAATTAGATATAATTAGTAATAATTAGATAGAATTAGTAATAATTAGAAATAATTAGTAATAATTAGATATAATTAGTAATAATTAGATATAATTAGATATAATTAGTAATAATAAGGTATAATTAGTAATAATTAGGTATAATTAGTAATAATTAGGTATAATTAGTAATAAATAGGTATAATTAGTAAAAATTAGGTTTAATTAGTACTAATTAATTATAATTAGTAATAATTAATTATAATTAGTAATAATTAGGAATAATTAGTAATAATTAGTAATAATTAGGTATAATTAGTAATAATTAGGTATAATTAGTAATAATTAGATATAATTACCAATAATTAGGTATAATTTGTAATAATTAGGTATAATTAGTAATAATTAGTCATAATAAATAATATTTAGGATTAATTAGTAATAATTAGAAATAATTAGAAATAATTAACAATAATTAGTAATAATTAGCAATAATTAGGAATAATTAGCAATAATTAAGAATAATTAGCAATAATTAGGAATAATTAGCAATAATTAGCAATAATTAACTATAAATATTAATATATAGCTATAATTAGCAATAATTAGCAATAATTTGGAATAATTATGAATAATTATCAATAATTAGGAATAATTAGCAATAATTAGGAATAATTAGCCATAATTATGAATAATTGTCAATAATTAGTAAAAATTAGCTATAATTAGAAATAATTATCAATAATTAGAAATAATTAGCTATAATTAGTAACAATTTCTAATAAATTCTAATAATTTGTAATAATTACTAATAAATACTAATAATTAGGAATAATTATTAATAATTAGTAATAATTAGGTATAATTTGAAATAATTAGAAATAATAAGAAATAAATAGGAATAATTATGAATAATTAGAACTAATTAGCAATAATTAGAAATAAATAGAAATAATTAGGAATAATTAACCATAATTAGGAATAATTAGGAATAAATAGGATCAAATTGTAATAATTAGTAATAAATTTAATAATTCGTAATAATTAGAAATAAATATTAATAAATACTAATAATTAGGAATAATTAACAACAATTAGCAATAATTAAGAATAATTAGCAATAATTAGGAATAATTAGCAATAATTAGTAATAATTAGAAATAATTAGAAATAATTAGGAATAATTATCAATAATTATTAATAATTATCAATAATTAGTAATAATTAGCTATAATTAGTAATTATTACAAATGAATACTAATAATTATTAATAATTACTAATAAATACTAACAATTAAGAATAATTATCAATAATTAGCAATAATTATAAATAAATAAGAATATATTTTAATAATTATGAAAAATTAGAACTAATTAAACAAATTAGAAACAAATAGCAATAATTAGGAATAATTAGCAATAATTAGGAATAATTAGGAATAAATTTTAATAATTAGTAATAAATTGTAATAATTAGTAATAAATAGTAAAAATAGTGAATATAATTATATCTAATTATTACTAATAAAAAATTATATTATAAATATTTATGAAAAAACAATATTAATATTATTAAAATAATAAAAAATTTATAAAAAAATTAAAAGTATCAATATTCGCAATAGGCTTGGCTCTATTCTTAACATGTTCAAATCTCAAAGGCTCGCCAATTGTCTATTCATGCACAATAAAAATTTTCTATCAGCCATGTCCAATGTAAACTCTATAATTGTCCTTGCTTCATTGATCACCTTGCAAGTAGCGTTGCAATAGGACAACCCAAGTCATTCCCTTCTCATCTATAGGAATTATCTCACATGACCCTTTTCATAGACCATTCGTCCTTGAAAAATTAAGGGAAAGATACTGATGTCCCATTAAATTTTTAAGGAAGAATGATCTATGTAAAGGGAGTGAGATGATTCTTAGAGACAAGAATGACATTACTTTGGTCATCCTATTGAAACACCACTTATGAGGTGATCAAACATGAATGGACAATTATAGTGTTTACATTGGACATGGGTGACACAAACTTTTTAGTGCGCATGACCTGACAATTGGGGACCCTTTAAGATTTGAACATGTTACGAATAGAGCAAACCCTGTTGAAAATGCTGATAATTTTAAGATTTTATAAATATTTTAATATTGTAATAAAATTGATATTGTTTTTTCATAAATATTGATAATATACTTTTTCTATAAGTAATAATTAGTAAACGGAAACTACTTGGATAATGAAGAGAAAATTTGTAATCATCTTTACAATGATGATCACCAAATTTCCATTCATTATTCAAGATGTTTTCATTTTGCTAAGTATTTCTAAGTATTGCTAAATTAGTAATAAATTGTAATAATTAGTAATAATTAGAAATAAATTGTAATAATTAATAATAAATTGTAATAATTAGTAATAATTAGTAATAATTAGTAATAATTAGAAATAATTTGTAATAATTAGTAACAATTAGTAATAAATAGCAATAATTAGAACTAATTATCAATAATTAGAAATAATTAGTAATAATCAGCAATAATTTGGAATAAATTGAAAGAATTAGGAATAATTTTCAATAATTATGAATAATTAGCAATAATTAGAAATAGTTAGCAATAATTTGGAATAGTTAGCAATAAATAGAAATAATTAACAATAATTAGGAATAGTTAGCAATAATTAGGAATAGATTGCAATAATATGGAATAATTAAGAATAGTTAGGAATAGTTAGGAATAGTTAGGATTAATTAGCAATAATTATGAATAATTAGTAATAGTTAGGAATAATTTTCAATAAATTATATCAATTAGCAATAAATTGTAATAATTATCAATAAATTGTAATAATTAGAAGGAAATTGTAATAATTAGTATTAAATTTTAATAATTAGCAATAAATTGTAATAATTTACAATAAATTGTAATAATTAGCAATATATAGGAATATATTGGAATATATAGGAATATATAGGAATTAATAGGAATATATAATAATAAAGTGGAATAATTAGTAATAATTAGCAATAATTAGTTAGGAACTGTTAGGAACAGTTAAGAATAAATTTTAATAAATTTTAATAAATTTTAAGAACATGGCACAATTTATAGTGGATTGACGACACTCCTTTTGCTCGATGACTTTTCTCCTTTCAACACTCACTGATTCAAAACATTATGAAAAATGTGCTGCTACATAGACATATTCAATCTTTTATGCACGAGTTTGGATATTCAATCGTACGATCATATTTTTTTATAATGTTTTCAGGCAGTGATAGTTGGAAGAAGACGTTTCATCGACGAAAAGGTGTCTCTTTTGACTAATGGATCATTTACTTGTATCTTTATCACATTGAAATCATAATGAAGAATCTTGTTGGGGGTACACATATTCATTCTCATGCATACAAGAATGAATATGCATATCACAGACTAGATTCTTCATTGTGATTTCTGTGTGATAAAGATGCAAGTAAATGAGCCATCAGACAAAAGAGAAGATATCAATACATTGGAAATTGTGTATCCCTTAATTAATGGTAATTATTAAGAATTAGTTGTAATTATTTATCTTCTTTTTCATATAGTGTTTTTATAATTTCAAATTATTCAAAAACACTTATGATTTTATATTTTATGTAGAAAAATATGGAACAAGGTAGTCGAAATCAGTCATTATTAGATGATCGCGCTTAGATAAATCAGTATAGGAATCCAAATGTTTATGGTTTCAATCCTGTATATATTGAGGGTGTTGAAGCTTTCTTAGAATTTGAATCATCAAAACAAGAATATGTTTCAGAAGGCATAATTAAGTGTCCTTGTAAAAAATGTTCTCTGAGAATGTTTGACACAGTTGACACGGTTTGGGGTCATCTCTTGCGGTTTGGTTTTCAACTAGATTATGTTTTTTGGTATCAACACGGTAAACGTAGTTTTAGTTAAGATCCTAATAACTTGATTCTGGATCCATCACTATTTCAAATATTAGTACTTGATGTTGCAGGTCCATCGGTGCAACAATCTAAAACTCGCGATGATATTGATTTAACTCCTAAGTTGGCACCATAGAAATTTTATGAGTTGTTGAGGTCTTTGGTGGATTAATTTTATCCTGGTTGCAAGATAAGCAAATTATAAGCGGTTGTAAAATTTTTGGCTATTTAATCTGATAATGTAATGTCAAAAAACTGTTTTGATCAGATATTTTGTTTGGTTAAAACACTGTTACCTGAAGGAAACATGTTTCCTACAAATTACTATGAGATAAAGAGGATGATCCATAATCTCGACCTTAGTTATCTTAAGATTCATGCATGTCCAAATAATTTCATCTTATATTCATGAAAAATGAGTCTTTGGATAGTTGTCCCGCATGTGGACAATCAAAGTATATAGAAGCTCAACCAAGGAAGTCTAGATCGATTCCAGTAAAACAGTTGAGATATTTCCCCATAACACCCAGGTTGCAGCGTTTATTTGTGTCTCAGAATATAGCGTCAATGATGTCATGGAACAAAACCAAGATTTCAACTGATATAAGATTGAATCATACATCTGATAGTGATTCATGGAAACAGTTTGACCATCTGTATCCATCTTTTGCAATAGAATCCTAAAATGAGCGATTGGGTCTTTCTACTGACGGTTTATGTCTGTTTGGTTCTTATGGTAGTCAGTATTCATGTTGACCTATCTTTATAACTCCCGAAAATTTGTCGACATGGATTTTGATGAAGGAGACTTACATCTTTTTTACTCTATTAATCCCAAGACATCCGAAAAAGAATATTGATGCTAATTTGAAACCATTGATTGATGAGTTAAAGGCATTGTTGAGTGATGGTGTTAATACATAGGATATTGCTGTGAAAAAAAAAATTTATATTAAAAGCTGCATTGATGTGGATGATTAGTGACTTTCCAGAATATGTCATGTTATCTGGTTAGAGTACACATGGTCTGAAATCATGTCTTTACTGTATGGAAGACAACCAAGCCTTTATGTTTGTCAATTTAAAAAATCCTTTCTATTTTGATTGTCACCGTTGATTTCTTCCAACCAATCATCCTTTTCGGAGGAACAAATATCATTTCAGAAAAAGGTTCAATTGAGAGGGATGACCTCCAAAGATGATCTCAGGTACAAGGTTAAAATCAGTTGTGTTTTCATTACCTCCCATAACCTTTGGACCAACCGTTAACCAAAAAAAATTAATGGCTTTGGGACAGAACATAATTGGATAAAACATATAATTTTTTGGGATCTTCCGTATTGGTCTGCTTTGTTGGTCTGCCACATGTTGGATGTTATTGATATTGAGAATAACTGTTTTGATAATTTATTTCATACAGTTTTGGATACAACTGGTAAAGACAAAGATACTTTAAAGGCACAATTAGATCGTTCCGAAATTTGTAGGCGACCAGAACTTGAACTATTAGAATATGTTAGATAATAGAGGTTAATGAAGCCAAAAATAGATTATACAATATCAAAAGAGATTCACTTATTATTTAGTTAGTGGATTGCTAATTTGAGACTTCTAGATGGCTATACTTCTAATTTGGGAAGATGATTTAAGAATGGTTATATTATTATATTAAAAAGTCATGATTTTCAGGTTATAATGGAAAAAATAATGCCAATTTGATTCAGAGGATTGTTGAAATATATGATTTGGGATTTGATAACAGAAATATCATATTTTTTTCAAGTCATTTGTAAAGCGACAACAGACTATGATGTGCTCTGAAAACTAGAAGAAAATGTTGTTGTAATTATATGTAAACTGGGTAAAATATTTCTGCTGGCTTTCTTTGACTCAATGGAACATCTGATATTATATTTGCAACATGAATGTAAATGTGGAGATCCAGTGCAGTTTTGATGGATATACCCATTTGAGAGATGTATGTCGAAATTGACAAAAAATTACCTAATAAAGCATCAGTGGAAGACTCAATTGCTGAAGCTTATTTTCAAGAGAAAAATTCTTTTTTCTACTCTCATTATTTTGAATCTCAATTTCCCTCAGAACACAATCACATGGCACGAAACGAGGGCAATGTTAATGACAAAATGGAAAATAAATTAACCGTTTTTAATCATCCAAATCTTGGTTTCAGTGGAGTTAATGAACGATGGCTTTCAGATGATGAACATCACAGAGCTCATACATATGTTCTGCTCAACTGTGAAGAAATGACATCATTTGTCCTGTGAGTGCTTCTATCACTTATTATATAAATTATGTTACAATATTTAATTATTTTATTTGTAGGTGATATGATAATCATATTAAGAAACAACTTCGAAAAATTATAGCCGCTGCTCTTGAAAAACGCAGACAAAAACAATTTCTCAATGTTTTCAAAAAATGGTAACATAAATTATTGATGGTTTAATATCAATTCCGTTTATTATTTATTATATTGATAATTTTTTTACAAATTTTCAGGTATCTCAATATGTTGGTAAAATTGATAAGCAACTGTGTATATTAAGTAACCCACCATCCAAAATAGTTACATCATATAATGCATATGTGGTTAATGGCTTTCGATTTCATACAAATGCATATGGGGAATTAAAAAAACAATGAACAGTGGAGTTTTCTTGAGTGGATCACATCACAGAGAAACTGAAGCTGACTTTTATGGAATTTTGGATGAAATTATTAAGCTGTGTTATCTAGGACAGAATTACATAACAATGTTTAAATGTCGGTGGTTGGATACTGAGAGAGGCTTGCGTGTTCATCCAACTAATGGAATCTTAGATATTAAATATAAAAGTCTTCTTGCAGTAAATGAACCATTTTTACTGGCTCAACAGGAAAATAAAATTTATTATGAAAAGTATTGTGCTACTTTAAGAGACTTGAGTGATTGGTGGAGCATAATAAAAATGAATGCTTTGGGAAAATCAGTTTACTCAAACTGAATTTGGTTCTGCTGAAGTTGAAGGAATTGAAATTTCTAAAGAGACTGCTCAAAATCCATATGATTCACAACGTGACGTGAATATCAATGATGAAACCCCACAATTAATGATTGATGGGGATGAAGATGTTAATGATGTCACAAATGAATTTGAAATGAAAAGAGATGCTGAAACTGAAACTCATATGGATATTGATGATACTGAGGGGGAAGATAAAGACATTGACATTGATAGATATGGAGAATAGGATGAAGATGAACATTGACACATTTAAATGATGGTTATAATCATAACTAAAATATATCTATATTAAATAGTTATTTTCAACTATCTTCTAACAACAATCATTTTGTGTTTTAGATGGAATCTACTATATTTCGCGAGTTGCAGGAGGCTGACCAACTGTTTGATTAGGGATATTTCGGATCATCTAACCCTCAGCCTAATGGCAGTTTATGGGGTACGCAGAGGGGGTGCGTTCTTGTATGACTGATGATTTTTGACCCTATCCCCACTCAATGTCCACATCTTGGTTTCAATCCACACACACGGAGGTATGGTAACCTGTCTATTTTAGTTATCTCTCATTTATTTATTTATATATATACTAATTGTTTGATTATTTATTAATTTTTCACAATTTTGCGCATGTAGCTATTGGACAGGGGAGAGCTATCTTGAGCAATTAGTTTTCTTATCCATGATCACATGGGAACAGTTTCCTATTGATGTGCGACGTGAGATGTTCTATCATTGGCTGATACGTAAATAAATGATATTTATTTTGAAATTTATTTTATTAATAACTTGATATTATAAATTATTTGTAGGGTTTATGGTATCATATAGATGACAACATGAGTGACTTTATCCACACGGCATGGTAGGTTTCTATGCATGATCGTTTCCATCAGTTTTTGCAGAATTTGAGAACGACCACCATTAAGAAAGTAGGAGTGACAGAATTTTATGAGTCGTGTAGAGCTCACCGACCGGATTACATTTCATCACACGTTTGGGATGGATTATGCTTACACTAGTTGGGTGTTGGATTTCATAGGAGATCTTCTGTGGGATGGCAAAACCAGAGGAGGCAGGAGGTGACACATTGAGATGGTAGCCACACATTCAGTTCGTATACAGAGCATCTGGTAAGTATATTTTTTTAAATATTTTATATAACTTTAAATATAAACAGTTTATTTTATATTTCTTTAGGCAGCCGAGTATCCCGATATTACGGAGTTCGACATTTATCAGAGGATGTATAGTGATCCAGCCACTAGAGAGAGTAGAGGTGATTGCCAGAATCAGATTGTGGTTAGTATTATTTTTTTCAGATTTACAATTAAATTCAAATAATATTTTCAGAATTTTAATTTTAAATTTGAACTCAAGGAGTCCTATGAGGCTGTGACCTCTCAAACACAGGCTGAGGGTGAGGACGAGATGACTGAGAAGACTGGTGCTCACTATTTCCATGAGGCATCATGGATACAGTCAACTCAGTATGGCTTTGAGAAGGGTTGAGTTGTTGGTATTAGCTATCATTTGACTCTTGGTAATTATTATGGTACTACTGCAATGTCAGCATCCAGATACAGAGGAGATCGTGGAGAGACATCATCTTCTGGATCACAGAATCAGGAGCATTTGCGAACTTAGGCTGAGCTTATAGATACTTTGTAGAAGCAACATGAAGAGATGTGTTAGTGACAACAGTAGTATGAGCAGCATCATGAGGAGGAGTTGTGTCGATTGGAGCAGTGGCGACAGCAGGAGTATCACGAAAAGATGGATTACATGCACCTTCTGACTCATAGTTTAGGGATGGAGTTTCCTCCTCCTCCTCCACATGACCCCCAGTGATTGTTTTATGTTAAAAATATTTGAATTCATGTTTTTTAATAATATGAACTATTTAGAGTTTCTATATTTTATATTGGTTGAAATATTGCATAATTTATTTTCATGAGTATATTATTTTTTATTATTAGTATTATATTTGTTAATATTTGTTTATTTTACTAATAATAATAATAATAATATTTTTCGATTTTTTATATTTTTTTGAAAATATTGAAACTTTAAATAATTTTTTATTATTTTATTATTTTAATAGTATTATTATTAATTTTTCAATAATCATAATTTTATTAAATATTTCTTTAGTATTATAATTTTTAATGTTTTTTTATTTTACAAATAATAATAATATTTTTTTATAATAATAATATAATCTTTTCATTAATCATAATTTTATTATTATTTTTAATTAATTTTAGTATTTGCGACGGGGTCTTTTGCGACGGGGTCTTTTACGATGGGGCCCCGTCGCAAAAAAGTTAAATTTTTTTAAGATTAGTATTTGCGACGGGACAATGGGCCCGTCGAAATTAGTATTTGAAACGGGCCCATTGCACAAGGTTTATGGGTAAATAATGTATATAATCAGAATGTTATTTGCGAAGGGTAAGTTGCCCGTTGCAAAAACTAATTGCGATGGGCCCTTAACAAAAGGTTTTTGGGTATATAATGTATAAAATTGGGAGGTTTTTTATGACGGGTAAAAGTCTTGTCACAATAGATAAATTTTGCGACGGGCCTGTTGCAAAAAATGGGAATTCCTGTAGTGGACATAAAACATAAGGTGACTGAGTTTTTTTCAAGCTGTTTAACTTGATAGAAATATAAGGTAGAGAATAAAAAAACTTTAGATATGTTATAATGGTCAACCATCTATGTTTTTAAATGGGATCAAATAGATGTGTTTTTTAATGGTTCTCCTCAGAATGGTTATGAAACATGATGTGATAATTGTGCTAGTGGATGGCCTTATAAAGTTAGATCATTCCATTTATAATTGTGAATTTCATAAAGGGGATTACTTTTCAAAATATATATATATGACAAGTCATAAAAAGTCATGGAAAACCATTTTCAATCATATCATATAGATATATGAGGTTCATGTATCATTTTTCTAAATCCTTACAGAAATATCTTTAGACCTATCTGACCGTGATTATGGTGTATCATCATCAAATGTATGAAAAATCCAAAGTATGATTAAAACATTGGAAGACTTGTCACATGATTGTGTGATGGATTTTTGTGGCTCATCGAAATAGCATGTGTCATTAGTGGAATAATTATATCACAATATTTATCATTCCCCGATACATATGAACCATTTTTAAGCCTTGTAATGGCATCCTTGACTTTCTCCACATTGTTGAGTGGAAATTGGTGAGACTTCTCTAGTTGGTAGATAATAGACCAAGAAATAATATATAAGATTAATTTTGTTATAAAATGCATTGATATGGCTTAGAGTCATAAAAAATTGTATGAATATTGTTACCGATGGTTATCTTTCCAAATGAGCAATCTTGTGTTATTTAGGATCTCTCTAAGGCTTGTACATTGTGGTTAGGTAAATCCGGGAATTTTAACTCCTAAATACAAAGGCCCATTTGAGATACTAGAATAGGTTTGTGAGGTGGAATATCGGTGCAAATTACCACCATGGATCAATGTGGTACATAATGTGTTCCACATATCTTAGTTGAAAATGCATCAACTTGATCTCGACCATGTGATTTAGTGGGATCACGGTGAACTAGATCAAGATACTTCATTAGAGTACATGCCTTTATGAATTGTGGACAAGAAATAGAAAGACGTTCATTGAAAAAAAAGTCTATTGTGGGTTTTGTGGAATCAGGATATGATTCAGGAGGTGACATAGGAACACAAGAATGAAAGCAGAGAGAAATGGTTATAACTCTTTCACAACACCGATGGTTTTCTATATTTTGGGGATGGAAAGACTAATGGTGGGGATAATGTAGCACCCCCTCATTTTCATGTAAGTGACCAATTACTTATTTTGTTTACGTATTCAATGTAAATGAGTGATGTTTTGGTGAATTTTTGAAACTATTGAAGCGTTTTGGTGGATTTTCAATAGGTGTGTGATTGGTGCATAGTTTGGGAAAACCATGCAACTCATTTAGGAAAATGTTCATAGTGAACAATGGGATAAAAGGATATTTAATGGGCCACACATGGTTTATACAAACTGTGTGGAATTCTTGTAGAATCTATTTTCTGTTTTTCATATGTTGTATGGTGATATTTTTCATGGTTGTCACACAGGTTCATAACCATGCGAGAAATCTAGGAGAGGTCTCCCTTAAGGGATAGGAAGGGGCATAGATTGCCTAACTGTGTGACTGATCCTTTTTTGGGTCAAAAGTTAGATAATCAAATTGTAGATCTAAAGTGTTTTCACATCTAAATGATTTCTTTTTAAACCAAAACCTTCCCAAAATCAATATTTGTCTCCCTCAAATATTGGTGAACCTTTATCTATCAAATTGGATGTGATCTGGAGTTGTCCCATGGTGCATTAAATCTTGTTTGAGGATGTAATCAATCATTCATGGAAATTCATTATGCGTTTTCATAGATATAATTCTCTCAGTCCTTTGGTATTTTAGAACTACCCTTGATGTTGGTAGATCTGGGGTTTTGGATTACATATAGGTTTAGATTTTTTCTTACTATTAATATGGGAGGAGATCTAAGTTAGTGTTTTGGATGTTAAACCCAGTTTCATTAATGAGGCTTGGCTGAAATATGTCTCTGTGATCAGTTCCAAAGGTGTAGCGGAACATGAGATTTAGTTACCAAGGGATGAATTTGTCTATCGAAAAGAAACCAATCATGAGTATAGAACTATCATAAAAATTCATTCATCAATGGATGAGTGGATAAGTGGATTGGAATGGTTATGCCAAAATGGAACTTGTGATATTGATAAAAGTATTTTTTATTGTTTTACTTTGAAAATTTTATTTTGAGAAAATGGATTCTTGGGAACTTATTTCTACTATGTTATAAAATATTTTAGATTGTTTTTTCTATAAAATATTTGTATATAAATTTTGCTAAATTTTTTTATCCTAGTTGATTTACTAGGGAGATAATTGGGGAAAACCTACTGAGTTATAAAACTCACCCATGCATTTTAAATTTGGGGCTTTGGCAGAAGTTGTTTATCGAGACATTGTAAAAGGTATAGTATCACACATATGTAGCACTACATCACGATAATTCAGATGTTTGTTGGACTTGGAGCATGGTAGTTGTATTTGTTTTCTGTTATTTTGAATTTTGATATTTTTGTCTTTCATTGTGTACTTTGATATTGTAGTCTTCCATTGTGGAACATATTTTTGTTTTGGGTTTGATATAAATGAACTATTTGAGTTGTATTTAATTATATCATGCATCATATTGTTTCTTGTTTGTTTATGTAATGATTGGGTTTTTTTATTTCATAAAGTTCAAATCATCCCCCCTTGTATTGATGATCATTAACATTTATTTCCAGCCTTTTGTGTCTTGAGGATGTCTCCTACCGCCATGTAACTTTCTACCACCTTCTAAAGACAATGAGGAGGAGGGATGTTGCATCATCGTAGTGTATTATTGATACAATAACATTTTCTCCAAAATCGTTCAAGAGCCACTAAAATTATTTTAATTCTGTTTGTCTCACAAAAATACCATGGGTAGAGGACCCATGTAAGAAACCGGTTCTTATTTTAGAGGAACGAGATTCTTCTTTTCCTCTTCCTTAAGTGTTTTTGAGAAAATATGGAAAATGGGGAAAAATCCTGATTTTTGGAACTACACACCGTGTACTTTATCCACATGTCGTGTACTTTTGGCCATGTTGGGATGAGTACACGGGGCGTGTTTCCATACCGGTGACGAAGGGTGTAGGAACTGACTGCATGATGTGTAGTGGTACCTTACATGCCATGTAGTCAGTCGGCAGGCTTGAACAGTAAGGTGGTGGCGTCGCCGCCAGCTGGGCGACAGTACACACCGTGTACTTGAGATTACATGTCATGTACTCATGTCGACGTATGAACAATGTGGTGGTGTTGCCAAATGAACAGTTAATTGAAAGAAGTACGCACCGTGTACACAGAAGTACATGCCATGTACTTTGTTTTTTCGGCATAAAATATGCAGTAGCCTCCTCATTTGGTAGAGGAGACTCTTGAACTGTTTTGGAGCCAAAGGAGGAGGCCGGATCTTTGAAGGTCCACCGGGCGTTTGTCTGGAATCCGATTCGGCTTTGGATGATTTCGTTGGAACTACATGGGTAATCCCTCTCCTCTCATGGTACCGTTCTTACAAATACTTCTCCTAATGTAAGTTATATATGTTTGAATGAGTTTTGTTCTTCGTTAGATCTACGTCGTTCTTGGGCGTTTCTGGAGTCGGCGTTTAGGTATAGTGTTGATTGGCATATAAGGTAGGTGGCTTTGTGTTTAGCTTTCCAACTGTTGTGTGTTTTGTGCATTTTTGTGCCACGAACCCATGTTTGGGTGTTCTTTGGCTGAGGCCGTTGCTATATTTAATAACTAGAATTGATTAGGTATTTAATTGTGATAATAAAATGCTGGTTGGGATCGTTGCTTGGATCCGGAACCACCCTGGGGTGTGTTTCTCTGTTTAGCTGTTTGGCCAGGATACCCGAGGGTATGCCTTCAATGTAGTAATTGTAGAATTGCCTTGAGAGGAATTGCTTGTTACTGCTTGTTTACCTGTTGGGCATGGCCCGGTTACCTGTTTAGCCTAAGGGAGTTTTTGCATTTAGCCTGATGGCACTGCACTATTTAGCACGAGGGTTGTAGTATTTCACCTGAGGGAAACCATTTGTGCCTGAGTGTTTGACATTTGTGCTTGAGGGTGACACTTCCTACGCCTGAGGGTAATTTCTGTTACGCCAGAGGGCTATACCTGCGGGTTGGATTCTGCTTACCTAAGGGTAAGGTTTTGTTTGTCTGAGGATGTGGACTATTTACCTATAAATGAACTATGGTGGTTTCTAATATTTAAATGGATTAAATGGATAATGAAATGGAAATATAACTGGTAATTAGTTACTTTTGAGTACTGCTTACTTTATTGCATTTTACTACTGCACACTGTTGTTGCACGCTTACACGCAGTTGGGCACGAGCCTTTGGTGGGTGCCTACTGAGATATATTTCTCACACCTTTTTTGGGTCATGCTTTTTTGCCCAAACAAATTACGTTGCTAGAGTTGTAGATAGGGGAAAGAGTCCTTATACTGGTACTTGACTGTTGCTGAGGAGTAGGAGGGCATGGGACCGAGCCTTGGCTCGTGATGCCGCTGCTAGCTGTTTTGCTTGTTTTGCTGTACTCTATTTTCTATTGTACTTTATTGATGTATAACATGTTCTAGATATTTTCATAGAACTTGAAACATGTAGCATCATCACTTATATACTATTGGTTATATCCACTGTTGTAGTTATTCCAGTTGTGTCTGTTTACTGCTTCTGCTTTTTGTTGTATGTTTTATTTTGTATTCCGTTGTGCTACACTTTTACAAATGAGGGCATAGTTTCCCAACTATCATACCTGGGCTCTCGCTACTAGTCGGAAGCCTATGGCATTTGGGGAAATGCGCTTGAGGTTTTGTGGTGAATCGGGCTCGGGGCACCTGTTGCGTGGCACCTGGGACCGGGACATTACAAAGTGGTATCAGAGGCAGGTTATTTTCTTTGACTTACTATTTGGAGTTGTAGTCATGGATAGGAAGAACTGTAGTTGGTAATAAGATATGCTCGAGCGTAGCTAACCCGTGTATATAGAAAAGCCAGTCTACCTCGTACTTTGAATTCTTTTGATCTTACAATTTTACGGTTGATATGTTTTCACCGTTGGGTGACACACTTGGATTGTTCTGTTTACATTTTATCTGTGGGTTCTATTTAGTTGAAACCCGATGAGATGAGGGTATTCCATCTCATGCATCATATAGGCACATGCTAGATATCACATGCCATGCATAGTTTCCATGCCATGTAGGTGCATTAGAATTTTCATGTTGTTGTGATAGTTGTTGTGCTAGTAAAGCATGCTGTTGTGATAGCTGCATGATAAATACCTGCCTTGTGATATGGTATTTTTGTTTGAGCTTGTTTATAGAATGGACGCCAAACGTTGGATTTTGGGGAGTATGGGACCCCATTGACTAGAATTTGCTGGATCATTGACTGGTTATTGGTTATAACACAAATAAGATGTCAAACTTTGATTTGTGGGGTGTATGGTCCCCCACGGGTCGAAATTTGACACTTAGGTGTTGTTTTCAGTCTTTTCTGGGTTCTGGAGATGTTTCTGAGGCATACTGTCCGGAAAACCTAGAATACATGCCGTGTAGGACCTCATACACGATGTGTGTGTTCTTCTGTTCGGGAAGAAAAAAACTGAACTTTTTTAGTACACGCATTGTACCCTGAGTACACTACGTGTAGTCTCATCCCATGTCAAAAACCGTGTGGGCGGTGACATGGGGTATGAAAGGGCTTGGGTAAAACACGTCGTGTAGTTTTGAACATGCCGTGTAGTGTTGAACAGGAGTACGGCCGTGTAACTAACAACATGGGTTGGTGAACTCCTTGACAGAACACTCCGTGCCAGTTAGACACATGCCGTGTAGTGTGACCTGGGGACGCGGCCATGTAACTAAAAACACGGGCCGGTGTCACCTCTCCCTGAGCACGCCGTGTACCGTTGGGACACGCCGTGTAGGCTTGTCCGAGGACATACCGCGTGGAGTTAGCCTTGTGGCTGGGAAACGGGGTGTTGTACACGCCGTGTACGAGTGTAACATGTTGTGGAGTGTCAAGCCGAGTAGTCGGCCGTGTCACATACGACACAAGAAGTTGTAAAATAACACCATACACGCCGTGTAGATATTATACACACCGTGTAGCTTTGTGGAACGGAAGCCGTGTGTCTTAGCTGTGTAGAAGGACCCGGGCAGGTGAAAGGAAGTCAAGTACTCGCCGTGTAGTCAGTGTACACGTTGTGTAATCTTGTTTTCAAAATTTTAAAACACCTTCTTCATCTTGTTCCCTTTGTGGTTCTTTCATTTCAGTCTTAATAATCTTGAATCAGAGGCGTGCTTTTGACCTTGTAGAGTCATGCCTCCTAGAAAACCGCGAGTTGTTCGCTAGGAGAGTGCCAATGATTATACCCCGGAGATGGTGGGCCATGGGCTACCAGTTGATCCACCAGCAGAGCCAGATGCAGCACCAGCTGTTATACCAGACACAGGCGCGGAGGCGCAGTTCTGTGAAGGATTATTGCGGTTCATGCAAACCATTCAGGGAGCACCGCAGGCTACCACATCTATGGCCGAGATGATGTGTATCTTTCAGCAGCAGCATCCGCCTATGTTTTCAGGGGATGGCGGACCACATGATGCAAAGTCTTGGCTAGGATCGATGCAGACTATATTCGATCATCTGGAGACGCCTCCAGGGCGGAGGGTCAAGTTCGTGACTTACATGCTGCGTGATTCCGCCAAGAGGTGGTGGGATGTTACCACCCAGTCAGAGCATCACAGGGGCATGGCGTGGGAATATTTTCAGGCAGTCTTCTATGATTTCTTATTTCCCGAGATTCTAAGGGCAGATAGAGCTCGAGTGTTCATGAATCTGCAGTTAGGCGCTATGTCGGTGATGGACATATCTGCTAGTTTTACAGAGCTTCAACGTTTTTCACCCGTGATGGTGGGTGATGAGACGTTGAGAGCCAGAAGATTTGAAGATGGTCTTCGGTATGACATCCGAGTGCTGGTAAATGTTTTCAGGTTGCCTACTGTATACACTATTGTGAACCAGGCATTGATTGCAGAGAGGAACCTGCAGGAATCGAGTGGTGTTGGCCAGGGCGGTTCAGCACAAGTTACTGGTACTATTTCTGCTGGCAAGAGGAAGAGACAGATGGACTTCTCTAAGGGCGACATTACCAGCCAGGCAGCTTCTTCAGGTAAACCGGTCAGTTGCTACTAGTGTTGTAGAGAGGGGAACAAGAGTCTTTAGTGTCCACGAGACCCAGTGGAGTGCCGAGCTTGTGGCAAGATGGGTCATCTGTAGAACTTTTTCATGGAGTTTCTACCAGTGTCTAGTGATAGGGGTTCTGTGCAGACTCCACGTGCGGGAGTAGGACCAGTGTCTTATTACCAGTCAGTGAACTGGAATACGTTAGGGTCTGCAGGAAGAGATTGTGGTCATGGCCATGATAGCCAGACACTAAGATCACAGAGGCAGTAAGGCAGGATAGGTCAGGGTATCCAGGCTTTGTCACAGGGCCGCAGCACTGGGCAGGCATATGCAGTGCAACAGACCCAGTAGGAGCCAGATCCCGGACCTTCGACAGTCAGAGGTAGTATTCTAGTAGCTTATGTCTTGTCTTCAGTACTTTTTGATACGGGTGCTACACATAGTTTTTTATCTGTACCCGCTGTGGAGATCCTTGGGCTCAGGGTTTCTACTTCTTCTAATATCTTGAAGCTAGACACTCTGTTAGGGACTAGAACGGTTGGTGTGAATCAGTGCAAGGAGTGCCCCCTTGAGGATGGCGGGTGTCACTTCCTTTGGGACATCTATGTCTTGGAGATGACGAGATATGACGTCATTCTCGGGATGGACTGGTTGGTTCCCATTCTAGCCTTTGTAGACTGCTATCGTCACAGTGTGCATTACACGTCACCAGAGGGCTAGGAGTTTCTATACAAGGGTGAGTGGGATGTTCAGGTGGGTCGAGCTGGACCAAAGCATCATGGGTGAGGTGGAGTCACAGCCCAGATTGCAAGCTTATATCTGGATGACCAGGGGACTTGTCAGATGGATTTCCCTCCAGTTGTCGATCGTTTCTAGGATGTCTTCCCGGATGACTTTTCATGTCTACCTCTAGTGCATGAGGTGGATATCTCTATCGAGCTTGTTCCAAGAGCAGTACCAGTGTCCATTCCTCCTTATAGGATGGCCACACCTGAGTTGCAGGAGCTCAAGAGGCAGTTAGAGGAGTTACAGGCAAAGTGTTTTATCCGACCCAGTACTTTTCCTTGGGGTTCTTTGGTCCTTTTTGCGAAGAAGGCGGATGGTACCCTCAGACTTTTTGTGGATTATCGGAAGATGAACCAGTTGACGGTTAAGAACTGATATCCCTTGCCGAGGATAGATGATCTGTTTGATCAGCTTCGTGGAGCACAAGTGTTCTAGAAGATTGACTTGAGATCCGGATATCATCATCTGCACATTAGAACATCTGATATACCTCTCACAGCTTTTATGAGTAGGTATGGTCTATATGAGTATACGGTTATGCCGTTCGGACTCAAGAACATGCCAATAGTTTTCATGGCTCTGATGAATCGTGTGTTACATCCGTATCTTGATTTATTTGTGTTAGTATTCATGGACGACATCTTGGTGTACTCTCACGCTCTACACGCCAATTCTACCCATCATGATATCATATTGAGTACACTGAGAGAGCATTGCCTATATACTAAGCTCTCGAAATGCCATTTTTGGATGGACCTAATTCACTTCCTGGGTCATATCATCTCAGAGGCAGGAGTTGCAGTGGACCCAGAGAAGGTGAGAGCAGTAGTTTCCTGGGAGCAGCCCAAGAACATGTTTGAGATACGGAGTTTCTTAGGGCGGGATGGTTACTATGGGCACTTCATACATGACTTCTCCTGCTTAGCAGCGCCGTTGACAGGTTTGACTAAGAAGGGTGTGAAGTTCGTTTGGTTTGAAGATTGCGAGGCAGCTTTTCAGGACTTGAAGTGAAGGCTGACATCACCACCAATCTTGATACTCCTAGAGTAGGGGAAGAGCTTTACAGTTTACTATGATGCATCAAGGATTGGGTTGGGAGCTGTTAAGGTGTAGGGCGACCAAGTTGTGGAATACGGGTCTTGGTAGTTGAGGCCACATGAGAGGAATTACCCGACGCATGATCTCGAGTTGGCTACAGTTGTGTATGTGTTGCGCTGTTGGAGACATTATCTGTTGGGAGAGCATTTTTTGGTTTTCACTGACCACAAAAGCCTCAAGTATATCTTTACTCAGCTTGACCTGAATCTGAGGCAGAGAAGGTGGGTCGAGTACATACAGTCCTTCAATTTTGAGCTTTCCTATACACCTAGTAAAGGTAATGCAGTAGTTGATGCACTGAGCAGGAAGACTCAGTTACAGGCTGTGCAGGAGGCCAGTAGTTGATGCATCTGGAGGTGCATGACAGTCAGGGGAAGAATTATCTTTCCTCGTTAGCTGTAACTTCTACCCTCTTAGACAGAGTGAGGATGAGGCAGCTATCGGTTTCAGAAGGCTTAGTTTTACGGGAGTCGGTGGCATGTGAGGACCCTCCTCTCGGTTGGACGATAGGTGATGATGAGGTTTTTCGTTTCCATGGACGTGTATGGGTTCCAGGGGATATACGCGAGGAGCTAATGCGGGAGTTTCATGCTTCAGCTTGGTCAGTTCATCCTGGGGTTACCAAGATGTACTGTGACTTGAGACGTCAGTTCTGGTGGCCGGGTATGAAGAGAGAGATAGCTGGTTTTGTTACGAGGTGTTCCACCTGTCAGTAGGTGATGGTAGAGCATCAGAGACCAGCTGGGCTATTACAATAGTTGCCCATTCTAGAGTGGAAATGGGATGATGTCACGATGGATTTCGTGACGGGATTTCCGAGGTCACCTCGAGGCAATGACGCCATGTGGATTGTTGTGGACAGACTCACGAAGGTAGCTCACTTTTTTCTGATCAAGGAGTCATTTGGTGTGGATGATCTCGGAAGGCTGTATATCCGAGAGATCGTACGTCTGAATGGGGTCCCTCGTTCTATCATTTCGGATAGGGACGCTCTCTTTACGTCTCGTTTCTGGCAGAGTTTTCAGAGGGCACTGGGTACACAGGTGCTTTTGAGCACAACATACCACCCTCAGACAGATGGCCAGTCAGAGTGGACGATACAGGTTCTAGAGAACATTCTGCGTGCATGCATCCTAGACTTTGGGGGATCTTGGGAGAAGAATATACACTTAATTGAGTTTTCCTATAACAATTGTTTTCAGGAAAATATTGAGATGGAACCATACGAGGCTTTATATGGTAGGCCATACTGATCACCTTTGTGCTAGTTAGAGGTAGGTGAGGTAGCTTTACTATGGCCACAGCTCGTGCAGGAGACATCTGAGCAGGTCCAGTTGATTCGGAAGCGGGTGGCTACCGCGCAGTCTCGTCAGAAGTCTTATGTTGATCGCTGCAAATGACCTTTGGATTTTGTGGTCGGGGATCAGGTTTTCTTGCGTGTTTCGCTGAGCCTGGGGCACAAATGGATCAGAAGACAGGGTATGCTTTCACCGAGGTATGTGGGACCATTTGAGATTCTGGAGAGAGTTGGGCTGGTTTCTTATCAGTTGCAGTTATTGTAGCGGTACCGAGCCATGCATGACGTCTTCCACATGTCTCAGTTACGTCACTACCATTCAGACCCATCTCACACCTTTCAGCGAGAGGAGGTTGAGCTTCAGCATGATGCGTCCTTTGAGGATCATCCGATCCGTATCGTTGACAAGAGCATGAAGGTTCTCAGAGGCCGGTCAGTTCCTCTCATACGGGTGCGATGGCAGCATGGCCGAGTGCAGGACGAGACATGGGAGAGGGAGGCCGACGTACATGCTCAGTGGCCAGAGCTGTTCTAAGTTTATTCTTCGCCACCCTTGGAAGGGAAATTTGAGGAAGAATTTCTATAAGGGGGGAAGTTTGTAAGAACGCGGTTCTTATTTTAGAGGTACGAGCTTCTTCTTTTCCTTTTCCTTATGTGTTTTTGAAAAAATATGGAAAATGGGGAAAAATCCTGATTTTTGGAACTACACACCGTGTATTTTATCCACACGCCGTGTACTTTTGGTCGTGTTGGGATGAGTTCATGGGGCGGGTAGAAATACCGGCGACGAAGGGTGTAGGAACTGACTACAAGCCGTGTAGTGGTACCTTACACGCCGTGTAGTCAGTCGGCATGGTTTAACAGCAAGGAGTTGTCATCGCCGCCAGTTGGGTGACAATACACGCCATGTACTTGAGAGTACATGCCGTGTACTCCTGTCGACATATGAACAGTGTGGCGGTGCTGCCAAATGAACAGTTAAATGAAAGATGTACACGCCGTGTACTCAGAAGTACATGCCGTGTACTTTGTTTTTTCGGCTTAAAACAGGCAGTAGCCTCCTCATTTGGCAGAGGAGACTCTTGAACCGTTTTGGAGCCAAAGGAGGAGGCTGGATCTTTGAAGGTCTACTGGGCATTCGTCTGGAATCTGATTCGGCTTTAGAAAATTTCGTTGGAACCGCACGGGTATGCCCTCTCCTCTCCTGGTAACGTTCTTACCAATTATTCTCCTAATGTAAGTTATTTTCATTTGAATGTGTTTTGTTCTTCGTCAGATCTACGACATTCTTGGGCATTTCTGGAGTCGTCGTTTGGGTATAGCATTCGTTGGCGTATAAGTTATGTGGCTGTGTGTTTAGTTTTCCAACTTTTGTGTGTTTTGTGCGTTTTTGTGCCACGAACCCATGTTGGGGTGTCGTGTGGCTGAGGCCGTTGCTATATTTAATACCTAGAATTGATTAGGTATTTAATTGTGATAATTAAATGATGGTTTGGATCATGGCTTAGATATGGAACCACCCCCGGGGTGTGTTTCTCTGTTTAGCCGTTTGGCCAGGATACCCGAGGGCATCCCTTCAAAGTAGTAATTGTAGAATTTCATTGAGAGGAATTGCTTGTTACTGCTTGTTTACCTGTTGGGCATGGCCTGGTTACCTGTTTTCCCTGAGGGCATTTTTGTATTTAGCATGAGGGCGTTGTTGTGATTAGCCTGAGGGAACTGCACTATTTAGCCCGAGGGCTGTAGTATTTCTCCTGAGGGAAACCTTTCGTGCCTGAGGGCTTGACTTCTGTGCCTAAGGGCGACACTTTCTATGCATGAGGGAAATTTCTATTACGCCTGTGGGCTATACCTATGGGTTGGATTCTTCTTACCTGAGGGTAAGGTTTTTTTTGTCTGAGGATGTAGACTGTTTACCTAGAAATGCACTGCGGTGGTTTCTAATATTTAAATGGATTAAATGTATAATAAAATGGCAATATAACTGGTAATTAGTTACTTTTGAGTACTGATTAATTTATTGCATTTTACTACTGCACACTGTTGTTGCACGCTTTCATGCAATTGGGCACGGGCCTTTGGTGGGTGCCTATAGAGATATATTTCTCCCACCCTGTTTGGGTCACGCTTTTCGGCCCAAACAAATTACGTTGTTGCAGGTGTAGATAGGGGAAAGAGTCCCTATACAGGTACTTGACTGTTGCTGAGGAGTAGGAGGGCATAAGACTGAGCCTAGGCTCACGATGCCACTGCTAGCTATTTTCTTGTTTTACTGTACTCTGTTTTCTACTATACTGTATTGATGTATAACATGTTCTAGCTGTTTTCTTAGAACTTGAAACATGGAGCATCATCACTTATATAATGTTGGTTATATCCACTGCTGTAGTTATTCCAGTTTTTTATGTGTACTGCTTCCGCTGTTTTTTGTTTGTTTTATTTTGTATTCCGCTGCACTACACATTGACAAATGAGGGCATAGTTTCCCCACTATCAGACCTGGGCCCTCGCTGCTAGTCGGCAGCGTCTGGGGTTTGGTGAAATGCGCTTGAGGTCTTGTGGAAAACTGGGCTCGGGGCACCTATGTTGTGGCACCCGGGACCAGGACATTACAACCCACAAACTGAATGTTGGGTATCACCATACTACAAACCTAACAAGAATTGGGGACCCATATCCTGAGATAACAAGGGATGATACCCACATCGAAGTCCACCCATAATTCATCCATGATCAAAACCCATGGAATATATTCACTACAGTAGATCCATGATTTAATCACAACACTTTGTATCTCAGGGGACACCACAAAGGTTGTAATCATGTTTAACATGGAAATATTCTCTGCATAGGCTACTCGCATGACTGAATTTGATCACCAACGGAGGATATAATCTTTGAAGTAGTCTCCAAGAAGACTAAATGACAGCTGTGGGGGTCCACATTCTTTGTAACTTCATCTAAACACATGTTCATGTCCTCTTCTTCATATATATTCTTTACATTAGATTTTTCATGGCACGTACTTGGCATACGTGGCATTTCTACCCTAATACAGGAACTCGAATATGTCTTTCCCCACATGGAATGGCCATCCATGTCCCCAAAATATTGTGTACCCCTTGTACATAACTTCCCTCTTCCAAAAGCCCCCTATTCCAAGACCCTTTACCATGACCATGTTTGACACCCTGTGTTCATTCCTTCAGGTCGAGTAATTCCACATGGTGTGTCTCTAGATTCATCAACCCAAGGTAGGTGCCTTGGCCACATGACATGGTCACATTAAATTACATATAATTATTCTACATATTGTGTAGTCCCCAAAATAGGTCTTTCATGAATGGTAGGATCAAACAACATGTGACCCAAGACTATATGTTGTGTGATTGGGAATTTTGAATTGGAATTCTTGGTGAGCCTCTCAAATCAACCTTGTTTAACATGAATCCTACAGATCTACACCAAATGAATATCTAGAAGTAACAATAAATCTCTAAAACCTTAAATTAATTTCATTAAAAGTGGACTAGGAAGTAAAATTCAAACATTTCTGCATTATGGGGAAAATCAAAGCTTCCAGTGGAGATCTATGATCTGAAGCTATTGCATAATGAAATGGGGGAGACCACCATCAAAATCCAAGATTTTAAGTGCCTCCTCTTGTTGGTTTCACCTTGGTTCAGTTGTCACACAAAATGGGAGAGTTTTTCTCTTTTACTCTAACATGAACACATAAATTACGAGGAAGGGGATATCAATATAATATTATTAAAAAAATATCCTCTATTTAAAAACCTTCTAATGACTCATCTCAAACCCAGCACATGGCAGTAACAAATTTAATGTCACTCCTTGGGTAAATACCACATTATAAATTCAACAATGACCTCTAACTTCTGATATGCGACTCATCAGAGGATTTATTCCATGTTTTCCAATAAACCAATCTTGTGTGATAAAATATATATAATATTTTTAATATCACCACACTGAGGTTTTCTGATAATCATAATCCCGAGATGATTCATTTCGTGGCTACATAAATATTGGAAAAAATATTTCAATGTTTTACCATGAAAATACTGAGTAGAAACGTCATTACCACAACAAATAATTTCATCCCAAAAATCAAAATCCTATGTATAATGAACATAACTGAGCTCTCAACTGGGACTCCCTTTCAAGTGAGATCACCAAGAGGTTTCTGTGCAACCCACAAGCTTGCACTTAGGGGAACTATGTGGCCACCACACCAATATCCTATGCAAACAAGGTCAACATTGTGAAACAAATAGGGTAGTTATCTCCCAATCTATCATCGGTGGGAATCACTAATAACCCAGGCCATCTAGAGTTATAAGGTATAGAATTAAACCACCTCCATAACATGACACTGATATTATCGTATTCCGATAGTCCTTATTTGCCCCTATATGAACTACACCACCACTTCCACAAGCATGTCTTGTAAAAAAATGATTCCGAGAACATATATGTACCCTCAAATGACACATGGTTTCCCAAGTGCACACACATGGTCTTACCAGGCCCTCTCTATACAAACCAACAAACGAAAAATAGTTTATGAAGGTGAAAACACCTACACACCCACCAATGGAAAACCAACAGAGCATGGATGGAAGGACACCAATCAACACATAGGAAAAATATTATGGACTGAAGTTTATTCTGTGGAATGGTTCTATTCTATTCGCTCCCTCCACCATGGAATCCAAGAATATGGGTCAAAAAAAGGTTCAACTTGTAACAAATGATCTTTATCTTACACTCCAATACAAAACCACACCCTGATCACACATGTTAAAGGAACTCATCCACCACACCTCAAAACTATTTTATTTGGGATGAAATGACTCACCAGCAAGGTTTTCATTGTGTTCGAAGAACAAACCTTATTGGGGAAAGCAACCTACATCCTCATACTTCTAAATATAAGTCAAAGAAAACTAACACAGGGTTCAACCAGTGCCTCATGCCACCCTAGTTGATAATCGAGCAATAAGTGTCACGCATAATACATATCACAAAATTGTCAAACCATGGGATTTATGAATGTATAAAGGGAATAGAATGTACCTCTATTCATTATTGGTGCCTTCGGGTCAAAGACCTCCACAACCTGCAGATGTCCTTGACCACATCCTCCCACTCTCTGAGCCTACTAAAAACCTCCTAGGGTGGGGATGGAACATCTTGAATTGTCTTCCACCCCTAATGATATCCTAGATCCTTTTTAATGCCAAACATCTTGTGGAAATACATGCTCTATATGTTTTCTCTATCAGGATAACCCTTATATCATTTCCCTCTCAACATTAGAGAAGTTCAGATAATCTCTATAAATTAGAACTCGACAATTCCAAACGTAAAACTTCATTTTCTATGACTGACTAGGTCCCCATATCAACTCATTCATTGAATAGACATGTGTCTATGTATGGGTATGATTATGAATAATGTATTGAAATAATTTAATCTTTTTTCTGATGTCTGATGCGGAAGACATATCCTCGTGATCAACACCACCAACCACATCCTCCTGACCCTCCTCCAGGAATCCCTCTTCCACTAGATCTTCCTCCTATAACTGAAAATATGATTTAAGGAATAAGAAGACAAAAAATACTCAGATGTCAATTTTAGGGCCATGTTTAATGGTATGAGCTCTGAAAAATGGGTCTTGAACAATATCCATGGATAGACAGAAATGACCTATGAACCTCGATGAATAATAAATCATCGACATGAAACCATACTGAAGTTACAAAAGATCATAGATATGAACTAATCTCAACGTTATAGATAAAAATCTTCCCTAAAGATTCTCTAAAAATCCACCAATGGGAGAGTATCCTCATCAGAGGTTTGTGTCACCAAACTCTACCATTTCCCAGCCAAACCCTATAGATGGTTTGCCTCTAGGTCCACCATGTGATAAGAAGGTGCCCAAAAAAGGAAGAAAATATGTGTGAATAGTTCAACATAGTCTTCAACTTCAACGGTGTATGGATCACCCAAAATCCATTTAGGTCACTGTATCTTGAAATAATGTTGTTCCCTCACCCTACACACCTCCACAGCTAGAACTACTGAATAGAAATGATGGTCGATGGGTGGTGGATAAACTGGAAGACCACCCAATTCTACAACCACATTCCCAATTAACTAGAAAAATTCTGCATTGTATGGAAGATCATCATCACAACCCCTCCATGGAACACTATATGGAAGTCATCATAGAGGCATCATGAAATATAATTAAGATACAATGTGGTGAGAGAGTATATATGTGGTGCGAACTCAAGAGGGAAAAGTAGTACAAAACATAAAACTATATAATTCATATAAAAATATTTACCAACCACGTGTTCTTTAATGTACCAAGTCAACCAACAAGAGATTAGAGTCCCGGTGGGTAGAAACATTGTCTTCTACACAATCACTAGAGTATCTAGACTGAAATGTGAACTCTAAGAACATTAATAATGTCTTTATGCAACACAAACCAAGATCACTACAATATCGTCCAGAAGTGTAACCAACTCTGATGCCACGTTTTCACAGCCAGACCCAATGAGGCATGATCCATGACTACCCAAATCCCTCCTCCAATAGGTTAGGGGATAGAATCTAGTGCTGGGTAATAATATCAAAAAAATATAAAGTCATATACAATGGTATATATACATAGGAACTAACAAAAATCTCAATTAAATAGTATTAAAAATTTACACTGTGTATGAACAAATACATACATATATCCAAAAAATAGAGTAAAATAGCGGTACTGAAATTAGAAAAAACAAAAATTACAAGCCCTCTAAAAATTATAAAGGATTCTAACTGGTTTAGAAGGAGGGTATCATTGTCGAGTGAAGCTATAGAATATCACCTCATCAAATAAATATAAAACAACTTGGTAAGTCTAAATCACTATACTCCACCTTCATTGGTTCCTCCTAATAATTAGTCAAAATTTATGTTGTCTTCATAATACACAACGTGTGTGGGAAAACCCAATGAAGGTTCATTATAAAAATAATTAGTAGGAACCCCATAACCCAAAATAAAAGAGAGAAACTTGATGGAAACAGTCTACTCGACGTAATCGGAGGGAACTCAAATGAAAGAGAAACTCCCCCTCATGCCCACCATAAATAATACATGACTATTCAGATCCATCCACATAGTTTTTATACCAAGACATGTGACAACATTACATGTAATCCCTTAATAACCCAAATATACTCATCGAGAGTCCATGTCTCATGAGGTCCCAACCTCATAACTAGCCATATGACTCTACTCAAGAATAAAAGGTAATTGATGCCCTAAAGAACACAATCTATGAGCTCAACCATCAGAGAGGTTAGTAATCCAAGATATACCCTCAACTGGGAAGAACTATACCTTCCTTGTTGTTACATCTGAGTGAATTCACAAAATCCGAAAAAACACACTACGCCAATCTATAGTGGCCGGAACCAGAGGACTCATTATTGAAATCTTGTTCCATACGCAAGATACTAGGAACCCAAGTGGATAGGAATTTCCCTCACTGCAACATATAGTTATGGGAGCACTGATATAGACCTTTTTCCAAGTGAATAATTTCTATAGAGAGAGAGAGAGAGAGTAGGCACAAACACCTCACTGATACCCCATAGTCGAGGGAGTACTATCTCATAACAATATTGTGGAACCTCTATCACACCCATATAGAGAGGTCCATACATCAGTATGTCAAGGTAGTTATAACTCCTAGTATTGTTTCACATGAACAATTGGAGGGGCCCTCTCCTTATAAACACGATTCAATGTCAAGGGCTCGCTGACTCAAATAGAGGACCTACTCACCACCACGAATATGATATGGTGGAAAACTAACCCATAGATAATGGAAATGCACTTTGATGTGGTAGGGGATTTTTGACTCTATGAATATGATCACTATTGGGAATTCACACCCATACATGATAGGGGATTAAAAACTCTAGGGTTTAGGACCCGCACTCTGGTACTATAGGAAAGTAATGGACCTTCTTGAACATTACGTATGGAAGACCCACACCATATTAAGACATGGGAGTCCAGAATCCAATGGTTTAGGACACACATCCTAAAAAATAGTGCAGTACCCACTCCATCTATAAACCACATATGGAGGACCAAATCCCTATAATGATCGGAGAGTGCCAAATCCATAGATAGAGGACCCATGCCATGTTACGACAGGGAAGTACCTACTATATGTTTCTAATGACTATGGCTAGACCACTCCCTAATTCTTCATGTATGATATCTCTCTAACTACATGGACGATGTAGGGGATAACTCTTAAGCCCAATAGGGGAGTACCAAACCCAGTTGAACTACTATATAGGTAGAGGACCCACAACCTATGAGAGAGGGAGTTATGCCTCTACCAATCAGTGAGGTAAGGGATAATCGTTCCCAGCTACAATAGGGGATTTCGGGTCCCACCATATCTCTGATACACCAACTCAGTCTCCAAAATTGATCAAGATCTGTGGAAAGTAGTGTCACACTCATCACATCACCACACTACCAGGGATTAGATGACCCATTACATGAATATAGGGTAACACAACACTTCTAGCATAATAGGCCTAGGGACCCATATCATGAGATACTTGTGAAGGGTTCCAATCTCAATGTCAACCATGTGATCCACCTTGATCACTACCCATGGTTTAACACCACTAATACAACGACATACTTGAATCACACCACACCATATCTTAAAATCCACCAAAAAGGACCCAATCACATTCCATGTAAATAAATTCTTGGGATAGGCTACTCACAAGGCTAAATTCAAGATTTTACAGATGAAAGACATTAAATAGATTTTTTAAGAAGACTACATGGAATGTACAGGGGTCCACACATAGTGTGACACAATCAAAACACCATACTATGTCCTTTTTTTCATGGTTCAGAAATCCATTTCATTTTACTTGGTCTGTACATGGTGTACACTGTGTGTCTTACTTCACTCGAGCACCTGACTATGTCTTTCCCCACATAGAATGTCCATATGTGTCCCTACAGTAGGCATGTCCACATGGCACATGGTGCATCTCACTTCACCCAGGCCCCCATCCATTTATTTCCCTACATATATTTTTCAGCTATGTCTCCACACTAGGCATGTGCACTTTGTACCGGGTGTGTATCATTGAAATGACCACTTACTCATGCCTCTTTCCCATTCCCTTTTCCGGAACACTATGTGATTTCCTTATTGCCATGTACGTCCACCCGATGTGTCTCTTGACAAGGATACCCATTCTAGATCCTTTGGACATGTGATATAGTTCCAATACAAGGTGTATACATCATGTACATGGTATTTCGTACCAAGAATTCATCTTCACCATATTGGAAGAACACACAACATGTGACCCTACACTACACTTCATGTGATTGGGAAATCTGAACATGAATTCCCTACAAGCCATAAAAATCATCGTAGTTTCCCCTAAAACCTAAAGATAAACACACAAGGGATATCTAGAAATCAAAATACGGATATAAAACATAAAAACATCAAATGGATATCAGGAAATAAAACTCATATTTTTCTACCTCAGGGTGAAATTTCAAAGAAACGAGTTTAGTTGTATGCTCCTCTTTATGTTTTCTCCTCATTTTGTCCACTACTCCTGGGGGTGAGGGTTTGTCCTCCTATTGGTTGTGAATACACCATAGGGGGCATGGTGGTATTTATTAAAATTTATTAAATCAATAGCCTATATTTACCACCTCACCAACGAGTCACCATTATCCCAACACCCAATACTGAGAAATTTTATATCACCCCTTGGGTAAACACAATTTTCTAAACTCATAAATTGAGTCAGATTCCAGATTTGAGACTCATAATAGGATTTATTCAATATTTTAATAGGAAAAGTGCTTGAATGATAAAATACATATTTTATTTTTAATGTCCTCACATTGAAGATATTTGGGCCTCATAATCCGGCACAAAATCAGTGCCTGGTTACCAAAATATTCCTTCAAATATTCCCTAGTATTAAATGGAAAAAATTGAATTCAAACAATATTAGTTTATAAATAAATGTATATGATAGAGGAATCTGAAATAGGGGTGTTAAATATTATAGTTATAGTGTTAATCCCATCCTCTATGGTTCTTTCCATTTTGATATTAGTGCATACAACTCAATTATATCATCTAAGATGATTTACATGTAGGGCATACATTTTGATATTATTCTATTCATATTGGATATTTTTACATATTTATCAAATCATTCGGGACAATGTTTTAATTTTCATTCATGTTAGGTTATGAGAGACAAATTTAATATTGTGTGGAATTTCGTTGTTCTTGAATTTGATATCATTGAACTTATTATTATCTATAATAGGATAATATATGTTTTATACCATATAAATTGTTAATTTCATGAAGTTTAAAATCCATCCTTAGAAGTCATCTGTTATATCATTCTGTGTGGGTGAGATTCTATACTACAGAGAGATTCATGTTGTTCCTTATGGTGGAATAATCTCATTCTAGATGTTCAATATATTCATTGATGTTTTTATACGTATCCAAGATGTCCTCTTCCTATAGTTATAATTTCTTACCCTGAGGTCTTCATTGATGATTTTTCATGGTTACCTCCTTAGAGAGAGGATGAGCTCATTATTGAACCCCTTCTAGGTGTGATTCCCATTCCCATTCGATTATATCACATTACACCTACTATGTTTAAGGGGATTAAATTTTATATAGAGGATCATCAGGATAAGAGATTTATCTATCTTAGATTTTCCAAATGGTCTCCACTTTTTTTCTTTTTAAATATATAAAATGGATACCTCAGGCTTTGTGATGATTATTCACATCATAATCAAGTGATAATTATGAAAAAAATACCCTAGATTAGGAATGGTGATCTATTTTACCAAATTTGATGGGAACATCAGTTTTCCATTGTTTATATTTTATCATGGTACCACATACTAAGAGTTTGAGAAGAGGATATACCCAACACAACATTTAATAGATACTATGTTCATTTTGAATTTATAAATATGCCATTCAGTCCCAGAAATGATATTGTATTATTAATGAAATTAATTGAGTACATATTTCATTAGATCATGGACTCTTTAATTACCATTTTTGGGGATGATATATTAGTTTAATCCATGTTACTAAAGGAAAAAATGATTATTTGAATATCATCCCTGAAATCTTGAATCATCATATTTTATAAGATATGATTTAAAATGTAAATTTTGGATAAAATAGGTGAATTTTGGGCCACTTCATATAAAAGTGGGGAATCATGGTGGATCCAAAAAATATTCAAGAAGTAATTTCATGGGAACAACATTGAAATTAGTTTGTTATTTAGGGGTTATTGGGTTTATATAGTTACTATAGGAGGTTTTTTAAGGATTTCCCCAGCCATAAATATCGAATGAAAAATTTAACTTATAAGGGTGAAAATTTTGATTGTAATGAAAAATTTATAGATAATTTTTTTAATTTTAGGTAATACTAACTTCATCTCTAGTTCTAGTTATTTCGATACAGGGTTCAAGCTATAATGTTTTTCTAAATTTCTTCTTATACAAGGTTGATTTGTATCTTGTTGATTGAAAAAATAGTGGTTCCCTATAGATAATTACAATTATACCCTTCTAGGATGTAATTCCATAATTTCTATCTTGATTTTGAAACTATTTTACACTTTTTAAAACCCTATCACCACTATCTCTTGGGTATAGGTTTATATTATATTCAAACAATAAGAGCGTGAAGTTAATTTTTTACATAGATGGATGTGAAACCATAAGAGAGATGATGGGGTTAGTATATTATGACATTTTTAATTTTAATTTTTTATACATTAAGATACGTAAATGTGTAGGTAGATTCTTTAATAATGAAGTCACAGACTCAAACCATGATGGAATTTGTAGATGAGTGGTCTCTAATGGTTTTTTTCAATAAGTGGATTTTGGGAGTGGAGTGCAAAGGTGTTACAATAATTCGTAAATACTAAATCCTAGGTTAATGATAGAATTTATATAAGAAATGTATTAGATCCTAATTTCTAGTGGTTTTATGAAATAATTAATTGTAGGTATACCTTGTGTTGTTGGTCCTCATCATCTGTTGGTGCTTTTTTCTTCTAAGGTAGGCTGGTCATTCTTGTATATCTAAGAAACTATTCAATGGATTGTGGATATTGGTATTATTTGAATATGTACCATAGGTATATACTGATATATCATAAAATGAGACTTCAATATTATTGGTTGGGGATATTCCAATAATTTCTAGAATTCATGAAATGATTCCTTCCTTTTTATAAGATTAAGGTAATGCTGCAATGACCTTTAGGATTATCACATCCTTCACCCATTCTGGTGTGGAAATAGCATGTGATATCAATTGACATCATAATTAGTTTAATATATAATATTAAAGGGATGGTTTCAATTTGTGTGTTCATTGAACAATAAATAAAATATAATATTTTTTTATATTAAGGAAATGATGAATTTAAAAGAGATAAGGAACATGTACGTCTAAGAGGTTGTGATTTTTTATGGTATTCCTTTTGCAATGAATTCTAATAAGCTCGTGTAGTTTACATATGGTATTTTTAAATATTTATATGATATTATTAGTATATAAATTATGTTTACAATGACATAGCATCCATAAATTTATTATAAAATTAAATTACCCGTTTATATTCTTAAGGATAAGATTTGGGAATGTGTGCTTGATTTTGGTGTTTGATGGAAAATTTATCTGTATTTGTTTAAATTTTCCTATAAAATACTTATCAATGTTTTACTAGAATTTAAACCTTTGAATAATTATATGGGATTCCATTTATATCTCCTTTATGTTTGGTAGATATGAGAGAACAATCCTTATTTGGGCTGAGCATTATTTTGAAGATAGTGGAAAGGGTTATGTTTAATGTAGAAGTGGTTTTCAATTATTTATTGTCACCATAAGACAAATTAGGATCATCATCACCACAATTTGGAGATTATTTTTGAATATTGGGACATTTTAATTGTTTCAGATTTCTTGGGATATAATCAATTGTCTAGAAATTGTAAGTTGGAACTATTCTTTGTTGTCCCTTTTCAGATAGTTGAACATCTTCAAAATAGGATGTATGGGTTTGATGTGGAATTTCACTTGATATATAATCAAAACATGTTTCATATTTCTCAGTTGAGGATATGTTGACCAGACACATCCGATGTTATTTAATGGTATGATTTTCATCTTGATCATGCCTCCTCAGAGGTTGAGTATACAATTTAAATTTTAGATCACTACGTTAAAGTACTTCTAGAAACAAATTCATTATCACATACCATATAAGTGAAGGAGCGATAAACATGATATGTGGGAGTGGGAATAAATTATTAGGGAATTGTAGAATTTTCTATATTTGAATTTATAAACCTGAGAACCTTATATAGGATGAAATATTTTATGGTTTGGATAATTGTGATACCCTTTAGGTCTCATGTATGCTTTATTTTTAGCTTTGTTTATACCTTGGGGTTTCTTATTGGTTTCACTGAGCTATGGGATGAAAAATAAAATTTAAAAAAAATATCCTACTAGAACAGTTTATGTGAATAGATAGTACATACCATATGGAAGCTATGTTCCATGTAACTGAGTGCCCCAATGGTGTATTTCATTTTCGAGCAGAATTTTCCAAACTGTGCGAATTTCCCAAAAAATGTTGTGAAAATACGAGTGGTTTTACAAAGGATTCAAAACAATTTTAAGGTATTTCATGACGATGTAGATTATCCATGTATCCGTCCATATTTTTTTCAATGAACATTCGCAATTAATGGTTGGAACGCTGTTTTTTAAATCTTGTTTCCTAACCATGCTCCCTGGTTCAATCCTCTAAAATTTTCAAATTTACCCACATTCCCTTGATCATTTTTATGTATAATAACATAATAATATTCATTAGGCTAAAATTAAATTCTATAATATTCTAAAGAGTCATCTCTCCATTATTACCTAGTGATTTCCCTTTTTGTGGTGGATATTCATGGTGGGTTATGTTTTGTAATCACATTTCAACACCTCTATCAATATTTCTCTTATATCTATATTTACATTATTCTACTGGATCCCAATTCAGTTGTTAATGTGGGATATAAAGTGTTTTATGAGAAATTTATTATTTTTATTATGGATCTAGGCTTTTGAGAACCTAATCTCTTCAATTCCATCCTTTTATTTTTAAGCTGACTAGTTATCATCTTTTGACAAGGAAGGTGTCTCTATAAAAAGGTTATAAATCATTAATTACATGATGTTCTTTTAAATACATTTGTCTTATAATATGAAATTTATTCATTTTATGTCCATGTTGAAATGGTTCACAAGATGATTTTTTTAAATTGGGATTTTCCTTATAAACTATTTAAAAAATTTATTCCTTTGATAAAAATTCCTAATGATGACTTGGAATGAGAAATATATTTTCAAATGTTGGAGTCACAATGATTTTCTGTGAAATTATTTATAAAAATAGGATCATGTTTTTTAAAAATGGGTTTAGAAAATATTTCACATTCGTAACCGTAGGTGCATTAGGTTATGGTCTTATACAACCTTTATGATTGAGTTACTTCTTTGGGTTATTATTGTGATATTGATAAAATGTGGAGGGACACATTATCATTATGATTTACATTATTACTTTTATATTTTTCCTTCATGTTCACAATTATGTATTCCCGTACTCTAGATATGACGTGTTCTTAGTTGTATACATAATTGTATTTCTTCCTTCTTTATTACTTACAAGTTTCAATTATGGAATTTCCTTGCATAATTATGATTATTCAACTGTATTTTCATTCACCTACCAATAAATTATTTGTTCATGTGAATATGAAACACCTTTATGAAAACAAAATAATGTTTTACTAAAAATGTTTGACACCTGAAATTAAATTAGAAAAGATTTTTTCTTTCAAATCTATAAACAATGATTACAAGGTGTTAGACTTTGTATAGATTTCATGTTGTTATTCTATTGGGATTTATTCCCGTAAACATATTTTATCATTGGGAATTTGTAGATCTGATTTTACAAGACTCTTGAAAATAGAAGGCAAAACACGCAATTTTTTGAATTTTCTTGGATATTTTATTCTTTCAAGTTGGTTGTGATATTGGTGAAAGATATTCACATAGTGATTTTGTTTTTATCTTGTATTGTTTTATTTTCATGTATAGCCTTTTTTGTTGACATCATGTGTCTCATGTTATTTTACTCTACATTTATTGTTTACCTAATTTATTTATCTCTTTACTCTTAATTATGAGAAATGATTTGGGGTTGTTTTTTGATTCCCACCTTGTGGAGATTCATCTATAATGATTTTTTATATCAACTTGGGCTGGTATGTCACATCTCCATAACATAAATTTGCTAGAATTTTCAAAGGATATAAATATGAAACATGTGTGAAAATATAGTAATTTATCCAGATAGAATTGGGTCCTACTAAAATAAAATAACAACATCTAGAGAAACATTAAAATTCCAAATTATATAGGGTTTAGTCAATGCAGTGACAATAACCCCAGAAAAATATGTTGTATAATATAATCTATTTGTTTCATGATATCTCATAATGCATGAGTCAGATATTGTGTGATAATATATTTGTAATTTATTATTTTTTAACCTTGATAGAATTACATTATTTTTCCATTTCCATGGATTTTATAACGGAACTACTATCCTTGTCAACTAATACTGATATAGATCCTCATTTTTGAATGAAAAATAATATATTGATTATTCAATCAATGACATGCCTATAATAAGAATCCCAATGCACGATACCTATCCCCAATATAAATATCTTAATTTTAACCTTATAATAAATTACATAATAAAATGGTACACATTTATAATCATTTGAAGTTGATAGATCAATACACATACGACAAAATTTGATGAACCAATGACTCTAAAAACATGTGTTGTTTTTATTTATGAGTTTGACCTCATCATATCCACTAATCAATATCCCCAAGTAAAATATTGTTGAAAATAAATATGAGTTATTATATTCTTCAATAACCTGATAGTCAGACATCATTTGTGTCCCAAAAATATGAGTTATCTATATTCTAAAAAATATATTTTCAATTAGTGTCATAGTATCTTTGGTTTCTATATGTAAATAATAAATATTATAATTACTTGTAATTTAATTTAAATTCCATGTAATTTGAGTATGAAGAGTTATTATAAGTATTATGGGAAGATTAAATCTTGAATAAATATATTTAAATATGAAATGAAAATGGATATGTAAAATTTAATCTGGGACTTGGACACCCACTGTCACAACAATTCCAATTATAGTAGAGTAGTATTTCTAAATATCATCTTACTAGCTCTCACATGATAATATGTGGATTTTGATGATTAATGGATTCAGTCATTGGGCCTTCTTTGTTGTCCTACATGGACATTGCATTATCTACGACATCCCCTCCATAAAAAAAATCCTCAATAGATAATAACCTTGAGTATATTAATATTTTCATCTTAAATAATATTAATAAATTGTCTATACCATTAGTATGATTACCAAAATTGGAAAAAAAATTATTAATACTACATTATTTATTTTCTAAGACACAACATAAATAATATTTTCTTATATGAAATCCACTATATTTTAAGAGACACTCTTGCACATTACCTTCTCTAAATTGTGATGATTGACTAGTTTTTCAATAGTAAGATTAGTTAGTGTCACATTATATCTAGGGTTCCTTCAACTTTTGGAATGACGAACATATGGAATATTCTTAATTTTTTATTATTATATAGATCTTTCTATTTAATATAGTTCCAATATAGATATATTTCATATTAACCTATCATAATTCATATATTATAAATTTCATATATAGTACATAACATGGTATCTATAATAAATAAATTATTGATGTTTAGATATTCATATTAACCATTTTAAACTCACCTAATGTCTTAAACATGTTTTATTAGAGAGATTTACTCTATGTGACAATGAATAAAATCCTTTCTCAAATCATTCTGACATGGTATTTTTTCAACAGTTTTTTAAAGTATGTGCATTAATTTAATCCAATAATTCCTTAGATCTACCATTGTAGTTATTGTTCCCTTGATCTGTGGTTATTTTTTAATTAAATATTTGGATATTAAATTAAAATTTACCTTTGAGTAAGTATAATACTAACAACAATTTTAATAATTTATTGATTTATTTTACATGGAATGCTATGGTGACCCCACTGAACTCTTGTTGACACACACTATAATTTCATCACCAGTACATATTATATGATAATTATTATTGAATTAATGCATAAATGGATTTATAAAAAATTCAGTCCTTATTCAAATTTATGGTTTCAATTACCCTATTTGGTTACTTCTTATAGACACAATAAAAGAAAAGTGCTATTAGGATCCATTTTTATAAATAATGATCATATATAGATTCTTTGGAAAGTATAATTATAATGGATTTAGAAATGAGATTTGGAATAACCAATCAAGCATTATTGTTACCATTATTATCCATTAAAATATAATTTATCAAGAAATACCTACAAATGACTTCACATCAATTACAGAAACCACCAAAATACATTTTTTTGTAAAATTAACAATTCTTATGAATTTATATAAACTTTTGAATCAATGGTTATTTTCATTTACCAAATCCGTGTAAGATAAAGATTCATTATTCTCATTGAATAAAATATCACCTTTATATGGATATCGTAATAGAATATCTGTTGTTTTAAATTTCATACATTGTATGTGCCTCTGGAACATTTTCTTTCCACATGATCCGGAAGAATATATTTTTACCCAAAATAATTTTTCATCCCATGCCTTTATATTTTCCATGTAAATATTGCAACCCCTTTCTGATGTAGAGATGTCAACCCTTTTATAAAAAATAGTGTATCGTGTCAGTATAGATATTTTAAGTTAAGGGATTTATGTCATATCCTCTATAAACAATTGGATAATTACAGAGAATAACTTTTTATTTTACTTGATTTAAGTTGGACTATTATCATATAATTTATCAACTATTTATATATAAAAACATGTTATTGGAGATAATGGATGTATTTAACAATATAACTTATATGGTAACACTTTTTATTATAATTGTATTATTGTTAGTGGATAACAACACAATTTTCATAAAATATATGAAAAGCATAATTGATGATTTTAAAATGTCTAAAAGACTCATCATTAATCCTATATTTAATTACATCATATATATGATCTATATAAGTAAATATTACATTATAAATAAATATACTCTAGTAATTATATTGTATGTCGGTTTTTCTGGGTTATAGATACATAACCTTTAATCATAGGATTGATAGTTTAGGGGAAACACAATTCTGCATATATTGGGATGGATGGTGGTGTTGCTGATTTTGATAAACTATCATATATGAATGTTATTTTTTTGATATATACAAGATGATACACATAGGTTAATTTTTAAAATTACTTGGACATATATGTCTTTGGGGAGGGGCGATATTTATTAATTCACATAATGTAACTATAAATCCACTCTATAAGTTCACAATATAAGAATACTTGTAAGACTCATCATCAATAGTCCTTTTACTGAAATAATTTCATTAATGTTTAATAGAAATCATGAGTTTATAAATAAGTCCAGTCTATATATATAACTATCCATTCATACATGGTTATGATATTCTCTAAAAATAACAACTTGAAGAACTAATATCATTTAAATAGATAATTTAATTATTCACTTAGAATTCCTTTTTTTAAAAAAAAAATTCAGGATGTATTTGAATAAACCTTGACCTTATTCTTGAAATAGTTCAACTGTTACTAGTTAAAATTATTCTAGAAACCTCGTAGTTTTATCACCATCAAATTTAAATGTTTTATTTGGTCTATCATAACCCTTTTAATCAATCATATTCAACAAAAAAGAGATTTAACTCATTATGAGTATAAAAACCCATCATATTATTTTATTATCATTCTCTACTAAATTTATATATACCAGAATCTACATTCCCCAATTGGGTATTATTTTGGGTTAAATTTTAGATTCAACATTTTTGGTTGATAAGTCATGAATTATTGAACTATTGGATTATCACGAAACACCACAAACAACATTATTTCAAAAATTAAATAATTTATCAATGGATCCAATAGACATATGACATAATTGTTTTGGTTATACTAAATAATATTCCAAATTTTATCAACACACTGAGATATTAGAATTTTTTTATTCTCATCCATGACATAAAAATCACCATTTTTCATCTTCTTAAACAATTCCCCTTACTTCTTATAATTTTTTCAAACATTATTGGATCTCCTTCTTGGAGACATATTTGTGGAACACATATGGTATCTAATAACCAATAAATTAAATATATATATATTACATTAAATTATGAACATACTATAAGTTGTACCGTTTACAATATTTTTCTAAAAATTATTTTCAAATTCCCTGATGGTGACCTATTATGCACATGAATAGTAGATAGCCTCCGGTTTGATTCTCTAACCCTTTATCATTGTTTTTTTATAATCACATTATAAATGTTTCCAATGAATTTTACCCTTCCCTTTCTTCTTTATCATCTTAGGAACTATTGTTTTATATTAATATTTTGTTCTTATCTTCATGGGTAACCATAACCAAACTATATTAATGTGGTTTATTTATAATTTTATTTTTTAAATCATAAAAAATATACTCTATGTGTGATAATAATGATAGAATGATATTTTTTGAAATATCTTGCATGATTATAAATTTACCATCAATTTAATTGTGTTACTTTTAATCATAACATAGTTAATTACATGCTTTATATTTTCCATGTCAACATATCATAGATAAAAAAATATGTTATATCCATCACTTTCATGATGTTTCATTCACTATTCACTATACACTAATGATAGACACATTATGTAAACATCAAATGTGAAATCCATGAGAGCTGTTATTCTTCCTTTTCAAACTCAATTTCCACTGAATGTGTCTTAATAGGTAATAAGTATTTTATCACACATAATTTCATTTCAAATCATAATATCATACACTATAACCTATGAAACCCCTTTAGAGTAGTGTTAGTTAGAATATATTTAATGTCCATTATATAACATAGTAAATATCTTGTACGTATAGTTATACTTCATCAAAAGAAAACATTTCCTTATTTGTAATTTTTTCTTGATTACCAATTACTAGACAATATATATTTATTGATCTTAAATGTCTTCAACTATTTTATGAAATCATATTAACACTTGATAATTAAATTAAAATAAATTTGTTTTTTGGGGTTTTCTAGTGGCAAGGATCCTTAAAAAGTATCTCTATAATCTAATATATGGCTATACCACTACTCATAGAGTTTTAATGTTCGATTTTAGATTTCCAATCGCATTATCTCAAGACTCCTTGACCTCTTGAGTCGTGACTAAAATCCTATAATGAAAAAAATTGATTTTCTAAATGATTTTCCTTGAAATTTACTACAATATAGATGTGGATACTTCTTTGAAACATGTTTTTGTTAAGATGACCCACCACAATCACAATAATTCAATGTGATTAAGCGGAAACCTGAAATTGAGCTAACAATCATGTCAAATATATGATTTTGATCAACATTAGTAGATGGAAGGCATTGATGACATAATATTTTTTGAGTTTATTTTTATAAATTAATTGTTTAGTGGAATCTATTTTTTTATCATTATTTCCCCATATGATCATACTCATAAATTATCCATCATTAAATTGAACCGGTTCACCAGTCATGTTTATTTTCTCTAAGAATCATTCTTTAATATTTATGTGATCATGTCTAAACTAACTAAATATAAATATAGTAAACCGTGAATAATGACATAAATAACATAATAATGTGGTAATTATTTTTTCTAATGGGGTTTCCATTGAAAAAATGGTTGAACAAAAAATAACGTGGGGTTGGGGGGCTGGGGTTAATACAAGAGTAACATCATACCTGATCTAAAACAATCAACATATTTAATTATTTAAAATCTCATATGATATTTCGGCAACTCTTCGTGTGAACTTTATCTTTATTCATCCTTATCATTTATAATAAATACCCACATCTAGGTGAAACGGTGTACGGAATTTGGGATACACCTGAACATGAAAAATTATGGATGTGGATTCTCTTATACATGTAATGTGTTGAGTGATGATTCATTGAATATGATTTATTAAATAATTATTAAAAACAAATTATAATAAATAAAAAAATAATTGAATTAAATATAAAACATACTTATTTTGGTCTATGTAGATAATTTTTCAACACACAATGAAATTTAATTATAAATTAAATTTCATAAAAAATTATACTCAACGTTATTCGTTATGGATTAAAATAATTTAATCCTATTGTAATTCAAACACATCTACACACACAGTCTTGAATCATGTATTATTATTCCTAATATATTTTTTAATTTATTTTGGAATTTTTTTCATAATTTATTTTTTATCCTAGGTATTTTGACCATCGAACGAATTATATGGATAAAAAAATATAACCAATCCATACCTTTGTTGGGGAAAATAGGATTTATGGTTGGTTAACATGGGTGAAATGCTCTTTTGTAACCACAAATGTATATAAAACAAATTATTATATTCTAAATATACATTTCCTATGATTTGAGTGCGTGTTCGGTTCCACTCCACTCAACAGCAAGGAGAAAGATTTTTGGTGAGGGACATTTCCACTAATGTCATCAAATTTAATTCATTTCGGTTATAATCCCACATCAACATAGAATTACCCCCACACATTTTTAAATATTTTTTTCATTCTTATACAGCCTAAAAATATAAAAAATTGGAAAAAATCATTATTATACTCATAATTATTTTACAACTACACCAACTCCCAACCAATTGTTCACTGAAAACGGGTCCATTGGCCAACTCGATAGATTTATACACACACACATGTTTTTATTTTTAAGCATAAAATCAAAATTTTCAATCATCATATTTTCAAAATTTGGCCTTTCGATCATGGATCAAAGTGTCTTCAGTGGTGTTGGGACTGTTTCTACCCTCTCTTCTCAAATTCATTTCAAAAGTCAGTTTTATTTAGCTTAATAAATTATATGATGGATTTTATTCCACATATTGATATTCAGAACATGATAGACATGGGTTATATGAGGAATTTTTTTTCCCTTAAACTAAAATAAACATCAAAATATAGTCTCAAGTGTATCCATAAACAGTTACTTACCTAAGGATCTTTTGTGATTTAATTACACATAAATATATATATATATATATATATATATATATATTGTAACTCATTTTATTTCAATAAAAAACATGTTTCACTCATTATATGATTTCATATATTGAATGAAATGACGTTCAAACCCTCAAGATCATCCAAACATGCTCCAACTTCTTGATGATCCATCAATAACTGATTTTGATGTTATAGAATGATAAACATTTTGTAACTCAAAAAACAGGATAATTCGATCAGTTCTATTCGAGATATCATTCCTATATTATATGAACTGAAACCTCACATTCTGTTTTAAAAAACGATAATCTCTAGGGAGATCATATCAATTTAATGGGAGGTATAAAGTACATTAAGAGTGCATTAAATTTTATTAAATATTAATGTTTTATTTATGAAATTTAAAAATTTATCTTTAATAAATGAGAAACATTAAATTATATTTTATTGATCGTCTTTGAAATAGTATACATGTAACAAATAAAATTACTGTTTTAACACATAATTAAAACATTCAAAATATTTTGTGTGAGAAAATATGATCCAGTAACTCAACTTGTCACAGTAAAAATTATTTAACGAAATTTAAAAAAATTAAGATTTATTATTTATCAAAATAAATTAACACCTTTGAATTCAATCAGAAAATAAATTCCATTATTATAATTACATAATCAAAATACAATGATTTTTTACATCACTAGATCATTCCAATTCGGCTATATCCAGACCATTGACATGGTGGAAAACACGACGTAAATATTTACTCACTATAATTTTCCAAGAATATAAATATTATTTGTGTGTAACTCTCTTAGATATTACCTCATTGATAGTGACTGCTCCACATTGACAAAGATCAATATATTGGAACACATCACAGACCCTAGGTATAGAGTTTTTATTCATATTAATGTCAACTTTCTAGAAAAATAGTGTGGGTAATAAAATAACTTATTCTATCAATATATCATAATGTTGGGCACACAATTTTTATCATCATCATTTCATTCATTATTATTTTATTAATTTTTTGTATGTAAATATCATCATCTATATTTTATATGGATTTAATAAAGGTACTACTGTCCCCGTTAATTGATCCCAAATTATCTCTTCTTTTATTGAAGAAACAAATCATGATATGATTATTAATTCAATGAAATAACACCAATGAAACAACAAAAAATAGTTTTCTTGGATCAATATAAATATTTCGGTTATTTTATTCCATCAATATTTTGTATCATATAGTAAAAACTACATAAATTACAGAGTCCATATACCATATTTCATGCTTGTAAATAGAAACCAAAAATGACCCCTAAAACATGTGGTGTTCTAATGAGAAGGTAATACCTCATGATCTCCTCAACATTAGATGACCATGTGTGAACATGAAGAGAATAATTTTCAATGATTATAAGACCAAAAACCTGATTTCTAGAAACCTTTTTCTGTCTATAATATATGTTCCTTTTTATTTACTATTATCATGAATAAAATGATATATAATTGTAACTCCCGAGGTTTTAGGATACATTATTATTATTTTTATTATTATCTATAATATTATGTAATGATTCTGAAATCTTTTGAACTATTAAAACATGATTAAAAAATTTCCCTATAAGATATGAACCAAACTAATAATATTTTATTCATTCTTATGCGGGACCTTAAAATAAAAGAAAATAACACTATATAATACATAAAATGTATTTTTACTCAGTTTGGATGATGTATATCCATTAAAAGTGAATAAATCAATAGTGTAAAACATATAGAAAATAATAAAATCTTTATGGATATGAAATCTATCGTATCATAATCAACCTTAAAAATCACTAACAGAAAATGAAATCCTATAATCTGGAAGGGAACAATAATAGGAGAAATTTTAATATAAAATATATAATATAATATATGAATTGTTCCTTGTAAAGTAATAGTAGATTGAAGAAATCAATTTTTAGGTCAACATATAGGAATGAAATTCAGCTATTATAAACAAATAAATTGGAAATATGGTCATTGGAAATATATATAATATTTTTACTAATGTCTTTTGTTACTGAGTAGAAAATAAAAAATAATATAACTCATAATGGAATAATGATAAGATATTAAAATACTATATATATATTTGTGTGTGTTTGTTAAATATAATTATTTTTATTAATTTTATTATCAGAAAAAATCCTTTTGGAAGCTTTTTTGTGTTACTTTTGATGATAGGATATAAAAGGAACATTGAATTGGTTTTGATAGGGGGAATGCCTTAGTTATCAAGACTACGCTACATCTATCACATTTGTGTAATAATATTTTGGCCAACCAGGAATAGGATATCCATGCCTTCTCAACCCCATATTTTTGGGATTAGGCTCAACCACACTGGGTAACCAACTCGGATATATTGAAATGAGGATACCCAAATGAAATTTGAGCACACATTTTGGTTGGAAAGCACATAAAGATGTGGTCCACGATGGAGGGATAGCATGAAGGATTACATAAGGAGACCCTTGTACATTCTTCTACCCTATATGTGGATCATGTTGACTAATATGCTGTAATATTTTATGAAGTATGTCCCACTTGGGACTTGTGGATTTCATGTTGCATTGTATCCAAGGTCACCATTTATTCGAGTCATTATAGACTAATTTTCGCACCTCTTGAAATTTGTTGGTTCCCTCTCTATAAATGGGATGGCGATGTTTTAAGAATTTGGTGTAAGGGATGACTATTATCCAATGAGGCATGCCATGGCATTGGGCTACAAAATTTAGATTTGGGTTCCCGTGATACTTTTAATGTGTCAATGTCAAATCCATGACTTACATTATGGAGTGTCAAAAATAAGAAGAATCAATGTTTTTGGATTTCATATCTTATAGGATGATATGTTATTTAAATATTCACCACTATGAATCTCATAATGTGTGATAATTCTCAACACCCTGGTGTGAAGGAAAAAATGTTTAGGGGTCAAGTAGATTTAAATCATTATGAGAAGTTTATCTGGTTAACCAAAAGACTCAACTCAATAATATTATTTTACAGAAAACAAATAGAATTGATAGATTACTGGATTCACCATAACAATGGTGGCCATTACTCAAAATGTGAGGTGATATACTTTAGTGCTTCATACCATGTTGTAGATTGGTTTTATCTATAATGGGGATAATATTAGTCAGGGGGTATTATGCATTGTCACCATTATTGTTTAATTTATATTTTATAGTGAATTATGAAACCATTAATAATATAGGATACCTAGAATAATTGTGGAATTATATGAAGAATTAATAACCCCAAGATTTATATAAAAAAGGGAGGAACATAGGTTTTGATAAAAATCATTGAGAATGAAATGTAGAAATCATAGAGGAATATTAAAGGTGTTTTATTGAGATTATTTCCATAACTGTTGTTCCAAATATCATCTAGAAGGTTGAGGGTCAAATATGGTGTTGTTATAATATTCTTATCCTTTCCAAATGTTTATATTTGTTTGTAAATAATTGATGCACCATTGTTTTTTCATGTTCATATCATCCCTCTGTGTGATGAAGGATGGTTCAAATGATAGAGAACTTATTCCCTCATTGATGGAGACCATGGAGTTCTCCATTTATTCAATATTGTTAACCTTGAGGTTTATTCTGAACTATCCAAATTAGTAATTGTAAAATAATTATATTTTTTGTGAATTTGGGGCATAGAAACAATATCATGGAAGCTCTTTGGATTTAGACTACAACAGGTGAACCATGTAAAATATCATTCTTTTAATACTACATTCATCTCCCATTTTGGTGACGGTTAGAGAGAAATAAAAGTTATTCAAAATGTTTGAGAATAATATTGTAATTCAATAGTAATTTCCGCATAAAATAATTCTAAAACTCTCATTATTTTATCATATATAATATAAAAAAAGTTGTATTAAAGAAGATTATATTGTTATTATATAATGGGATTATGTTAAACAATTTCAACCATAATGTCATTCCAATCATTGAAGGAAATAAATTACAATTATGTAAATAAATTATAATTTTTTAAATATTGGTTAAAATTTTATTTTAGACCCTTAGTCATATATGTTTACATAGTATTCCTTTATGAAATCATATTAAATATTGAAAATAGATCCTTCACATAATGAAATCATCATGGTTTGGATGTAGGTGTCAAATAAATTAATGCATTGGGAAGTGATCTTGATAATCTCATCATTAAAAAGGTAATTTCCTAAAATACCTCTCATGTTATGTGTATAATTATTTTTAATATTTTTTAAGGAGATTAGTAGGTTTGGTAGGAAAAGTTATAGGTTCTTTAGAATAAATATAATGACTTCATAATGAATTCAAATGAGAAGATTAATGATTTTTTGATCATCTAAATATTCTATCATAAGATATGAAAGGTCCCGGTGAAGAACTCAAAGATGAAAATATCATGAAGATATTCATGAGATGTAATCCTCCTCATTTTAAGGCAAAAGATTCAGTTTTAGATGATAATGATCCGAAAATGATCTCTCTTGACACCTTTCAAGAATTTTTTTTCTTATAAAATGAGACATGAATACAATGAGTCAATAATAATGGAATGAAGTTGGAATGTGATTTTTAATTACATAATTATTTTCTCATTCTAGGAGGATTCATAAGTTAATGATGTTTATGAGGTAATTTTATTCTTATTCTCTAATCATAAAATAAAAAATGTAAGTTTTAAGGGTTAACATACACTTACTTTCATTATGTATTGAATGGTGGTACTTCATGGGAATAAATTTCCTTGAAAAAATCCAATAAAATATAGTGAAGACAATAAACTACATGAATATGAAAAAAGAAGGCACAAATAATTTTAAATGTACTCCATTCAATAGATTAAATATTTATTCTAAAGAAGAATAAATTTATAGGGAAAGAGAAGTAAAATAATTTGAAAAAAAATATGGGGGAGTGTTTATATCAATTGTAAACCAACCATGAAATGAATATTGAGATGATAATGTTGAAGTTGTTATTGGAATGGTTTATTTTACGTATTATCATGAATAATCCCTTAAATAACAAGATGTGTGGAGAGAACATATTAAGAAGAATAGTGCATTATTGCGTGATTCTAAGCTGTACATAAAATAATTACAAGAATAAAAGTTAATAATGAAGTTTGAAAATGAAAAACCTGGATCTAGAAGTTTAGAAAATTCTGGTAAGGAAGTTGAATGAAATCATAAAATTGAATATAAATCCTAAATCATTTATAATATGACTAATATTATAAATGAAAATTAATTATAATTAAGAATGTGGAAGAAGAATTTGTTAATTTACATCATATGTGTTTAGATTGAGAATGATTATTGAATCCCATAATGATGAAACAAATACACATGAATCTTCATCAAGTCAAGCTAATGAAATTAATGAGGAGGAACACATGCCTTTTCGTCATGTGTAGTGTATTAAAAATAGAGAAAAATATGCGAATATTATAAATCCTCATGATCACACTTTTTGAAGTAATATTGGTCTTTAAAGAAATAAAAAGGAATCTAACAATGTGATCATGATAGATTCTAGTATATCAATAGTAATATGGTTTTTTTGTGAATATTTGGGAGTAATTAATTTGCGTTCACTATTGTTTAGATTTAATTCTATGACAAACATGGATCCAAATTGGAATGTATAAATTTTAATCCCAAATTTTAATTTAATTTATCTTTTTTTATTATGAAGGCCATAAATATGTGGTAGTTTATTTAACTTAAATAATAAAATATTTTCTATTTATAATTTTTCATAGTCGAAGAAAACAATGGATATGATATTTATCCAAATTTTTACTGTCCAATAATATTTTATTCTTCTCATGTTGTTGAAGATAACGAGTTGTAATATATTGATAATGGATACTCATCTTAAATTGGGTGATGAAAGTACGTTATAGAATTCTAATTTTATTGAAATTTCATGGATATAAATGAACTAATTAGGTTCATGGATTTTGGATAGTGGATTCACACCACATATGATCATAAAAAACCCCCCATTGTGAACATGAGGAATAATAATTATGGAATCATTATTTTTTGGAATGATTAGTGTATTAAGACTGTATTATCCAAAAAAGGAATTCCTGGTATAAAAGATCTATGGTCAAATTACATTCTTTTAATTTACGGATTGAGTCATATTATTCTCAATGTTAAAATATTATGTGACCATGGATATGTTGTGGAGTTCAGTCAAATGTATTTCACCATCAATGATAAATATAGTTCATTTATTCTCTAGTTAATATGAAACAAAGAATATGTATATCTTCTTAGAGAAGAAAAAATTCAGATATTTTATATGGATGAGGATAATAGTTTATATAATAGAATGATTTTACGTTTGAGCCAAACATATCCAGAAAGGAAATTAATTTGAAATAGAGATTGTGATCTTCACCATCTCACATATGACTACACTCACATCTTGGACTCATACCGGAAAGGGGGAATTATCCCAAAGAACTATAAGACAAATAATAGGATGTCTACATGGTTTTATTAATTAATATGTGTTGATGTTTACAAGACAATTATTAAAAAACTATAATCATACAATATGTTTTTATGAGTTGTTTATATATTATTACAACAAAATTTCATGTATTAATCTTATCACATAAATACCATGGTATTCAAATGTGTCACTCAATATCATTAGATAAAATAAAATACATTTTCAATGGAGATCAATAAGGTTTTAACTAATAAGGGATCCAAATTAAAAAATTATCCACTAGAAAAGTATATGTAAAATATTTGAATTCCATATTCAGAATAGAATTTTTCAATAGCTTCAAAAAAGGGGTTATGGAGAAAAGAAATTGTACAATAAAAAACATGGATCGAACATTGTTGATTCAAAAATCCATCCTAGAATTGTATTGGAAATAAGTGGTTCTTATAGTGGTCTAAATCTCTAATATTTATTTAATATGAGAAAATTAGGAGATAAATCCATATAAATTTTGGTATGAAACAAATCCTACAGACAAATATATATATGAGAGTTTGAATGGAAATGATTTATTGACAATAAGGAAGAGAGAAGAAAATTTGATGATTTAGGAGTTGGAGGAATATTTAATAGATACTCATCATAGAGAAAGAATAATAGGTGTTATAATAAAAGTATTGATATGTTGATTTAGAGTAACGATGTTGTGGGGGTTGATTAATGACAAATAACATCCACACATGATAAAAAGTTTTATAACAACAAACAAAATTTCAATATTTGAAAGTGATGAAGAACTTCAAGGGTTCGGGAGATCAAAAAAGCTCGAAGATAATTTCAACTAAGATACGTATTTTGAGAAAATATTATAAATTTTTTATGTTTCATAGAGATAAATAATAAAGGATGGAATCCTTCTAATAAACATTATTAAAGATCAGACCTCATGTGTCCAAACCATAACAATGAAGGGTATGGATCAAGTATCTCTGTTATTTTTGGAAGAACCAAACTATGTTAATTGGCTATAAATTATGAGGGTTCTATTAAGTATATGAATGAATACATCGATCATATTGACAATAATAATACATGGGAAGTTATTCCAAGTCATTGTAATAACGTATGGTGTACTTGAAGGGGTTTTTTATATTGAGAAACATAATGGGTTTCTCATTACTGATGATAAAAGAAAAAGTTATTCATCTAAAGTTGTTATTTTATAGACTATCTAAAACACCATGATCAGGGTTTTTAAGATTAAATCCATGTATAGTGAATATTAGTTTTTATATAGGCGGAGTTGACAATAACGCCTACATCAAGTAGGAAAATGAATAGCGGTTGTCGGTGCTTATCCATATTGATGAAATCAATTTTTGTGTCTCGATTTAAAACCATTGAAACTAAAATTCCTAAATCATGAGGATTGAATTAAAAATGACTCTAATTATTGAAATTCCATTTTTTTATAGGATTTTTAAATATTAAATGGGATATCTATCTCACAATCTAAATATTCCCTGAATGTTATATGATGATTTAAAAGGGACTAAGCAACTCCCATGGACACTCATTCAAATACAAGTCTTAAATTATCAAATGCTGATCTATGAAATAACATATATGTAACCACGTATCATCAAATTGATGGGAATATCATTATTTTATAGCCACATGACTACATATTTTATATTCCACTTATTAAGACACTCATTATTAGAATGATACCAACTAGAGTCACATGAAATCTATGAAATTAATTCTTTGATATATTCATCAAAAAACATACCAAGATTTGTTATATTTTAATTGTACAAATAAAAATTTGGTGATGTTCCCAAATTTAGATCATGATGGTTCAGTATAAGAACAATGGTCAATATCCAATGATTTTTTATGAACCGTGTTCATGGATTTCATGGAAAATTAAGATGAAAGAATACATATCTATGAGCACCACGTAGGGTGTTTAGATTATTTCTACTCATTGATGAAACAGATTTCAATTTTATAAACAATATCATGATTAAGAGCGTGTTGAGATATTTTCTCTCAATCTAATTATGTGAAATAACAATAGTGTGATATTTCTTCATTAAATTACTATTCCATATTCATGGACCAAAAAACATTGATATCAAGTATCATCCCATAATTTATAACAATGATCAATATGTATTGGTTTTTTAGTAAGTGTCAACACATGGTCAAGTTTTATAAATATTAAGAATGACATTACCCACTGTTTAGTCTGGAAATATTCAGTTAGATCCAAGAATACAACCATTTCATTCACCATAATTGACTCTAGGTTGGAATCCCAAATCCCCATTATTTTTTTAATAATAAGGTTATGTATTCTGGTTTCATTTATAATGGTGTAGAAATGTGTGTTTGACAAGGGAAAAAAGAAAAGGACGACTAAAGGGAAGATTATATCACTAACAAATCAAGATGAAAGGGGGGAGAGTATTAGGTTTTTTAGTTCTTTTGTTGATGACGATTCAATTATGAAGATGAAAAAATTATCATTAAACAATCATTTAATTAAACTATATATTCCCACATTGAGAATTAGTTACATAGGCTTATAGTTTATGAATTTTAGATCTTTTATAAACTTTAAATTTGGTTCTAGTTGGATTATTTGAAAAAATTTCCATAATACCAAAGGAGTATATTTATTTTCGAATTCTATTTATATGATTATGTATATTCTATTTTTTAATAGCTAACTAAATAATATTAAACTAATATTTAGAGGTTTCATGATGTTTTCACTTGGAATATGTCACATCTTTAGTAGTCATGCAGAAAACATTAGGCCTGCCATTTCTTGGTCATCCAATCCCGCATGACCCCATGTATATGGGTCAATTCATGGACATGAAAGGGAACCATACAAGAAATATAGCCATGGTTGAACAAGGAAGGAAAGAGAACACACATGTAATATTGTGAGCACATAGATTAGTGGTGCATGGAATTTTTCTGACACCATAGAGAAGGCTGGGATAGGTCATTGATACTCACTTCTGTATACTATCTGTATTAATAGAACTAATATTCAAAAATATTTTAGCATGTATGTAAAATATGTGACTCAAGGATTTTAAGCTATGAAACATCCATTGTCACCATGATAAGAAGTCACAACATACATATTTCAACACCTCTAAAAAATTGTAGGTTACTTCATATAGATGGTATTATTATGAAAAATGAAGGTTGTGAGAGGGTCTTCACTGATACAATGTGGTATACCAAAACATCTAGCAACATAAGGGATTTGGGTTCCACTAGAGTTTTTGGGGGTGTCCATTACATATCAATTCTTTACTATGTAGAGTGTCTAAAATATGGAGAGGGATATTTTTAGGATTCAGTATCCTATAGGAGGAAACATCTTAGAAATAGTTACCATGTTACATCATATACCATGTGATAAGACTCCAATCCATAGTGTGAAGGAAATTAATAGGAGGATTAAGGAGGAGTTAATTCTCTATGAGGAGTGGATGTGGTCAACAATTGGACACCATGCCACAATATTATTGATCATGATACAAAATTAATGGAGGGGCTCATGACTGTGATATAGAAATGGTGTCCACGCCACAAATGGGTATGTATTACTTCATATTTTTTTATACCATATTACAACCAGGATATTTCATGTTCGGTAATATTTTTATTCTGAGGGTTGGGTGGTGTATCAAAAATTGTTTAATTATTATTTAATGGTTCATGATAACCCTATTAACCACCATGAACACAAGGGACAATCCTTGAATAATAATAACTAATCATAACACAAGGATTGACATAAAAAGGAGGATTATAGGCAACACTTCAAAATGATAAGGATACAGAAATGAAATACATTAAGAGAAGAGGAGTTTTTCTGGTGATGATTTCTAAAGTTATTGTTTCAAATCACATCTAGAAGGATGATGGTCAATGAATCTGTTCATCTAGGAATCGTAACCTTCTTAGAAATTGACATTGTTAAGATGAAGAGAAACAAAATTATTGGTTCATGTTAATATCATCATTAAGTATGATGAAGTAATACTCCAATTATAGAGAAATTAGTTCCTTGTTGATGGATATAATTTAGTTCTCCAACTATTAATGGTATAAAACTAGGTGTGTAAGTTGGAAAACATCAAATTTGAAAATGTAAAATCAAGTTACTTTGTTGAATTTAGTGCATAGGAAAATTTTTGTTCATGCTCTTTTGATGTATCCTAGAACAAGTGAACCATGTAAAATATCTTTTTTTATTACTTTTGTCACAGACTTAGGGTTAAGGTTGACAGAAATCAATTAGGTCCTCATGTTGATACTACAAGATCCTCAACTATGAAATAATTCATTATACCAAAATTCACAACATCTTTGGGTTCCATCATAAATCGAATTCTAAAAATTATTAAAAAAATTTATGATAAATATATAAAATTAAAATGAATATTTTTATATCCATATAGTAGTAAAATTAAATTATCAAATATAACCAATTATTTTTAATGGTATTTATTAATGACTAGATTATGGAAAATTAAAATTTCATTCTGCAAAGAATTGATTTGGTATGAATTGTATATTTGATCATAATAGATTAACTTGAAAAAAATTATAATTTTATATATGAAATAAAATAACAACATATTTAAAATTATTAACTGATATGAAATAATTTTAAGAACACATAATTATTTAAAATTTAATTTTTTAATAAGAGTAGTTTTTCATTATTTTTTATATTTTAATTTAAAGGATATATTTGAATATTATAGAGTTTTAATTATGTAAATATAACATTTTTATTTTAATTATAATGTTAAAAATATATTATCATAAATTTTTAATATTTTTCTAAAATAATTAATTTTAAGTTAAGTGTGAAAAATATTGAATGTATTAATATTGTTACTTTTGAGATATTATTATACAAGAATTCAATAGAGTTTAATGAACCACATATTACTGAAAAAATAAGTTTTATTATGTGAAATTATTTAATTTAAAAAATGATATTGATATATAAAAGTCATATTTTTAATTTCATAAAAGTTGGGTAATGTTTTAATGAAAATTGTTTTTTTATGTTTCTTTTTTAAATTCACATGGTGGAATTAAATTCACATTATTATGAAATATTCATTAAATAGTTTCTCTATAAAATTTACATAAAATAGAAATAATTCAGAACCAATACTTGATCACTAAACTCATTATTAAAAATGCATTTTTTATAAAAATGATTTTTTCATTGTACAAGTGCTAGTGTTTAAATTAATAATTTTTTCACATATAAAAATTATTTGAAAAATTCTATTACATATTTATAATCAGTTGGGAAAAATTATCAAATATTTACAATTTTAATATTAGGAATTAAAACCTAATAAAGTAGCTATGAATTTTTTCCCTTGGTAAAAACCCAAAATATTACTTGTAAAAATATAAGTTTAAATAGCTAATAAAATCCATGAAACTTGTGTGGAAATGGGATGTCGAAGAGTTATTGAACTTAAACCATCCCATAATATATTATGATATTATTTTTATTCGCCTTCAAGTTGAAACATGTGTTATTCTAACATTAATGAGTAATATGTGTATGGAATTGGATTCTATTCAACTATAAAAGGATTAACCACCGGTCCACATCTTAACACATCCAAAACCCCATTAGGTTCGACCCAAAATTTATTCATTTATCTCATAAATCATGTACCCATTTCATATAAGATTTTATGTTTATAAAAAACCTATACGAGGTAACTTACGTGGGAAACCAAAGTAGAACATCCCAAGTGAGAAGTAATATTTTCCAACCCACCAACTTAACTCTTTTCTAACAATATCGTCGAAAAATAATGATATAAATCAGTGAATGATAATAATGGTATTATTAATACTTTTTTATGTTTTAACACTAATGGTACATCCCATTTATACCATTCCCCAAAATATTTTGAGAACTTTAGTCACTGACAAGGGTACATGTGGACTAGTACTACCACATGATGATGTTTCTATTTACATATCCATACAAGTTAATATGGGTGGAATAAATCATGTATTTAATTAATACTATCTTTATTTACTATGTGATTATAATTCTTGAATGATAATATAAGAAATTCAATAAATAATATTTTTAATAAATAATTATTTTAAAATTAACCGCTAAAAAGGACATATCAATGTACCTTTTATAATTTCAGTCCATTCCAATAGAACATATTTCCATGTATAAATTATATAATAATTTATTAATATTGAAAAATACATTATTAAATTAAATAGGTTATGATACTATTGGGAAAAGTATTATTGTATTCCAACGTATGATGAAATTTTCTATGAAAATGGTTGAAGAACTTCAAGTAACTGATATAGAATGGAATGATATGAAAAATTAGTGAAAGAAGATGATAAATATTCATTATAAAAATAAATTTATATTTATAAATATATTCTTAATGTTATTAAAACCCCAAATTTGTTTATTTTGGATGATAAGTTCAGATGCATAGTGATTTTGGACATGAGGTATGGGTTACTTTCTCAGTCACCTTTAATTAAGACAAGCATTGATTTTATGCATAAATCAATTTTTATGGTCTAAATAATCCCCCCCTATATTTTTAATATCATAAGTTATTTTCTAAATATGAAAATTCACATTAATTAAATGCATTTATTGTTATGGGCTATGATTTATGTCTTCCCTAATATATATGGGTCTTTTAAAACTCAATTTTTTTGAGTTATACTATTTTTTACTTCAGTTTAATATTCTATTTCATTCGGTATACCTTATTTATATCACTGGATATCTGTTATGATTAAAATATTCATTATTTATGAGTTATAATCCTTCTTGAAAATTCAACTACGTTAATAATAATTCTCATCTTCTTAAATTATGGTATCTTCTCCTTGTCCTTGATTTTAATTCTCACCAATGTTCTATATTTTTTTGGAATTGTAATTATGTGTTGTCTCATGTGAAATACATACATGACCTCTCTTTTTTCAAAATAATCATTAGTATTATTATTTAGTATTTTAATAACAGTTCTTCAAAAATAAAATGGAACTCTTCCCCCTCCATCATGATTTTTCTACAACAAAATCTCATTTTATCACTTTTATAAAATATTCATCTCATTTAACTTTTATAGTTTTATATATATTTACCTTACATATACAGATAGTCTAATATCCCTTTTTTACTAGTTAATAAATTATTTTATTTATGTTTGAAATTCCTACTTTTAAATTATCCTTGTTTAAGGGAATATGCAATTTATTATCTTACACTGAGCATTACACAAATAAATTTTTTTTAAACATTTATATATTATAAAACCCATTAGTGTATTATAGATAACCATTTTGGTTCAGTTCAAGATATATGGAAACCAATAATGAATTTATTTACTTATCTTCTATGGATTCACCCATGCGGTATATTTTTTATTCTCTATTATCCTAACTCCATATCATTAAATATATATATTTGAATTCAATGATCAATACAGATGTTTAATTTTAAAATATGAACATCAAAATATTTTAAATAATTTTTCTCTAAGGAATACTTGTGATTTATCCTTTTAATAAACCATTAATCAATCTTATGAAACCCACTACCTTTAGATTATATTTATTATTCTTACAATTTATGTTTGGTTATTTTCTACATGTGCCAAATATATCAATTAATATCATTTATCTAATATGGTTTCCTAGAATTATATATCCCTCAAATTGATTGTATGAATTTTAATATTTCATGAGATGTTATGTAATGTATTATCGATTTAACTTATTCAAACATGGGACATTGTCTACCTTACGATGATTATCTTTGGAGTAATTATTTTCTTATGTTTATGATAGAATAAGTTATGTTTTTTAAATATGATTATGATTCCAAAATATTATGATATCATTTATTTATTCATTTTATACATGTTTTTTATCATTCTAATTCAGATATCATTTTATATCTCTTATCTCTCACATTATGCATTATGTTTATGTTAATTTATTTACTGGTCTTTCTATCTCACCCTTTTCCCTATGATTTTTCAGTAGGATTTCCGATGAAAATTTATAATATATGTTTGAGGTAGTAATGTTATGGAGATTTTTACAAGAATAATATATTTTATATTTAAATATTTTCATTTTTCTATCTAATAATTAGAATACAGTACTCCTCTAAGTCTGAAACATTTATTTTTTGGGAATATATGTGTAATATTATGAAATAATTTCATTAAAATATTGGGTCACTATAATGATGATATATATTATGGTTTTCTTTTTTGGTTCCCTAATGAGATATATTTATCACAATAGTAATACTAAAATAGGTGGATAAATATAACATATATCATATTTCTATCAGTTAGTGTATTTTGAAGAAGGAATCATTCGAATTTTGATCAAAAGTTATAGGAGATAAGATTGATGTTATACTCATAGTTTGTTGTGGATCCTTCCTAAATAATTTATTATCATTAAATTTTCACTAGATTTTACCAATGGGTGATTACTTTATTTTATGACTAATTGAATATAATTATTTCTTTTTATTGAATATTTTTTTATTAATTTGGTTATGGAATATTTTGAGGTGCGCTTGAGGTCCTATGGAACCACAATTTAGTGTATCCTTCTTGAATTTTCATCCCATGATTTACACTTATAAATATAATGATTAAAGGTACATATCTCATTCCATAGGAATTTTATATTTCAACATTAATATTTTATAGATAATATTTATATTATCTATAATCACTCTAAGAATAACCTCAAACCATTTCTAATATTGAATTTGTTTTAATCATGTTTGCTACTATTTATTCATTATTGTATGTGAATTATATGACACATGTTAAGTCATATTTGTGGGGATAAAATATTGTATATGAAGGGAAACATAGAATGCATAAAAGCAATTGCATTAACACAATATAACTAATTTTATAATGAATTCATGTTCTCTGATGAATACTAATTATCGAGTTGAAACCCTCATGTAATGATATTTTATTAATATGAGAGTTTATGTCATAACTCTTTTGAAGGAAAATATATAGAAATTCATAAATGAAAATCCAAAATTAAAAAATATATCATTTATTTTCAATTCAATTAAATTAAATATTAATGATGGGGGTTTTTTTATAATCTCACAACAAAGGAAATTTTGTATTTAGATCACAATAAAGAAGATGATTTTAAAATTATATACTGTGTTAAGGAGAAAATTTAATTTTTACCCTTTTACACTAATGATATTATTCTATTTCAAAATATCCTCCAGAACTCAGCAAACCGTTAAAATACATCATTTAGTAAATATGAATTTCAATGAATATGATTAAACTAAAATGAATGTAAAATAATGATAACTAGATATGATATAAACAATTAAAATTCAAAAAAAATCAGTTTCCCTTGTTTTCATATTCACAAAATCTTTTTCTTCACATCTCATAATTCTTTTTTCTACTAAGACAAGGAACAATGTAATAATTCAGGAATACAATAAATCAAATTAAATTGATACTAGAGATGAATTTTGAGTATAGACTATCTTGTTCATTGATTAATGATAAATTCCATACCATAATTTTGAATTTACCATCATACTTATAATTATCTACTATTTAGTTTTTTATATAATTAAGAATTTTTGTTCCATCCAATCCATTATTCTCAAGGGAAATGCATCTATTTAAATATTTCATTTAAATTAATATTTTCTATTTAATATATTGCTTCCAAATTATTAGTTCTTGAATTAATTATGACCATAAATTGTAATATCCCTTTAGTCTATATATATTAATCATGAAATTATCCCTTCACATGCATCCAAATTATATGAAAATATTTTACAGGTACTTAATCAATTTTTCTTGTTCCTAATAAATTAGTGGTCCAAGTAATGGATAAATGTTTTTTCTCATAAAGAAATATGTGGTATTAATGGCCAATTTATGGTAAATACATTTTTTATAATGGAATTTTTTTTATAACATAATTAAAAATTCATTTAATAATGTTAATTATTTAAACTACAATAGTTTCATTATTAAATTTCATGTTCTTGAAATCCATATATTGGACTTGGTTATAGAAATTTTTTTTGTATCTCGATAAGGCACCATTTTATAAAATGGATATAAAATAATTAGTTATTTAATGAATATTTCATAACATATACGTCATCTATTAAAACATTATATTTATTTTTGATAAATTCAAATTAGTTTTTTTATACATTGTGATATATTTCTCTATAATTTTCTTTAGGATTATCAAAAAATCATTCATTGACATCCAATGTTCTTATAAATCTACTTAATCATATGTTCATTATAAATTATTTACTATAAACTATTAATCATCTATCTCAAGTTACATTGATTTAGTTGTTCTCTATTACATGTAAATTTAGTATAGTAGATCAAAATCCTAAGAGTCATAGTTTAATAATCTTTAGGAAACCAAGTACATGAAAAACCATTACATTTACATTATAGAAAACATATAATTCCTAGTAATCAAATAATTATAGTATATATAATTATTTTAAGACCCCATGTTTTAGGATCCTTTAATTCTCCCTTATAATTAAAATGAATGTTTCTTTACTCATTCAATTTAACTAATACCTGATTATTGATTGGGCTATACAAGATATAAACACAACTAACAATAATTTATTCAATTATAATTGAACATTAAAAGGAAATTACTTAAAACCATGCAACACATATAAATTTTTTAAACATTTTTTATTATTACATCCAATAGAATATAAAAACTAAATAGAGGAAATAAATGAGAATGAATAATATTCATAGGATTGGAAACTCCCTTGGAAGATAGTCCCCTTTAAGAATCAACATTGGTATTAAAAAAATCCAATGAAATAGAATACTAATAAATGAGAAACCATGTTGTGATATCTAAAAAGAAAACTATGAAAATGAGATGTGTGGCTTAAGAGGATAGAATATAATAAAATATTTTATAAAGACCATATATAAAACAGAAATTTTACCATTGAAAATATATTTGTTTCAAATATGGTAAATGAAAATATAGTGATTTAGTATATCATAATTGAAGAAATTTTTATTATATATACATGTATAAAATATGTATACCACAGATATGTATTTTCACTAATTAGTCTAAAAAATATTTGACAAAAATAATAATAATGAAGCAAAATTATAATATATAATTAAAAAAATATTTTTATGTGATAAAAAATTATATTTAAATCACAACTTGAAATAATTTAAATATATATTTTATTATCAATATATTGGAAAAAATAAACTATTATAAAATAAATAAATAACTATTTATATATTTATGTTAATATCAATTTATATTGAAAAACATGTTTTCCTAAAAATTAGATTTTCATGAGGTATGATTTTCTATGGGACTAAATACAACACGATGAAAAACTGATAATGTTAATTATTGACATATATGAACAAAAATTTAATTTTTATTTTATGTGAAATAATATTAAGATCACAAAATGTCTAAAAACTCAGTCTTCTATATAATTTGACGTCCTTATTCAGTATGTATCATCATTTAAATACCAATTTTAAAAATTTTACAATGTTAATTTGAAAAATATAACTTAAATTTTTTCATTTATCATGGATATATTAACTTAACATACCTTTTTTATATTTTTCTAAAAATATTGATTTTCAGGTGAATAGTTAAAAATATTGGTTTTTAAAATAACACAACTTTTATGACATTATTAGTAATTAAGTATGATTTGGAAATTCATGAAATATTTTAATAAGAATAAATATATATTTTATAATTTATATTATAATTTTAAAAAGAAATTTATTAATTTTGAAACTTATATTTCGTATTTTATATCATATGTTACATTTTTAATAAAAATTATTTTCAAAACATTATACATCAAGTATTTTGAAATTATTTTTATCCCTATTAGAAAATGAATCAAATTAAATTGATTAAAGATTTGGAATTAGTAGGTCAAAATAATTTAATATGATCTGTTTTATTTTTTATCATAAAGGCTATGTTAATTTAGTTAAAAAGTAGTTACAGCTATTAAAGATAAAATGTAATAATTTTAAATAACAAATGATAATGAGTTTTAAACATGTTTAAAATTATTTTGTGAAAGGGTTAGATTGTACTATAATGAACATATGTCCTCCTCTCTCCATCATTTTTCAATTTTGGAGCTACTTTGCTTGAGAGTGTCTTTCAGTTAATAATATTTTTGTATTTAGAAAAATTCAATCTCTTTTCACTTATATTACAGTAACTCAAATCATAAATTATCCTCACACTTCTACCCAATTAACTAATCCCAATATCTTGAAAAATAACTCCTCGTAATTATTATACACATTCAATAGGTCATGTTCTTCTCCAATTAGCATCCCTCTGAGGCTTAATTCCATTCACAAATGAAATAATGCAAGTGTATGGTATAAATTTCAAACTTCCCCATTCTAGTTTCTATTTCATTATGAAAACTAATTATTCCACAAATTAAATTACACCATAATAAAATTATAACGTATGTATCATAAGTATTATTTTATGTTGTTATAATTATTTTACAATAATTAAACACCATATTATTTTCCATTTTGAAATCTGAAATCGTCATTTGTACGTTGTGAAGAATACCGCCTCCACATGGTGATGTATTTTTTATCATTCACAGCCTAAAATTTATTTATTAAAAATTAATTTAATATATAATAATTATATCATTAAGTTATTTAATATTTTAAAATATAAACCACATTACTCATTTTTATCATACGATTGTAAATGAATTCGTCATCAATGTGTATGTTTGAAATGATTCCTCCACAGAACGATTCATGTATATTTTTTTAATCAATAAAATAAATGGATGGTAATGATAATTTAATTAATGAATAAATATTTTTTTTATAAAATTATTAATTTCCTAGAAATATAAATTGGACAACCAATCGAGAATATAATTAGAAAACAACCATGGTAAATTCAAATCTCTAAAAGAGCATTCTAATATGAATTATTACTTCTTCATACTATGTAATAACCCTATATAGGTCATTTTATTCTTATAATAATCAATAATTATTATATAAAATAATAATAAATTATAAATATGATCAGTATACTTTTAGTATAAATATATTACAACTAAATTACTTTATAATAATCCATTAAATATGTCATTTTCTTATTTTGGTTTATTTGACCATTGACTTATAAAATGTAATAATTTAAAATAATAGATGAATATGTGTAACTTGAAATCTTTTTGTGGAATATTTTTTTCAATTTAATTTAATCTTTTTGGTACTCTACATTTCACATGAACCTGAATATTACTTTTATTATACAAAATAACCAAATTATTCATCCTTTATACGCAATACCATGTCACAGATTTAGTGTAAACAACACTTATACCTCAATTAAGTGTACAAAACACAATTCATTTATTCTTTTACACACAATGTAGAGTAATTCAAATAGCTTGGGTTACTTGCATGACCGTGTTTTACAAAACAGAAATATATTTTTAAAATATTAATATTTAAAATTATAATATATAACATATATGTTAAATTAAAATATATTACTAGTATTGAATAAATTCTGAAAAATTATGGGTTATAATTTGCATTCAATTATTTCCAATTACTTAGAAATTTAAATAGGCACTAATTGTCTATAATGATTTTTATTATTTTATGCTCCCTAATTAATTATGACTTCATAAATTAAATGAATTAAAATTTGGGAATTGTGTTAATAAAATATATGTTTTATATAATCAATCAAATAATATTTATTTTTATCCAAAATATTTTTTAGGCATAACATAATAACCAATATAATATCATGCATAAAAGCTCATATTTTTTTCCAAATGTAATTTTATAATCTTTTTATGGTGAACCCATTTTATATCCAAATCCAGACACATTTATATATTATATTAAAAAAAGAAATTATTATTTTAAATAATAATATAAAAATTTACTTGGGATTTTTTTTCATATTTTGCTGATAAGATTCATGATTTGATGAATAAAAAAATAATACTAAATTTAAATTGAAAACAACCTTTTTTCATCGACAATATTTATAATGCTAAAATAAATTTTTATTGTATTTAAAGTATAAATAGATCTAAATTTTATTATTTAATATTACTAATGTCATTTTAATTAATTTTATATAGAATTTAAATATAAAAGATTAATAAAGTTTTAAAGACTCTCACATTAGAAACACATTTTCTCCCCATGCCAACTGGATTAGCAATAATAATAAATTTTCATCTTATGGGAATTTAATTTCGAAAACTAGATATAAATAGTTATAATCATCATGCTATTTACTTTTTAATAGGGTCTACTTATTTGGTTGAAATTTTGAATAGTAACTTTAAAAAAATTACCATGTTTGAAGTTAATGAGGTAATTAATGGAATAAATAATATTATAAATATTATGAAATTAACCTAAACCATGTGAAAATTTTGTTAGATTAGTGGGACAGTACCAAAAAAAATCATTGGGAATATATTATAACCTTTTAAAACCAGTTTGATGATTTTAATAAATTTATTTTATTTTTTATAGAATGGATAAAAATGTGATAATCATATTTTTGATAAATATGTAAATTTTAATATAAGGATATAAAAAAGATAAATTATACTAAAAATATTCATTTGAAATATAAAATTATTATCTTCAATATTGTAATTTTTTTCTTTAGGAAATAAATAGTTACCATTATGTCTTACATATTGATGATGCAATAATTGTTTAATTAATGGAAATTTAAAATAAGTTTTTTAAAAAAGATACAATAAATATATTTTCATATAACTAATGTTACCCAAGATTTTTCAATATTAATTTACATGTTTGTGATGATTAAATTTATTTGGTTTGAATATCTCATGTTTCTATGATATATTTAAAATTTCATATATTGAATAATGTCAAAAATGACATTAATGATATTTAAAAATTATAAATAATTTATTAAATTATATAATATTCATAAAATAATAAAATTCATTACAATAATTGAAATAATGTCAAAAATGTGATAAATTATACATTTAGGGTTATTTAGTCATTTTATAGTTAATATATTATCCCTTAATGAGTAAAAACACATTTTTTCATGGTAGAAGTTAAAGAGGTTAAATAAGAGTTAAAGGTAAAATATAAGGATTAAGAAATAGTCAAAGAAATTATAATTTTCATTGTATATGATTATTTCGAGCTATATTCATAATATCATCTAAATAACTAACTTTTAATCCATTTCATGTGACAATTAACTAATATTTATTTAATATATTATGATTTCTCTAAACTGCCACTCCCCTCAATTAAAAAAGGTAATATCCTCCCTCACATCCTTATACCAAATTGAGTATTACATCTCATCCAACCCATTATAAATAATCTCATAAATTTACTCCACTGCTACATGAAATATATTATTGGTGATAAATCCATCCAATGAAGTCCTTTGATAAAAACCCATAGGAGTTACCCAACAAAGAGGTAACATCCTTTCAAGACCTCAGTTATTTTATTTTCATTATCCACCATATGAAATATTATTATTTCATGCACACATAATACCCATATTATCATATATATATTGATTTTTTATGTTATGGGTTCAACCTAAACATACCCATTCTTCCATATAATGGGTAACAATATTACCGTTCTTGTGTATGGCTAACTACAACCTCATGAAACGATGTTATACATTTTACCACTACCACCTCATATGGTTGACTATTATGACATAAAATATGTTTTTATATGATATATATTTTATTTGGTATTATTTTATACTACTTTATTTATTATATAAATCATCTCTTCATCTTTTTAATTTAGTGTAAAAATGATCACTTTGTTTGTGGATATGTGGGTTACTGCTTCCTCAATGAGATGTGATTTATTCACATGTTACTTGTAATGTATTAAGGATGGGTTTATTAAAATTATATGATATATATGAAATATTAATTCTAATATATATATATATATTCATATATGTTATTTAATTTCATTCATTCATTATGAGATGATAATGGAAAAAATGTAAATGTTTACGTATGAGCTACCATCTCCATGAACAATGTATTCCATTTCATATATTTATCTTTTATAGATTATTATAAATTTTTATATAATTTATATATATTATATATACGATTTTTTTATATTCTAGGATCAAGAATGAGAAGTCAAAACACTAATGATAAACAAAGTTAGAAAATTGTATTTTCCCAACACTTTTATACCAACGATTTGAATAAACCATTGGTATACTTAATTTTTCCAAACGGTTTCTTCAAACTGTTGGGATAATGGTATAAGAATTAACTTTTCCCAATGGTTTACTTAAACCGTTGGGAAAATCTTGGAAAATCTTTATATATACCAACAGGTTTTAAAACCCGTTTTAAATAAAATCTCTCACAATGGTTTTGAAAAACTGTTGGGAATGTTTCCCTCAAGGAGTAGCACTTCCAGAATCCCTCTGCCTGATTGCATCCATAAACGTAATCACTGCAAACTATCTCTATTCACCCCAAGGTATCTCTTGATGAACTCTCTACAATCAATTAATTCATTAATTCTAATCTTCTAATCTGTAAGTGGAATTTCGTGCATCTACTATTGTTTGTTATTTATTTTGATTTCACCTAAACGATATTTGTGTGGTCTACTTATATTTCTATTTATCCTATCATGTTCCCTTCCAACAAGACCCTTCTGCCAGAACTGATCATGAGAGTGAGGTGTTATATTATTTAATGTGATGAGGGACTTGGGTAGAAATTCCTTCTAATGGAATCCTTTCCATTATTACAGTACGACATTCTAGTGTGCCATGTGGATAGTGAAAACCCATTTGAGGCATTGAATAATTGTGCTTCTGTTTTTGTGTTAGGTCCACAAGGATGAATACTGTAACGACCCAAAGTTTCATTAATGAAAATCCCTCTTGATCTAGTTAAATGTCTCTCTATGAAAAATGTTTTTTTATAAGATGTCAACTTCTTTAGTTTTACGTTATGATTTGTGTCCGTTACTTTTATAGCCGTTGAACAGTGATCATCTGGGTAGTTTAAATATAAGGCTTTAACGAACCAATTTTCTACTCAGACAAAGGAAGCGATGGCCTCATCCAGTAGAATTTCCCCTTATGAAGCCCATTTTTCGGAGCTCGGAAAAGAGGTGGCGTCTTTGGGCATTGCCCTTGACCAAGCCCAAGCTGAGCTTCATCAAGTCAAGCTCGAACGTGATCGTCTACGAGAAAAATGGAAGTTGAATGAAATTACAACTCGAGCGATGTTATCCGAGCAACCCCAAGAGTCTGTCACCATCGCACACCTTACCCTTAGGTCTTATGCGGCTATTTTAAGGGGTTATGTAACAAATACGTAGCACCATGTTCATGTACATTATTTTTGTATATAATAATGAATATAATTTCTAGTCATTTTTGATACATTGTAATTAGTTTTTAATGACCAAATGGTGTTTTTAGTTATTATTTAATTAAGAATTATATTTTATTAAATTAAAGGATTTTTGAATTAAATAATATTTTAATAAAATATTATTATTAACATTAAATTAATATTTATTAAGTATAAATGATCTTATAATTTTATGAATGCAATTAAAATTTTTATTAAGGTTTGAAAGCCATTTCTGTCAAAACCCGTGAATTTTTTTTATAAATGTCGGTTTTTATTTTAAAAGTGAAAATTCACATATTTAGAAAATTATTTAGATAAAATAAATATTATTTTTGGAATGAGGACATCGAAATTATCCAACGGTGAATTTTTCATAATTTTCTGAGACAGTCAAATTTTTGGGTAAAAATTAAATACCATTTAAATATATAATGTGTTTTATGACATCATAATGACCCAATGGTGATGTAATAAAATACCATAATCCTTATGTTCGGAAAATATGTGTCTTATCATTAAAATAATGAGGTTTTGGGTTTTTTTGATTTACTTTTCAAAGCATTAATGGAGCCCTCAAGACTTATTCAACACTTTGCCTTTTCAAATTAATTTCCATGGGAGTGTGACTCACCTCCACATAAGCAACCCTAATTTCTTAATATGTTCGGACATTGGCCTTGTAAAATATTTTTTTCCTCTTTCCTTTTCCAGAAACCATGGGAAAATACCATGGGATGGTTTGTGGTTTGGATTATTTTAATATAAGGGGTCCCAAACCTAAATAATAAAGAATTATCTCACCATTCCTATATAAACCCACCCAAGATCCCACTTCCTCCTCACTAAAATCCCTTGGAGTTCGTCCAACCTTTTACCTACTCTCTCTAGAATCCTCCCAAGGTGCCCCAAGCTCCCAAGAAGCCTCTCACAAGCCTCTCTCTAGCCTTTGGAAGCACACTTCCAAGTAAGGGTTTTTTCTTCCTTTCTGATTTTTTCAATTTTCGTTAAGTTGTATTGCCCTTTTAATTTCAATTATGAATGTTGGGGTATGGTTTCTCACCTCCCCCATACTTCCCTCTGATTGTTTGAATGATGGGAGACCCCTTTCTCTCTCATTAAATGCCTCCCATGTACACCCGTTACTATGCCAAAATTCTGAAAGAAACCTTTTTCTCCTCTTTTATATTCAAGCAATACTTTTGTATCATGAATATAAATTCCTTTTCAATTGTTGGGACATGTTTCTATATGACCTCCTTACTTTCCATTACATGTAAATATGATGAGGAACCCCTTTCTCTCTCATCAACCATTTTTATGAATTCTTATGTCACGCTGTTACGCTGCCGAAATCACACCGATTTTCTAAGCCAATATCATTGTGTAGTGAATACCATGCCCATTTCTACATCATGGATATTCACCTTTATACACATTTACTTATTGATTATAAAGTTTCATGTATGAATTCCACATCCCTTTATCGTGGAATAAATGATTATGTTTTATGAATCCATGTTTTATGATCCATGTGGCACACTTATGCATGAAATGAAATGTTTAAGAAGGGTGTGCCCTTTATAGCGCTCCAATGCATTTGGTAAAGTATAGTATCATGATATGTCATGTGCAATGAGTGTTGACTCATGCTAATTCAAGTGCAACGAGGTTTTACTCGTGCTTCAAGTGCAATGAGGGTTTACTCACGCTCCATGTGTAATGATCCTTGGCTCATGCTAATTCAATGATAAGTGTTGTTGCCACATTTCCATGTTATGGTTATCATGCTTTATCATGCCTTTATGTTCATGTTACTCTAATGCTCTATTGATATGCCTATTTCCTAACATGTATTGTAATCCTCATGTTATTCATTGTGTACTCCCTTACTGGGCTTTATAGCTCACCCTTTTCTTATGCATGTCCTCAGGTTATCCCATGCAATTCTAAGTACGAAGGAATGTAGTGGTCATGTAAAGGATGTTTTCAATAAAGATGTTGTATTTCAAGTTTAAAGTGTTTATGTAATGATCCTAAGCCCCAAAGACACTAAACCTCTTGATCCTTTTTGTTGTATCAAGTGATGTTTTATGTAATAAAGCATGTTTAAGTTGTAATAAAAAGCAGGGTTGTCATAGTTGGTATCATAGGATAGGTTTAGTTATTTTTGGGATTAGGAAACCCTAGTAAAGCATTAGATACAAGACTAAGTATAATAAAAGCATCCCTAAGTTTTGTTAAATACTAAGTAAGTGGTTTATCAAACAAATATATCCCTGTCTGGATACGAGCAGGTAGAGGCGGCTCTGGCACAGATGTATCCTAGGGGTAAAACCCGAAAACACCGCTTTGAGCTAGACTCGAACAGGAACTGGTGCACGACAACAGGTCTTGCTGCACTCTTGGTTACAACACTCCTGGTGGATATGTTTTGATAAATTCACAATCGTTGTATGAACCCTTATTAAGGGAAAAATGCCCCTAAGAATATATGTTAGAAGGAAGACCATGAAAAGCCTGGATTGAATCCTATAGACTCATGAGTTAAAGAGATTAAAGTTTATTTATAAGTCATCAAATTTTGTCTTTGGATTACCCTTTATGTGTTACCCCTAACTTTCTTTTATTCCAGCCAATGTCCGGTAATAGGAGAACTCGGGCTAACAACCGTTGTAAAGATCAGTGTGATGATTGTACTTATGAGATGCCCAATCCAATGGGAGCGGGAATCGCGAACTTTGTCACGCTTCTCTCTTATCTAACTCAGTTTTTGAATAGAAACACTGGTCAAGAGGAACGTTCAACCCCCCCTAAGAAAGAACAAGTCACTATTGAAAGCTTCATGAGACAAAGGCCTCCTACTTTTAGTGGATCATCCGATCCCACGATTGCTGAACAATGGATCGACTCCATTGAAAAGATATTCTCCATCCTCCAATTCTCTGAAAAAGGGAAGGTTCTCCTGGCGGCTTATTGTATGGAGGGTGAAGCTGATCAATGGTGGACGTTGATCAAAAATGCGAAGCCTGAGGAGGAGATCGAGGCTTTATAATGGAAGTAATTCCGGAAGATGTTTTTCGATAAATATTTTCCGTGCACCCTCCGTCTTAAGATGGAAAAGGACTTCCTTTCCCTCAAGCAGAAAGATGAAGAATCTGTGGGAGCGTACGAGGCAAACATCACAAGGCGTGCACGATACGCTTCCGGCTTTGTCGTTACCCCCGAATGCAAGGTTGACCGCTTCTTTGGTGGGTTGAAGCCTAGCTTGCGGAATGCATTAGCGATCCATGACTTCGACAGCTATGAGGAAATTGTCCGATGTGCCCTCAAGGTTGAAATGGAGATCGGAGAATCACAGGAATATCATGGGGATAAGAAGCGTAAGGTGGACTTCAATGCTGGTGGTCCGATGGATAAATCCAACGGCGCTAAGAAATTCCAGCACCCCACTTGCCAAAAGTGTGGAAAGAAGCACCCTGGAAATTGCCTTAGGGGGACAAGAAAATGCTTCAAGTGTGGAAGAGAAGGGCACCTAGCTGTTAACTGTCATCAAGAAGGACCCGCGACAGTGACAGAGGGGAGGAACACTCCATTCGAACCTCAACGCGTTGTTCAATGCTACAAATGCAAAGAACCGGGTCATTTTGCAATTCAGTGCCCTAATCCAAGGGTTATCGGAGGCAACCAGCAACCTCCAAGACAGCAAGGAAGAACCTTTGCCATCACTTCTGCCGAAGTGAACCCCGACAACAAAGTGGTGACAGGTACGCTAGTTATTCATTCAAGAATAGTGAACGTACTTTTTGATTCAGGTTCTACGCATTCTTTTATATCTCAAAAGTTTAGTAGAACAATCCCTGCACCACCACAAATCATGGAAGTAAAGATGTCGGTGAGTACGGAAAATGGGGCAATCATTGCATCCCATGAGTATAAGTCCTCCCCTGTTACAATCTGTGGATTGAATTTCCCGGCGAACCTCGTCATACTCCCTTTGGTGGAATTTGATGCAATTCTTCGCATGGATTGGCTTTCCTTATATATAGCCAACATAAATTGTCGGGAGAGGGAAATCAAACTCCATATGGAGAATCGACCCCCGATTCTTTACAATTGTTAGGAGGAAGATGAATATCCTTTAGCTCCATCATCCCAAGAATGGATTTTACTGCCTTATGAGCACGCATATCTTGCTCAGATGATTGAGTCGAAGGAAGAAACCACCCTTGATGAAATGCCTATTGTGAGGGACTTCGCTGAAGTATTTCCTCAGGAACTTCCTGGTATTCCTCTAAGAAGAGATGTTGAGTTCTCAATTGAACTTATACCTGGGGCGCTACCAATATCCAAGACACCATATAGAATGGCTGTTGTTGAGCTTGAAGAGCTGAAGAAACAACTACAGGAGAATCTGGATAAAGGGTTTATACGCCCATGTGCATCACCATGGGGTGCACTAGTCCTCTTCATCAAGAAGAAGGATGGGCCAATGCGGCTTTGCATCGATTATCGTGAACTTAACAAAATCACGATAAAGAACAAGTATCCTCTCCCAAGAATCGATGACTTGTTTGATCAGCTGCGTGGAGCACAATACTTCTCCAAGGTGGACTTGCAGTCGGGATATTATCAAGTAAGGGTGAAGAAGGAAGATATCCCTAAGACTGCTTTTCGTACAAGGTACGGGAACTATGAATTCATAGTAATTCCTTTTGGACTCACCAATGCTCCAGCAATATTCATGGACTTGATGAATAGAGTCTTTAGAGATTACCTAGACAAATTTGTGGTAGTCTTTATAGATGATATTCTAATATACTCCAAAACCAAGAAGGACCATGAGGAGCATTTAAGAACTGTACTGGAGACTTTGTGCAAGGAGAAGATCTATGCCAAGTACAACAAGTGTGAGTTCTGGTTGAAGGAGGTCTCGTTATTGGGCCATATCATCACAAGCAATGGGATATCTGTGGACCCCTGCAAAACAGATGCAATTGAGGGATGGTCGAGGCCAACATCGGTAACTGATATCCGTAGCTTCTTGGGGTTAGCTGGATATTATCAACGATTTGTGAGAAATTTCTCACGATTGTCCAATCCTATTACCAAGCTAACTCGAAAGGGAGTAAAGTTTTCTTGGAGTGTTGAATGCGAAGAAAGCTTGAAGGAGTTGAAAAGGAGGCTTATCACTGCACCCGTACTCACTTTACCCACAAGTGGGGAACTTTTTGTGGTATTCAGTGATGCCTCATAGAAGGGCTAAGGATGTGTGCTAGTGAAGAATGATAAAGTGATATCCTATGCCTCAAGGCAGTTGAAAATCCATGAGCAAAACTATCCAACGCATGATCTGGAGTTGGCGGCGGTGATCGTTTCCTTGAAAATCTGGCGGCATTATCTCTATGGAGAGAAATGTGAGATATATACTGACCACAAGAGTCCTAAATATATATTCACACAGAAAGAGCTTAATATGCGCCAGAGAAGATGGATAGAGATCATCAAGGATTATGACTGTTCAATACATTACCACCCTGGGAAAGCGAACAAGGTGGCGGATGCCCTACGTAGAAAGGATCCAGCTATTCTATCAATGATGAGAATTGAAAAGGATCCAATCTTCTTAGACTTAATGAATATGTATGTGGGAATCATAAAGAAGGGAACATCATCAATCCTTTCACAAATGATTGCTCAACCATCTCTTTTGGAAAGGTTAAAGGATGCTCAAAAGGATAATACGGGAATCCAAGAAAAAGTGGAAGCTATCAAAAAGGGAAAATCCTCAGAGTTTAATGTTAATGAAGAAGGAATTGTGCGGTTTGGGAAAAGACTATGTGTCCCACCAAGTTCGGAGCTGAAGAAGGAACTTTTGGATGATGCACATAGTTCAAATTTCTCCATTCACCCAGGGAGCACAAAGATGTTTCGAGATCTCCGAGAAAACTTTTGGTGGGATAATATGAAGAAGGAGATCGCTGAATATACATCAAAGTGCCTGGTGTGTCAGCATGTGAAGGCAGAGAGGCAGAAGTCTAAGGGGATGATGCAACCATTGCCCATACCAGAATGGAAATGGGAGAACATCACCATGGACTTCATCACTGGACTTCCAAGGACATCCAAAGGCAACAATGCAATCTGGGTTGTTGTGGATCGTCTTACAAAGACTGCACACTTCATTGCTATTCGAGAGGATTCCTCTTTGGATCAACTGGCACGGATATATATCAGGGAAGTGGTACGGTTGCATGGAGTACCACTATCTATTGTGACTGACCGAGAACCAAGATTTACCTCTATGTTTTGGAAGAGTCTTCAACATGCTCTGAATACTGAACTGAACTTCAGTACGGCCTATCATCCTCAAATTGATGGGCAATCCGAGCGGACTATCCAAACACTTGAGGATCTGTTGAGAGCGTGCTCAATGGACTTTAAAGGAATATGGGATCAACATCTTCCTCTGGTTGAGTTCTCTTATAATAATAGTTTCCACTCGAGCATCCAAATGGCACCATATGAAGCCCTATATGGGAAAAGGTGCAGAACACTGGCATGTTGGGATGGGTCGGTGAACGTAAGCTGCTTGGACCAGAAATGGTCGAAGAAATGGTGGAGAAGGTGAAAACCATTCAGCAGCATATCAAGGCAGCCCATAGTCAACAGAAGAGTTATGCAGATAATCGTCGACGAGACCATGAGTTTAAAGTCGGAGACATGGTTTTTTTACACATATCTCCGTGAAAAAAGGTCATGAGGTTTGGAAAGAATGGGAAGTTAAGTCCAAGGTACATCGGCCCCTTCGAGATTCTTGATCGTGTTAGGGCTATGGACTATTGACTAGCACTTCCACCTACTATGGCCAAGGTGCATGATGTATTCCATGTATCCCTCTTAAGGAAGTACATACCAGACCCTTCACATGTACTCTCTTCCGAGGTGGTACAATTAGAAGACGATCTTTCTTATGAGGAGCAAACAGTGAAGATCTTAGATCGTAGAGAAAATGTTCTACGAAATAAGACAATGCCCCTCGTCAAGGTGTTGTGGAGAAACCACAAGTTTGAAGAAGCAACTTGGGAGTCGGAGGATATGATGAAGCTAAGTTACCAACATTTGTTTTAGTATGGGAAAATGAAAATTTCGAGGGCAAAATTTCTTACGGGGGGAATGTTGTAAAGACCCAAAGTTTCATTAATGAAAATCCCTCTTGATCCAATTAAATGTCTCTTTATGAATTTTTTTTTATAAGATGTCAACTTCTTTTGTTTTACATTAAGATTTGTGACCGTTACATTTATAGCCATTGAACAGTGATCATCTGGGTAGTTTAAATATAAGGCTTTAATGAACCAATTTTCTACTCAGACAAAGGAAGCGATGGCCTCATCCAGTAGAATTGCCCCTTATGAAGCCCATTTGTCGGAGCTTGGAAAAGAGGTGGCATCTTTGGGCTTTTCCCTTGACCAAGCCCAAGCTGAGCTTCATCAAGTCAAGCTCGAACGTGATCGTCTACGGGAAAAATGGAAGTTGATTGAAATTACAACTCGAGCGATGTTATCCGAGAAACCCCAAGAGTCTGTCACCATCGCACACCTTAGCCTTAGGTCTTATGAGGCTATTTTAAGGGGTTATGTAAAAAATAAGTAGAACCATGTTCATGTACATTATTTTTGTATATAATAATGAATATAATTTCTAGTCATTTTTGATACATTGTAATTAGTTTTTAATGTACAAATGGTGTTTTTAGTTATTATTTAATTAAGAATTATATTTTATTAAATTAAAGGATTTTTGAATTAAATAATATTTTATTAAAATATTATTATTTATATTAAATTAATTTTTATTAAGTATAAATGATCTTATAATTTTATGAATGCAATTAAAATTTTTATTAAGGTTTGAAAGCCATTTCTGTCAAAACCCGTGATTTTTTTTATAAATGTCGGTTTTTATTTTAAAAGTGAAAATTCACATATTTAGAAAATTATTTAGATAAAATAAATATTATTTTTGGAATCAGGACGTCGAAATTATCCAACGGTGAATTTTTCATAATTTTCCGAGACAGTCAAATTTTTGGGTAAAAATTAAATACCATTTAAATATATAATGTGTTTTATGACATCATAATGACCCAATGGTGATGTAATAAAATACCATAATCCTTATGATCGGCTAATATGTGTCTTCTAATTAAAATAATTATGTTTTGGGTTTGTTTGACTTACTTTTCAAATCATTAATGGAGCCCTCAAGACTTATTCAACACTTTGCCTTTTTAAATTAATTTCCATGGGAGTGTGACTCACCTCCACATAAGCAACCCTAATTTCTTAATAAGTTCGGACCTTGGCCTTGTAAAATATTGTTTTCCTCTTTCCTTTTCCAGAAACCATGGGAAAATACCATGGGATGGTTTGTGTTTTGGATTATTTTAATATAAGGGGTCCCAAACCTAAATAATAAAGAATTCTCTCAACTTTCCTATATAAACCCACCCAAGATCCCACTTACTCCTCACTAAAATCCCTTGGAGTTCGTCCAACCTCTTCCTTTTTCTCTCTAGAATCCTCCCAAGGTGCCCCAAGCTCCCAAGAAGCCTCTCACAAGCCTCTCTCTAGCCTTTGGGAGCACACTTCCAAGTAAGGGTTTTTTCTTCCTTTCTCATTTTGTCAATTTTCTTTAAGTTGTATTGCCCTTTTAATTTCAATTATGAATGTTGGGGTATGGTTTCGCACCTCCCCCATACTTCCCTCTTATTTTTTTAATGATGGGAGACCCCTTTCTCTCTCATTAAATGCCTCCCATGTACACCCGTTACTATGCCGAAATTTCGAAAGAAACCTTTTTCTCCTCTTTTATATTCAAGAAATACTTTTGTATCATGAATCTAAATTCCTTTTCAATTGTTGGGACATGTATCTATATGAACTCCTTACTGTCCATTACATTTAAATATGATGAGGAACCCCTTTCTCTCTCATCAACCATTTTTATGAATTCTTATGTCACGCCGTTACGCTGCCGAAATCACACCGATTTTCTAAGCCAATATCATTGTGTAGTGAATACCATTCCCATTTCTCCATCAAGGGTATTCACCATTATTCACATTTACTTATTGATTATAAAGTTTCATGAATGAATTCCACATCCCTTTATCATGGAATAAATGATTATGTTTTATGAATCCATGTTTTATGATCCATGTGGCACACTTATGCATGAAATGAAATGTTTAAGAAGGGTGCGCCCTTTATAGAGCTCCAATGCATTGGGTAAAGTATAGGATCATGATTCGTCATGTGCAATGAGTGTTGACTCATGCTAATTCAAGTGCAACTATGGTTTACTCGTGCTTCAAGTGCAATGAGGGTTTACTCATGCTCCATGTTCAATGAGCCTTGGCTCATGCTAATTCAATGATAAGTTATGTTGCCACATTTCCATGTTATGGTTATCATGCATTATCATGAATTTATGTTCATGTTACTCTAATGCTCTATTGATATGCCTATTTCCTAACATGTATTGTACTCCTCATGTTATCCATTGTGTACTCCCTTACTGGGCTTTATAGCTCACCCTTTTCTTATGCATGTCCTCAGGTTATCCCATTCAATGATAAGTACGAAGGAATGTAGTGGTCATGTAAAGGAAGTTTTCAATAAAGATGTTGTATTTCAAGTTTAAAGTCTTTATGTAATGATCCTAAGCCCCAAAGACACTAAACCTCTCGATCCTTTTTGTTGTATCAAGTGATGTTTTATGTAATAAAGCATGTTTAAGTTGTAATAAAAAGCAGGGTTGTCATAAATACCCTGAGAGGGGGGGTGAATCAGGGTATGACTAATTTAAAATTAAACCGTGTTCTGATTTTGGTTTGCTATTAAGAAAAACACACTTCTCTCTCTCTCTCTCTCATGTTGCACGATATCAACAGAAAGTAAAGCAGGCACAGGACACATCAATTTTACTTGGTTCACCGCTAAGGGCTACATCCAAGGAGCAAACACCGACAGGTTTCCTGTCATACCAAATCCCACTAAACTTTACTAGCTGTGTATTAAAAGGTTTAGGATAGATCACTTATATGCCTAGTCTCACTGCCTTTACAATGTTTAGGGTTATCTCACTGCTTTCCCAAGGGTCACTCTCTGTTTCTCTCTCTCTGGCTCACTGCCGGTGGAGAGGATCACCTTCTTTCTCTTCTTTTGATCACTGCTTTAAAAGGAATCCACTCATATTTTATAGACCAGTAGGTCTCTTAATTTTCATGAAGGAATGCATCTTCCTCTTTATGTAGATTCTCTTTTGAAGTCTAACTTTCACTTGTAGATGAATCTCTCTTTGCATCGAAGGTATCGGGGAAACTTCCAGCTTCCACGCGGGCCGAATATGATGCCGGGAAATCATCCTTACGTGGCGCGCAAGTATCGGCACACATGTCACAACTGGCGTGCAAGTCTACCTCGCACACTTGCGCCACACAAGCTTCTTAAACTACAAACTTGCGCGACACACTTCCTTTTACTCCCAAACCAATAATGGTGTGCAACTACCAACTAGTGCGCAACTTCAAACACTAGTGCACAACTTCACCTGCACGAGCACACACCACATGCGCGTCCACTAAACCTGTGTGACGGGATCTATGAATCTTCAAAGTGTTGATATCCGGTTAGAAATTAGGAGGGGTGGTCCAGTATTTATATTCAATTTGACCACCCTGCACGATGACATGCAAGTCAACCCTCGGCATGCAAGTCTCGATGCGCGGGTCTCTTCCCATTCTAGTCACTTGCGCGAACCACTTTCAAACATGCAAGAAACTCTTTAATTTTCCATATTTTAATATTCTTATCTTGAAAAAACATAGGTGCACAAATTCTCAAGCTTCCAAGGCATCAGTGCCCAAGTCTCTTTTAGAGAGTGCAAGTCCCTTGCGCGACACCACCAATACTTGTGTGACACATATCCCTTTGCCATATTTTGATGATCTGATCTTGAAAAACATGTGGTGCACAAGATTTTAATCCTTCAAGTACATGGTGCGCATGTCCCTTTTCCAAAAACCACTTTTCTTCATTTGACGATTTTCAGGCCCAAAAATTTGGCAAACACTGGAAAACGGCGCCACCTTGTATCTGTTCTTTTTGTACAGCCTCCAGATCATCCATTCTTTTGTCAAAGTTCTTGAATAAAAAAGTGATCATTAAACATAGCTCTTGAACTCTAAATTCTATCATGAAATCCCCTTGGTCAAAAAATTTTTATGTTATGGTTTGTATTGTCAACAATCACAACACATATGTTCACTTTGTCAACAAACACAATCACCTCAAAAATACTTCAATGATGCCTTGAAGGATTTTTGCCCAACATATTGTGTGTTATGTTTTCTCAATTATGAGAAGTATTGGTTGTATAATGAATCTATTTTTATGTGGGATTTGATGTATAGTTTAGTAGAAATATGATTCATCTATTTCATGTATATTGTGATAACCTGTTTTGCTGATTTTTATTATTTATCTTGCTGTCTCTATTGATAAATGTAAGATGTTGTCTTAGTGTGGTTTTGTTTTGCTAGAATTTTTGGAGTGACACCTCTTCATAAAAAGATATATGGTTACATCCTTAGTGTTTTTACTCATGTAGTACAAGGAATGTGTTTGATAGGGATAATGGTCTGAGAGACTCTTTGCGGTAATATTATTGAGTTTGTTACATAATTTGGAAATTGTTATGTGAGTTCCATGTGTCCTATAGGGTATGGTAACAACCTAGAGGGGTGTTATGCGGGGAAGTGGATGAGGGTGGATGATGATAATGGCCATATATTGATTATGTCCTATGGGATTGTGTATAACATTAAAATATTTCTGAGTTATAAGGTATTCCATGGGTGGTATGGTATATGGTAGGATGGGATAACAAAACTGATGATGATTTGCTTATACAAATTTCACTTAGGAGGGGGGTGTGGGTTTTCCCGAGAGGGAGTGGAGTTGTCCAACCCCCCCCCCCCTAAAAATCACTCATGGACACCACCCAACCCCCTGGACAACCACCACCTCCTGGAAAACCCCACCCCCTTGGACAGCCCCCACCCCCTAGATAGCCCCCCTGGACACCACACCACCCCACCCCCTGGACAGCCCTCCCACCCCCCCTGGACAGCCCCCCTGGACACCCCCAACCCCGAACACCCCCCCCTGGACAGCCCCACCCCCATGGACAACCCGCCCTAGACACCACCCCACCCCCTTGGTGATCCCCCCTAGACACCACCCCACTTCCTGGACAGCCCTCCCACCCCCATGGATAGCCCCCGAGACACCACACCACCCTCTAGGACAACCCACACCCCATGGAAATCCCTCCCACCCCTTTTACAACACCACTGGACACCACCCCAACCCCTAGACAGTCCTCCCTCCCCCTGGACAGCCCTCCCAATAAGTGTAGTTTGATTTTTTTTCAATTTCCATTTTACAATTCAAGTTTCATGATTATATGAATCAACTTGATTTGAAGTCTTCATAGCCACTCCATTTAGGTTGTTTTCCTTTTTTAGTGGGGTGATATGGTACTTTATTTGGAATTTAGTTTGGGTTTAATGAAATGTACTAACTTTTCACAATATATCCATTTTTTATCATCAATAACTTATTTAAAAAACACTCTTTACACATTCTGCATCCTTCATGAAAGGCCTTCACTTTGTAATATCTTGAACAATGTTTTATCAAGTGTATGGTGTCTTCGTTGTATGTGATAAATATAAAAATTACAAAACAAATCTATCCTAAAATTCAGGCACACATACATGAATTAATAAGTATATCTTTACATTGTTTTAATTGTTCACTACATCAACTAGAAACTCCTTTCATTATCTTTTACATAAATATATTTTTGATTAAACGTCAATAATATTGAATTGATTATGAATAAATGACTTATAAGAATTATTTTTACAAAATGGATTGAAGTTGGATGTATGAAACCTTTCAGATCTCAAGTTATCTTCAAAACAATTTGAAGTGATTCTTAGATTTTGAATTTCACAATGCTTCAGATAGTGGTCACATACAATGTCCATGTTCCAATTTTGTTGGAAGACCTTGGTTGAGCTATGAAAAAGTCACCTATCACATAACCAAATATGGGTTTCATGAAAACAACTATTTTTTGTATCACAATGGGGATAAAATGAAAGCTCAAATTGCTGATGATCGAAATGAAAGGACTGGACTGGAGAATTTGGTAGATGACCAGTTTCTTTTTATTCTTCATCATGAAAATAAAGGATTATGACTCAAGAAGACTTTGATATGAGTATAGATGATGCATTTAATGAAAATGAAGATATTTTTAGGGAGAAAAAATTAACTGATGCTGCCACAACTCTAGTATATCGACAGTGCGACAAAATGAAAAATCAAGAATTTTTAATCGAAATATTTCATTGGAAAACTATGTATAGGATTTCTAATACACAAATCGATTACATTATTACCTTCTTGAAGGATTTAATTCAAGATTATGTAGATATTCCCTCAAACCATAATATGGAATTGAAGTTATTTGAGGAACATTGATTTTCATGAAACAAAATTCATGGTTCCCTAAAATATTGCAGTTTATTCTGGGAGGAAACCGCTGAACGAAATGATTGTATAAAATGTGGAACATCCCACTAGATTTAAAAATCTAATGAAACACCATCTCAGGTTCCATATAAAGTAATGTGGCACATTCCATTGATCCCCAGACTCAAAAATATTTTTATGTCTGATGAAATATCAATAAAAATGAGATGCCATGATACCGAGAGAAAGAAGACTACTGATGATTTGGATCACCCTACAGATAGATTTGCATGGTGGACATTTGATGCTCGATATCCTTATTTTGCAGCTGATGTGCGTAATGTGAGGCTGGGTCTTTCATGCGACGATTTTAATTTGTTTGGGTAGATACTTACTTCACAGATCACATGGCTAGTTTGTATACACATTTATAATCTTCCCCCATGGTTTTGTATGAAAGAGTATTTCACTTTCATGAGTATACGAATATCTGGCCCTTCTAATCTCGACATTTATATTGATGTATACATGCAACCTTTAATAAATGAGTTGAATCTTCTTTGGGATGTGGGTGTGCGCAAACACAATGCATATTTGAAAGACATATTTCATATGTGTGTTGTTCTTATGTGGATGGTCAATGATTTACCACATTATGCTATGATTTCAGGATGGATCACGAAGGGAAAACTATCATGTCCTGTTTTTATGAATAATACATGATCTAGAAGACTGAATCATCTTTGTAGTTTCAGTTTTATGGGACATCGATGATGCTGCCCAATGGATCGTCCTTTTATAAATAATCATCGACGATTTGATAATACCATAGAGACCAATGATCCACCTCAGCATATTTCTAGAACTGATGTTCTAATTGAATTAAAAGATTTTAGTTTTTTATTTTGGAAGGGTCAAATGAAATCTTGAAAGAGGAATATTGTTTCCACTAAAACCTGTTACAATTGGAGGAAGAGCAGTCTTCTTTTTTGATTTGGCTTATTGGTCAAACTATTTTTTACATCATCGCTTATACGTAATGCACATTGAAAAAATATGTTTCTAATGTTGCTTTTTATACTTCTAAATGTTAATGTAAAGACAAAAGATGATTTATGGTCTCTGCGTGACTTGGTGGATTGGGGTATCAAATTGCATCCTATGCATATGAGTGAAAATAAATGGAAAATTATATGTGCTTATTATGTGATGACACATACAAAAAAATTTTCTAGATTTATAGAGAATATTAGTGTTCCTGATGTCTATTCAAGAAACATATCTAAACAGGTCAACAGAAGAGTGTTGAAGCTAAAATCTTTGAAGACTCATGATAATCAGGTGATTCTGCATGAGTTAATTCCAATATAAATCAGTCATCTTTCGTCCAATAATTTAATGGTGACTGTTATTTGGTTGTGCCATTTTTTTAGATAACTTTGTGCTAAGAAAATTTCCAAGTCTTTCTTGCAATTGTTTTATAGATTCCCCATTAAATTTCAGTGAGTTTTAGAAACTATTTCCTCCATCATTTTTCACATGCATGTTGCATCTGAATATCCATCTTCCCAATGAAGTACTTCTTGGAGGACTTGTTTCTTTTTTTGGATGTATCCAACTGAAAGAAATATGTACACATTAAAGTCTTATGTTTGAAACAGGAATCATCCAGAATGTTCTATCGTGAAAAGTTACTTCGCCCAAGAATGTATGGATTTCTGGTCAATGTATTTGTCTGATCTTACTACAAGAATGAATAGACCAATGAGAAATGAAAAGGAAAAGTATGAGAAAATTTAAGCTAGTTTTTCATCACCTCCTCAAACAGGAGGAATTCTTGGATCAAATACATTGAATACATTAAGCCTTGAAGAGAAGGAGATGACACATCGCATAGTTTTGTTCAACTATGATTTGTTCTATGACTACATCTGGTAACTAAATTGAATATTTATATCCTATATATATCTATTAAACTATAAATTTTTTTATCTAAAGGGAACATAAAACAATGACAAATATAATGAATCATACTTTATCTTTGACAACGAGGGAGACTTTGCATAACAAATAGTTTTCTGCTTGGATAAAATTGAAGGTCAAAATATTACTGTTTAAAATAATGAAGTCAATATTTATATATGTTTAATATTCATTTATATTGAAGGAATTGAGTTTTTCTACGGACTCAGTCTCTGAGGAAATAATAGCATTGTCTTTTGGTCCTAATACTGTGGTTTGTGACTGTAAATCAATTGTTATCAATGGGCACAAATTTATTGTCAATGAACGGGAAAAGAACATGAGAACACAACATGATGGTGTTATGTTTACTGCCATAATAGATTGTTATTTTAGTTCCTCAGATAGTAGACCAAAATTTGAAAATGTGGGTCATTATGGAGTCCTTGAAAAAATAATAATGTTGGATTATTACTCTCATGGACAAGTCACGATGATGAAATGCCACTGGTTTGATTCGATGACGAGACATGTAACATTTATTGATGATTTTGGTTTTTGTGTAATTAAAATGACTCGCACTCTAACTACCGAAGAACAAAATGTATTGGCATCAATGGCTAAACAATTTATGTCAAAGACCAACTTCGACCTGAATTTGGTATCATAGTTTAAGTAATTCCAAGACATATTTTTTAGGATAGTGATAATGAAATAGGCACCATCCCAACTGCCACTGGAACCAGTCAACTTATTTCTTTCGATGAATCCAATAGCTCAATTGTCAGAGTTGACTATAAGCCTAATGTTCTGGTGGGAAATATATAAAATCATCCATTCATGTTCTCAATTATTTTGTTTTACCTCGAGTTGGGTTGTTAAGGATGGCTTTATTCAAATTGATTAAATATTGAAACCTGCATCATCTACCTAAGATAAAGAAATTAAATTTTTCCTTAATTTTTACAATTTTTTCTTCCACATATGAATCTGGTAGAATCATTGTTCCTTGATTTTAATAGACTGATGACACTAAGTAAATAATCATCCAACAAAAAATTAAATTTCTTTATTAGATCTTGTACGATTTATTGACTTCATTATATATTGTTCAAGCTCACCTAAAATAATGGTTAGTTAAATTATCCATGAATCCCCCTATTCCATCTCATTTATTTTGTTTCTTGGGTTACACATTACTTATCCTTTTCTATTTACTTCAATATTTGTTTTTAAATGTAGGAAATGAAATCAACTAATGAGAGGCAACGAAAACCTAATATGGACAACAATCGTCGCATGACCGAGCTGGGAATTCCACTACTATTTCTTATTGTGAGTACTTTATTTCAAATATATTTATTTAAATTATATATAATGTCATGTGATTAATTTTTTTATACATTTTTCAGGATCCATATATTATGAAAAATCTATTTGGGGAGAATCTGAGTAGATGTCTCAGTACTGGGGGTGTTCGTATATGGGGGGGGGGGGTACGGGAGCTAGACGATCTGGTAGGTGTGCCTGAATAGACCCTGCCCCTCCAACTGACATACCATCCATCCCATATTCTGATCTCAATGCACCGTTAGGGACACACGGTATATTTGGGCCTCCCATGTTTTCACCACCCTTTACATCTGACCCTCCTCACCCATCTGTATCATATCTGATGATGATTCTAACTCCCCATATAGCATTTGGCCAGCCGTCCCTGTCATCTTCTTTTACCACTGCTTCGATCTCTCTGGGATTTTATATTCCATCTTCTTTTACTACTACTCTTCCAGAGACTATCCCTACGGAGCACACATTGGGACCCTCTTTATCTGTATAGGGCATTCCATCAGTTTCTGTGGATCCAGCAATACCCATTGATCAGACTACCGAAGGTAAACTTATACAACCCTAACAAATTGTTACACCATTATTTATTTTCATTATAACATGTATTGATAAAATATATTTTTTTATTTCACAATAGATAAATCTACTGATTAGAGGTGGGGTCCGGGGCGTACACACAGGCCTTCGGTGTGGAACCACTGCACACTATTGATGGTGGAATACAATTAAGATAGTCAAATGATTGAAAAATTAGGGCAGCAGTGTTGGAGTTTTTTGGCGACGCTTTCCAAATACTCCGACATCATTCCGGTCTGCCCGCTCTAATGGAGAAATCTGCCTAATGAAGTTAAGGATAATTCCTGGGCAGAGATTTGGGTAAAAAAAAATTTGTATTTATTGAAATATATTAATTTTTGTATTTATATGAATTGTTATTTTGGTTTCAGCTAGAGTTTAATTTCCCCGATGGTGAGGGTGCACGACCTGCAAGTAAAAAGGATTTAGGTGAGCAGTGGATAGCTTATAAGCATGGGTCATACATTAGATGGTGTGCTAGAGTGAGAACAGAGTTAGAGGCACTCCCTTTCGTGGATGATTGTCTATTAGAATACTACTGACACATGATTACTCATTAAGAGACTATCCAATTTATGGTATTAATAAGATTAGAAGTATTTAAATGAAAATTATCATGTTTTTCGTTAATACTAATTATTGAAATTTATTAAGGATTCATCTTCAAGAAATAAAAAAACAATGATGCTACAAATTACGTCAACACATTGGGATGTACAACTATGCTAGATCATGAGAGATAGCTGGTATGATTGTTTATAATCTTTCTTTACGACTTGAACTTTCTATTGGTTCCTCCATAATTTATTCGATATCTAATGTTGTTATATAATTTTAGTTATGAAATTACAATGTTTTATTGGTATCATAATTATTATTATGGTTTTATACATTCAATGTCATTTTAGATGAATAAATTGAATATATATGGACGTGTGCCTCGAGAAAAACTATTTTTCTTGAGTATAAATAAGAATTATAGATGGGTGGTTAATGAACCAACTCAGCAGCCAATTGTAAGTTTTAAATTTTAGTTTTAAAATTTTATTTTGTATTTTTTAAATTAATAATTTATTTATATTTGTAACAGGTCGCTTTAGAGTCCCTTGATTACCAAGAACCTGACAATTTTGGGCCAATTGATCACTTACATCAGGTGTTGGGAGATGAGCACCCTAGTAGAGTACGCTGCCAACCTGCGAAGAGTATAGTTCTAAAGAGGTATTGGCCCTCCCTAGGTATGATTTATAGTGCTACCTAGTTGTAGCAGGTTAAGGCACAGGAAGAATAGGCTGAAAAAAGGGCCAAAGATAAAGAAGAACAGTCTTCTAGGGCAAGCACTACATTTATGAAACTGATGGAAGTTTTACATCCAACACTTCCACTAGAGGCCAATACCTCTTGTGATGAATATATTTCATCGATGGATTCTATATATTGTACATGAGGTGGTAGTTCTAGTGGTGGTCGAGACGATGGCGAGGAGGAGGCCCTAGCGGAAGAGGAGGAGGGAGAGGAGGAGGCCGAGGAGGAGGACGAGGCGTAGGAGGTAGGTGAAGAGGAGGCTGAGGTGGAGGAGGAGAATACGGAGGTGGAAAAGGCTGAGTATGAGGGCAAGGAGGATGTCATGGATAATTTTGAGGATGACGATGAGGATGAGGTTGTTGGTGATGATGATGGTGATGATAGTGATGGTGATGAGGGATAGATTGATCAATTACATTTTTGACTGATATTACTATCCTTTGATATTTATTGATTTATTGTGCCTGAATATACGTCTGATTATGTAGGTCAAATTATCTTTATTAGTCTATTTTAATGAAATTATCATTTTTAGAGAAATTTAGAAAATTTATGGTCTGATTAGAATTTGATATATTGAAATTATTTAATAACCATGAAAAAATATGCTTAGAAAATATTTAAATACAATCCCATGTGTCTGGGACAGCCCCCGAACATCCCCCCACCCTCCTCCCTAGACCTAAGAAATCCCACAAGATAGCCCCCACCCTCCTCGCTAGACCCCGGACAACCCCCACCCTCCTCCCTAGACCTCAGACAACCCCCTCCTCCCTAGACCCATGACAAACCGCCCCCTCCCCCCCACCCCACCCTCCTCCCAGGACCATGGACACCCCCCAGATAGCCCACCAGACAGCCTCCCGGACAGCCCCCACCCTCCTCCCTAGACCCCGGATATCTCCCCCCCCCCTCCCTGGACCATGGATAGCCCCCACCCTCCTCCCTAGACCCTAGACAACCCCTGGACATCCCCCCTGGACATCCCCCTGGATAGCCCCCCAGACAGCCCACACTCCCTCCTCCCTGGACCCCAAACTGCCACCTCAACAGCCCCTCGGACAGCCCCTCGGACAGTCCCCACCCTCCTCCCTGGACCCCGGATAGCCCCCCCTCCTCCCTGGACAGCAGACAGCCCCGACCCTCCTCACTGGACCCCAGACAGTCCCCAGATGTCCCCCCAACCCTCCTCATTGGACCCGAGACATCCCTCTACCCTCCTCCCTGGACCCCAGACAACCCCTACCCTCTTCCCTGGACACCAGACAACCCATACCCTCTTCCATGGACCCCAGACAACCCCCTTCCTCCCTGGACCGCAGAAATCCCCACAGCCTCCTACATGGACCCCTAACAGCCCCCCCTCGACATCCCAACGTTGGGAAAGCAACGATTCAGTATATAGAAATCTCATGAAAATACATCAAAGGATAAGGACCACCTACCTTGAATCCAGAGACAATCACACTCTTTATTTGGCATCTTGGATCCCAATCTAGGCTCTCTTTAAAATGGACACCCTTTTAAGTAAAAAACAACTTGAATATAGAAAACTGACCAAATGTATTTGTATTGTGTTGGTAATTTAGCACAAGGATCCATGGGTCATTTGTGAAGTGTACAAGTCTAACCCACCTCAATACGCGACACGATGTATCCGGTACCACTCAAAGTGTCTCACTTTTTATTTTAATTGGAAAACATTTTAAGTGAACACAACAACTAGCATACCTACAACAAACAAAATTCTTTTATATTCATCTGATACTTTAGGAAAATGATCCATGGATCATTTGTGACCTGTATGAGTCATCCCCACCTCAATCTAAGGCACAGTGTGGCCGATACCACTCAAACTGTCTCACTTTTATTTGAAATGCACAATATTTTAAGCGAAAACAACAACTTGCATATGAAAAACTTATGAAACGAATTAGGATTGTGTTGATACTTTAGAAAAACGATACATTGGTCATTTATGACATGTAAGAGTCAACCTTGACTCAATCCGAGGAATAGTATGGCCGATACCACTCAAACTGTTTTACTTTTATTTGAAGTGGAGAGGATTTTAGGTGAAAAGAACAACTGGAAAACAGAAAACTGACCAAACACTTTTTTATTGTATTGATACTTCTGGAAAATGATACATGGGTCATTTGTGATGTGTATTAGTCAACCCTACCTCAATTCGAGGCATGGTGTGGCCGGTATCACTCAAATTGTCTCTCTTTTGTTTACAATGGACACTATTTAAGAAAAAAAATAGACAAACAGAAAACTAACCATACATAATCTAACTGTGTTGATACTTTTGCACAAGGATACATGGATAGTTTGTGATGTTTACGAGTCAGCCCTGACTCAATCCGAGGCATGGTGTGGTCCGTACCACTCAAAGTGTCTCACCTATATATGAAATGGACAACATTTTAAGTGAAAACATCAACTGGCAAATAAAAAACCAACAAAACACATTCAGATTGTGTTGATACTTTAGGAAAACAATCCATGCATCATATGTGATATGTAAGAGTCAACCCTTCCTCTATATAAGGCATAGTGTGTTCGGTATCACCCTAACTGTCTTTCTTTTGTTTTAAATGGGCACCCTTTTTTGTAAAAACAACTGGATTACGGAAAACCAACCAATCGTATTCTAATTGTGTTGATAATTTAGCACAATAATCCAATGTTAATTTTTGACAAGTAAAAGTCAACTCTGCCTCAATCCGAGGCACGGTGTGGCCGGTACCACTCAAAATGTATCATTATTATTTGAATTGGAAAACATTTTAAGTGAAAACAAAAACTGGCATACAAGAAACAGACTAAATGCATTCTGATTCTGTTGATACTTTAGGAAAACGATCCATGGGTCATTTTTTACGTGCACGATTCAATACCACTTCAATACAAGGCATAGTTTGGCCGGTACAACTCAAATTTTTTCACTTTTATTTGAAATTGTAGGATTTTAAGTGAATAATCAACTTGCATAAGGAAAACAGAACAAACACTTTCTGATTGTATTAATACTTCAAGACAATGATACATGGGTCATGTGTGACTTGTATGAATCGTCCCCGCCTCAATCTGAGACATAGTGTGGCCGGTATCACTAAAAGTGTCTCTCTTCTGTCTAAAATGGACATTGTTTTATGTAAAAACAACAGACATTTGGAAAACTAGACAAACGTATTCTGATTGTGTTGATACATTATCACAAGGCTCCATGGGTCATTTGTGATGTTTACGAGTCATCCTCGTCTCAATCTGAGGCACAGGGTGGTTGGTCCCACTCAAATTGTCTAACATTTATTTTAAATGGACAACATTATAAGTTAAAACAACAACTAACATATAGAAAACCGAAAAAATGCATTCAGATACTCTTGTTTCTTTGTGAAAATGATCCATGGGTCATTTGTGATGTGTACGAGTCAAACGTGCCTTAATACGAGGCACGGTGTGGCCGGTACAACCCAAATTGTTTCACATTAATTTGAAATGGAAAGGATTTTAAGTGAAAAAAAAACTTGCATACGAAAATCCGACCGAACATATTCAGATTGTGTTGATACTCTAGCACAAGGATCTATGGTCGAGCCTCACACAATCTACTTCTCATGTGAGGAACTCCTACCCCTATTCTAGAACTCATGACATTTAATACTCCAATCCCATTCTTAAACAGTGGGTTTTAGGACCCAACCAATGTCCCTTTGGGAACCCAATACCAAAGAAATAATTGAATATTCATAACCACTACCCAAAATGGGGTTTCATATCACATCACACCCAGGAGAACAAATTAATATTAGCCACATTCCCCTTATTCCAATTTAAAAGTCTATGAAAAACAGGTAGGCTATTCGTGTAAACCATCTCATATGTCGAGATTGTCCAATGTTCTCCAATAACACATCAGGAAGCATTTATACTTGTATACATTGTCATTAGAGGAATATAATCATCCAATGCACCTCCTATAACTCGTCATATGTCTAAGAACATGACCACTACCCTTGTATATCTTATGGGTATCATGATCCTTTTCCACTCTACCCAAGTTTTTCTGTTGGTTTTAAGATAGTCAACCCAAGACCATGAGTAAACATCACATGTGGTTCCTATGACATGTAGTTTTTTGTCTTCTGTGTATTGGTGTTTTGGTTTGAGTGAGGAGAGAATTATAAATTTTGAATACTCTTATGGGTGTTATTTGTTTTCAATTCTAAATTTAGGAATTCTAGATGTATTGGATTCTGGCTGTATTTGTAATGAATTCTTAATTTTTAATATTGTTATTTGTATTGGATTCTGGATGTATTGGAATTTAATTTTTTATTGGTGTTATGGGTGTTATTGCCTTTCAATTCTGGAAGTATTGGATTGTGGATGTATTGGATTCTAGATTTTCACTTGTCTTGTGGTTTGAGTGAGGAATGATATTTAAATTTCTAAATTTCTGAATTTTGGAAGAATTTTAAACATCTAATGTAGCCTTTTTGATTCTAGGTGTATGTGTTCTTGCAGGTCATTAAGAGAAGGTTGGAGGTTGCTCCTGTCTACTACTGCTATGGAGCTGCAACATATGTATACAACGGTCTTCAAAATAGTTGGTATATCCTTTTGATATATATTATACCAATGGTTTGTTATAACCATTTGTATAATATTCTACCAATGTTTTTCAAAACTGTTGGTATATCCTTTTTAGGTATATTTTACACTATTTACCAACGACTCTAAACCGTTGGTATAAGGGTAACATATACCAACAGTTTGTGAAATATTTTGTATATCTCTTCCTTTAACACATATAACAATGGTTTACACAGAACAGTTGGTATATGCCTATACAAAAAACTTACTTGGCCATGATTTGGGAAACCGTTGGTACATATTATACCAATGGTTTCCAAGCCATTGCCAATGGTTCTAAACTGTTGGTAAAAGGTAAAATTCTAGTAGTAAAACAAAGAAGTTATGAACCGAAATGGTACTTTAACATGGAATTATTAATCAACAAAGATCATAAAAACCTCATATGGTATTATAAATAAAAATATATTTCTATTATAAATTTATAATAAACATATACTTATTATACTGAAGGATTTTAAATGTACGATGAAAGTCAACACACATGGTAAGTGATTTTTCTGTAACTATTATTTCTATGGGACACATGCATTATACACTATTTTTTTTCTTTTTTTAGTGTATTTAAACATCTTGAATTTATTATATTATTTTTATAATTAAATTTATTTGTATCAACATATACATTTTATGATTTTTATTTCAGGGGTTTTATGGTTCTAAAGGTACAAAATTGTTAATGTAATTTTGTCTCAATTTTTCTTTCATTGATACACATGTTTTGATATAAACCAATGTTAAATTACGAGGTGCATATGCTTCCAATTTAAATTTTATATATATAATATCTATATTTTTCATTATATTTTATGATGTATGTAATTCTATTTTCTTACATGGGGAGTATGATTTAGTGTTACCATGTGGTAAGAGTTTATTGAAATAATCTCATCGTCTATCAAGATTTCTTATGATTATACATTCATTAATGTAATAATATGATCAAAATCTAAATAAACACAATTAATTTTAATCTCATATGTTTATTCATGATGTATTCAGATATTGGTACTATTTATCCCTCTACTTGGTACTCGAATAAATTAGGAAATATTTTTGAGATATTTCGATCTCATTTCTCTTTTCGGACAAAAATTAGTTTTATTAAAAAACTAAATATGATCAAAACATGTTCTTAAAATGTTATTTTAATCTCATTTTTAGGAAACATGTGATAAAAATGGTTTTAAAGTTTTATAAATATTCCATGAAATTTTATCAATGTTGTTTTCGAAGGAAATTTTTTTTGAAAATATTTTTTGTTTTAAAAAGTATTTTTCAATGTAGAATGGATATTTTCCAAAAAATGTGTTTAAAAGATTATTAAAATTTTTTTCTCATATAAGATAATATATGATAGTGTTACTCATTCTTTATGTGTAATATGAACCATTATACCATTAACTTTCTATCAAAATATTGTTTATGTTTTGATGGAATAATATTCTGGAACCCTATTTCTCTTTCAGGGTTTACATGTAAATGAAATTTGATTGCTTTCATGGGTTATAGGTCCATGAAAGCCCTTTATTTTAATGGTTTTTGATTTGATAAATTTATTAAGAATCTTTTTTATTTTCCAAATGTTAGGATAATATTACATGTCTATGATACCCATTTCATTTTGTGGGTTATGATTGGAATAATTTTTTTTATTTCATGGAACATGTATATATGATTTTGTTATGAGATGGTTGGCACCTAAATCTCCCCCCAATGGATTTGTTAAACATTTATATCTCAAGAGATACACATAAATGAACTTATTTGATATTATTGTATTGGGATTGAACCTTAACTACTAATATGGTTATAGGAATGAACCATGACTGCCCAGATGGTTATGGGGAAAACTATGTCTACCATAATGGTATGGGGAGTGAATCCATACAAATAAGATTTCCTATGAATCAATATCCTAAATTCTATGAAAATAATTTGTATATCCTCTTGTGTCTTCCATAATTCTATTTCATATTCCTATATTATTACTTCATGGATTCTGATTTATATTTCCTTACGATTCATGTCTTATGAACTACCAATCATTATTCCATGATTCATTTTTATGATATTTGATAGGTTCTTTATGCTGTTATATTTTCCTTATCATGTTATCATACCCTAATTCCAATCATTTTACAATAAAATCTCTCTTCTTTACACTTATTGATCATATGATCTCACCCATTTTTATGTTTTTGTCCCAATTTTATGATGATATATATTAATTTTGTTGTGACAAATAGGGGTTCTAGTCAAGAAGAACCTAGTGGGAGATAATTTATATCACTCATGTACTAGGTTTTATGCTTCAATGTATCTTAAGGCACTAGACTTGTATGGTCTTTTGATGTTTGTTTTTGTTATGTATTATGTATTCTACCAAAGGGACTTAATTTTAATGTATGTCAAGTTGGGATCAATATACTATATGAATTTAATTTCAGGTAATATATAATATATATATATATATATCAAAATCATTATTTGTTTCATTTTTTAGGGTAATATAAAATTATAACTCATCATTTAAGAAAACACATGACTTTCTCAAAGAACCATTAATACAAGATCATAACCAAATTAATCTAAAAGCATTATAAACAAAACTACCTTAGAATGAAATTAAAACCTTATAATTTTTTATAAAACATATATTACCATACCTTTTATGATATTTTAATAATGAACTTTTGGATAAACATAAAGTTGAACACTGCTATTATGAATCTAGTTCAAAACGTTCACGATTACACACCCTCAATATCAAAAAAAGATAAAAATAAACTTATATAAATGAATTGATGAATTAAAAATGATATTTATAAAAGGATATATATAATAAAAAATTTATTAAATTTTTAATTAATATATTTATATTTTTAAATAATATGTTACAATAAATTTCAAACAAAATGGGATGGAGTTAATGGGGTTATTTATCTCAAATTTAGTTTCATTAGATTTATTTATAAATGTGACCCATGATAACTTTATTATCTTGTGACTAAAACATAATGAATTTAATTTTCCATATTCATTGTATTTTAAGATCTATATAATTTAAATTTTTAATATTTCATTTTATTCAAAATATAAAATAGTTCAAAGTGTTTTTGATAAATAATTTACTAAAATCGTAATAGTTTGGATTAATAATATTATTTTAAAAATAATTATTATTCAGTTAAATAATCCATTTTGATAATTTATTCATGTTATAATAATAATAATCATTTAAAATGGATATTCATGAGGTTTTACCTGATCCTTTAATAGTTTACAACCATTTGACAAATATTGTACTCAAAGAGTTTCTTGTAAATGAATCTTAACATGTGTATTCTTATTGGTAAGAGAAATCCATTTTTATAAATCTATATTCATTATATTATTTATAAATTTCCATTATAATATTTTATTTAATAATATAAATTTAAAAATTTATTAAGGTAATTTTCTATTTCTCTCCATTCATTTTAATGTTTGAAATAAATTTTAACATTTTCCTTCTATGTAATTTTCATAAAAATGTTAAAATCATATATTTTTAATGTTTAAATTAGAAAGAATTATTCCTAAACCTTTTTTCTCTTAAAATGTATCTATCAATAAATTTTCAAGGTTTCTAAATGAAATTATTTTTTATCCAGGTTCTATAAATTATTTCTTTTAATATTTTTCGAAATTATAAAATATATTTATTATTTGTAGAGTTGTTTTTCTAAATCACCCAAAATTATTTTTAATTTAATCCTATATTATTTAAAATATATTTTCATTTATCATGGAAATTATTTAAACAATACCATAAACCTTATTTTCCAAGACTGATTAGGTATTACCCATCACTTTGGATTGAATGATCCATTACTGCCTTTCACATTCATAATCATCAACTATATACAATCCAAAATATTATCCAATGTTATTCCATTCTGAATACAATTCCTCTAGATTCCATTCATCATTTGATTAGGTAAATCAATATATTAAATGTATTCGCTTTATCTATATAATGTAAATTCAAAATGTTTTATTATATTTATTAAATGTTATTTTCCTAGAATATTATCAGATGTCATTATATACCCCATTATTTTCTAGTGATTTAACATTTTTTACTATCAATGTAATTATGTATGATTTATTAATTTTAATACTTTTTAAAATGACATGGAACACATTTTCACTCCATGATATCATTATAATGTGTTGAATGAAACCCATTTTCTTTCAATGTGTTAATTATTCTATAAAACATGAACGATTATCATTTAAAATTTTTATCAAAACGATTTTTTCAGGGGTTAATTATGCTTTGATAACATAATGGCTTTCATTTAGAGTTAATAAGTATGAATGGATGATTTTTAGGGTCATATAACTCCCTCTAATTCATTATTGAAAATTTATTATCTCATGAGATAGGTATTTATGAAATTATTTTAGTTTCTCATAAGCATGGGAAATGATGGAACACATCATCAATACATGGGTACCATTACTAATTTTTGTATCATATTCCAATGATTTCACAGTTTTATGCTTATTAAAATTATTATGTTATTCTTTCTATGATCATTTTTATTAACTCATTATTATATATTTGTTTTCCAAACTGTATTCCATGATTTGTGATCTATTCTTTTTGTGATACATGTTTCTTATGTATCAAGATTGTACCCAAACTCTCACATTATTTTGAAAAATTATTTTTGTACGTTATCAATTATGTTTAGACCTATTGTGAATTAAATATCACCCCTTTTTAATTTTTCAATTTCCCATATTTATGAAGATAGGAAAAGTATGAAATATATAGAAGAGTATCATATGAAGAGAATTCATGATAGATGTTAATGAATCATTATAGATTGAGTAGTGTTTTATATCAGATAAATATAACCAATTGATAAAAAGAATATATTTTTTGTAGTTGTTTTTGTGTTCTAATTTCATAAAACACTAAACCTATGTGTTCTTTGGAAGGTATTATAACGAAATATTTTCATTATATCATGAAATTTCTATGGTAAAATTTTTGGTATTATATAATTATTCCTTAATCAATAATTTAAAAAATAATATTTTTATTACATTATTTGGAAGTAGGGGAAATATATAAAATGTTTTTTCATAGAATTTTTTTTAAAATTATATTTTAATAAATATAAATATAACATTATCTTGGAATGTGTAATATGTAAATAATAATTAATAAAAACTCATATTAAATAATACATTGACATAAAAAATTTGTGCATAATCATGGAGAAAATAATGAAAATATATCATAATTATGTGAATGCATAATGAAAAGCAACATAAATAGATCAAGATGGTCTTTTGATATGCCATTATACCAAAAGGTGACCACACTCCCATTACCCTATAAATGATCCCTCATAAGACCAACCATTTCACTGAGGATCTGTTTTATTATTTACTCCTCCCATTATATAAATCACGTAATTAAATTTATCATAGAAAAAAATTACATAAAAAATATTTGGATATTTTTTAATAACAACATATTAGATACATGGAACATTATTTAATAATGATTGGTTTCCCTTGTGTATGAAATGGTATAACAATATATTGTATTCAAAATATAGACTAAAAATTAAGATATATTGTTATATAAGGGTTATAGGTAAGGTCTACTAATGTATAAATAAAATGTTTCTTTATATAATGTGAATTCAAGTACATGATCCTATCAAGGGATCAATGTAGAATTAACTCAAGTATTTGATATTCTTATAAAAATATATGTAGTGTAATTAATATCCTATTTGTTACTAATTTTAAATTTCATGACACGATAGGTGAGGGTACAATTTAGATCATTATAATTATATTATGATTTCTTATAAACATTAAAAATTAAATTAGGATATATTAAAATGAATTGATTGTAGTTATTTATATAATAGTTCAGATCTAAATTTTCATAAAATACTCTTCACACCTGTCAAACATAGATGGAAATTTTACTAAATTTCTATAGAATATATAACTTTATAAGGGATTCAGAAACCATTACAATTTCCAAATTAAATTATGCAGGAAAACCAACGACTAAATTTTATCACATAGATACCAAACCTATTCAGATTCATTTTGGGGTGGTGTAAAAACACATTCACTAAATGAGGTTCCAAATAATCCTCTTTTCATTTATTGGTTAGGAACAACCTACATATACCATTTTTTGAGGTAGTTTAATCCTTAAATAAATTTTATAGTTAGTATAACCTAGTACAATCAAACACAAAAAATATAATTTAAAGGGGATAATATCAGCGAAACTAATACAAATTTTAAATCTGTGATATTCATGGTAGTAGTTTTTCCTCTAATAGAAAAGTGTCAAATGAATGATGTGTAGTTTAAAGTGATAAATAATTTTCAATGGATATCACATTTTACAATTCAATAATATCTTGAACCTTTGTAATTATAAATTTTTTTCAATCTCTTATATATTGAGCGCCATCATGAACTTAATATTCAAAATAACAAATCTATTTCAAAAAAATATTATTGAAGAAACAAAAACATTTATCTACAATGAACAAAATTAGAAATGTTCTATGTAAAAATACTATAAAATATTCATGTGATTGCCTTTTTGATTGCACATGTCATTATATTCTTCTGGATATCCTATATAATCAAGCATTAAACACAAAATCATTAGATAAAACAAAAAAAATCTTAATGATCAGCATTAGATTAAAAGTAATACTCCCATAAAGATGTGAGGATAAAATTTCAAATTCTATATAATTTAAATTTGAAACTATAATTTTTAGGAAACTAGTAAAAGTATTAATCCCATGTGATTATCATTTAATCTTATATACATTTTTTAAAAAAATTACATAGAATATAAAAAATTAATATTTATTTAGTCAATAATTTTATAGATGAAAAAAATTAACAAAAACCTAAAGACAATAAAAAATCATGAAAATATATGGAAAAAAGGGAAGAAAATATCATAATTTCAGAAATAATTTTATTCAATTTAATACTTTACAGTAGTCTAATTCAAGAATTTAGTATAACCAAATGGTACCTCAAATGATATTGTAGGTCAAACATCTTTGTATGTTGGAATCAACGTATGTTAAATAGACATCAATTTTTGGTTAATCCATGGCTTTACATAATTTTTTATTAAATACCTTACAAAAAATATAATTTCATAATAAATATGAACAAAATTTCTAATGGTATTGATTGGAACACCACATTCAATTGAGTTAATTTATGTGTCTTGTCAATCTATTTTAGAAAACCGAGACAATATTTCATTTGGTAAATTATATATACACATGATTTTTATTCATGTAGTCGTTAATGAATCTTCTTAATATGTTACGGTAATATAAATTATGTACATTATATTTATTTGTTGAAAAAACTATATAATTGTAATAGAAGATTTTCAAACACAATGGTAGGGTAAATGATAACTATGTAATGTTTTATCATTTATTACAAAACCCTTGTAAGGGTAATTTATATCTTAATTTTTTTCTGTAAATGTAAGAAAAAAAAAGAATCCTATATAAATGTGAATATAGAAGACGTGTAAAGATAAGGCACATTGACATATTAAAAATATCTTTCACATAAACCACGTAAGTATAAGTTCCAATTTTTGAATTCTATATAAGGTTCAATATATTCAATGTAATGGAATATATTTTACATATAAATCTATAAAAATAGTTAGATTATTGTGGAAATGAATAACAAGAAAAATAAATAATTAAAGAATAATTGAAAATGGTTTACAAATGATTTAAATTTGGGATTAAATTTTATTTCCTCACTCATGTAATATGGAATAAAATAATCCATTTTAATTATAAAAAAATTAAAATAATGGTTCAAAAATAAATTTCAACATTCTCCCCATATTTCATAATTATGAAAATATCAATTTCAACATTTCTCAAAAATTTTGGAATTGATTGAAAATATTAAAATTTGTTTAAAATTTTTTATAAGAAAACATATTTGGTATAAGGTAGAAAATAATTATTGAGAAATATTTCAATTCATAAAGAAAACATCGATCAATCATTTATCCACCCTTTATTGATTTCTTTGTCAAAAATAATCTCTTATAAAATTTATATCAAACAAATATTTAATCTTCTAGAATAATTACAATGGAAGAAAATAATTCATCTAAAATTTATGTCCAACTAATTCATATCCCCCTAAATTATATGTTTTCTAGTGTATAGAGTCTAAAAAACTACGCTCATAGAATGTAGTTCATTTTTATTTTAAAAATATATTTTAGAAGCTTCAAGATACCATGAAAACATGTCATGATATTAAGGAATGATATTTAATGACATTTAGATAATTATGTTTATAAATAAGTATTCTAAATATATAAAGACCAAGAAACCAAGATAAAACAACATTATAGTCACTCCTAATAGTTTATTATATTACAAAATTTGGATCCCTATAACACCATAAACTAAAAATTTACCATGAAATTGACTCTTACATTATTAAAGTTTCTATCAAAATTTGAAACACCGAAATGAGAATATGAAAAGCAAGATATTATAAACGATTAATACGTTGGGTAAAACAATCTAGGATTGAAATAAACTTTCACTTAATTATTCATTTATGTATGTTAAATGACATTATTTAGGGTCATTTGGGAATTTATCACACACACACAAAAATATATATATATAATTATATATATATATATATATCTATTAAAAACACCGACTATTATCTAAATGTGGTTAAATAATGATTAAAACCACTCATATATCTAAAATAATTATCAATAGCATTTCCAAAATCATCATGATATCTGTGACATTAATTATTCATTAGCATATTTAAGATTTTACAAACATCAAGACCAAACCATTTAACAAATTCTATCAAATAATCTGATAAACTCTGAAAGATGTATTATCATTAATTTAAAATATATTTTATCAAAATGAGAAATTATTATCATGAATATGTGTCATGTCAAACTCAAAACAAAGTAATTTTAATAGTTCCATTGAAAACATAAAAATTATATCATCCACATATATTTGAAAAATTAAATGATCATTCAAATCCATTCAAAAAACGTTCGATAAAATATTCCCTTTTTCAAAACCATTTTCCAAAGAAAGAAAAATAACCACTCATACCAAGTTTAATAATGTTTTTAAACCATAAATATCATTTCAATGTTTCAAAACACGGTTAGGAGTGGATTAAATAAAAATTAGGGGTGTCTTATGAAAACATTTTCAGAAATATATCCGCTTAAAAATGAACTATTGACCATCATTTTATATAAGTAAATGATTCATAAAAATATATTTAATTTAAAATTTTTATAATTGAGCCACTAATATATATTTATCTCTAATTAGTGACTAGAATAATATAACTTATTTCTAAATATCTATTAGTGGATAATAATATTTTATTCATTTGAGTGTCAAAATAGTTTCCAAGAATTTTATCAATTCAAATTAATTTATGTAATCATTAATTGAAATAATATAGTACAAATTTCCTAAATATTCATCTATATTTTTTAGCATATAATAATAAATTAAAAATTAATTTTAAATAACATTTCATAATGAATTATTGGTTTAAAAATCAGTACTCATATCCTAAAATCCTTTGTGAACTATGTGAATTTTATTAAATTTTAATGTTTTTTCATGAGAGTAGATCTCCCCTCTATTGGTGAACCCCCCGTTACGTTTTTTGGTTCATCTGAGGTAAAATCATTAAACTATTACTCAACATAATTCACATCATATATTATTTCCATTAAAAAAATTTATCCAATTTATCATGGATAAAATTTTTAATAACTAATTTTCATTTAATGTAAATTCTATAAACTTAATTATGATTAAAATATCTTAAATGAAAACATTCATCATATATTGAATAAAATATTTACAATTAATATTTTATATTAATAATATATTCTTAGCATCCAAATACTCTAAAATAACATATCATACGCTTCCTTCCATTATGAAACTCATTTATTGTTTTCGTTAATAATGCTCTAACTATAACTTAATTATAAATAAGATTAACCAAGATTATATAGTCTATATAAAAATAGTTTTTTAAAGTATACTCATAAAAAAAATTCATATACAATATTTATATGGTATTATTTTTTCTTTTTATAACTCCAATGTATTGTGGTTTCCTATGAACTGAAAATTTATGATTATATATATTTTCTTCAAATAATTTATCAAATTACCTATTTGAGAACTCAAAAAACCTCTATGTTTCTAAAAAATGATTCACGAGGATATATGATTCATTGTAGGGGATTCAATTATTTTAAATCACTACTTTCGGGTGAATTGTCTTTGAATGGTCTCCAACGTCTTATTTTCATGGATCCTGAAACCCACAATGACTCTCATATACTTGACGACTCATGGACATACTTTTCTAAGTCGAGATTTAACTGGCTAACATGGATAATGACACATAAGAATTCACAATGGTTTAGATGATGTGAATTTTGGCTAAACACACCCTTTTTGGGGGAACTATTTCCTATTCCAAGGCTCTCTTATAGATTTAAGATATGTTCAAGACTACTATGTTCATTACATTATATGTATCACTGGTCACCAATAATTAATAATAAATTTGGAATGTGCAGTGTTATGAAATCATATGGATGTGTCCATTGTTATCCATAACTGGAGGGATCTGTATTTGTTTGAGGTTATACATAAATGTTACCCTTTTTTATAGGTATCAAAGATTTATTGGTCGTTTTTTAGGATGGTGCATGTTTTATGTTACATATCATGGTGCTTCAGAGATTACCATCATCCAGGGGGGAGACAAATTGTTTTGATTTTGTGATCATACCCATAATATTGGATTCTTAGGTATCTATATGGGGGTAATAAAAAATGACATAGTTCAATTCCACTTAATATGACACATATCGTTTTAAATTCATGTGACAATGACCAAACCATGAAATTTATCATCATATGGAAATGTTGACAAGATGGATGGTTCATAGTCAATGTTAGCTGAGGGTCTTAGGTTGAGGCATCCTTAGGGACCTGGAAGATATTTCATATCCTAGGTAGATATGAACCTACTAATAATGTGGCCCGTAGAACATTGGTGGGAATTTGGGTGCTTGTTTTGGAACATAGAGGGGATCCTATGTATCCAGGTTAGTTGGAAAACAAATCCCATATAGTTTAATATGTTTGGTTGTTACAGTAATACATGAGGCCCATTGATGGGATATTTTTAGGTCTAATACTTGTGTGAATTCCCATAAGGATCCCTTCCTTGGGGATATGTCCCATTGGAGGTTGAGGCATGGGTTTAGGGGGTATACCATATTGGAGGAATGATTAAGTGGATATGGTTGGGGCATACATCTCGGAGGATTCCCATAAGGCTTGGGATCATGAAAATTTCAAGATCGCCATTAAATTTTAATCCCAGGTGATTAATGATCGGTGTTTGAAAAAAGATGAGGTAGTATATTAAAAGATCACATTATATTTTTAAGTGTCCATATCATCATATATTTTTCTATCTTGGAGAAGCGAATATGATCATCAGTGACACATCCAATCATAAAGGATACGATATTTCTCTATGAATGATTCCCTATTGGATCATATGAAGGATAAGAGTGACCATCATCATCCCTCATGGATGGGAAAGGATAGTGGTTCCCCACAATAACTATAATTGGATGATCACATGGTCTCATATAATCCATGGGAACTATGAATGTTTGGAACCTCGTTACTAATAAAATGTAAACTTAAATACATTTGGGGGATCTACCTAGTTATAGAGGATACCCACATGACTATTATTACCACATGTTTGTATAATTTAGAGGACGTGCAGATTTACCTGATATTCTTCTCATACAAGTGAAGTGAAATTGGAAAAATCCTTAGACTGATGCTATTAGGTTGGTTTGGGGAGAGGACAAATGGGGCCTTGTGATACGAAGGAAGTGATTGATTGGAGATGGAGAACAAAACACGCTAGTAGGCTCCAATACTTGTATCATGTTTTTATGTAGGATGTGGTTACCTCCATGTAGCATATTTTGACATAGTTGTTGGTATCAAATTCATATTATTATGATGTATAAACATAGGTTTTTCCCATGTAGCATGTTGCTATGTGGGACGATGTTGGCCTAGCATAACGATTCTCAATACCGGGTGAAGTACCTATTGTGAAAAAAATTTCAATGAGGGAAAGGGTTCCATAAACATATCATTTTTGTGGGTTATTGGGTCATGAATCTTCCGTCAATTTTTACATCACAAAAAGGAGTTTTCTATTTGATTTTACATTTTTGGATGGATGTATGTTTTTAATTTCCTCAATAATTGTAACACCCGGGACTTTTATGAGAAATATTTCGTTTTTATGTTATATAAATTATCAAAGGAATCTTTCACTACACACAACACTATATTGGCTTGATTTACACGCAACCACGACCTTCCTCAATAGCTTGTGTCGTACGCAATACCGAGTTTCACTAAACAACGATATGCTATTAAAATATTATTAAAACTAGCCGTTATGAATAGTAATATCCACTTTTTGAAATTTTTTAAATTATATTTTTCAAAATGGACTTCATTTTTGGATTCGGAGTATCGAAATTAGATGAGGGTGAAATTTTGGTACTTTTCGGATAACTTTCATATTCTGATGAATAGTGAAAATTACTAAATTTTAATTAAAAACAATTTTTTTAATCGAAATAATTAATAGCGATAAATTATTAATTTGAGTGGTTTTAAAGTATATTTAGAATATATTTTTACAATTTAATACAATTTTGTTCATTTGATGTAATTTCACATTTAAACCAGACATAAACAAGTGTCAATCTTTTGATAGTTATTATCTTTTAAAAACACGCTATTTGTTTTGACGATGGGAATTAATTTTTAAATTAGTTAAGGTAATTGATATATTTTGAATTTGGTAAAATAAACATCATTTTTGAATTCATAATATCAAATATATCTTAGGCCTAATTTTTGGCATTTTTCTAGAAACATTCATTTTTTGATGAATAGTGAAACCACATAGTGGTAGTTAAAAAACTGAATTTTTCATAAAACATAATTTTACCACTTCTATGAGTAGAATTTTGAAACTCCCAGAGACACGGTTAATATCAAGGACTAAAATGTGGTTCAATGAGTTGAAAATAATTTTTGGTGAATAGTAACTTTTTACTTTTTTACCAAGGTTAAAAATAAATAGGGTAATTAAGAGTAAAAGTGTTATTATTATTACCCTAACACATGTCCTAATTCTATTGTATAAGTGTAATTCGACCAAAAACTGCCTTAGGAATAAAATATGACCATTTAGGCCAACTTGTATTACAATAGGACATTTATTATCAATTTATTTGAAGAAGGGTTAAAATAGTTAAAATCAAAGTTTAATAATGAAATCATTTTTAATATAGGGTTATAAATACGATAAATTTGACTATAAATATTAATTAGAAATCTATAAATATTTCCAACATAATTGTATTTTATTTATAATTTTTATACATTAAATAAGTTAATTTATTTATGACACAATGATGATGCACTAATTATCTTATTAATGAATTATTGACGTAATTGATGTTATAAATACCCAAATAAATGTAATTTGAAACTTTTTATGAATTCCAATACTTTTATATGTTAATATGACATGTTAGTATTGCTTTAAGTAAATCTTTTAGAACTAATCATTCTGTTATGATTTTCACAAAAATCAATTACCAAATAGTGTCAAAATTGACATAAAATTGTTTTTAAAAAAAATACTCTATTATTAATTGTTATTTTATTCTTAAAAATCAAAGGTTCTTCCAAATGACTCAGATAAGGTTATATATATTAATAATAAACAACTTGGGGTTCTTTTGTCTTGATATAGTATGTTTATTAACCTTATATTGTAAGAAAACAAGAAGACACGGTAAAAGTTAAATTATCTAACTTAAAGTTAATATAAATGATATGGTTAAAATTGATACCTAAACTCGTATAAATTCTATTGGATGAGAGGATTTCGACCCATCCCCACATTATCTTAGAAATATATCAATTTTGATCTATTAAAAACCGAATTTGACTTTATAATAAAATAATATTTTTAGTTATTCCAAAGGTGCCCCTCTCCTCCCTTATAAAAGGGAACCTCCTCCCTCTCTTCCACACACCACTTTGAGTCTCCATGATCGGCCCAAAAATTAAAATATCCCCTATAAACTTCCCTAGAAACATCCTAGAGGTTATGGTCTTCTTCGATGACCAATTTTAGTGCCCTAAGGGGAGATCTCAAAGAGGCGCTTCAAAGAATAGGTAATGTCTGTTTCCGATTCTTTCAACTTTATTTCTTCTTCCACTTATTCTTCATTAGTTGAATCATGATTAATTAATAACATCAGTATCACTCATATACTGTTAATTTTTTATAAGTATGAAACAACCCTACTTCACCATCTATCCATCCTACGGAAAACGAAATCACCGCGCGTGCATACGTACGGAATACCGTCTCCACACCGTGGTGTAATCTATTTTCCACCACCACCTTACTTGGATGGGTATAATGTTGTAAATAATGACTATATATGATTATTTTATAGTGATATTTATTCTGAAATAGTATATATACACTCCAATAAAATTCCACGATCATGGGAATGATATCATCGCTCGTGCGTACGTACGGAATACCGTCTCCACGATGTGATGCGACTCGTTCTACATGATCTTCATTGCATAATGATTATATAAATGAATTGAATGAAATAATATGATATATATTGAACTAATAACATTGTGAAATGAGGTATCTATAACCTCAAAAAATATTAATTTATTCGACAAAACACACATAAGAAAAAAAAGTAATAAACACCCGAATAACAAGTAGTAATGAAATATTAGTAATAAGAAGCTAAGAATATGACCATATATGATATCATAAAAATATGTCTGATTCTGGAATAAGTCAATAACATTATTTAAATCATTATACAGGAGGTTCGGAAACTTACGAAGCAAATCGGACCTAAGGTAAGGTAAAATCTCGCAATCTCAATTTTTATCCAAGATTGTTTATACTTCAGAATTTACTGGGGAATATTTATCATCCACATCCATGTTTCCTCAAGATGTAATATTTATATCCTTATACAATATTTTATATCCAGTTTTACCCTTCGGTGTGTTTTTAGTAAAAGATATGAAAGGAATCTTTTGTCGTTTTTTGTACGAGGTACTTTTTGAATTTTCCGACAACAACACGAGAAGAATGTTTTTTTAACTTATACAGAATGAATGGATTTTTAAAACATTATTTCCAAGAATATTACTTTACAAGTTTTCAAGTTTATTTTTAATAAACTTATTTTAGATTAAAATTGTATGACATGTTATGAATGGAAAATGTTTTCAAAGTAGAAAGGATATTTTCCTCAAGAATGGAGTTCAAGTGTTTTATCAAAATTATTTTCCCTCTAAGATAATTTAGGGTTCTATTTCTATCCATATTATTACATTGATTTGAATATGTTTTGATGGAATTATTTTTATGAAATCTTTTATCTTATATGAATTTTTTTATGATGTCATGTTGTTTAAGTATCCTATTTTTATTACTGGAGTTATGCAATGATGTATGATTTATGATTTTCTGGCACACTTAAGAATGGTATCACCATGATATGGGTGGGACCTATATCTCCCTCCAATGCATTGGGTAAAGATTTTATATCTCATGAGATAGACATGGCTGGAACGGCAGGTTAATCCGGATCAGTAAAACAGGACTGAAATGAGGAGTGAACTCAGTTTAGAAATGGACATTGTCCACTAAGATAGTCTTGGAAATGAGTCTTGACTAATAAGAAATTATTCTCTATGATTATGTGTGCATGCCACAAATTTTCATGTTTTATGTCATGATTATTGGGATTACATTTCACTACCATGATTTATCCCATGTTATGAAATTATGATCTCTTTTGTAGGGTAAGATTTGCAAAATGTTATGTTCTTATTTTGATGTGATTTATATTTATTTTGTTTACCCTTACTGAGCATTTGAGCTCACCCTTTTGTATGTTTTCTTTCCCCTGGTCAGGAAGAAGGGAATTAAGTAAGATATGCCAAAAAGTGACGATAGATATGATGAAATAATTGGGAGATAGTGTAGATGATTTATGAACCAGTTGTTTATGTTTCCCAGTTTCTAAAGACACTATACCTATATGGTCCTTTCATGGTTTTGTTAAATTTTGTAATAAGTATGCTTCAATTTTGAATTATTAACCATGTTTGTAAAGTATGGGTTGTTGTAGTTGGTATTTGAGGAATGGTATAGTCAACCTTTGGAAACTAGGATGTGAAAGCCTTAGTAAGAACCCTAAGGATAATTCTAAACATAGAACACAATCTTATGTTTTAGAAATGACCATGAATAACCTAGGATGTAACGCCCCGACCCTAGCTACCCAGAGTCGGTGCATTACTTCATAACATTGGCCTGATCACAAAAGATCAATTCTCGAATGACCGATTAGTTTAGTAGCCTTGGAAACACTAGATACATTCATAAACATTACATTACATCATAAAAATTAAAACTACAATAACATGGTCTCCCTAGCCCACACTCATATCCTCACTGACTATTCTTGCAAGTCAGTCATAATACACTTCTTCACATCCTGGGAAAAATAAAACATTGAAAGGGGTGAGCTCAAATGCTCCGTAAGGATAACAATATAACGGAAACTTTCATAAGAAAACATAAGAATTTAAGGCAATGTATAAATAAAACAAAAGCCTTATTGAACTTGAACTTCAGCATAATATGGCAAAATTAAAATAAAATAATGCCATTACTTACTCACATGGATATTCTACTAGATGAAGAATCACTTGAAATATCAATAACCACTTTCATAATGAGGGAATGTATAATGCCAGACATTCTGAAACACTTTGTCAAGGCCTCGGCCAAGATGTCTAAAATGATTAAGGCCTCGGCCAAAACCATAAATCAAATTGGGAAAGGGCCTCAGCCAATTCCACGTCTAGTTGTCTCATGAGACCTACCGATGCATCGAGGAGCTATAGCGGGATCCACCCGTCACTTATTAAGTCCAATACATTCCTCATATGAATAGGTTTAAACATAACATAACTATTCGTATTAAAACTAGCATACGAAATGTCAACAATTTCTCCATAAACTCTGGATGGTATAAAAATAACACATCCACAGTCAAATATTTCACAAAATATTCAATGGAAGTTTTGTATCATAAATGAATTTCAATTAAACTTAAAACCCATCAATGGATGTTGACATGGATGAAATCAAAGCTATTTGAGAGTAATATATCTCCTTTTTGAAATCATTTAAAAGTCCCATAAATATAAAATAATACATTTACTTTGAAGTTATTCTTATAAGCTTGTTAGGGAAGATTCGACGAAGTTATAATGGCGGAAAATAGCCGCACCCGCCGTATAAGTTAAAAAAACATTCTTACCTTAAATTTGTCAAAGAGGTCAAAAAGTACATTGTTTGGAAAACGACGGTAAGATTCCTTTAAAAAACGTATAAGGGTATAAATTACTTTAACACATTTTCCATTTAATAGTAAAAATGTTTTTAAAGACATTTTTAAGAAACATGGATGTGGATGATAACGAGGTCCCAGTAGATAATTATGTATAAACAACCATGGATAATGAAGAGGTTGTGAAGTAAACCCTTACCTTGTACTTTTCCTTGGATGGGGTAGGTTAACCTCTTGTATAATGGTGAAATAATTGTTATTAAATTATACAAGAATCATATACATTCATATGATATCATATATGATCTTTTAACATTTCTTTGTTAACAATATCTTAGATTTATCGTTGTTTCGGGTGTTAACTTACTCATTTTCTTTTATATGTTTTGTTACGTAAGTCGTGTTTTTAATGGATAGGTTGTATCTTATTCATATCCATAATGATATCATGTCCTTAAACATTATTTTTAAATCATCAAATGATAATTATACTTGAGTGGATACGACGGAGAATGAATCTCATCGCGTTCGTGGAGACGGTAGTCCGTACGTACGCACGAGCGACAATATCATTATTTTGATATTAAAATAATATATAATTGGATAGTATATCATATATACAGAATCATTATCATGTTATATTTATTATTTACATGAATTACATATCATTATTATACCCATCTAAATAATAATATATTGAATAACAATTACACCACGACGTGGAGACGGTAAGCCGTACGTACGCACGTATGGTGACATGTCATTCAAATGATGGGTAGAATACTGAATATGGTTGTTCCATATTTATAATAACATCACAGTATATAGAAGATACTGGATTTATAATTTTAGAATTGAAATAATAAACAAAGCGGGGGTGGAAGAAGAAAGAAACTTGAAAGAGGGTGATGAAAATGTTACCTCTTCTTTGGGTTCTTCCTTTTGATTTGATTAAAATGACTTCTTAGGATGGCTTTCTGACTAAAGTAAAGCTTCTAGGATGAAGGGAGAGATGTTGGGAGAGTATTCGGGCAGAGGTTGGCCGAACCAAAATGCTTGAAAGTGTTTATAAGGTGGTAGAGGTGGGGGCCTTTTATAAGAGGAGAGGAGGGGCTCTTTTGGAAAGATTGAAATGTTACATTATTATACAATGCTTTTCGGATTATAAAGCTCCCACACTTATACAATTCGTGGATAAGGTGATAAGGGTTCGACATATCCTCATACAATAGGCTTTGTACAAGTTTAAGCCTTGGATTTTGCATTATCTTCTCATTTTATTTAAATCGTTAAATAATGAGGTCATCGCTGCATCATCATGATGTCATCAATAATTTAATTTATTTAATGTCTAAAAATTCTAAAAATACTAATATGATGTACGAAAACTTTTTATCTTTCCAATGACTATTTTTAGTCAAAAATATGACTTGTATAACCCCATATAAAAATTATTTTAGTAAAACATTTCATGTTTGTGTCATTTTTTACTTTAACATTAAATAAAAGGTATTTATGTCATTTTACAACTAAAGAGGCTCCATGGGGTCCCCAAGTTGACCCATGGATTTTCTTGGTCTGCCATGGCACATCCAATGAGGGTAGGACATGTGTCAAGCTCATCTCATATTATTAAAACATTATTTTTTCCCTTAAACTACACTAATTACCTCTAATCGCGATTAAGAACTTAAAAGTTACTATTCACCAAAAATTATTTTAATCTCATTAAACCACATTTTACTTCTTAATTACAACCATGTATGTCGGATTTTTGAAAATCAAATCACAGAAGTGGTAATATTTCATTTAAACGAAAAATCAGTTATTTAACTACCACTTAGTGGTTTCACTATTCATCAAAAATTGAAGTTTTTCAGAACAATGCCAAAATTTCACCCTAAGCTATAATTGATATTCCGAATTCAAAAATGATGTCCATTTTAAAAAATTCCAAACATATAAGTTTCATTAATTAATTTTATAATTAATTCCTGCTGTCACAACAAATAGCGTGTTTTTAAGAAACAATTTATTTCAAAAGATTGGCAATTGTTTATGTCCATTTTCAATGTTAAATTAATTCTAATGACCACCATTGGATAAAATGGTAAAAATATATTCTAATTATACTTTAAAACCACTAAATAGTATAATTTATCACTATAAATTATTTTGATTAAAAAATTTGTTTTTAAGTATTTTTCACTATTCATAAAAAATTAGAAGTTTTTCAGAACAATACCAAAAATTCACCCTAAGCTATAATCAATATTCCGAATCCAAAAATGAAGTCCATTTTGATAAATAAAATTTATAAAATTTAAAAAATAGGTATTACTATTCACAACGGCTAGTTTAATTAGTTGTGGTGTGTGTTAGAGCTCGAGGTTGCGTACAACACACGCTATTGCATTATTCGAAGGGAAACGTACCGTGGAAGCTTGGGGTGTTACATAGGATAAGACCTTAAGTGTGAAATATTATTCATGATTATGTGGTTTTCCTATTATAATTAGTTTTTCTCACACTATTCTTCTTGGTTTTAGTCAATGGCTGGAACCCGAAGGAACCGTGTTAATGCGGAATGCGACAGGAAATGCAATGATTGTCCCCCTGAGAAACCAAACGTTATGGGAGATAGAATGAAATATCTTGTATCCATGCTCACACAACTTTCTCAAGCTATGAATCATGAAGGACTTCCAAACGAGCAAAGGAAGGAGCAACATTCTGTTGAATCCTTCATGAGGCAACATCCACCTTCTTTCAGAGGGTCTACTGATCCATTAGTTGTTAAACAATGGATTAGTACTACTGAAAATATATTTTCGGTTCTTCAATGTTCTGAACATGATAAAGTCATCCTAGCAGTGTATCGTTTGGAAGGAGATGCTGATCAATGGTGGAATCTTATTAAGAATAAGAGGCAAATGGATGAAATTGAGTCCATGGAATGGGACGAGTTCAAGAACATATATTTCAATAAGTACTTCCCTCGTATTCTCCGAACAAAGATGGAGAAAGAGTTTCTTGAACTGATGCAAAAAATATGATGAATCTTTTGGTACCTATGAAGCAAATTCTACAGGACATGCAAGGTACGCTTCTGGTATTATTATCTAACCTGAGAGTAAGATCGATCGATTCTTTAGTGGATTAAAACCAAGTCTTCAAAGGGCCTTATCCATAAGGGACTTCAATAGCTATGAGGAAATCATTCAATGTGATCTCAAAGTTGAGATGGAGATTGGAGTAACCCATCAGTCATATGGGTTTGATAAGAATAGGAAAATGGAATTCAAAGGAAAATCTAAAGAGCACATTGAAAAGAAGAAGAGCTTTCCCTTATGCTCAAAGTGTGGAAAGAAACATGGAGGGAGTTGTCTTAAAGGGACAAGTAAATGTTTCAAATGTGGAAAGGAAGGTTATAGGGCATTTGAATGCTGTAATGATGGGAAGAATATGTCTAATGATGTAAACAAAGGAAGGGACACACAGAATGAACCTACTACACTTCAATGTTTCAAGTGCAAGGATATGGGTCATTATACCAATAAATGCCCAAATCCAAGGGTTGTTGATGATGATCGAAATCAAAAAAATCTTAAGGCTAAAGATAATGTAATGTCACATGCAATTTCTATAAGCGATGTAGAGTACGATAATGATGTGGTGAAAGGTACACTTACCATCCACTCTAAAGTAGAAAATGTTTTATTTGATTCTGGATCCACCCACTCTTTTATTTCTAAAGCATTTTCTATGATTATGACCTAATTAGCTCAACAATTAGATGTCGAGTTAGCCGTGACAACACCAAATGGCACAAAAGTCGCATCAAAAGTTTATAATTCTTTCCCTATTGAAGTTTGTGGGATAGTGCTTCCTGCAAATCTTGTGATCCATCCTATAGTGGAATTTGATGTGATTCTTAGCATGGATTGGATTTCTTTATAAGGATCTATTATCAATTTCCAAAGCATGGAAGCCACATTTCATATTCCAGATCAATCTTTGATCATCTATCGATGCATGGATGAACATAACCTTCCAGTGGAAATTTCTTCCAACTTATGGGTCTTGATTCCACTGAATGAAGGTTATTTATCTCAAATGGATTGTGAGAAACTCATGATTAATAATATGCCCATTGTACGGGAGTTTGATGATGTCTTTCTGGAGGAATTGTCGGGTGTTCTACCAAATTGTGAAGTTGAGTTTTCAATAGAACTCGTACCGAGTGCTTTGCCTATTTCAAAGACACCTTATAGAATGGCCCCAATTGAGTTGCAAAATTGAAGAAGAAACTCCAAGAGAATCTTGATAAGGGATTCATACTCCCTAGTGCATCACCTTGGGGAGCACATGTTCTGTTTGTTAAGAAGAAAGATGGATCAATGAGACTCTGCATTGATTGTCGAGAACATAACTAGATCACTATCAAGAAAAAATATCCTCTCCCGCGCATTGATGACTTATTGGACCAACTACACAGAGATCAATACTGTTCCAAGATTGATCTTCGTTCGGGGTATCATCATTTAAGGGTCAAAAGGGAGGATATACCAAAGACGGCTTTCGGTACAAGGTATGGACACTATGAATTTATAGTGATACCATTTGGTCTTACTAATTCCCCTGCTATCATCATGGATCTGATGAATAGAGTCCTTAGAGACTATCTTGATCAGTTTGTGGTAGTCTTTGTAGACGATATTCTTGTTTATTCAAAGATCCAGGAAGAACATGAAGATCACTTGAGAATTATATTGAAGACCCTGAGAAAGGATAATCTTTATGCCAAATTTACCAAGTGTGAATTTTTGCTTCAAAAAGTTTCATTTTTGGGTCACATAATCTCAAAAGAGGGGATATCTGTGGATCTAGCAAAAAAAGAGGTTATCGAAAGATGGTCGAGACCAACAACAGTAACCGAGATCCAAAGTTTTCTTGGTTTGGATGGATATTATCGACGTTTTGTGAAACATTTTTCATGATTATCTAATCCACTCACCAGGTTGACTCGGAAAGGAGATAAGTTTTTTTTGACGGAGGAATGTGAAGAGAATTTCAAGGAGTTGAAAAGAAGGTTATCCAGTGCACCTGTGCTCACACTACCTTGTAGTGGGGAAAGGTTTGTGATCAACAGTGATGCATCCAAGAAGGGGCTGGGGTGTGTTCTTGTGAAAAATGATATGGTGATAGCTTATGCCTCACGACAGTTGAAAATCCATGAGCAAAATTACCCAACACATGATTTGAAGTTATCTTCGGTAATCTTTGCATTAAAGATTTGGAGGCATTATCTTTATGGAGAAAGGTGTGATATTTTTACTGATCATAAAAGATTAAAGTATATTTCCACACAAAAGGAGCTGAATATGCGCCAAAGAAGATGGTTGGAACTGATTAAGGATTATGAATGCTCAATTTATTACCACCCTGGGAAAGAAAACAAGGTGGCAGATGCCTTAAGTTGACAAGACCATGATAGCTTATCCATGATGAGGATCACAAATGATCTAATATTTATGGATTTATAAAGGATGGAACTTGGAATTTTAATGGAAGGGGAGAAATCTTATCTCTCTCAAATTAATGTTCAACTATCTATACATGAGAAGATTCGAGATTCATAGAAAGAAGCTGTCGAGTCACAAAAGAAGGTGAGAAATGTTCTGGAATTCAACCTTGATTGTGATGGGATAATAAAGTTCAGGAATCAGGTTTGTGTTCCTCCCACTCCAGAATTAAAGAAGGAGCTGCTGGATGAGGCTCAAATTTCTTCATTCTCTATTCATCTTGGAAGCATGGAGATGTATAGGGACCTGAAAGAGTACTTCTGGTGGGATGGAATGAAAAGAGATGTTGCTGAATATGTCTCTCGATGCTTGGTTTGTCAGTAAGTTAAAGCTGAGAGACAGAAATGTAACGGGATATTACAACCATTACCCATACCTAAATGAAAATGGGAAAACATCACTCTGGACTTTGTCACAGGACTTCCTAAAACATCCAAAGGCAATAATTCTACATGGGTCATAGTAGATCGTCTTACAAAGTCTGCACACTTCATTGCTATTAGAGAGGATTTCTCTCTGGATCAGCTTTCCATGATATATGTAAAGGAAGTGGTAAGATTGAATGGAGTACCACTTTCTATTATATCTGATTGGGATCCAAGATTTACCTCGATGTTTTGGCGAAGTCTTCAGCAAACTCTGGATACAGAGTTGAGTTTCAGCACTTCTTATCGTCCTCAAATAGACGGTCAGTCTGAGAGAACAATTCAAACTCTAGAAGATATGTTTAGAGCTTGCTATATGGATTTCAAAGGTGGTTGGGATCAACACATACCTTTGGTGAAATTTTCTTATAATAGTAGCTTTCACTCCAGTATTCAGATGCCTCCTTATGAAGCTCTCTATGGAAAGAAATGCAGGACTCCAACTTGCTGGGATGATACTCGGGAAAGAAAGCTATTAGGACCTGATCTTGTTGATGAGATGGCAGAAAAGGTCTGATCTATTCAACAACACCTAAGAGTAGCTCAGAGTCGATAGAAAAGTTATGCCAACAACCGAAGAAAATACCTAGAGTTTGAAGTGGGTGATAAATTGTTTTTACGAATATCTCCCTGGAAGAGGGTTATGAGATTTGGAAAACAGGGGATGTTGAGCCCTAGATATATCAGTTCTTTCAAAATACTAGATCATGTTTGAAATGTATCTTACCGATTGGCGCTTCCACCGAATATCTCTCAAGTTCATGATGTGTTCCATGTATCTCTAATGAGAATGTACATACCTGATCATCCACATGTACTCAGCTCAGAAGTTGTACCGCTGGAGCAAGATCATTCTTATGAAGAACAGCCGATAGAGATTCTGGATCGTAGAGAAACAGTCCAACGAAACAAGACCACTCGATTGGTGAAAGTTTTATATAGGAACCACCAATTAGAAGAATCTGCATGGGATCTTTAGGATATGATGAGGGAGAGGTATCCTCATCTTTTTGTTACAATGTGACAAATTTCGAGGGTGAAATTCATTTTAAGGGCGGTAGAATGTAACACCTGATACTTTTATGAGAAATATTTTATTTGTATGTTATATAAATCATAAAAGGAATCTTTCACTACACACAACACTATATTGGATTTCTTTACACGCAACTGCGTCCTTCTCCAATAGCTTGCGTCGTACGCAATACCGAGTTTCACTAAACAACGATATGCTATTAAAATATTATTAAAACTAGCCGTTATGAATAGTAATAACCACTTATTGAAAATTTGTAAATTTTATTTGTTAAAATGGACTTCATTTTTGGATTCGGAATATCGAAATTAGCTTAGGGAGAAATTTTGGTACTTTTCGGATAACTTTCATATTCTGATGAATAGTGAAAATTACTAAATTTTAATTAAAAACAACTTTTTTAATCGAAATAATTAATAGTGATAAATTATTAATTTGAGTGGTTTTAAATTATATTTATAATATATTTTTACAATTTAATACAATTTTTTTCATTGGATATAATTTCACATTTAAACCAGACATAAACAAGTGTCAATCTTTTTATAGTTAATATCTTTTAAAAACACGCTATTTGTTTTGACGACGGGAATTAATTTTTAAATTAGTTAATATAACTGATATGTTTTGAATTTGGTAAAATAAGCATCATTATTGAATTCATAATATCATATATATCTTAGGCCTAATTTTTGGTATTTTTCTGGAAACTTTCATTTTTTGATGAATAGTGAAACCACTAAGTGGTAGTTAAAAAACTGAATTTTTCATAAAATTTAATTTTACCACATCTGTGAGTAGAATTTCGAAATTTCGAGATACACGGTTAATATCAAGGACTAAAATTTGGTTCAATGAGATGAAAATAAGTTTTGGTGAATAGTATCTTTTTACTTTTTTACCACGGTTAAAAGTAAATAGGGTAATTAAGGGTAAAATTCTTATTATTATTACCTTAAAACATGTCCTAATTCTATTGGATAAGTGTAATTCGACCAAAAAAACCTTAGTAATAAACTATGACCATTTAGGCCTACTTGGTTTAGATTAGGACATTTATTATCAATTTATTTAAAGAAGGGTTAAAATAGTTAAAATCAATGTTTAATAATTAAATAATTTTTTATATAGGTTTATACATAAGAAAAATTCGACTATAAATATTAATTAGAAATCTAAAAAGATTTCCAACATAATGGTAATTTATTTATAATTTTTAGACATTAAATAATTTAATTTATTTATGACACAATGATGATGCAGTAATTATCTTATTAATGAAATATTGACATAATTGATGTTATAAATACCAAAATAAATGTAATTTGAACCTTTTTATGAACTAAAATAATTTTATATTTTAATATTACATGTTAGTATTAAGTTTATTAAATTTTTTCGAACTAATCATTCTGTTATGATTTTCAAAAAATTCAATTACCAAATAGTGTCAAAATTGAAATAAATTAGTTTTTAAAAAAAATACTATATTATTAATTGTTATTTTATTTCTAAAAATATACGGTTCTGCCAAATGACTTAGATAAGGTTATATATATTAATACTAAACATCTTGGGGTTCTTTTGGCTTTATATAGTATGTTTATTAACCTTATAGTGTAAGAAAACAAGAAGACACGGTAAAAGTTAAATTATCTAACTTGAAGTTAAATCTAAATGATAAGGTTGAAATTGATACCTAAACTTGTCTAAATTCTATTGGATGAGAGGATTTAGATCCATCCCAACCTTATCTTCTAATTATATCAATTTGGAGTTATTAAAAACCGAATTTTACTTTATAAGAAAATAATATGTTTAGTTATTCCCAAGGTGCCCCTCTCCTCCCTTATAAAAGGGCACCTCCTCCCTCTCTTCCTCACACGACTTTGAGCCTTCAAGCTCGGCCAAACCCTGCCAATATATCCTCTACACTTCCCTATAAACATCCTAGAGGTCCTGGTCTTCTTCAAAGACCAATTTTACTGCCCTAAGAAGAGATCTCAAAGAGATGCTCCAAAGAAGAGATAATGTCTGTTACCGATTCTTTCAACTTTATTTCATCTTACACTTCTTCTTATTTAGTTGTTTCATTATGAATTAATAACATCAGTATCAATAATATACTTATATGTTATTATAATTATGAAACAACCCTACTTCACCATATATACATCCTACAGAAAATGAAATCATCGCGCATGCGTACGTACGGAATGTCGTCTCCACGCCGTGGTGTAATCTATTTTCCATCACCACCTTACTTGGATGGGTATAATGGTGTAAATAATGACTATATATTTTTATTATAAAGTGATATTGATTCTGAAATTTTATATATACACTCCAATACAATTCCACTATCATGAGAATGATATCATCGCTCGTGCGTACGTACGGAATACCGTCTCCACGATGTGATGTGACTCGTTCTACATGATCTTCATTGAATAATGATTATATAAATGAATTGAATGAATTAATATGATATATATTACATGAATACCATTATGGAAATGAGGTTTCTATAACCTAAATAGAAAAATAATAATTTATTCGACAAAACACGCATAAGAACAAAAAGTAATAAACACCTGAATAACAAGTAGTAATGAAATATTACTAATAAGAAGATAAGAATATGACCATATATGATATCATAAAAATAAGTATGATTCTGGAATAAGTCAATAACATTATTTAAATTATTATACATGAGGTTCAGACACTTACGAAGCAAATCAGACCTAAGGTAAGGGAAAATCTCACAATCTCAATTTTTATCCCAGATTGTTTATACTTCACAATTTACTAGGGAATATTTATCATCCACATCCATGCTTCCACAATATGTAATATTTATATCCTTATACATTAGTTTATAACAAATTTTACCCTTCTGTGAGATTTTAGTAAAATATATGAAAGGAATCTTTTGTCGTTTTTCGTACGAGGTACTTTTTGACTTTTCCGACAAAAGTACCAGAAGAATGTTTTTTAACTTATACGGCATGAATGTATTTTTAAAAAATTATTTCCAAGAAGAATCCTTTACAAGTATTCATGTTTATTTTAAATCAACTTATTTTAGTTTAAAATTTTAAGACAAGTTAAGAAAGGAAAATGTTTTTGAAGTAGAATGGATATTTTTTTTCAAGAATAGAGTTCAAGTATTTTATCAAAAAAAAATTCATCTAAGATAATATAGGGTTATGATTCTATCCCTATTATTACATTTATTTGATTATGTTGTGATGGAATTATTTTTATGAATTATTTTATCTTATATGAATTGTTTTATTATGTCATGTTGTTTAAGAATCCCATTTTTATTACATGAGTTATGCAATGATGTATGATTTATGATTTTGTGGCACACATAAGAATGGTATCATTATGAGATGGGTGAGACCTATATCTCCCTCCAATGAATTGGGTAATGATTTTATATCTCATGACATAGACATGGATGGAACGGATGGTTATTCTGATTCAGTTCAACAGGACTGAAACGAGGAGTGAATTCTGTTCAGAAATGGACTTTGTCCATTAAGATAGTCTTGTCAATGAGTCTTGGATAATAAGAAATGATTCTCTATGATTATGTGTGCATGCCAAAAAGTTTCATGTTTTATGTTATGATTATTTGGATTACATTTCACTACCATGATTTATCCCATGTTATGAATTTATGATCTCTTTTGCAGGGTAAGATTTCCAAAATTTTATGTTCTTATTTTGATGTCATTGATATTTCTTTTTTTACCCTTACTAAGCATTTGAGCTCCCCCTTTTGTATGTTTTCTTTCCCCAGGCCAGGAATAAAGGTATTAAGTAAGATATGAAAAAAAGGGACTATAGATATGATGAAATAAATGGGAGATAATGTAGATTCTTTATGAAACAGTTGTTTATGTTTCCCAGTTTCTAAAGACACTATGCCTATATGGTCCTTTAATGGTTTTGTTATATGTTGTAATAATTATGATTCAATTTTGACGTATTAACCATGTATGTAATGTATGGGATGTAATAATAATGCTATATAGTGGTTTTACCTACTTGGAATTGACGGATGTCTCACAATTTTTCTTCATGGATCCTCAGTTCCTGACTCCTCCATGTTGCTCATCTTAGATCATAGCTCTCTGGTCATCCTTTTTTATCCCCCTCAGGGTCATTATATAGAATAACAGAGGGAATAGATTCAATAATAGAAAATAATCAACGATGTGTCATGGTGATTCATTTTAGAGATCCAATGTATGATACCCTAACACAAAAATTACTTTATTCCTTGTGGTAGTTGTTCATAGGGGTGGAAATGAACCTCCATCCTCAATAATTATGTGGTTTCACTCGTAGGGGCTAGTGGTACTATCCCATCCTATGAAGGATTTTGTTCATAGTGATGGTTCTTAAAGGGTGGGAAATAACCTTTCGACACATTAAACTCTATTGGTTTAATTCTTTGGGATACAATAGTGTCTCTTCATCCTATGAATGATTTTTTTTCATGGGGTTCATCATGAAATGGTGGAAATCCATGTGGAGTGGAGGTCATCAAATTGATTTTCACATCATGACATTAGCCTATCCTTTACAGCTTCTTCCCCATTGATAATTTTATTCAAATTCATCAATTTGTTTTATTTCAACACTTTTCACAAGCTAATATAATTATCTTATTCTTATATGAATAATCTTTAGGACCATAAAAATTCTCCCCCATAGAAATAGGTTTTCATCGAGATGAAATGAGTCTATTCTGATGTAAAATTTTGTATTATTTTTAATTGGTTTTTCATACACATGATCAACCACTATAGGTTTCCACGAATTTAAACTGGTGTCCCAATTCATTATTCGTTTATCAATTATCTCTAGAAAATGAGTGTTCAATGAACTATTCATTTCCCTAGCTTCCACAAAGAATTTCTCCTGTGTGGATGCCCTGTCCACAAATTGAACATCATATTCCAAGAATGGAAACATATTAATACCTACATAGAAGGATGATACTTCATGGATAGAGCATCCCACATATTAATTCTTTGTTGTAAAATGATTTGCAGCCCAGTACTTCATGAGATAATTGTTCACAGTTCAATGCTTTGTGGGATGATCGTTGATGGCGTGTTATAAGTTTTCACATTTATATAGACTAAAAACTCTAATTCTTGATTTTGATATGGATAATAGGATGGACCATTCACATTATATTTATACTAAATTTGTTATTCAAATCTCTACTATTAATGTATGGAAAAATGTTATGATCGATTTAGTTGTTAATAATTCTAAATTTATCATCAACCCAATCTATCATCTCTTGGAGGGATTTCTTACTATTTATCAATGTGGTGTCTTGCCTATTAAGGGCTACCCATTTATGGATTTGGGCTTCCATCCAATGATTCAATTCTATAACAATGCACAATAAATAAATTTATGGAATTTAAAATAAAAATTGAAATATTCCCCCATTCTAATATCCCAACTAGCAGCGACTTCATCTAAGAAACTCATTTTTTTGGGTCTCTTTTGAACTACTATCTTCTGTATCAAGATAATTCCATGAAGGAAATTGGTGAAATAATCTATTTATATCACTACATCACATAGAAAGCCATAGAAAGCAAGAAACATGGGTGTTAATTGAAATTGGACCTTAAAACTAATGTCTCATATAGCATGGATTGGGTGTGGGATTTATTGGTACACAAAACTAGATAAAAATGTTATATAGAGTTGAATTTCATGGGGTTGAATGATGCTATTTTGGTTTCACATACTTACCCCCAACATAATCAAAATTTTATCCCATAGCTTCTTAGTAGATTGATCCCATATTATAACACCTTCCACTTACTATATGTGGAGAATAAAATTTGTCTCTATGACATTCAGTTGATTTCGGGGGTTCCCATCATGGGTGACATGTTTGGTGAATGTCTTCCACACCCTTTATCTTGGTTTAATGTACATATGACTCCCCCTATTTAAAAAAACTTCTTGAAAAGGTGATGTAACTATATAACGGTGACCTATAACCATAATAGGATCTCATATTTGATGATTGCATGGGTGCCTTATCTACGATTAATGGCTAGGAGCCCTGTGCAATGAGATTGAGGACTTTCCCAACAATTGATACCTATAAGTGTTTTGGATACTATTGGCCCATCATAGAAGAGGGATGGTTTTAGCAGTCGTGAAGGAAGATTATCCCCAATGCTGACCATCTTTTATGACTAGTAGCCTTTCTTTCAATGTTTTTGGGGGCTGGATGATGCCTCTGTGTTATTCAGGTATGAAGGTAAGAATCATGACCTTCACAATATAATCTCACTTAGACACCATTAGGTATATTGATCGTTTCATCCCTATTCTCTTGATTATTTAAAATTTTTGGGACGAATCCATGAATGGAGGCCATAAAATTGGTTTCTGGGTATCTTATAAGTTATCATAAGAAAGTAAACATCCCATATGAGAGGATACAGATATATCAACACTGAAAAGATCCCAGAACAAACAATCTGAATATATCATCAAATAATAATTGGGGTAAACCTATCAAATTTGAGTTACAAGGAGATTGTGGATTAGCTCAATTATCATGATTTTTTATATATCCCCTTTAATTCCCCATTTCAGTACATTGGTAAATGAATGGTCTGGGGAACACACTAGGTGAGGATATCTTATTTATTTAAGGGAAGGAATATTATTCATCAAGATTGATGAGAATATTGTATGAGAGGGGTATGCAAACTGAATATCCATGTGTCAATTCCACTATGTTCAGATTATGTTTCAATCGACCATCAACGTCATGCACTAGGAGAGGCACCTCATGATAGCTCGGAATCTCTGGTTGATGTTCACTTAGGAGGAAACACAATGTCATATTGTGCATCCTCCGTCTACAAAATTTATGATTGCAGTCAGGAAATCATATTGAATGGTCTAGAACTAATCAAACCATGAAGATCAAATAGAAAAACCATTCCCTACTGTTGAGTTCCAAAAGTTTCTTGAGAATAGCATTAAAAAAAGGCAATCAGTGGGGTTTCCTAATCCAATGTGGAATCCATGAAAATCCATATTTTCTAATACCTAATGATGATTTTGATTGTTTTGCTTCATCCGCAGATGTTGTTGGTTCTACATCTCAAAGTCAATCACCCTTCCCTTCTAATGATTCTTTTAAAACATCCTAGAGTTAATGGGATTCATTAAGGAGTTCCCATGTGGATCACTCTATAGGAAACTTTTTGTAGTATAATGAGGTTTCATTTACCAGATATGGATATGTTTCGGTTTTATACACTATCTATTATATTGATGAACATGTTAGGGTGGAAGCCTATCTTTGAGAGATTGATGAATCAATCCATTCTATACAAAGATGACATATATTTTCCCGTTTAGTGCATCAAATGGTAATGTATGATGTAAATTAAGATAAAGATCATGATAGCCATTCCACAAGGTGACTAATTAATTTGAACCCCAACCACAACTAAGTTGGGGAAATTCTCCATCCTCATATGTGGTCTCACAAGAGCTTTTAAATAGAGGGTTACTCGGAGGATCAGGTTACATGAAAAAATTTGCCTATTGGAACCCACCTCACATCCCAAGGTGTATCTTCTAGAATGAACCATTATAATCCCTATATCCTTCCCAACATCCTTCAAAGTATAAGATACCATGATATCAACCACATATGCCAAATAAATCATATAAACACTTAAGGAAGATCCCCTTGATCATGTAGGCTTTAGATTGATCAATGATCATGCATGGATCATTTCATGAAAATAATCTTGTGAAGAAGATAAATATTTGGAAGATATAGACAACTATATCTACTTATATAAGGGTAGACCTCACTATTCCAACCATATAGTGTATATGTAGGTGATTGTAATGGGGCATGATGAAAAAGATGAAGATTTAATATGATTTTTTTTCTAAAAAAATACTCTTTTTCTTACTATCATTACAATGAAACCTGAATTGTGGTTTATATATGAATATGGGGAGAATCTAGAACCCATTTCTTCATTAGATTACACCATATGAGGTGCCATTTCTAATGATAACATCCTTATGGATGTGGGAGAATCTCGAGAAGGATCTATTGGGGAAATGGATCATATGGAGGTGGTTCTTACAAACAATATAGGAGAATTTCCACACTCATCTCCTCCATCTATTCTCTATTGGGGAAATCTCTATAGAATACCAAAAATCATTGAAATGCATCACAGTTGATGATAAAAATAACTTTAGGGATAATAGTTTACTATTACACAAACATAATTAGTTTTTAGGGTATATGTATTCATGTGTTTACTAATGATGGTGAACAAGAATTATTGTATATATAACTAGATATTAGGTAGAAATATCCTAGTGGAAAGTATCCCAAACATTTTTAGAGATTAAAGAGAGAACTCTAGTGGGTAGCTGAATGAGATGGGGAACCCTGAAGAACTCTGAATTTCAGCCTGATTAGAAAACGAAAGGGGTCGACCCTTTCTAATGAAATTAATTCTTCCTAGTAAAAGGATTGAATTTATGGGTTTTCATTCCTACAAATAATATTGATCATTCCAATTTAGGGAGTAAAACCACAAAAAGAGTGAGTTATTCAAACTCTTGGAAAATTGGACTTAGATATTGCCCCTAGTTCTATGATTATAATTCATACAATTATTTTTTTAATGATTGATCATTGGGATTCTATTGTCCAATAGGATCATGATAATTCACCAAAACTATATATATAATAACACCAAATCATCATGAAGATGGAGAATGTTTCGTCCATTTATCATGGTGATGATGAAACAACGGTGGTTAGGGATGTTTATGTCTTGGAATGTGGAGGTGAGTTCTCCAACCTTACAACCATTAAATTATTGTTTGATGGTCAGGTTTTAACTATTTCAATATCTTGATTCTAGAATTATATCCACAAGACTCTATGGTTGTAGCTGATTCAAAAATATCTCATCTTGTTAAAATCACATGGGAGAAAGATGCTACAGAGTCAAGGAAATCATTAGTGGAACTTATTTCCAAATATATTCAGCTATGTGAGAGTTATTCCATGGTTGAATGGGATGCTCTATATGTACTTCACGTCACCCATAAAAATATATGGAATGGTATGTGGGGATGATTGTTTAACCCCCATTCCCCTTGCAAACATGCTGAAAACTGCCCAAATAATAATACCCATTTTCATTTCTTGGATATGGGGGATTTGAATATCATACCATCCATGACATAGTAAAATAGTTTTTATTACTTGTGATTGAACAAGAACAATCCACTCTCATATTTCAACTACATAGTTTTTCACCCACCTAGTCATATCCAGGTAGATCCATCTTAATGAAAATATTTAAAATTCTAGGATGGACACGGTGAAACCTAGAGATTTTTTTTGATAATAAGACCTAAACATATTGTCTTAATAAATTAGTGGAGTTTCTTTGTTAGGAACTAGAGTGGATAAAGAAATAACTGGCTCCCATCAAGGTAGATGTTGATTAAGGGAAGAAGTAGGTGGAGGAGGATGAAAACACAAGATTTTATGTGGTTGATCTGGAATATCCATGGAGGTGTGGTGCCAACACTCAGACTTTAAACATTTACATGATCCACTGAGACATAGAGGACATAGAATAGGAACTTCTTTAGCTTTTAAAATATTTGAGTTGGAAGTATAATCGATTTGTACTATTTATATAGAGAGACTCAATTATATGGATTCTCCTCCATTTTAATTCAATAAATAATTGGACACTTATTTTACCTCCCATGCTTTTCCACTATCTCATCCTATAATTCCCATCAATAAAAATTTAATACATGTTTTGAATCATAATAAATTACATGACTTGAATGGTTTTATCACTTGATTTGAATCTTTATCACAATCAAGGATACTCCAGTTAACATGATCATGTAATGCTCTATTTTTTTCATGAGCAAATGGACTCATCTATTGTTGTTTTGAATTTTTCTAGGATTACATGGAATACTGGGCATAATTTGTGCCTTTTATATTTCCACCATTATTTTTTCCTATGCCCACTATGGTTTGGTCTTAGTGGTAATCATTTGATTTGTTTATGCTTCCCATTCATGTTTATCGACCAAAATGTTTTGAATAATTTTTTGACAGATCCGTTTTTTCTTAAAAATTTACAATAGTATGTTTAGTGGGATGGAGGATAAATGTTTTCTAGGGTACAGATTTAGTTACTTCAACATGGGGAGTTTTTTGTCTTTTTTAGGGGGATTATAGATTCTTGTAAACCAGACTAATGAAACTGATGTTTTAAGTTGAATAGATTTGACCAAGACTTACAGAGTGATGACCCTAACTGGGCTTATTAGAAGAGAATATATCAATATATTTTATACATAAATTTAGTATTTTTAGAAACTAGTATATCATATCAGAATAAAATACACTATAAGGGAAAATTACATGAAGATAAACCATAAGAATGGTTACTAAAAATATATTTTTGGTGCGTATGACGATAAGAAAATCATCCTCTTTGGATGAACATGAAATTGGTTGATAGTCCTCCTTTTTTCATCAACTTATTTAGAGGCAACTATTTCATATTATGAATAGTAAAACAATGGTTTCCTTAGTACACTGAACCTCCATTTCTGAGGGCAAGGTAATTTTTGAAAATTTTAATTTAACATGACCAAAAATGTTTGCTTGTTAAAGGAATTTGGACTAAAAATAAACATTGAATCAGTATCAGTGCTATCCATAAATGATAAACCAATCCTACAAGAATTTTTCTTTAGTAGTGGAGAGTTGAAGCATGGTATAGTATAATTTCATTCCACTAGGACATGGACCTTGCAGTTTAATGTAATAGGAAAATAATTTTCGAGCTCAAAGTTTTAAGGTCACTTAACCTTTAACAAGGAGAAATCAATTCTTACTTTCCATAGAAATATGTCCATGAATGTTCCATAATTCTCATAAATGAAGGGGATATGTTATAGGATTTAAACTAATTTTATTTAAATATTAAGGGTGATATGGATCATTAATATTGATTTTGATATATAGTGGTTTTAAGGGCTACTCATGAGGATGAATTTTAAAATAGTTGACATGAAAATTTTGTGGGAGACTTATAATAATCCAATAGGAGAATATTATGCATAGTAATAAAAAGTGTCTTGAGGATATAGGCCTTCCATTTTTGATGTCCATGGAGGTTTATGGAGATTCATAATTTCCTAGACATAGAGTTTGGTATGTCAAAGGATAGTGCTTGTACATGAAAGTATGATTTGGTGTCAAAATGTTCGTAGAATAGATAGAAATTTTTATCTTATTCAAGTCTGAAGCATATATAGTAAGGGTTTTTTTTCATTAAAACTTGGAATAAGATATATTGTTCAATCATCATTTTTATTCTTGTCTAAACGAGAATCAATCCATATATGGTTATGGGAAGTATTCCCCTACATATCCATCAAACTCTTTTATAGGAAGGGGTATTTAATCCATTGAATATGAGATCATGAATGGGTTGATGAATATATTGGACCCCCCATATATATATAGTCCATGTATACAAAAGAGAGATGTATTTATTTTTACTATTCGAATTAGTATATAAGATCTAGGTGTCACTACATATCCAATAAAAGAATGAATTAGTCCATACATTGTTCTTATTTGTTTCCGTATACATCCATGGACATTGAATATGGAAGGTGAATTTTTTAAAATTTGGTTGTTTGACATAGTATTGGATGTTTGGTTGTCACTATGTATCTTACGATGGAAGGAATCTGGAAAAATGACGTTTTGGGCTTCTTCTAGGTTTTCATCATATAGCTTTGACATCATCCATGTAGATTAACATCATAGAGTGAAGAGTTAATGGGTATATATGTTTTGTGTCATACATCCAGGACCATTTATCATACAAACAATGAGTAATAGTCAAGAATTAGACCAGAATGATCCAACATATGTCAGATTTGAGGGGGGAAAGAATGTGTAAACCATTATTGTGAAGATTATAAGTTCACAAAAAATGATATAGGGATATAATTCCATTGGTTCATATAGAGATAGAAGAGGAATCTCATGATGATTAATTTCCCATTGGTTGACAACAATGTTTTTGGGATACTATTACATAGCCAACTGGGGCTGGTTTTTCTTATCAGACTATGGTGTCTTGTGAAAATTGACTACCCCCTCCCCTATTTATGATGGATATAGGAAGTATGTGGAGATCTGATATTTCTTGGTGCATAGAATATTATAGATGGATGGACTATGTCTGTATACATAAGAAACATTCAGACGATTATTTATCGTGGTGTATAAAGATCCATATATAGATCTAATTCATATGATGTGGTGGAAATTTATGTTCCCTTTATATGTACCGAGATGAGGAACCCAAACTCAATATCCCCTCCATGGACATTTTTTTATACATGGTATGGTTACATTTTTTTCATTTCCTAGTATCTCGGAAAAGGACATGCTGTCAAGGGATAACTACTTATCTCGGTAAAATGAAAATCAAGCCCCCTATAATTATTGAAGATCGATAAAGATTAATTTCATGAAGCATGAACATAGTCTTCTTGATGTGAAGTTGTAATATTTTCTCTAGACCAAATATTAAAGTACAGAGTGTCACTTTATATCCTATAATAGAATTATTTATTTCATACATTGTTTTTAAAATGTATTTGAACGCAAAATTTAATTTAATGTGGTATGGACATCTTGTGTGGTTTTTAAGGTATTTTGACCAAACCTATAATGCCCTGACCCTAGTTACCCAGAGTATTTGCATTATTACAAAACATTATCATGATCACAAGGGAATAAATCCCAAAAGACTGGTTATTTCAGTAGGCTTAGAAGTACTAAATACTTACCTAAGTTTAACATTACATTATGAAATGAAAAAAAACAACATTGTGTATCGTTTGAAAACAATCATATCCCTTATCATATTCCTGCATGTCAAAAATAATATACTTCATTGCATCATGTGAAAAATTAAACATAAGAAAGGGGTGAACTTAGATGCTCATTAAAGATAAAAATATAACGAAAACTTTGTTAAATATGCATAAACATTTAAGGAAAGGTATAAGAATAAAACAAAATCATTTTAAACCAAATATTCTTCATAATATGGAAAATATATATAAAATAATACGATTTACCTATTCACATGGACATTCTAATATTTTGATAATCCCATGTAATTCAGTAGATAATTTCATAATGATGGAACACATAATGTCGGACATCATAATCACATAGTCAAGGCCTTATGAGAATACGAAAAATAAATATTTTGTCAAGGCCTTGTCCCAAGACACTAGTTTGTCTCATTAGATCTACCGATGCATCGAGGAGCTATAGCAGGCTCCACCCATCACTTAATAATTCCAATGGATTCTTCATCTGAAAAAGGCTGAAACATAACATAAACATTCATATAAAAACTTGCATAAGATATGTTAATACTTTAACTATAAACCATTATTGATATAAAAATAACACATCCATAGTAAAACATGTCACAAAACCATCATTAAACTATAGAATATTGTATCATAATAAATCTACTTAAAACAGTTGTAAAATCCATCAATTGATGTTGAAAAATATGAAATCAAAACTATTTTAGAGAAATATTTCTTTATATTTTGAAATCATTTATAAGTCATGAAATTATAAAAGCCAAAATTTATTCTGAAAATATTCTTATATGCTTTTAAGGGACACTTTGAAGATGTCATAATGGTGGAAAATAGAAGCACCCTCTGTATCAGTTAAAAAACATTCTTACCTTAATTTGATGAAAAGGTTATAAAGTACCTTGTTTGGAAAATGATGGAAAGATACCTTTAAAAACATTTTATAAAATGTAAAATGGGTTTAAATTAATTTAACACATATTATATGATATTTTAAAATTGATTTGAAATACATTTTTAAGAATCTCATATTTGGATGATAAAGAAGACCCAGTAGATACATACGTATAAACAACCTCGGATAAATAAGGAGATTGTAAAATTAACCCTAACCTTGAAATTTTCTATGGTAGAGGTTATGTTATCCTCCAATATAATAATTAAATAATTTTTATTAAACAATAGAAGAAACACACACATAAATATTACATCATATACGATCTTCAAATATTTCTTGGTTAATAATATTTCAGTAGTATCTTTGTTTCGGGTGTTAACTAATTAATTTTAATTTATATGTTGTGTTTATTAAGTCATATTTGTTATGTATAGGATGTAATATATATCTATCCAGAATGATATTAAGTTCTTGAATTTTTTTAAATCATCAATTTTTTATTATTCTTGAATGTTTTTTATGGGGAATGAAATTTTACCGTGTCATGGAGACGGTAAGACGTACGTATACACGAACGACCATATCATTCTATTAGTGGTGAAATAGAATGTAATTGGATGTTGTATTATATAAACTTAATAATTTTCATGTTATATTTATTATTTAAATCTGTTAAACTTATTATTATACCCTTCCATATAATGAATTGTGAAATAACGAACTACACCACGATGTGGAGACAGTAGGCCATATGTACCCACATATTGTGACTTTTTCATTCGTATGATTGAAAGAATAATGAATATGGTTGTAATATATATATAATGGCATATCAGTATGGATAAAGAACTCGATATATTATTTTACTATGGAAACAACTAAGAAATAGGAAGATGAAGAAGAAAAGAACTTTGAAAGAGGTGATGAATTAATTACCACTTCTTCGGGTTCTTCTATTTCATTTGAACAAAATGGATACATAATTGGATTGATGATCAAATAAAGTCCTCTGGGATGATGTGAGAGTATTTTTTAGGATATTTTAACAGTTTTTGGTTGATCTAAAAGTCTTTGGAGGTGTGAAATTAAGTGAAGGGGAAGTAGCCTTTTATAAGAGAGGTGTGGGTCACTTTAGGAAAAGCTTGAAGTATTATTTTATTATAAATCATTTTCGGTTTATAACATTTTAAAATGGATTAATTTCATGGAAACGGTTAGGATGGGTCGAAAAAATCCCAACCAATATGTTTTAGTCAATTTTATGTCACTATATTAACTTTATCTTTTAGATTTATCTTTTTGTTAAATAGTTTTTCTTTTAGCATGTCTTCTTGTATTATTGTCATATATGGTTTATAAACATTCTATAAAATACCTAGAGAACATAAATAGGTTAATAAATGACATATATATCATTATATATGTCCTTTTCTTAACCATATATTTTTAGGACTGTAATATAATTTAATATAATAGTCTTTGTTTTAAAAACTAATTTATGTCAATTTTGAATCTATTTCGTATTTTATTTATTTGAAAGTCATAAAAAAATTATCACCTTGAAAAAAATATATTTAATCAAACCTAACATGTCATAATTAACGTAGATAATTGTTTGAATGCATCAAAAGTCTCAATTTTGATTTATTTTAATATTTATAATATCAATTATTATAAATCATTCATTATTTCAGTTATTTGTGCATCATCATTATGTCATAAATAAATTTAATTATTTAATGTCTAAAAATAATAAATAAAATACCATGATGTAGGAAATATTTTTGGATTTCTAATGAATACATATAGTTGAATTAATCTTTTGTATAAACCTATATAAAAAATTGTTTAGTTATTTAACATTTAATTTCACACTTTTAACTCTTCATTAAATAAAACAATAATAAATTTTATAACCTAATAAAACTGGATCAAAAGGATAATATTTTATTCCAATGGTTCCTTTTGGTCGAAATAAAATTATCTAATAGATTTATGACATGACTTAGGATAACTACATTATCGTATTTACCTTTAATGAAACAATTTACTTTTAACCATGGTAAATAAAATTCAAATGTTTCAAATCACCATATATTATTTTCATCATATTGAACAAAATTTAAAATACTGATATCAACCAGGTATCTATGTTTTTTGATATTCAATTCAAAGAAGTGGAAAAAATTACATTTTATGAAAATTTGAAAATGTGCATAGAATGTGAGTAAAAGACATTAAAAAGATCAATAATATTTTAATGGTCTAATTTTATTTTAAAATAAATCCAATGAATTACATTGGATTAATATAGTTATTACGTATCTATTTTGACATTAAAATAAATTTAAACATAATAATATTTATTTAAATAAAAAGTCAGTTTTAAATAATAACGCAATGTATTTCAATATTCATAAAAAATTGAATGCTTTCATAAAAACACAAAAAGGTCACCATAATATATTTTTGATATTCCGTATCCAAAAATGATGTCTATTTTACCAAATTAAAAACATTTGAGTTTCATTAATTAATTTAAAATTAATACCCATTGTCAAAACCAGAAAGTGATTTTTTGAGAAGTAAAAACGATCAGAAGAAGGATATGTGTTTATGTCTACTATAAATGTAAAATTACTTCCAATGACCAATATTGGATTAAATGATAAAAATATTATATAATTATACATTAGAACAATTAAAATTTATTATTTTAAACAATAAATTATTTTTATTAAAAATGTTTTTATAATTAAATGTTTTTATATTTTATTATTCATCCAAATATGAAAGTTATCAGGAAAACAACAAAAATTTATCCAAACTAAAATCATACGTTCCTATTATAATGAAGAAGTTTATTTTGTAAAATTGAATATATATAAGTGTAAAATATTGCATTTAAAAAATGGTTCTCCATTAAATGGTTGTAAACTTGTATTTTTTGAAAAATACTTATTTTTTCTGAAAAAATGATTTTTTTATATTATGTCTAAGAAACACATAATATGGAAGTTAAAATTACATGGAGTGCAAAAAATTCCAAATTCGGTTAATACCATTCATAACTGCTTTTTGAACGACTTGTTCAGAAAGTCATGATGAGTCCAAACTCGATGTTGTGTGTAGCCCATGCTATTTAATTACATCATATAGATAACGTACATTGAAATAATAGAGTGTTACATTCTCCCCTCCTTTAATAAATTGAGTCCTCACAATTTGAAAATGTTCTTAAAAATTAAATGGTTAAAAATAGAAAATACCTTTGTGGAAACCCAAATTAAAAATAGTGTTAATAAAATTTATTCATAATAAGTGGGAAAGGTAAATGAAAAATTCACCATAAAATTCGGATTTCTAATAGGAGAAAATAGGTGGAAATTTGAGACGTAAATATTTATTGGGAGTGATTGATGTCAGAAATCAAAAACAAGTGAACAATAAATATAAAATTTATGCTCTCAAAGCCATATCTATTTGAAGACTTAAAATATTATTGGTTCATCAAAACATAAGGTATTAAGATAACAAATTTTTTGTTTTAAGATCCTTTTCCTAAAGATTAATATTTAATTTTTTCATAGAATATGAAATAAATTATGGTTCAAGTAGACTTTCATCCTTTATATAATTTCTACCACAAACTCATCTTTCAATTCAAAAGATAATAGAAATAAAAAATACTCTGCATATCATAATTGTATAGGGTTTCCAAAAAATTAAATTATAATTAATCTAGCAAATCATTAAAAATAAACTAAATTTTAAAAAATAGTAAATCGCATAGGTATGTGGTAGGTGATGCACCCTTTTTCCCTTCTGTTGCGGGTTCAAGTCTCGCAGCCTAGCTGGACACGAAAATTGTCTCCTAACCTTCAGGTTGTCCTTTTTATAAAACAAATACAACAATAATATTATGAAATGTTGTAACATTAAACCATAATATCCAATGTCCATCTTTATCCCTTAAACCATTAGACATATCGAAAACACTTGTGTCTAAACTCATAGTCCAAAAATTTATAAGGAAGGTAAACATAACATAATGAAGTTCCCTTTTTTACTCATAATAACATGTTAGTACCGTCATAATCTATTCTCATAAAATATTGTAACACCCTAAATTACCATAAAAACATATTGATTACATTAAGGCTCTCTTATTCCTTATTCAATAGTAGATATATTCCTTATATCCATAAATTTTGAATACTCCAACAATTATGAAATAAACAAACCATTAATCATTTCAAAGGTAGTAACAAATATCCAATATAATTTATCCAAATCAAACATATATTATTCCAAAATCATTACCTCGGTATCAAGACAATATTAAAGTTTATCTTTCTTTCAACCATGTATTTTCTAAAAATATTAACGATCTATTGTGTCACTTTTCTTAGTACTATATAATCTCATGTCCTCAATGAAATTGTACTGTACTATGATCATTATTTACTTCCATAATTAATATAACCAGTACACTATTGATACAACCCTGAAATGACATAATTTATTAGTAAAAAAATATAATAACACTAATTTTTCCACTTCATATGTGGTAGTATTATAACACTATTATTATCCAATAGCATCATTTGGGTTATACTTGGATTATTTAGAAATTTCTTCGCATAGTGTCCCGAATCCTTGGAAAAGAATAAATGTACATTTGAACTGTTTTCATACCCTTAAAATCACATTCTTGGTGTCATATTTCTCCACACTTATAAAAAACTCACATTTCCTTCATGAATTTACCAAGGTAATTCTTTCCATAATTATAACATATGAAGAAATCCTTCTTCCCCTTCTCCCCTTTATCCATCATTCCTTATACAATAATTTTCTTCCCTGGCATTCCATCAAAGCCATAGGGCATAGAGAATTATTTACATATCTTATTAACACATGATACTATTTATCCATATTATGACAATACATGGGAGATTATTTCCCTTATATATGTTTTATTATGACTATGAAAGTTGCGATTCGTCTTACTCTTTAGATGATGCATATTTTTGGACTTCTCAATCCTTTTACTGGGCACTAATTCAAAACAATGGCATACACTAAGTTACATTATGAATCACAATGCATAATTCCAAACTTGCAAAATACCTAACATAAATTGAAAAGTGTATACATATAATCCATAATCATAAAAATATTTCATTGAAGAAGTATTTACTCATAAATCCTTCATAATGGCTTGTAAAGAAAATGTCAATTAACCAAAGCATATCCCTCAGGTGTGTTGTAACCTTGAGTATAGAAAGTCCCATTGTCATGCACCTGTTCCTGTTCGAGTCTTGATGAAACTGGTGTTTTTGGGTATTACCCCAAGATACATCAATGCCAGAGCCGCCTCTACCTACTGGTATCCAGATAGGGATGTATAGTTTGGAAAGTTCACAAAATCTATATATTACCAAAATTCATGAATGTTAGTCTATAATAAACCTCAGGGTATATCATATGTTAATTTTCCTTAATCAGAGTATTTCAAAATCTAGTTTCCAAGGTTTGTACTAAATTTCATCAGATACCGACTGTAATGCCCGGCACCTAGTTACACAGAGACGGATAATTAAATAACATTGGAAAGATCACAAAGGATAAAATCCCAAATTACCGATCAGTTTAGTAACCTTGGAAGTAATCGATACATACATAAGTTCTACACTACATTATGAAATGAAAACAACAACATTGTGTCTTTTCTTTACACACTCATATCCCTTAGCCTATTTCTGTAGGTCAATCATAATATCCTTCTTCGCATCCTATAAAAAATAAAACCTAAAAAAGGTGTGATCTCAAATTTTTAGTATAGATAAAAATATATCAAAAAAATTCATAAATAATAATAAACAGATAATTCAATGTAAAAGACAAAAAACATACGTTTTAAACCTAAACATTGTCATACTATGGTAATGATAAATCAAATAATTCCATTTATTATTCACTTGGATATTATACTCATCGAATTATCATAGGTAATATCAATAGACAATTTCATAATGATGGAATGCATAATGTCGGAAATCATAAACACATATTCAAGGCCTCGTGCCAAGACTACAAATAAAGATATTTTCGAGGCCGTATACCATGACACTAGTTTGCCTCTTGAGCCCTACCGATGCATCAATGATCTATAGTGGGCTCCAACTGTCACATACTATTTTCAATTCATTCCTCATATGAAAAGGATGAAACATAAAATAAACATTCTTATTGAAACCAACATATGAAATGTTAATACTATAACCATAAACCATGAAGGGTATAAAAATAACACATCAAAAATCTAAAATATCACAAATTCTTCAATACAATATGGATGATTTTATCATAATAAATCATCTTAAAACAAGTTTATAATCCATCAATGGATGTTGATATAGATAAAATAAACATTTTTCTTAGAGAAATATCACTTCCAATTTTGAAATCATTTAAAAGTCACATTATTATAAAAGAAAAAATTTCTATTAAAAATACTATTATAAGGTTTTAAGGGAATCTTTGAAGTTGTTATAAATGTGGACAATAGATTCACCCAACGTATTAGTTATAAAAACATTCTTACGTTAATTTGACGAAAAGGTCATAAAGTAAATTGTTTGTAAAATGATGCAATGATTACTTTAAAAACATTTTATAAAATGTAAAACAAGGGTATAAATGAATTTAATTCATATTTTATAAAATAGTAATTTTTTTGAAATAAAATTTTAATAAATAAAAATGTTGACAAAAATGAAGTCCCATTAGGTACTTATGTTTAAACCACCTCAAATTATTAAATAGATTGAAAAATTAACCCTTACCCTGTAATTTTCATAGGTAAAGGGTATGTTAACCTATTTTATAATAGTTAAATCATTTTTATTAAATTTTAAAATAACCACATACATAAATATTATATCACATATGATCTTCTAATATAACTTTGTTAATAATATTTCAGTAGTATCATTATTTCAAGTGTTAACTGATTCATTTTCCTTTAAATGTTTTTTTACGTAAGTCATATTTTTATGGATAGGATGGGTTTGATTAATATTCAGAATGATATTAAACTATAAAACATTATTTTTAACCGTAAAATGATAATTATTCTTGAATGGATATGATGAGGAATGAAATCACATTATGTCGTGGTGACAGTAAGTCGTACGTACGCATGTGTGACAATATCATTCTATTAGTGGTGAAATCATATGTAATTTGATGGTATATTATTTATAAATAATCATTAACATTTTATATTTATTATTTATATTAGTTATACTCATTATTATACAGATCCAAATAATGAAGTTTTGAATAACAAACTATACCACAATGTGGATATGATAAGCCGTATGCACGCACATTTGGTGACCTTGTCATTCATAGGATGGAGAGAATAATGAATATTATTATACCATAATTATAATAACTTCTTAGTATGTTTAAGGTACCTGGGTTATTATTTTAGTACGGAGTCAACAATGAGGAGGATGTGGAAGAAGAAATGAACTTTGAAAGGGGTGATGAATTAATTACATATAATTATGTTTCTTCCTTTTGATTGGAATAAAAGGCCTTTTTAGGTTGGCATTCTGATCAATGTAAATCCTCTAGTTTGAATTAAGGGTTGTTTGGAGGATATTTGAGTAGGTTTTGGTCAAGAAAAATGGATTTTGTGTTGTGAAACTAAGAAAAGGGAAATTAGTCATTTATATGAGAGGTGAGGGTCACTTTAGGGAAATCCTGAAATATAATTTTATTATAAAATAATTTTAGGTTTATAATGGAACAAAATGGATTTATTTTGAGGATAATGTGGGTACGGGTCTACAACCTCTCAACTGATATGTTTTAGACATTTTTAGGTTACCATATTAACCTTATCTTTTACATTTAAATCTTTGGTAAATAGTTTAACTTTTACCATATCTTCTTGATTTATTATAATATATGGTTAATAAACATATAATATAATTCCAAGTGAACCTCAGGTGGTCAATTAATGATATGCATATTATTATATAATCCCTTTGTCCTATCCTTATATTTTTAGGACTATTATATAATTTGATAAAGTAGTATTTGTTTTAAAAACACATTTAAGTCATTTTGAACACTATTTAGTTTTTGGTTGTTTTTAAAATTCATAAAAACATTAAAACTTTAAAAAAAATATTTAAAAAACCCTAAAATGTTATATTAACATAGAAAAATCTTTTTATTAATCAAAAGTTTCAATTTAAGTTCTTTTAATATTTAAAATATCAATTATTTTATCTTTTCATTAATATGATAATTACTGCATCGTCATTGTGTCATAAATAAGTTTTATTATTTAAAATCTCAAAATTATTAATTAAATACCATTATGTAGGAAATATTTTTATATTTCTAATTAATATTTATAGTGGAATTTATTTTATTTATAACCCATAATGAAAAACAGTTTATTTATTAATCTTTGAATTTAACACTTATAACGTTACTTTAAATAAAATCATAATAAAAGTCATAATAAAATCCAAGTGGATCAAAAATACCATATATTATTTCTAAAGATTATATTGGTCAAAATACACTTATCCAATAGAATTAAGACATGTGTTAGGGTAATTATAATATCATTATTACCTTTAATTTATCTATTTACGTATAACCATGGTAAATAAAATTCAAAAGTTAATATTCACAAATATTTATTTCCATCCTATTGAACCCAATATTACATCCTGATTTCAACCGTGTCACTCGGATTTTCAAAATTCAATTAACAAAAGTATTAAAATTATTTTTTTATGCAAATTTCCAAATGTTTCTAGAAGTAGTGTAAAATAAATTAAAAAAGTGAATAAAATTTTAAATATCTAATCTTTTTATAAAAAGACTCTAATTAATTACATTGTATTAATATATGTATTATTTATCTATTTTAACATTAAAATAAATTTAAATATAAAAATATTTATTTAAATAAAAGTCGGTTTTAAACAGTAACGCAGTGTTTTCACTATAAAACATAAATTTAAAGTTTTCAAAAGAATACAAAAAATTCACCATAAGATATTTTCTATATTTTGAATCAATAGATGAAGAAAATTTTTCCAAATTCAAATAATTAGATTTGATTTAATTAATTTAAAATTAATTCCCGTTGTCAAAACCAGAAAGTCGGTTATTGAGAAGAAAAAACTATCAAAAGATTGACATGTTATTATGTTAAATTTAAAAGTGAAATTATATACAATGACCAATATTGGATTAAATTATAAAAATATAATATAATTATAATTCAAACCATTAACATTTATTATTTAACTATATAATTTTTTTTTATTAAAAATGTTTTTTCAATTAAAATTTAGTATCTTTCAATATTCATCAAAATAAAAATGTTATCATAAAAACACCATGAATTTATAGACACTTAATTTTTTATGTCCCTCTTCTAGAGAAAAAGTTTATTCTGTCATATTTAATATATTAAAGTTTCAAAAATTGAATTAAAAAGGATTCTCCATTAAAAGGGGTTAAAATTGATTTTTTTTAAAATTTCTTATTTTATTTGAAAATATGAATTTTTTTTTTCATATTATGTCTAAGATACACATAATATAGAAGATAAAATTATATGGATTATATAAAATTCAAATTTCAGTTAATTTTATACTTAACTTCTTATTGAACGACTAGTTTGGTAAGTCATGGTGATTTTGAACTCGGTGTTGCATACAATGCACGCTATTGAATTACATTAAATAGAAAACATATTATGAAATCCTAGGGAGTTACAAGGACCTTGGAATACCTAATATGGATTGATATGCCTTGATAATGTAGGGAATCACCAATCAAATATCCTAATCCGAGGCGAGCTATGCTGAGTGTGAATAACTATGGGTGGTGAAGGATTACTCTCCCACATAGAGAAGATAACACAAATGATAGGGGAATTTTTAAATAGGGGTGTCTAGAGAAGGATGATGAATTTGGGTGTGTCTACATATCATGTTTGAAATAGAATCAAGCCATAATTTGTTTTCAGAAAACTTCCTATGAAAATATGACACATACAACTGGAGGAGGGAATTATTATCATTCATCACATATAGACTAATTTTTAAAGATACATGCCTCACATCATATCCGATGATGATACTAATAAATCCATACATAGTTCAGTTCTAAAATATCCCATCATAGGTCTAACCCGTACATTGGGAGGGTAATTTATTACATTTGGGTTGGATGGACTAGAATGTAAAATCTAGGAATCCTTATGTATTGTATGCTGATAGAAAACAACTGACACATTGTTGTTGAATATGTAATGGAAGGTGATTGATGTTGATGGTGATTTCCTCTCAATTGATTAAATTATGCTTTAATTTATTTTAACATCAATCAATGAGTACATTGTCTTCATTTCATTTAATGTCTTGTGAGATGGATGATGTACCATGCAGTTTGGAATCATTCAATTTGGAAGTTTATATCTTATGTTCATGGGAAAGATGATTATGTGGGTCAATAAGAAACATGATCCATAAGTGAAAATAGGCCATAAGGTCATAATATTTTAAGAAAATAATCATATAAATGGGAGGAAATGTTTGGTTGGGCCTAACACAAGAGGTCTAGGTATTATTACATATCTTGTGATTTTATGAATTAAGACACACACAATTTTAAATGGAAACACACTACTTAGGTTTGAACATTTTGTAGAGGGAGGAATTATCCATTTTTTCCTTGTTGGGCCAAGTACATAGAGCTCAGGAATCACTATGTATCCCGTTGGAATGAGAATCAAGACACACATAGTTCATGAAAAACATCATAGTTTAACATCTTCTGAGATGGACATTAGATACCCATCCTGGAATGAAAGATGTATTATGTATGATACCTAGATTAATTTTCTAAAAATCACTTCGTATATTGTGATAATAGGAATAAATAAAAACATATATATTGATAAATAGTTTCTAATACGATCTGTCTCTCCTGTGAGGATAGAGTAATTTCGTCTTTCTCTAACACAGATCTAGTTTCTGCACGGTGGATCATTGATTGAAATGACGATTCTCATGTAGTTTAACATCATGTGGTGAGTATGTAGATTTCATTAATTGTATTGCATTGTCATGTGGATAAGAATGTAATGGTTTTTTTAGGTCTTATGAAAAATAATGACTATCGAATTTAATGTTACACTACCTAGGAGAGTTATCAACCAGTATAACATCATGAAATTAGGATGATATTCCATGAAGTATAACATCATTTGATTAGGAAGATCTAACATGATGTATGATGTGTGTGATTATGGTGATATAATACGCTTTATAACATCATGCAATTAGGATGACCTACCATGTTGTTTAGCATCATCCGATTAAAATGATCTGACTTCCAGTTTACCATCATGTGATTAGTACGATCTACTATGCAGTTTAACATCATATGGTTAAGACAATATACCAATGAGTTTAATGCCATGTGATCAAAATTAAATACCATGTAGTTTAAAAATCTGTTATTGGGAGGCGATCCATTTCATTAATGGAGTTTCCTTCTAGATACCATTAGTGCACTAAGGACCAGCACCATATCTCCTTTGAGGATTGATCAGTGGTGATCAATTTCATTAATGGATTGTGAAATCTAGTTTAGTTTGAATTTTAAATGATTCATGGTTTTCAAAATTTTCCATCAATTCACTCTAATTCATCCAATTATTTCTAGGATTTCTCATCCATGGATGATTTATCACCGATGGAAATAGAGTGTGAGGGAAATTGAACATTGATGTCCGGGACTACCTTGGTCCTATATACTAATATGTATGTGGCCTCCTATGTGGTTGTGTGTTTTATGGTCTGATATAACCAAATGGAATATAGATTGTTTTAGATAGGAATTTTTATCCTTATCAACTATCTTTAGGAGTATATTTAGTGGGGTATTGTTGAAGTCCCATGTATGTCCATTAGCCATAGCGTGGTAGTGGGATGGCTGGATAGAATTGATGGAATTCTGCTAACATAGATTCTCCAATTCAGCATAAAATAAATTGGATCCATTTTCTATCAATATTTCAAAAGGGGCACAAAATATGGTTATGATATTGTCTTCCATGAAACTAACAATGTTCTTTTCCCATACTAATTTGAGTGGTATATCTTCTGGAAACAAGAAGAAGATGATTAAAACAATAATAATATAATTGAAATATTTGGATGTAGGATGAGGATTTAGTCCCATAATCTCAGTTCCCCGTATGGAAAATGGCTATCAATAAATGAGTTTGTGAAACAAATATTGTGGTTGAGGAATAATGATTGTGTGAAACTGGTTTTAATGGAATATTTTTCCGAATTAAGTTCTACCCTATGTTAGATTAGGATGGTAGTACCCAACCCTTTGGATTTGGTGGGAATGATTTATTCCTCAATTGTGATTACCACAGGTGCATGTGTGCACTTCCCTGATGATTGCACCAGTCTCTTTTCTATAAATGCACATGAAAAGGACCAAATCAAGACTCCTCTTATAGTATACCATTTAGTGATTCATTCGTACATATTGAAAAATTTTAATTTCTTGAAATTATATATTATCTTTCCTAGATTTTTCTAGTGGATGATCTCCCTTTTTAAAGTAGTCCACAATGGGTGTCATCCATCTAGTGGTAGAACTATATGATTCAAGGATGGTTTTATAATCATTCATCTATTCCATTTTTTTCTTGAATGAATGGTGAAAACATTCTACGTAGTGAAATGGTGATGACCGTTTTATCCCGCTCGACATCATCTACAACAACAAAATCATTTTTCAGTGCACCATCATTAGAATTCTATAACTGTTTAATGTATGTAAATATAGTCACCAAAGGTAATTTAAACATTAGACCCTAGACGTGTTTTAGTAGGGTGATTATCTATTCCATTTTCATATAACAATCCTCATTAACATGTTTAATGACTAGTTCTGAAACACATTTTATTCTTTTGTGATTGAAATGTACCTGATGTTCCATCTCTACCCTGTAATAAGATCATGATATTCTTCATTATTTGTGCACCCTTTTTATAGATGGATGGAGTAAGACAAGGAATCCTTTGCTGGAGATATGAGAACAACTCCATACCCCTCATTTTTTATAATGGGGTCTTCCATCCACAACCCTATTATTCTGGATGCATCGTCAAAATGAATCTCCCCTATATGGGGCCCTCATGAATAGTGAAATCCTCTTAATCGGGTAATTTAGTATCAAATGAAGTATTTTCTAGTGAGGGGTGTTATGATAGAAAATCAGAAAATTCATAGCCTTTGACCTATTTTTGATACCTGAACATGATGTGAAAATGCTACAAGATGGCTTCCCAATGTGGAAGACATCCAGTAAAAATTTAAGGGATAAGAATATATTTGGACGGGTTTCTATGAGATACTATGTGGACCTTTTGATGTTTCAAGTAGTTACTTATCTTTTGGAAAGAAAAATTAGTTCTATAACTATCTTCTCGATATCTGAATAATGAGTCTCATCATTGATAATGGGTTTACTGATATAATTTATGATATTGTAACTATTGGTTTCCTTTTTCTATGCATGTAAGGAACACAATTATTTATATAAGGCTATCACCTACAAAATAAGAAGCCTTCCATTAACATGAGGCATTAGTACTAATCGGATTAAGAGATATTTATTTTGACTATTGAATTTTTATTGAAAATCATCAGTCCCAGTATTTCGAATCCCCCTTTTTCTTCAACCAATTGAAGAAGAATTTTTTTTCAGCATGACCTACTATGTAGTGTATGATATTGGTTAAGTTTCCTTGAATTAATCACTATTATGTGATGTTTGGAGGTGGTGAAATATAAAGGACATAATTTTTTCACTAGTTTGACTTTGAATCCATGATTGCATACGACTATGGGAAGGAATCTTCACAAGATAATTTTGAAATATCATTTTAAATGTTTCATTTTTTGACTATGCAACTACAATTTTTTCAATACGGTCTTATGATCTAAAAAGTTGTTGAAGAATGTATAATATACAACCACCATATCATTAATGTAGTATTCGATAAACATTCTCACAATGTGTTTGAAGATGAGGTTCCTGGAAATTTTGTAAGTAACACCAAATTTCTTCAAACCAAAGTGAATTACCTCATAGAAAAATACATCATGGGGGCCCTAGGGGTGGTTAATTATTAATATTCATGGGCCACTCATATTTTATTATATCCCATGTAGCCATCCATAAAGGATATATCCTGATATGTAGCTACTGCATCGATCAACAGTTTTGTGATCCGGACTGGGAAATCATCCTTTAGGTCAGCTTTAGTTGAGATCCTTGAAATCGATGTAGACTATTATTGTCCAATTATTCTTATTTCATAATATGATATTGTCCATACATTTAGAATATTGTAATTGTCTAATGAAGTTTATTATAATTATCTTGTCAACATCATCCCCGATTTTTTTAGCATGTGTCTGATGCATCCTTTTGGCTACATGTTTATAGCCCTTGGGGGTCCTCTAGGTGATCTAAGTGGTGAGTGGACACCTCAAGATCAAGTCAAAATATTTCAATGTATTTCCAAAAGAATAAATCAAGATTATGTTTTAAAAGGATGTGTATACCTCCTCCTCCACTAAATACATTGTTCAACAAATCATGGTGGGGTGTGGATCATCTAATGAACCTATATTTATTTTACTGACCTCATTAATGGTGGTTAGGACTCCCTTATAAAAAACTAGAGGGGATTCCCTAAGGTCTTCATCCTGTTCTCATTCATCCTCTTCATCTCCTTCCTCATGCTCTATAGTGTTGGAATATAGTAGAATATGTTCTCCATAATTGAGAGATGATTTTATATATTGATATTAGAAAGGAAAAGAGACATTCTATAGTCTAGCTGATAGTGTGGGATTTTTATGAAACCCTATATATGATGGTGTGAGATATAGAGGAGTATCTATGTGTAATTTGGGGGATGATATAACATCCTCTACCGTAGCCCGTGTGTTTGGGATTTTATGGAGTTGATGGGATGGAATGAAAGAATTTTCATCTGATATTTCACCACTATTTGTGGAGTCAAAAAAATTTGCAACACTACTAGACTCACCTGTAATAACTGAACTCATGGAGACAACATAATACATTCTTAACATTAGGATCATATACCCAATTTGATTTATGTGTAACAAATTTTATTTTTCAATCTATTTAAAGTGGTTGGTTGGTATCTTTTCCAGAATATTCATTGGGGTGTCCCAAGAAAGACCATCAACCTTGGGTCTTTTCCCATCCCTTTAATAGAATACTAAAATGATATAGTGTGAATATTAGGACTGAAATGGAGCCTTACAAGAATGTAACATTCCTATTTTCGATTAATGTAGTATTTTAGGTATTGATGGTATGATGAGGGGATCACTGCCTATTGAGAAAAGCAGTGAATTCTTATAGAGACATTGGAGGCTATCTTTGACCAAAAAACATAACTTTTGAGTTAGCTATGAGGCTTAAAATCTGAGATTTGATCATGATTTATACCACTATATTATTCCCAGTTTTTTCATTTTTCCAACAGTGTTATGGTTGAAGGTTATATTTTATCCACATTGAAAACTACCCAGTGAAGTGTTCGTTCTAGAGTAAGGATAACCGTAGAGCCATTTCCAACATGAAATTTTCAAACAATGACCCCATTTTTTCAGCAAGACACAAACATTGTCTTGATTTTTCACCATATAATAACATCATTATCATGATATATGATGGAGATAACCCTATAAAATTCTACAGGATAAGTCTCTATTTGATTATACATTGTATCCAAACCCCAACTTTAAAATCCAATGGGATTAGCAATGCCACTATGAGTGCTTCTGTGTGGTCTTTTGACAATATTAAGTCATCCTTGATTGATATCTTGGATGGTACCAAGGGAAACTGTTTCAGGATGTCATATTTATGGTCTAAAGTCTTTCTCTTCCTTGTATAGGGATTAAATTTCATAGAGGATTTATAGGATTTAGTTTTTTATATAGATACATCATCCCTTGAGATAGGAGTTGGGTGAACTCTTATTCTTGGATGGTTGGGTAGGATAGGCTTGGATTCCCACTAATGGTGTTATGATAACTGTACATATACTTATTGAAATTACAATGTGAAGTGGTATAGGTGACTTTTTCTATGTGAATTGTGATTTACTTTATCCTATTTTACCTATTAAAGGAATATTCCATGAGATTATGAAACATTGATTGTCCTAGTATGGATGCAATTAGATGTTTCTACTACAGATGTGGCTTCCCCTATATTCTCATCTTTTATGGCCTCAAACTCTAGTTCCAAAATCAGATGCATGGAAATTGGGTTCAAATCCATACTCATCATTATAAAATAGATACATTAAGTGAATGAAATTAATTGTACCAAATATTAACTCCTCATTGTATGATTACTTTGCCTAACGGACCATCACTGGTGGTGCCATTTGGTAGTTCGATGCCTCTTGGTTTAGATGTGAAGGCATAAAATCTGAGAGGGTCAAAGTTGACATTTTCATCGACACATGTTCCACTTCAATCATTTTATCCCAAAAATTCCTTTCATCATGCTATTTGAAAATATAGTTTGTAGAGGATTGTGGGATGGTTGTGGTGTAGAAGAAGGGTATGGAGCTGTAGTTGAATATTTCCAATATTCATGAAGAGTACCATAATTTGGGATGATTGTATTTTAATTAATGAAACATTCAATATTTTTTCTCCTCTTCTAACAACTGATTTCCACTCACCAAATTCATCTAGAGAAGTGGTGGAAGCATAAAATACATTCGTTGGTGGCCTTACCAACTTTAAAATCCAAAACTATCCCATTTTTTTAGGATATATTCAATGATGGAGCATACATGAATGGTGTGGCCCAGTATCTATATAATTGAGAAATAATATGGCTGGTCATCGAGACGTACATGGTTAAGCCTCTTTGGATCTATAATTGGGAGCAAATAATTATACATAATGACTATTAATTCAATATTAAAATAATCATCATGGAATGTATAATGATTGTTCATTAATTCCTCAAATTTATTTTTCCTAGGTCCCCTCCACTCATCGTGTTATTGTGGGGGTTTCTATTTATGACAATGGGGTGCTACATGATATGGTGTAGGTTTTAGAGTTGGAGAATGTGTGGAGGAATATTTATGTGTAATAAATGTCACTATATTAATTCATTCCTTTTTTACTATGAATGCTGGAGTTATCCTTTACACGAGCATTTTCCTCTATATCGAGTCTTATATTTCTTGGAAAATGGAATAGAAATCCAGAAACCCACATATATATTTCACTATTATGAGCAGTGTTTGGAGCTCGTCATGATAGATATCATTGCCGAGAGTGGGAAATCCCCCTAGGGAAGCGGTCGTTTTAGTGAGAAGTTCATCACTTTCTATATGGAAATAAAATATGATAAACTCGAATTTAATTGATGTTCTCAATTTTAGAAGTCATTGACTGTTGTTTTTTGATGCGATTAGATGCACTTAAAGTAGAATTTATAGTGGAGGTCATCCCATCCCATTATTGATAGAGTTGGTATGCTAGTGTACCATATTAACATTTTCCCTTGTGGGGTTCAAACAAACATTATGAGTTTCACAACATTGTTTCCTCTAGAGTTCCCATCATGCTATCACTACGGGGCGCATAGTGTATCTGATGTTGTTTCAGGTCCCCTTATCCGTTGAATATAAACAATGCGTGACTACAAATGTTTGGAGGTGGTGGGATGTCACTCAAATTGATAGGGTAAGGCTCCAATTCACACGGTACTCATGAATGCCTCTCATACATGACATCCAATCGAGATTCCAATGACTTGATGGTGTCAATAATCCTTTGATACATATTTTAATGAATAAAAGTCAGGATAGGTGCTATAACCAGTAGGATCTGACACATCAATTCATCCATTTTTTGAGGCTGATATCTGACCATGGAAATATTTTTAGGAGTTTCTATAACCCAAACCAATTGTCCATTTAATGGTATGAAATATTGATATATATCCATAAAAGGGTACAGGTAAATTGATGGTGCATTCCATGAGTTTGGTTGATGTCTGATCCTTGATTCAATCTTCAAGATGGTTCTTTGTTGCTATGGTTTACCTGCTAGAATATACATTGAGGATCTCCCCAAGGATCATATTTGATAGGAATGATTCTTCAGAGTAACGTATAATTGATCCCCATCAATTCTATGATTTCATCAACCAATTTAGAGAATAATTCTTCGAATATAGGGAGATCATCCTCAATGAGAGGAGGAGGTGGCTTGTATGAGGCCAATATTTTATTATTCTCTTTTGTAGATATTTGATTTGGTTGATGAGAGGGATTGGTCGAGGGATAATTTATATTTACTGATATTCTATAGTTCTTGGTACACACAAATTCATTTTTCATTTGGACCATATTATGGATGGATCCATTATCTACAGGATCATATGCATTATCATAAAATTATGTGCAGTATATAGGATTGAATTTCTTGATATTCACTAATGTATAATGTATTGTATGGATCAAACATGCAGTCAAATGAGATAATGGTTGCTCCTTTTTCTGGACCACTCCCTTTCTGTCAAGGATCTTCATCAAGCTTCTTATCAATGGGTGACTCAAAGGGAACTTCTATTAAGATTCTTTATCTTCCTCCCTTATAGTAGAAATGGGTGGTGATATGGGACAATCTAGGACACAACTCTACTTTTCATCCTCCCAGAATGGAAGTTTTTTTATTTCCGTAGAGGTGGAGTTTGAGGTAAAAATTCCCCCAGCCCTCCGGGATGGGATTCTACCATTCAATTGTAATTTCACCACTGGTTGAGATTTTCTTCCTTGGTGGAGGATTATATGTTAAAGATACCCCCACCTTTGGGGGATATGGATTTTACAATACTATAGAGGATACTTTTATAGTGACCCCATTCTTCATCTCATCAATCCATGATTGAGAAAGGTTTTGGTGAAATACTAGGATTGGAATCATACTTCTTTCTTCTGTGGACATTAGTAGTGACTGATATTTGGCAACCCTTAGGCGAGAATCCAACTAAATGTTTAAATTTTTCAATTTCTATAGTTTTTATGGATTTATCTTGTGGGGGGGTGGAAATTTTCTTACTTATTCAATAATGATTCATGTTGAGCATGTTTTATTTCCTGAGAAGTGTTTTTTCTTAATAGATACCATGGAATTATGACATTTCAGGATGTCATTTCTAATGGGTTCCATCGAACGGGGCATGAGTTGAAATGAAGAGTTACATGTTCCTCCATCCCCAGATAAGATCACAAGGTGTGGTGTTAGATATTAAATGATTCAACTAATGAAATGTATTGGTTCATGATAATTTAATATTATTCCGCTACTTCTCTGATTATGTTCAACTCATAGACAATAGGGCTCCCAATTCTAATTTTCATTAGAGCACTCCCTATATTTTTACATGGGTAGCATAACCATTTAATGTCAAGAAATTCTATTCAAGGTGGTGGAGAGTTTTTGAGATATTCAGATGGTTATTTTGCCTGAATTATTCTAACAATGACTCTATACTATTGAACTAAGAAGTGGATAATGGAAAAAACATTATGGGTAAGTAACACCTATCTATTTATATTATCACAAGTAATATATCATTTTTTTCTTATGCTAGAGAATCCTCTTTATGATCATCCCAAAATCAGTTCTTACTGACTATCTTGACACATGTTTTGAGGTTAGTGGAGGCCTTGTTGGAATGGTAATGGGCAAGGGTGGGTTTAAGGATGATCGTTTCCCTCTGCCATTTTTGGGTTGAGAAAGAATGTATCTTGTTATAGAAAGGGTGCCACACCTGTAAAAACCAATCTTCCGAAGAACCATAGAGTTTGTGGATTTTAAAGTATTTGACTCAATAAGGGGATGACCTTCTTAGTAAAATGAGATGTTACTAGGGGAGGAACATCATAGCTAATTCAATCATGGTGGCGACTAACATCAATGTCCAATGTCTGAATGTAGAGAGAATTACTACATCGAATACCCTAGAGAGGACCTTTATTGAAGAATATAGTATGGGTAGTTCCTTCATGATTTTTGATATTCTATCCCTAAAGAGGGATACTGTGATGATGATCATGTGTTATGTTTAGAGGATCCATTAGTTAGTTCTAAAATATGAAACCATCACGGTGGATTATTTTGAAAGGACCATCACAGGTGCTGGTAACAATATTACTAGGAGGACCATCAACTATAACTACCACTACCATAATTGGTAATGGATTTTAAGGATCCTAAACCACCATTGATAAATGTTGGATGAACTCATGAACTCCAACATCCAATATAGTAGTGTTATTAGTCTTCTCTTCTGCTTCCATTTTCTTTTGGTGTTATTTTTATTAAGGATATATTTTTCAGGTGATTGGGGCTACTTGCTATAAGTGATGACCTTCATATAAGAGTTTCAATTTGATTGGATCCCACGGCGCTGTGGTGATATGTTGGTAGGATTATGGAGATATGGAATGGATATATATCTTCCTTGGAGCAGTCACCGATGCGGACTGGATCCCCCAGTTGTTAGGGGTATTTATTCCAAATCCTACCATCCATTTATCATTGAATATTTCCGATAACCCTCATATATGGGATCATAGATGCATTTTTCCACCTGAGAGATAACTCTATTGGGTAAATTAGTCACACAAAATGAGGAGGCACGGTTGTGGTCATGAATACTAACTCTTTAATATGATGTAATTACATCTTATAAAGCCTACATGATATGCTAACGAACTTTTTATGACCATCCATAATTTTTAATATTAGTTGATAGATGTCCGTATAAGGAACCAGAATATATACCCACTCCAGTGCTAGATAATTAATACGTTCATACTCTAGTCATTGATTCCCAACTAGAAAACACTAACAATCCTCCTATGTGGGGGAAAAATATGAGTCTACCACTAAATCAACATCGTGATATGATGGTATCTTCTTCTAATTATTTTTGTATTATAATGGAAGGATTGATATAAATGAAGAGGAATTTTCATATAGTTGTGTGATTTTATAAGTTCCAGGACATCATGGTGGTAGGACCTTGTTTATGTTTTGGTTTAAATCTCCTAAATTTGGTTACTGAAAATTTTAACATGTGTACAATGAGACTCATGGTGTACCGGTGTTTCATAAAATGAATGGAACGAAAATTGGGACATATTGTATATGTTCCATTGTTTAAACATGGTTTGTGCATGGTTATTATTAAACGTACTCCCTAACCATGATGACCATGAGGAGGGGTTAATAGTTATTATAAATTATTCAAGGGGGATTCCAAACTATGTGTTCTTGTAGGAATCCCTTCCACATGGTTGGAACATAGATTTTCCAATTGTGTGGGATTGGAAAGGAACCATGTCACCAAGACCCATCTTTGATAGAGTCTATCACATAGTTGGTGCACAATTTGAAAAACTATGCATCCAAACTAGACACCCCATTAAAAGTGGGTTTTTACCATTGTCCCCCATGACATTTTAAGTGTTCTACCAGATTTATTCCACCATTTATTCTCTAGAAACCCTGTGGTGAACCGGAATGACCAATGATTCCCAAGGATTGATCTCATATGATTATTTCTCATTTGGAGTTTTATTGGGTATAGATCAAAGATCTATTCATGGTTGATGATCCTCATCCATATATTTTCTATATTAGGGATTTTTGTTTCTGTATTATTATACCACACACTTAAAAAAATCTTCTTCGAGTGGATTATATGTTGAGGCTTCAAAGGGTGAATAAATATGAGATATATGATTAGGCTACGTGTGTTCCTCTTCATAATCAAGTTAGGTGGTCTAATTTTTATATTTCATAGAATAGATGTTGATTTTAGTATGTATGGTTCTATTATTGCTTCTATTTTGTTGAGAATATGATACCTTTAGTGTGATATCAAAACTTGGATTGTTAAATGATTAATTGAAACCGTTTTGATTCCCTATGAGATGTAATGTAAATGGTTAGACCTGTTTTAAGGCCACCCATGGGGTGTTCTGTCATCCTGAACATGGAAATTGTAATATTGACCATAGAATTATTAAGATAAATTAGAGACCATGATATATGTGTTGAAAATTTATTTTAAATCATGGAAGGAACTAATTGTGGTTTTTTATAGACATTGATAATTGTATATGGTATTTTTGGAACATTGTGAATGGGATAAATGAATTAAATTGATAGTGAAAAATGACCCATTTACTTAAATAGAAATATATCAATGAGTAATGGAATTAAGATGAATTGATATTTTGATTGAGTAGTGAATGTCAAATGTTTTGATAAATGATTATCTATGTTTTTTGACACGGTAAGTGTAGTTAATGGTCATAAGAAACAAGTGCACATGGCATGTTATTTTTGGTGTGTTAAATGATGTTATACTCGCATAGGTCGTGTTGGACTGTGGCACTAAACCCTAAAATAAGAATGTATGTGTTAGGGAGTTGGACTGATTCTCTTGGCCCCTAATGGTCACATTATATTATTCTCTCAATTAAGGAACTGTGATATGTATGATGGAATTGGATGAGACTACCTGGACTGATTGTCCAAGGTAGGTGAAATGATTTTTTTTGATATTTATGATAGTGAGATAGGGGACTTGATTTATTACCCCGTGCATTGCTGTTGACAAGCATAGTCCATTGTGTAAAAATGGAAATCAAAACACATCGACTTAAATTATGATAATGGTTTAGTTAAATAATGATTTACTAGTTGAATATTACTACTCCTTTTTTACATGTTATATATTATTGTATGCATACACTATTTTGTTAACCTTGATATTTAATGAACCCCATTGGTTGTAGTGTACTAACTTGCACTCACAACATGCTCATGGAACCATTAGGTAATTGATCATATTTCATTATTATAGGTCAGGAAAATGGATAAGCACATATGTAAGAGAGTTGAGTTGTGATTTTGATGTGCATGGACAAGGATTTAGAATTGGAGTTAGAAACTAATTAGGGGTTTCAGTCTTTTTCTTTGTTTTTTTCTTCACTTTGGTAATTATATACATGAAATTCCATATTTACTATGTTTTGTGGTTTGTAAATAGTTTTGTGATCTGGTTATCTTTGAATGTTTATTATTCATTATTTATTGTTTTCATTAGTTATTATGTTATATAATGATGTATAATTTGATAAAGTGGTTATAGTCTCCCCATATTATTTTTTAAGCCCACAGTGGTAATCATAAATGTATAGAATATGAGGAGGGGTGCTTAAGGCCATGAGGTTCCCAAAATTATGGCCCCAGTTTAGTGGAACCTGGGATGGGGACGTTACGATGTCATATTAGAGAAGCTCTATTATGTTCCTTACTATTTTAGGATGGAATACTAAATATTAAGAATTGTTGGGCCTTTGCAATGAGCTCATACATGGGAGTAGATAACCCATAAACAAGGGACACCCATGTACCAATTGTGGAAATTATTTAACTTATTGTGTGTTACAATTGAATGTTATTTCACAATTGGTTGATTCACTTATTTTTTTAGTGTAGTAATATTAGGGTATTTTACTCATGGATATAATGAAATGAGGATGTGAATTCATGCATTATTATAGGAACATAGGGACGTAAGTGGGATGCATTATGGTAGGCATGGATGGGATGGAAGTGTGGGACCATAAGGGATGGATTTATTTCACTTCCATGATAATTTTGTATAATATGGTGTCTAATAATGATGTTGAAAATGGATAAATGGATATATGTGAAATAATAGATATTGAATTGTGTTTAATGAAAAGTTAAACATTAGTTAAAAACATTGTTGTAACATGATATTAAATGTAATGTGTGTCTAATGAAATGATTGTGACTATGTATTTTGGTTTAACCCATGTAGACCATGACCCACTATAGGAATGGTTGAGGGTAACATGATATATGTTACGATTTATATTTGGATGGTGCATGAGAAATGGGTATTTCATAGATAGTAAATAGCCTTTTATGTAAATTGTTGACGATTTATGTTATGTATTCTAAGATACTTATTTTTCATTGTAGAGAAATACCACCATGATGAATATATTTAGTTGGGAGTCAATAGGATACCATTGAATGTACTCCCACGGAATTGTAACAAGATACCCTAGAGATCCTAGCTAATAGTCGAGATAAGTAGTTCTAGTAGAACATTACATATTGTATGATGAGTATGGACCGATAGCCATGGTGTGTTGCGCTGAGCATGTTTGAGATGAGTAGGGTGATTCAGTTGCAGTACCCTCTTAACTTTAATTGAGAGGGTAGGAATGAGGTATCAATGTTCTTGTTAGAGTCCATATAGACAATTCCAGATCATATAGAGACTCATTTGGAGAATACATTCAATCTGGATTCCCACATGTTTCAAGGATAGGAAAGGAATTATTGGAATAGCTTGGTTTGTAATAGTCATATAAAGGGTATTCTTTAGAAGTTATTTTAAGAAAAGTTCTAGAAAAATATTATTTGGAGACATAGACAAATGAAATGGATAAATATTTTATATGTTTGACTGTAGGGAATATGTCTGTGATGGATTATGTAGGTTGTTTCACCATGTTTCAAAATTCTGTTCCAGCTTTTTTAGGGGATTAGGAAGCTATGTAATGAAACTTACAGGTTGGAATTAGTCATAAAATCATGTCCTTCCAATATATATTTTTCATAAATATGTTTTTAGACTTGATGGATCATGGTTCTATCTCAGAGGTAATCCTCAAGAAGGATTTTGGGGGAATATATATGGTTTCATTTGGGGGATCTAGTGGCACAACATCTAATGATGAGAAGTGTTGTGTTGAGAGTCTCCACCAGTGAAATGGTGGAAGGGGTTGTTAGAAAATGGAACCAGTTTCTTAGGGCAGAAACCGAGTATTCTATTATCAGTGTGGTTGGTCAGAACACTTGTAGGGTGAGTGGCCTCGACTACCATTTCAGCTAAAAGCATGCGATAGGTTGGGCCACGAGTATAGTTTTTGTAGAAACCCTTGATAATTGTTAAATGACAGGGGGCCGAGGACAGTGGAGAGTGAAGGATTCAGTTTGTTAATCAATATAAGGATAGAAATTATTGCTCTACTAGATCTATCAGTTTGGGTAGTGAAGATGATGCTCAAAGACAAGATAATTATTATATGTAGGGTAGGGTAGCACCATGTACTTATACTAGATCCCAGGTCAGAAGGACATGTTAGCTTCATTCAATTCAACCAACCATTGTGGGACATGAAGTTAAGAAATCAAATATTCATGGTAAGATTCTTGTATATTCTATGATTTCTAGTTCTTTATTTGATACATGTTCCGTGTACTCATAATTTTCTGAACATTTTGTTTTTATGTTGGGTCGGTCGGTGGAAATTATTTTTGGGGTTATGCCTATTGATACACTATTAGTGGTGCATGTGGAAAATATTTTCCATTATACTGGATGTGATCTTGAAGTTGTTGTGTACTGTTTTCTATGTGACTTATTTGTTGTTGAGATGTCTAGTTTGGATCAAATTTTGGAAATATATTGAATAATGTTGAAACAAGACAAAATTGACTATTAGCATCATCTAGTAACATTCACTTCCCATGAGGGAGATGCATATGTCATTCAGGGAGAATGGGATGTCTGGGTAGGTCATGCATGGCCAGTTATTCAGTAGTTGGATGAACTCACCACCCATGTGGATTGTATTTTTGTTGATGATGGGGGAGTAGAGTATATTTTATTTTCTCCTATAGTGGAATAATTTCACGATGTGTTTCTTAATTATTTCTCAGGGTAGCCTCCTGAGGTATATGTGGAGTTCCTGATAGAGTTTATACCTAAAGAAGAACCAATATCCATTCCACCACATATATGGACACAGATAGATTTCCAGTAATATAAATCTCAGTTGGAGGATTTGAAGAATTAATGATTCATTGACCCTAGTATGTCACTATTGTGATCACCAGTGATGTTTTCTAAGAATGATGATGGGTTGTTGCAGTTGTATGTCAATGATATAAAGAAGAATCAGATGAAATTTAAAAAATTGTAACCTCTTCCTAGAATTAATGATCTTTTTGAAAAGATTATTTTTTTCTCAATGTTATCTAATATTGATATAAGAACAATTTATCACCATTTATGTGTGATACCTTATGATTTATGGAGGATTTCCTTACAAATTAGGTTTCGAGTGTCTGAGTTTTTGTGATGATCCTAGGTTTGACCACTGCACCACCAATGCTCATGGATCTAATGAACTGTATATTTCACCCATTCATGGATCAGTTCTTATTTGTGTTTGTTGATTACAAATTGGTGTACTTAAAATGATGTTAAAATCATACCACACGTCTTGACATCTTCATGAGTAAACTATGAAATTAGAGGATATACACACACATATATCCATATTTCATTTATGGATTAGAAAGGTTAATTTATTGGGTCACATAATCTATGTGGAAGGATTTTTAGTAGACTTTGATAACGTGAAAGCAGATATATCATGGGGGAATACCTGGAATATTGATGATGTTCAAATTTTTATGGGATTAGCGGGTTATTACAAAAGGTTCATTAATGATTTTTTGCATTTGGAAGAATCAATTTTGTGTTTCTCTAAGAAGGGAATCATATTTTAATGGTCTGGGTCATGTGAAAATGGTTTCCAAGAATTAAAGAATTGGTTGACTGCTACAAAAATTCTGATCTTACCTAAGCTGGGGAAGGGTAATAACATTTTTTGGATTATTTTAGTTTTTGGATTGAGGCATTGTTGATTCACGATGATTTGATTATCAAACATGGGTCACACAAATTGTGGCCCCATTAATGAAACTACCCTAACAAGATCTAATATAAACTACAGTTGTTTATTCTTTAAAGGGTATGCAACAATACTTTATTGGATATTGTTTCATGGTGCATACCAACCATAAAAGCCGTACATACATCTTCACTTAGTGTGATTCAAATCATTGATTGTGAATATGGGATGATTATATGTAGTCCATTGACATTGATATGGAATATATGTAGGGGAACATGAAAAGTGTTGAAGATACATTGAGTCAGAGGACTTAAATCAAAAAAATTGGAATCTACCTTTGAGTAGAGAATGATAGTGTCTTTCACTAAGATTCATCTTGAGGTGCAGGATGGCCAAGGATAGATGAAACTTGCATCCCTGGTAGTGGAGCCATGAATTTTAGCATGCATAAGGAGGGTCATCTTGAAAAACAGGAATTGTTTCCACTGTGATATCGTCCTAATTCTGGGGATCCGCCTTCCAGTTTGACTATTGGTGATGATGAAATCATTTATGTTCATAGATGTGTTTTTGGGACCAAAAAGTGTATGGGAAGATTTGATGTGTTTTTTTCATTTCTCAATGTGGTCGATGCATCATGGAATTACCAAGATATAACATGACCTACATAAGGAGTATTTGTGGTTAGGAATGAAAAAAATAGGGTCGGTTTTTGGTGTGTTGTCTTACCAGTCAGTAGGTGAAGGATGAGCATCATTTGTGTCATGGTTTTTGTATCCGCTACCCATTCCAAAATAGATATGGGATGACATGATGACGAATTTCATTTTTTTATCTGATAATTCCATAAAATAATGATGTAATTTTGGTAATTCTAGATCATTTCACTACGAGGTCATGTTTCATTTTGATTCAAGAGACCATTACCATAGATCAGATTGGAGAACTATATGTTTTGGATATATAGAGGTTACATGGGGTGTCTTTGATTATAGTTTTAGATCCTGATCCTCATTTTATGTCATTTTTCTGGAATGTATTACTGAATTCATTTGGTACCTAGGTGTTTTTAGAATATCATTCCACCCACAAATAGAGTGGAAATTAGAGCATACTATTCTTGTACTATAATACATGATAAGGGATTGTGTCATAGATTGTTTTGGATCATGGGAGAAAAAACATGTCTCATGTTGATATTTCATGCAAAAAAAGTTATTAGGAAACAATTTATATGGAACCATATCAGTTTTTCAATGTTAGACTATGTAGTTATTCATTATGCTAGATAGGGGATGGGGAATCGAAGTTATTGGGACCGACTCTCATTCCAGAGTTGATATTACATGTTTAGTTGATTCACAAACATATCAAAATGAATTAGAGTAGAAAAAAACAATACTTGTATCAGTTTCAAAGAACTGTTGAGATTTTTGTGGGTGATTGTGAATATCTTCTGGTGTCACCAAGGTTGGGTCGACATCATATTAAGAAATAGGGAATATTGGCACCCATGATCGAAGATTCAATTGAGATGATGGAGAGGATCATATCAATAGATTACCAATTAGATACTCTATAGTGTTTAGTGTTATGAATGAGGTTTTTCATGTTTCATAGATTCAACACTATCACCCAAACCCATCTCATGTGATTGATTTTGACGATCAGGAGCTTTATGTTGAATGGTCCCTTGAGGAGAATCAAGTTTTTATTAGGCATCATATTGATAAATTAGTGTTAAGTAAGAATGTGGCTATGGTTAGAGTTTTTCATATCTTGGTAATGATCAAGAAGAACCATTTGAGGGTGGGACAGAAATGTGATCTTACTACCCCCATTTCTTTACCTCAGATGCCCATTGATTCATTGAGGTGTGGCTTGAGGAAGATCTTTTATATGGAGGGGAGTTTATAAGATTCCAAAAATCATGGATTTATGTCAATTTAATTTTTTTTATATATCATAAATTTAATTGACGAAATGTTTACCAGGTTCATGAGGAGGGTTGGGGGTGTCCTGGGGTTTCAGGACATTATAGAAAAGGAAATACATCCATTATGTGCATGTTTCATGGTTGGAACATAGTTGGAAATAAACATGCACCAAAACCTTGTTATGTAGTTGGAGCAGTGAATAGTTTATGAAAACCATACAAGGGGGAGGCCAAACCATAAAGGCCAGGACTTAAACATTCAACACAGTTGGTGTGTGGATTTTCAAACCATGTAGGATCTCCAGGTAACCATGAAAACTATCCCCTTATGGATAGAGTCTAGATAATTATTGGTGAGTGGTTTGGAAAATAGTGTGTTCATACTATGTTCCCCATTAAAAGTGAGTTTTAAACCTTTCCCCCTCAGTATTTTATGTCTCATACCCTATTTCTCCAACCATTTATTCTAATAAAACCCTGGTGAAAAGCTAGAATTACTAGGGCTTCCCAAGGATCAATCTCCATTAATTATAGGACGTTTAGAGTGATGTTGGATATAGATAGAATATCTGTGTAAGTATACCAATACCCTTCCTTATCATTTATGGAGTTGGGTTTTTTGTTTCATTTTTCTTCTTATGATTCCCTAAAATCATTTATTACATAGGATCTTAGGTTGGGGATTTAAAGGGTGCACGAATCCAAGATAAAGGCTATGGTTAAGCATGGATTCATATCCAGAATTTAGTTAGATGCTTTACAAGTTATATTCCATAGTCATATTATGTATTTCAACTTGCATGGTTGTCTGACTTATTCAATTTTTATATAATTTGGTTCCTTTAGTATTATATGAAAATGTGGTTGGTTAAATGATGAATTGATACCCTCATGATTAATGAGGGAATGAATTTAGTTTCATTAGACCAGTTTTAGGGCCACCCATGGGGTGTCACATCATCAAGAAGATGGAAATTTTAATGTTGAACATGGAATTGTTATGATAAATCAGATCCCATGATATATGTGTTGACATGTTAGTTAAAATTATGAATGGTAGTATGGATGGTTTTGTATATATATTTATATTTCTATAAGGTATTTTTTGAATATTTTAAATGGGATAAATTAATTAAATTGATAGTTAAAAATGTCACATGGTTTGAAATGAAAATATGTTAATGAGTTAAGTCATGAAGATGAATTTATATATTCATTGAGCACTAAATAGTTAATGTTTTGTGAAATGATTTAATATGTTTTGTGATATGGTAAATTTGGATAATGGTCAACAATTGTATTTAAACAGGGCTTGGTAGTTGTGGGGTGTTGATAGATGTTATACATCAATGGGCCCTACTATACTAAGGATCTAAACTCCACCACTAGATTGTAGTGGTTAGTGAGTTAGACCGGATGATCATGGCCCCAAACAGTTTCATTGGAGTATTACATGGACTGATGATATAAGGTAATTATGATTAAAGATTTTGACACTACATAGACTGATACTCCAAGGAAGGTGAAATCAATTTCTTGTGTGATGCTTACCCAATAGTGACTAGGGAATTGATTTATTACCCTGTGCATAGAGGTTGACCAGCATATGACATTGTACAATAGAAAGAACACCTAACCCATGGACATAAACGATGAAAAGGGTTTAGATTAATAACGACATCAAATGGATTCATGTACTCCTTATTTAGTTGTTATATATTAGAACTTTCATACACTATATTCTTAGAAATGATATTTTTAAGACATTATTGGTAGTGGTCAGCTGAGTTCTACTCACATGCTATGCGGGCCACTATTGGGAACCTAATAAGATTTTTGGGGTGTATGTTAGGACAATGTAAAATGACCTATGAACGAGGGTTTATTTTTGGTTGGGATGAGTGTGGATAAGGATCTAAACATGGATTATTGGGTAGTTTTGGGGATTTAGTTATCTGTCTTTATTTTGGATTTTAATCAATTTTGGCATTATAGAAATGACATTAAATATTTTCTATATTTTTTTGGTAATTGTTTAGAAATTAATGTTTCCTGTTAATTTTATATTTTTCCCATATTTCATATGTTACCTATTGTGGAATACTCTGATTAGGAGGGTGTAAGATCCCCACGTGATCGATTAGTCTCTCTCATCTGGATATAAACATCTAGCATGAGGGGAGGCAATGATGAATCCTAAAATTTAAAATATTTAATAATGTATTTCAATGTTCTAAATCCCACCAATAATTTATTTTGTTGGTAATTGTCACATTTCTATGTTTTAGTCGTATTTTGAGCTCAAATGCAAAAGTGGAATAATCTTGGGATTAAAATGATTTATTTGTATTATGTATTTTGGCAGTACAATATTCCAAACTGAACCAAATTGTGAAATTTATTATTTTTAAGTAACATTACATTATGGGCCTCATTTAATCCATCAAGAGGCCAAGCTTGATCAATCATTTGGAGGTCCGAAATCAGCTCACAATCCGTGCCTCCAAAACTGTGTGTAGATTTGGAATGTTTTAAAGATGAGCTTTTATCTCGAGGTATACCACTCCATTAGAAATGAAACTCTACAAGGAGCTTAACGAGACAATAAATAACATCTTTAATGATGGAGGACACATCTGAATAAGCTGATTACATGGCCATAATGTCATGGGAAATTGGAGTTGTGGAATACGATGAGTCACATGGACAGGTTAAATGTACCGCACTAAAACAGATTTAACTCCATCATACGTGTACTAATATGGATGAATGTTTCTAGAGGTGAGAGGAAGGATAAATGGGACAAGTTTCAAGAAGGTACCATTTACCAATTCTGGAATTTAATGGGTCAAACAGCGGTGATCATCTGGCGGATAGAATTTAATCCAGATTTCTTAACACATTTCACCTATAAATATGTGTCACATATCCTTTTTACAAGGATAGCCATTTTCTGGGGGAAAGGTTGACTATTTTTGTTTCAATAGTTATTTTTATTTTTAATATATATTAGTTTAGATTTCCCCTTCATACCTCCTTTCTTCCATTTATTTTATTTTATGTATTCCCCCACTGTTATTCCCTTCTCACTCCACTGAAAATGGAGAACTAACCTCGGTGATTGTTCGAGGGAGGGAAAGGTGATATGATTGAGTTTCATTTACATTAATTTCTTATCACTTTATTAAATTATGGTAATTGTTTTGGTTGCTAAATCGATTACAGTGAGCAGTCAGCCTGTTTTCTCCACCAACAATTTCTTCTTCTCGTTTATCAATTTTCCTTCGCTTCGCTATTTTTGTAGTGCATAAGGTGGAGCATGAAATGAGTAGTGATGGTCAGCAAAGATTTCTCCTAGCTGAAATTAGGAAGAGCATTTCCTTGTATGTAGAGGTCCTGGTATTGGGTGAGGACATTTCAGATGAGAAGGTGAGATGTGGCAGTTCTTGATCACCTCATTAAGTTGAATATTGATATTCTTTTTAAACAATGACATCAACCATCACCACCTCCTAAGAACAACTACCTACGTTCTTTCTTATAACATCATTTTTTATCTCATATAATTATTATATAATTTATTTTTATTTTATATATTTCAATTCCCCTCATTTATATTAGAATTATCTTTTTAAATTATTTAGTTTATAAAAGTGACAATAAGAAAATTGTACATGTTAGCGCCTCCTGGTGATCGACCCTAGCGTGTGTACTATGGTGAATTATTAGGTAAATAAGAATTTAATAGAATTGTTGTTCATGAAAAAACCACAGTCATCAATTTGGCGCCGGGGTCGGGGAGGTCAAATGCTTACACACATTGTTTTTCATAAAAAAAATAAAAAATAATAAAAAATTCAAAATAAAAAAAAACTGCTTCATTGAATATCATACTTTTTATTAGTCGAGATGGATTATTTTAGTGATTTTTCATTTTCATGGAATAGTTATGAATTTTATAGCAAGGATGTGGATTTTTTGATCAAAATGGAACAAGATGCCACAATGATTCAAAATAATTTTAGAATCCTTGAACTAGAAAGCAAGACGGTGGCATCGTTGGCAGCTAAAGTTGAAGAAGTTTAAGCTCTATGGATGGAACAACAAAAAAAAAGTACCAAGCTGACGAAGAAAAGGTAAATGTTTTTTCACCTACATTTGATGTTGAAGAACACAAGGAAGAATTAAAGACTCCACTTGAAGATCCAATCATCTCTCCTTATCCATTTCTTGAAGAGGTTCTTGAAGATCACAAGCAAACTGAAACAACTATGGGAGATCAACTTGATTTGGATAAACATTGATATGATTTTGTATCAGACCAAAATTTAAGTGATCCTCCAATATTTTTCAAAGAAGAATCAGTACTTCTATACCTTTCTCTTTCTTTGGAAGATGAATATGAAAATTCCAAAAAATAATTCCCAGTGGCCTTAACTGAAGAGATCATGTATCAAGCTGACCTAAAGGAAAGGGAAGATTTTTATATTGATTTGTCATGTTTTAATCCTATTCAAGTGGAATTATTTTCTAACTTCATCTTTTCTGAATTTTTTGAAACAACATCACATGATCAAGCCCTGGATGTTGAAGTCGAAGTGGCCAGAGAAGTCATGGCTAAAGAAGTTGAGGACCCATTCTTTATCCTGCCCCCATCTTCTCTGTTGTACCACATGGAAAAGGTGGAGGAGCTGATGAAATCTATATGTAGGTTACTATTATACTTTTATAAGTTGAGGATCATTGAGAGAATGATTTTCTGGTGGTTTCTAATCAAGAAACCTTATCAACCAATAGATTGGGGTTAAACTGCTGCAACTACTGGACTAGGGGCATTAAAAACGTAGTACCCGCTTGGAGGTCAAACCAAGAATTATCCCCTTTCATTTCCATTAATCATTATTTTTATTTATTTATCTCATATTTTAGCTATTTCATGTCTTTGAAGTCAATTGGTAGTAGCTAGGAGCTTAACTCAAAGCTTCCACTGAAAAATAAGGTCGGGTTGTATGTGTGCGAACCAGAACTTGTGACTTTTCTCTTTCAAAGCTTTGGATTTCATGGAATGTTTTTTGATATGATTGGGGAATTTGGTTGGATATCCATATTTTTTATTGAGACCTACCTTTACATCATTCCTTATTTAGCAATTAGATTCCATGAATTTCCTTATTGGTTTAAGCCACATTACAAGCCGATTTTTCCTTACCTACCCGCAATCTTGGTATTATTTCATGGATATTTCACGTTTGAGTCTGTGGGAAGGGCCCTTAGTGTGTGTTATTTAGGATGTGTTTCATTTATGGGGGATGTGAGGTATGTGTCAACATTTTGGGCAGTGGATGATAAATATCAAATTTGGCATGGATAGTCCTTTCATGGTGCTTTATTTGATTCATCTGGTTCTCCTTAAAAAAATTAAAAAAATAGAAAAAAATGGAGATGATATTTAATTTTTAATTGTACATACTTTTATTACACATGTCCCTATCTAAAGAAATGGCATGATGGTCATTATTTCATTCTATTTAATTTTCAGCTCATTCTCCATGAAAAAATGTAAAAAAAAGATGTGCCTTTCTGGAGCATTAAAGAAAAGAAAATAATAAAAACGGGGAGAAACTTGAGGTAATCATTCTTTGGAATCATTTACTCGCTCATGTTCCATGTCATATAAAAAAGGTGGTGTTTTTTTGTTTCACATTGTTAAGGGTATTGAGTGAGGTCCATCCTATGTTTTCACTTGATTATTCATGCATTATGCTTAAGAGTCTATCCTACTCTTTCGATCCATAATTTTTCAATCATTTACCCACCAACCCTAAGACAGAGAATTCACCTGGAAAAAGACCTCAAGATTGAAATCATTTTCATGTTTCGTGCTGTGTAGAGATGTTAATTGTCACAAGACTATGTTTATACATGCACTTTCCAGGTATGAGTATAACTACAGATACAATTTCTCATGAGTGAAGAGTGACACAAATTTTAAGATGATGTAGGTTGTGATTGGGCCATAGATGGATTTATGAGGATGAAAAATTTTAAATTTGTTGAATTAAAATGATTATTAATTGTTTTTCATAGATTAGACATGAGGGGATTTCATTTTGGAAGAGATCATTCATGTTTTGTCATTTTTGATTTTTGGGTGAATTTTGATTTGAATATATGAAGATTCCCCAGGAGTGCAATGATTAATTATGGGGGAGTGATGAAGCATAAAATTTAAAATATCTAATACTATATTAAAATGTTAAAAATCCCACCAAAGTTTTATTTTATGGGTAATTGTCACATTTTTATGTTTTAGTGGTATTTTGATCTCAAATGAAAAAATGGCTTAATTCTGGGATTAAACAGTTTTATTTGTATTATGTATTTTGGACATAAAATTTAATAAACTGATCCAAATTATGATATTTATTTTTTTAGGTTCTATTACATTATGGACGTCATTTAATCCTTCTAGAGGCCCAACTCAATCAATCATTTGGGGGCCCAAAATCAGCTCACAATCCGTGCTTCGAAAACTGCGTGCAGATTTGGAATGTTTTAAAGCTGAGATTTTATCTTGAGGTATACCATTCAATTGGAGCTGAAATTCAACAATGATCTATAATAGAAGATATTTAACACCTTTCATGAAGTAGGACACATCTGTATCAGCTTATTACATTTCCATAATGTCATGGGAAGTTGGAGTTGTGAAATACGTAGAGTCACATGGACTGATTAAACATGCCGCACTAAAACAGGTGGTACACGAAATGTGTAATGGAAAAAGTTTCATGAAGGGACCATTTACTAATTTTGGAATTTATTGGGTCTAATAGTAGTGAACATCTGGGGGACAGAATTGAATTGATATTTCTTCACCCATTTAAGCTATAAATATACGTCTCCTCCCATTTTTACAAGGACATCCATTTTGTGGGGAAAGGTTGATTATTGTTATTGTAATAGTTATTTTTATTTTTAATATATATTAGTTTATATTTCCTCTTCATACCTCCTTTATTCTATTTATTTTATTTTATGTATTCTCCCACCATTATTCCCTTCTCAACTCAAGGAAAAATGGAGAACTAACCACAACTCCTGTTTGAGGTAGGGAATGGTGATTTGATTGCATTTCATGAACTTTAATTTCCTATCTCTTTATTCAATTCTGGGAATTTTGGTGGTGGTTAAATCGATTACAGTTAGTGGTCGCCCTGTTTTCTCTACCACCAATTTCTTCTTCTCGTTTATCAATTTTCCTTCCCTTCGGTACTTGTGTCGTGTATAAGTTGGAGCATGTCATGAGTAGTGATGGCCATCAAAGAGGTATCCTAGCTAAAATTAGGAATAGAATTACCCCGTATGTAGAAGTCTCATTATGGGGTGATGTAATTTCAAATTAGAAGGTGAGGTGTGACAGGTCTTGATCACTTCATTGAGTTGAATATTGATATTCTTTTTAAACAATGATATCAACCACCACCTCCTCCTATGAACAACTTCCTACTTTCATTCATATAACATTATTTTATATCTCATAGATTTATTATATATTTTATTTTTATTTAATGTATTTAAATTCCCCCCATTTATATTAGTATTATCTTTTTATATTATTAAGTTTATAACAGTGAAAATAGGAAAATAGTGCATGTTAGTGGCCTCCTTGTGATCGACCCTTAGGTATGACACTATGGTGCATTATTAGGTAAATAAGAATTTAATTGAATTTATATTCGCGACAAAACCACTCTCATCAATCTGGCATCGTTCTCGGGGAGGCCCAATGCTTACACACATTGTTTTTCATTAAAACAAAAAAATTCAAAAATATGAAAATCTAAAAAAAGTAATTCATTGAATATCATTCTTTTTTTTGGTCGAGATGGATTATTTTAGTGATTTTTCAAATTCTTGGAATAGATATGAATTTTCTAGAAGGTATGATACTTTTTTGATCAAAACGGAACTAGGTTCCATGATGATTTAAAATAATTTTAAAATCCTTCATCAAGCAAGCAAGATGGTAGCATCGTTGGCAGCTGAAGTTGAAGAAGTTAAAGCTCTATGGATGGAACGACAACAACAAAAGTACCAAGCTGAAGAAGAAACGGTAAATGTTGTTCCACCATCATTTGATGTGGAAGAACCAAAGGAAGACATGAAGACTCAACTTGATGATCCAATCATCTCTCCTTGGCCATTGCTTGAAGAGGTTCCTGAAGATTACAAACCTGCTGATGCAACTATGGGAGATCAACTTGATTTGGATGAACAATTGTATGAATTTTTTGAAGACTGAAAGGTAATTGATCCTCCCATTTTTCTCAAAGAATAATCAGTACTTCTATACATTTATCTTCCTTCGGAAGATGAATATGAAAATTATGAAAAATAATTTCCAGTGGCCTTGCCTGAAGAGATCATGTTTCAAGCTGACCTACACGAAAGGGAATATTTTTATATTGATTCTTCATGTTTTAATCATATTTAAGTGTAATTAATTTCTAACTAACTCTTTTCTGAGTTTTTTGAAACATAATCACATGATCAAGCCCTAGACGTTTAAGTCGAAGTGGCTGTAGATGCCATGGCTAAAGAAGTTGAGGACCCATTCTTCATCATACCCCCATCTTCTATGTTGTACCACATGGAAAAGGTGGAGGAGATGATGTACACTATATTTGGGTTCCTCTAATACTTTTATAAGTTGAGGATTAGTTGAATAATTATGTTTTGGGGGTTTCTGAGCAAGAAACCTTATCCACCATCAGATTGGGGTTAAACTGCTGCAACTGCTGGACTAGGGGTAGTAAAAACCTAACTCCCACTGGGGGGTCAAACCAAGAATTATCCACTTTATTTTCAATTCCACTTTCTTTCTATATATTTTTCACATATTTTCTTTATTTCATGCCTTTTAGGTTAATTGGTAGTATCTAGGAGCTTAACTCAAAGCTGCCACAGAAACATACAGTCAGGTTATATGTGGGAGAACCAGAACTTATGACTTTCCTCATTCAAAGCTTTGGATTACATGGAATGTTTTTTGATATGATTTAGGAATTTTGTTTTTTGATATGATTTAGGAATTTTTTTGGATAGCCATAATTTATCTTTAGACAAAACATTACAACAATCCATTGTTATCCCTTAGATTCCATGAATTTCCTTATAGGTTTAATCCACATTACAAGTGGATTTTTCCTTACCTACCCGCACTCTTGGTATTTTTGAATGGATATTTTATGTTTGAGTGTGTGGGAAGGGCCTTTAGTGTGTGTTATTTGGAATGTGTTTCATTTATGGGGGATGTGAGGTATGTGTCAACATTTTGGGCAGTGGATGATAAAGGTCAAACTGGGCATGTGTAATCCTTTCATTGGGATTTATTTGTTTCATCTGGTTCTCCTTCAAAAATAAAATGAACAAGTAGAACAAATGCTGATGAGCTTGAGTTTATCATTGTACATCCTTCTATACCACATGTCCCTATCTAGAACAAAGGGCATGATGGCCATTCGTTCATTTTATTCAATTTCCAGCTCATTCTCCATGAAAAAAAGGAAAAAAATAAAGCTATTCCTTTTTGGGGCTTTAAAAAAAGAAAAAAAATAAAAAAGGGGGAGAACTTGGATATAATCATTCTTTAGAATAATTTTCTCGCTCATGTTCCATGTCATATAAAAAAGGGGTTGGTGTTCTGTTTCACATTTTTATGGAGGTTGAGTGAGGTTCATCCTGTGTTTTCACTTGATTATTCATCCATTATTCTTAAGAGTCCAACCTCCTCTTTCTAGCCTTAATTTTTCAATTATTTTCCCACCAAACCTAAGCCATAGAATTCACCTGGAAAAGACCTCATGGTTGAATTCTTTTTCATGTTTTTCACTATGGAGAGATGACTATTTTCACAAGAAAATGGTGATACATGTATTGTCCATGTCTGAGCATAACTCCAGATACAATTTCTCTTGAGTGAAGAGTGACACAAATTTCAAGGTGAGGTAGGTTGTGATTGGGCCATGGATGGATTTATGAGGTTGGAAAAATTTAAATGTGATGAATGAAAATGATTGGGAATTACTTTTCATAGAGGATACATGAGTAAATTTCATTTTTGAAGAGATCATTGATGTTTTATCATTTTTGATTTTTGGGTTAATTTTGATTTCAATATATGATGATTTCTCAGGAGTGAAATGATTAAGTGTGGAAAAGTGATGAAGAATAAAATTTAAAATATTTAATACATTATTTAAATGTTATAAATCCCACCAATGTGTTATTTTATGGGCAATTGTCGCATTTTTTTGTTTTAGAGGTATTTTGAGATCAAATGCAAAAATAGCTTAATTTTGGGATTATACTGTTTTATTTGTATTAGGTATTTTGGCCATACAATTTTCCAAACTGAAAAAAACTGTGAAATTTAGTTTTTTAAGGTTCCATTAAATAATGGGACTCATTTAATCCTTCTGGAGGCCCATCTCAATCAATCATTTGGAGGCCCGAATCAGCTCACAATCCGTTCCTTGAAAACTGTGAGCAGATTTGGAATGTTTTAATGCTGAGCTTTTATCTCACGATATATCGGTCCATTGAGGCTGAACATAAACAATGATCTGAAGGAGACACTGTTTAACATCTTTCATGAATGAGGCCATGTCTGAATCTGCTTATTACAAGGCCATAATGTCCTGGGAAGTTGGAGTTGTGGAATATGAAGAGTCGCATGGACATATTAAATGTTCCACACTATAACAGATTTATCTCCACCATAACTGGACCAATATGGGTGAAATTTTGTGGAGGTACGCGGAAGGAGTAATTGAACAAGTTTCAAGAAGTTACCATTTACAAATTCAGGCATTTACTGGGTCTTACAGCTCTGAACTTCTAGAGCACATAATTGAATCGAGATTTCTTCACCCATTTCACCTATAAATATGTGTCCCATCTCCTTTTTACAAGGATTGCCATTTTCTTGGGGGAAAAGGTTGAGTATTATTATTTTAATAGATATTTTTTATTTTTAGTTTATATTAGTTTATATTTCCTCTTCATTCATCATTTTTTTCATTTATTTTAGTTTATATATTTTCCCACCATTATTCCCTTCTCAACACCACTAAAAATGGAGAACTAACCTCAGTGCTTGTTCAAGGGTGGGAATGGTGATTTGATTGCATTTCATGTACATTAATTTCTTTTCACATTATTCAATTCATGGAAATTTGGTGATGGTTAAATCGATTACAGTGAGTGATCGCCTGGTTTTCTCTACCAACAATTTCTTCTTCTCATTTATCAATTTTCCTTCCCTTCGCTATTTGTGTCGTGCATACGGTGGAGCATGACATGATTAGTGATGGTCAGAAAAGAGGTCTCCTATATGACATTAATAAGTGCATTTCCACGTATGCAGAGTTATTGGTATGGGGGTGATGACATTAAAAATGTGAAGGTGAGGTGTGACAGGTCTTGATCATCTCATTGAGTGGAATATTGAGAATCTTTTTAAACAATGATATCAACCACCACCACCTCCTAAGGAAAACTGCTACTTTATTTCTTATAACATAATTTTGTATCTCAAAGAATTATTATATGTTTTATTTTGTATTTATTTCTATTCCCCCCATTTATATTAATATTATCTTTTAAAATTAGTTAGTTTATAATAGTGACAATAGGAAAATAGTATGTGTTAGCGGCCTCCTTCTGGTCAACCCTAGGGCATGCCACTATGGTGATTTTTTAAGAAAATATTAATTTAATTGAATTTTGGTTCATGAAAAAACTGCTCTAATCAATTTGGAACTATTGCAGGGGAGGCCAAATTCTTAGACACGCTATTTTTCATAAAAACAAAAAAAATTAATAAAAATTAAAAATCTAAAAAATGTTATTCTTTGAATGTCATTATTTTTTTTGGTCGAGATGGATTATTTTAGTAATTTCTCATATTCATGGAATAGTTAGGAATTTTCAAGAAGGTATGATACTTTTTTGATCCAAATGGATCAACGTGTCATGATGATACCAAATAATTTTAAAATCCTTAAACAATCAACAATGATGGTAGCATCGTTGCCAACTAAAACTGAAGACGTTAAAGCTCTATGGATGGAACGAAAACAACAAAAGTAACAAGATGAATAAGAAATGGAAATTGTTTTTCCACCTAAATTTGATGTTGAGTAACATAAGGAAGACTTTAAGACTCAACTTGAAGATCCATTCTTCTCTCATTGGCCATTGGTTGAAGTGGTTCCTGAAGATGACAAACCAGCTGATATAACTGTGGGAGATCAACTTGATTTGGATGAACATTGGTATGATTTTTTTGAAGACAAAAAGGTAAGTGATCCTCCCATATTTTCCAATGAAGAATCAGTACTGTAATACCCCGACCCCAGTTACCCAGAGTCGGTGTATTATTACATAACATTGTCATGATCATAAGAAATATCAAATCTCGAAAGACCGATTGGTTTAGTAGCCTTGGAAACACTAGATATATTCATAAAGTTTTACATTACATCATAAAGTGAAAAACTACTACAACAACATATTGTCTGCATAGTCCACACTATTATCCCCTCATAATAACCCTGCAGGTCATTCATAATTTACTTCTTCACATCCTAGGAAAAATAAAACATTTAAAAGGGGTGAGCTCAAATGCCCAGTAAAGATAACTATATAGAAAAAACTTTCATAAACTAGAATAAACATTTAAGGCAAAGTATAACTAAAACAAAAGCCTTTTAAACTTGAACTTCAACATAGTATGACAAAAATAAAATGAAATAATGCCATTTACTTATTTACATGGATATTCTACTAATAAAATAATCACATGCAATATCAATAACCACTTTCATAATGATGGAATGCATAATGCCAGACTATCATAACCCCATATCCAAGGCCTTGTGCCAAGATTACAAATAAGATTTTCTCAAGGCCTTGTGCCAAACACTAGTTTGTCTCATGAGACCTACCGATGCATCGAGGAGCTATAGCGGGCTCCACCCATCACATATTAAGTCCAATGCATTCCCATATGAAAAGGATTAAACAAAACATAAACATTCGTATTAAAACTAGCATACGAAATGTCAATAATTTAACCATAAACAATGAATGGTATAAAAATAGAACATCCATATTCAAATATATCACAAAAACTTCAATACAATATAGAAGTTTTGTATCATAATAAATCAACTTCAAATAAGCGTAAAATCCATCAAAGGATGTTCACATAGATGAAATCAAAACTCTTTTTAGAGAAATATCTCTTTCTATTTTGAAATCAATTAAGAGTAATATATTTAAAAAATAAAACATTTTCTTTGAAAATATTCTTATAAGCTTGTAAGGGAAGCTTCGACCATTTTATAATGGTGGAAAATCGCCACACTGACCATATAAGTTAAAAGAGCATTCTTACCATAATTCTGTTAAAAAGGTTAAAAAGCACCTTGTTTGGAAAACGATGAAAATATTCCTTTATAAACCACATATAAAAGTCAACAAGTGTATAAATGACTTTAACCCATATTCTAGTAAATATTAAAAAATGTTTTGAAATACAATTTTAAAAAACATGAATGTGGATGATAAAGAAATCCCAGTAGATTATTACGTATAAACAACCTCGGATAATGAAGAGATTGTGAAATAAAACCTTACCTTGTAATTTTCCATGGTTGATGGTAGGTTAAACTCCTATATAATGGTGAAATAATTGTTATTAAATTATACAAGAATCATATATATTAATATGATATCATATATGATCTTTTAACATTGCTTTGTTTATAATATCTTAGTATTATCGTCGTTTTGGGTGTTAACTTACTCGTTTTGTTTTATATGTTTTGTTACGTAAGCCCTGATTGTCATGGATAGGTTTTATATTATTCATATCCAGAATGATATCAAGTCCTTAATCATTATTTTTAATTCATCAAATGATAATTATACTTGAATGGATATGATGGAGAATGAATCTCATCGCGTTTGTGGAGACGGTAGTCCGTACGTACGCACGAGCGACAATGTCATTCTTTTGATATTAAAATAATGTATAATTGGATAGTATATCATATATACAATTATAATGTTATATTTATTATTTACATGAGTTACACATCATTATTATACGCATCCAAATAATAATATATTGAATAACAATTACACCACGACGTGGAGACGGTAAGTCGTACGTACGCACGTATGGTGAAATGTTATTCAAATGGTGGATAGAATACTAAATATGGTTGTAACATATTTATAATAACATCAAAATATATATAAGATTATGGATTTATTATTTTAGAATGGTAATAACAAATAAAGAAGAAGTGTAAGAAGAAATGAATTTGAAAAAGGGTGGTGAAATCATTACCTCTTCTTCGGGTTCTTCCTTTTGGTTTTGATCAAAAGGGCTCTTAGGTTGGCTTTCTGACTAAAGTAAGGAATCTAGGATGATGTGAGGGATGTTTAGAGTGTATTTGGGTAGAGTTTGTCCGAACCAAAAGGATCTGAAGGTGTTAAGTAATGAGAATGTGCAATTCCCTTTTATAAGAGGGGTGAGGGGTACCTTTGGAAAAGCTAGAAATATTATTTTATAATCAATTAATATTCGGTTTCTAATGGCTTCAAAGTTGATTATTTAATGGTTAAGGTGGGGATAGGTCTAAAAACACTCAACCAATAGAATTTAGACAGGTTTGGGTCATTATAGTAACCTTATCATTAAGTATTAACTCTTAGTTAATAAGTTTCACTTTTGCAATTTCTCTTTTTATTTTTATATTATATGGTTAATAAACATACTATATACATCTAAGAGACCCCCAATTGGTCCGGTAATGATAAACCTGTCATGATTTAAGTCTCTTGGCCGATCCTTATATTTTTAAGAATTTAATATCAATTAATAATATAATATTTGTTTTAAAAACTCTTTTATGTCAATTTTGACACTATTCAAGAGTTGATTTTTGTAAAAATCATAACAGAATTATTCCTTCTAAAAAAGTTAATTAAATCATTACTAACACGTAATATTAACCTATAATATTAGTGTAATTCATTAAAAGTCTCAAATTATATTTATTTGGGTATTAATAATATTAATAATTTTAATTTTTCACTATTGTGGTAATTCATGCATCATCATTGTGTCATAAATAAATTAAATTATTTCTCATCTAAAAAATTATAATTAAAATTTCATTATGTAGGAAATCTTTTTATATTTCTAATTAATATTTAAAATATAATTTATCTTATGTATAACCCTATATTAAAATTTTTTTAGTATGTAAACATTGATTTTAACTCTTTTAACTCTTCTTTGAATGAAATAATAATAAATGTCCTAATCTAATCCAAGTGGACCTAAATGATAATATTTTATTCCTAAGCTTGTGTTTGGTTGAGATACACTTGTCCAATATAATTAAGACATGTGTTAGGGTAATATTAATATCATTTTTACCCTTAATTACCCTATTTATTTTTAACCGTGGTAAATAAAATTAAAAAGTTACTATTCACCAAAAATTATTTATCTCATTGAACCATATTTTACTTCTTGTTATTAACCGTATCTCTCCGATTTTCGAAATTCCAATCATAGAAGTGGTAAAATTACGTTTTATGAAAAATTCATTTTTTTAACTACCACTTAGTAGTTTCACTATTCATCAAAAATTGATGTTTTTCAGAATAATGCCAAAATTTCACCCTAAGCTATAATTGATATTCCGAATTCAAAAATGATGCATGTTTTACAAATTTCCAAACATAAATGTTGCATTAATTAATTTTATAATTAATTCCCGCTGTCACAACAAATAGCGTGCTTTTATGAAATAATATATATTAAAAGATTGAAAATTGTTTATATCCAATTTCAAAGTGAAATTAATTATAATGAACACCATTGGATAAAATGGTAAAAATATATTATAATTATAATTTAAAACCACTAAATAATATAATTTATCACTGTAAATTATTTTTATTAAAAAAGTTGTTTTTAATTATTTTTCACTATTCATAAAAATTGGACGTTCTCAGAAAAATACCAAAAATTCAACTTGGGATAATTTCGATATTCTGAATCCAAAAATGAAGTCCATTTTGAAATATAAAATATATATAATTTCAAAAAGTAGGTATTACTATTCATAACGGCTAGTTTGATCGGTTTTGGAGTGTGTTAGAACTTGATGTTGCGTACAACACACACTATTACATTATTCAAAGGGAAACGTACCGTAGAAGCTTGGGGTGTTACATTCTCCCCTCCTTCAAATAATTTCATCCTCGAAATTTCTAGAATAGTACCGCATGAAAAGACTCTGGTGGTTCTTCATCATAAGTTCCTTGGGTTCCCACGTTTCCTCTTCCATCTTATGGTTTCTCCAAAAGACTTTTACCGGACGTGTCGTCCGGTTTCTCAGTACTTGTTCTCTTGTATCAAGAATCCTGACAGGCTCTTCACAATAAGACAGATCAGGTTCCAGTTCTAATTCTTCATAAGTGATTACATGCGTTGGGTCAGGCTTGTATTTCCTCAACAGAGATAAGTGGAACACATCGTGAACTTTGGAGAGACTTGGCGGCATTGCCAATCGGTAAGATACAACCCCAATTCGTTCTAGAATTTCGAAAGGTCCGACGTACCTGGGACTCAATTTACCTTTCTTACCAAAATGTATGAATCCCTTCCATTGAGATAACATCAAGAAAACATGATCACCGACTTGAAATTCCAAATCCTTCCTTCGATTATCGACATAGCTCTTTTGCCTACTTTGAGCTGCTTTGATGTGATTTTGGATTACCATAACCTTTTCCATCGTTTCCTCCACCAGTTCTAGACCTAAAAATTTTCTTTCCCCAACGTCATCCCAACAGGTTGGTGTGTGACATCTCTTTCTGTATGACTCTTCATATGTTGCCTTCTGAATACTCGAATGGAATCTATTGTTATAGGAAAATTCTACCAAAGGTAAATATTGATCCCACATACCCTGAAAGTCATGTGAACAAGATCTCAGCATGTATTCTAAGGTTTGAATAGTCCATTCTAATTGTCCGTCTGTCTGAGGGTGGTAGGCAATGCTCAAATGAAGTTCAGTATCCATTGATTTCTGAAGACTCTTCCAGAATCTTGAAGTAAAACGGGGATCACGATCAGAAACAATCGATATGGGTACTCTGTGAAGTCTCACAAATTCATTAATATATAGTCTTGCTAGACGTTCCAGTAGTAGATCTTCTCTTATAGCAAGAAAATATGTTGCCTTTGTTAGACTATCAACAATGACCCATATTTCATCGTTCCTTCTAAGAGTCTTTGGTAGCCCCATGACAAATTCCATCATAATATTGTCCCATTTCCACTCCGGTATGGGAAGAGATTGCATGACTCCTCCAGGCTGTTGCCTTTCAGCATTCACTTGTTGAAAAACCATACATCTTGACACAAAATCAGCAATCTCTCTCTTCATGTTGTCCCACAAAAAATGTTCCTTCAAATCACTATATATTTTGGTGCTCCTAGGGTGTATTATAAAATTGGAACTATGAGCATCTTCCAAAAATTCCCTTTTTAGATCATGTATGTTGGGAACACAAATTCTCTTCAAAAATTTAAAAATTCCATCTTCATACACAAAGTCTCTCAATATCCCATCATTCAAATCATTAATCCTCTTTTGAAATTATTCATCATCGGTCTGGGAAATCTTAATATTTTCTAGTAAAGATGGTTTGGCAACCATTTGAAAAAGAATTGATGTTTCGCCTTCCCTGGTTATTCCCATGTCCATCTTCACTAGATCCATTAAATTGGATCACTTTCAATTCTCATATTGTTCAAAACTCCATGATCTTTTCTGCTCAAAGCATCTGCCACCTTGTTTGCTTTCCCCAGGTGGTAGTGTATCGTACAATCATAATCCTTGAGTAATTCAAGCCATCTCCTTTGCCTCATGTTGAGTTATTTTTGTGAGAAAATATACTTCAAACTCTTGTGATCAGTATAAATCTCACTTTTTTCACCGTAGAGGTAGTGCCTCCAAATATTCAAAGCAAAGATCACAGCTGCTAACTCGAGATCATGAGTAGGATAGTTTTTTTCATGAATTTTCAACTGTCGTGATGCATAGGAAATAACCCTATCATTCTGCATAAGGACACAACCAAGTCCTTTCTTCGATGCATCACTATAAATAACGAACCCATCATTCCCCGATGGTAGAGTAAATATAGGAGAATTGACTAATCTTCTCTTCAGTTATTCGAAACATTCTTCACACTCCTTTGTCCAAACAAATTTAACCCCTTTACGTATGAGCTTCGTTAATGGGTTTTCCAGTCGGGCAAAATTCTGGACGAAACGTCGATAATAACCTGCCAAACCAATAAAATTGCGTACCTCAGTTATACCCGTAGGTGCTGGCCATTCTTGGATTGCCTTCGTCTTAGAAGGATCAACAGGGATTCCATCTTTAGATACAATATGGCCAAGAAAATAAATCTCCTGAAGCCAGAAACCACACTTGCTAAAATTCTCATATAATTCATGTCTTCTCAGAGTCTTCAGGATAATGTGCATGTGAATTTCATGATCCTCATAGCTTTTAGTGTATACCAAGATATCATCAATAAATACCACCACAACATCATCGAGATATTCCTTGAAAACTCTATTCATCGGATCCATGAATACATAGGGTGCATTAGTCAAACCAAAGGGCATTACAGAAAACTCGTAATGCCCATACCTAGTTCGAAATGTTGTCTTCAGAATGTATTCCTTCTTTACACACATCTGCTGGTATCCATATCGAAGGTCAATCTTTGAAAAGTATTGAGCTCCATGCAGTTGGTCAAATAAATCATCAATGAAATGTAGGGGATACTTGTTCTTTATTGATATAGCATTGATCTCCCTATAGTCGATATATAACCTCGAAGATCCATCTTTATTTTTTTAAAAAGGAACAGGGGATCCCCATGGAGAAACAATAGGGAGAATAAATCCCTTATTACTCAATTCCTCTAGTTTTTTCTTTAGTTAAACTAATTCTACAGTGGACATTCTATAAGGGTACTTCGATATAGGCCTTGATCCAGGAATTAAATCAATGGAAAGCTCAACTTCTCGTTCTGGAGGATGTCCAGGTAAATCATCCGAAAATACATCTATATATTCTTTCACAACAGGTACATCATCTATTTGAATATTCCTCCTCTCACCCAAAGTCATTTCATTCTCTTCCTCTCCAATAATTGAATTTAGTTGAGCTACTGGGGGTGGATCTAGATAAGAATTAGGTGGTGATGATTCTGCTCTAAAGATATGGTGTTCCTTATCATCATCATCATCAAGAATTGTAACCTGTTTCTTCTTACAATAAATATTTGCATCATAGTCCGAAAGTCAGTCCATACCGAGGATTATATCAAACTCAATCATAGGTATGACGATGAGATCAGCAGATAAAGAACATTTATGTGCTCTAATGGGGACTGATTCATAAAACTTTGTTACAATGATACTTCCCTTAGGAGTTTTAACTGACAACTCCCTTGTTAAATCAAATTGGAAATATCTAATTTTCTTAGAAAACTGGGAAGATATGAAACAATGTGATGATCTAGAATCAAATAATGCATTTTCTAAACTTGAGTAAACCATTAAAGTACCTGCCACCACGTCCTTTGGAGCTTCTACCTCAGCAGTAGTGATAGCATAAGATTGGCCTTGATCCCATGGCAGTTTCTGAGGTAAGTTCCCTTAACGATTAGGACATTCATTTGTATTGTGCCCCATCTCCCTAAAATTGTAGCACTAGACATTGGTAGCTTCCTTCATCCCTTTTCAATCACGAGTTTGGTGGCCTTTTTCACCACACTTGTAACAGATTCATGTTCCCTTAAAGCAAGTACCGGGGTGTTTCTTCCCACATTTACACACAGGATGGATATTCAACATTTCCCTTCTTCCACTTATTTCCATTCCCATATTGATCAGCAGATCTCTTCTTCTCTTGCTTTTCTTTAAAGTCATAAGTCTTAGAGAATTCCTTTTTGGTCTTGATAACACAAGAGACAATCTCTTCGTATGACAAGAAGGATTGTGATAATAATGCTCGACGGAGAAATGGTTTTAACCCATCAATGAAACGATCAATATTAATTCTTGGGTTACATATATAATCTTCAGCATACCTTGCTAAACTTGTAATGTTAGCCTCATACATTGTGACATTCTCATCCTCCTTTTGTCTCAGACTCAAAAATTCCTTTCCATATCTGTACGATGGTCATGAGGAAAGTATTTTTCTAAAAATAGATCTTTGAACTCCCTCCATTCCATATTTGATACTTAATCATCTTCTTTCGTATTTTGAATCAATGACCACCATTGATCAACATCTCCAGTGAGGCGGTAAACTGCCATGATAACTTTTTCCCTTTTACTACTCCCCAAAGCCTAAAATATTTTCTCTAGAGAATTTATCCATTATTCAGCTACTATGGGATTTGTACTCCCATTGAACGTTGGTGTTTTTTGCCTCATAAAGCGATCTAACATTGATCTTCCATGCTGTTGATCAGGGTGCTCCATACGGGTAAGGTTATTATTGACAACCTGAGTAAGTTGTCCTAGTATGGTGATTAGCTGATCGGCTCTAGCTGCATCACCAACTCAACTATAATTATCTTGAGGAGGAGGGAAATCCCTACATGGAGTGAGTGCATTGATACAGTTTCCATTTCTTCCACTAGGATCCATTTCTAAACAATGGTATAAACTAGATCATTTTATAAATCAAAATACATAATCCCATACAGATAAAACACTTAACATAAATTGAACTATTTATGGATAAAATCCATAATCATAAAAATGTTTTATTTGAGGAAGTATATACTCATAAACCTTTCATAATTATTTGTAAAGAAAATGAGAGTTATCCTAAGCATATCCCCAGGGAGTGTCGTAACCAAGAGTGCAGCAAGGCCCGTTGTCGTGCACCAGTTCTCGTTCGAGTCTAGCTCAAAGCAGTGTTTTCGGGTATTACCCCTAGGTATATCTATGCCAGAGCTGCCTCTACCTACTCGTATCCAGACATGGATGTATTGCTCGGAAAACTCCCAAAATCTCTACAATACCAAAATTCTAGGAATTTCTTCTATACTAATCCTCAAAGTCTATCTTAGGTCTATGTGCTCTAATTAGAGTTAATCTAAATCTTGCTTCCAAGGTTTGTACTAAACTTCCTCTGATACCAACTGTAACACCCCGACCCCAGTTACCCAGAGTCGGTGCATTATTACATAACATTGGCATGATCATAAGAAAGATAAAATCTTGAAAGGATGATTGGTTTAGTAGCCTTGGAAACACTAGATATATTCATAAAGTCTAACATTATATCATAAAGTGAAAAACTACTACAACAACATATTGTCTCCATAGTCCACACTATTATCCCCTCATAATATCCCTATAGGTCATTCATAATTTACTTCTTCACATCCTGGGAAAAATAAAACATTGAAAAGGGGTGAGCTCAAATGCCCAGTAAGGATAACAATATAGAAAAAACATTCATAAACAAGAATAAACATTTAAGGAAATGTATAACTAATAAAAGCCTTTTAAACTTGAACTTCAACATAGTATGGCAAAAATAAAATGAAATAATGCCATTTACATATTCACATGGATATTCTACTAATCGAATAATCACATGAAATATCAATAACCACTTTCATAATGATGGAATGCATAATGCCAGACTATCATAACCACATATCCAAGGCCTCGTGCCAAGACTACAAATAAGATTTTTTCAAGGCCTTGTGCCAAGACACTAGTTTGTCTCATGAGACCTACCGATGCATCGAGGTGCTACAGCGGGCTCCACCCGTCACATATTAAGTCCAATGCATTCCCATATGAAAAGGTTTAAACATAACATAAACATTTGTATTAAAACTAGCATATGAAATGTCAATAATTTCACCATAAACCATGAATGGTATAAAAATAGCACATCCATAGTCAAAAATATCGCAAAACCTTCAGTACAATATACAAGTTTTGTATCATAATAAATCAACGTCAAATAAGCGTAAAATCCATCAAAGGATGTTCACATAGATGAAATCAAAACTATTTTTAGAGAAATATCTCTTTTTATTTTGAAATCAATTATGAGTCATATATTTAAAAAATAAAACATTTTCCTTGAAAATATTCTTATAATCTTGTAAGGGAAGCTTCGATGATTTTATAACAGTGGAAAATAGCCGCACCTGCCATATATGTTAAAAAAACATTCTTACCTTAATTCTGTCGAAAACGTTAAAAAGCACCTTATTTGGAAAAAGATGAAAAGATTCCTTTATAAACCCCTTATAAAAGTCAACAAGGGTATAAATGAATTTAACCCATATTCTAGTAAATAGTAAAAAATGTTTTGAAATATATTTTTAAGAAACATGAATTTGGATGATAAAGAAATCCCAGTAGATTATTACGTATAAACAACTTCGGATAATGAAGAGATTGTGAAATAAACCCTTACCTTGTACTTTTCCATGGATGAGGGTAGGTTAACCTCCTATATAATGGTTAAATAATTGTTATTAAATTATAAAATAATCATATATATTAATATGATATCATATATGATCTTTTAACATTTCTTTGTTAATAATATCTTTGTATTATCATCGTTTTGGGTGTTAACTTACTCGTTTTATTTTATATGTTTTATTATGTAATCCATGTTTGTCACAGATAGGTTGTATCTTATTCATATCCAGAATGATATCAAGTCCTTAAACATTATTTTTAAATCATAAAATTATAATTATACTTGAATGGATATGATGGAGAATGAATCTCATCACGTTCGTGGAGACGGTAGTCCGTACGTACGCACGAATGGCAATATCATTCTTTTGATATTAAAATAATATATAATGAGATATTATATAATATATAAATAATCATTATAATGTTACATTTATTATTTACATGAGTTACACATCATTATTATACCCATCCAAATAATAATATATTGAATAACAATTACACCACGACGTGGAGACGGTAAGTCGTACGTACGCACGTATGGTGACATGTTATTCAAAGGGTGGATAGAATACTGAATATGGTTGTACCATATTTATGATCACATAACAGTATATATAAGATACTGGATTTATTATTTTATAATGGTAATAACAATTAATGAAGAAATGGAAGAAGAAATGAATTAGAAAAAGGGTGGTGAAATCATTACCTCTTCTTCGGGTTCTTCCTTTTGATTTGATCAAAAGGGCTCTTAGTATGGATTTATGACTAAAGGAAGGATTCTAGGATGAAGTGAGGGATGTTGAGAGAGTATTTTGAAATAGTTTGGCCGAACCAAAAGGCTTTGTTGGTGTTAAGTAATGAGAAGGTGGAGTTCCCTTTTATAAGAGGGGTGAGGGGCACCTTTGGAAAAGCTAGAAATATTATTTTATAATAACTTCATATTCAGTTTATAATGGCTCAAAAGTGGATTATTTAAATTTTAAGGTGGGGATCAGTCGAAAACAACTCAACCAATAGAATTTAGACAGGTTTGCGTTATTATAGTAACCTTATCATTAAGTATTAACTCTTAGTTAATTAGTTTCACTTTTCCAATGTCTCTTTGTATTTTTATATTATATGGTTAATAAAATTACTATATACATCCAAGAGACCCCCAATTGGTCCATTAATGATACACATATCATGATTTAAGTCACTTGGTCGATCCTTAGATTTTTAGGAATTTAATTTCAATTAATAATATAATATTTTTTTAAAAACTCTTTTATGTCAATTTTGACACTATTCAATAGTTGATTTTTTGTAAAACTCATAACAGAATTATTACATCGAAAAAAGTTCATTAAATCATTACTAACATGTCATATTAACCTAGAAAATTATTGTAATTAATTAAAAGTCTCTAATTATATTTATTTGGGTATTTATAATATCAATTACTTTAATTTTTCACTATTATGGTAATTCCTGCATTATCATTTTGTCATAAATAAATTAAATTATATAATATCTAAAAATTATAAATAAAATATAATTATGTAGAAAATATTTTTATCTTTCTAATTAATATTTAAAATCGAATTTATCTTATGTATAACCATATATTAAAAATGTTTTAGTAAGTAAACTTTGATTTTAACTCTTTTAACTCTTCTTTAAATTAAATAATAATAAATGTCCTAATCTAATCCAAGTGGACCTAAATGATAATATTTTATTCCTAAGGTTGTTTTTCGTCGATCTAATCTTCTCAAATAGAATTAGTAAATGTGTTATGGTAATATTAATATGATTTTTACCCTCAAATACCCTATATACTTTTAACCGCAGTAAATAAAAGTAAAAAGCTACTATTCACCAGAACTTATTTTCATCACATTGAACAACATTTTACTCCTTCATATTAACCGTGTCTCTCGAATTTTTGAAATTCCAATCAACGAAGCGGTAAAATTATGTTTTATGAAAAAATTAGTTTTTTAACTACCACTTAGTAGTTTCACTATTCATTAAAAATTGAAGTTTTTTAGAACAATGCCAAAATTTCACCTTAAGCTATAATTGATATTCCGAATTCAAAATTGATGTCTGTTTTACAAAATTCCAAACATAAAAGTTTCATTAATTAATTTTATAATTAATTCCCGTTGTCACAACTAATAGCGTGCTTTTAAGAAATAATATATATTAAAAGATTGACAATTGTTTATATCCAATATCAACGTGAAATTAATTATAATGAACACCATTGGATAAAATGGTAAAAATATATTCTATTTATACTTTAAAACCACTAAATAATATAATATATCACTATAAATTATTTTGATTAAAAAAGTTGTTTTTATGTATTTTTCACTATTCATAAATATTGGACGTTCTCAGAAAAGTACCAAAAATTCAACATAGGATAATTTCGATATTCTGAATCCAAAAATGAAGTCCATTTTGAAATATAAAATATATATAATTTCAAAAAGTAGGTATTACTTTTCATAACGGCTATTTTGAACGGTTGTGGTGTGTGTTAGAACTCGATGTTGCGTACAACACATGCTATTACATTATTCAAAGGGAAACGTACCGTTGAATCGTGGGGTGTTACAGGTACCTCTATACCTTTCTCTTGCTTTGGGAGAGGAATATGAAAATACTAAAAAAGAATTCCCAGTGGCCTTGTCTGAAGAGATCGTGTTTCAAGATGACCTACACGAAAGTGAATACTTTTATATTGATTTTTCATGTTTTAATCATATTAAAGTGGAATTATTTTCTAACTTCCTCTATTCTGAATTTTTTGAAACAAAATCACATGATCAAGCCTCGGATTTTGAAGTCGAAATGGCCAGAGAATTCATGGATAAAGAAGTTGAGGACCCATTCTTTATCCTTCCTCCATCTTCTATGTTGTACCACATGGAAAAGGGGGAGGAGATACTGTACTATATATTTGGGTTCTTCTAGAACTTTTATAAGTTGAGAATCATTGGAAGAATTATTTTCCGGTGGTTTCTGAGCAAGAAACCTTATCCACCATCAGATTGGGGTTAAACTACTGAAACTACTGGACTAGGTGTAGTAAAACCAAAGCACCCGCTTGGGGGTAAAACCAAGAATTATCCTCTTTATTTTCCATTAATCTTTCTTTTTATTTATTTTTCTCATATTTTCATTATTTCATGACTTTTAGGTCAAGTGGTCGAAGTTATGATCTATACTCAAAGCTTCCACTGTAAATTAAAGTTAGGCTGTATGTGTGAGAACCAGAACTTGTGACTTTTCTATTTCGAAGCATTGGATTTCATGGAATGTTTTTTGATATGATTGGGGAATTTGTTTTGTTATCCATATTTTATCTTGAGACCTAAAATTACATCAATCCTTCATTATACCTTAAATGTTATGAATTTCCTTATAGGTTTAAGCCACATTGCAAGCCGATTTTTTCTTACTTACCTGTAGTCTTGGTATTTTTGCATGCATATTTTAAGTTTGAGTTTTTCAGAAGGGACTTTTGTGTGTGTTATTTAGGATGTGTTTAATTTATGGGGTATGTGAGGTATGTTTCAACATTTTGGGAAGTGGATGATAAAGATAAAATTGGGAATGGGTAATCCATTCATTGTTCTTTATTTGTTTCATCTGGTTCTCCTTCAAAAAAAATGATAAAATATAAAAAAATATAGATGAGCTTGAATTTATCTTTGTACATCCATTTATTACTCATGTACCTCTCTAAAACGAAGGGAATGATGATCATTATTTAATTGTATTCAATTTTCATCTCATTCTCCATGAAAAAAAGAAAAAAAATTGTTCCTTTATGGAGCATTGAAAAAATAATAATAAAAAAGGGGGAGAACATGGATGTAATCATTCTTTGGAATCATTTAATCATTCATGTTCCATGTCATATTAAAAATGGGGTGGTGTCGTGTTTCACATTGGTAAGGGTATTGAGTGAGGTTTATCCTATGTTTTTACTTGATTATTCATTCATTATGCTTATGAGTCCGTCCTCCTATTTCAAGCCTTAATTTTTCAATCATTTTCGCACCAACCCTGAGCCACAGAATTCACCTAGAAAAAGCCCTCATGGTTGAATTAATTTCATGTTTTTTTCTGTGGATATATGAGAATTTTCACAAGCCTATGGTGATACATTTACTTTCCATGTGTGAGCATAACTCCATATTCAATTTCTCTTGAGTGAAGAGTGACACAAATTTCAAGGTGAGGTAGGTTGTGATTGAGACATAGTTCGATTTTTGAGGTTGAAAAAATTTAAATGTGAGGAATGAAAATTATTGGGATTTTTTTTTCATTGAGGAGACATGAGGGAATTTCATTTTGGAAGATATCATTGATGTTTTCTCATTTTTTATTTTTGGTGAATTTTTATTTGAATATATGAAGATTTCCTAAGAGTGAAATTATTAAGTGTGGGGGAGTGATGAAGAATAAAATTTAAAATAATTAGTACTATATTTCAATGTTTTAAATGACACCAATTTGTTATTTTATGGGAAATTGTCACATTTTTATGTTTTAGTGGTATTTTGAGCTCCAATGCCAAAAATTGCTTAATTTTGGGATTAAACTGTTTTATTTGTATTATGTATTTTGGCCATACAATTTTTTAAACTGAAATACATTGTGATATTTATTTTTTAGGTTCCATTACATTATGGGCCTCATTTAATCATTATAGTGGCCCAGCTCAATCAATCATTTGGAGGCAAAAAATCAGCTCACAATCAGTGCCTTGAAAACTCTGTGCAGATTTGGAATGTTTTAAATATGAGCTTTTATATCGAGGTCTACCAGTCCATTGGAACTGAAATTAAACGAGGAGCTGTAGGAGGCATTAATTAACATCATTAATGAAGGAGGACACGTATGAAGCATCTGATTTCAAGGCCATGATGTGATGGTAAGTTGGAGTTGTGGAATAAAAAGAGTCACATGGAAAAATTAAATGTGCCGCACTAAAACATATTTAACTCCATCATATATGGACCAATATGGCTAAATATTTGTGGAGGTATGCGGTTGGAGTAATGAAACATGTGTCAAGAAGGGACCATTGAAAATTTCTGGAATTTAATGGGTCTAACAGCGTTGAACATCAAGTGGAAAGAATTGAATAGAGATTTCTTCACCCATTTCACCTATAAATATGTGTCTCATCTCCTTTTCACAAGGATAAGTATTTTCTGGTTGCATGGTTGAGTATTTTTGTTGTAATAGTTATTATTTTAATATATATTACTTTACATTTCCTCTTCATACCTACATTCATCCATTTATTTTATTTTATTTATTCTCCAACTATTATTCCCTTTTCAACTCCACTAAATATGGAGAACTATCCTTGGTGCTTGTTCGAGGGAAGGAATGGTGATTTGATTGAGTTTCATGTACTTTAATTTTTTATCTCTTTATTCAATTCTGAGAATTTTGGTGGTGGTTAAATTGATTAGAGTGAAAAGTCTCCCTGATTTCTCTACCAATAATTTCTTATTCTCATTTATCAATTTTCATTCCCTTCACTATTTGTGTCATGCTTATGGTGGAGCATGACATGAGTAGTGATGGTCAGTGAAGAGGAATCCTAGTGGAAATTAGGAAGAGCATTACCCCGTAAGTAGAGTTCTTGGTATGGGGTGTTGACAATTCAATTGATAAGGGGAGGTGTGACACTTCTTGATCACCTCTTTGAGTTGAATATTGAGATTCTTTTTAAACAATGATATCAACCACCACCACCTCCTAAGAAAAACTGCCTACTTTCATTCTTATAACATAATTTTTTATCTCATAGCATTATTATATATTTTATTTCTATTTTATGTATTTCAGTTCCCCCCATTTATATTAGTATTATTGATTTAAATTAGTTAGTTTATAATAGTGACAATAGGAACATAGTGCGTGTTAGTGGCCTCCTTGTGATAGACCCTAGGGTGTGCCACTATGGTGCATTATTAGGTATATAAGAATTTAATTGAATTGTGGTTCACGAAAAAACCAATATCATCAGGCACATGAGAGGTTATGTGGTACCATTGCTCGGGGAACCAGTTTAGTGGTACCAAGGCTGGGGAGATTTCTGTTTTAAATGTATTTTATGGATCTAATTGATATGCATCCTCATGAATTTATATCTTCTTGTATTTGGTTACCTTTAAATTTTCCTGTTGCGAATCATATTATTGAGTTGGTATTTTCATCTACTCATAGTTTTCCACAGTATTTACCTAGATGGAATGATGAAAATGTGTAGTAATTTTAATATTCTCATGGGTTCCCTCTATATTTTTCATGTTGGATTGATACTAGTGAGAATGAATTTGTATATACTCAATGGTTTTTATTGTATTTACTTAGATGACTTCTTCTAAAGGAATAATGATGATGGCATGTTCTAAATTGTTTGATCGTTACCTAATTTGATCCTCCGTAGGGACTTCAGTTCGCATGACTTCATCTAGTTCCCATGATGTAGTATATTATGCATTCTAATGATAGTGAACCGAACTATATTGATGATTATTATTATTAATTAGGTACCTTGGGTAGGACCATTGTGTTATCGAGATGATGTTGTTGGTGACCCCTTCATCAACCTCCCTAAGGTGTGGGGAAATAACTATCTAATTCCGGGGATACACTCCTAATATCAATTTAGAGGGATACTGCGGATGTCCAGTTGAAAATTTTCAACCATTGTTTGGTGGATGGATGTAGATGCTTCATGAATAGAATGTCTTGTCCCACTACCTCTATTGTGGGAAGAGTATAATTTTGGTGGTACTCTCATATCAATACAATTGACACCCGACATTGAAGACACAAGGTGGGTGATAATATCCTCTATTGGGTTGAGTCCCAATAATATGTCGTGGATAATGGGCATGTCGATGAAATATAGTGAGATTCCCTTGGATTGAAGAGATTTTTTGAGAAAAGTGACAAAAATATATGATAAAAATATAGAAAACAAAACCTCATAAATGTATAATTTCATGAAAACATGCATAATGGATGGTATCATTTATCTGTCATTTGTTTTGGGTGAGAACGAGCTCTAGCATGGGGTAAAATCGCCACCATGGTTAAGGATTCAGATTTGGGTTAACATTTTTGTTTTTGATGAAATATTCTTGGTGGAATATAGTTGATTGACGATGATAAAATTATGTTCCATCACTCACTTCGGGTACATAATATTTGAACTGTCTCCAAAATGTTTTGATTATGGATAGAAAAACTCCCAGGAATTATCATATCCATGATGACTCATTGACCGAATTTATAAAGGCTAGAGTTCATTAGTTAACATAGAAAACAACACGTAAGAACTCAGATTAGTCAAGAAGATGGGAATTGAGTCTCATCACAGTCTTTTGTGGGGAATTATTTATTATCTTGATAAACTCTTATCGATTTAAGACATTTTGGAGATTACTTTTTTCATTCTTATGGATGTATACATAGATCACACTAAATTTATAATAAATTAGGAACGTTCCTGGTTCTAGATTGATTTATTTTTATTCAAGGTTCTCCATAAATGGAGGGATTCGTAATTATCTAATGTTTTCTATAAATGGTCACCCTTTCATATAGGGATCATAGATTCATATGTCATTTATTTGGATGATGTTTTATTTAATCCACAAAATGGGTCACTTTATATATTACCATTTTCTATGGCTGGATGTCGTTTTTATTTCATGATCATACCCATAATATGGGATTCTTATGTATCCTAATGAGAGGAATTGATATGCATGTAGTTGAGTTGAACATACTAGAGAACATAATCTTTTTAGTCCATGTGACAATGAAAAAATCATAAATTTTAATTTCTGATAATAAGGACACCAAATGTGGGAGGTGAATAGCAAATGATCGACGTGAGGTTTACAATGAGGAATCTTGATAAACCCAAAAGAGATGTGGTATCTCCAGTGGATACAACCCAACCATAAATGTGGCACGAATTATATTAGGTTGAAATAGGTTGTTGGGTTAGGACATCAGTGAGACTTCCTACATATCCTAGTTAGTTGTGTATTAAATCCCTTGTAGTTAAGTAGGATTAGGGATTACTCCAATATAAGAGGCCAATTAGATGGAATATGGTAGGGTCATACTCTTATAAGGAATTACCTTATGGTAAAACATCATTGGTAACATATATCTTTGACAGTTGAGGCACTATTTTGGGAATTATACCTTATAGGAGACTAGATTGTGTGGATATGGTTGGAACATACACTGATGTGGATTTTTATATGGTTTGTTATTTTTGGGATTTAATTATCTCCACTAACCTCTAAACCCATGTGAGTCTTGCTGGATGTGAGAAAAAAGAGGAAGTAGTAGATTAGAAAGTCACATGATCAACCATATCCAATGGTTGATAGGTTCTGGGACCATAGGGATAGAGGGGGTGCTTTTAGAGTTCCTGTAATCACATGTTTTGGTATCCATGGGAGGTGAAGGAGAGTAAGAGTTATGCCTCCTATATGAAAGGATAGGTTCTCACTCTAGGGGGATGTCATACTAGTTCTTGGGGAGGAGAGGAGAAACCAGAAATAGCCCTCATTGAAGGGAAAGGACAATGGTTCCCATAAATCCCTTGAATAAGGATGTTCTCCTGATCACATTTATGAAAGTGGTATCATCTAATGTCAGGGCATTCTTTACCACAACAATATTGAATTATACCCATTCTGTGGGTCCTCAATGTTACATATACTACAAACATTACTCTTTTAAACACAGATATGTATACTTGAGATAAAATGATGATGTTCTTGTTAAACCAACCATAAATTCCAAATTGCATTGGAAGGGGACATGGCCTCAATTATATATAATAGTTCATGGAGGGGTGTACATGTGTCCCTATGATATTATGGATTTCAGTGTTAGATATGGAGCAGCGAACTCTGCAGGAGGCTCTATAAGTGTAGAATTTTCTTATGTGGTATTGGTTTCCCTCCATGTTTCATGTTGTTACATGGGTGTGGGGACTTTCTTCATAGAATTTGGTTATACAGACCATGTTTCTTCTAGGGTAGTGTGATGCAATGATGTTCTAGGTTCTTCCCATATAGTGATTTTCTACATATGGTCTGGTTATCCCAAACACCATTTTTCTATGTGGGGTATTGTTCCATTCAAATAGCTTTTTACCATGTGGGGTACTACCTACCTTGTGGGAATTCATTTGTGCATCACATAAAGGTGTCCACTAATGGATTTAATGTATTTGGATTGCATGAGGATTTTTATTTTCTCTTTAATTCTATGCGGTGGGTATACCATCAACGAATTCATGGATCTCTACTAATTCATCTCTAAGGATCCACCTTAGTTTTTCTCCTACTCATATCTCTTTTGGAATTTCACCTATATGTTCTATCTTTTTGGTACCCCTCGAGGTATTTTTATATAATAATAGAGGGACCAAATAACAGTATGGTCCGGTCATCTGATCTGGGATGCGGGACATCCATTATTGGATCCCAAGTAGCACACCCTCACATGTGAATGATTTTGTTCAGGGGGGAAGTCATTTATTTGGGAGTAAATCACTATCCCAAACAACAAATGAATTGGTTTAATATGTCATAGCCAATGGTACAATCCAGTTTGATGAAAGATTTTGTTCATGGGGACAAATTTTTTCTGGGGAAGTAATCACTATTAGGATTTACAAACAATTGTATTTTTTGTAATCGGGCATCGATGATTCCATGTCATCTCGTGAACAATTTAGTTTATTGGGTGCTTTTTGAATCGTTGTAACTCCATGTGGATCTATTGTATGTGAATAAATTTTCACTACACGATGTCATCCCATCATTTGTGGCTTTTCCCCTTTGAATATTTTCTTCATGATTCCAATTTTGGTTTATTTTTATCATTTTTCTAGTTAATGGAGTTTATTTATTTTTGTATGTGAAATTTATATGAACCAAAACTCTGTCACTCATTATTGAATAAAATGAAGGTCATTTTGTATTTATGATCTAATTTAATGTAAATAATTAATTTTTGAAAAGTATCATATTTACGTGAAAGGAAATAAGTCAATGTAAATTTATTATAGTCATCTTTAATTACATGTATACAGATTTATCCTCATAAAATAGCAGCTTTATAGGTCCAAATAAATACATATATAAATTTTTAAGAGGCCCGAATGTTCTTATCCTATGAAATAATTTAAATGATTAATTATATTGATTTCCTTTTATATGAGAATCACATACAATTGTGTTTTTCAAATTTAATGTTACAAGATAAATTAATTTTTTTATAAATAATGTGTAGTAACATAATATTTTTGTGAACCAAGATTCTATGTTATAGAACAATATAATATTATAAAAAATTTTAACATTTAATATTTTTTCTCACTAATCTTAATATAATTATTTTAATGAAAGTTGTGTTTTATATCATCATGATGTAAGTAAAATTAATTATTTAAAAATAAATATATCATTTTTAAAAGAAAACTTTATATTGTAATCACAAATCTTTTAGATACATAATAAATTATGTTTTAAAACATAAACATAAAAAACAATTAAAATAATAACCAAATTTGAAATTCGGGATTCTCCAAAGCCTTTTTCATTCTCTATTTAGATTTCAATGAAAATAAAACTATGATCATAAAAAATATTAAAAGAATTAGATTTAAAGATATCACCATTCATATGTTGTAAAAAAATTATCAATGTACCACACATCCTTTTTATTAGTTTCATGACTTGTTTCCTATAGAAACAATTTTATGAATTCTTTGCTACCCATCAAGTTTTGGTTCTTATTGGATTAGTATTGATTTTTTTGGAAACTATATGGAAATCAAACTTTTATTCTCATGAAATATGGAAGATAACTTTTTTAAGATAAAATCTTTTATGTAACCATGAAATTGATTAAATCCTAATGAATATTCATTTTCATAATACCCTTTTATTTCAAACATGACACTTGTTATAGTTGATAAACGTCCTCCCAAACGATTAACAATGATGTTTATATACATTTTGGGAAATTTTACCATAACCCATACCATTTTTTATTTTTATTCATATTATTTAAAATCACCATTTTATCTTAATTGTGTCATCCTTGAAAAAATGTTAACAGATATTCATGTATCCATTTAATTAAATTTCAAAGTATATCATTTTCATAAAGAAATTATTATTTAATTATATATATTTATCCATATTTGGAAGATAATCATTAATCGTATGATTTTATTTTTGACACCTTACAAATCATGTATAATTTTTTCATTTCATCATAAAGTTTTATTTCATAATCTTTCATTTTCTTTATGATCATTTTTATGTTTATTCATAATATGGCTTAATAATCTAGTAATTTTGTTTACCTTATGACTAAATATGTAAATATATTTATATAAATTTTTTTATAGAAACCAAAATCAGATTTATAAGATGAAGAAAATCAATATTCACATAACATTATTTATGTATCCATTAAATATATATTTTCTATTTTTTTCAGTAGCAGTTTTATTAATAGAATGTGAATGTGAAGTTAAACTCTAACAAGCTATCATTTCCTTCCATTATTTTTATACAAATCTCATTTAGTATTATGATTATTAAGTAATATACATTTAGGATTGATGATACCTATTTTTCTTCAATAATAGAAAATAATATTTGAGTCATCATTATAAATATCAAAACCATTGCTCATCACCATGAAATAATGTTTAAGAATATATTTTCTAAATATCTATGAGTAACCATTGTTTTCTGATATCCCCCTGTTATACAAGAACTTAACCATATCATTTTACCTTTTTTAGCTCAAAGGTCGAAGAGTAAGTAATAAAAATATTTTGGAAAGAAATTCATTTCTTTTTAAAATATTCCTCTTGATTAATATTTTTTAATTATATCTCATATTGTAAAAAAATACACTATGTTCAACTAATATCAGTTCTATTATTTTTTAATATTCATCAATAACTACATTTTTTTCATGGAATTCATTCGGTAATATTATTAAAACATATTCATTCAAAATTTAATTATATATAGTTTGCCATGATCTTCTCGCATCATTTATAATATTATAAATTTATGAAATATTTGATTGATTATTTATTTTTCAATCATTTTAAACTCTTGATACTCAAATAATAACCTGAAAACATGGTCTTTATTTGATTATATTAATATAAATGAGTTACAAAAAAATATTATTTATTTCATGACATTTGTAAATGTACATACATGGTTATAGACATATCTGCTAATTTGACAATTTAAAATTTTCCTTACAAGGTAATTAAAAACATAGATTTTTGTGTCATTACCAGTCGATGGATTTTTATGAAATTTATGTAGAATTATAATTTTCAACATGATTATCCTAAAACCAATTCTGAGGCTCTTATGGAATGCTTCAATTAGAGATTACTAATATCGATATTCTATTCCAACAATGATGGTAGGTATTTTAGGGGTCCAACAAACATTTACATTTGTTCCTACCAACACATTACATGTTTTTTACCCCTCAATGGCAATGTTAATAATGATTTCCAAAGATAAATATTTATATTTCATGGGTATGGGTCATGATCTTATTGAAATGTTATGTCCTACTTTGAGAATAGATGAATGGTCAAAGTGGTGGGGGTAATATGAAACATCAAAATAATCTTATTAATTATTATCAAAGATAAACATTTATCTAACAAAATTAAAAATGAAATGATCATATTGAATTATATAGTAATTCAGATCAAAATAATCATACTCTACTCTTTATGCAAATCAAATTTAGAGTTAAATTATAACATACTCATAATTTTATGATGTTTTCAAATAAATTTAATACCTTCAATACCATGTGTTACACACAATAAAACGTTTTATGGAACCAAAATACACTATTAAAATTATTATTTAAATATGAAACCTATAAAATATCCATTAAATTTGGATGTATTAATGGAAATATATTTTTTAAACCATATACAAATTTTTTAGAGAAATAAACAATAATTTTAAATATGTACTTAATTTATATTAATGTCATAATATAATTAAAAAATAACTGGTTTTCTAAAAAAATATTGGTTTTAATTTTTTTGAAAAGATAATAAATTATTTATTTGAAACTTTTAGAAAATTTATTTGAAAAAAATTACTCCATTTTTTGAATCAACATAAAAAATAATATTAGGGTGAAGTTTTTAGAACTTTTTTAAAATGTTATGTTTCCAATGAATAAAGAAAATAAATTTTTTTTGAGAAAAATATCTTTGTTTTAAACAATTCTGAAAGATCTTTATTTCTTAAAAAATACAAGTATAATAAAAAATTTCTTTATTATGAAAAAAATTTAAGTTATTAGAATTTTATTTTGAAGTTAGTAATAAAAACCATATATACTTATGAAAACCATATCTTTTGAAAATTCATTTTGATCACATATATTTGTTTTATATTTTATTGAAATATTCCAATTTTCTGATAGGAATTTTAAAAAATGTATTACATGTTTTTAATCATAATAAATAATAATATCTAAAAATTTAAGATTAATATTTTATTTAAAATGAATATTAAAAATGTTAAAATTCAATCACCTGGTTTAAGGAAAAAAATATGTTTATTGGGGGTTAATGTAAAAATTCCATTGGTTAAAATGAAATATAAACATTTACAATTTCTATTGAATGACACTATTTATACCTTATATCATTTAAAAAACAAAAATGATTCATTTTAGTTACTTTTTCAGGTTAAAAATGTGGTACACTCTTTTCATGTAAAAAATAACTTGGCTGTCATCTCCACCATATAAAAAAGGGATTCCCCTCTACTCTCCTTTTAGAACTTCTAAAATCATTTTCTTATATCAATAATTTATCAATTATCTTCCTAAATTAGTTCCCCACATCCTATAGGCCTTAATTTGTTTAGTAAACCCTCTAAATATGGCTTTTGGAATATCTATAAATAGGTTCTTCGAAGAAGAGGTAAAATTCAAAAACATCAATTTTTTCTTTATTCTTACACATCCTTAATGTATTGTAAAATTATGCTGATAAAATTAAAAAAAATTTCCCATATACTGATATTTCAATATTTTAATGGAATAACCTATATCAATATCCTCTTCAATCAATTAAGAAACAAAACAGTCAATCAGGGGTACACTGGACAACCATGTCACGAAAAATGTAATTATATTTCAATCACCACCTATGACACCTAGATATAATGATGGATTTAATAGATTTATATTATAGTTATGAAATAATTATACATATATAATTATAATATCATATTAACCTTATCACATATGGGTATATGATAACATCACTCCTATATACGATAGATTATCACCTCACAAAGCGATGCTATTCGTTTTTCATTTAACATTTCATGGATGGAAATAAGGATATATTTAATGAATATATTTGAAATTTAGGAAATCAAAATGAATCTATAAATTTGATATTTTATTTACCAATTTTTATTCTATCCGTCAATAAAATGAAAACAATGTTCATTTGTACATATGACCTACCATGTCCATGAACGTTGAAATTAATTTTTTATCTCTAACTTTTGTGGATTAAAAAATCTATATATATTATAAATATTTATTATAATTATATCATGGTTAAATATATTTATAATATGGTAAAATGATCTATATAACAAAGCTAAAACTAATAAACAAAAACAAACATTAAAATAACGAAATTGTTATTTGTAATGTGATTTAAACATGGGATTGTTAATAAACATTTAATAACAGTTATTGGTAAATAATATATGAATTTATAAATATTAATATGGTTTTTTAATATATTTATAATAACCCAATATTTATTATATTGGAGTTATTAATAGTTTTGAAGGAATTTTAGACTTAAGGTAAGGGATTTCTGGTTTATATTTTTTTTGGGAGACATATTCCATATTCACTACTTATTTCATTTGAGTGGTGTACATATAGCTAATTTGAAAATTTATATTTAATGATATTTAATGTTTCAATTAATGTAATTTATTAATATGGTTAATTATTCAAATGTTTCTAATGTGGTAAGGTATTTTCATCTAACATTTATTTTTGCGGGACACATGCCTTATACACCCCTTGTATCATTTATGTGATGTATATACAATCCATTAATGTATCTTATGATTATTAGCATGAAATTATATGATAAAAATATTCATGTAATGTTATTTATATCATTGGTATTATGATTTTAATGACACCATAATGGTATGGGTTTTATGATACAATCTCAATATATATCAGTATTGTTTATAATTTTGCTTTTGGTGATGAAATTTTACTACCTATAGTTCATGAACTCAATGGATTGGATTATACATTATTATTTTCATGAAATTACATTATTCAATATAATTTTCATCTTTTTATACTCTCTTGATTCCAAAATAATGTTTAGATGGAAATTTGAAATTATTTTTTTCTTTGGTCAAAATTACTTTTTCTTCCACATCCATGTTTTCAAAAAATGTTATAAAGAAATTTTTTTACTATTTCACAATGATAGTTTAAAATAATTATAACTTATGTTTATTTTTTCTAAAAATGGTTTTAAATGAATATGCAGTTCATATTCAAAATAAGATCCATTTGTGTTTTTTTGAAAACGTAAAGGGAATCATTTTTTCATTCAAACGACATGAAACAAATTTCTCATAGTCATGATGACTCAATGTATAATTATACCATTATAAGTTTCAAATTTTAATCTAAAATAAAAGTTATTTCATAATGATTTGTTAATTTTTAGTTTTAAAAAGATATTTTTAATGTGTAATAGTTATTTTCCTCAAGAAATGTCCTAAGTGATTTTTCAAAATAATTTTGCATCTAAGATGACTTCCTTTTTTGTCACATAATATTTAATATAGATATAATAGAAATATAATATATTTATTATATATTTATAGGGTTTATCTATTTAAGTATAATATTTTTATGAAGAATTTTCTTTATCAAATGTTTATGCTATGATTACATATTTATGAAACCCATTTCAATTCATGTGTTATGAGATGACAAATGTTTTATGATCTTGGTGAACACATATATATGGTTTTCATGATGAGATGTTTGTTATGCTATGAAAAATTATTGTGGATAAATTATAACCATGGATTGGGGTTATTTTTGTAACCTGGGACAGTTGGAATGTTATAACCAAATGTGGGTGCAACCTATATCTCCTGCCAATTAATTTGGTAAATGTTGATATCTCATGAGATAAAAAGGATAAGTATAGGTAGTGCAACTAGCTCAGTAAGGATAATTTTACACTAAGATGGTCTTATGAGTGGAGTATGACTACTTTCATGGTTTTTGGTGTGAACTCATTCCACTATGAGTGTTTTTTCAATGAGGCTTTACTACAAAGGAAATGATTTCTATAATTTAGTGTATGTCAATAATCTAAGTTTTATAAACTTTTTATGCTCTCATAGATCATATTATTTGATTAAATTATTATAAATGTATTTTATACTTAAAAGATTTATTCCACGACTCGTGTTTATGATATATGATATGAAGGGTATGGTATTCAGAATTAGAAACACATTCACATACCTCTATACTCATGTTATGTTGATATCTTCATTATTTACTCTTGCAGATCATCTGAGAACACAATTTTTTTCCCTTTCCCCATTTTAAGAAGAATGGCATTATGTATGATAGGTATAAGAAGCATTTTAGTTATGTGTAACTATGTTGGTGATGTTGTAAATATCTTATAAACATGTTTTTATCTATCCTATTTTCAAAAGTGAGTAGAAATATAAGATTATAGCGTGGATTTTCATGTTATGTAATGAATATTCATCTATAAAGATGTAATATATATGTATGATAATATCATGTCAATATATTTTTTATAAAATTAGGATTTATTATATCCTTAGGAAACTAAAATGAGAAAATATTAGTGACATGGATGAGGATATGATTAATTATTGCAAATAACTTGTAACTTTGGTGATGTATATAAAGAGAGATTTCAAAGAAATTAAATTCCTATCTAGATACTAAAATATGATGTGGTTTTCAAATGGGCTTACCAAGGATTAATAACATTGAAAAGGGTGAATTAAGATAGACTTGATCATCACATGATTCATGAAAACAACCCTTTCGACGCACTTGGTTTGACACTCCCTTGTGATATACAATGGAAATTCAAAAACCCTTTACAAACTATCATAATGGATTTAAATAAATGATAACCATAATTAACCTTGAATAAGACTAATGTGTCAAATAATTAAAATAATATTCCATGTAACATACATATAATGAATGGTTTATCACTCTTGTTGATGATTCCTGGTGGTTATACTGGCCAATTTTGTTTAATAATCGATTGAAGATCCAACAATGAAGTTGGGGTGTTGAATGGGCTGAACAAATATTGAACAATATTATTTGATTTTAGTTTTTTGTTCCATTTTATAATGAATTTTTTTAGGAATCATAATTTATATCCCTAATTTTTAGATAGTGTATTACCCATGTAAACCACTATTGCTATAATGATCCCAAAACATGTAAATGATTCTTCTTTAGTAGAATTTTATAGGAATGTTCATCCTTAAAATCATGTAATTCTCCATCTAAATGAATTTGATGTTATTTTAAGAATATATTGAATTTATAAACATAAATCCCACCTTAATTTTCTTTGACAGGAAATCAATATTGATATTCTAAACCAATATTTGATCATCATGTAGGGTGATAAAAATGATTAACATATAATAGGAATCACATCCATTATAAGGATAACTATTCAAATTAAAACGGGGAATTTATCTTATATGGTTAGGAAGAAATTAAAAATGATGAAATTTTTATTTTGTAAGAGTTTTTTCATGTATTTATAGAATATTTCCCAAGTATTCCACTAAAACATGATGTTGATTTCTCAATAGAACTCATATCCATAGTTACTACTATTTAAAAAACCTATATATGGATTGGTCCTAATTGAATTTAATGAATTGAAGAAGTAATTCATAGAGAATCCAGACAAGGGATAAATTTGGCCATGTCTTTCACATTGGGGTGAACATATTATTTTTTATGATGAAATAAGGATTTATGAAACTTTATATTGATTTCCCTGAACCAAAAAATATCACAATCAAGAACAAGTATGTCGTACCCTGTATTGAGCACGTGTCAGATCAATTTCATAGATCTCAATATTTTTCACTGATTTAATTCCATGTTGATATTATATATTGAGGGTCAATAAGGTGAATATACCCTAAGATAAAGTTTCTTACAATGTATGTGAGGAAAATATCAAGGAACTGAAAAGAAGTGTAATTATTGTGTAGGTCCGTACATTATTCTACAGTAGGTATGGTTTAGTAATCAATTGTTATGTATCCGATAAGATATTGGGATGTGTTCTCATGTAGAATCGTATGTTTAAAGTTATGACTAATGAAAAATGAAGGATCGTGAGGAAAATTACGCAACACATGATTTGAATTTATCTTTAGTAATTTTTTCAGTAAAGATAAAATGTCATTATTTTTACGAACAAAAGTGTGATATATATATTAATCACAAAATATTAATATATTTTTTAAAATAGAATTAGATTAAAATTCACCAGTGGAGATGTTTAGATATGATTAATGATGGTCACCACACAATACATTACTGACATAGGAATATGAATGAGTTGTAAGATGCTTTGAGTAGAAAGGGTCATTCCCTAAAATCTATGATAATGATAAAAAAATATCGAATACTTCTATATTTTGAGAGAATGGATTTGAAAATCCTAGTGAAAGGGAATAAATATTACCTTTATCAAATAAGTGTTCAACAATCCATACATGTAATTTTTAAAGATGCATCAAAGGGTGATGTAGATCAATAGAATATGGTTAGAAAGGTTCATGAGTTTAATATTTATTTTAATGGAGTAATAATGTTTAAAAAGCATGTTTTCCCCCTAAATAACATTTTTTAATAAGGGTATGTTTGGGGAGGCACATAGTCCTTCATTATCTATTTATCAGGGAAGTAAGAAAATGTATAGATATTTAATGGATAATTTCTATGGGGACAACATGAAGAGAGATAGTCTTGATTATATTTCTATGTGATCGGTATGACATCATGTTAAGTCTGAGGGACAAAATTTTAATGGGATTTTACAACCATTATACATAACAGAATATAAATAAGAAAAAATCAACATGGATTTTGTAGTATGACTCCCTATAACATGTAAAGGGAATAATAATAATTGGGATACAGTTCATCACCTTATAAGTTTATCACGATTCATCACTACCAAAGAAAATTTATATTTATATTATCTTTCTAGGATATACATTAAGGATGTTTTATGGTGTCATGGGGAACCACATTAAATTTTAACTGATCAGGATCAAAGGTTTATCTCAATGGTCCAATGAGTTTATTCTCTATACCATGATATAGAGTTGAGTTTCAGTACATTGTATCATCGAGATATTGTTGTTCAGTCTCAATAAATAATCAAAATCCTATAGAATACAATGAGATCCTATTATACACATTTAAATGGTGGTTGGGATCAATACCTTCCTCCAGTTGAGATTTCATTATATAATGGCTTCCACTTGTTGATTAAAATATATCCTAATGAAGCAATATATGGAATGTTGTATTGAACTATAATGTACTATGTTGATGTTCGAGAATGAATGAATTTGGGACCTGATCAAGATGAATAAATGGTAGATAAGGTTATATAAATTTATCACCTTATAAGAGAATAATAATATTGTGAAAACATAATCCATCACATAGCAGGCTCTATCTGTAATTTGTAGTTGGTATCAAGGATCTTATAATATTTTCTCTCTAGAAAGAGGTAACGAGATCTATAAAGAATAGAAAAACAAGACATGTGGTTATGGGTTCCTTGGAAATTATTTTTCATGTTAGGATCGAGGCTTATTGTTTGCGACATACACTAAACCTATCTCTAATTCATGATGTCTTACATGTGTCTTTCATGCGGAAGTACATACATAATCCATCAGTTGTACTAAATGTATAGGTAAAACCACTAGATCAGGATCATTCTCCTAAAGGGAAAATGGAAATAATTCTAGATCATATATATAATGTTCTATGAAATGACACCACTCACCTAGTTAATGTTATATGGAGACACCAATAATATTAAGAGTTACATGGGAACCTGGTGATACAATAATGTAGAAGTTTCCACATTTATTTGTTTTAGAGTGATGAATTTTAGGGTAGAAATTATTTTTATGGGGGTTGGAATGTAACACCCCATGGTTTTTATGATTATTTTTCATATAAATTTTAACTCTTCAACATCTTGTGTTACTAACAACACATTTCTTTAACAAACTATGATTGAAAATTAATAATATTATTTAATCTAGTCCATTATAACCTATATTTTAAATTTGGTCGTATGAATATTAATAATAAAATTTTTAAATATAACTATATTGGTTTTAGAAAAGGAATGTATTTTCATAAGTAAGCATTTATTTTTTTGTAAATATGTTATATTATTCAACAATACTTATTTCTAAATAATTAATTGTAATAATTTTTGTGAAAAAATAAAAATTATAATTTTTTAAAATTTTAGAAAATTTATTTTAGAAAAATCCCATTATTCAGGTGATCAATATTATAAAATTATCATAAGATATATTTTTTAGAATTTTCTAGAGATATAAGTTTTTTTTTGAATTGAGAGAAATAAAATTTTTTTAAAAAAAATCATTTTTTATTAATGAATTTAAAAATATAAAAACATTTTAAAAGTAAAATTAGTTCAATTAAATTATTATTAAACAAATTTATGTCGTTGGAATCAAATTTATAACTATTTTTTATAATAAAACGTTCAACACTTAAAAAAAATTTATCATTGGAATATTTCTTTTTCATCACATGTTTGGGTATAATTTCAAATTAAAAATTTAATATTATATGAATGTAATTTTAAAATATTTAATCCGTTTTTATGTATAATTTTTAAAATTTTATAATAAATGCTACATAATTTCTTCGAAAAATGAATAGTAAAAAAAAATTAACATTTGAGGTTAAGAATAATACGGATTTATTTGGAGTTAAGATTAATATTTAAGTGTTAAAATGACCTAATAACTTGTAAAATTCCTATATAATAGACATATGTTTACCTTATATAATCAATATCATGAGAATAAACCATTATATAGTCTTGTGGCATGTTTTAAACATGAGTACACATTTTTAATTTCAAATATTCAATGCTTGTCATCTCCTATCATATACATATCACACTTACATTCCCATTGGGATCAGCCAAGGACTACCAAATTATCATCCTTAATTTACACCCCACATCAGAATTTTTTTTATTTGTAAACACATTTATGAAGGATTTATTTATAAACCTACAGAGTTTCTCTAAAGAAGATGTAAAAATCATAAATTTCTAGTTTTCTTATTTCTTATTAAACTACCATAAAATATTATCAAATAATAATTTTATAAATAAAAATATTATAAACCATTTAATAAAAATTTATTATGTTAATTTCAAAACCAATATTCATCTCATCTTCCATCTAAGGTGAAATGGAAGAGCTGATCATGTGTTTGGCATACTAACATCTCATAAAATGATGTAATTGTTTTTCTATCACTGCATCTAACAACATGATATAATGATTAATTGAACATATTTATAAGATATTTAGGAAACAAATATACTATTTTTATTATTATATCACGTATACCTTTATAATTTTCGTTTCAAGAGAAAATGATAATGTTGCCCATGTGTACACTGAACTTCTGCCTGAAAAAGAAATGTGATTTGTTTTTCAGTTACACAATACATAGAACATAATAAGTATATATTTAATAAATATATGTGGTATATTTTGAATAATAATTAATTTTTAGTAGTGATTTATTATTTACCTTCCTTTCTTTGTCCATCAAATAATTATAATCTGTATTTGTTTATACGTCCGACCTACCGTCTCCATGAATAGTGAAATTCATTTTATATCTATATATTTTCATTGATTATATTAAAATAAATAATATATATATATATATCATTATAAAATCTTGTAAAAAACTCTGGATAATATTGAACAATTATGAACTAAAAGGTATCAAACCTAGCAAACCAAAACATTTAAAAAATGATCAAATATTTCCCAAAACATATTTCTAATACATCATACTTAATGAATGTGTAATTAATGGTTATAGGTAAATAATATATGGTTTTATAAATATGATTTTTGGTGATATAATAAATTTATAATAAAAATTTATTTATTTGATTTCTGTTCTGATTTTGTATGAAGGAATTCAAGAATTTTGGTAAGGGATTTATAGTAACACTATTATTTCATAGAGACATGTGTCATATTCATCACTCATTTAATTTTTGTTCTATACATACATAACCATTGAAATGATATATCATAATTACCCTTATTGTAATTATATTTAATGTTTCATTTTATTTTATTCCTTATGGGGGTATAGTATTCCAATTTTATCTAAGTGGTTAGGGATTTTCAACTCACTTTTATTTCAATGGGACTCATACTTTCTGCACAACATGTATCATTAGTGTGTTGTATATAATTCTATTATTTTATTTTATTATTATTCTCATGAAATTATTTGATATTAATATTATTATTATGATCTTAATTTCATGGGGATTATGATTCACAAGCTACAAAAGTGGTAAGGGTTTTATTATACAATCTCGTTGTTTATCAAGACTATTTATTGTTATTATTATTATGATAAAATATTATGATATATCTCTCAAGAAAACTATTTATTTTATTCCACTCTATTCATTTCATGAAAATATTTTTTTCCTTTCATTTACATCCCTTTATTTACTTAATATTATAAAACATTATTTTAAGGAAAACTTACAACATTTCTCTTTTTGGTTGAAATTCCATTTTCCTCCATGTAAATATTTTTTAAAAAGTTTAAAGAAATTATTTAATATTACATATGAATATTTAAATAAATATTTATCCCTCTATATTTTTTTCAAAAAAAATGTTTTAAAATGATTCTTCAGGTCGTTTCAAAACAAAGACCATTTAGATTTTTCCAATAATGTGAAATTAATATTTTTTTCTAATGTGTGACACGAATAAAATATCCCACCATAATGACCACTAATTATTTTAAATATATATTTATTAGTATCATGCTTTAGTTTTAATGAATTTTAATTTAAAAATACTTTGTGATTTTTTAGTTTTAATTAGTGATTTTCAAAGTGGAATTTTATCTTCTTGAAATATTCCATGTTATTTTTGAAAATCATTTTCTATATAAGATGACATAAATTTATGTTACGTAAGATTTAATGGGGATATAATACATTTATACCATCTTTATTCTTTCCGTATATTATTTATGTTCATGTTGAAATTATTTTTATGAAACATGTTCCTTTTCCACTGGAAATTCTATGATTTATTGTTTATGAAACCCATTTCTATTCATGAGTTCTAAAATGATGAATGTGTTATGATATTTCAGCAAAATTATATATTATTTTCATTATGGGGTGGTGGTTACATAATAAAAATGGATAGTGGCTATGCTCTTACCAATGGTGGTGTTTATGATATAAATAAGGTATGTGATCACATAATAACCAAGGATGGAAATGACCTGTATAATTATCTGATGTGTTGTGTTGAGATAGATATTTACTAAGATAAATAGTACTAAAATGTTGAGTTAACCCAGATTAATAAAGGACTTCTTCAACTATGATATTATTGGGAGTGAAACATTAAAACACTCATGGTTTCGGGAGTGAACCCATTCCACAATGATATTTTTGGAAATGGGTCTCTACTAATAAGTAAATGATTTTATAAGTTTATGTGTATGAAAAAAATACATGTCTTATACTATTTTTATTTAGTTATAGATAATTTTCTTTTATTCCATTGTTATTCATATCTTATTAATGTCCAATATTATGTTCATGACACTTAATTATGTTATATGATATTCAAGGTATGGTTTTCAAATGTTATTATCTTGTTCTGAAAACCATTTTTGATTATTATGTTGATATCTATATTTTTCACCATTACTAATCATTTAATCACACTGATTGTTGTATTTATTTTCTCCCTAATTATGATAAAAACTATTATACAGGACATGTCTAAGAAGGGATCAAGTTATGAGGATGTAAATGGGAGACAATATAAAAATCAAATGAATTAGATGATTATGTTATTTAATTTCTTAAGGAACTAGAACTATAATATTCTTGTGTGTATAAGTATGTTATATAATGAATAATCATCTATTAAGTTGATATATATATATATATTCATGAGAATTTTGGGTCTGTATATAAATGAAACCCACTAACTATATAATCTATTAATTTTGTAGGGATTCACAACATATTGCAACTATAATTTTAAACCCTATAAAAACAACAGATTAATGGTATTTTCCCATCTACATTAAAAACACACCAATATTTTTTGGGTAAGTGGATGAAACTAAACCATTCCTTCACTAAACAACTACATAACCATCCCCCCTCCCTTTTACTGATAATACAGTAGCCAAACATTCATTTTATTTGATTTCATATAACCAAGTCCTATCATTAATGTGTAGTACTCAATTAATCACATAGAAATAGAAAATGAATAAATTAAAATCATATGAATCATATGAATAAGTATATATATTATTGTTTAGGAATCATTGTTCTCACTTATAGAATGATCAAATGGTTGAACACATGAAGTTATAAAAAATTTATTGTCGATTTGTGTTGTTGATTACATTTCATAAATATCCTCACCCTATATAACTTTCTATTGTTTTATTAAACTTGTTTATAATGAGTTCCTTAAACCATAATATATTCAAAATAATAAATTTAATTCACTTTATCATTTTTAAATTTGTTCATGTATATATCTAAAATAAACTAATTCATAGTTGTTCAGTTTATCATTCCAAAAAATGTTTCACTTAATTTCCTCAATTAATTTCCATAAAAATAAATTCTCAAGGATATCCTATATAGTCAATATTTACATCCAAAATGATTAGAGAAAATAATAAAACAATAAATATCAATAATATAATACGTTTTAATCCTCTCATAAGAATTCTACATAAAAAATAGTAATCCCAAACAATTTAAATTTAAAGACACAATTTTTACGAAATCATGGTGAGTAGTCAACCAATGTGATGACAATTTAATCTATTGTAAAATTATTCCATATAAAATTTCATTGCATAAGGAATAAATAATTATTTAATAAATAATTATATTAACTAAAAAATAATAAAAACATTTATAAAATTGAAAGGCATAAAAAATATGAAACATAGTAAAATCAAAGCATTGTTATTATATAGAAATTTTCATATGATATTATATTTATTTAATCTCAATGGGTTTAATATATCCCACCGCAAGGTATATCGAATCTTATGGATTTTTTGAATCAATACATGTTTGATTCAATTGAATGATTGATCGATTTATGACTTTGATTCATGGTCAAGTGAATATCTAAATATATATCTAATTTCTTTATGTGTTCAATCATAATCTCATAATTTGGTAAATTGGAATACTATGGTCTGTTGAATCTCTATATCCAACTAGTTAATCAGTTAGAAAAAATTTTGGATTGTCAATCTTCTGGTCGATACATAGCCATACAGTTGACTATATAGACACTCTATTTTTTCTCATGAAGCCATTCAAGGATTATGATCACTCAAATTGATTTCATGTGAAAACATAATATAAAAATTATAATTTTATTGGTAATGGTAGAATAAAAATCATGTATTAGTAACAATAAAATTTAATATGTGGTGGATGGGTAAATGAGAAATATGAAATGGCTGATCATTCAATCAAAATCTCATGTATGCGTAATGTGATGATTATATATATATATATCATAAATTTATGAACAAAACAAGAAACTATGTAAATTTAAACATAGATGATGTGTAATGGTAAAAAAATTAAAAATAATAATTTTTTGGCATAACCAAAGAAAGAGTATGTTATACTTTTATCATGAAACATAATGATAAATCCTATTTTAAAAAGTCATAAACAGTTGACAAAAAATAGAATCAGAATAATAAGAATCATAAAAAATAAACAACATAAATAATAATTAATTAATGGAAATTAATCAATGAAATTAATACTTTCTAAAAGAACAATATTTTAATCATTTTATATGGAATAAAAAAATTATAATTATCATAACATAAAAAATATTTAAAATATCTGTTTCAACACCCCCCCATATACACAAAATTAATCATTAAAACATAATTTCCAATACCACCATATATATATATATATTATGATGAATAAGGTATTTTCTTAAAACTAATGTATATTGAAAGATAATGGGAAATTTATTGGAATAAAAAATAAAATGGAATATCTCTACACTTTTGTATAACTATACTTGGATATGATATTGAGATGAAAAATTAAATTATATAAGAATAGAAAATAATAAGATATGATTGAGGAAAAACACCATTAAATTAATTAAATAATACTTATTTGAAAACTAGATGTCTGTAATGGTGCTCGGTATTGTAGAAAACTTTACTTTTTCAATTAGTGGTGGGTTTAAATTTTCTACAAGCATTCCAATTCAAATCTCATGGGTCAGAAACCATGAAAAGAAATATTTTCAGAATTTGAATGAATTTTTATAGGGTTATGAGGGTCTTATTTGTGTCTTAATTGTATGGGGATAAGATTTATAGTTATTGGTGTAGTACCTTGAGTAGTATGGTTAGCACACTATTAATACTAAATGTGCACCACATGGTTGTTTAATGAAACACTTTAGGTACATGGTTGTTAAACTGTGATAATGTGTTCAATAACTATAGACTAAAGAATATGGGTGAATATAACCCTCCCATTACTACATTTGTAATTATTATTCAATTCATTTATAATTCTCATCAATTATGTGGATTATGACATATTTTTATGTTGTTTAGATGGTTTTTTGATTTCACCCATTTTTTCTCGAACCAACGGTTGATAAATAATGAGTGTGTCTTTGAGAGGTAATCATGGGTGGTTTTATTACATTTATATTAAATCCATTTTTTATTATTTTTTGGTGGGTTTTCTCGGGATTACTAACCAGTTTTACCAAATAAATGAATTAATGTTTTATTTTTTACTTTGATTCCTTAGAATCCACCCATGGATTTAGTAAAATAATTTTCCTTGAGTTATACCATTTTCAATCCAATTAAGGTATTAGATTTGGAAAAGCCATGGAAATCCGTAAACGAATAGAGTATTTTGTAGATTCCTTTGATAGTTTACAGGTTTGATTTGGAAATGATGAATTACTAGGATAACCTATAAGAACTAATAGAGCATATAGACATATTAATCATACAAGTAAATTATGAATTCTAAATTTAATATTGTTATGGATTTAATGATAGTATTTTCATAAAATGTTAAAAGTGGGTTTTAAGATAATTGACCGACATACTGAAATTACTCTTGAGTTGGTAGATCACTTAATGTTTAGGTTAGAATTAATTTATTGTCAATGTTATAGTAATTGAATGTGAGAATTGGAAAGCATTGGTATGTTCTTCAGGATCCTTACGAAATGGAAGGAATTCCATGAGTGATCTTGGATTCCATTAGGGGACTCAATTGGATTCCATAAGAGGATAAATCATTCAATACAAGAATTTAAAATGTTAATTAATTAATTGATATACTTTTTATTACTCATCAATTAATCACTATGAATGCATCAAGGAAGATAATTCATTGATTTATGTGATTTATTAAGTATTTAATTCCTCATTTTAATTTCCTGGATTCCTAATGGGTACCATTTTTAATTCTATGTGATTATCTCCATTGATTCAATGTGATCAAACAATAAAGAATACCAATGGATTGAAAATTTAATACTCATTATATTCACCTAGAAAACATAGAGTGGAATTCCATGAATGATTTATAATGATTGTGGAAGATTTAATTCCACGGTGATGTCTAGTGGACCCCCAATCCCCATAAATTTTCCAGCGCTTTATAGAGTATGGGTTTCTAGATATATTCATTATAAATGAGTTGATTCATGATGCGTCAACCATGATTAGATAAATAAATGATGGTCAAATTAGGCAGAGTCAACAATTTTGGTCCTCTTGAGACCTGAGGATTGATTGGATTCGATTTATTTTTAATGCTTGTTATTATTACGGTTTTAATTTTTTACTAAAATCATTGATGATTTATGATAACATAATAAACTTACATTATGAATTGTTTGTGGTGGAATATTGATTATTACACACACACTAATCAAGAAAACATTGCATTTGGGTTCTCGAGAAGATTCTCTTTGGTCATATGCTATAGGTTTAGGGAATGACCTAGATTGATGATCGATGATAGTTGATTTTGTGGCTAAAATGTAGTCGGGTGCTATGATTCATGCCGAATCATTGTAAATACAAATCTTGTGCATTTTTTGTCCTTTTCTTTATTTTTAACATTGTGATTTTATTATAGACTTTTTTATTATTTAATAGAATACATGTGTGTATACAGTAACATAATGAGATTTCATAAGATGTGATTCAGAGTTTTATATTTGGCAACATAATTTAAGGACATGAGTTTATTTTAGGGATCTATTACTTATAATGTGTTTAAACTCTGATAACAATGGAATAGTATCCAAATGGTTAAATCATGGACGCTTTACACAAGTATGTAGTTTGTGATATATGAGGAGGTTCTCTTGAGTCCTTTTGTTGCACTGAGAAGAGGAACATGTTCAGTGATATCTAGGTTAAGCTACTATAAAATGACATGAAATGATATTTTTCTTTTGTCTTAATATTTGGGAATGGTATATTGGGTATAGTAATGTGCTGGGTCTTGGTATTAAACACATTCCTAGGTGTTGTATCCCCATTTATGGGGGAAAATCCATGTTTCCAAGGATTGTAATTTTAGTTCTCTCTTTTCCCATTTATAATAGACTGATTTCCACCTTGAGTTTTGTAATTGGGTGTGGTGTTATGATTTATGATATATTAAATCTTGTCTAGGAAAAAAGATGAGTTGTGAACATTCATGTATCATTCGTGGAAATTGGATTTATATTAAATCTGTATATTTCCTGTGATTTATAGTTTCCAAATAGTTACATGTTTCCTTTTCATTTACTTTTTATAGCTTCTGACATCTAGTGATTTATGTCTAACTATGAATTTGATTAATTGTTAGTGGTAAGTTATTTAATGTGTCTATGACCATCTTAATGATGTTTCTCACATATAGGTGTAGGGTTGAATTCTACTTAAAAAATACTGGATTATCCCCATGTAAATAATTGGAAAATGTTAATGGATTCTTAATGTTATGGATTTTTTTAATTATATTGATATTAACCCACATTTATTGTTGTTTCCTCCATAGTTTATGGATGGAACTCGATCTAACCAAACCGGGATTGAGATATATGAATAAATGATGAATGTTTAAAACATGGGAGTTTGATGAAAATGGTTGGTCTTAAAATAAGAATGATTGTGAATGATGTATTATGGGTTATTACTTTTGATATTATATAGTGTCTTTGAAATGGGGTTCCATCCCCAAAATAAAGATTTTTTTTCTCAACAACATGTTAATGAAACATCGTATAACAAAATTATTTGGTTGGGATTTAAATGTTTATAGGAGCCTACCAAATTCTAAAGGCGTAAATATATATGATATTTGAGGCACAAATAATGTAACTAGTAGTTGTGGCTAAATAAAGTGAAAATATGAAACATATTAATAATTTTACACAATAAACATTTACTAGAATATTTTTAAACTTATATTGGGAACATAGAGATGTAAAATTGTACAATTTTTAGTTTCCCTAAATGGTGAGAAAATGTGAATATTATTGGTTTACATTTTTTGGACTTGAGTGGTATATGGGTCTTGAAGGGATCCAATTTTGTAACCTTGTGTGATTTTTGTTGATGATCTTTATTGGATAGTTTGGAAATAGATTGAACTTGGGATATGATAAAATTATGGTATAAAATATTGTTTTGTTCATGTGGGAGATCATAGAGACTGATGGTTAGTTTTGACTTGTTAGGTTCCACATTACCTGGATATGTGTTTGGATCTGTTACCTGAGAGATTAGGATGGGTTTTATCTAGTATTTAGGCTAGGAGGGAGGACCTAGTGGACCTTATAATTGATCTAGGTTTTTGTTGTTTCAATGCATAGTGATTCAAGCTGCTGACCCGTGAAGGGGGTGAAATCAGTATTTCAATTGGTTGGTTAGTCTATGATTATTTAAAATATTTCTATTATGTAACTAATGCATGAGATGCACAATATAGTGTGAGGTTTTGGAACATTTAGTACCCATTATTTTTTTAGGAAAAGAATCTAGTGATTTAGTGGCATTGGTTTTAAGATCATTTTTAGAAGGAAGGATTTCATAGATTCCTTTCTGATTATCTTATGGAATATTTTAACAGTTTTGTCATATATGGTCATATATGGGTATGTTATAGGTGTTAAAAAGTGTGGTAATGTGATATGGGTTCCAATTAAGGGATAATATGTTATTATAGGCACTCATTTTTCTCATGGATATTCATTGAGGTTACCCTTGGACGTGTATTGACTATGGATTTCATTTTTCATTATTCTGGGGTTTATAAATCCTTATTGTTTATTGATTATAATTTCTATGTTATATGATTAGGGGGGGGGGGGAATTTTGACATATGGACATAAGGATATTTTAATTATTGTCATATATGGTGTTGGAGGTTAGACACATTGTACTGGAATAACGCTCAGGGGATGGGTGTTTCTCATGAGACATATGGCACGGGTAGGGGCTTAACCCAGGGTGTGAGAGGTTCCCAACATAGTGTAACTCATGGTATGTGTGTTTTGAGTTTGAATTTTTTACCATGGGTGTATTGAAATTCAAGAGATTAGGTTCCTACTGGGGTAATGGTTTTCTTTGGGTGAGGATACTTCACATCTCGAGAGAGACTGCCAGATGATTTTCTAAATGGGGTAGGTGTTTTGAATTTGTAATGTGTAAGGTTTTTTTGTTTGTTTTTGCTACATGACCTTGCTCGAGTTCATGGTAAATTATATCAGGTCTTGAAGGAACTCTATTGATATAATGAGGGTTGTTTCATGATGGTTGTGGATTCACAACTACTTGAGGAGAGTCATTGAACCATAGCATGTTTGGTTATAATGTTCCTCGTGGAGTGAGTTAACTAAGTAATTATATATTCTTTTAGGTTATAATACCAATGAAATTTAATATTTTTGGGGCATTTCATCTTTTATGGGGTGGTAATGACATGAATGATCACGGTACATTGGAACCACCAACCCTTGTTACGTCTAATGTAGGTATTAAGGGTTGGTTATACGGATATGTTTGGTTCTTAGGGAGATGTGACATCATTTTATTAGTAAATCTTATTGGTTTTATTTTTTTAGTTTTGATATATACTTATGATGCACAGTTCACCATGCACCATTTGGGGGTGTGGACCAATTCAATAATAAGGGTTCAGTCAATGTTATGGAGGATATTATTATAAGCTGAGGAAGAGCACAAGATGATGGATCATGATTGGTTCTTGGGCAGAGCTGGAAGACCACATCATACCATTGTTTTCATGAAAAATTAACTAAACTTTTTATCTCATTATTTATTCTAAAATCAAAATGATAAAGACACAATATGTTAGGGATCATCAAATCATTTTCTGTATGATTGACTATTACATAAAATTTTCATTAGTATAGTGAGCGTAACCTTTAGGATGATGTAGACTATTTATGCCAACTCAAGATGATCTACTAGTGACTTGAGCATGGCTGTTATTTATGAGGTGTATATTCTTGGGACAAATCATGGAAATGAGCTTACATGGTCAAAAACAAATGGTGATGTTCTACCAATGTTTGAGTTATAATTAATTATTCTTGTTTTGTATTTTCATAGAATGACTAAAAGGCTTAAGAAATTTTGATTTAATTCGTTTATGATATATTATAATGTATAGACGAGCGTTTGGAATTCCCTACTAGCAAAGGTCCATTTTATGTTTTTTTCTAGTAAATGGATAGGACATGTTACTAATTGTCATGGTAGGACCCGATATATAGAGGTGGTAGATATTAATGATATGTTATGGAATCTAAAATGATAAATTTTACCTATTATTGATTTATATCTAGACCAATAATTTTGTGTTGTGTTTTGGATGGACAAGATCACGAACCTTGTGTAGTCTTATCTAAACCATTTTTTCAGGGTGGTTGTTTTTTTGAATGTCATTAAACATGACATCACTTTGTTATAAAATATTGGAGTAAGGTACAGGTTGGAAATTTGATTATGTCACATGAGCGAGTATCCTAATTGAAAAATTTGGCCTATTAGAAAGTGTCTTCCTATTGTGTAATAATGGATATATAATTAAGATGATCATTGGTGGGGATAACCCGATCGATCGGTTGAGTGTGTGCTGATTGATTTAATAAGTTTTCAGTGGCTGCTGAGAGTAACATGTTTATGGACAAAGGGGTTATTGAAAGCTAATGATTGGTGGTAGTGGGATAAATGTTAAGAATTTTCACAAAATTTTAGTATTATAAGTATATTTTGTTGAGATTCTATGTTTATAATGATTCATTGTTTTTGGTGGAATATTCAATGTAACTATTGAGGCAAGTCCCCAAGGGGTAGATAATTTGAGGATGAAGAGTGCATTTTGGATTTGGTTTCAGGACAATGTGGTTTCGTATATACTAATGACATCAACTCAATGGGTTGTGATGTTGGGGACAAAGAATTTAAAGGTGTCTCAAGTTGTAGGGTTTCATTTTTAATTTGGGGTTCTTGATTGGCATCATAGTGTATAAGATGACATGATTTTACATAGTGAATTTCTTTTGACATAGTTTTGATACGTCCATAACAAGTGGAGTGTCCATTTTTTGTTCATATTTGAAGGATAAGTGTTTATTTATAGTTTAACTCATTAAAGGGAAATCGTATGGTATGGTTATAGAACCTATGTTTGTACACGTGCTTGGTTCTACGAAAAGATTGATATTTTATCTAGGGGAGTGGTAGATTTTTCTATCAGCATCCAGATTCAAATTATTAGGGTTGAAACCCCTTAATAGAGAACTTTTCACTTGGAATTATGTATTCATGTTGGGTTTGAGGTCTTGGGTGTGTCACATAGGTTTGGGGAAAATATTTTTGGTTTTCGATGTTCTAGCCTAGGGTGCATAGTAATCAAAAAGTAATAAAAAACTATAAACCTCAACTGTCATTCCTGAAATGATTGGGTTCACAACCGATAACCATGTGAAGGGACCCTGGAGATCATGTGAATTTCTCATGTAAATTTCAATGGAATATCATATAGTTGGTCTTTAGATTATAACACTATGAATCATGATTATGTAATAATAATGGTTCTAGATAGTGAAAAAAATAATTCATGGAGTGTGGTTGGTCAAACCATGTGACCAAAACATGCACCTCATTAAAAAGGGATAAAATAACATTTTTCCTTCCAACCCTCATCCCTTTCTTCATGATTTAAGAAATATTCCTGGTAATAAATTCATCCATTATTAAACCCTTTATCTAACTCTTTAATTTTTATGGTTATTTAGTAATTATTTCCACTATAGAGTGATGTCCCAAATTATTTAAGTCTATGTGTGATTCAACCCATCATATTTCTTTTTTTAGTGTTTTTATTTGATAATATTTTTGACTGAAATTTATGTTTACAATACCGTATCTTCAGGGGGTTTCTAATTCATCTAATTTCTAATTTCTAATAAAACTTGTAATGACCAGTAAAATTGAAGGGAAATTTTTTATTAATTTTCTTTGAGATTTTACAAGAACGCAGTTTCTGACGGCGCCTGATTCCAAGGCCTGGTGTTCCCGGAATCAATTTCAAAAGTTTAGCTTAGGTACGTTCAGTGAACGAACGAGCAGGATTTTCAAACTATTGAACCGCTGCTCGGAATCGAAATCTGGGGGCACCGATGAAACCGTAGTGCCGATATTTTCTTAGGAACACCTATTCCGGAGCTGTGTATGCTCAGGTGTTGATGTAAAAAAATGGGGAATAAAAATATAATTGTTTTATATTTTTATTTCAACACTAAGCGGTTTAAGTGAAAATTATGTTGTGTCTCAACATAATTTCTCCCTTCTAAGTGTTTTATCCCATGTGAGGGAGTTGGGGTGGGACCCACTGATGTTCTAACTTCCCTTGAGAGGATTTAAGATGAGTTGGGTCCCACACAAGCCCCCACCTTTTCATCTTCCCTTAACTCTCTTAAACCCCCTTCTTCAAAACCCCTTGTAAAATTTTGATAACTCACCTCATTTATGGGACCTCTTCACATTCTTCTCTTCCATTAATTCATGACACCACCTTAATTAATAATTGAATCCTCCAATTTAATGATGGTGGTGTATGAATTTGTAATGGATGAGTTAATGAAAATATTAGTCAAGTCTAATATTTTATTAAGGGAGGATCCTTTTAATTAGAGGGGGGTCCATTAGAGAACTTCCTCTCCTTCCTCCATTGTTTCACCACCACCGAGGTTCCATCTTCTCCGATGAGACACCGATGAATGAGGAGGGATCAGTGGCGTGGTGCGGACAAAATGATCTAGGTTGACTTTGACGTCTTCCCTGCGTCGGATCCAACGAAAGACGCTTGAGTCGGGATCAAAGGCACTTTACGGAAGCGACGAATGCCAACGGCTGTCGTCCCCTTTATCTCTTTCCATACGATGACGTCAACGAGCCGACGTCCGCCCTTTCCCGACACCGTCATCCACGATGCTCGGCTACCGCGGATCTTTCTCGAGGTAGGGGTTTATTGCTTCTTGTTCATGAAACATCCTATGTCTTTCCTCGTCTTCTATTTTTTGGGCAGCTTGTTATCATCTTAACGGGATGAGGTCGGACCGCTCTAACACAGCCGACCTTCCTCCCCCTTGTTTTTGTGTTGTTGCGGTTCGAAAGAAGGCGCCATTGTGCGACGGCACCGCGCAGGAACCTGGAGGAATGTGGCAACGATGTGCCGCGCCGTTGCGCCACGCTGTCGAGGCCGAATGAAATTGTTATCGTAATTGGGACCGCGAAGCCAAACGGAAGACTCTGCAGTTTGTTTTTTTTACGTGCGGAACGACGGGTATTGATAGAACGGGCCGCAGAGACGATTTTATGATTCCATAGTGAAGAACGGGATACGAGATGAGTATCGGCACAAACGGAATTGAAAACGGACCACCGGAGCAACTCCGATGGACCGAAGACACCACCGGCAGCGTGGGTCACCGGCGCGGCATTGCCATCGGCTGGAGGCTGCGGCCAGTACCGGCCTGCCGCCCGGAGGCTGCGGCACCCTGGCTGAAGCCGCGGCGGCGAGCTGGTGGATCTCGCGGCCATGTGGGATCCAGGGTGGGGGATGCGGCGCGCGCCACATCTGATGAGCACTGACTCGCTGGCTGAGCCAGTAAGCCACCCGGCCGATCCGGGCCGGCTTTTGCGGACCGGGCCGACCCAGGGGGTTAGGCCGGGTCAGACCGGGCCTAGACCCCCCACTTTCGGATCAATTTCGGCCTTTTGCCCATATCTTGGGCTACGGACCTCCGATCGACACACCGTCTGTTGCGCAGCAATCCTTGGATCTAGAAGGTTGTTTAGGTATATTAAACTCAAGGTTTCAGAGAACTTTGTGTTCGGCTGGGTTGGTTCGGATACGAAACCAACCGGGCACTAAGAGCGGAAACACTTATATATTGAACTCCAGACGTCCGATTGACGTGTCGTCGACTTTGTTGGATACCTATTAATGAGACGGAACTTTTGGATTACTCCTCTCGAAGTTTGGATGCTGTCGGAGTGTGGTCGGGTTGGTTCGCTCGTGAAACCAATCGGGCCCCTGGAACAGAAAAGCCAATAACTCACAGACTGGGTGTCTGATTGACGCGCCGTCTGTCTCGTTGACTTCCTCTTGATGAGACGGAAATTTTGGCATACTTCGCTTGAGTTTTGGATGCAGTTGGATAGTGTCCCAGTTGGATTTCACCCGAAATCCAACAGGGCCCCTGGAACGGAAAAGATGATAACTTTCAGACTGGACGTCCGCTTGACGAACCGTCTGCGGCATTGGTGATCACATGGAGAAACGGTCCTTATGTGATTACCCTATAAGAATTCAGGATACATTTGAGATATGGCCAGATTGGTTTGCACATGAAACTAACCAGGCCCCGGGGATGAAAAGGCTAGTAACACACAGACCGGGCGTCCGATTGTGCGTCGTCTGTTGCGTTGAGACCCCTATGACGAGGCGGTCCTTTGAGATACTTCTTCGTGAAACATTGTGATACTTGGAATATCAACCTATAGCTCGTGGAGCGGAACCTCAAGGAGATGATCGTGCGGAGTACGGAGACCGTGTAGCGGGCTGAGAGCTGACGACTGCTTGACCGATCGACTCGGTGTGTTTTGGATAGCCTAGTGGGGAGTGCTTGGTTGTAGCGGCAGACCCTCGGCGGAGGATCGCTTGGTTGTAGCGGCAGACCGATGGCGGAGGAGCGCTTGGTTGTAGCGGCAGACCCGTGGTACTCAACAGAAGGAGTACCTCTGGAGGCTATGAAGGGGAGCGCTTGGTTGTAGCGGCCGACCCATGGTGGGATGCGCTTGGTTGTAGCATCATGCCTATAGTAATCGACATGAGGAGTACCTTAGCAGTCTTAGGTTAGTGAGCAGTACCTCGGAGTTGTGACAAGTCCATTGTACACTCCAGAGGCGGGGATCTTCAGCAGTTACGGTTTCGATAATGAAAATCCTTGTTTGAGCTAAGTCTATGACCTTTGTGTTTACCTCATTATTGAGATGGGTCACTTGATAACTTAGGTATATGTATGGGCATATACCTGGGTAGAGTTTATCCATTGATTTCATAACCTTTGTGTTTCCTCATGAATGACATGGGTTACTTGATAACTTAGGTATAAGTATGGGCTTATACCTATGTAAGGGTTATCTGTTGAGTTTCGTCTTTGTGGTTATCCTTGTTGGATTTAGAGAGACCTTGAGGGTCTCTGGGTCCCTACTGAGTATCGTTATACTCACCCCTACACGGGCTATGCCCGCATCTCGATGTGTTGGTTGCAGATGACGGACAGCGCTGACAGAGATCGAGTGTACGAGGACTGGACGACACGTGGTGGTGGACCTCACGGCGAGTCTATACCGGAGGTGGACATCACGACGAGTCGATACCCGAAGGATGTTGACGGACGAGGACACAGAGGAGGCTATCTATAACTACCCTTCAGGTAGGATCAGTGGTGGATGATCCAAGAGCTGCACTATCTGTACCTACCCTTTAGGTAGGATCCTTGGTGGATGATCCAAGAGCTTCTTGTTACCTTTCGGATATTTTATCTTTTTCCTTGTACTTTACAGTTGGGCTTGTATTTTCGGCCCCTTTACTTTCAGCACAGCTTGTTTCAGTTTTACTTAGTGTTTTACTTCCGCTTGTACTCTGTGGTGTTTTGTTTACTTTTATAAAGGCAATGCCTTCCCAGTTATCAGGATTTACACCTTTGGTGCTAGTCGTCAGCCCCTGGCCTATGTAAGGAAAGCTTGGGGTAGTCACGACATGAGCCCCAAGGACAAGTCGTGACAAATTGGTATCAGTGGAGTCGGTTCTACCATAGGACTTATAACTCTGATATTTTCTTTTCTGCGAAGCAATAGTGTTAAGGGTACCAGGTGTGGTCTTCAGTTCATGGAGTCTAGTGTTGGTGCGGCGGCCGACGTATCCGTACACCAGGACCCTGACTTCTGATTTCCGACTTTGTGCACGAAAACATTGATTGCGTGTGTGTCTCCAAAAGTTTTAAAGTCGCATCAAAAACGGTCATCTCACCAGGTATAAATAGTTGACCGTGTCGCATCTGTTCAGGATGTCTCCATGCTGACAGTCATTTGGACTTCCGATAGAGTACTCGATGACGGCCCACCGAGCAGCGAGGCTCTGGGGCGGGGGCCTTTTTTATGTTGGCACCCTCGGGAGTTGTACCAGCAGCACCACCCCCTGTTGGGAAGCAGATGCCACCAGCCTTACTAGAGAACTGTGCACGATGGCAGAGCGCATTGCATGAGTTCCAGCAGCAGCAGCCTCTGAGGTTACGAGGCGAGGCAGATTCTCAGACAGCAGAGCACTCGCTGGGGGCAATTTCTAGAGTTTTTCGTCTAGCTGAGACATCAGTAGAGTGGATGGTGGACTCTGCTACTAGTGTTTTCCAGTGAGTGACAATGAGGATGGTCCACATAGCCATGAGGCTTCGGTACATGGTATGATACCTGAGATAGTGCCTCGGGTAGTGTGTCAGCTATACATCACTACCTATTGGTTTGTAGTTACAACCAGCTTGAGGAGGTGGATGAGAGTTTTCTAGAGCTTATACAGCTTGGGTAGGATGATGCTTCAGTAGCTGAGTAAACATCGAGGCATACCGATCGTTTTTGGTACTTGATGACTACGAAATGATCAGTGCTTTAGAGCTCAGACCTCAGAGCAAGGTGTGTTTAAGGGATATCCGTGTAAGAACTCTTTTCTCTATGCATTCCTACATATGTTGGGGTGCTAGAATGAACCATTGTGGTTGAATGTTCTTTGGATGATCGTTTTTAGCCAGTGAATGTTAACAATGGGAAGATGTGAACTGGCATCAGTATCAGAGACTTGGGCGTGCTAATGTTTAAAAAAAAGGGAAATGTTAAGGACAGATGAATCTGCAGAGTAGCAGATGTGGAGGCAGAGCTAGGAGAGCAGCATGAGGTGGTGTACATATCAACATGTTACAACCACCGACCTTTGTTGTTCCCTCCAGACTCAGGGGGCTGGAGGGTAGGGAAAGAGAGTAGCTGCATGCGGTCAAGTAGAGTGACCCAATGGCTCTAAGAATGATTTGAGGTACAGTCTGTGTCCACTAAAAGCTATCGTAGTAACATGCATTGATACGAATCATTCCTTCCTTCCACAAATATTATCCCAGACCTAGGGTTTCGGGTTAAGCCGTTGACTTGACCCTCACGTCTGGAGATACCTTGGGAGGAGACTCAATAATCACACTTACGCTGACAATGTGATCTGATGCACGAGGCGAGAGTTTCGGTTGGAATCTCTTGGTGGCAGCGTCGAGGCCTTACGACGTTGGTCTGAGTACGGATTGGATCTACAGTTCATACACAGATTGACTATATTAGGCAAAAGGTTGTGGTTTATCTACAACATTGGGATGGGGTTTTTCCTTGGTCAGAAAAAAGGAAAACCTAGGCAGCACATGATGGAATCATTCATAAGAGGGTGCATTCGATCACTCAGGAGATGGCCAAACTTACCTTTGTGCCAGAATTATCCAGAGTTGCAGCACCACTTCCAGCAAAGCTTTCAGGAGTTGGGTTGACCGGTGTGCCCAACCTATGGGCGGGGGTTACATAGTTCACTGCGACACATTAGGGTTCGGACTCATGAGTGTCCTGATTTGGGAGTGGGCATTGATCGCCTATGGATCACGACAGATGAGACTGCACAGAGCTGATAGGAAGCCTCACGAGTTCAAGGATGACGACCAAATCCTTATACGGGTCTCACCTCGATGAGGTTTACGGATATGTGGCCGAGGGAGCAAGTAATCTCCGAGGTTCAACGGACATTTTCAGGTCCTCAGTAGAGTAAGTGAAGTGGCTTACCGCTTGACCCATCCACCTCAGTTGCACCGAGTGCACGACGACTTCCACGTATCTCAACTAGGGAGATACGTGCTTGACCCGACGTATATCATCAGCCATTGGGAGCTGGACTTTGGTGATGGGGTGACTTTGCAGGGTTCTAGTAGTTGTTGAGGATCGACAGGAGCAGGTCCTATGAGGATGGTCGATTCCTTGGGTAGACTTTCACTGACAGTACGGGAACCTCCAGGTGACCACATGGGAGCAGAAGTCTCAGGTGCGTGCTCAGTACCACTTTTGTTTCCCTAGTTTGTGTTAATGCTCTACGAGGACATAAAGCCCTGAGGTGGGAGTAATGTAAAGACCCATAAAATTCAATGGAAAATTTTTCTTAATTTTCTTTTGGATTTTAAAAGAACGCAGTTTCTGACGGCGCCTGATTCCGAAGCCTGGTGTGCCCGAAATCAATTTCCGAAGTTTAGCTCAGGTACGTTTAGTGAACGAACGAGCGGGTTTTTTAACTATTGAACCGGTGCTCAGAATCAAAATCTGAGGGCATGGATGAAACTGCATTTCCGGTATTTTCTTAGGAACACCTATTCTGGAGTTGTGTTTGCTCGGGTGTTGATGTAAAAAAAATGGGGAATAAAAATATAATTGTTTTATATTTTTATTTTTCACTAAGAGGTTTAAGTGAAAATTAAGTTGTGTCTCAACTTAATTTCTTTCTTCTAAGTGGTTTAGCCCATGTGAGGGAGTTTGGGTGTGACCCACTGATGTTCTAACTTCCCTTGAAAGGATTTAAGATGAGTTGGGGCCCACACGAGCCCCACCTTTTCCTCTTCCCTTAACTCTCTTAAACCCCCTTCTTCAAAACCCCTTTTTAAATTTTGATAACTCACCTCATTTATGGGACCTCTTCACATTCTTCTCTTCTATTAATTCATTACACAACCTTAATTAATAATTGAATCCTCCAATTTAATGAGGGTGATGTATGAATTTGTAATGGATGAGTTAATGAAAATATTAGTCAAGTCTAATATTTTATTAAGGGAGGAGCCTTTTAATGAGAGGGGGTCCGTTGGAGAACTTCCTCAACTTCCTCCATAGTTGCACCACCACCGAGGTTCCATCTTCTCCGACGAGACACCGATGAATGAGGAGGGATCAGTGGCGTGGTGCGGACACAACGATCTATGTTGACATCGACGTCTTCCATGCGCCGGATCCAACGAACAACGCTCTAGCCGGGATCAAAGGCACTTTATGGAAACGACGAACGCCAATGGCCGTCGTCACCTTCATATCTTTACTTACGATGATGTCAATGAGCCGAAGTCCGCCCTTTCGCGACACTGTCATCCACGATGCTCGGCTACCGCAGATCTATCTCAAGGTAGGGGTTTATTGCTTCTTGTTCGTGAAACATCCTATGTTTTTCCTCGTCTTATATTTTTTGGTCCGCTTGTTATCATCTTAACGGGAGGAGGTCGAACAGCACAAACATGGCCGACCCTCCTCCCCCTTGTTGTTGTGTTGTTGCGGTTCGAAGGAGGGCGGCATGGTGTGATGGCACTGCGCGGGAACCTGGAGGAATGCAGCAAGGATGCGCAGTGCCGTCGAGCCGCGCCGTCGAGGCCGAATGAAAGTGTGGTTGTAATTGGGACCGCGAAGCCAAACAGAAGACTCCGCAGTTTTTTCTTTTTACGTGTGGAACGACGGGTATTGAGGGAACGGTCCGCAGAGAGGATTTGATGATTCCGCAGTGAAGAACAGGACCCGGGATGAGTATCGGCGCATAAGGAATTGAAAACGGACCACCGGAGCAACTCCGGTGGCCCGCAGACACTACCGGCGGCGCGGGTCGCCGGCGCGGCACCCCGGCGCGCCGCCAGGAGAAACTGCCGTGGCTGAAGCCGTGGCAGAGAGCTGGTGGATCCCGTGGCCACGCGGGATCTAGGGTGGGGGACGCGGTGCGCGCCGTGTCCGCAGAGCACCGGCTCGCTGGCCAAGCTAGCAAGCCACCCAAACGAGTCGGGCCGGCTTGGGTAGACCGGGCCAGGCCGGGTCGTGCCCTGCTGTGTCGGACCCGGACTCGGGTCCGATCGACCTGGTTCGGGCCGACCTAGAGGGGGTTCGGCAGGGTTAGACGGTGCCCAGACCCCCCATTTTCGGATCACTTTGGGTATTTTGCCCATATATTGGGCTAAGTACCTCCGATCGACAAACCGTCAGTTGCGTAGGGATCCTTGGATCGATACGGTCGTTTTGGTATATTACACTCAAGTTCTCGGAGAACTTTGGGTTCAGCCGGGTTGGTTCGGATATGAAACCAACTGGGCCCTCAGAGCTGAAGTGCTTATATCTTGAACTCCGGACGTCTGATTGACATGTCATCGACTTTGTTGGATTCCTCTTAATGAGACAGAACTTTTGGATTAATCCTCTTGAGGTTTGGATGCTGTCGGAGTGCGGTCGGGTTGGTTCGCTCATGAAACCAACCGGGCCCCTAGAACGAAAAAGCCAATAACTCACAGACCGGGCATCCGATTGACGCGTCGTCGGTCTCGTTGTTTTCCTTTTGATGAGACAGAACTTTTGGCATAATTCGCTTGAGTATTGGATGTAGTTGGATAGTGGCCTTGTTGGATTGCACCCAAAATCCAACCGGGCCCCTGGAACGGAAAAGCATACAACTTTCAGACTGGACGTCCGTTTGATGAACCGTCAGCGACGTCGGTGATCACGTGGAGAAACAGTCCCAATGTGTTTACACTATGAGAGTTCGGGGTACAATTGAGATGCGGCCGTATTGGTTTTCACACGAAACCCACCGGGCACCGGGGATGAAAATGATACTAACACACAAAATGGGCGTCTGATTGACGCGCCGTCTGTTGCAGTGAGACCCCTGTGGTGAGGCAGTCCATTGAGATACTTCTTCATGGAACTTTGTGATACTTGGAGTATCGAACTGTAGCTCATTGAGCGGACCCTCACAGAGATAAGCGTGCGGAGTATGGAGACCTTGTAGCAGGCTGAGACCTGACGACTGCTTGACCGATCGACTCGGTGTGTTTCAGATGGCCTAGTGGGGAGCGCTTGGTTTTAGCGGCAGACCCTCGGCGGAGAAGTGCTTGGTTGTAGCGGCAGACACGCGGTACTCAACAGAAGGAATACTTATGGAAGATATGAGAGGGAGCGCTTGGTTGTAGCGGAAGACCCACGGCGGAGGAGCACTTGGTTGTAGCGGCAGACCTGCGGTACTCAACAGAAGGAGTACCTCTGGAGACTATGAGGGGGAGCGCTTGGTTGTAGCGGCAGACCCATGGTGGGAAGCGCTTGGTTGTAGCAGTAGGCCCACAGTACTCGACAGGAGGAGTACCTCAGCAGTCTTAGGTTTGTGAGCAGTACCTCAGAGTCATGACAGGACCACTGTACACTCTAGAGACGGGGCTATTCAGCAATTACAGTTTCGATAATGAAAATCCTGGTTTGATCTGAGTCTATGACCTTTGTGTTTACCTCATGATTGAGATGGGTCACTTGATAACTTAGGTATATGTATGGTCATATACCTGGGTAGAGGTTATCCATTGATTTCATAACCTTTGTGTCCCCTCATGAATGAGATGGGTTACTTGATAACTTAGGTATAAGTATGAGCTTATACCTATGTAAGGGTTATCTGTTGAGTTTCTTCTTTGTGGTTATCCTTGTTGGATTTAGAGAGACCATGAGGGTCTCAGGGTCACTAATGAGTATCATTATACTCACCCCTGCACGGGATATGCCCGCACATCGTTGTGTTGGTTGTAGACGATGGAAAAAGCTGACGGAGATCGAGTGTACGAGGACTAGACGGCACCAGGTGGTGGAACTCATGAAAAGTTAGTACAGGAGGTGGACCTCACAACGAGTAAGTACCCAGAGGAGGTTGACGGATGAGGACACTGAGGAGGCTATCTGTACCTACCCTTCGGGTAGGATCCATGGTGGATGATCCAGGAGTTGCGCTATCTGTACCTAACCTTCAGGTAGGATCCATGGTGGACGATCCAGGAGCTTCATGTCACCTTTTGGTTGTTTTATCTTTTTTCCTTGTACTTGACAGTTGGGCTTGTATTTCCGGCCCCTTTACTTTCAGCACGGCTTGTTTCAGTATTACATAGTGTTTTACTTCCGCTTGTACTCTGTGGTGTTTTGTTTACATTAATAAAAGCAATGACTTCCCAGTTATCGGGATTTACGCCTTTGGTGCTAGTCTCCAGCCCCTGGCCTATGGAAGGCGGGCTAGGGATAATCACGACATGGGCCCCGAGGATGGGTCGTGAAAAAACTAAAGTTTGATACCCAGTGATTGGTTCACTCAAAGGAAATTCATGGTGTTCTAATTGGATTTCTCTTAAATCCAAGTCATTGTATTGTGTTTTGGATTGTGTTGTTGCATGGGAATGCTGACCTATTAACCTAATAAAAGAATTAATGATTTAGTTGTCTATATATTCTTTAAAAACTCTCTTTGTATTAGTAAAATGTTTTGGATTTGGGTTTTCCTTTATTACATTTGTTAGGGTAGTGTATTTCATTGGCTGATTAGAGTTGGTTAATTTAATGGGGTGGATTCGATCATACCTTGATAGTTTAACAATTTAATTTTGAAATAATATTTGTAATGGTTGAACCATAGGGAAAAATAATTAATATGGACATGGTAATAATAAATTAGAATTATAAATTCTAGATTTCGTTTTGATATGGCTTATGGGATGTTATTTACGTAAAAAGTAAAAAATTGGTTTTATTATAATTCTAAAAAGTAGTGAACCATATATTGAGATGTTACATTGCATAATGTCAAAAAAAGAATGTCATGGATTTTTTGTGTTAAAGTAATTTTATGTGAGATTTTTAATGCCTAAGGATGTACCTAGGATTACACATGAACTGTGTGGAGTTCCTTTAGTGAGAATGGTTTCCATTAGGGTGCATTTTTTGATGACGTAATATGAACCATCATTGGATCCATAGAAGTCCAAAATTAAGTAATTTCATGAGCTACGTTGAATTCCTAACTGATTATTCACTATTAATGTCTGAGGGTGTCTCTCCATTGTATTCATGTGATGTATTAGGTATGGAATGCTATGGATTAATGTTTTGGATTATATTATGATACCATTGGGAATGTGGTAAAATGAGCTCCTTGGAATCATCTTGATCAAACAATGTATAATGACATAGGTATCGACCATGATTTTGGACAAGCCAGACACTCTTAATTCCTTTGATGGATGGATCCATGGATTAGGTTTTGATTATTCCATAGTTAAAATCCATGTATTCCTTTCTATGGAATAAATAGGAATCAAATGGATGAATTCCATGGATTCAAAATGATTTTATTTTATTTTAATTCTCAGTGATTACCCAAAGATTCTTCACGTGCTTTCTTGAATATTGTTTCCTCAGTGATTCACCTTGGAACTATGTGGATATATGAGGCTTCCACCATGATTAATGAAACCAATGATGTGCAAAGTATGTATATTCAGCATGGGTTGTCTTCATTCAAACCAAGGTTTAACAAGATTATTTTTATTTCCTCAAATAATTATCATTACCTTGTCATTAATTTGTTACACACCTTGATTTGTTATTATCACATATTGGACATGCATTATAGACCATTGGTGGTGGCCTATTGAGTTGTACTCAAAACCTTCATAGGCCTACATGGAACTTGGGTCCCTAATAATGTGTTATTTATCACATGTTATAGGTTCATGGCCTGGATGAGTTCTATGCTTTCTGATTGTGTATCTTGGATAGAGTATAGATCTAGGAGCCAGGTTGGAGCTTAATTATTCCTGGGGTTGTAATTTTTTGTTTCATTATTTTTTTATCATTGGTATGTTATTATTTAGATTTTATCATAGACATCCATGCCAGTATGTATGTAACATGTTAATGTTATTCCATTGGACATGATTCAGAGATTCACATTCTATAATATAATATCTGGATGTGAGGTTATATAAGGTTATTGATACTTCTATTTTTCTCACACTCAGATACAGATTGAATAGTCACATCATGATTAACTTGTATTCCCTCATTGCTAGTCGATATCCTCTAGCATATGTAGAGGTGTGCGTGGGTCCATGTGGTGAACTAGCCAAAGGATATGATTTAGAGGCATTTGGGTATGGGATTTACACCTATCTTTAGGACCAGTAATTTTGGACTTATAAATTTTGATAAATTAGATAAAGAACTATATTAGATTATTTTTCCCTAAAAATATAAATTATAAATGAGTATAAAGGGTTATGGGAGAGAGTATTTTTGGGTGAAATGTGAGGGGATTTTAAAATAAACATTTTAAATATATATTATTTTACATAAAAAAACAAAATTGTGTGAATTATAAACAATATATGTAATTATTAAACTCAATTCAGACATATATAACATGATTACATAAATAATGGTTACATTAAATGTCCACATATAGATAATTACATTGTAAACTACATTTATCTTATTTCACTAATCTCGTCTATATTTTAATATTTACTATAAAATAAAAAAATTAATCATACATAATTTTTATTCCTGTAATAAAAATTTAATATCTATTTGGTTAAAATAATTTTCTACATATAAGGAATTTAATTTTTAAATAAAACCTGTATGTTATATAAATGTTACGGTTTTTTGTAATGGAGATATTAATTTTCATATGAGAAATCATATTTTTAGTGGTTGAAATATAAAATGTTCATCTATGGGAAATTTAATAATTATGTTATTGTTATTTATAATGTCTATATAAAGGCCATTTAATAGTATATTTCCAAGGGTTAGATTCCAACAATCACATTCTACATGTAAAATACTAAAAAGTACATTCCTCAATAAAATTTTATAATTTCACTTCATTCTATACAACGAAATAACTCCTCACATTCTCTTAGTGTCCATATCATGTCTATCAAATATATTATAACATTAGTTCAAATAATAGTTTATCATATAATCATGATGTTACATGGATAATAAAAGTAAAGGGAGTTTCAAATTCAAATGGTGTGGTGTATTTCACTTTATCTTCAATTTTTAGTTTTATCTATTATTTTTTATATAACATTTTAATTAATATCATATTCTTATGATTTTATAGAATTATCTCCTTTTATATTATTTTTTTTGTAATGGGTTTTTTAGTTTTATTTATGTCACACTAGAAGTCACCAGTATTTCAATAATGATAAATTTACTTCTTTTTATCACCACATGAAATTTAAAATATATAATCATGTTGAAATAAATATTGATCGTTTAGATGAAGATTTTATATTGTAACTTTAAAACATAAAATAATGATTAATAAGATTCAAATTTTAGAGATTTAAAATTATTTTTCGATATTTTCAAGGAAAAAATATTGTAGAATGTAACAAAAAAATTTCAAAGTAAATAATTTTATATAATACATTAATTTTTTCTTGTATTAAGATGTTGATTTTTTTTTATAATTAATAATTTTGGGATACAAGTTAATTTAATAGAAAATATTATCATTGGTTTTTATGAGCAATGATATGAATGATATATTTTTTTTTGAAATAAATGATAATTTGGTTAACAAACTTATTAATCATGTATTATATAAATTAATGTAATAAGTTATTTAATAAATAGAAAGGATAAATGTTAATGAAAAAATTAGTGGGATTCTAAATGATTAATTAATTGAAATAATATGTTTAATAGAGGTTCTTATTAACTAATAATTGATTTGATAATTCCTTATTATATTTATTCATTTTATACAATGTTTTGAAAAGTGAATGATAAAAAATTATGAAATTTGTTCTTGATAGGTGTGATGTTCATAAATATTTTGGATTTTTTTTCTTAATTTTGAGATAAGATGGATATATTAAATGATTTTCTATGTTTAATGGTGATTTTTAATGGAAATATGAATTGTAATTAAAAATTAAGAATTATGTTTTGAAATTAATATGTTTTGGAGGAATAATATTTTAGACATGTGATATAATTTTTTTGATAAATAAAATAATTAAATTTTTTTATAATTGTTATAAATTTTTTATTATTTCTCATTTTGAGAGAAATATAATGGTTAATTAAAAAGTTCATTTTCATTCTATATAGGTCAATGACCAGCACAAGAAGACCACATAGGAGAAGGTCTAAAAGGGGATTCTATGTTAGTGAAATTCACCAGAAGTAAGATAACCAGATTGGATGTATGAGAGTGTATAAAAATTATCATTTGTACCAGGCACCATGCTTCCCAGCATGAAAAAATGCTAGCTGATCAGCCATGTGATAGTGGGAGTTATGTGGCTTCATAGATACAGATTTTGGGGAGTGGATGTTTCAACTATAGTCAGGTCATGGGCATTAAAGGTTATCTATTGGGGTTGCTCCCTCTGGGTCTTCGGGTCATGTTTGGGCTTTATGCCTTGTTCCTAAGGATCATGTATGGGTTCCCCCTCATTCAATATAGGGGGGATGATCCAAAAATTAAAATAATTATACTTCCTCTTGGATTTATTTGCAAATATTTTTTAGATGTATGTTTTAATGATCACAAGATTGTGATTCTAATGATATAAATAAATTTCATGTTTTCAGTTATTATTACAATATTATGAGATATGTGATAAAATTTTCTAAGTATGAGTCTCCAATAGTTTCTTTTAATGATGAGGGACCACTGAGACTGACACCATCAACTCAAGTAACAGTAGCCCATGTCTCACCGTCAGCATGGAAATCTCCCCATGTAAAATATATCATCATATAGAACACCATCATTATATTATGCAGACATATTGTATATTTTGCTAAGTACAAGATGCCACTAAATGAGTCATCACTAGAGTCATACCCTCAAAAAACTTCCAAGTATTAGACAAATCCAAATTAGACGACACAATTTGAGTGACCGCTAGAAATATTAAATTTCAGCTATATGTAATAGAATTCTAATGTCATGTGGCTAGAACAAATACCACCATAATTTGAGACATGCCTAGACTAAGCCACCAAAACTATTTACCTATTCTAATTTTTGAATAAATTTATTATAATAGATTCATTATCAAATATATATCAATTTGTTAAATTATTTTATGTTAAATATTAATGAAAATGCATTGATATAAGTGTAATTTGTGTACTCTAAGGAATAAAAGAAAATCAAGATATTCCTGATTGTGATAAATTTATAAGTAGAATCACCCATTTGAAAGAGAGAATGAATATTTCAAGAAGATGAATGATAGAAAGCAATTATCTCGGACATACTAAACACATATAGCGATGAACTTGATTCAATGATGTAAGAGCTCAGCTATTACAAACACATTAATTGTAAGCCTAAATAAATCATAACATTCAATGCATTTGTCATGTCATGGAAAAGAGTCTATGACACTTTTTTTTATGTTTTCTCGAGAACCGAAAACATGGTTCACTAGAGAATAAAATCATGTGTCACAAGTTTAATTGTAACAGATATTGTATTTCTAAACTCTACAAATTGAAGATTGCTTTGTTTTGTTTATATTTTTTATATTTTCAGTAGTGTGTATACATTCTCTCTATTATCCTCTAACACTCCCTATTTATCTAAACTGGAAGACACCAACATATCTTCTCATATTTTCTTACACCTATACTCCCATGGATAACAGTGGTAGAGGTCCTTTTGTGGCTTGTTCTTTAATACTCCTTCATATAATTGTAGAAGAGGTCATGTTCAACCTGGATAGTTTATAAACAATTGTACAAGCTAATCATGGTAGTGGTTCAACATTTTTATTTATATAAAATGTATCTGGTTTGGAGATCAGTAATTGGATAAGAATAAGTCTCAAATTTAGATTTAAACTCTTGTATTCAATCATTCCACCGTGTGATTTAAATATGTTTTACATTATTTTCGTTGACACTAAAAAAAATTCACTGTAAACAACATATATACAATGATTTTTTATCTCAATTTTTATTCATATTGAATTTTTGATCTTGTAAATCAATTTAAAATGATCTAATAATATTATATATTTTTCATCTAAGACCTAATTACTCATTAGAGAAATATTTATAAATATTAAGATATGTATCATAATAAATATTTTGATATACTCAATAGTATTCAAAAAATTCAAGGATTTCAAAATAATTAATTTTAAACCGAAATGTCTATTGGGTACTCAATATCCCCCCCTCCTGAGATACACCCATCGACCAAAAAAATATTATATTATGTGGTAATAGATTAAATGATATGTTAGGTGAAGATAAAATAATTTAATGAATAATTGTTAAGGTGTGTGTATTATAATAACAAAAAAATTGAATCGGTTATATTAATTTCCTTGTGAGTTGTAGGATTATGTTTCTCATAGATGAAATGTTTTTAATGGTTTAATTTAATGACAAATAAATACCTATTTTTGAGTTGTATTATTGTTAAAAACTTCACATTATGGATGAAATAATATTTTTTCCTAATAAAAGTTTTAGAAGCATTTTAAATTTTTTAAAATAATTATTTTATTATTAAATATATAAATTTTATTTGGGATATATTATATTTATTTAATGCTTTTGGAAGAAATAATATATATTAAATTTATTAAACATTGATATTATGTATTACATGAATAAAATAGTTATTTTCCGGTGTGGGGTTGAAATTATAGAATGAAATATTAATTGAATGAATTATTAAATATAGATTAAATATAATTACATGGTAATTTTTTTTGAATTTTAATTATAGCTAAAAAATTAATAATTTTCAAGTAAATTTTTTATATTATTTTGTCAATATACCTTGAATATATAATAATAATAATAATAATAATTAAATTTATTTTTATACATTAATTATAAATATAAATATTATCATAATTAAGAAATTGAATTTGTTTAAATTCCTTGTAAATTTGTATGTCTGAGTAATGTAAAAATGATCGAATTAATATTGTTGTTTTATCATTCTTTTTATTGTTATATATTAATATTTATACAATTTGGTGGTCATGTGTTGCAGACATGATGGTTTCAAGTGGCAATGTTGGAAATAGTGTGATGCATATAAGAAACTAATGAATAAAATTGATGAAATTTTGATTTAAGGAACTGCGAACAATATAAGAGGATTCTATCCCTCCATCACCATCACATTCACTCATTAATATTTACAATTAGTTAAGCTATACAATCCTATTAAATTATTTTCATCATAATGATTAATTATCTTTTGAGATATGTGAGTCTAAACGTTTAAACATTCATGCAATGTGATTGGATAATGCCATTGTTTTTCTTGGAATTTGAATTATTTCAAATTATTAGATATATAATTTATTGATTTTTTATTTTAAAATGTAATAAGAAATGATGAATTTATTTATATGTTTTATTTTCTATTATATGATCATGTATTGATGATAATAATTTTATGAATAATCTATACATATTTTAGTCATGTGTTTAATATAAAAGGAAGAGCTATATAATTAAATTTTTTATTATATTTATTAAAATATTTATTTTTATTGTTTAATTTTAAAAATACTGTTTATTAATTTATCAGATTAAGGAACATTGGTTTTGAAAAAGAAGTATAATAAATTGATAGAAATAAATATCTGATTATTAAGATAATATAATTAAAAATATATAATTTTATGTATTATGTTTAATAATAAATGTGATTAATCATTAATTTTTTAATCTACTGTGAGTAAATATTGGTAAAATAATTATGTTATTATATGAATGTTATTTTTGAAGGGATGAAGGACTAAAATAAATAAACAGGAGTGTGGAGAAAATTTGAGGAATGAAATTATTTTTTCATTTAATGTTTAAATTTTTATAGTATCAATTTTATAGTAATGATTTTAATGCACCTGATATAAATATTTTTTGTTTATATTTTCTTATATGATAATTATTGAAATTAAATGGTAATTACTTTGTGGTAAATTATATTGAATATATTAAATTTAGTTGAATAGTATAGTTTCTCTTATTGTTAGAAAATTATGTTCAATTATGTAATTAATGATATTTAAATTTCTTGATTTTCCCAGTATGGATTGAAATAGTGGATGTTGATTATTTAATGTGGTGACCATAAATATATTCAATATTTAGTAATATTAGAATTAAATACAATGTCAATGATTATGTCGATGTATGTGAGGAGAAATTATATATTATATATATATGATCATGTTAATAGATACAGATGTATAATTTTCCCCAGATTAGTTTATGGGAAGTATTGTTGAATATTTAATAAATTTAGGGTGAATTTTTATATATTTTTGATTTGATATAAAATTTAATCAAATTCAAAAAATATTATAATTTATACTAGTGTTTGGTGATAAATTTTAGGTAATGAAAATCATATTATGATTAGAGATGTTATATTAAAGAATTTTTTTTGATAAGAATCAATTATAATATGGATAAAAATGTTGAATGGATATAAGATTATAAATTAGAAGAAATATTTGAAGTCTTTCATAACCCTGGACTTGGGTGATTTATTAATTTTAGGTACTATTAAAACCTGAGTTTTGAGAGTGTGATACGCTTGTGTGAGCCCAAATTCATGTGACATATAATGTATATGGATACAACACATATTAAAACTTTTAAGTATTTTATATCATTTGAGAATTTAAATTATCTCATCTCACACAACCTTGGTATTCAACACATAATGAATCCTTCTAATAACCTAACAAATTTGTCTATATTTCCATTTAAATAAAAACTTTGTGTTTGGAATCTTGTTTCACATGAAGAAAAATATTAAAATGAAACATGATATAATTTATTGAGATAAAATATTACAATTAAAAAATTGATACATTATGATAATTCAATATGAATCATCATTAAGAATAATACAAGAGTAATTAAACCACAAGTAAATAAAAATACTACAAACATGAAATCCTTTTATTCATAGTTCTCATTTAAGACCATAAATCAAATAATAACATTATTATGAAGATGAAACTTTATAAATATAATAAATATGTTGAGAGATTGAGATAAATTAAATAAAAATTATAAATTATTTTATTATTTTTTATAAGACTATAAGGACTAAAATATCACATGTTCATATATGGTTGGTGGACATATGGTCGTTGTACATCTCTTTATCATAAATATGGTTATCAGATATATGGGCAATGTGTATAGACATATCTTGTAGGTACATTGAATTTTTTTAATGAATTACTCCTAATAGAATTGAAAATTGATAAAATAAAATCTATAGTGAAACAAAAATAATATTTTTAATGAAAAAATATTATAAAAATATTTTTTCTTCAAAATATTATTAATTTTAATTTTTTAAAAAAATAATCAATTTATTCTAATTGAAATTAATTAATAAAAAGTAATTTATATAAGATAAATAATTTTTTAAAACAGATATGATTACATTTGTTTAATATTTAAAGTGATTTTTCAATGAATTGTATTTATTTTTGTTCTACAATACATTAAAAAAATATAAATTTTTAATTGATTGATATAAAATAAAATATCAATTTATATAAGAAAATCATCATCTATTTAATTTGAAATGAATAGAAAATTTATTAAGAAAAAATAATATTTTAAAAGTCATATTTTTTTCATTTCTCACAAATGATAATTATTTAATATTTACAAATAGAATTATATTCAACAAAGTCAAATTACTAATTAGAACAAAAAAAATCGAGAAATGGATCATCTGTGTTTTCAGTCATAAATATAAGATACAGAGGTAGAAATTGAGTTACCGTGGTTGATGAAAAATGTGGTAAAATATGTTAAACAATGTGGTAAATATTAAATATATCATAAAAAATATCTCTAAATTATTTGGATGTGGCTATTCGTTATCTGTATGAATTATTTAATTCTTTTTATCCACTTTCCATGAAAAAAAAAATTTTACAAACTAAAAATGATTACTTTTAAAAATGGCACCCATAACTATACTATAAATGGATCCATACTCAACCCCTTATAAACTAATATTTTTTATCATATCTCTTGAATAACTTCTAATATTTCCACTACTAAATCCTTAATACATGTTTTAGAACCTCAATCTGGTATATGTAATCCTATATCATTCTTGTAAAGTGAATTATTTTGATAAGGAAATAATTGTTCAATGGATGTTTCTAGTTATTCACCATATTATTCAATTAACATACCATATAAATTATTTATAAATATAATTTTCCATTATAATGATATAAAATCTATAGAATTATTATAATGATAAAATGATATTACTATTATATTACTCTATATTTTCACTCATTCACTATAATGAAATATTCTTGTTTGGGTTAGTTTAAAAACCTCTATGAATTATTCTATATTATCTCCATTATTTCCAACAATAATTAATTTCAAAAAATTAATTTTTGTAATTATTTATATCAAATAGAAATTTATATAATAAATATGGTTTAAAGTTGTCAAAAATGAATGATCAAAAACTAACTCAATATTATCAGTAACAACATGTATTTAATGGATTCCATTCCTTTGAACTGTATAAAAACAAACCATTAAATGAATATGGAAAAAATATATCATTAAAAAATAAATTTTCCACTACCACTAGTAATATTACAATGATGAACACAGTATAAAATAATTATAATCGACATCTACACTGTGAAAATGGTATATAAAAAATAAAAAAAACTGAATTATGCATATGAAAATAAACAATAACTAACCAATATATATATAATTAAGGATAATAATCACAAGCATAAAAGGAAATATATATGAATAATGTTCCTCCATAAATTATTAATACTATTATATTTATTATATAATATTTGAAATCACTTTTATTGATGTCATGAGTACATGTAATATCATTTGTTTTCATTCTCATAATGAAATGCATATTTTTTCAAACTAAATATACATTAGGGGATATTTTAAGTTCATTATATATAAAACCCCAATTATTTTATTCTTGTTATATAATTTTTGTATTTTAAATTTCATCACACAATTTCACCTCACTTTGTTTTACAATTCAACAAAAATAACACTCATAAATTAGACTAACCACACATCATCTTTTCATTCATGAATATTTGTACTTCATATCAATATTTTCTATATTTCTTTTATTGACTTACTTATATGAAATTTTTAAATTTCAGATGGCCATTTTTAAATTCATTGAAATCTACTAAAAAAATGATGTAATCTTTATTTATCATTTTTCATATGGGTCATTTTTATTAACATTAATTTCTCTTGAAAATTGATAATATATGTTTTTAACATATTCATCATGAATTAATGTAAACATATTTTCCTTTAATTTAATATTCAAAGATTACTTTCATTATTTTCTTGTTTTTTGATGAAATTTATTTTACTCTTTTTTTGAAAATTATTTTCCTTTAAAAGAAATGTTATCCAAAGTTACAAATATCTCACTTACTTTATCAATGGTGTTTTATAATTCTATTATAAATGTTTTTTCATTTCTAACAACATCCATTAATATTTTTATCGATTTACTATGTTTATTTTATAATGATCCAATGAATTTGTTTTTTCATGATGGTTTAGGATAATTTCGTATGGAAATTTTCATGAAACTTATCTCATTCCCATAGGAAAATAATTTTAAAATGAAAAAATAAACCATTTCACATACTTTTCGCTCACATATGTATGGTTCTTAGTTATTTTTCATGTGGGACTACTACATTCCTACCTTGCATTTGGTAAAGTTGTAAATCTAATCCTAAATTGTTGGGGTACCTATGTGATTAAGAAATTCCATAAAATGTACATGTGTTGTTTTCCCAATCCAAAATGTTTGTGTTATATGAATGGATTTTCCAATCCAAAAAATGTATACGAGTGGTTCTCCAATCATTGAAGATCATGTGTCAGTGGTTACTCGAGTTTATTATATAATTTGTGTCTTGGTGACTAAATTTTAGGTATATTTAATTTTTGTAATTTTTCCCATATTCTCTGTTATGCGTTAATCTTAATCATGATCACATATTCTTGAATCAAATTTCCATACTACCAAGACCTATGTTTAACAAAAACATTATAGTGTGATGATTTATGATATATTATCCATGATTTATTGTGTATGATTTCATTATGTTTTGTTCGCATACTGCGATTATGATCTCATAACCACATGTTCATTTTATGATCACTTATGATCTTTCTTTGTTATATCTTATATATACCATCAAATAGAATCAAATATCACCATTTTATTTTGTGACCATTCCTTATGAATTGGAAACGATTAGTAAATATGATATTTCTAGAAGGATATCATATGTGGATAATTTACATGAAATTTTTTAATAACTACATAAAAATAAGTATATTGTATACTAAATACCAAAAGGCATTAAAAATATAGGTTATAGGGTTAGATTTAATGTTAAATATAAATTATATTAATATGAATTATGTAATATGTAATTATTTTATGCTCATATTTAATTATATGGTATTAGAGTGAGAAAATTTATTAATTGGGATTAGGTTATGAAAAATAAGTGGATAAAACAAAAAACAACCTATCTAGTAACAATATAAAATGTCAAATAATAAATTAAGGTACCATAATTTTAGAAATTTTAGGATTTATTTTCCTTATCATTGGATTACTTACTCCAATTATATTTTATTGATACTCACAATAACAATTAGGGATTTAATATGGGATGAAACATGAAATCATAAAATTTTTGTAGTTATTGGTATGCATTTTATTTAAAAAATATTTGATCATAGTTATATGAATTAAATTATATTAGGAAAATTTTCTATGACATTTTATTTATGTACCCAATGGTTAGATATTGAATTATCAAGAAAAAATCCTTGTGTTGTGACCATTTAATCCCCTTTATATAACTATTCCTTGATAGAATTTTTTTGGATTTTGATTCAAAAATATCTTAATATTATCCATTTAATATAGATTTAATTGGCATGGTAATTAATTTATTATATATATATATATTTATAGCTCAAATTTATTGATGAGTTAGGGACGTCATATTTCATATCTAGAATAAACTATTAATCATCAATCTATGTTAGGAAGACAACAAAGCCCCTATAAAAATTAAATCTATTATATGGAATCTTAATACCGAATAATGAGGGGTATTTAGCTAAATTTGATGGGGATAAAATAAATAATAACAATTTGTCATTTTTGAATGAATATATTGAAATTATAATCTATAAATTTTCCTACTCTTCCCTTAGATAATGAGTTTATGATTCCTATTGAACTCATACCTTGTTGATTACCAATATCTATTAATTCTTATAGAAAAACACTGATTTAATTGGAGTAATTGAAGAAGGGACTCGAATAGAATTTAGATAATGGGTTTATATGCTTGAGTGATTCACCAGGGGGTAAAACTATCATCATTGTTATGAACAATGATGGAACAATTTTTCCATTAATTGATTATATTAAACATAATAAAATCAAAATCAAGAATAAGTATCCTCTACCCCATATTAATAAATTATTAAATAGATTATGAGTCACTCAATACATAAAAAAAAATCAAACTTTTATCTAAATATCATTAATAAATGTAGTAAATAGAGGATGTACGTGAGATAAAATTTCATAAAATATAAAGACATTATGAATTCATAGAAATTATATTCAGAATTACAAATTCTTCTAATATATTTATAGATGTGATGAATATAGTCTATAGAAATTAGCTTGATATATTCCTTTTTTTAATTATAGATGATATTATTTTATATTATAAGAGGAAGGAATAGAGGGAATACCATTTCATTATTTTTATGAGGACATTAAGAAAAGAAATCTATATTTAAAATTTATAAACTGTGATTTTTCGATCCAAAAATTCACATTCACGTGTCATGTGATCAAACATGAGGGTATATCTATGGGTCTATGAAATATTGGTATGATTGCTAAATATAAAACATAGTAAAATGTTACATAGATCCATAGTAGTCTTAGATTAAAAGGGTATTATATATTATTTGTTTTAAATTTTCCATGACTATCATATACACTATCCATGTTAGCTTAAAACAGAGTTATGTTCCTCTAGACATATTAATGTGAATAAAATTTCAAAGACCTCAAGAGACATTTGGTCATTGAACCTATAATCAAATTAAACAATGGTGGATAAGAGTTTGTGATATAAATTGATATAATAATTAAGGTATTGATATATTTTCTCATGAAAATGGAATGTTGGTAGCACATGCATCCTGTTAATTAGATATCCTTGATCAAAATTTCCCCATGCATAAATTGGTTCTAGTAGTGGTAATATTGGAATTAAATTTATTGATTGATTATATCTATACTGAGGAAATTAAAATATATACCGATCATAAGATATTAAATTATATATTCACAAATAAGTAGTTGAACATGAACCAAAGTATATTTTTAGTGTTTTTCAATGACTATGAATCCTTAACATATTAAACCATGGGAAGGAAAACAAGTGGAATGATGCTTTATGCAGGATAGATATTATAAGTTTATTCATCATAATTATTGAAAGAGACTTGATAATATTCGATTTAAAATGTATGGACCATTAAAGTATATATTAATGGTAGGAAACATATATTTCTGAAATGAATTCACTACCATCAGTCCATGTTAAATTGAAGGAGACAGAAAAGGTGGATATGGAGATACAAAAGATGTAATGGCACAAAATTTTATTAATGGAAATTCCTTCTTATAAATATGTCATAGATTATAAATCACATACATAACCCAAATAACCCTATAAAAACATTATTCTCATAAATGAATAATGAATGAAAGAAGGTTTATTTATTGAAACTAATGAATATTTACTAATAGAATAGTAACATGACTGATGGAATTTGAATGATAACCTACCAATTAATTTATAAATAAAATTTTGGTTTCATTTAAGTGAAAGTACGATCTATTTACATCATTCAATATGTAAATAAATATTTTGAAAAAGATAAATTATGTGCTGGAATTTTTGTGAAATGTAAATGTTTATGAAAAAAATTATATATAAAAAAATTATGTAAAGTAAAATTGAATTTCATAAAATATATTCACAAATTAATTATTTTTTGTACTATAATTATAATATAGTTTTTGAAAATATTAATTAATTTTTCCAATTTTCATTAAAAATTTATAATATTGAAATCAATATTATTCAAATAATTGATGAATTAAATTAAAAATTAATTTTATCATATTTGGAAAATTATTTTCAGAATATTGAATAATTTATTAAATCTAAATGAACAAAAATAGTTTCGGTGAATTGTTGTAGTTTTTCTAAAATTGTGGAAATTTTAGTGAATAGTGAAATATAATAATTTATCGTTTATAACAGTACAAGGAAATAAATTAATTTCTGAGTCATGACTAATACATTGACAATATAAGGGCTCACTATCTCAAACTAACATGCTCTATTTACACTATTCAGTCATGGGAATCAATAATATTGATATTCTTGAGACAAAATAATAAACAAATGAATTAAATAGTAAAAACACAACTCTTCTCTCCTAATAAATACAACCCATCTCCACCCATTCCCATCACACCATATAAGATTTGGACCATCCAAATATTTTACCAAATTACTCTCATACTCCTCTTCAACATGTCTTAGTCTTGTTGGTCTCACCAAAAGAGCACATCCGCGTTCCTTCAAAATGTTCTCCGAGAAGAGATATTCAAGAGGTAAAATCATCATTCTTTCCATATATGATTTTCCAAAAAATTTCTTATCAACTATGTTTCTCTTATATTAATAGTGAATTTATTACTCATATATCATATCAAAACAATAATTTTATATTTCTAATGGAATATCCATCATCATTTCATTAGTCTCATCTATTCATTCTAAAAATGAAAATGACATATGTTATATGTTGATTCACCGGCTTCATGGTTGACATGTTTTGATTATTCATTATAATAATGAAGTATTATCAAAATAAAATTATAATATTTTATACTTATTTTATAATTTATATTATAACTTCTTCATGTTTTAGACTATATATATATATATAAACAATGTTAAATAAGACAACTAATATTATTTGTGATAATTGAAAACCCATCAAATTAATCTAAATATTTAAAATTCACATATTATCTAATGAATCAATATCATATATAACAAAAATTATATATGTGACCATTAAAACGAAACTGTATATTAATACCACTTTATTCAATTTATGTATTTTTTCATCCATTTGACAAGAACACCCATACTTAAATTCCAAGGAACCATGTAACTGCCTGTATCTACGTGGAATAACCCTTTGTTCATTTCAAAAGTGAAATGTGCTTGGGTGAGGGTAAGAAGATGTCCGGAGGATCTAGAAATGAATTTCTAGAAAGGGGAATAATTTCATGTCATAAAAAAATTACACGTAATGTAATTTAGGTTTATGACGTGTAAGTATTTGGGATAAATAGATATAATAAGGCGACCCATTTTTCATCCAAATTTAACCTTGAGGATTAAACAATATGAAAGGGAATTAAAAATCTTGTAATTTCCAGATAGAGTGTGGTTTTAATAATTTTTATCCACTCTGGTATTTCATGACAATATGGAAGTAAAATATCTCCCTCTAATTATGGGTGACCCGACGACCCCTTCTACAACATTTTCGAGATCCCTTTTTTGGGAATCTATCATTTGGTTTCCATATTTTATCTATTCTGGGTTTATCCAAGGATTGCCTTTCCTTTATACTCAATTTATTTCATTTATTTTGACCTCTTTCCCCACCTGTTCTTATTTCCTTCCAATGGAATATGATCTCTCATGTTTCTAATGGATTTTCTCATTATTTTTATTGCTACATTTGTGTCGTGGAATCCTCGGATGAATTAAATTTTTATTGGATAGGTATTATATATATGTTGCATGTTTTGGTCTTGAGAAAAACATGTTGACATACATTTGATGTAGGGGTTCTTTATTCTCTATTTTTTTACTTGCAATCATAGATTTATCTTGATTTATCATTCATATCACAATGAAATTAAACTAATAATTAATTTATCCATATTAAATATTTTATATCAATGGAAGGGAGATATTATTGTTTGTTCCATGATAACTAGGTGCCTATTTTATTTAGTAGATAGTGTGGTATAAATTATGTGATTGTTTCTCTTGGTTTAGATTGTAAAATTGATAAATAATGTAACGTTTGAATTACTTGATAATTAATCTTATTAATGTTTTCAAGAGGTATATTTAATGAATCTAGTTGTTGTTGTAATTTGATGATTATTATATTTATGAAAGTACATATGATTATTTATATTGGTGAATGATCTTGAATCATGATAATTATTGTAGATAAAATAATTAATGGAATGTTAAATTAAAATTTTAATTAATTTTTTATAGATGTGATAGATTGTTTCTTATGATTCTCATAGTCGGAACCTGTGATAATGAATTAGTTAATTCACAACGGAATAAGAAATTTTTCTATGATAAACTATAATTTCTCATATGGACTGAGTTTATAACATGATTATAAGGGAACATCACATAATGGTTTGGAGCCAAAATATATTTTTTTGTGAAGGATGAATGCATTGATATAGATTAAAGATACCAGTTTCTACGCTTGTTTCATAATGCTTGTGATGTTTTATGGATATGAGAATTTTGATATGTGGTAAGGAGGGATGGATGTGATTTCATACTAGTATGGATAGGGAGGCCTATAGTAGTATATGGGTCGGGGAAGCCCGAATGTGACATGTTCTTGGAATGGTAGATCCAAAAGGGCTGTTGTGGTATGTGGAGCAAGGAGGAATGGTTGTTATGATAGCAGTTGACACATGGAGTGGTGAGATGCATCTAGATATTCAAGTGGGTGTTATGGAGAACATCAGCGGTGATGGAAAAAGGTCAAATATGGGCTAACATATTGATATAAATGTTGGATTCTTATTTGAATCAATTTCTTGGAAGATGTCCAGGAAGTTTTTTTATCTACTTTCTTGTCCTCGCTACATGAGGTAGATGGTTATCCTAGTTTTTATACCTTTATAGCTTAGGTTTTTTCCTAGAGTACCTAGTAATATGGAATGTAATGTTATTAAAAAATGAATAAATGTTCCACACATGGGGTTCTAGATTGCTCGAATGCAATGCTGAGGTTATAATTCTGAGAAGGTGTGGACTCTATTTTATTAAGATTGGAGGTCATGTAATATTTTTATAATGGTATTTTACTATAATTTAGATACTATATTAATTAATTAATGGTTAATGGATTATTAAATTTAAATTGATACTGTTGAAAATATATAAAGTAGTTTAATGTAGAACTTTAAATTGTTTTGTGCTTGAAGGATATCTGGTCATAGATGTGGCATATTTTAGTCAATGATATGTAATGTTTAGTTGAATATGAGAATAGGTTATACGGATAGTGTTGTTTTAAACTATATTATATCATGTAGTTTATGAGTTTATATCTTCTAATCCACCATGTCTTGTAGGGAAACTAACACCTGATTGATTTTGAGCCTAGGGGTGTTTTCCCCAAAATCATTTTGGGAAGATGAATCAATGAATAACCCCTTTTATTGCGCTCTATTATCTTGTTAGTTACATGTGATAGTATGAATGATGGTTAGTTTTCCACATATATGTGTGCCGTGAGATGTAATAGATTGTTGTTATTTCAAACACAAGTATTCCAGATATAGATTCCTAGAGACCACTAAAGGTATAAAGTGTATAGTAAGTGATGGCTTGATGATCCTTACATGGCATATGAGTTGTGATGGATTGAGGTATAATACCCTAGGTATGATATATGTTATGAAGGATTTTTAGGATCTTGTAAACTAACTATTTACATTGGTTATGTAGACATGGAAGTTTCATATAGGAGGTTTATGTGGTGGGGCTTCGTCGAGGTGCCTATGGGTAACTCATTTTCGAGAGAGATGATCAGGACATGCTATTTTGGGGTAGAGCATATAACTAGTGGGAAAAAATTAGTTGTGTGACCTTGATATTTTTAATTATATTATATTCACTTGTATACAATACATGGTGAGAGTAGCAATGTTGAGGCTGGGAAATTAGTATATCTATTTAGGTGACAAGTTCTATTTACATATTTTCATTGTCCATTAGGATTCCCTATTAATATTTTTCACATGAGGATCTCGAGACAATCCTACTAAGAATACTATTATAATCACCCTAAGTAAATATAAAAGTTTTTTAGGTTAGTTGGAGTAGGTCGGACACTATGTCAGTTACTACTAGCATTGGGTTTTTCAGGAGTTTTTTGGGCTTCATGATTACTACCATCTGTCACATTCTTTTCGTAATTTCAATATTTCCTTTCAGTTTAAGTAGTTCATGAATCTCATTACTTATGTTCTATTGGGTTTTCTTGTATATAATAATCTAAGTATGATTTTTTGATGTATATCATAATACATTATTTCTCATGTAATCTCATTGATAGTAACTCCTCCTATCTAAATATTTACTATATAGTTGGTGCTAGTCACCAACCTAGGGACTATTGGAGGTAGGGTTCAATTGTCACAATATATATTCTCCCATTTCTGGACTAGTATGGGTACACCTTGTGGGGAGGGAGTTAGGACATTTTTGTATCATAGGTACGTTTGAGGGATAGGATGGAGTTTCGAGATAGGAACATGTTATGTTGTGTGGTATGTAGGGAAATAGTCTCATCAATGTTTAGAATGTGCAGGAAACAAAAGAGACTAGTTGGGAAAGGGTTATTTACATCCCCAAGTGATCCTATTTATGGAACTAAAATCTTATATATGTTAATAAATGATTTCATACTATTTTCAAGGTAGATACGTAAAAATGTATCATGCATCATTCTTCTTTGTTCCTAGATTTTAATGGGTATACCTTATTATATGTTAACCTAAAATGTATAAATTAAAACAATTAATAAATTGGGTTTTCATATATCATGTTTAGGATCTCTACATATTTTTTTGGCAAGCATGGAACAAGGTCGACATCTGCGTCAGGTTCACATAGAAGATTTTCTGCCGGTTCCACCAGTAGATCTCCAAAGAGTGGTTGTTGATGATGAAAAAACATGTAGGAGGTCACTTCGATAGTTAAACTTATAGATTCTATAGAGTTATGCGGGATATTTTTTAGAAGATGTCACATGAGAATGGTTAGAGTATTTTGAGATAGACTTTAGTTGGATATTTTCCAAGAAGAAGCACTGGGTAACACTGTCTACGATGATGCTGCATGGGGCAACAAGGAACTAGTTGTTCTAGTTCCTTGGGGATAATGAAGTGTCCACATTCTCATGGGAGGATTTCTCATACTAGTACAGATTTGATCTTATTTCATCGATTTAGTATGATGATAGCTAACAAGATCTGCATACCCTTTGGTAAGGGTGATCCAGTGTACAATTCCAGATCTATTTCAGGAACCTTCGACTGTATGGTTCAGAACTATTACGAAATGAGAAGGAATATGTGAGACATTTTGAGTAGGCTTTTCATCCAGGTATTCATTGATAGGATACCTCTTTTATGATGATGTTGTATCTCTATTTTCTAGTGAGATTACAGGTCATCGAGAGGATATTAGGAAGAACTAGATTATATTAATAAGGGAGTTATCTGGATTCTTCATGAACTAGAGTTATGGTATGGGGTACTTAATTGAAAGAGAAGAAGAGTTTTTGATTGGCCATGGGTTGGTCCCATCCCAAAATGACTTGTTAATAAAAGGGAATTGGAACGCTGGATTATTCCAAGGGATTATACAGTCGTTTTGTATTAAGGATGAGGTCATAATTGTTGAGAGTGACCAAACATTATGAGTAGTTAAAATGTTCTAGTTTTTCAGCATCAAGCTACTTTATTGAGGTTGTTATAGTCAAGACAAATTCCTCATTATTCAATAGTTTGAGATTAGTTCAGAGTATACGGTCTAGAAAGTGGATAGCCCAATGATAATACCCATCTTTATAGAAGATTGAGTCCATGTAGGTGGTCATTAGAAGGGTCAGAGAGGCCATAGAGTGGGTCTTGGTTTGCTTCATTCTTGAGCTTTATCAAAGCCTTGTGCGCCATATGTCATTATAGGTAATCTATTCTTGTTTTCAAATTTTTTTTCATTCAATATTTTATCTAGGAGTGAAACAATCCTTCTTAAAAAATAACATTTTCGATGATTTGGGACCAGTTGAAGATAGAATTCAAATTCCATTCTCATTGACTACGATAGTCAGAGGTCGTGCTAACATTTTTTATGTCTATAAATACTATGAGATAGTGTAGCGGTTGAACCACACTTGGTTATATTTCCAGTGAATGTAGATACAACAATTTTATATCATCCTCAAAATGTATTGGTTGTATTTGGTGTAGGATATCATGGATGTTTTTTAATGGTAGGTTGTGTTCTTAGATGCCGATGAAGATATAATAGTGTTTGTTAACAAGTGAGACTCTCGAATGGGTCAAAGGTGTGTTCCTTACCTTTCATCCATGATGACTAAGCTGAAGCTGAAATTATTGAAAATTCAATTGTCTATGTTTCCCAGGGTCATCGAAGAATACCCTGAAGTCTTTCCATATCATGTTATATCATTACCTCTTTCATGAGAGATCGATTATGGAATAAAACTAAAATGAGACGTGTATCATATCTCATTGAATCATTATATGATGGCAGCTTATTTGTTTTGAGTGTCCCTTAAACTACATGATGATATGTTTCAATGTGGTTTAGTTCGTCCATGTGCGGCATTATGTGGTACAGTCATTTTATTTGAAAAGAAGGTTGTTGTCAGTTTTTAGTTGTGTATCAATTATCATAACTTCTACCAATTGAAACTGGAGTCCCAAAATCATCTTCCATAGATGGATGATTTATTTGATCAACTGAAGGAATATGTTTGGTTCTCAATGATTTATTTATTTTTGGGATATAATCAGATGCCTATAAAATATGAGGATATCCAAAATACACATTTTTTGTTGTCTTCATGAGTATTATACGTTTTTTGTGATTCCATTTAGTGGGGATAATTCTCTAAATATTTCCATGGGGTTGATAAATGTTGTTTTCTATGAGTCCTAGATATTCTCTTGGGGGTATTATTCAATGACATCCTTAGGAACTCTACATCTGAGAAGGAGCACGTAGATAAACTATGGTCTGTTTTGGGACTTTATTTCTATGGGAAGTTGTTTGAAAAGTTCTAAAAGTGTGAGTTGTGGGATTAAAATATCTATTTCACCAATAATTTTGTATCCAAGGTGAGAGTATTTTTGGATCTACCGAAGAAAGAAGTTTTCTTGAGAAACCCCAATAACAGTGGCAAAGGTGTGATGTTTCCATGGTATTAAAGGCTATTATAGGTGGTTCGTAGATGATTTCTATAAATTTGTGAATAATTTAAAATTTTTTACTTGAAATTATCACGTGATCTTGAGGAATAATTAGTTTCAGATATCATTTGTGTATATGAAGGAGATGTTGGTCAGTGCTCCAATTATTTGTCTTCCTATAGTAGGAATTCAGTTTGAGAATATCGATATTGGTTCAGATTTTTTCTTGGGATTTTTTTGATGCAAAAATGATCATTGGTAATCGAGAGGATGTTAGGAAGAACCATATTATCACAATGGGGGAGTCATCAGGATTCCTCATGATGTAGTGATATGGTCTAGGGTACCCAATTTTCCGAGTACAGGAGTTTCTGATCATCCGTTGGATTGTCCAATCGCCCAATTAATTATTTCAAAAATGGAATTGGATTTGAGGATTTTCCCAAAAGATCATATGAATGTATTTCTTATTTAGGCTTAGGTCATAATTGTTGCGAGTGACAAAACAGACTGACTAGTTAGCAAGTTCATGTTGTTCCGCTTCATGTTCCTCTGGTGGTGAAGTTATAGTCATTACATATACCCCATGATTCTCTAGTGTGGGATCAATAGAGTGTATGTCGGTTAGGAATTGGATAGCCATAGGATTATCCACATCCTTAGATAGAAGAGTGAATCCAGGGAGGTGGTCATTTGTAGGTTTAGAGAGTCCATGGAGTAGGTTTTGGTTAGCTTTATGCATTTCCATTCCCAATGCCTTGTGACCCGGATATCATTCGAGGTGTAATATTATTGTTTAATACCTGGTTAATTACCCATTTGACCTAGAATGGACACAATAATTCCTATAACCCGATTTGGTCCATGATTTGGGACTTGTGGCAGAAATACTTCCAATTCCCTGTGCACTGACTATGCCAGTCAGAAGTCATGCTGACTCGTTTGATGTTTGTAGAGAGTATGAGCTAGTGCATGGGTAGCAAGACTCTTGGGTAGATTTAATATGATTAAAAATTAAACCATATAACATCACCCTCACTATATATTGGATGTATTCAGTGAAGGATATCATGTATTTTTTCAGTAGGCGGGTTGTGTTCTTCAATGCACAGGGATATCCAACAATGTTTGTCAGAATATGAGACAGGTAGATAGGTCAAAGTTGTGTTTCATCCATTTAATCCTTGATGACTGAGCTGATGTTTTTCTTTTTTGAAATTCAGTAGTATTTATTTCCCAGGGTCATAAAAGAATACCCTAAAGTCTTTCAAGAAGATGATATATCATTACCTCTTTGTTGATAGATCACGTTTTAGATCAAACTACAACCATATGGGTATGTTATCTCAATGAATCAATATAATATGGAACCTTATGTGTTTTTAGAGTTATATGTACCATAGGATGGTCAATTTGTACGTGGTTTTTTTCATCCACATTCATCATTGTGGGATACACCAATTTTATTCCTAAATAAGGATGATGTAAGTTTGTAGTGTTGTATCAATTATCCACACTTGTTCTAAGTGAAAGTGGCTAACCAATATCATATTACACATATTGAGGATTTATTCAATCAACTGAAGGGTTAATGTTGTTTCTATAATATCAATTTGAGGTCAAGATATAATCATATTCATGTAATTTGTAAATTCCCAGAAATTTCAATAATTTTTTTTCTTAAATACCTTGGAATTTTACGAGTATGTGGCTTCTGACGGTACATGAATCCAAGGATCGGTGTGCCTGGAATAAATTTCCGAAATTTTGCTCGGGTACGTTCCGTCAAAGAATGAGCGATTTTTTCTATCTTTTGAACTAGTGCCTGGAATTGAAATATGAGGGCACCGATGAACTCGTAGTGCTGGTAATTTCTTAATGGGACCTTTAGCGCAGTAGTGTTTTAAGCGGGTTGAGATTAATTTTTTGGGGATTTAGTATCTTTATAAATAAAATTCTTAAACAATTTTATTTTTATATCTTGGAAGTTTAACTTCCCATGTGTGGATAAATGAGAGGTGGGGACCACACGATCCCCAAACACTCATCTACCTTAACCCTCCTTAAACCCCAATTTTTAAGGCTCCCTTGTTAAATTTTGATAACTCTCCAAATATTAATGGGACCTCTTCACTTTCTCCTCTCCCATTAATTCATGACAACATCTTAATTAATAGATTGAATCCTCCAATTTAATTAATGAGGTGTTTGAATTTGATATGGATGTGTTAATAAAAATATTAGCCAAGACTAATATTTTATTAAGGGATGAGCATTTTGATGGGATGGGGATCCACTGGAGAATTTCCTCTCCTTACTTCCATCCCTCTCCTTCCTCCATTATTGCACCACCACCGAGGTTTCATCTTCTCCGATGAGACACCGACGAATGAGAAAGGATTGGTAGCATGCTGCGGGCGCAACGAACTATGTTGACTTCGACGTCTTCCCTGCATCAGATCCAACAAACGATGCTCGAGCCGGGATCCAAGGTACTTTACGAAATCGACGAACACCAACGACCATCGTCACCTTCATCTCTTACCTTGATACGACATCAACGAGCCGGTGTCCGCCCTATCACGACACCGTCATCCACGATGCTCTGCTACTGCAGATATTTTTCGAGGTATGAGGTTTTCGTATTTGGTTTTTATGTGATTTATACCCTCGTGCATGGGTATTTAATTGCATAGTGTTTGTGTAATTTATTTTGAATAAATTAATCCATTTTTGTTGATGAATTATGGATTAAGCCTCTAATGTAGAGGGCACAGGCAAACAAACAAGACGAACCCTCCGCTGGTTGTTCTTTTGTGGGAGGATTGACGGGCGATTGTGAAATGGGATGGCAACAGAGTTTCGAAGCCTTCACAAAAATTTTCAGGACCAGAGAAGACTGTCGGCACAGACGGAAGCTAAAACAGACCACCATAGCAACTCCGGGGACCCGCGGAAGCTCCCGGCGGCACGGGTCGCCGGCGTGGCGGCGCCGGAGACCAGAGGTGGCGGTGCCCCAGTGCACCCCCAAAAGAAGACCCGCCGTGGCATGCCACGGTGATGCGGCGTGGTGGATACCATGGCTACGTGGGATCCCAAGACGACGGCGAGGCGACGCTTTGCGCCACCAGTGTCAATCAGCGTGGGGTTGCGCCCCCCTGCTCTGCACTTTTTAGTCAGCCAAGCTGGCCGAGCCAGCTCCCCCAGCCGGGCCACGCGGGCCGGACCGCGCTGGCGGGGCGAGGCCGCCCCGGTGGGTCTGGGCCCTTCCATTCAGGCCGGACAGCTCCCAACTGGGCTGGACCTAGGCCCGGGTCGGGTCGACCCGGTTCGGGCCGACCCAGGGGGTGTTGGGCCGGGTCGGACCGGGGAAAGACCCCCTATTTTCGGACCATTTTCGGTTAAACGGACATATCTTGAGCTACAGACCTCCGATCGATGGACAATCAGTTGAGTAGGATTCCTTTGATCGAGATGGTCGTTTCTTTATATTACACTCATGGTTTATGTGATGTTCGAGTATGGCCGGGTTGGTTCATACCTAAAACCAACCAGGCCCTCGGAGTGGAAATGCTTATAACATGAGCTCCGGACGTCCGATTGACGTGCCGTCGACTTGTTGGATTCCCCCGGGTGAGGTAGTTCTTTTGGTATACATTACCTGAGGTTTGGACGCAGTTGGAGTATGGCTGGGTTGGATTGTACCCAAAATCCAACTGGGCCCCTGGAACAAAAAAGCTAATAACTCTCAGACCTGAAGTCTGTTTGATGAACCTTCAATGGTGTTGATAATCATGTTGAGAAACGGTTCCTTTGAGTATACACCATGAGAGATTGGGGTGTAGTTGAGACATAGTCAGGCTGGTTCGTACATGAAACCAACCAGTCCCCTAGGACTAAAACTCTTATAACTCACAGACAGGGCATCCAATTGACGCGCCATCTATTGCATTGAGACCCCTATGATGAGGCGGTCCTTTGAGATACATCCCCATGAGATTACATGACACATGGAGTATCTACAAGTAGCTCATGGAGAATACCCTCTAAGAGATGAGCGTACGGAGTACGGAGACCTTGTAGATGGATGAGTCTTGATGACTGCTTGTCCGATTTGACTTGAAGTGATTTGTATAGCCTAGTGGGGAGCACTACTGTGTTTGGGTGGCAGTCCCACGACAGGGAGCACTACTGTGTTTGGGTGGCATTCCCGCGGTACTCGACATAAGGAGTACCTCTATAGGCTATTATGGGGGAGCACTACTATGTTGGGGTGGAAAACCCATGGCGGGGATCACTACTATTTTTGGGTGGGAAACCCATGGTACTCGACAGGAGGAGTACCTCAGTAGTCTAAGGTTAGTGAGTAGTGCCTCAGAGTTGTGAAAGGATCACCGTACTCATCAGAGGAGGAGCTCTTCAGGAGTTTTGGTTTCAATATCATTAATAAAAATCATGGTTTGAGCTGAGTAAATGATCTTTCTGTTTACCTCAAGATTGAGCTGGGTCACTTGATAAAATAGGTATATGTATGGGCATGTACCAAAGTAGTGGTTATCTGTTGATTTCATAAACTTTGTGTTTCCTCATGATTGAGATGGGTTACTTGATAACTTTTGTATAAGTATGGGTTTATACCTACGTAAGGGTTATCTATTGAGATCCTTCTTTTGTGGTTATCCTTGTTGGATTTAGTGAGACCATGAGGGTCTCGGGGTCCCTACTGAGTATCGTTATACTCACCCTTGCACGGGCTATGCCTACACCTCGTTGTGTTGGATGCAGACGACGGATAGCACTGACAGAGACAGAGTGTACGAGGACCAGACGATACCTGAAAGTGGACCACACGACGAGTCAGTACCCGGAGGTGGACTTCACGATGAGATGGTACTCGGAGGAGGTAGGCAGGCGAGAGCGTTGAAAAGGATATTTGTACCTACCCTTTAGGTAGGATCCGAGGTGGACGACCCAAGAGCTGCTTCTATCTTCAAGCTGTTTTTCTTTTCTGTTGTACTTTCGTTCAGTTGTAGCTATACTTTTATATTGGGTTTGTATTTTTGCCCATTTACCTTTCAACACTTTCTTTTGTACTTAGTGTATTACATCCTCTTGTACTCCAGTAGGATGTGTTTATGTTTTATAAATAAATACCTTCCCAGTTATCGGGATTTATGCCCCTGGTGCTAGTCGCCAGCCCCTGGCCTATGGATGGCAGGCTAGGGGTAGTCACGACTCGGGCCCCGAGGACGGATCGTGACAAATTGGTATCAGAGGACGTCGGTTCTACCATAGAACTCAAGAATCTTATAATTCTTTTCTGTGATGCAACAGTTTTAAGGGCATCGATTGTCATCTTCAGTTCAGAGAGTCCAGTGCTGCTGCGGTGGCTGATGTATCCATACACCAGGACCCTGACTACTGATTTCCAACCCATTGCATGAAAAAACTGATTGTGTGTGTGTTTTCAGAAGTTTTCATAAAGTTAGCTCAAACCAGGGCAGCTCACCTGGTATAATTGTTTGACCGTGTCACATCTATTCTGGATTCCACAACGCATACAGTCAGTTGGAGTTCCAAGAGAGTACTCGATGACGGACCACCGAGCAATGAGACTCCGGTGCAGGGCCCTCTTTCTATGTTGGCACCTTTGGGTGGTGTACTGGCATCACCACCACTCGTTAGGCTGAAGATTCCACTAACCGTACAAGTGGGTGGTGCATGCTGACAGAGTGTGTTGCACGAGTTCCAATAGCATAGGCCTCTGATGTTACGATGTGATGCAGATTCCCAGGCAGCAGTGGACTGGATGGAGGTGATTGCTAGAGATCTACACCTAGTTTAGACACTAGTAGAGCAGATGGTGATCTTAGCTACAAGTGTTTCCCAGTGAGTGACCATGTGGTTGGTCCGCATAGTGATGAGGCATCGGTACGTGGACTGATGCTTGAGATAGTACCGTCAGGTAGTGTGCCAGCTATATCACTGTCTGTTGGTCAGTAGTTTCAACTAGCATTACCGGTAGATGAAACGTGTAGGTTCAGTGCCATACACTTGTTTCAACATCGGATACCCCTCAGGATCCGAGGCAAACCCGACTCACAGGCGGCTGAGGATTGGCTTTAGGAGGTGGCTGAACATTTTCTGAAGCATATAAAGCTTTAGTAGGACGTCATGTCAGAAGCTGAGTATTCATCGAGGCGTACTGATCATTCCGGGTACTTGATGAATATGATACGGTCAGTTTTTTAGAGCTCAGAATTTTGAGCGAGGTGTGTTTAAAGGACATCCGAGCTAGCACTTTTCCTCTATGAATTCTTACATATTCCAGGGTTCTAGAGAGAACCTCTGTGGTTGAATGTTCTTTTCCAGAATGGATACAACCAGTGAATGTTAGTAGTGGAAAAACCGGAAACTATCGCCAGTATCAATGACTTGGGTGTGTAAAATGTTTCAAGAAGAGGAAGTGATAACGGCAGAGGAATCTGCAGAGCAGTAGACGTGGTATCAGAGCTAGGAGAGAAGTATGAGGTGGTGAACATTTTTACATGAAAACAACCACCCACCATTGTAGTCCCCGCTTGGCTCAGGGAGCAGGAAGGCAAGGGAAGAGAGTAGCTGCATGCGGTCAAGCAGTGTGACCCAAGGGGTCTATGAGTGATTCAAGGAAAGGTTTGTGTCTACTTTTGGATTCCGTAACAACATACATTGTTACGAATCATCCCTTTATTCCACGAATCTTGTCACAGACCTAGAGTTTCTAGTTAAGCTGTTGACTTGACACTCACGTCTGGAGATAACTTTGGGAGGAGACTCGATAATCATGCTTATGCTGATGGTGTGATCTGACCCTTGAGGTGAAAGTTTTGGTTGGAACCACTTGGTGTTAGTGTCGAGGCATTACGACTTCAGTTTGGGTATGGAATGGGCAACCATAGTTCATAAACAGATTTAATTTATTAGGAAAAAAGGTTGCGGTTTACCGACAACGTTGGGATGGGTTTTCCTTTATCGGCGAAAAGGAAACCCCAGGAAGCACATGATGGAATCATGCATAATTGGGTGCAGTCGATCACTCATGAGCCAGCCAGGCATAGATTTGAGCCAGAATTCTCTAGAGTTGTTGCAATGCTTTTAGCATTGACGAAGAAGGGGAAAACCCTTCGTGTGGTCAGGGTTATGCCAACAGAGCTGTTCAGGAGCTGAGGCAGAGGTTGACCAGTGCGCCCATTTTGAGGCTACTCGAGAAGGTGAAAATCATCCAGGGGCTAATGAAGACTATATAGAGCAAGAATAAGTCATACTTTGATAGTAGACAAAGACCATTGGAGTTTGAGGATGAAAACCACAGATTCTAATGGTTCCCACCTCAACGAGGTCTACAGAGATGTTGCCAAGGCGTCAAGTTATTTATGAGGATCATCGGACCCATTTAGGTCATCAGCAGGGTAGGCGAGGTGGATTACCGCTTAAACATTCCACCATAGTTGCATTAGGTGCACGACCTCTTGGACATATCTCAGTTGAGGAGATACATGCACGACCCTTCACATATCATCGACCACAAGAAGCTGGACTTCAATGACGGGGTTCCATTCACAGAGTTTCTAGTGGAGATCAAGGATCTACCGGAGTGGGTCCTACGAGAATGGTTAATTCATCTGGTTCATTTTTGCTAGCAGTAGGGGAACCTCCAGAAGAGCACAAGGGAGTGGAAGTCTCAGATGCATTCTTAGTACCTCTTTTGTTTTCCCCAGTGTGTGTTGATGCTTTACGGGGATGTAAATCCCGGAGTTGGGAGTAATGTAAGACCTGGAAGTTTTAATGGATTTTTTTTCTTAAATACCTTGGAATTTTATGAGTATGTTTCTTCTGACGACACTTGATTTTGAGGACCGGTGTGCCCGGAATCAATTTCTGAAGTTTAGCTCTTGTATGTTCAGTGAAAAAACGAGCGGGTTTTTCTATCTTTTGAACCAGTGCATTGAATTGAAATTCGAGGCCACCGATGAACTCATAGTGCCGATAATTTCTTAAGGGGACCTTTAGTGTAGTTTCGTTTTAAGTGGGTTGAGATTAATTTTTTGGGGACTTAGTTTCTTTATAAATAAAATTCTTGAACACTTTTATTTTTATATCTTGGATGTTAAACTACCCATGTGTGGATAAATTAGAGGTGGGGCCCACACGAGACCCAACAACTCATCTCCCTTAACCCTCCTTAAACCGAGTTCTTAAATCTCCCTTGTTAAATTTCGATAAATCTCCAAATATTTATGGGACCTCTTCACTTTCTCCTCTCCCATTAATTCATGTCAACATCTTAATTAATAGATTGAATCCTCCAATTTAATTAATGAGGTGTTTGAATTTGAAATGGATTTGTTAAAAAAATATTAGCCAAGCCTAATATTTTATTAAGGGAGGAGCCTTTTGATGGGAGGGGGATCCGCTGGTGAATATCCTCTACTTCCTTCCCTCCCTCTGCTTCCTCCTTTGTTGCACCACCACCGAGGTTCCTTCATCTCCAACGAGACACCGAAAAATGAGCAGGTATCAGTAGCGTGGTGTGGGCACAATAAACTACGTTGACTTCGACGTCTTCCCTGCTTCAGATCCAATGAACAATGCTCGATCCAGGATTGAGGGCACTTTACGGAAGCGACAAATTCCAACGACCATCATCACCTTCATCTATTACATTGCGACGACATCAACGAGCTGACGTCCTCCCTTTCGGGACACCTTCATCCACGATTCTCAGCTACCGAGAATCTTTGTCGAGGTAGGGGGTTTTCTTATTTTGTGTTTATGTGATTTATACCCTTGTACATGGGTATTTAATTGCATGGTGTTTGTATAATTTATTTTGAATAAATTAAACCCTTGTCGTTAATAAATTATGGATTGATCCTCTAATGCAGGGGGCATAAGATAACGAACAAGCCGGACCCTCCGCTTTTTGTTCTTTTGTGAGCGGATTGACGGGCGACGGTGAAATGGGACGAAAACAGAGTTTGAAAGCCTTCGAAGTAATGTTCGGGACCCAAGAAGACTGCCAGCGCAGACAGAAGATAAAACGGACCACCGGAGCAACTCCAGGGGCCCGTGGACGCTCCCGGTGGAACGGGTCGTCGGCGCTGCCGTGCTGGCGACTGGAGGCGGCGGCCGGAGCCGTCCGACCACCTGGAGGCGGCAGCGCCCTAGCGCGCTGTCGGAAAGGACCTGCTATGGCTTGATGCGGCGGTGTAGCGCGATGGATCCCGCATCCATGCGGGATCCCAGGACATTGACGGGGCATTGCTTTGCGCTGCTGGAGTCAATTAGCGGGGGGTTCCTGCCCCCCCCCCCCCCCCCCGCTCCGCACTTTTCACGCAGCCAAGCTGGACGAGCCTGTCGGGCCAGGCTACGCCCAACCGGGCCAGACCTGGGCCCAGGTCAGGTCAACCTGGTTCGGGCCGACCCAGGGGGTGTTGGACCGGGTCAGACCGGGCCAAGACCCCCTATTTTCGGACCGTTTTCAGTTAAACAGAAATATCTTGAGCTACAGACCTCTGATCTACGCACCTTTATTTTCATAGGATTCCTTTTATCGAGACTAAAATTTCGGTATATTACATTCAAGGTTTTGGTAATGTTTTGGTACAACAGGGTTGGTTCGAACCCGAAACCAATCGGGCCCTCGGAGCGGAAACACTTATAACTTGAGCTCCAGACATCCAATTGAAGTGTCGTCGACTTGTTGGACTTCTCTTGGTGAGAGGGTTCTTTTGGTATACTTTTCCTGAGATATGGACGCAGTTGTAGTATGGCCGGGTTGGATAGTACCCAAAATCCTACCAGGCCCCTAGAATATAAAAGCTAATAATTGTCAGACCTGACGTCCGTTTGACGAACCGTCAGTGGCATTGGTAATCAGGTTGAAGACGGTTCCTTTGAGTATACCCCATGAGAGTTCAGTGTATAGTTCAGATACAGTCGGGTAGGTTGGTACACGAAACCAACCTGACCCCTGGGACTAAAAGGATAATAACTCACAGACTGGGTGTCCAATTAACGCGTCGTCTGTTGAGTTGAGACCCCTATGACGAGGCAGTCCTATGAGATACTTACACGTGATATTACGTGTCACTTAGGGTATCGACCAGTAGCTCGTGGAGTGGACCCTCCTAGAGACGAGCGTACGGAGTATGGGGACCTTGTAGCTCGCTGAGACCTGATGACTGCTTATCTGATTCGAGTCAGAGTGACTTGTATAGCCAAGGGGGGAGCACTATTGTGTTTGGGTAGCAGACCCATTGTGGGGAGAACCACTGTGTTTGGGTGGCAGACCCGCGGTACTCAACAGAAGGATTACCTCTGTAGGCAATTGGGGGAGCACTACTGTGTTGGGGTGGCAGACCCATGGTGGGGAGAACTACTGTGTTTTGGTGGCAGACATGTGGTACTCGATAGGAGTAGTACCTTAAAAGTATAAGGTTTATGAGTAGATCCTTGGAGTTGTGATAGGATAACTATACTCATCAGAGGAGGAGTTCTTCAGCAGTTTTGGTTTCGATATCATTAATAAAAATCATTGTTTGAGCTGAGTCAATGACCTTTGTGTTTACCTCATGATTGAGATGGGTCACTTGATAACTTAGGTATATTTATGGGCATGTACCTAAGTATTGGTGATCCGTTAATTTCATAACATTTGTGTTTCCTCATGATTGAGATGGGTTACTTGATAACTTAGGTATAAGTATGAGCATATACCTAAGTAAGGGTTATCTGTTGAGATCCTTATTTGTGGTTATACTTGTTGGATTTACTGAGACCTTGAGGGTCTCGAGGTGCCTACTGAGTATCGTTATACTCACCCCTACACGGGATATGCCTGCACCTCGTTGTGTTGGATGCAAACAATGGACAACGCTGACAGAGACCGAGTGTACGAGGACTTCACGGTACCCGGAAGTGGACATCACAACGAGTCAATACCCCAAGGTGGACTTCATGACGAGATGGTACTCGGAGAAGGTTGGTGGGAGAGAGAGTTGAGGAGGCCATCTATACCTACCCTTCAGGTAGGATCTGAGGTGGACGACTCAGGAGCTGCTTATATCTTCCAGCTTTTTATCTTTTCTGTTGTACTTTCGTTTTGTTGTAGCTGTACTTTTCAGTTGGGTTTTTATTCTGGCCCGTTTACCATTCAACACTTTCTCTCGTACTTAGTGTATTACTTCCACTTGTACTCTGGTTGTACATGTTTATGTTTTATAAAGGCAATACCATCCCAGTTATCTGGATTTACGCCTTTGGTTCTAGTCGCTAGCCCTTGGCCTATGGAAGGTGGGCTTGGGGTAGTCAAGACATGGGGCCCAAGGACGGGTCGTGACATAATTTATGTGGGTATCCCAAATACATATTTTTGTTATTGTTAAAATAATTATGAGACTGTTATGATGCCGTTTGTTAGGAATAATTATCCAAATATATTCATGGGGTTGATAAATGTTGTGTTTTGTGGGTTCCTATATAAGTTCACAAGGGTTTTAATCAATGACATCCTTGTTCACTACACGTTTGAGAAGGAGCATGCTGATCAATTGTGTCCTTTTTGTGTGTTAATTTCCATGGGAAGTTGTTTACGATGATGTTGAAGTGTGAGTATTCAGATTGAAATGAATATTTCATTGGTAATTTGTTTATCCAATTACGGAGTATCATTGGATCTATTGATGGTAGAAGATTTCATGGGAGTCCCCTATGACAGTGGAAGAGGAGTGATGTTTCCATTATCTTGTAGGTAACTATAGGAGGTTCGTAGCTGATTTCTCTCATTTTGAGAATACATTATCATCATTGACTAGAAATGATCATGTTTTATTGTGGAATAATTAGTTTCATATATATTTTGAGTATTTGAAGGGGAAGCATGGCAATGCTCCAGTTCATTGGCTTCCAACAGAAGGTGTTCAGTTTTTGGATTTCTATGTCACTTGATATATTGTGTTGGGTTGTGTTTTTATGAAATAGAGATTAGTTGTTTCTTATATTCATGGTATTTATGTCATCTCATACATAAATATTCCACCCATGATCCCATGATTGAGTAGGTAGTGTTCTCTCTAAAGTTGTGGATACATTACCTGCTCAGTGAGCGTTTTTTTTCTCCGATCAGAAGAACTAGAGGACTATTTTCTCCCAATGTGACTTGAACTCATAGTAGCTTTGGTGGATGGGATTATTATTGGATTATGACATTTGTATTTCTTATTGACCTAGAAATTGGAATTTTGTAGCTGGTGCACTGAGTTGGATGTCATGCAGTGATGCGATGCATTAATTAGGTGATTTCATGGGTGTGAGGGAATAACATTCCACATTGGATATAGATATTGGAGATGTTGAGGGAAGATGTTTTATTTTTAATATAATGGTATAATAATCTATGGTGTAGTAGGAGGAAGAGTCTCAGTCGGGGGATGTGGAGGTCGAGGTCCGGAGAGACCGAGTGGTTTATAGAGAGGCCCTTGGTGTTTAGTATGTGGATGAATAACAATGAGGTTTATTCTAGATATGGGTTTTCATTCCTAAGGAGATACATGAGATAGTTCTCAAAGGGTTATATAGATCACCATTGGATGAAAATCCTGGAATATCAAATATGTATTGAGATTTGAGGGTCAGTTTTGGGGACCTAGTTAGAAGTGAGCTGTTGCATGGTTTGTGTCTCGATGATTGGACTTCTATAAGGTGATGGTCGTGAACACTGTTCCTGGTGGCTCTCTCAAGCCATTATATGTTCCTTAGTTCTAGTGGGAGGTATTCTTCGTGGATTTTTTTACCACATTACCTCATGGTCAGGGAGGCTAGGATTCTATATGGATATTAGTGGGTCATTTGACAAAATCATCCCACATTATGGTCATCATGGAGTCATTATTTTTAGTGGGTTTGTCAACAAAAAATATAAAAGAAGTGGTGAGACTCCCCAGAGTCCAAAGGATTATCAATTGTGATCTAGATCCACGTTATACCTCCAAGGTGTGGAGTGAAATACATCATTTATTTGGTTATTAGATATTCCTTAGAATTTATTTTCAATCTATAGATAAATTTCAAATAAATGAAAACCATCCAGAATCATGGACAGATGTTTCTATATTATGTCATAGATTTTTATGTTTGTGGATGATGCACCTAAAATTGTTATATTTCCATTATAAAAATGTTTTTTAAGTCCGCCATCTTTATGTTTTTGTCTGAAACTTTTTATGGGAAACGTTTTTACTCATTGTTGTGTTGGACTAGGGTTGGAGAGTCATCAATTATCCAATAAAATATTCTAGATAAAAAAATTGGGATGTTTCATCTGATTCAATATAGGATTAATGTAACGTATGATTATCCGAAATCCAATGAAGATCACAAGAGGAGACCTATTGAGTTCGATGTTTGTAATCATGTGTTTCAATAGGTGACTCCCGAACAAGGGTAGTGAGAGTTTGGTTTTTCCGGTATGCTTTCTCCCTGGATTTTTGGTACTCTTTAGGTGTATGATTGTACAAGATTAATGACATATCCGATAGAACATTCCCCAAATATGATCCAGGTACATGATGTTTTTCACATGTCATAGCTTCATTGTTATCTCCATGATGACTCTTACATCATCCATTGGGGTGAGATCAATGTTGATGAGGAAGAATCCTTTGAGAAGTGTCCTATAATGATCCATGAATCCTAAGAAAAGGACTTTCATGGGAGATATATCCCCTTGGATTATGTGTGGTGGGACAGTGATGTGGAGGAGAGTACCTAGGAACGTGAGTCAAAGATACACACTCAGTACCCCAAGATGTTTGATGCGTATCTGTTCTCTTATAACATTGTTCCTTTTGAGGTTGTAGACCATTTTCTGGATTATGAGAAGGCTCACTATATTATTACTTGTAGATGAATTCTATCTTTCCATGGGATGTGAAGACACACAGGTTATGCCAAATGCCTTCAGGTTTTTGATTCATTTATGTAGAAGTGTCTACTCTCCCTCTATAGGTGGTGATGACTCAAGGATTAGATAAAATAATCACCGTGTTGAGCCTCTTGTACATTGTTGTGTCTTGTTGATCTTTTATGGTGGAGAGATAATTTGATAGGTGCATCATGTGGTGGTTGTTAGGAAGATCCCTTTTCAGTTTCCTATCTCGGTTGGTTATAGAATATTGAGGATTTGAATGTTTTGAGAGGTAACTAATGTAAGTTCCCAGATCCTTGTTGATTGACCCTTTGGGGGTTTTTAAAACTGAGGTTCTTAGAGGAGGGTCAGAGGAAGTCTTGAGGAGGTGGATGTGAATTTCTGGGCAAAGGAATAATTACACGTCAAGTAATAATTACCCATCATGTATGTGATCTTCATAATGTGTAATTATTAGGGTTAAATTAATTGAAAATACCACAAGTTTTTCGGTGGAACAAATCCCTAAAGATTACATGATGTTAAAGGTGATTACATGTCATTTAATTCACCATTATAGGGCTGTTTTAGGTGTTTTTTATCCAATTTGGTTATTCATAATAATATGGATGTTGTCGTTCTCAATCTCTTTCCAAGAAACCATATATCCCCATATTCCATATTTTGGAGATCCCTTTGATTGGAATCAATCATCAGGCATCCATATTTTATATGTGGTGAATAGGGATGATCCAAGAACTTTTTTTTCCTTAATTTTCCCTAAGATTCTTCCAATTTGATCTCTTTTCCCCCATTTATTCGTTACATGTTATGTAAAATTATCTCCCATAATTATAATAGGGTTTATATTTGGTTTTGTAGGTGATGCTTTGTTGTGACATCTACATAAGGGTGTTGTTCTTTCAGGAGAGGTGATCAAATATCTATTGCATGGTTTGTTCTCATTCAATGAACATTAAAACCATTTTGAGGTAGGGGATTAATTTCATATCAATTTATTTATGATCAATCATAGAGCTATAATTATTTCTAATTTGTATCATAATGATATTAATGTAATAATTACATGGAAAGGACTAAAGAATTGGTATCGATATCATTGTGATGTTGTTGTTTGTACTATGATAACAAGATGCATATTTATTTTTGAGATAGTGTGTTATCTATGTTGTTCTTATTGATCTTGGTTTATGATTTTAAATTTTTAATGAACATAAAGTACTAATTAATTGATAATTAATTTTAAAAATGTTTAAAGATGAAGGTTTAATAAATCTTTTTGTTGTAATTTGATGATAATCAAATTGGTTCTAGTATGCATGTTTATGTGAATTGGATAATGAACATGAATCATGTTAATGATTATTTATAATTGAAATGAAGGAATTTTAAATGTATTTTTTCATTAATTTCTGATAGTTGTGATAGTTTTTTTCTTCGGGTCCCCAAAGTTATAACCTGATATTATGAATGAATTAGTTATATATAAAATAAGAATTTGTTTCGTGATAAAATATAATTACTATTTGGACATGAGTTTCCCACATGATTGTATGTGCATAGTGCATTGTGATTTGGAGTCGTGATAGATCGATTTGTGTGAATGATCAATGCCTTGATTTAGGGCCTTGTTCTATACTACTGTGTTGGTTTCCTATTTCTTTTGATATGATCTAGATACACGAGTAGTGATGTGGGGAGAGGAGCCCCTGATGTTACATGAACCTGGGACGGCTGATCCTGGAGCGATATTATGATATATGGGGAAGGGATTCTGAGATGTGATAAAATTCTAGAATTGATGTTACAGGAGGGTTATCGTGGTATGATGTGTGTGGAGGCATAATTGTTATGTAAGAAGTTGTTTCCTACAGTGGCTAGATGCAGCGAGATATGTATGTGGGTTTTGGGGAGGGAACTATGTAAGACATAATGACTTGATTTTGGGCTTACCAATTGATTAGAAACGTGGATTATTTAATGAATATATATTTAGGTCTATTAATAGGTGGTTTTTTTATCTTCGTTCCACTCCTCACTACATGAGGTACATTAATGTTCTAGGTTTTATACCGTTTTCAGTATGATATAATGTTTTTCTAGATTACCTGGTAATATGGAAAGACATGTTACTAATAAATGGATAAATTTTTAACACATGGACTCAGTTTTCTTATTCTTGTAAGGAGTCAAACTTTTTTTAATGGTAATGTAATGTAATTTGGAGATGTTAATGATTAATTAATGGTAAAATAATTAATTAAAATAAATTGAAAACAGATGAAATTAAATAATTTAATTTAGTGTACCTCTTCAAATGTTTTTCTTCTTATATGATATATGTTCATAGCATTGGAAGTAAGGTGTCTGAGAGATGTTAGTTGTAGTAGAGTTTAGAAAAATGTTCTTACCATAGTGTGTGTATGAGTTAAATTATATCATATACATTTTGTGTCTCTCTATGCTACTTCACCATGTATGTTAGAGAAACTGACACACTGGGGATTCTGAGCCTTGTGGGGGGGGGGGGGGTTGTTTTCCCCAACATCAAGAGGGGATGATGGATGGATTTCGAAACCCTATAGAACTACTCTCTTCTCTTGGTTGATACTTATAAGGGTATGAATTTCTCTTTGTTTTCCCTATATATTTATATAGATAGATTTAGTGGATTGTTGTTATTTCACACACTTGTATTCCAGATATAGTTTCCTAAGTACCACTATAGTTATAACGCGTATATACTATAATGGTGTGAGGATCCTTACTCTATGTATGGTTTTGGATGGATTTTGGTATAATACCTAATGTATTATACATGTTATACGATCTATGGTGGATCCCAAAAACTAATGGGTCACATTGTTTATGCAGACATGGTGGTGTGATGCTCGTGGTCCATATTGTGGGGCTTCTCCATTTAGGTCTGCGAGAAAGCCTTTTTTGATAGAGATTCTCATGATGTGAGATGTTTTGGAAGAGTGGTTAATCAGTTGGGTCGTGGTAGTAGGGTACCATTGAAGTTCATTATTATATTATTTTCTCTTGTATACAACACATGGTGGGAGTATGCATGGTGAGAATCGAACCATAGTAAACCAATTCTGGTGATGAGATATTTTCACTTATTGTTCAATATGTTTGATCATGCATTAATTATAATTTTCAAAAGAGGCTCTCAGGAGGATACTGTTGACTATAATTTTATATTCACCATATATATATATATAAAGAATTTTTCAGGACAATTGGAAAATCTTTTAGGTTAAGCTGGTTACTACTGGGTTAGGGTATTTCCAGAGTTGTTTGAGAATCATTATCTATGATGTATTTACTTTTATTTTGGTACCTAAAACTTTTCCTTTCTGTTGTAGTATTTATTTCATTCCATTACATATTTTTTAATGGGTTTTATTTTATATACTGGTTTAATAAGGAGTTGGTTTTTGTCTATCTTATATCTCTATTTCTCATGTGTTCTCTTAGTGGGAAATGTCTCACATCTACATGTTTTCTATAACCCTGGAGCCTATTGTGAACCTGGGGTCTACTGGATGTGGGAATCATGTTTCAATATATATCTTATCCCATTACCATCATATGAGGGATAGCCCTTATAGAGAGTTTTCATGTCAAACCTACCATAAAATAATGAAATGAACGCTCTCAGTATAATAAAATTAAACATTCTAACTTATTCAAATGGCCATAAATAAACTTAATAAAAGTATAATATATAAAATATATTAATAATAGGTTTTGAATAAAATAATTATTAGTCAAATTTTATTATCCATTACATTATGTGAATGTGAAAAACACATTCATCTAAAAGGTAAATGATCTCTCTTGACCTCCATTTTTTCCTTTGTGTTATGATTTCACCCTCATTACCCCAATTTAGTTATTATTTTCTTTTAAATTTCTCCTAAATTATGTATAAATGTTCGAAATATGTATATATATAACAAATTATCTTTCATTTATGGGGAAATGAAGTTTTTATAAGGTTCCCTTCTCAATTCCTCTCGAAAAGCATGCCGGATTAATGGGGACTTCTCTATTTCATTACCATTTTAAAGTGATCTTGATAAACTGTTATAAGACAACAATATTTTTAGGAAAACACAGATATTATATTTAAAACAATCTATGTTCATTTCTAGTTTTCTGAAAATAATGTATTCCTTTATCCTTTTCTCTAAAACCGGACTAAAGATGATCATTTGTAATGTGTTCTAAAAACCTATTTTTCATATAATAAATTTTTAGGCATCATTATTATTAATATATTATTATTTTTACATGATTATTTTCTAAAATGATTTTACCCCTTTTTCGTGGATTCTTCCATAAAACACCCATTGGTTATTCCTTATAACGTTATTACGATGCCCATTTGATCACATGAGAATCCCTTATGTTTATTCCGAATTTGTGACTCTTTTTTTGGAAAATATTTTCATGAACAAGTTATAATTGTAAGATCAAAATAATGATTTAGATGCTCAATATACAATAGGGGGGGGGTGTGGGGGGGGGTGGGGGTGAATTGTACACTTTAAAAAAATTTATTAGACAAGGAAAAATCTATGTTTAACATAGTTAAACTAAGAAAATTCACAACACCTCTAATGACAAATTTGAGAATTGAATCCAAAGTTTACAATATAAGATTCTACATTAAAGCATATAGAATCTAATCTAATCAGGAGTACAAGTGTAAGAATATATAAGAAGGTTATACTTTCCTTACAATAAAATATATAGCGAAAAAACAAGTAGTAAAAATACAAGTAACAATATATAAATCTTTTAACCCAAAGAGAAGGGTATCCAACATCCTTGGATAAAGGTCCATTGATTTATACTTTCAAGCAAGTATGTCTTACCCACACCATGGTAAGCCCTCGATACGATGATCAGTGTCTCTGTCCTGCTATCCCCACAATCCCTCAACATCAAGGTAGTTGGAACCTCTGTCTTCCTCAGCAAGGAAGCCCTCAACTTCAAGGTAGTAGACACCTCTGTCTTCCTATCCCCGAAAGTCCTCGAATGTAATCTCCAACATTCGGAGTCGCACGAAGCAATCTGAACGAGTAGTTTAGTACGCAAAAGGCATGAAAAGCTTCTCTCTCTAGAAATCACCTTAACAGCGTGTGGTCTCAAGATCGATCAACTTCTTGTTTTTTAGCTCTTTCAAATGAGCTCCTATTTATAGGAAAATTTACAATGGTTGGCTCCCTCCTCCAACGGTCATATTTTTCATGAAATTCGGAGGGAACTGTACATGTGTAACTCAACCAATGGTTAATTAGTAACAGAATGAATGACATCATCTAATAATAAATCATGTATAGCTAAATTCATGAAATCGTTTTGAAATGAAGCATATGTAAGTAAAAGATATACAAGATTTCAGAGTGTAAGCAAATTAAAAGTTCGGAGTCTAACCAAAATGAAATTCGGAGTCTATGTTAAGAAATATTCAGATTCTGTTTTATAGGAATTCGGAGTCTGGTTTCACCAGAGATAGGAATCTGAACTTGCAGAGTTGAAAGTCGAACTAGTAAAAGTTAGGAGTCAAACTTCATAAGAGTTTGGAGTCGAACTCATGAATGTTCGGAGTCGAACTACTTATGAGTTCGGAGTTGAACATCATAAGAGTTAGGAGTCGAACATCATAAGAGTTAGGAGTCGAACTACTTATGAGTTTGGAGTCAAACTAATTAAGATGTTGGAGTCTAACTTCATAAGAGTTCAGAGTTGAACTACTTAAAAGTTCGGAGTCGGACTACTTAAGAGATCGGAGTCGAACTTCATAAGAGTTTGAAGTCAAACTACTTAAGAATTAGGAGTCGAACATCATAAGAGTTCGGAGTCGAACTACTTAAGAGTTCGGTGTCGAACTACGTAAGAGTTCAGAGTCGAACTACTTAAGAGTTCGGAGCCTATAATTCGGATTGGAACTTCATTATAGTTCACATCTAGGGTTTAGATCCTAGAAACAGAATGATCCAAATCTTTATATTATATGACTTATTGGATTTTGGGTATGAATCCAGTTTTTGTACTAAATAAAAATATTACTATGTATAAGAAAATCTAGGCTAGGGTAAATTTCCTTAAAGAAAGTAAATTTTTCCTTATAGAGGTAAAATTTATATTTTCTTATGTATAAGGTGTTTGTGATTTTCAAAACAAGAAGGAATGGAAATTCATAAGGTAAACCTTATTGACTCAACAATCTCCCCCTTTTGGAAAGCACAAAAATCCTTCCGAAAAATCATATAAGGATATTGAAAATAATTCATTAGACTTTGAAATTAAAACTTATCTCCCTTTGTTCATGGATAAAAGTGAATACAACTAACTCCCCCTTAGGAATTGAAACTCTAAGGACTGTATTCTAAGTTTCCGGAGTGGATATTTCATTATTTTAAGAATGAAAAACTTCATAGTGGGAAACACCCCATTTATTTAAGGATATTTCTCTTATAAATTTTTCCGTTCACCTCCTTAAGAGTAGTTCTTTTCCCTTCTCCCCCTTTGTGATTTTCAAAAAGAATTGAAGTGAATGGAAAACAAAGTATGGTACCTGAAACATTAGTATATGACAAGATACAACCTACCAAATAAAAATTTCATTAGAGTTGGAAAATTTTACAAAGAAATACAATTACCAAAAAAGATCGGAGTGGGTTCATTTGTCTTTCTTTTCCTTCGGGATGAGCTTCTTTAACATGGTTTTGAGTTTCTTCGAGTCTATTTGATCTTCCTAACCTTCTGTCTCCAATGCTTTTACCTTTTCTTCTTGGACATTTAATGCTTCTACCTAAGTCTCCAAGGCTTCTTTCTGCAACTTAATTATTTCATCTTGTGTTTCCAACTTCTGCTGAAACTCAATCCAGAAATCTCTTTCACTTTTCCAATTCTGCGATACTGAGTTAAGCTTCCCATTCAGGTCCCTGACCAGTTGATTTTGATAATTATGTTCTTGGGTCAGCTTTTCAAAAATGTCGTTAACCTTTTTATCCTCCATTTCAAAAGAATTTTTAACTTCAGCCGAAAAACAGTCAAACTGAACTAAATCTTCATCAACTCTCTTAGACCACTTTGTTACCTTACTACAGGACTTTCTATGTACATAATAATCGATAAGAAAACTTTTTTGTTTAGCTTCCAACCTCACAAACTTATCCATGACCATGGATAAAGAATCTGATTTCTGATTCATACTTTGTTGTAGCATCTGGCATCTAGAATCTATTGTTGGAAAAATCAGAATGGTGTCCACCAACTTCTTCAGAGATTGAACCACAAAATAATGCCCATGAGATGATGATTCAGAATCAGAAACTTTGCTTGGAGACTGATCTTTTTCATCTAGCACCAACATTCATCTAGAGGTGCCACCAACCTCTTTCTTCCTGATGAAATATTTTATAGGTTTCTCCATGAGAGCTTTCTTCCCCTTATCAGCTCTCAGAACGGGTTCATTATTAAGGGATACTTCTTCGGATTCAGACACTTGACTGATCTGATCTTCATCTAGTTTTTGTTTTTCTTGTCCTTCCTCAAGAAAATTCCTCTCATAAGATTCTTCCTAATCAAAAAAGTCATTTTTTTCTTCTTATTATTGCTATTGCTTATCATCATCCTTACAAGCTTCCTGATCTGCCTTTCCTGTAGTTACTAACTTTGAGGATTTAGTGTTATCTTTGTAGTCATGTACTTGCTTGATCAGGGTATCCAAATCTTCACTTTCTTCTTCTTCTTCTTCTTCTTCTTCCTCACCTTCTTCCTCTACTTCTACATCAACATCTTTCTAAGCTTCTTCAACTATTTCTTTACCCTTGGATTTATCCAGAGTGTCATAGTTCTTAGCTGGAGTTTCTGGTAAATAAGGTTCAGCACCTAACGTTTCCAGAACAGGAAGCATTCCAGAAGCTAACTCTATAGCTCTCAGCAATGCTTTCACCACTTTAGGTTCATACTACTTCTTTTTCATATTCTTCACTTTTTCTTGTTTCTCTAGATCTTCCACAGCCTTTTCTTTTAAGTCCTTAGCCTCTGCAGGGTAAAATCTAAATTGTGGATCCCCTTCCTTCCTCTTCTCTTTGTCTTCCCACCACTTGGCTGCCACTTCATCTGTATAAGTTTTCTGTTTTTTTGGCTTGGGAGGAGCAGACTGAGCTTCCTTATCTTGAAGATTTTCTTCATCAGCAACCAATTCTTTAACCTTTCTCTTCCTACTTTGCTTTTTGGATGGATCCAGATTCTGTGTTTCTTTCTGAGCTGCCTCAGCCTCTTCCACATATAGAGGGTAAAAATCTCCGAATTCACTGGAAAATCCCATCTTCATCCTCTTCAGGGTATCATCACTTACAAGTATAAGCTTGAAATTCCAAACTTTTGATTTTCAAGCAACATTGGAGTATTTGAAGCACCAAAAGATCAGCCTCGATAGTAAAGTAGGGTACATACTTGTCTGAGCTTTTAAATTCCCTTATTTTGTTTTCTTGATCATAATAAAGACATGCCTCATCAAATTTAGCTTTCTTAGATTCACCAGGAAATATAATACATAGATATTACTTTTCATCAAATTATCTTTGTCGCCTCTTCTCGGAACGAGAAATCCTTGCACCCAAAGCTGAAGAATATTGTTTTTCGAAGTGAGATGAGCAATCTTAGTGGTCGTAGCATCCTTAAGTCCATGGAATTTTAAGGCCTTCACCTTGTTGAAACTTCCTTGCTCATCTGGAATCTTGTGGGAGAAAAACTCAGCTTCCCCCTCATATGAAAATCCAACCAAGCTTGCTGCCTTGGTGTAGGATAGCTTATAAGTCTTGCCATAATACTTGAAGGAAAACTATTCTCTTCCATCATCCATCTGGAATGAAACAGACTCATAGAACTCTATTAACAAATCAGTATACACTAGATCCTGCTTTTTTGACTTGAACATGCATAAATCATCCCAACCATTCAACTTTATATTCTTGGTTATAATAGAATCGAGCTTGTAGAAATCCGGATGAACTAACCTTTCCCTGAAGACTAACCACTTAGAGATTCTCTTCACAATTGACATATCTTGAGATGTAGCTTCAACAGACATTCAGAGTGATGAAATCTGAAATATTCGGAATGGCTTTCGCAATGTTCAGAACCAGTCTTAAGAAGAGCAGCAGGGCTTCGAGACGCAAATGCTTTCAAATCCGATGTGGGAAAAGTGCTGGGGTACCACTTATATAGACAATGGATGCAACATTTGGTCTTCTAAAAGCCATATAATGGTTGAAAAAGAATTTACCTGATCTAATGGTTGAAAACACTCCCACAAGGAGAACATGACTCCGATCTTATGAGGTTTTAAGGAAAACATCGGGAATTGAGGAAAAACTAGAATCTAAACTTTTCAAAACAAGGAAAATACCAGCAAGGAAAATATGATTATGAAACTATAACTAAGGAAAACATAGCATTCGGATTTTATAGAAAGATTTTTTGTAATTTGTCATATTCTTCATGAAGAAATGAATTTAAAAAAAACTCATTACGAATGTCAAAGTATGAAAATCGCGTTACAAAAATTCCAGTACGAAAATTTCGTTACGAAAACTCCAGTACGAGAATATCTATTCTGAAAGATATCAGTATGAAAATTCCATTTTAGATGTTTTCAGTGTGATGATTTCCATTCCAGAAGTTCCCATTCTGAGAATTTCAATCCTGAAAATTTTAGTTCCAAAAATTCCCATTCAAGAAATTTTAGTTTCAGAAATTTCCATTCCAGAAACTTCTGTTCTGAAAAGTTTGAAAAACTATCTACGAAAATTATAGTTACAGTATGTTTAAAAAACGGATTACGAAAATGTTTAGCTACACTAATAATCAAATGTAATCCCCTTATGAAAAGGAGTTTATTAATGTTAGGATAATTGTTCAACAAGAAGTTAATGAAGAATGATTACCTTACGATTATCATTCCTAAATTTTGTTTAATGTATTCAAATCTATCGGAGGGTAATGATTTTGTGAAAATATCAGAAAGTTGATCTCACGTTCTGATAAACTAAATAATGATATCTCGTTTGTCTTCTTGAAAACAAGAATAGAATTAAACTTTTGGAATCCAAACTTGCTTGGATCCGAGATTTCCAGATAACAAAATTTTAGGAACCCAAAATTTCTTAGAAAAATAGGCTTTATGAAAACCAAGAGATTAGTTTTTATTTAAAGTACATTTCTTTGCCCAGTGACCACCACATGGACATTTGGTACAAAATGGGTCACTTTGTGGAACAAAGTAGTTGTTACTAAAAGTTGGATTTTCATGGGTATAACCAAATCCGGATTTTTTTCTTAAAGGTCGTAATTGAGAATACATTTTATCAAAATTTTCTTTACCATGGGAAATGTTTGATAAACACTTCTTTAAGGAAAAAATTTCGGACTTGATTTTTATAACCATGTTTTTATCTCCAGAATCATTAGATTTAGAACTAGAGCTAGGCTTGAAAACACTTTTCTTAGAAATTACTTATTCTAACTCTTTAGAAAGTTTTTTATTCTCAAAAATTACTTCCTCATGATTTTTTGAAATATTTATAAAATCAGACTTTTTCCTATATAGATCTTTAGAAAGATCTAATATTTCTTTCGTAAGAATAGAATTCCAAGAGTTTTCCTAATCATGTTTTTATTGAGTTTAGAATTCTCAATCTCTAGAAGTTTAGCAAACCTAGAAACTTCTTCATAGGTTGGTGAAGAATTTTCTTCATTAGAAGAGGATTCATCACCTGATGAGCTATAATACTTACTATAATTAAAATTTAAAGATACATTGGTCAATGATTCATCATTTCGTAACTTAGCCATAAAGCAATGATTTTTAATGGGTAATCTGGAAATAAGACCAATATTCATCTATCCTGAAGATTCATAATCAGAAGATTCATCTGAAGAGTCACCACCACTGGCACTCCAGGTGTCATTCGCTTTCAGAACATTCTTAGCTTTGGTTTTGTAATAATTCTTCATGTTCCTTTCAGAATGCCTTTATTTCCTTTCTTTCTTTTTGAGAAAAGGGAAATTTGGTCTAATATGACTATCTCTCTTGCATTCATAACAAGTAACGTCTCCATCTTTCCTATCTTTCGTTTCCTTTTTCTTATACTTGGAGTGGAAATTTCTTTGGCCAGCTATCTTGTTCATCCTTCAAGCAAGATTTGCTAACTCATTTTTTGAGACTTCACAGTCACTAGAATCTGATTGAATAACAACCTTCTTAGACTTGGATCTGGTTACTATCTCATGAGTCTTAGCTTTCATATGATTTTATGCTGTTGTAAAAGCAACAGTACCATTCCCATTCTTCATTTTGATTTTTCCAGCATCTCTCTTCATTCTTGTTTCATGTTGGAGAAGTGTTCCAAATAGCTCATCAAGAAAAATTTGAGTGACCTTCCTGTTCCCATATATAGTTGTTCACTTTGATTCCCACTCATTGGTAATAATATCAATTATCTTATCTATAAGGGCTTCATCATATAACCCTTTTTCTCCCATAGACTGTAAGTTGTTTCCTATAGTCATAAATATCTGTTGAAATATATAGATTGGTTCTCCATAAGGATAATTGAATTGATGGTATTCAGCTATAAGCATAGCTCTCCTAGTTTCAATCACTTTAGAAGTGCCAAAGTGTGTAACTTCTAACTTCTTCCGGATACAATTAGCTGCTTCACAGGAAGAAATTTGGCTATATATTTCTAGTCATTGAACATAGTAAAGTATTGCGTACCTTATAATTGAGTTGATAATATTGCTTTTCCTGGTTAGTGAATGTTCTAACTTACTTATCATTAATTTTATAATCACTAGTAAGCATAACAAAATTATCCACACCAGTATTGATAACAAAAGTTTTCATTCAATCTCTCTAGTACTCATAGTCATTACCATCAAAGATTGGTGGTTTTGTAGGGTTTAGATTATCAATAGAACCAACATTGACTCCTGCCATTCTTTAAAAAAACTTTGGCGAACCAAACTATTTAGTAGAAAAAGTTCTTAACCACAAAGTTCGGAATGAAAATTCAGAAAGATAATGTTCGGAATGACAAATCAGAATGATAAAGTTCGGAATGACAAAAAAACATTCTAATAAAGGATGAAGAACAATGGAAAAGGAGAAAGAAAAACCTATACGTGAGTATAAGTATTTAAGAGACCTCCTCTGATATGAATTGTAGGATCGATATAATGATGTAGATGCTCGATATACAAGAGGGGGCTGAATCGTACACTTTAAAAAATTTCCTAAGATAGGGAAAAATCTATGTTTAACAAAGTTAAACTAAGAAAATTCACAACACCTCTAATCACCAATTTTTGAATTGAAACCAATGTTTACAATATAAGATTATACCTTAAAGAGTATAGAATCTAAACTAATCAGAGTACATGTGTAAGGAAATATAAGAAGGTTATACTTTCCTTACAATACAATATGCAGTGGAAAAAAAGTAGTAAAACTACATGTAACAAGATATAAATCTTTTAACCCAAAGAGAAGGGTATCCAACAACCTTGGATGAAGGTCCCTGGATTTATACTTTCAAGCAAGTCTGTCTTACCCACACCATGGTAAGCCCTCGATACGAAGATCGGTGTCTTTGTTTTGCTATCCCCGTAAGACCTCAACTTCAAGGTAGTTGGAACCTCTGTCTTCCTCAGCATGGAAGCCCTCAACTTCAAGGTAGTCGACACCTCTCTCTTCCTATCCCTGTAAGTCCTCGAATGTAATCGCCAACATTCCGAGTTGCATGAAGAAATCAGAACGAGTAGTTCAGTACGCACAAGGCATGAAAATATTCTCTCTCTATAAATCAACTTAATAGAATGTGGTCTCTAGATCGATCAACTTCTTGTTTTTTAGCTCTTTCAAATGGGCACCTATTTATAGGAAAATTTCCAATGGTCGGCTCCCTCCTCCAACGGTCATATTTTTCATGAAATTCAGAGGGACTTGTACACGTGTAACTCAACCAACGGTTAATTAGAAATGGAATGAATGACATCATCTAATAATAAATCATGTATAACTGAATGCACGACATCGTTTTGAAACGAAGCATATGTAAGTAAAAGCTATAAAAGATTTCGGAGTGTAAGCAAATTAAAAGTTCAGATTCTAACCAAAATGAAATTCGGAGTCTATGTTAAGAAATATTCATATTCTGTTTTATAGGAATTCGGAGTTTGGTTTCACCAGAGATCGGAATCTGAACATGAAGAGTTCAAAGTCGAACTAGTAAAAGTACGGAGTCGAACTTCATAAGAGTTTGGAGTCGAACACATTAAAGTTCGGAGTCAAACTACTTAAGAGTTCGGAGTTGAACTTCATAAGAGTTTGGAGTCAAACTTCATAAGAGTTAGGAGTCGAACTACTTAAGATTTTGGATTCGAACTACTTATGATTTTGGAGTCTAACTTCATAAGAGTTCGGAGTTGAACTACTTAAGTGTTTAGAGTCGAACTACTTAAGAGTTCGGAGTCGAAATTCATAAGAGCTCGGAGTCGAACTACTTAAGAGTTTGAATTCAAACTTCATAAGAGTTCAGAGTCCAACTACTTAAGAGTTAGGATTCGAACTACTTAAGAGTTCAGAGTCGAACTACTTAAGAGTTCGGAGTCGAACTACTTAAGAGTTTGGAGTCCAGAATTCGGATTGGAACTTCCTTACAATTTACATCCAGGATTCAGATCCTAGAAACAGAATGCTCCGAATTTTTATATTAGATGACTTCTGGGATTTTGGGTATGAATATGGTTTTTGTACTAATGAAAAATATTGCTATGTATAAGAAAATCTTGGATAGGGTAAATTTCCTTAAAGAAGTAAATTTTTCCTTATGGAGGTAAAATTTATATTTTCTTAAGTATAAGGTGTTTGTGATTTTCAAAACAAGAAGGAATGGAATGTAATAAGGTAAACCGTATTGACTCAACAATCTCCCCCTTTTGGAAAACACAAACATCCTTTCGAAAAAGCATATAAGGATTTTGAAAAAATTTCATTAGACTTTGAAATTAAAACTTATCTCCCTTTGTTCATGGATAAAAGTGAATACAACTGACTCCCCCATAGGCATTGAAACTCTAAGGATTGTATTCTGAGTATCTGGAGTGGAGTTTTCATTATTTTAATAATGAAAATCTTCGTAGTGGGAAAATCCCCATTTATTTAAGGATATTTCTCTTAGAAATTTTTCCGTTCTCATCCTTAGGAGTAATTCTTTTTCCTTCTCCCCATTTGGGATTTTCAAAATGAATTTAAGTAAATGGAAAACAATGTATTGTACCTGAAACATTAGTATATGACAAGATACAACCAACAAAATAATAATTTCATTAGATTTGGAAAATATTATAAAGAAAGAAAATTACCACAAAAGATTGGAGTGGGTTCATTTGTCTTTATTTTCCTTCGGGATGAGCTTCTTTAACAAGGTTTTGAGTTTCTTCAAGTCTCTTTGATGTTCCTCACCTTGCCTCTCCAAGGATTATACCTTTTCTTCTTGGACATTTAAAACTTCTGCCTGAGCCTCCAAGGAATCTTTATACAACTTAATTATTTCATCTTGCTTTTCCAACTTCTGCTGAAACTCAATCCAGAAATCGCTTTCATTTTCCAATTCTGAGATACTGAGTTAAGCTTCCCATTCAGGTCCCTAACCTATTTATTCTGATAATTTTGTTCTTGGGTCAGCTTTTCATAAATTTCTTTAACCATTTTATCCACCATTTCAAAAGCATTTTGAACTTCAGCCTGAAAATTCTCAAACTGAACTAAATCATCATCAACTCTACTAGACCACATTGTTACCTTACTTCAAGACTTTCTATATACATCATAATCGAGAAGAAAAATTTTCTGTTCAGCTTCCAACCACACAAACTTATCCATGACCATGGATAAAGAATCTAATTTCTGATTCATACTTTGTTGTAGCATCTAGAAACTGGAATCTATTGTTGGAAAAATCAGAATGGTGTCCACCAACTTCTTCAGAGATTGAACGACAAAATCATGCCCATGGGATGATGATTCTGAATCAAAAACATTGCTTAGAGACTCATCTTCTTCAACTAGCACAAACATTCCTCTAGAGGCGCCACCAACCTCTTTCTTCCTGATAAAATATTTTATAGCTGTCTCCATGAGAGCTTGCATCCCCTTATCAGCTCTCGGAACAGGTTCATTATTAAGGGATAGTTCCTCGGATTCAGACACTTGAATGATCTGATCTTTATCTGGTTTTTGTTTTTCTTTTCCTTCCTCAAGAAAATTCCTCTCATAAGATTATTCCTCATCATAAAAGACATTTTTTTCTTCTTCTTCTTGCTTTTTCTTATCATCATCCTTACAAGCTTCTTGATCTGCCTTTCCTGGAGTTACTAACTTTGCTGATTCAATCTTATCTTTGTATTCAGGTACTTGCTTAATCAGGGTATCCAAATATTCAATTTCCTCTTCTTCTTCTTCTTATTCCTCAACTTCTTCCTCAACTTCTACATAAACTTCTTTCTCAACTTCTTCAACTATTTCTTTACCCTTGGATTTATCTGGAGTGTCATAGTTCTTAGCTGGAGTTTCTGGTAAAGAAGGATCATCAACTAACGTTTCCGGAACGGGAAGCATTCCAGAAGCTAACTCTGTAGCTCTCTGCAAAGAGTGCACCACTTTAGCTTCAGACAACTTATTTTTCATATTCTTCACTTTTTCTTGTTTCTCTAGCTCTTCCGAAGCCTTTTATTTTAAGGCCTTAGACTCTGCAGGGTCGAATCCTAATTGTGGATCCCATTCCTTCCTCTTCTCTTTGTCGTACCTCCACTTGGCTGCCACTTCATCTGTATAGGTTTTCTGTTTCTTCGGCTAGGGAGGAGCAAACTTAGATTCCTTAGCATGAGGATTTTCTTCATCAGCATCCACTTCCTTAACCTTTCTCTTCCTCCTTTGCTTTTTGGATGGTTCCAGATTCTGTGTTTCTTTCTGAGCTGCCTCAACCTCTTCCACAGACAGAGGGTAAAAATCTCCGGATTCACTGGAAAACCCCATCTTCATTCTCTTCAGGGTATCATCACTAACCAGCATAAGCTTGAAATTATGAACTTTTGATTTGCATGCAACATTGATGGATTCTATGCACCGAAAGATCAGCCTCGATAGTAAAGCAGGGTACATAATTATATGAGCTCTTAAATTCCCTTCTTTGATTTTCTTGATCGTAATCAAGACATGCCTCATGAAATTTATCTTTCTAAGATTCACCAGGAAATCTAAAACATAGATATCACTTTTCATCAAATTATATTTGTCGCCTCTTCTCGAAACGAGAAAGCCTTGCACCCAAAGCTGAAGAATCTTGTTGTTCGGAGTGAGATGAACAATCTTAGTGGTCGTATCATCCTTAAGTCCAAGGAATTTTAAGGCCTTCACCTTGTCGAAACTTCCTTGCTCATCTGGAATCTTGTGTGAGAAAAACTCAGCTTCCCCCTCATATGAAAAACCAACCAAGCTCGCTGCCTTGGTGTAGGATAGCTTATAAGTCTTTCCATAAGACTTGAAGGAAAACCATTCTCTGCCATAATCCATCTGGAAGGAAACCGACTCATATAACTCTATTAACAAATCAGTATACACCAGATCCTGCTTTTCTGACTTGAATAGGCATACATCTTCCCAACCATTCAGCTTTATATTCCTGGTTATAATAGAATCGATCATGTAGAAATCCATATGAACTAACCATTCCCTGAAGACTAACTACTTATAGATTGATATCACAGTTGACATACCTTGAGTTGTAGCTTTAACAGACATTCGGAGTGAAGAAATCTGAGAGAAATGGAATGGCTTTTGCAATGTTCGGAACTGGTCTTAAGAAGTGAACCAGGGCTTCAAGATGAAAAATCTTTCAAAACTGATGTGGGACAAGTCCTGGGGTCCCCTTTATATAGGCGATGGATGTGACCTTTGGTCTTCTAAAAGCCATATAATGGTTGAAAAATCATTGACCTGATCTGACGGTTGAAAACACTCCCATAAGGAAAACTTGACTCCGATCTTTTGAGGTGTTAAGGAAAACATCCGAAATTGAAAGAAAACTAGAATCCTAACTTTAAAAAACAAGGAATATACCAGCAGGAAAAATATGATTACGAAACATTAACTAAGGAAAACATAGCATTCGGAATTTCTAGAAAGATTGTTCGTAATTTTTAATATTATTCTTGAAGAAATTAATTTAAAAAAAAACTCATTAAGAAAGTTCAAGTACGAAAATCATGTTATGAAAATTCCAGTACGAAAATTTCGTTACGAAAACTACAGTACAAAAATCTCCATTCTGAAAGTTATCAGTATGAAAATTCCATTTCGGATGTTTTCAGTATGAAGATTTCCATTCCGAATGTTCCCATTCCGAGAATTTCAATCCTGAAAATTTCAGTTCCGGAAATTCCCATTCCGGAAATTTTAGTTTCAGATATTTCCATTCCAGAAACTTCAGTTCTGAAATGTTTGAAAAACTAACTACAAAAATTTTAGTTACAGTATGTTTAAAAAATGGAATACGAAAAATTTTAGCTACACTAACAATCAATTGTACTCCCCCTATGAAAAGGAGTTTATTACAGTTATGATAATTGTTCAACAAGAAGTTAATGAAGAATGATTACCCTAGGGTTATCATTCCTAACTTTTGTTTAATGTATTCAAGTCTATCAGAGGGTAATTATTTTGTGAAAATATCAGTATGTTGATCTTGCATTCCAATAAAATAAAGAATGATATCTCCTTTATCTTCCTAAAAACATGAAAAGAATTAGACATTCGAAATCCAAACTTGCTTGGATCCGAGATTTGTAGACAAAAAAATTTTAGGAACCCAAGCTTTCTTAGAAAAATAGGCTATATGAAAACCAAGATATTTTGTTTATTTAAAGAACAAATCTTTTCCTAGTGACCACCACATTGACATTTGGTACAAAATGGGTCACTTTGTAGAACAAAGTAGTTGTTACTAAAAGTTGGTTTTTCACGGGTATAACCAAATCCGGATTTGTTTCTTAACGGTCGTATTTGAGAATACATTTTATCAAATTTTTATTTACCATGGGTAAAGTTTGATAAACACTTCTTTAAGGAAAAAATTTCGAACTTGAGTTTTATAACCATGTTTTTATCTCCATGATCATTAGATTTAGAACTAGAGCTAGGCTCGAAAACACTTTTCTTAGAAATTACTTGTTCTATCTCTTTAGAGTGCTTGTTCTTCTCAGAACATACTTCCTCATGATTTTTTGAAATATTTATAAAATCAGCATTTTTCCTATCAAGATCTTTAGAAAGATTTTATATTTCTTTTGTAAGAATAGAATTCCAAGAGTTTTCCTTATCATGTTTTTTATTGAGTTTAGAATTCTCAATCTCTAGAAGTTCAGCAAACCTAGAATGTTCTTCATAGGAAGGTGAAGTATTTTCTTCATTAGAAGAGGATTCATCACCCGAGGAGCTATAATAATTACTATCATTAGAATTTAAAGATACATTGGTCAATGATTCTGCATTTCATACCTTAGCCATAAAGTAATGATTTTTAATGTGTAATATGGCAATAAGACAAATATTCTTCTGTTATAATGATTCATAATCAGAAGATTCATCTGAAGAGTCACCACCACTGGAACTCCAGGTGTCATTCTCATTCTGAACATTATTAGCATTGGTTTTGTAATAGTTCTTCCTGTTCCTTTCAGAATGCCTTTTTTTCCTTTCTTTCTTTTTGAGCAAAGGGAAATCTGGTCTAATATGACTAGCTATCTTGCATTCATAACAAGTAACTTCTCCATCTTTCCTATCTTTCCTTTCCTTTTTCTTATACATTGAGAGGAAATTTCTCTGGTCAGCTATCTTGTTCATCCTTCGAGAAAGATTTGCTAACTCATTTTCATAGACTTCACTCTCACTAGAATCTGATTGAATAACCTCCTTCTTAGACTTGGATCTAGTTACTCTCTTAGGAGTCTTAGATTTCATATGATTTGATGTTTTTGTAATAGCAATAGTACCATTCCCATTCTTCATTTTGATGTTGTCACCATCTCTCTTCATTCTTGTTTCATGTTGGGGAAGAGTTCCAAATAGCTCATCATGAGAAATTTGAGTGACCTTCCTGTTCTCACCTATAGTTGTTCTCTTTGATTCCCCCTCATTGGGCATAATATCAATTATCTTATCTACAAGGGCTTCATCATCTAACCCTTTTTCTCCCATATAATGTAAGAAGATGACTATAGTCATAAATATCAATTGAAATTTATAGATTTGTTCACTATAAGGAAAATTGAATCCATGATATTCAGTTCTAATCATAGATCTCCTATTTTCAATCACTTTAGAAGTGCCAAAGTGTGTAACTTCTAACTTCTTCCAGATACAATAAGATGCTTCACAGGAAGAAATTTGGCTATATATATTTATAGGGATTGAACATAGTAATGTATTTCATACCTTATAATTGAGTTGACACTCTTGCTTTTCCTAGTTCGTTAATGTTCTAACTTCCTTATCAGGAATGTTATAATTTCCAGTAACCATAAAGAAATTATCCACACCAGTATTGATAAAAAAAGTCTTCATTCGATCTCTCCAGTACTCATAGTCATTACCATCAAATATTGGTGGTCTTATAGGGTTTAGATTATCAATAGAACCAACATTGACTCCTTCCATTCTTAAAACAAACTTTGGAAATAAAAATAGTTAGTAGAAAAAGATCATAACCACAATGTTCAGAATAACAATTCGAAAAGATAAAGTTTGGAATGACAAATCGGAATGATAAAGTCCAAAATGGCAAAAAAACATTCTAAGAAAGGAAGAAGAAGAATTGAAAAAGAGCAAGAAAAACCTATACGTGAGTATAAGTATTTCAGAGACCTCCTCTGATACCAATTGTAGGATTGAAATAATGATGTAGATGCTCAATATACAAGAGGGGGGGGTGAATTGTACACTTTAAAAAATTTCCTTAGACAAGGAAAAATATAAGTTTAACAAAGTTAAACTAATAAAATTCACAACTCCTCTAATCACCAATTTGAGAATTGAAACAAAAGTTTACAATATAAGATTCTACCTAAAAGCGTATAGAATCTAATCTAATCAGGGTACAAGTGTAAGGAAATATAAGAAGGTTATACTTTCCTTACAATAGAATATGCAGCGAAAAAACAAGTAGTTAAACTACAAGTAACAAGATATAAATCATTTAACCCAAAGAGAAGGGTATCCAACAACCTTGGATAAAGGTCCCTTGATTTATACTTTCAAGGAAGTCTGTCTTACCCACACCAGGGTAATCCCTCGATACAAAAATCGGTGTCTCTATCTTGCTATCCCCGCAAGCCCTCAACATCAAGGTTGTTGGAAACTCTTTCTTCCTCAGCATGGAATCCCTCAACTTCAAGTTAGTCGGCACCTCTGTCTTCCTATCCCCAGAAGTCCTCGAATGCAATCGCCAACATTCGGAGTCGCACGAAGCAATCTGAATGAGCTGTTCAGTACACACAAGGAATTAAAAGCTTCTCTCCATAGAAATCACCTTAACAGCCTGTGGTCTCAAGATCGATCAACTTCTTTTTTTGAGCTCTTTGAAATGAGCTCTTATTTATAGGAAAATTTCCAATAGTTGGCTCCCTTCTCCAACGGTCATATTTTTCATGAAATTGCGAGGGACCTGTACACGTGTAACTCAACCAAAGGTTAATTAGAAACAGAATGAATGACATAATTTAATAATAAATCATGTATAACTAAATGCACGACATCATATTGAAATGAATCATATGTAAGTAAAAGCTATAAACGATTTGGGAGTGTAAGAAAATTAAATGTTCGGAGTCTAACCAAAATGAAATTCAGAGTCTATGTTAAGAAATGTTTGGATTCTGTTTTATAGAAATTCGGAGTCTGGTTTCATCAAAGATCGAAATCTGAACCTATAGAGTTCGAAGTCGAACAAGTAAAAGTTCGGAGTCAAAGTTCATAAGAGTTCGGAGTCGAACTCATGAATGTTTAGAGTCGAACTACTTAAGAGTTCGGAGTCGACCTTCATAAGAGTTCGGAGTCGAACTACTTAAGATATCGTAGTCGAACTTCATAAGAGTTAGGAGTCGAACTACTTAAGAATTTGGAGTCTAACTACTTATGATTTTGGAGTCGAACTTCATAAGAGTTCGGGGTTTAACTACTTAAGAGTTCGGAGTTGAACTACTTAAGAGATCAGAGTCGAACTTCATAAGAGTTCGGAGATGAACTACTTAAGAGTTCGGAGTCGAACTTCATAAGTGTTCCGAGTCGAACTACATAAGAGTTCAGAGTCGAACTACTTAAGAGTTCGGAGTCCAGTATTCGGATTGGAACTTCATTACAGTTCACATCCAGAATTTGGATCCTAAAAACCGAATGCTCCAAATCTTTACATTATATGTCTTCTGGGATTTTGGGTATGAATCCGGTTTTTGTAATAAAGAAAAATATTTCTATGTATAAGATAATCTAGATTAGTGTAAATTTACTTAAAGAAGTAAATTTTTCCTTATGGAGGTAAAATTTATATTTTCTTATGTATAAGGTGTCTGTGATTTTCAAAACAAGAAGGAATGGAAAAGTCATAAGGAAAACCTTATTGACTCAACAATAATGTGTGTTCTTAGATTTTCTCTAAATAATTGGTTAATTTTCAGTCACATGAGATGTTATGTGTGAGATTAGGGAGTAATCCTAATTTATTATTGGACTTTTTTCAACCATGTAATATAGTCTTGGAAGTTATCCGTGAATCATATTTATGTAATTTTATATATTGTGTCCAAATTCATATGTTTCCATGATCACATGATCCGATGTTCTAAATGTTAGGATTTGATATGTTTAATTGTATTCCAAACATTTTGATGTCATTATTTTGTGCCTTATAACAAATTTTTATTACATTTTTCCAATGTTTGTAACATTACGATGCTTTTTTTCCCAAACATTTTGTTCATGTATTACTCATTACATCATTTGAATATGTAGGATTTCAAAGGAAAATAATGGCTCATTAGGTAAAATTTATATAAATATTATTAATTTTATTTCCATGTTTTTTGTTTTATATACTAATTCATCCAATGACACTAGACATTATGATCATTTGTTTTTATTTGATGCTAAAATATGCATAAATCATCTAATAATATGTGAATAAAGGATATGGTCTCTATAGTTGGTATTAGGGAATAGACTTGTTATTTGTTAGGATTTGAACTATAATATTTCCTTAATAATCTTATGGATAATTATATCACCATGTATAACCAATTTTAAAACACAGGGAATAACATGTCAGGAAAAACATTTAAATTGAATGTTCGCCATTCTATGTGTAGTGTCACCTTTTAAAAGTCATATTATCTAAGTATTCTAGTCCTCATAATAGTACATTATAATTCTTAGTAAATGGATAGATATATGGGAACATGTGCCAATAGTAAATGTGATAAGAAGTGTGATGATTTAAATAATTAAATTCTAAATATTATGGGGACATGATCTCAGAGTGTTATAATAGTACTAGAATAACTAGTTCATGTTATGTATAATAACATGAATCATGTGGAACAACCTCTTTTTCTTAATAAATAAAAAGAATTGGTTGAATAATTTATTCCCAAATCACCCCTATATTTAGTCAATATTATAGTCCCCTAATTGTTAAAAAAGTTATTAACTCTATTGGGAATATATTCTATGTCCTCCAATGCTTATAAGATAAAAAGTGTGTGATCATATTCTATCATTTTTATGGGGAAGATGATCCATGGTGAACACTATTTAAAAGAAAAAAGTCTAAGGAAGAGAATTATTTTATGGATAGAGAAGGATTAAAGAAAAATAATTGGAGAAATATCTTCCCTAAATAGTCTATCTTAATATAGAAATGGAGTTCCTTGAGCTGAATAAAAAACAAGATGATCTTATCAGAGAATATGAAGAAAAAATCACAAGACATTGATGATATGGCTATATAATATTCATGAAAACTAAAATCAAAGTGGATTACATCAGTAGACTATAAATATTGAGTGTATGTAATATATTTTCAATTAGAACCATTTACAATTTTGATGAAATTTTTCATTGTGCAATAAATATTGAGATGAATAATTGTGACTCTCTGTGTTCTCATGGTACTAGAGATAAAAATTACAAAAATGAGATTAATATTGGAGGATCAATGGATAAATCCAGTGAAGGAAATTATACTCAACATCCCACACGTAAAAATTGTGGGAACAAGTAATATGATAACTACGTAAGTGGAACTTCAAAATTCGTCAAATGTGGAATAAAGGGGAATCCTGAGAATTTTTTGTGATGGGATATAAAGAATACCACGATTGTGGAAGAAAAAAAGGAACATTCAGAATAATATTCAACCTCTATTTCATCTATTCAACTACAAATATCCTCTGAATTATGTAAACCAGTGCCCTTAACCAAGGGTTTCTGGAGTGAATCAATCAATCAACAACCTCCAATGTAGAACGGAAGGGCATATTCAATTACAACTATTTAGGTTGATCCATAAAATATTTTTGTGTTAGGTATGATGGTAAATTATTCAAAAATAAAAACTATACTATTTTAATCTAGTTCTAATCATTATTTCACATCATTCATGTGTAGTATAAATATTCAAACACCACCTCAAAATATGAAGTTTGAAATATCTATGCGAACATAAAATAGAGAAATTATTACATCTAAAGTATATAATGTCTACCTATTTAATGTTTTTTGTACTTAACATCCCTATAAATATTATCATACTTAATTTTATGGATTGTAATGCTGTATTGGTCATGGATTGGATATATTTATATAAATCAAACATCAAATTTCAGGAAAGGGATATCACACATCACATCCTGAGGTATCCCCCTATTCATTACAACTGTAAGTAGGCGCATGAATCTCATTCAGAATAATCATGTACATTTTGGATATTATTTTCATATGAGAAACCATACCTACCTAAAATTATTGAGGCAAATTAGTGGATCATTCTCGAAAACATTACCAATATGAGGGACTTTATTAATGTGCTCCCAAAGGAATTTCATAATATTGTTCCGGACCAAGATGTTGATTTCTAAATAAAACTTATTATTGGATCTCTATACATATTAAAAATTCCTTATAATATTACTCTAATGAGTTGGAGGAGCTAAATAATATGTTACAATAAAATCTTGAAAAGGGTTTTATTTACTTGAGTGATTCACCATTGGCTGTTCTGGTCTTCATCATCAAGATGGTGATTGAATAAATTCTATTATTCATTGAGTATCTTAATCTCAATAAAATCATGATAAAAAAGTATCCCCTACCAATGATAGATGATTTTTTCAATCATCATTGTGGTGGAAGTTCATTTCTCTAAGGTGGAGATTTGGTCAGAATATCTGCAACTAAAGGCAAGGAATTGAGATATTTCCAAGAAATCATTTCGAATGAGGTATGGATATTATGACTTCATAGTTATTCCCTTAGGACACACTAATGCTCCGACAATTTTCATGGAATTATTGAATATAGTATTTATATATTACCACAATTTTTTTGATATTCATTGTAGATGATATTCTGATGTACTCTATAAGAAAGGAGTAACGCAAGGAGCATTTGAATACTATGGTAAATATATTTTCAATGGATTAACTATTAATAATTTATAGTAAATTCATGTTATTGACAGGAGATTATCATTCATGATGCATGTTATCACTATAAAAGGAATATTTTTGGATGCTTCCGTGATAATCGAAATCAAATAGTTTCCCATTAGAACATCTGTAACAGTGATCCATGGTTTCCTTGGTCATGCTAGGGATTACAAATGATTAGTAAAGGGATTATAATGATTTTAAAAACGAATAAACAATCTGACTCGGATTGGAGTAAAATTTTTTTGGACCAGTGAATGTGAAGACTATATTAAAGAGTTTAAAAAGATTATTATCATTTAACCAATACCTACATATCTAACAATAGTGGAAGTATTTGTGTTATATATTGATGATTCAAAGAAGGTCATAGGATATGTATATAAGATTAATAATTATGTGATAGCCTAAATGTCATGTTAGATGAATTTTCATGAGAAACATATGTCATAAATGATATGTAGTTGGATGTTGTGATGTTTGTTGTGAAAATATGGAGGCATTATCTCAATGGGGGAAATGTAAGATATATTGTAATCAAAGGATACTAAAAAACATATTCACAGAAAAAGATATTAATATGCACAGGTAAAAATGGTTAGAGATCATCAATAATTAAGACTAATCAATCCAATACAGTCCTAGTAAAGAGCATAAAGTGGTGGATAATCTATGTAGAATGGATATGGAAACAGTATAAATGATAAGAATTGATAAGGATCCAATCTTAAAAGACATATAATGTATGTACATTGGAATAATTAGGTATGTAAAAACATCAATCCTTTCTCAAATGATTTCTCAACCATATCCTTTTGGGAATACACAAAATTCTCAAAGAGATTATATGGAAATTCTAAACAAGGTATAAGCTATCAAAAGAGGGAAATCCTCATAGGTAAAAATTTTATGAGGAGTAAATCCAAATATTTTGGTCTAGACTATGATTACCAATGAATCCTTAAATAAACATGTACATTTTGGGGTTGAACAAAAATAAGCTTTTATATCCACACATGGAGTACAAATACGTATTTATATCATTTAGATAACTATGGGTGGGACAATAAGATGAAGGAGATCACTGAATAAAAATCAATGTTCCTCGTATGTCAGCATGTGAAGTCTGAAAGGAAAAAGGATAAGGGGATGATGCAACCATTACACATACCTACACAGAAATGAGAAAACTTCACCACATAAATCATCACTAAACATTTGATTAAATTATTAATAAATTATTCGATATTGTTTTTTTGTGCATATTATAATGAAAACAGAATTTATTAAAATTCAAGAGGATTTATCACATGACCAACATGCATGGATATACATCAAGAAAATTGCGAGGCATCTTGGAGTACCATTATATATTATATATGATAATGATCTAAAATTTACATCTATGTTATAGAAGTTTCTCTATCATTTTCTAAACACTGAGCTAATCTTCATTGCAACTTATCATCCTCAAATTGATTGTCAACCTGAGCGGACTATTTAGAGAATGAAATAAATATTGAGAGAATGTTCTATTTAATTTAAATGATGATAAGATCAATACTTACCTCCATTATAAAAACCTAACAACAATATTATTCATGCAAGTAAAAAAAGGGTTCCATGTAAATCCGTTTTTTGAAAAGAATAAGAACACATGCCTGATTATAAGATGTCATTGAAAGTAAGATAATGTGACTTAAAATGGTTAAATAAATGGTATAAAATGTGAAATCCATTCAACATCACATAAAATAATCCCAAATTAAATATAAGATCATTGAAAATAATCATCATAAGATTTAGTGTTTGAGGATGGAGATATATTATTCCCCTAATATATCCACAAAAGATATTTTGTAGATTTTTGAAGAATGAGATGTTATGTCTGAGTAACATCAATACCTTTGAGATTTTTGATCGCATCAACATTTTGGAATATCAACTAAGCATTACACCAACCATATCAAAATTAAATGATGTATTTCACATATCCCTCCCAAGGAATTATATAACATATCCCTCTCATATACCAAATTAACTGTTGATATAGGTGGAAAATGATATCTCTTACAAGTAGTATTCAGTGAAGATTTGAGAACGTAGTAGTAAAATTCAACCAACATGACTAATCAGATCTTCATATTAATATAGAGAATATATAAATATTTGGACGAGACATGGTAATATGAGAATCAAATGATAGATAATAAACCTAACCAATTTTTTCCATAGTTTTTATAATGAAATTTATAAGGAGAAATTTCATAATGAGGGAAAAAAGTAATGAGAAAGAATGTTTTCAATGGAAATTAAATTCTTATAAATATGTTATATAGTATAAATCACAAAAATAATATAGATAACCTAATAATAAATTATTTAGATAAATGATTGATGATTTAAATAAGATGTATTTATAGAAATTAAGGAATCTATACTATTGAATTAGTAACATGGCCAATTGAATAGTAATGTGACCGTTAGGATTAATAATCTCGATGTTTGAATAAAAATATCATGTATAAAAATATATATAATATTTATTTATCTTATCAATTAAAATATGATTTATTTATATAATTTAATATGTAAATAATGTTTTAAAAATTAATAATTAAGTTTTTGTGATTTTTTTTGAAACATAAATGTTGACTTTTAATTGTCAAATTAATATAATTAATCCAAATTTTTTTTCATAAAATATATTCATAAATTAATATTTTTTTGTTTTATATTGATAAAAAATTTTGTGACAACTTAATTAATTTTTCAATGGGTGATAAAATCGGTAATAATATTAAAATCTATATTTTTCAAATAAATGATTAATTTAATAAAAAATTAAATATATTTATAAAATTAATTTTAAAAAATGGTTTAAATTTTTTAAAGTAACATGTCTAAAAATTGTTATGGGAAATTCTTTAGGATATTTCAAAAATGGTTTAATTTCTAAAGAATAGTGATATATGATAATTTGTGGAATTTGACATTAAAAGTAAATAAATAAATATTCTAGTCATGGTTGAGTAATTGATGATATAAGTAACCATTATTATAAACACAAAGTCTATAGTTATTGTATTTGGTCATGGAATTCAAAACTATTGATAGTCTTGAGAAAAGATAGTAAATTGAAGGATAAAATAATCAAAAACGCCCCTCTACGCTCCCTATAAATTCCAGACCTCACCACACATTATCTTCACACATTATAATATTTGGAAACTCCAAATATTCTTCCCATTTCCTCTCCCAAGTCTCTTCACCATGTCTTGGTCCAACAGGTCTAAAAAATACTACTACCAAGTGCCTTAGGGAGGTTCCACGAGGTGACGATCGTCATAAGGTAAAACCAACATTCTTTATCATTTATTTTCTTATCCTCTGCTCTCCTCTTATATAAAAAGTTACATGATAACTCCAATATCATATTTTACTATAGTATTATTGTTTTAATCAATTATCCATCATAAATTCATTTATTTCAACTTTTTATTCTAAAAATGATAACAGCGTATGTGATATGTTGATTCACCACCATCATGGAAGTGAGGTTTTCAATTAATATTACCACCTGCATGGTTGGGCATAAAACACTTATAATTGTTAAAGATTATTTTAAAATTTGTATTATATGATTTTTTTCATGTTATTTAATTAATATTTATATACAAAATTTTAAATAATAAAACAAAACTAGTTCTTTATTATGAAAAAACCATAAAAATGTATTAAATTTTTATCATTACTGTTTTATCTAACGAATCATCCTAAAATTTGAAAAAAAATACATATGGGAACACATAAAAATTAGGAATTATATTAATTATATTTAATTCATCATCAATAGTTTTTTATTCCATCTTAAAAGAATAGTCATAATTATACACATGGGATCCAACAATAAAACCATGAAACAAACCCCTAAGGAACAACAATATTAAATACTATAACTCATAAAAATGGCAATAAATGGACAAAATAAATAAATTAAATATAGAAAATGATATTAATTAATTAATTAATGGATCTAATTTGATTATATATGACAATAATTTCTAGTTCCTGAAACATTTGGACATATGAAATTTGATATCCGCAAACCTCCATTTTTTATTTCGAGTTACACATTCTCTCTGTTCACTAAAAATTTAATTCATATTTGTTATTGTGTACATCTCTTAAATTAAGTGTATATTCTAAACATATGTGGATATAGCCCAAATCATTTTTCTTTTATGGGTATGTGCATGTTTTATAATGTTACCTCCTGAATTCTTCCTGAAAATCAATCATTATTAAAGGGAACTTCTCAATTTCTTACTAATTTTCAATTACAATACACAATATATTTTAAACCACCATTATTTTTATAAAATCAACAATTATATAATGAAAAACATTCATTATTCATTTTTGGTTATAGGAAAAAAATTATCAATTTATTCATTTAAAATACTCTTGGTAGATTAACAAAAACTACAATAATGTGGATCATTTCAAATTCTTTCTAAATAAACATTTTCACATACAGATTCTAGATGGGTATAATTATTCATGAACTATTTTAATTTTTAAATTATGAATTCCTATAAATTATTTAATCCCTTCATTCATGATTTTCTTAATGATAGACACTTTGGTTATTCATTTGTACATGATTATGATGCCCATTTCATTCCATGGGAAACACTTAAGTTTTTTCTTAATTATTGATTCTTTATGTGGAACATATATACATGAAAAAGTAATGATGGGTGCATGAAGATATCACTCCAATTTTTGGGTAATATTTAGTATCATTTGATGTCATGTGTGTGATTAGTAAGTATACCTAATCCATTGGGTGGATTTTCCGGCATGTGATATTTTATTAGATATTATTCATGACTAATGTTTATTTCATGTTATACATTACAACCACATTGTTTTTTTCCATGATCACATATTCCCATTTTCTCTATGTTATGATTACATATGGTTACTCATATTCCATGATTTTTATGTTATAATTTTAATACTTCGAACCCAGGTACATTTCATTATTCTTATGTTTATTCCCATACAAGGAATTTTTTTCACATCCATTTCCCCTATACTTCTCAGTGTATCCTTTGAAGATGTAGGAAATAAAATTAATATCAAATCTTTTTATGTAATATTTCTATAATTATTCTTAATTCTATTTCCACGTTTTCAGTTTTACATACCTAGTCATGCAATTACACTATAATTTAGTGTCCTTGATTTGTATTTTATGGTTAAATATGCTTAGAGTCATGTAATAATATGTGAAAAAGCATAGGGTCATCAGATAAGAAGGTACCAAATACTCTAAAGATCATTTTAATCAATGATGAAATTATAAGATTTGGGAAATAAATATGTCTCCCATTAAAACCAAAATTAAAGATAGATATATTGGATGATGCATATAACTCATCATTTTCTATAAATTTAGAAATCATAATTATTAATAGAGATATAAAATAGAATTCTTAGTGGGATAACATTAAGTGGTTGATTACATATTTTATATTTCTATTCTTGTTATTCCATTTATTCAAGTCAGAATTACCAATGTTTGAGTGGATAATAAAACCATTACCTATACCAATATAGAAATGAGAGAACATCACTATTGTTTTATTATATAAAATCTATATTATTTGAAAGGAAGTAATTCTATTTGTTTATTGTAGTTCAATTTATGAAGTTAATGCATTTCATTGTTATTTTAAAAGACTAATCACTCAATCAAATTGATAGGATATATATAATGAATGTTGTAAGGCTATATTCAGAACCACATTCGAGTGATTAACATTGAGATTTGAGGTTTTCCATGATGTTTTTAAGATGTATTCAATAATAATTGGACACATAGACTAAATTCAGAACAATTTATCATCCTATAATTGAAGTTTACTATGACAGGGCCATTGTAACATAGATGGATATATAGATATCCTATTATATTGATTTAAAAGGAGGTCGGGAATAACACCATTCATTGGTAGAGTTTTCATGAAACAATAATTTAAATTCAACCATTCAAATGAAATCAAATGAGGCTATATATGGGAAAACATCAGGATCTCTACCATGTTTTGATAATGGTGGAGATAGTAAACTATTGGGACAAGATCAATCTGAATAGATGTTATAATTTATTCCAACCATTCAATGGTACATTTAACCTGCCTAATGTCGATAGAAGAGAAACACTAATAATCATTTATGATATCAATTATTTAAATTCATATATATGGTACTAATTCAAAAATGAAAATTTAATTTTGTTACAAAGTTTATGAAAAAGTAAATATCGATCCCTAAATATATGGTCATTCTGAATCCTCGTTCGTGTGAGTATTGAATTCTATTATTTTCCACTTTTAACATAACAATCTAATGTTCATGATTTGTTCCATGTTTCATTAATTTAGAAGTACATACCTAACCCTTAACTTCTACTAATATAACGGGTTTTACTATTGGAACAAAATATCACTTAGGATGAACTACTGATAAAAATCACGGATCATAGAGAAATTTTTTTAGAAAAGGAGATTACTCACTTGCCTAATGATATTGGTAAGAATAATACATTTTTGGAAGTGATGTGGGAACCCAGAGCTGTAATGATGTATAGTTAATATCATTTTTTCATTAATGATATTAAATTAAACTGGAGAAACATTTTTAATGAGTTAAAATGAAACACCTCAAGAGTTTAGTACACATTTCCCTTTAAATAAATAATTTATTTAGATAATTTTCCTCACACATACATTGATAAAAAATGAAGCACAATATATTTAATTAGAATATAATTTAACAATTAAAGATAATAATTAACACAAAATGATAATTCAATATGAAAAATCAATAAGAAAATTACAATAAGAATAAAATCTAAATTAAATAAAAAGGTTATAATGAAAAAATTTATGTCCTCATGGTTGACCTTGAACATAATAAACATAATTATAACTATGTAAAGAAGGAAAAAATTTCAAATATTATAAACATATGAGAAATAATTTAATGAAAATAATAATTGATTTTAATAACGTATTTATTGTAATATATAGGAGTAAAATATGAATGTTGTATATATATATATATATATGGTAGTTAGACATATGATCATTGGATATATGGTCATTGGAATTTTGGTCGTTGGGTATAGAAGTATCCCAAATGATGATTAAAGTTTTATTAATAAATTGAATATAATATAATTCATAAATATTAAAAAAAATGTGGAATCAAAAAAATATATAAAATATAATAAACACATTTAATAAAAAAATTATAAAATTATATATTTTTATTTATTAAAAATTATTATTATTATTATTATTAAAATTTGTTTAATAAAATAAAAAAAATATTCAAAAAATAATTGAATGAACTAATTTAATGTTTATAATATAAATAATTTATTTTATTTAGATTTCATTAAATTCATTTATCATGTAAATGAGTCGATTTTCAAAAAATTGTTTTTATGCGTTGTTTATTTTATCCAAAATAAATAAAATTTATAACATTTTAAGTATTATTATACTATATTTTATCAATTTTTTTAAAAAATATTAACAGAAATTTAGTTTTTAATTAATATAAAATATGATTAAGAACAGTTAATAATTTAGATTTTATTTTTCTAAAAAATAATTTTTTATTAAATTCCATGTTTTCATTTAATTGTTAAAATTACCAAATTATGAAATATAATTAAGTTACATGGAGTATATACTTGTAATCAATAAATAAAAATTATCTTTTTGGTCAATTCAAATTTGATACCTAAAAATATGTTACTAATCGATAAATTGTGTTGCCACAATAAAGATAAATTTATTTAAAAGGGGTAAACTAAGAGATAATGAATTAGAATCTCAAAAAAAATTATAAAAATATTTTATATCTATGTATTCATGACACATATCAATTATTTTCAACTTTTTATCCCCATTATATTTAATAATACATTCCTCACACACTAAAGAATATGTATATGTGAAAGTTACACTCCAATGTCCCCTATAAATGACCCCTCATCCACCCCTTCCAATTCAAATATTTGTGAAAATAATAGTTATTTTTTCAGTATTATAAATTTTTAGTTGACTTGACTTTATTTTGAGAAGTTTCAAAAGAATAGTTATTTTTTCAAAGATATATAAATAATTCATTTTTATACTATAATATTCAATTTCATTTACAAATAATATAGTCTAATTTTGAATGGGTTTACAAAGTAATTTATTTTACATTCTTTTGATTATTATTTTCTTTGAAAATAATAGCTATAAGAAATAAATCATAAATTTTAAATGTTTATATAAATGTTTTTCCCTTTGCTAGCATACAATAATTTTTCTAAAACATAATAAGGGATATTCTCAAATGATTACATCAGATTTATTTCCTGGTGTTGATTATAATAATGCCATATAGAGGTTTTCATGTAAATCATATCATTAGATAATTTTTTTTATGATATAATTAAATTATGAATGATTTGAAATTATTATATTGCACACATATATATGTGTATTCATTGTTTTATTTCTGGATCTAATATACCCCTACGCATAAATTACTACAATTTTACTGAGATAAGGTTATGGTACATTGGTGGTTAACCAAATAATAATTTATTTTGGTACAATAGTTGTTTTAATAAGCCCCAAATAGCATTTGGGTGTTATCCTAATACCAATTGGTTTTATTACATAGGTGGTTAGTATAAACCTAAAAAGTTTCAAGGGCCGTTATCCCAAGACTACTATACAATGTCTAGGGAGTTCACCTCGAAAATTAAGTGAATATTTTATCTTTGGATAACCGTGATGAATGTTTTGATGATCATATTTCATGCCATATTAACATTTGATGCATCATGACTATGTCATTTTCACATAATATTAAAAATATGTTTCAATACTCTCATATTATATGTTTTATAAAAAAATAATTACGCAATGATTTATGAATTATCATCTATTTTTTATTGGGTATGATATAATATTGTTATGTTAATATACCTATATTATATTCTCATACCCATATGTTTATTTTTTGCTATATTAAGATCTTTGATGGTTATCTATAATGTCTACCCAAATTGAGCTTCCTTATCCACACATTTCTTATATTTTTATTCTGTGGGCAATATAGAATATTAAATTCATTGACATTTAAAGATGGATATAATGCGTGGATAATTTTTTGAGAAATGTTGAAAAATTATTTCAAAATAATAATTCCATGAATATAATATCAAAAGAAACAAACCTATATGTTCTAGGGTGTTATTTTTTGTGAGATACAAATTATATTAATGTAAAATGATGTAATATACAAGTATTTATTCTCGAGTACACTCAATGTTAATAAATAACACTTATAAACTCATATAGGTGAAAGACATTATGTTAATTAATGTCAAGAAATACATTTAATATATTAACAAGCACATGATACCTTTTTGTACAACTCCCCCAATGAATAACATATATGATTTAATGAAATTTTATCACCCTAAATATTCTAAAAGAATATCATTTTATTAAAAAGCATGTATGAACGATAAAATAAAGAGTATAAATGAATATATCATCTTGAGATTTATGAAATATTTAATATTTTAATATAAATTTAATATAATATATATCTATAAATTCAGTCAATACTATTAATGATTGGGTTAAATACAACAATGACTTTCTTGAACAATATTAATTACATGAAAGACTATGTTTTACAGAATACTATTAATTGTATTTTTTAAAATCTTATTTATCTCCGGGCCATAAAATTTAAAATTATTAATATGTTTAACATGCTTATAAAAATGTATTTTAGAATTCATTAGTTTCTAATTAATTATAATTGAATATAAAATCTAATTGAATATAATATAATATTTTTATAAAAAAACTATTTTTATACAAATAATGGAAATATATCATATTAAAATAAATAAATTAATATTAGTGAATGATATTAACTAATCTATATATTATATAATCAATTAATTTTCAATCATTTGGCCAATATATCTGATAGTAATGGGATAAGAACAAATTTGATTTAACTCATCAAGAGATGCATTTTTCTGAAATTTATTATCCATATTTTAAATGGGTTCATTTTTTAAATATGAATTTTAATATTTTTATAAATTATATTTTAAAAAATTAATTGAATTTTGGAATTATCTAATTCAAAAATATATTAGTGAGAGTTTTTTTGTAAATTTTTAGAGAATTAATTTTTGATGAATTGTGAAAAATTCTGAATTCTGATTGAAAACTGACATTTCAACTAAAAATTTATAAGGGAAAATTATATTTTTATTTATTTTTAAAGTACCACTAGAAAAAAACTCCTATATTAATCCCATTAATATCATTTAAGTCATTTCTATATTTAATTTAAATATAAAAACATATTGAGCATTTTGACATTTCACTTTTAAAGCCCCCTTTCTCGGCCAGTCCTCTGGCTTATTTTTAACTTAATTTATGCCACATATCTGGTATGAATTTTGAAAATGGATTTAATATTAAGAAGAAGAATAATATTTTGTTTAAATTAATGTGAATATTTTTTTTGACAAAAAAATATTAGATAATTCAATTATAATTGATTATAAAAATTTTCATAAAAAGAAGTTTACTTATGGATTAATCTTTAATTGTAAGGTGGAAAATGACCTAGAAAATTTTCCAAAATCCATTTTATGAACATATATTGACAATATCCATGCTTTTTGAGAATATGTTTCATTATTTTAGGTATTTTATTATTGTAACACCTCCAAATATTGGTTTAATTTTACATTTACAAAAAGTCACTAATCCACTATAAAAATACACCCCCTACTTTTATACACCACTATAGACATTTATATCATAAAACTCCTTAAAAACTAAATTAAAAAATCCATAATATAATATTATAAGAATAAAATTGGATATAAATACTACCATGGAAGTACATAGGTGTGAACCAAAAGGAGTTACTCAAATAAATAGAAAATTTCTTCAACAATCACTTTTATATTTCATCCTTTTAAAAAAATTAAATTCAACTTATATAATTATTTTATAATTACATTATTTTTATAAATATATTCATATTTTTTTATTATAAGAGTTAATCCTAAAAATTTACACACTTATATAAAATGTGATACCCAATCATCTTTCACGTGTACTACAGACTACTGCCTCGGGAACCAATGTCGTGTTTTCTTCTAATACCAACATTCATGCATATAAATAACGATTTATTTTTATTATATATATAATATTAATAATTTATTAAATCTCATTTATTTATTTATTTCATATAAATTAATGATTTCTATTATATGGGAATACGATAACATCATCTAGGGATGTGTGGACTAGCACCACGTCAAAACGATGTGATACATTACATGGAAGGTATTGAGGATGGGTTTGCTAAAAATAATTGAAATATTGGAAATAAATTTTATACTATAATTATAATATACAAATATAACATTTATATTTTTCTCTTTTAATATGAAAAAAAGAAGCAACATTCATGTGTACTTTTGACCTACTATCTTCAGGAATAATGTATTACATTTTATTTCTCTAATAATTATGTATTTAACTAAATACATTTATAAGGAGTATATATAATATTTATAAAAAGGTTTAAACTTATTATATTTTATAATTATTTTATAATTAATATTAATAAAAATAATAAGTCAAAACATACTCGAAAAACAAGGAAATTAACACTTAAAATGATTAAAATGGTGAATGATTATATACAAACAGGTGACAACATTTTATAATGGGTTTACATATGATATTTGATATATTAATATTGTTCTTTTAATATTAATATAAAAATAAAAACCATTATATATGAGGTAAAATTGAATTCAACAAAAACATAGTGTAATGTAAGGGGATTCCTATTCTCTCTATTATTTATATGGGACTCATGTCATATTCACCGCTTTTATATTTTTTATGTGATGTATATTATTCGATGTGGAAAATTAGATCATAAATATACTTTATTTAATGATATTAGAAATATCATTTTTTAATCTTTTATGGGGCCCATGATTTAAATGTTACTTAATTAGTAAGGAATTTCGTTTCAATTTCATTTTATTAAAGCATATTGTAATGCTATGTATATAGTGTTTTCCAATAATGTACATACTGCCCCTTGAAATTTAATGGAACACCTCAAGGGTTTATATTATTTTATTTTTTTAATTTAATTTTACCACTTAGAAATATTATGATGCATTCAACACCATTATTTAGAAGAAAACTATGATTGATAGATTACATTACAAAGAACACCGAGCTTCAATAAACTATTTAAATATTATTATTTAAATACTGTAGTTATCACAAAGCTATATAAAGGGAAGGAATGAATGAGATTAAAAATTTTATAAAAATATTTTATACAAATTTTCATTAAATAATTTCATCATTTCACGATTAATTATAAATTAAAAAAATAGCTAATTGAACATAAATGTTTTTTTTTTCAAAAACGGAATATAGAAAAATTAATATTAATAAATTAAATTAATCAATATTATTGAGAGATGATAATGAAATTAATATGTTATATAAAAAGTCAACTATTTTTAAAATAATTAAATATATTTGATATTCTTAATATAAGATTAAATCTAAATTTTAGCATAAAAAGATACACTTTTTCTTAAAGGTATTTTTGTCTCCTTTTAGTGCCCCACCAATTTTAAAACAATTTTTGGACAAATATTACATGATATTTGAAAATATAAATATAAATTTTTAAATTAGGTTATCATAATTATCATGGATGGAATTTTAGATATTTGTTTGTTATGATTTATTTATCTAATGAATAGTTAATGTTTTGAATTTTAATTAAAAACATATTTTTATTATATATTTTTTAAAATTGTGAAGTTATATTTTAATTTTTTTAATTTATATCTTGTATAATTATACCTAATTAAATAATTTATTGCATTTTAATCAATTTCACATTGATATTGGATATAAAAACATATCAAACATTTGAACATTTCACTTTAAAAGACGGTTTTTCGTTATATCTTTGAGATTAATTTCAAATATTATTTTTCCATTTATGGTAATATATTTCAGTAAAAAATATTCAATATATTGAATCATAAGGTCTAGATATTGCATAAATTCAAATATAATTTTTAGGTTTAAAAAATATTTCGTGGAAAAAGATTATATACTAATGTTTAGGTAAAATTATGAAAATTGATAAAGTTAAATGGTAAAAGCGTAACATAACTAAAAATTAAATCATTTAATGGATTATTGAGGTATTTATATACCATGATCATACTCTAATATATTTTTTTATACCAACATCTTGGTTATTAATTCCACCTAAATGTGTTTTTCATTAAATATAAATTAATCACTATTTCAGTCACTTAAACCCACCTCTCCTCATGTATAAATACAACCCATCAACACACCATTTCGACTAAAAATTATTAAATATACAAAAATATATAAACACTAAACTCCTCATCACTCCCAAAACATCCTTGTGCTATTGTTATAATCAAAATACCCAATCCAAGGTCCTAAATGGTCTTTCAAGGAGGTAATTTTAAAGAGGTAATTTTCTCAAAACACCTCGTTTATTTGATATTTATTCTTCTAATTTATAATCATATAATTCATCCAAAAAGGCATTATCACACTTGAATAATTTATATACTCTATTTTTATGTTGATAAAGGAATATTTTATATCCATCCATTTTATTACCTCCCCTTTTTCAATGCAACGAAACCATTGTCCATGGTATAGAGATTAATAATCCATATGATTAATGTTTTTGTTTATTTTCCTTTACCTCATTCATGAATGGTCATAAAAATATTATTATAGAAAAATATTATTTCAATATTTATATAATAACCCATATAATTTTTGGGAACTAATATATATATATATATATATTTAATTAAAAAAACTACATTAATAAATTAAGAAAAATAGAAAAAATAAACTTACCATTTATCATTATCATTTATTGAAATCAATCACCCTATTGTCAGAAAAAATTGATATATGGGACTATATATAATCATTTATGTTCATTAATACTATTTCATTCCACTAATTGAATTTTATTTCCATTTCAAAAGAATATCAATAATTATACTCAAGAGAACCGATCAGTAAACGATCAGACAAACACACCCAAAAGATTTAAAATAATGAAATATTATAAAAAAGGGTTATAAGATGTCATAAAACATAATATAAGATATTATAAACATTAATATGGTTATTAAATAAAAAATTTATTTAAAAAATTATATAAGATTTTTAATTACACAAAACCAAAGGGAAGTACGATGTAAGGGTTTCTCATCTTACTTTTTTACATCGGTGAGATATATATCTAATTCAAAATTATTTTATCTTTGTGCTGCATATATACTTCCCTTTGATAAATATATTACCAAGAATATAATTTCCTTGATGATATTAAATTTTTAATTTAATAATTATTAATTTTATGTGGCATACTATTTGACTATTTACAATGTGGTAATGGAATTTTTAACCCAATTTTCATTCCACGGAATAAAATTTTTATTCATCGATTAAATCATACTGAGATTATTTGTGAAATTACATTTTAATATATTATACCAAATTTCAACTAATTTTATCTTGATTCATATAAAATATACATATTCAATTCATTGGATTAATTCCCACTCAAATTTATAATGGATTTTATTTTAAAAATTTAAAGTTTTAATGTTTGACTTAAAAGTCCCTTTTTATTCCATATTCGGGTATTCTAAAATTGTTTTTAAATAATTTTTTCTATTTTGAAAATATTTGTTAATGATATTTTTATTGATGTTTTATTTTTTTATTTTTTTTTGAAAATTATATTTCATGGTTTTCTAAAAAAGGTTCTTTGAGGAGTTTATGAAAAAATACAAAATGAATGCTTTTTTTCTTATACAACATGCACATATTTTTCAGCCTACATAATTCTTCAAGGTTTTTATGAATAAATGATAATATCCCAATTTTTAATGAAAATTTTAATTTTTCCATTATAATTGATTAGCATTTTAAACCTTACTAATTTTAAATGTGAAAAAGGATATTTTTATAAATAATGTTAAAATAATAACACTTTCAGTATTTTCATCTATAAAAACATACTTTGTTTAATATTATGGTTAATTTTGGTTAATATATTATGATACCATATTCAATAATTTATTTTATTATTTTATGATCATTACGACTAGAGATGTACTATTTTGGAACCATCGTAATATTTTTTTTGTTATTCTTCATGAAAATTTTACAATAACCATTACATTTTATGATTAAACCTTATGATTATTACTCATGTTTGATACTTTTTTGGGTACAAAAAATAGTGATCATTTTCTAACGGGTGCGCCTAGATAGTGCTCCAATGAATTTGGTAATGTTTTAGTCTCCTATGATATCATGTTTGGATATGGCTAAACATAATTAAATTATGCGACATTATCAACCTTGTGATATTGACATGTTTTTTAGCATTGAATCGTGTATATTTAATGATTAATATTATTTCCAAAATTTGATGGTTTATCTAAATACCAAATTCCTCATGATCATTGATTATTTTATACCACATGTCCTATGAACTTATGTGTTTTATTTCATAACTCCTGATTTTAACCTTAAACATACAATGTATAATGTTCAAAGGTTTTTATCATAATCACATAACGTTATTCTCATATTATGAATTGATATGATCATTTTTTCTTACACTTTAGTTTACACCTACTTAGAAACCTAGATCATACTTCTTTTTTAGTCTTTACCCCATGATATATAAAAATATGTTAAATGAACTGTTTCTAGAAATATTTCACATCAATAATATTGATGATATATTATGAATTTGGTTTATAGTGGGATATAATTTTGATCTTTATGAGAAATTTTTTTATGAACCCATTTTATTGTGTGTTTTTCCATGTTCTCTAAAACGCTAAACCTAAAAGGCCCTTTTGTATGTAATTGGTCCAATAATTCAATTCGACGTTGTCTATTTTTTTGGAAAACATTGTGTGACATTTATAAGTATCACTATCAAGAATGTAATTTTTCAATCTTTAGTAACGTTTCAAGAAGTGTGGATTCCAGGGAATTATAGTTGTTATTTGTGTAGGTTTATAAAAAATAAGATATTATGATTTTTTTTGATGTATTCTTATGAGTTATGGATATCATCATGGGTTTATAATTTTCATGTTTATCATTGGTTAAGTTTCATAGAAAAATATTCTGATGATTTATTTTTAGGGATTTTAAGGGGACTATGTTTATTTTTTGAGAAATTCATTTTTTAGTAAATACGGGTTATTAAATTTTGGGATGTAAAATTAAACACACAATATAACCTATGAGTTTAAAACAAATTATGGATATATTTTGAATATATTTATTGACTCACGTTATTTAAGAAAATTGTTATCATATCTTGTAGATTATATGATTTAGTAAATATCATTATTATAAGAGACATCGAGATTGATTAATGTTATTTGGGGAAAATTAAGAATATTTATATTTGAAGATTATGTTATCAAATCTTTCTATTTTTTGGGATTCAATATTTTTCGGGAATATTTTTGACAAATCATAAGAATAGTTATTTAATTAATTATATATGTTTTCACTTCTGGTATTATTTCTTAATTTTTGTGATTAATCTATTTTTTTTATCATATAATGTATTATTCATTTTGAAAGATTATGTATTATAATAACAATTTTAGTTTTGGTTATTATCAAATGTCTGGATGTATATATTGTTATATTTTTTAGATTTAATAATAATAATAAGTTTAATCGGGTCATTCAAACATAAAAAAATTCATAATCACGATTTGGAGAAAAAAAGGACTTTGTGGGGGATATTTATTAAAGGATGAAACTATAATTGTGAAGTAAGTATATTTAATCATGTTCCTAGACATGAAAGTAATCTAATTAATGAAATCTATGAAAATTATCATGAAAAAAACATTTTTCATTTAATTTAAATATTTATAAGTAAATTTCCTCTTTAACCCATCATGAATTTATAGTTTTATATTGGTAGACATTTTTATGAACTTGTTTTCTATTACATTCCATTAGATCAGGATAGTTTGATTTCAATTTCATGTCCATCAATTCACTTTTCACTAATCTTTACCAATTAGAAATATTTTTTTGGAGTGACCTTATAATTTCCAGTAACATATTATTAAGCCTATGTTTTATTAACACTATTTATTATTTGGGTTTCTCATAAAGCTATTTTAGGGTGTTATTTATTATTTTTTGATATGTAATTACAAATTTTGAGGACACAATTTATTTATGGATGGGAAAATCTAACTCCCCAATATTTTATGTTAGATAAATTTTTTAAATAAATTTGAACACACTAATAAATGATGATAATTTAACCCAATATTTCAAAATAACACTATGTTCAATAGATTATGTTACACAGAACACCGAGTACAAAAAAGCTACTGAAATATTACTATTTAAATATTGTAGTTATCACATAGCAGTTGGAAGAAAGTGAATTAATTATATTATCTAAATTATGATAATTTAGATTACAAATATTTATAAAATGAATACATTAATTACCAATTAATTTTTAATTAAAATATAATTCAATTGGACCTAAAGGTAGATTTTTTTGAAAATTTATTTTAATGCCCACAATAGAATTTTATATTAATAAATTTAAATAATCACTATTAGTGAATGATAATAATGAAATTTATATTTTATATATTAATCCAATTTTTTAAAAGTAATTAAATATTTTTATGGTCATAATATAAAAATAAATCAAACATTAAGAATAAAGAAGCTATTTTTTATAAGTGGTAATTTGGCTACCATTTTTTGGATCTTCAATTATGATAATGAATTTGAAATATTTATATTTTTTAAAAAAAATTAAAATTTATTTTTGAGTTCAGTATATAAATGTTATCTAAAGGTGAATTTCTAGTATTTTTCATATAAATTCATTTTTGATGTACAGTGAAAAATATTGAATTTTACATGAAAACTTTAGTTTATTTTAATTTACATTTATAGTTAAATTATATTTAAAATTAGTTTTAAAGTATAATTAGATTAATAATACAAAAATTAAGGCAATTTATACATTGGAATCAATTTTAAATTAAAATTTGATATAGGAACTTTTCAAACATTTGAACTTTTCACATTAAAACTACAGTTCATCATTTTTTCTGTGGGATTAATATTAAATATATTTTTAGAAAATATGAGAACTTAATTGTGTAAAATAGATCCCAAAATTTTCATCATATGGTTTAAATTACATTTTATTTCATTTTTCATTTTTAGGTATAAAAAATTTACCATGGAAATAAATTATTTACCATAGTGTACGTAATATTGTGACAATGATTAAAGTTAATAGGTTAAATCATAACATACCAAAAAATTATTACATTTAATGTTTGGTTGAGGTATTTAACTACCCTAAAAATTCTATAAAATATTAATTTTCTCCAAAATTCATTTAATATAAGGCCACCTTAATGTTGTTTGATTTAATTATAAAATAATCATTACATTAATAAATTAAACCCACCTCTATTCAAGTATAAATTCCAAAAATGGAGACCTTATTTAAAATAAAATGACTCTAATATACTCAAATATATATCCAAACCTCTACTCATAAATATCATAATGTCATAGTGTTTTGTTATCACCAAAATTCAAAATCAAATGTCATCAAGTCTCTCAAGGTGGTAATATTCAAGAGGTAATTTTCCCAAAACACATATCTTATATTAATGTCTTATTCTACATTATTCTTATCTAATTATTCCATAAAGGAATGATAGATATATAATAATTTAAATAATGGAGTTTTATTTTGATAATTTAATTTCTTATATCCATCCCTTTTATTAAAACATCTTATTCGATGAAATGAATCCATTGTCCAGAATAAAATTTTTAACTGTCTCTTTGAATAATTTATTTGTTCATTTACCATTTTCTACATCACAACTCATCATAAAACTATAAATCATGAAAATTATGATTTTAGTAGCTATATAATAACATATATCATGATCTGTAACATATATATATACATATTTTGAAATAAAACCAAACTAGTTCGTGATATTCTGAAAAACCGCCAAAATAAACTAACTATTTATCATCATCATTTTAGAAAATGAATCATCCTTATGATAGAATAAAAAATGATATATGGGACCATTTATGATCCTCTATGTTTATTAATACCATTTCATTAAACTACTAGAGGTTTATTCCCATTTTATAAGAACATCCATAATTATAATCAAGAGAAAAGGTCATGAAACCATCAAATAAACACTAACAAAACAATAACAATAATGAAATATTATTAATTAAATAGTGTTATTATGTAATAAAAACATAATAAAAGGTATTATAAACATGTATATGGTTCTTTAATTAGGTAATTTCATTCATTAAAACATTATACATGATTTTTTTATGAATGGTAAACTAGAGGGAAGCATGAGGTAATGAATTCTCATCTAGGTTTTTTACTTCTGCTAGATATATGTCATATTCACCACTATTTATTTTTTTTGGTGTACATATACTATATATTGATATAAATTACAATAAAAATAATTAAATTCACTGAAATAAATCATTCATTAGATAATTTTTAATTTTGATTTGGTAATATGGTTCGACAAATTAGAATGTCGTAAGGGAATTCTTAACCCAATTTTGTTCCATGTGTTAAACATCTACTTCCTTGATTATGTCGTAACAATATTATTTATGAAATTAATTTTGAATATATTATTTAATATTTACACTAATTTTATGTGGATTTACATCGAATAAACATATAAAATTAATTTTATTAATGTTCACTCAAATTTATAAGGGACATTCTTTTAAAAAAAGTAGATTTTTATTGTTTTCCTTAACAATTAAATTTTCCTCCATATGTATGTTTTATAAATTTTTTTCTAAAAATGTGTTTAATATTTCCCCATATTTTTTAAGGATATTTTTACTCATGATTTAATTTTTAAAAATAATATTTGATTTTTTTGTAAACTTTTCGAAATAAATGCAGAAGGAATGTTTTCTTATCCTATATGACATGAGTGTATTTTACCACGGTCATGATGAATTAATGTTTTTACGATTAATTTTAATTTCTAGAGGGTTATAATTATTTAAAAAAATGTAATTAATAATTATGTGGTTTTTTAACCTATGTACTTTTGAAAGTGAAAAGGGTATTTTCGTAAATAAATTTTCAATAATGTAATTTAAAGTATTTTCATCTAGGATAACATACCTTGATGAATCTAACATGTCATTATGGTTGATATATGATGATACCATATACCATATTTAATTATATGTCTTAGGATCACTTTTACAAGGGATATACTATTTTGATTCTGTTGTTATATTTCTATTGGTTATGGTTGATGATAATATTACAATACTTTTGTAATTCCATAAGAAATCCTTCGGATTATTCCATTTTTTGATTATTTATGTGGAAAAAATATTTATCAAAAATCATTAAATGGGTTTTCCTATATTTCACCCCAATTAATTGGTTATTTTTTTTGTCTCATGAGGCATCATGTTTGGATATAGTATACACCTTATTTATTTAGGGTACTTTGGCACCCATGTTATATTCTTATAGATGTTAGCTTGGAATTAAATTTATCTAAGATTATATTATGTTTAAAATATTACATGTTTTATATTAATCTCTCATTGATAATGTTATTTTGTTAATTTATTTCTCATGTCCAATGAAAATCCATGTTTTCTTTCATGACTGATGATTTTGACCATGGATAAACATGTTTTAATTTTTAAATGTTAGGTTCATAATCATATACAATTATGATCATATAATGATTTCACATGATCATGGTATTATTGATAATATGTATACCTTATTAATAATCTACAGTCACCCTTATTATTTATTATTTTCACCAGATTATAAGGAAATATGTTAAATGAACTATGTCTCAAAGGATATCACATGGATAATGCTAATGAACAATTATGAATGTTGGGTAAAGTGGGTGATAATTTTGTTCTTTATTACCCAATTGTTTATGGAAAAAAGTTGTTAAAGTTATTTAATAATTATATAAATCTCTAAATTGAAATGGTCCTTCGGTATATAAGTGATCAAATATTTTCTTTTTGAGATATATGTTTTTAGAGAATTTTTTTTTATTATTTATCAGAATCAATGTATAGAATGTGATGTTTATGTTCATAGAACAAAATAAAGAAGCGATGATGCTTGTATTTTTTATTTAGTATCATAAATTCATAATTATTCATTGTATTTTTAGTTTAATTTTTAATTATTTAATCTAAGGGGAATTGATGTTAATATTCTCAAGGGGTAATGAAATTTTATATCCCAATTTCATTTCTTTATGTTATAATAATTCATTTTTGTCGATAATATTATCAAATTATGTTTGTAGTGACTCTAAAGGCGAATTTATGTATTTCAACCTATTTTTTGTGTATTTTTAGTTAATACACAAAATCATTTCATTGATTAATTCTCAATTCAACAAATATTCATTTTAACCGTCTATTTCACAGTAGAATTCTAATTAGATTATTTATTCTTACAATTAAATTAATGGATGTTATATGATTATTATTTATGTAACAATTTTTCTTATATTCTCTACATTTTATTCATTATATTTTTCTACTGGTTGTGCCATTTTTAAACTCTTTGGTAAATTAAAATATTGATAAAATATTTTAATAAAATATGACATCAATGATCTATTTTGTATGAAATCCATTTTCTTACAAAACCATGTATTCTAAAAATAACAAAAAAATCAATAATCATTTAAAAATTAAATAGTAAATATAAATGTGATCAATTTTGTATTTTTAAAAAATTATTTCAACAAAATATTATTTTATCTTTCCCAACAATGATATTTTCAAACCTTCTTACAACACAAAAGGAATGTTCCTTTTTTCATCTGACAAAAGTACCCCCAATAATTATTTTGATGATTAAAATTTAATTTTAAAAAGACATTTTTCAAGAAAATGTTTTTTAAGTTGATTTTAAAAAACAATTATATTTGATCATGTTTTTCAAAGTGAAAATGTTATTTTTCAAAGGAATTATTTTAATCATATTTTTAATGTATTTATATTCAAAAAAATTGAGAACACATTTTTTTACTTTAATGGGTATAAGTTGTATTGATACCATCCATAATATTATAATGGATGGTTTATGAATTTTTTTACCAAGGATAATATAGACATTCACATCATTGAATAACTTTTTATTCCATTAACTTCGCCCATAGTTCTTCACTTATGAGTGACCATTCAACAATAAAATTCCCTTAAATATTCACATTTTTTATCATAGTTATTATTACTCCCTAAAAATTACACCATTTTTATATATAGTGTTTAATTTCATAGTTATTTGACTGTATATGGAATATATTTAGAAATATGTATTCATTTATTAGTATAGATATTTGATAAGGAATATTGTTCATGAATTAAATATATTAATTGATATATAAATAATTATTTAAGAAGGAAATGAATTTTCTATCCTTGACATTATATATACGATCAATGCATTGATTAGTTCTCATGAGACAAATTATTGGACAAATTAAATGGGCTTCTATTTGTAGTTTTAAACTGTCTTCTGAATGGTCTTTATAGTATAGTTTTTCATGTTCCTCAAGCATGACGTCTAATTATTAAGCATCTACATCAATTAGATTTCACTTAATAGTATTATTATTATAATAAATGGTATTGTAATATGGTAATATCTATGGATGAATTTCATTCACAGTTTATTGATTAATGGAATGTGTTTTCATTTTTTAAATTTTCTATAATATTTACAATCTTCCTTCTTAGAAATTGATTATATGAAAATAGTTCTCAAATATATTCTATTCCATATTGATTATTCTAAATGATTCATTATTTCTCCCATTATACAAAACACATACATATAATTTGAGATCACCTCTATTTTTCCTATTCCCTAGGATTTAATGATATTTTCCAAAACAAATATGAAAGAATATTTTACAGGGAATAAAGTAATATCGAAAAAAATTATATTAAATTTTTTCTATTAAATCGTAATCAGGACTCATTAATGTACATATTTTACCAAGACTAGTTAATTATATAGTTTTTTATGCAATTTACATGATTCAAAATACGTTTAGTAAAAACCATGGGAACTAGATATAGGAAAATATATATTCGGGAACTAACCAAAATATAGACCTTATAGATAATTATATAAGCACATATTACTTCATTAACATAATATTTATGGATACCATTGAAGTATTTGGAGATTAATATTTCACAAAGGTACTATGTACTAGAAAAACAATTTTAGGTTTTATTAAATGGGCGTTTACCAAGATTAAGGATATTTTGGACGAAAATTATTGCAGTACAACTCATTAGATTTGTAAATGTTTTGGTGGAAAATTCATACAATGAATATTTTCGTTACATTTGTGAGATATGAGATTAATGTTTTTAATAAACATTAGAGTTATTATGATAATTAATGACATTTTAATAGTAGTTGAATTAAATTATTAGGATTTGAAAAAATATATCGTAATGAAAACAATATCGAAATCATTATTTAATGATTAAATTTTGAGTATTTCTATAATATTTTTCGAAAAATAATTGGGATAATATTAATTTTGAATTGAAAAAGGATAACATGAAAGAATGGTTCCATTTTGTAGTATCCTGTATGGTGGAGTTCAAAAAGCCATTAATGAAGGATGATAAGGATTTCATGCATACCACTAGCATATGCAATGTAATAGTAAATATATAATTTTACTTAGTAAAACAATTTGATGAATAAATCTTAATTATAAAACAATAGTATTGATTTTTTTTTGTTTTAGAGAATAAAGTATTGACCATATTTGTTTTTGGAATTAGTTAGTGGTAAATATGAAGACTTTTTTATAGAACTTAAAATCCATTATAATTGAATTTTAGTTCTTCATCCTTGAAGAAACCATATTTAGTTATTCATTTCATTGAGTAAAAGGATAATTATAAAATTAATAAAAGAAGAACCAAACGATCAATATATATTAATAGAAATATATAATGTAATTATATTTCATTTTATAGAAAATTACTAATATAATTACTCAATAGTAGATAATCATTCAAAAAACTTTTATAATAATACCTTAATGTTCAGTGAACATATGGACTTTTATATCCGAATTGATTTATTATTTTGAGGCTCTTAACATTCCATTGATCATTCAATTAATTGAGACAAATTACTTCTATCTGTGCTTATAGGTGTTTCTTATTTTCCTCCAAGTTTATATTTTTACATTCCAAAACGGTTCTCTTATGTAGAAACATAGTTATATGTTATTCCAATTCATCTTTATACTTATCATTAAATAACATTAAGAGGATATTTTTTAAAACTTATAGATTATTTGATTTATATAATTTAATTTTAAAAAATAAAACTATTTATTACCAATTTTTTGTTTAAATTGTGAGGAATCAATTTATTTATGGTGGGGAGAAGGTAATACATTAAATAATATAAAAGAAGAAAATATTATTTGGTATAATGTATGATACACAAAAACATGAATAGAATGGAATCTAACTTGTCAAGACATTATGATGTATTTTTTATTTTAAAATAAATTTCAATTATTCAATACTATAAAATGCACGCAATACTAAGTTAGTTTGAGTTGCACACAACAAGGACATTAGTTGGTTGCTTTCGTTTCTGGGAAGATTGAGTTTTACCGAATCCTATTAATATTATTATTTAAAATGTAAATAATCTACTACCATTTTGATTGGTGGTTATGGATGAAAATAAATTAATTAATAAAAAAATATTGTTGATCTTATTGTTTACTAATAAAATATAAATTAATATAAAAACCAATTTAATATTAACGATTTTTTTAAAAAAAACTATTTTTACACACACAATGAAATTTCATCCAAATAAATAAATTAATTATTATTAGTGGAAAATATTGAATAAATTTATTTATTGTATACATATTAATTTTTATTACATTAATTTAATAGAACTGATAAGAATGAGGTAAGAATAAATTTAATTTTACTCTTGAAATTATAGTATATTTCTAAAGGTATTTTTCTTCCTTTTAATGGAGCACATGTTTTAAATATATATTTTGATATTTTTATAAAATATATATGAAAAAATAAATTAATTTTATTAATTTTTAATGTAAACATTATATTATGATGATTGTTTTTAATTTTTCAACAATGTTTTATTTTTTATCAAATAGTGAAAAAATAAATTTTTAATTAAAAACTGACATTTTATCAATTATATTTATAAGGTAAAATTATATAAAATATATCTTAATGTATAATTACATAAATAATACATGTATAAATCTAATTTTTTTTCAATGGAATAATTTTTAAATTGAATTTTGATGTAAATACATAGTGATCTTTTTGACATTTTAACTTTTATAATTTGCTTTCTCATCATGTGTGTGAGATTAATTTTATATTAATTTATGCCACTAATGTGGTCAGAATTTAGATAAATGAATTCCATATTTGGAATCATAGTATTAAATATTGTTTGGTAATTAATAAATAGTTCTTGACCAGAAATATTAGTAATCATAAATAAAATAAATTGTTTAGATTAATTTATTAATTAGTTTATTAAGTGGTTAAATGTTATTAATTAAAGAAATGTATAGTTGAAACATTACCAAATGATGCGAGATGCACATATATCGAAAATAAACCAAATGCTAGAAACTTTTGATCATTATTTGAGGCACATTATGTTAGGAATACCTCTAAATAGTGTTTTTATTTGTGTATTTACAATAATTCCACTACTCTTACTCTATAAAACCTCACTCTAAACCCCCAACCCCCATAATAACACATCTAAATCCATTAGGATAATTCATACAATGAATAATTAATCTACATACATCCCTCTACTCATTCCAAAAGCCTTTAATTGCATGAAAAGAAGTCCATAGAATCTATGTTTTGCAAAGTATAATGACTTAACCAATGAAAAGGTATCATTATTCAATAAAAACATTTTTTTATTTATTTTACCACTCCTCACACACATATTATATATCTATTTAATAATAAACTCGTTTTTATAAATATACCAAGAGTTTTGATAAGTTAATGGTATGACCTAAATATCACACACATCGATCAAATTGGATACACCATCAGTGTTTATGTGTACGACGGACTACCACCTCATAAACTGATCTCATTTGTTCATCTAGTACAACCATTAATGGATGGAAATAATGGAAGATTTATAGATTATATATGATATTAATAATTTATTTTTTATTCTATAATTATTTAAAAACAAATAGCATTATTTTTACAATTTTTTGGAATATGATAACATCGTTTCTGAACAAATAGACTACCACCTCCTAAAAGAAATGTGATACATTCACGCATTACATGTAGAGCATCATGGATTATTTTATTAAAAATATGGAACTTATATTATGTAAATATTAAAATTTAATTTTAAAATACATATATATCATTTACATTCCATACTTCAAAAAAGGAAAAAATGGAAAAAACATTCCGGGTTATGTACAATATACCATCTCCATGAACAATTTATTTAATTTTCTATATCCTAAAATTATGGATTAATATATATATATATATAATATTTTAATCTTTGTTTTATGTTTTAGATAGGATTAAATCATTATCTAGTTAATATGAAAAAAACAAGTCAAAACATACTCGAAAAACTAATAATTTTACCCTAAAAAACAATGAAAATAAGAATTAATTATTGAATAGTTGGTTATAATACATTATAAATGGATTGTATATGATATCATGAATATTAAAATGGTTTTATTATTAATTAATAACATTTATAAAAACAATATGCATGATTTAAAATGTAATTTAACATAAATTGAGTATGATGTAATTCAATTTCTTGTATAAATTATATTTCTACAAGACATATGGAATATTTAACACTCATTTAATTTCTGTGGTTTATATAATAACCAATGACATGATATATAGTGAATTTAATTTATTTAATAATATTCAAATTTTCAATTGATGTTATTATTTCATGGGGTTCACTATTCAAATGTTTTTAAATTAGTAAGATATTTTGTCTCAATTCCACTTCCTTGAGGCATATTGCAATACTATGAAACTATTTTCCTTAATAAAGTGTATATATTTTCCATTTATCATTTAAAAACATGAACAATTAATTTATCGTGATATTTTTATTATGAATATGAGATATTTCATATTAGGATATTTTATGTTAAAGTTACCAAGTGGTAATGAAATTTCATAACATAGTTTTTTCATTAGGTTATATTACTACCCCATTCTAAATAGTATTCCATGATGATGTGTAAAATAAAATTAACAAATAATAAATGCATTATAAATTTTTTGTAGTATAATTACTATAGATACATATAATTATTAATTAATAAATTCTTAAATCATTTTTATGATGATTTTAATGCACTATTTCAGAATCTCCATGTTGAAAATAGAAAATGGTTAATTTTTCTTAATTTTTTATCAGAATCAATTTTTTGAGAAAATGAGAAATACAAAATGATTATATGATTTGAACTATGGATTTATCATGACAGAAACATTATTTAATGAGTAATATAAGTAATTCATCCATAGAAATTGGATTTAATAATTAAAATAATACGATTTAATAAAATTAACTTATTTTTCCAAATCAATATAGAATCTATGAAAATTAAAATTATATTTTAATGATTTTAAATACGGTTATTTTTGAATAATAATCTTATCTACTTTTAAAATAATATATTCTAAATGGATTGAATTCTTAAAAAATTAAAATTCATAAAAGGATCCAAATGTCAAATTCGAAGGGATAAAACCCTATAGAGGTTTATGGTTTTCAATTTTTTTTAATATAGGATCCATTGGCCATGCTATAAAAATAATAAAAAGTTACTCTCATTCATAAAAAATACCTACCCATTCTCCCATTCCTCTTTAATAAGTTATTTTTTCATATATATCTCATATAATTTTTAATATCAATAGTATCTCCAAAGATTTTAAATCGGTATAAGGTTATTTTATCGTGCTTTATGATGCTACCTTTCATATAAAGGGTTCAAAATCCTCTTATATTACATTTCACGTCATGAACCAACCTAATTGTGGCTGGGATGCAACCCCCCAGTCGTACCTCTAATAATTTAGGGGCTGGAACCTAGCATCGAGAAGGAATATCACTGACATTGGAAGCTTCATATATGTACCTTTACACACACACATATCTCCATGCTAAAAAAATAATGAAATTTAAAACTAAAAACCAAGGAATACAGACACCAATATCACAGAAATATAGTACAGAATATGTAATGAAATCCAATGAATGAAAAAACAAATTCCAGAAAAGAAAACTGTAAAATAATGCAATATTCCTAAAAGGAGAGGATCACTATCAACTGAAACCACTTAAAATCAGCTAACTAATCTACTATAAACACCATATTCATTCAATATCACAAGGCTCCACCAACTATGGGACCTCCGTGGACAACCTAGAATGTATTGTGGTCTAGAAAAGAAAAAAACATGTGCATAGAAATGTGGTGTAGGGGTGAGTATAATAATACTCATTATGTTCCCCAAAAACCCCAAAATTAAAAGAGATAAAGTAAAAGGAAACTGTGCACTCAACCTAGAAATTGGAAAACACAATGGATTTAGAATCTCCATCTCAAAACATCCTCATATATACATGACATATTAGGTCAGTCTACCCAGGGTGCCAACCCCAATATGTGACAACACACTATGGACTCTCAGACATCACCCATATATACTCGTCTCAAACCCTATGTCTCATAAGGTTCCAACCTCATAACTAGAAATAGGATTCTCTTTGATGGCTCAAACTGTAACATGAAACTAGGTGAACACACTCCCCAAGCTCATCTATACCAAATGTCACAATTCTGAGATATACACTCCATCAGGAACAACCCTACCATTCATAATTGTATGCCCGCGAGAATGTTCTCCATCCAGAACATCGTAATGGGTCTGGCTCTAGTGCTAAAAAATGGTCCTATCATCATTACCTGGTGCCCAGTGTAAACTAATGATACCAAAGTGATGAGGCCTGCCACAAACCATTGCACATAGTTGGTGGAGAAAAACTCAAGACAATGCAATGTGTGAAACCTATGTATCAAAAGAGAAATTAAGGTCTCAAACCTTGTCGCTGCACCTAATGTGAAGAGAGTACTACTCCTAACATACCCACAAAACCGTTGTCACTCCTGTAAGGAGTGACCCACACCTCATTTTGTTGAGGTAGAACTTGATCCTATTTAGCTGTTGTTCAAATCAATTAGAGGGGCTCAATCCTCATAAATCTCTCCAATAGTCTATTATGCTCCAGCCCAAAAGGGGGATCCTCTCACAACTACCACATGGAGATAAAGGTATATTAGCCTATTAGCAAGGACCCACACCATGATCTAATAGAGTACTACTCACGAAGGACCCAAAACCTAATATGGTAGGTGAGTTCCACATTTTAGATCAAGGACCTGCACTCTAACCTAGTAGGGGAGCACCACTTAGTGGATAGAGGACCCACCTCCCGGAATGATACGGAATCACCAACCCTGCCAACTTCACCACTATGGGGGACCCATGACCAAAAAGGGTATTGGCGTACCAACACCTGGAAAGAGGACCCACTCTCTAACATGAAAAGAGAGTACCAAATATGTAGGAACAAAATGTCTGGGGTTCACGCACCCTAATCCAATCAGGGAGTACCAAATACTTCGATAGAGTACCCACTCCCTGACATGGTAGGGGAGTACTGACCCTACCTCTATGTATTATATGGTGTACACTCACCCTAGAAGACTAGGGAATCAGTGGAACATTGTTTTTCAAATCGGTATTTCATACCTTTTAATAAAATGTTCAATATGATACGCGAGTAGATGGGTGGATCTCCTTGGTTGTGTTGTTAACAAATAAGTTTTGGTGGAGTAAATTGGGTTCTATTAAATTAATCCCAATTAATTCACCATTAATGAAACTTCACCAAAAATTCCCCTCAGTTAACACTTTTGGCCTAGATGACCTCAAGTCACACCTAGGGTAGACAAAATGTTCTAGAATCAACAGCGTTCTAAAAAATCTGATCTTATAGTCTAACATCAATTTTTTTTACAATCTCTGAGAAACTATGCATTCATGACAAAATATATTTAAATTTTCAATATCTCTGTACTGAGGCTCTTGAGGTCCTGGTTTCCCAAGTTGACTCAATGCCCGACTCTAGAATCATTTTCCAAAAATATTCGGAATCCCGTTGGGTCAAAACCGGAGTCATTAAATTCTCTCCCCTCTTATGTCTTTTTGTACCTGAAAAGAAAAAGCATAATCACAGGGGGAGAAAATGATCTCCCCAATGAACTCCCATGCAAGTAGGATCACTAGGGGATTTTATGCTTTTTAAAATCACACACACAAAAGAACCACCAACATCACCCCACTATTATGACCAACCTGTATAAGAAAAACATTTTGAAACCAATGGGTACATGTCTCTAGAGTTGATATAGGTGGGAAATCATCAATCACAATGTTCTATCTATAGTCATAGGGTCTAACATTAAAAACCTTACTAACCTAACACATATACAAAGATAACCCCACAAATCACATCCAACCCTAGATGGACTGTAAAATAGCCTCTTAATTAATTTTTCATTCATGTTTTATGCTGAACTCATGATAATATTCATGAAGAAATAGGGAATACCAAGAGTAATTTCTAGGCCTATAAGGCCCTTCAGCTACATACATCCTACTGTAAGAGATCTCACCAAAACAGTTACACTCCCACACCCAATAGTTGCATCCCAATAGAGTATGGGTTTTAGGAAACCAATCCACTATGTAGAAACATTGTAGGTTCTAACTATGACACTATTAAAGGATTTAAAGAAAGGATCTCCCTCACCTTGGGCCACTAAGAAAAAATGTGTTGAGAAGAAAAACCCCAATAGAACAACCTAGACCTTCTTTTACAATTCATCACATAACCATGAACAAAACATGAATTTCTAAAGAACTTGTCCACCACACCTCGATATTTTCTACTTTGGGTGGAACTGACTCTCCCATATAGTATAAATCACATAAAAAAATATGTCTTAGTGTTTAAAGGGTACCCCATCCTTGTGAGTTCAAATCTACATCAAACAACACCATATCCTCCTCGAGCATGTCACATACAAATTTGTATCCCAAAATATTAGGGTAATAATGTAAAAAGGGATTTTAGAACAGACGTTTGGTCTTACCAAGCTCTCTGTTACAACAACAAACATTTGGTTCTATAAATTCCATGTTTCACCATGTTTATACCTTGAAAAATGACATAATGAAAAGGGTAACCCCATGAATTTATAACAATTTCTACAGAACAAAGTAGAAACGAAAAAAGGAGTAAATATATTCAACCTCATTGATATTGAATCAAAGGGCTCCATGGCCTGCAACTATCCTCACCCATGTCCTCTAGTTCCATTAGCTTGGCATGGACCACCTTGGTTTGGAGGTAGGAACACCATGAAATACCTGTCACCACCAGCGGTCCATGAAACTCCTCTGACTCATCTCGAAAAATGTGAAACTCTTTTATCCAAGCAATTTATATTCCAAGAGGGATTGTTACCTATATCCCTCTCAACAGAATGATGGTTAAGGAAATCAATGGAGGGATGTCCCTGACCATTGTAAGAATAACATTGCTGATCATGTGGCTAATCTAATACTCCTTGTATCTTCCGCACTACCAACCCACACATCTACATATGGGCATGGGTATGCCTCTTGTGTTGTTATCCTATTACATGTCTACTACCAACTCCTATATATTCCATGCCCTCTTGAACACTAATGCAGGTCACATCCACCTCTTCCTAAACTATGAAACATTCAACCACTATTGTTCTCTCCCACACTCCAGCGTAATTGGGAATTCACAACAGAATCACAGAAGCCCTAATATTATAACTCAATCCCTACTCGATGGTCTGATCTATATATATTGGATCCCATACCATATATAATGGGTATTACAGCATGTTTATGAACCTGACCAAAAACAATGCCCCAATCAGACTACCCTGCCGAAGTTGTTTATGCTCCTGGATATGTGGTGTTCAAAACAAGGTTGGGAAAAACTCAACCTTGAAGAGTCACTCAAACTACACCCATGTTGGTGTCACTATTTCCTATGTATTTTTCACTAGACTCCACCATCTTCTTACTAAACTTTGCAAGTTTTTTTCCACTAGGAATACCATCTGATCGAGAGGTGTCCCCGCTAAAAGAAAAACTCACATGACTACCTCATCCATCCATCTTACATCTGTGTTCAAGATTACCCAGGTATGTCAGATGTTGCTACATTTAGAAAACATGGTGTACAATCATTCTATGTGCATCATCAGCCAAAACTGCCAAAGACACCTACTGCTCAACATGCGATGGCACTACTGGGTGTCCTTCGAGAGGTAATCTGTATGAATACTTGCCATGTATTAAGGCTCTTCTTTGGGAATATCATTATCATGATCACACTATAAAATCATGTCTGAATGTATTTACAGAGGCATCATGAAATAGAATTGTCACGACCCGTCCTTGGGGCCTGAGCCATGAGTACCCCAAGCCCGCCTTCTATAGGCCAGTGGCCGGCAACTAGCACCAAAGGTGAATCCCTGATAAAAAGGGCAGGAATTTCCTTTTATCCTGTAACACACACAAATCCTGAACACAAGCAGTATAGGAAAAAAGTACAAAAATAGAAAATTTATGTGTGCTGAAAGTAAGTGGGCTAGTATAAAAACTCAACTGAAAAACAAGTAAAGGTAGAAGTAGAAAGGGAAAACATCTCCTAGATCTTCCACCAGGAAATCCTACATGAAGGGTAGGTATAGAACTGAAAAAACCCATCCCAACGGTACTTCCCATCTAGTCTAGCTCTGAGCAGCCTCAGTCCATCACCCTCAGCCTCGATCACTGCCGTCCGTTGTCTTCACAGAACACAACAAGGTGCGAGCGAAGCCAGTGCAGGGGTGAGTATAACAATACTCAATAGGGGACCAGAGACCCCCAAAGGTCTCCCATGATACATAATGAATATACCACAGTATAAATATAAAATCTCAAAGAATCAACCAACACTACTTAGGTATATTCCCAAACATATACCTAAGTTACCAGTCACAGTCCGGCTCCAACACTTGAGCCCAAACACAACCCAGTCCACAAAGGAAGTAAAGTCAATCACCACGTTGATAATGGTTGAAAGACATGACTCAGCTCACATAGTTATACAATATTTTTAGAGTGATAGAGATGATCAGATGTATTCATTGATCAATCTAAGCTGTCAGACCAACACATGATACATGACTAGCTAAGTTGTCGGACCCACATAGGATACATGACTGGATATTCGGTCAGACCCACACAGGATACAAGGAAAAAGTTAGAATGGTCGGACCCATGGAGGATCCCGGTATAGTAGTAATTGTTGTGGAACCAACATAGGATTCTGGTACAATAGTCATCGTTGTCGAACCCACGTAGGATTCCACTACAGTTAGTCATCACAGCCAACTCTAGGGTTCCCACGCATAGCACACTTGATTTCGGTAGGGTACGCTCCTCGTGTCAAGTGTTGATACATAAACAATCATGATATCTTGAGTTTATGTATCCTGTAGTTCCGCCTCATCCTAATGAAACCAACGCGACCGACGACGCGTCAATCAGATGCCCGATCTGAGAGTTATTGGAATTTCCGTTCTTGGGGTCCGGTTGGATTTACGCTCGATCCAAACCTCGCCATATTCCAAATTTGACCAAAACATACATAGAGTATCGAATAAGGACCACCTAATTGCAAGGGTCCCAGTGTTGTAGATGGCATGTTGATCAGATGTGCGGTCTAGGAGTTATTCTCATTTAAGCGAAGATGGGCACGACCCGTAAAGCCAAGTGGGATGGCGGGTCGGCCCAACCCGGCTTGGCGGGTCGGACCCGGCTGGGGGGTCGGTCCAACCCGGTGTGGTGTGGCGCAGCTGTAAACCCGGCGCACGCCGTGTTTTTTCGGCTTGTTCCCTTCACATTAGGTCATATAAATTGGCCAACGATGAACCGAAGCATTCATCGAAGAACGATGATATAATTTTATTCATTTAAAAATAAAAAAAATTCCCTTAACTGGATTCAAAGTATGTTGCCAAAGTCACAGAAGATGGGAATCATGGAAGATAGACGCTGTTCCGTCATCGTCGAAGGGAGTAGAGCTTGGTGAAGTCGCGTCGAGACGACGCCCCTAGTGTACTTTGTGGTGGAAGTTCTTCCCTTCCTTGATCCGGTTGAAGAAGATAGAAGATGTTGCTTCATGTTCTTCTATGACGTGGGGCGTTCTTCGCCGAGAGGATGATGTTCATTCCAAGAGTTCTCCCAAGCTCTCCAACTATTATTCCAACCCCAAAATAAAAGATTATGTTCCCTTATTTTAATTTTGGTATAATGGATTCAATAGAATTCGAACACTCAAATTAATTAATTAAGTTGGTTAACATAATTAAATGCATGGAGTCGTCAAGAATTCAAAGGGATCCAAATAATTAATTACAATGGTTTGTTGGAACGTTAATGGGAAGTCCAAGAGTTTAAAGGGGGTTCAAGGGGTGTTGAGGGGCTTGAGTTTGTGTGCGCCCCACCACATAATATCCTCCCATGGGAGGTTATGTGGGGGTGGGCCTCACATCCGACTTCCCCTTGGAGGATAAAAACACCATTTAAATAAAATTATGTCACGCATACTTTTTATTTAATTTATTAAGAATCCCCAAAAATTGACTTCCACTCCCGATAAAATGCAACAGCAGTAAATGTCACTTTAAGCGAATTCCAGTGTAGCGAGTTCATCAGTTTCCTCAGATTTCAATTCCGGGCACCAGTTCAAAAGATTGAAAAACTCGCACGTATGTTTACTGAATGCATCCGAACAAAACTTCAAAAATTGTTTCCTGGCACACCACGACTCAGAATCAAGCGCTGTCAAAATCTGCAGACTCGTAAAAGTCCCATGTATTTAAGAAAAAAAATTCCATAGGATTTCCGGTTCTTTACAAGAATCATGAAGTACCTTAGTAAAAGATTATATATAAATGGATGTCTCAAGAAAGGAAAGAAAAACAAAAGCCCGTTCTAATATGATGCATGCACCATATAATTTGTAGCACGCTGTATCCTAATGTATTGAGGGGAGAATCCAGTTATTCGATTCTTAGTGAGTGGATATGTCGGCAGCCGCACCAACACTAGAAACTCTAGCTGGAGATTAATTCTCAAGATATCAAAACACTGTATAAATGAAACATAAACCAAGTTTAGGAAACTACAAAATTAATTTGGAACCAACCTACTCTGATACCAATTTTTCATGACCCGGCCTGAGGGGGTTCGGGTCCCAACTCCCTAATACTGCCTCCAATAGGATAGGGGCTGGCGACTAGGGCTAAGAAGTCATATCACAAAAAATGGGGGGAATTGCCAATATTCTTTTTCACACACACATATCTCCATGATCAAAAAATGTTGAAATGACAAACTAAAGCAACCCATGCATGAATACATCTATATTCTATAACAATAGTATAATAGAAGAACTAAAAGTGAAATAAGGGGAAAATAATTCCCACCAAACAGAACATTAAAAGAATTTAACCTACTCAAAAGGATGCGATCAATGTCATCTACAAATAACTAAAATCTCCACATCCATGCTCTGGTAAACACCTGGGTCTGTCTAGATCACTAGTCTCCCCCTTCCATGGGTCCTCCATGGACTCTTTCAGAAGGAATGTGGTTTTCACAAGGCACAAAACATGTGAATGGAATCCCATTCAAAGGTTAGTATTAAAATACTCAATATGAATCCTAAAAACCAAAAAATAAAAAGTGATAATCTAAATAGAAATATTCTTCTTGATATAGAATGAGGGAAATACAATTGAGAAAGAAACTCCATCTTGAGACATGCATGGATATACATGTAATGTCCACTTAGTCTACCTATGATTTCGACCCTTATATATTGTAACACCACAAGGAGTCCTAGAAATCACCAAGATGTACTTGTACTAGATTAAAAACTCATGAAGTTCTGACATCATTTCTAGCAATATGATCGACTTCATGAGGTCTAACTATAACATGAAACCAGGGGAACACACCCCACGAGCATGGCCATCCCATAAGGCACTCATATGATAGATTCAATCCATCGAGAACAACTGTACCCTTCTAAATTGTAGGTCTGAGATAATGTTTTCTATTGAAAAGATCTTATTAGGTCCATCTCTAGTTCTCAGCACTAGAGGTCTTTTCATCTCTACCATTCACCCAACAAAATCTATGGAAACACATGTGAAGAGTATATACCCTCACCACTACACTAATATAAGGGATTATTGATCCAAATTATGCACCGCATGTATCCACTCTAACAAAGAGAGATCATAGGGATTCAAACCTCACTACTACCCCAATGTCAAGGGATTAATGCTCCTTAAAAACATGTGAAACATCTATCTCTTATGTATGGAGTGCCCCATAGCTCTGTATGTCAGGGGAGAACTAACTCTTATCTTGGTATCATTCTCAGAAGGTGGAGGAGTTCACTACATGTAACTATATCCCACATTTGAGGGATCTCCTAATCCATTAAAGGACCGACTCCCCCACTTATACATGTATAGGGGGAGTAATAATCTCTAATTGAGGACCTGCACGATGATCAATCATGGGGTAATACTCATGTAGGACTTGCACCTAGATATGACAGGTTAGTACCCCATCGTAGATCAAGGACATGCACCCTAACTCGGTATAGGATTTCCGCTCAGTGGGTGGAGGACCCGCACCCTTTTAGGATGGGTGATTACTAACAATGACATCTCATTAACTATTATGGAAATGCACCCTAACACAATAGGGGAGTACTAACCCCAGGGTAGAGGACTATATCCCTAACACAACTAGGGAGAACTAATTTCACTAGAACAACTCATATGGATGACCCGCACCCTGATCCAATAGGGGTGTACTGACTCCTAGGACGGTGGAGTGGCTCCATGACATGGACGGTGACTACTGACCCAACCTATATGTCTTATATTGAGTAGCATCACCCTGAAATGAATGGGGAGTACTTTCCATATTCACAAACATCATGGGGAAACCCACAACCTAGTCCATATGGGTAGTGACACCCCCGTAGAAAACTACCCAATGGTTAAAAAAACCATTGACCATGTCATGGAGAGTCTCATATCTACATAATTATATAGGTAAGGAAAAATCACACCCAAGTCCATCAGGGGAGTAATTTTCATGTAGTATCTTTATATGAACCACCCCACCTCCAACATTTTCTACGTACCGATCCACAAGATTATTTATCAATTCATTCAACATCATATCCCTTAAGATTTAAGGGAGGTCACCATTTCACTATATATAGAGAACCTCTCACGATGGAATACCCACAATATATAATGTAATTCCTAGAGAAGAAGATACAAAATGAGGATGATCCATAGAGGATCTATTTGTAGTACAAGAAGTGCACCATGAAAAAGACAGTGTGTGACATCGCCCAAGAACATGCCCATGTATCTAGTAGACATGGGTTCCAAATCATGTAGATGTACAAGTTGTGAAGTCAAGGTACACACCATGTACCTAATCTCATAGACCCTGGCCATGTTCCTCTTCCACACTGATTGGTTGATCATATCCCTCACATGATGTTTATCCCATACTACGTGGTGTGTTTGGATAAATGACCTTTTTCCTATGTATTTATCCTGTGTGAGTGTACCAGGCCCCATGTCTATGTAACTTGGATGTAGGTAAGTAAAAAACCATGTGTTTTCACATGTTTATCAATAGATATGTTCCATGTTCACACATTTTAGGTCACTATAAGTTGTTTAACCTCAATATAAGGCTTGTTGTACCAAAATATCAGCATCAACGAATAGGAAGAGTTCCACAATGCCTTTCACTAAACTACTTGGTGTGTAGATATTGATTCTAGTTAGGATTCTCCTAAAAATCACCTAATTCCCCCTGATTCAACCCAAATCCCATAGAACTACCTAGAAATGATCAACCACAATTACAATAGTGTTATAGAACCATATAACAAAACTAAATTAAAGGTATTAGGACCAAAAATCAAATCATATTTCTATGATGGGGAAATATTGATGCTTTAGTGGAAGAATGGTGCCTAGATCATTCCAGTTCGCAATCTAGTGATGATATTCAATGAAAATATAGATAAGAAACACTTCATTACTTCAAATAGATGTTGGTTTCAAGATCTGCAATGGTTGTATTGGAGAGGTGAGTACATTTGCAGCTATAATTGGATTTATCGTGTGCATTTGAGGCTTTGGGGGAGGAGGAAGTTGGGTTCAATTAAATTATCCTGATTAATTTCCCTTTACCTCCACATCACCAAATTCCCCCCCCCCCCAATTAAAACATCTAGCGAGACATTCTTAGGTCACTCATAAAGTAAACATGATGTTCCAGACTCCCCTATAGTCTCGTAAATCTGATTTGGGACTCTAAACATGAGTTATAAATGTTTTATTATATATTGTGCATGCATGAAAAAATATATTTAATTTTTCTATGTTACTGTAATGATGCTCCCTAGGATCCAACAGTCTTCACCTACACAGTTCCTGAGTCCATAAATATTTTCTGTAATATTCATAACTCTCTCGTGTTAAAACTCGATTAATTACATTTCCATCGAATTCATTTTTTTGTATCATTTTAATCCATTTTAATATATTCCAATGATTTCAATTCCTTTCTATTATCATTAATATTGTATATCATTATATAGATTTTACTTATTCCATATTCTTATAAAAATTTCATACATTTTTATAATGTGTACATACGATTCTCTAATCACTTATTATAATTTATTAGTGAAATCATATCAACTTACATTTTATTTGAATATTAAATGATATTATGATTCATTATTATGAATTCTTTGTTAGGTTAACAATTAGGGACTACCATTTTGTCTCATTATACTCCCTTGGCGGTCTGTTAAATTTACCCTAAATTAGTTGAACCACAAGTGTTAAATCCAAAACAACGTAAAATTTTGGTAATTTAATGAGAGTGACTTACAAGAAATGAAATTCTTGATTGGATAACGAAGTTGGACACAGTATAAATTTTTTCCACCAAATTAGAAAATAAAAATAAAAAATGAGAATATTACATAAAAAATGTTCAAAACAATAATACATAACTTATCGTTTTCCCATACTTATTTTTAAATCAAGTGATTTTTCTAAAAACATGGGATGAGGACAAAAAGATGAATAATGGATATAAAAACAACCTAAATTTTTATCCTCGTAAAAACATAAAAACTTATGTAAAATATACCTATATCTCCAATGTTTACTGAGCATATAAAATAAAAAAAATACATGAAAAACACACACACCATTTTCGTAATGGAATAATTTAATCCAACATAGAAATTAATTCAACCCCATTATCATGAACATAGATCATCACATTCATATACCTTTTTAAACCCATATAAAATGTATTTATATCCCAGTAAAATATATTGGATAAACCCTTTAGTAACTCACTACATCATTCTTATTAAGATGATGAACATTACCTAATACATATGTAGTGCTATCTTGGTACTCGAATCATTTAAGCTATAATAAGCTCACCCAAAGCTATCTTTGTGAACTCAAATCTTTGGAATAATTATCAACATCCATTCCATGAATATGTTTTTTATTTGTGTTCATTTCCCATATAAGTTTTTTAAAACTCTTATAAAAATGTATAAAAATCACTTTTGGATATAATAATACCATTTTGTTTTAAAAACTAGTTTTCAATATAATAATACCCAAAAAATGGAAAAGGGTTTTCATTGATGAAAATATGTACTCCCTTAATTTAATACCAAAATAAAAATAACTATCATGGTGGGAAAATATTCATTGTTTATATAATCATTAATAAATTACATTCTTTTTTTTGGTTGAAATTTTCCGTATAAGACATGTTAAAAAATTCCTTTTCAAAACCATTGAAATAACTAAAAGTGACATACAATATAATTTATAAATAATTTATTACCAGTTGAAAACATTCATAAAATAATTTTATAAACACATACTTGTAATGGAATGATTTTTATGTAAAATATTTTAAATGGAAACATGTTTCAAAAAAAGGTCACATATCACTAGGGAAACACTTGAATCATAATTACCATGATTGAATAAAATTAATCAAATCATTTAATATTGAGATAATAGAAAATTTAATTAATTATCATTTAAAATGGTATTTATATAAACCTTATTAATGAATTATAGTTTATGACATCAAAATATAACACATTATATGTAAATTTAGATAATGTCACTTACATTCAACATGACCTATCACGTGCATCTTAAGCTTACTAAATAATAAATTTATGATAATTATTAACATGATTGATAGAATTTTTAATGTTTATTGTTATTTTTATATCACTTATTATCATGTTAGTTAAAATTATAAAATCAATAAATTCTACATTAAATTTTTTTGACAATATTCGACTTATGTGCAAATAATATCATTGTTATATTGAGTATCGTCAAAGTGGTAATTTTTTAATAATCTCAATAATAATAATAATCATGAATTTTTTTTCATTATTATTAATAAATTATAATTTTAATGAAAATCATGAATCATAGTTTCAATAAATAAAGTCTTTTACAATTATGGAGATGGTAAGCCTGACAAACACATATGTAACATTTCTATTTTCGAATGATCATTATGGAATGATTGTATGTGTTATTTGATCATTTAAAATGATAAAATGATAATAAAAAATTTATATAAATATACATACATATTTCATCTATGTGGTCTGATGATGAAAATAGTGTCACATCACTCTGTGAAGGTGATAGTCCACACGTTCACGAATGACATTATCATTTCTGTGTATGTGAATAAATAAGAAATAAAATGATATATTATAATTTAAAAATGTAAAATAGGTCTTTAATATAATATTTATTCCATTAATATCACATATAGTCATTATCATTAAACTTATTACCTTCTATGTAATGTATTAGTGAAAATATTTCACATCACTTTGTGAGGAGGTTGTCCTCCATACACACGAACGGTGTTATCATATCACCTATGGAATTGAATGTAAAAAAGATTTATATGATATAAAATCTCAAGTGGTAAAATTAGGTCATAAATATAATATAAATTATTTATATCAATCATCATAGCCATCTGTTATATTTTATGATGAAAAAATTAATGTCATCTGTTCGTGAGGTGGTAGCCTTCCATACACACAAATAATGATTTCTTAATCCATTTGAAAGAGGCCGAGAATGATTTACGTTATGAAAAAAAGATAATAAAATATAATTATATGTAAGATAATATATTGATTATATTATCTTATTTTATTATAAATTTCATTTGGTGGTGGAAGATATAAAATAAAAAAACTCATTGAAAAATATTACCACTTTTTTGGGTGACTTCTTTTGGGTTTCACCAATGGAATTTATTAGTTATATTTCATCCTAAAATATTAGTTCTAATATGAAAATATATAATGAGAGATGTTATTTGGGAATTTATTGGTACAATAAATTTGGTTTTAAGGTGTAATTATCGGAGGATAAGGGGTGTCCCTTTATAAGTGATGTTAGTGGACACATGTTATTTGTGATGTAAGTCGGAACTTGTAATTTTTTAAGATAATGAATTCCATCAAGAAATATTTCAGGAAAAAATGACAAGATAATGAACCAATATAGATAATTGAATTTATAAGGTATAAAATTATACATGTAATAGATTTTAGACATGTTTTTAGTTTATATTAACCCTTATTTTCATAGATTGACCCCATAGTAAATCAATTTTTACCTGAACCACTGTAATTGAGTTTTTAATCATTAACTATTTTTGTGGTGAAAAATTATGGTGAAATTATTATTTTAAAAATATTTTTTTATTCAAAATATTTATTTAATTTTGTGAAATTAAATTCATAGAAATGAAAATTTTAAATTTAAAACAAAACCCACATACGTGAGAAAGAAGTTGGTTTTTAAGAAGAGTTATTTTTAAAGAAAAAGATAATAATATGTGAACTATATAACTAATTATTATAATTAAATTAAACTAAAATTAAAATATAAAGATATGTTGTCTATTAATAGCATTTAAATCATTCAAAATTATAAATTATTTTAAATAATTTAAGTGATGAATCATTATTCATTTTAAAACATTTTTTTTGGAAAACCCTGCTTCTAAACAAACAAAAATACAAAGTAACAATCAATAAAAAATTGATTGAAAAGTAATTTTTTTGATTAAATATAAATATATAATATTTATGTTTCATGGAATCTACTCAAAACTGTTTTGGGATTTCAAAATACATTAATTATTGAAAATAAAATTCCTTTTTTTTCAAAATAGATATTTTCACTATTCACTAAAAGCTCAATATTTATCAAAAAAATATTAAAATATCACCATAGAAAAATTTTGATATTAGGAATCAAATATAATCTTAAAATTTTTAAAATTGAAATTATAACCATTATAAATTAATATATTAAATAAATCATTTAAAAAAATATTTTAGTCATAATTATCTCTATTTGGATTTAAAAATAACATAACAATTTTATAACTAATATAAATATATAAATAATATTAATAAATATTAAATTTATTTATTATGTCATCACTTATCTTATTAAATTGAGGGAATTAAACTTCATAATGTGTAGAATAGGTAAATCAATATGGAATACTACATTTTCCCCTTTATTTGAAGAGGATGATTTTTTATTTCAAGTGGGGAACTCAATTTATGAAAATATAAATTTAATTCAGTTGAAGTGAGTTTTTAAGAACGTAAGAGAGAATGTATTCAAACATAATATTCAAAAAATATTCACATTGATGGATGAATGTGATGAATTTAAAATCATGTTCCCCGGAAGAATGTGAGTTCTCTAGATTTATGATCAATGAGGGAAATGGATAGGATGAAATAAATTAGAAAATATATGAAGTTTATACAACATTCAATGATTCATCCATGTGAATTGTTGTGAATATCATTTAAAGAATTTGTTATTCAAGAATATATAATTCCTCACTATCTAAGAAGTTGAAGACTATGTGAAATAGTATTATGATCCATCACTTATGGTTTATAGTGAGGCATTATGGTTAAAGGTGGTTCCTTCCCCCACCAAATATAATCTATGATTGATATTATAGTGGAAAAAACTATTTCGTAGTTGACATAAAACTTTGAAGAAATTAGAAACCCACATTGGGACAAAATGTAATAAAAATCTCAATGTACCTTTTCTTACATTTAGAATTATCATATCATATAATAGAGAGTGGTACGTGTATTTAACTAAGATCCATTCACCCAAAAAAGATATTGAGGTTAAATAGACCTAAATAAAGAAAAAAATGATTTTTCTCCACAAATTCAGTGAATATTTGGTCACCCCTCATTCCCCCCACCCCGCCCAGGTTGTGTACATGATCTACTAGACACAATATCATGGAATAAATAAAAATGATTATATATGAATAAATCAAACATAAGGGATAAAAAAGTTTGGAAAATATCAATGAAATGGTCATTCTATGAGATAGTGTTGTTGAAAAAAATTCATTGTTTTTGAAATGGTATATTTTACCAAACATATGTTTTATAAATTTTATAAAAAATAGAGCATAATATAAAGTGAATAATTTATAATTATTATAGTTATACATAGTATTTTCTTGGATGATTTTTTTGAAGATTAATATTTGATAGAAAATTAATAATTCAAGATCAAATATATATTAATAAATATGTGTATTTTCAAATCATTCCCTTATATGATAAGAGTGTTATTTGATAAGCTATTATTATGAACAATATAAAATAATTTCTTTCATAAACAGGTTTTATAATTCATCTCATTATTCCATGTGGATTGAATTAAATATTAGGATAAAAGAAATTTTATTCAAGAGTAAATGGTTTATCCAGGATACTCACTAAAATAAGATGGAAATAGATCAAATTTAATAATAATAGAAAATTTTAGAAATAAATTAATCTTTATATAAACATTCTCTATTATTTTTTTGAACCAGTTATGATCTATATAAAATATTTTATTTTTTTAATATTAGTAATGAAGTACCTAAGTGTTATTTTCTATAGAAAATGGATTTCATTAACAGAGAATGATATTAAGATGAGAATATAGTTTCTAATAAGCTAGTGGGGGTATTCTTTTGACATAGAGATGTTTAATGATAATAAATAAAATATTATTCCATTAAATGTTCAAAGTAAATTTATCATGATATCCTAAAAATGTGTAGGGTATGATGGTATTGAGATATGAAATGATTAAAATTTTGTTATAGTAATGTAATAAATATAACTTCACATCTTAGAGAGTTTATGATCTGTTTGATAAGAACAACATAATTATTTATATTTTTTAATGAAAAATTATCTAAAAGAAATTATTGAGGGAATTTTTTTAATAATAATGATTATTACGAACATAAAATGTTTTGAAATTTTTCAAAAAAAATTATTCACATAAAAACATTAGATATTTTAATGTAATTGAGTTTGATTATATGTTCAATTAGTTGAACCATAAGAATTTGATTCCTATGTTTTACCATTATTCAAATTAAACATATTAATTGATGTCACTCACATAATGTGTTTAATGAGAAGTTTTTATTTTATTTACACATAGAGATGGTGTTGGAATTAAATAGTGATGTAGTTTTTATAATAAAAAAATAAATGTGAAGGAAAAATAATGTATATCTATTTGTTTATATTCATTGTTCTTCAAGGGAAGACTTCGAAAAATCTTCTCCCACTACATGAAAGGGGTATAAACTATGACAATACCTCCCCCAATGGAAGGGGAGGAACTTTTTAGTTGATTAAGTGAGTGGAGTCTTTATTCCCTCCCTTTTCCCAACCCGAGTTACTTTCCTCATTCTTGTATGCTCCAGGTACCCTACGGTCCCCAATTTAAATTAAGGATGAGCTAATATTCCATTGTAACTCAAGTAGTTTAATGAAGATTTGACTCTTATGAATCAGACCATAATCTCTTGATTATCATAGTGATGGCCATCGGTGGAAACTATTGAAGGATCATAATTGGATAGTGGAATCAACTGGATTGGGTTACTGTTGGCTTGCTTGACCACGGGATCCTCTTGATTTGCTTCATGTCGAAGAATTTATTGGTCAATTCTTCCTCATTCATGCTTTAATATTGAAACATATTATGATTTTTCCTTTATATATAGAAATATGACTATCATATGAAGCGATTCTCCCCTTTAGTGGTGATTTGGGAAATATTATTAAACTGTCCCATACCTTTTCAAAATCCATTGATTATTTGGTTGCTTTATAATCGGGTATGTAGGTTCTTGTGTTCTGTTAACCTGACCAATGTATTGTGGAATCCTATTAATACATCAATTTGGGTTGATTTAGGAGTTTCAATAAAGCCTTTAGATTTCATTATGATTAAAATTCAAGAAGAATATCGATGTATTCAATAGGTGGTGTATGAATCATGGGTGGACTTCTATTTAGGTTGAAAGTGAATATGACCATCATTGGTGGTCTATAGATGTTGGTTGAGTCTAAATGGTTTTTAAATTTTGGGTTATGTTTTGTATATGGTAAATGAGGTTACAAAAAATGGGGTGTGTGATTGATCCCTTCACAAAAGAGGTATGTGGCATTAGGAAGCATTTGTAAGGTCCATGTTAGTTGTTCCTAGTCTAGATGCATGTCTGAAATATTCTAATCAAGTTTAACAACACAATGTTTTAACAATAGAAATTACATTATTATAATTATGTCATATAACCACATAAAATATCAACACAATAAACTACTATGTAATATGTTACCTTCAATAATAATTTTGACACTTTTGTGATTTGAATTTAAAAAATCTAACATACATGGTTGCGATCAGTGAGATGTTTGGAGTCCAATAAGTCCAACATAATTTTTGTTGAATAGTAACTACCATTTGTGATTAGTAATGTAACACTTATAAATAGTAATATGATCTCTATGAATATGAAATCACCCAAAATAATATTAACTCCACCCATGAATGTATTAATAGCATTTAGGAATATTATAAATGATAATATAACCATTGTAAAAGTATTTTTATTTTTGCAACCCATAAATAATTAATTTAAAAGAAAATTTATTTTCCTGAAATGGGATCATAAAATAAAAAAATCATATTGTTTTAATTTAATTTTATAAGACCATATGCAATTTTTGAATTCATTATAAAATCAATTATAGTTTTAAAATCAGTAATTTTCATGTAAAATATGATTTTAAATAAAATTACATTAATAATATTTTCAATTTTAATTTAAAAATGGACTTTATTTTTGGATTCAACTTGTCATTAAATGGTTAGCGTGAATTTTTGGTATTTTTCTAAAATACATGATTTTTTGCTAATAGTAAAATACATTAATTTACTGTATAAATAAATTGTATTTTAAGTCCACTATTCCTAACTTCAAAAGTGATGTAAGAACCCGAATCTATAACTCACAAGATCTTATTACAATTTGTGGTCATGTAATCCTCACTCTTTCTGGTCCTAAGGGGAATTAATAATCTAAGGTATTAAATATTAAGAAAACGATCCTCCTAGAAACTATAAAACCCACCAACACTCCCATATTCTCTTAACTACCCTTAAGTATTTTTCCATTCCTATGTTCTTCCTAAATCACTACCCATGATACTCCTCCACATTAGAGAGCCATTCTTCGCCTAAATAGAAAAAATCCTATACCCTTAAGAGGCTCTCAAGGAAGATTGATTCAAGAGGTAAACTCCACTTTTTAAATTCTTTTACTTTCCTTTCCCGTTCATTTTATTACTTTTTTATCATTAAATCTCCTCATACAAATTTTATGAAATATCATTCACCTTAAATGTAATGAATTGTTTTTATGATAAGGGAATATGTTAATATCACCTCTCTTTTACCCTTCATTTATTTTATTATTAAAGACTCCCTCAGAGATGTGTTTATTTTCAACATTCAGGGAAGATGGGATTTCAATTTATGTTCCCCACTTTAATTAGGGTATGAAAACCATTTTTGTGGTTTAAAAAAAATAATATTTTCTTTATGTCTCATATATGGTTCTATAATCCTTTTCTACCAATGTTTTTTATTTAAAAATCATAACATGTTCACTATATAAAAAACTGCCAATAAACCCAAACTTTTATCACTAAAGTTTTACATAATAATTCATCTTCAATTCAAATAAAAATGCATTTTACATCCATGAGTCCTTTTTTATTTTAAATAATAAAATACAACTTCAATTTTGGAAAACCACCTTCATCCAAGATGTTTATTCCAACATGAATATAAGTGAACCAATAATTAAAAAAAATTGAAGTAAACGCTCCAAAACAAAAAATTTAAAGCTATTAACCCATTAAAATGGTCATGAATGCACATCAAAATGTTATAATAAATAATTTACATATATAATAAATTCTTTAGTAATCATCTAATGAACCTAATTTGATTATTAATCTCATTAATATCAAGTGCAGAACACCATCAGACTTAATGTAACTAATCCTCTATACTTCACTTTTATTCAAGAATGACCTTAAGGTATTTCCATTTTATGTGAAATACCTATTTATGGGGAATGATTTTGAACCTCCCCCTTAAATACCACATGTTTTATTAGTTTTGATAATCCACTTTCTCTCCCATTAATCCTACTTTGGTACACCTGATACCATGCTGGTAATCCGTAATGGATTCTACCCAAACCACCATTATTCCTATGGGTTTCTATATCATTCATTTATAAAAATGAACCTATCATATGTCATTATCAGCATATCTAAAATTATGTTTACCCATAACAAACTCATTTATAAGGACCTTTTCATCATTATCTTCCAGTTATATACAAGTTTTTTTACTGATTCCCACCTCAATACTTGGCGATAACAAAACATATTTTAAGAGAACTTCTGAAATTATTAACTGATTTTAAGTGGACCATAAATTATATTTTAAGCCATATTTACCTTTCTAAAATCATCATTCTTTTATAAAAACCATATTCTCTCACTTATGGTTTTATATAATGGATTTTTCACTTTTCTATTTTAAATTCTATAATATTTTCCATAAAACCATGAAAAATGTTTTAATGCTAAAATTTATGAATTAATATTATTACATGTCATCACATATACATGACAACACATACTGAGATAAATTATTATTTTACCTCATTATTTTCCATGTATATTTTTCCCTTTCTTTCATGGACAATTTTATGGTATGACCCTTTGTTATGCTTTGTGACATGAATGTGGTACCCAATTCTTTCCATTGGTAACCCTGATGTTTATTGATTATGTATTATTATTTATATGTAAAACATATTATAGAATGTTAAATTGGGTGAGACTAGATATCACCCAAATGAATTTGGAATAATTTTAGTCTTATGAGATGTTATATGAGATGTTCATGGAAGTTATCATTGGCTTGTGATACCATGTGCAATGGTCTGGGTAGTTATCCATGGCTTGAGATACCATATGCTATAGTCCTAGCTGTTAACCCTGAATCATGCAAAATAAATGTTTTTTGTTTCTTCCACATTACTATGAATCCATTTTTATATAATACCATGTTTATATGTTATAATTATATACGTTCGATGCCTTTTTATATCATCATGTTAGACCTTTTATTCCTTGTGATAATGCCTTATTCTTTTGTTTTTTCTATTAGAGGGCTTTTAGCTCATCCATTATTTCATGTGATCTCAAGGGTATCCTATGAACGTTTAAGGGATCAATGGATGTTAGGAGAACCTTATGGAGAAAAATGAAGAAGTTTTATTTAGTTATATGTTTACAGTTTTAGGTACCTAGTCTTCAAAGACAATAGACTTCAACATCCATGGCTTTTACTTAGTTGTTTAATTATTGTTAAAATCATGTAATGTTAGGTGTAAAAGGCTAGGGTCTATATAGTTACTATTATATCATGTTCTAGTTACTTTTGGAGAATAAGAATATATCATATTAGTATGAAAAATATAGATGAGACTAAGTATAATGGAACACCCATAACTTTTGGTAAGCTTAGAGTAAGTGGTTTATCAAGAAAATACATCAATGTATGGACAAAAACAGTTGCAGTGGGTTTGGAATATATGTATCTAGGGGTCAAACCCAAAAACACTACATTGAGGAAGACTTGAAAGGGAATTGGTGCACAATAATGGGCCTTGATGCACTATTGTAATGAAAATCCTGGGAGATATGCTTTGGTAAATTCATGATCTAGGTAAAACCCATTTTTAATGGAATAAAAATAGTCATTAAGAATATTTATTATGAAATAGATCATGGATAAACTAGATTACAACATAGGGAATCACAATATAGGATATACTTTTCCTTATCATGTGTATCCTTTTATGTTTAACGTTTCCTCTTGACGCTCAAATGCTATGTTTTTAAGCCCTATAATTGTATATTATTTTTCTTAGTTAATGGTGGTAAATAGAAGAAATTTTAACATTGATCAATGTGATAGAAAATTTGATGATTTCTTTAATGATATACCTGATATGATGGAAACTGGTGATCAACACAACATGATATTAGTTTCTCTACTATATCATGTTATTAGTTATAATTTTAAAAATGTCAAACACCCTACTCCTCCAAGGAAAGTGAAAGTTTCCCTTGAATCCATAATTCATGAAAGACCTCCCATGTTTAGTTGATCTTACAGTCACCTCCTCACAGAATAGTGGATTAACTCCATTGAGAAGATATTCTCGGTCCCCTAGTGTGTAGAAGAAGATAAATTTGTAACAGTGGTTTATCATTTCTATGGGGAAGCTGATCAGTTGCGGGCATTGATCAAGAATACAAATCCCCAGAGCATAATTGATTCCTTGTATTTGTAGGAGTCAAATAAAATGTTTTCCAGTAAATTCCTTCACCAAACCTTCCTTCCAAGATAAAAAGAGAGTTCCTTAGACTTAGGAAGAAGAAAGATGAGTCAATCAGGGCATTTGAAGAACCATTTACAAGGATTTCAATGTACACCTACGGAAGTTTCATGAACATCGAAAGCAAGGAGGATTTCTTCTTTAGTAGACTAAAGTTGATTTTACAAAAATCATTGAAAATTCGAGACATTCATAGTTATGAAGTGATTTTTTTTGTACCCTCAAGGATTAAATGGAGATCAGAGAGTCATGGATGTTTCATTGGCATAGTGACAAGAAGTGGAAAATGGAATACAATGTGGGTGATCCCACAAATAAATTCCTTGATGGGGTGAAGCTCAAGCATCCCATATATAAAAAATTTAAGAAGATGAATTTGTATAACACTCTAAGGGGCACCATTAATTTCATAAAATGTTGAATTTTCAGACATGTAAATAAAAATTATCGATGAGATTTGATGAATCATGCTAATGTGGAAGAAGAAAGGAAGGTTCAGATTAACACTCATCCTTTAGTGCAATGCTAAAAATTCATGGAGCATGGGAATTGTTAGAAACAATTTTCTATGGTGAGGGTTGTGGGAGGAGATCAATAACAATCTCCAAGGAAACAAGGAAGGAATTATGCAATCACTACAGTTGAGGTGGATCTAGAAAATGACGAGGTGATATGTATGATTATTTTTTATTCAATATTTCCAAGCATACTTCTTTTATACCAGTTCAACACATTATTTCATATATTTCATGTTTAGTATAACTATTCAAAAACCACCTCAAAATCTGGATTACATGTTATATTTTAGAACAAAAAATGGGGAAATTATTGCATCTGTTGTTTATAAATCCTCCCCAGTTAAGGTTTGTGGACTGAAACTCCCAATTAATCTCATCATACTTATTTTAGTGGAGTTTGAAGCTATCTTGGGAATGGATTGTCTATATTAAAACAAAGAAAATATCAACTATTGGGTAAGGGATATAACTCTTCACAACCCCAATGAATCCACCAATTCATTACTTGTCTAAGGAGGACATTGAATCATCCAGAGTATCACTATCTCAAGTGTGGATATTAATTACATATGATCAATCCTGTCTAGGTCAAATGATTTAGAAAAATGAGATAATCATGCTTAATGGAATGTCCATTATTAGGGATTACGCAGATGTATTCCCTTAAGAGTTTTTTTTATTCCTCTTGATCGATAGGTTGTGTTATCAATTGAACTTATTCTTTGATCACTACCAATATCAAATAAACCTTATCGAATGGCCAACATAGAGCTTGAATTTCTGAAGAAGTAGTTACAGGTGAATCTGGAGAAGGGTTTTATACACTTGATAGCTTCACCGTGGGGTCTGACTGTCCTCTTCATCAAGAAAAAGGATGGATCAATGCACCTATTAATTAATTATCATGAGCTCAATAAAATCTCTATAAAGAATAAGCAACCTCTATCTCAGATAAATGACTTGTTTGATAAACTTTGTGGGGAATGTTAATTCTATTATGTGGACCTTTGGTTGGGATATTACTAATTAAAGGGGAGGAATGAAGATATTCCCAAGACTATTTTTCAAATGAGGTATGTACACTACGAGTTCATAGTTATCCCCTCAGGACTCACTAATTATCCAGCAATTTTCATGGACATAATGAATAGAGTCTTTAGATATTACCTGGAATAATTTGTGGAAGTCTTTATCAAAGGTATTGTGATATTCTTCAAGAGAAATGAGGAACATGAGAACCATTTGAATACTAAGATTAAGACTTTGTAATGGGAGAATATGTATACAGTGTATAGTAAATGTGAGTTCGGGATGGTAGAACTATCATTCTGGGGGCTTGTTATCATCAGAAAAGGTATATATGTGGATCCTTTAAAGAAAAATTTGATTAAAGAGTTCCCCAATCTAACATATATAATAGATACCCACAATATTAATGGTATAGATGTGTATTAATGATGATTTGTGATGAAATTTTTACGATTTTCTAAACCAATGACCGAACTTACATAGAAGCGAGTAATGTTTTTCTAGACAGAATAATGTGAATACTTCCCTATGCAGTTGAAAAGGAGGCCAGTAAATACACTAGCAATCACACTCCCAACAAATGAATATCTCATTATGGTGTATATAGATGAATCAAATAAATGATTTGGATGTGTAAATATGAAAAATGATAATTTGATAGCCTATAAATCAAGGAAGTTGAAAATGTATGATCCAAACAATCATACTCATGATCTGGATTTGGAGGCTGTGATCTTTGCATTAAAAATATGGCGGTATTATCTATATGTGGATAAGTGTGAAATATATACTGAGTACAAGAGTGTAAAATATATATTCATAAAAAATATCTTAATATGCACCAAAAATGATGGATAGTTCTCGTTAAGGATTATGAACGCTCAATCCACTACCATCCAAGTAATGAAAACATGGAGGTAGATGCCCTAAGTAGAAAGGATATTGCATCATTACCAATGATGAGAACTAAAAAGATAGAATCTTCATAGATTTTCAGAGGATGTAAATGAGAATAATTATGATAGTAACATGACCAATCTTTTCCCAAATTATTTCTCAACCATCCCTCATGGAGAAAATAAAGGTTTCTCTAAGAAAAGATGTGCGAAATAAAAAAATGGTGGAACCCATTAGAAATGGGAAATCCTCTATGTTCCTAATTGAAGAGGAAGGAGTTGTATGATTTGGGTCACAATTATGTGTTCCATCCCATCCCGAGATAAATAAGGATCTTATAAATGACGTACATAGCTCCACATTCTCTATTCACCCAGTGAGCACAAAGTTGTATCGATATCTCTAAAAGAACATTTTGTGGGTCAATATGAAGAAGTAGATTGCTGAGAATACATAAAGGTGTCTAGTATGTCAAAATGTGAAGTCTGAAAGACATAATTATAAGGGGATGATGCAACCACTACCCATACCAAAATTAATGTGGGAGAAAATCACCATGGACACTACCACTAGAGTTCCAAGGACATCTAAAGGAAATGATGCTATATGTGTCATTGTGGAATGTATTATAAATATATCTCACTTTATCATGATTCTAGAGGACTTCTCATTGTATCTACATTAATTGACATATATCAAAGAGGTGGTATGGATTCATGTATTACCACAATATATTGTATCTAATTCAGATCTAAGATTCACCTGGATATTTTAGAAAAGTCTCCAACATGCTCTATGCATAGAACTGAACATCAGTACGACCTATCATCCTCAATCTAATTTACAATCTGATTAGAATATTTAGAGATTAGAATATATTTTGAGATAATTTTCTATGAAATTAAATGGGGTATAGGACAAACAACTTCCACTGGTTGAATTCTCCGACAACAACATTTTCTACTCAAGCATCTGAATGAAACCATACGAATCCCTTTTTGGGAAAAGGTGTACAACACATGTGTTTTGGGATGAAGTCAGTGAGCGTTAGATTCTAGGACATGATATCTTTGAAGAAATAGTGGATAAAGTGAAAACCATTCATCATCACATATTTGAAACCCAAAGTCAACAACAGAGGTATGAAAACAATCGTCGATGAGGCCTTGAGTTCAAATATGAAGACAATGTATTTCCCTATATATCACAATGGAAGAAGGTCACAAGGTTCTAGGAGAATGTATAGTTTCGTCCTAGGTATATAATCTACTTTATTATCCATGAAAAAGTTGCAGTTGGGGCCTATCAACCTGAACTTCTACCTACCTTGGCCAAATTTCACAACGTAATTCAAGTATCTCTCTTAAAGAAGTGCATACCATATCCTTCAAATGTAGTATCTTCATAGGTGGTATTGGTGGAGGATGATATTTCATACGATGAGAAGTTAATGATGATCATGGATAGTAGGTATAATATTCCACATAAATATACTACTCATATGGTCAGTGTACTCTAGTGGAACCATAAGTACGAAGATGCAACATGGGAACCAGAGGAGGGAATGAAGGAAAATAACCCACAAATTTTTAAGGAAGAGAACTAAAAACAAAATTTCAAGGGTGAAATTCCATAAGGGGGAATAATGTACTAACCCAATGTTATATCTATGTAAAATCACTTCAAATAATTATGTCATAAAATTACATGAAATCACCCCACAATGAACTACTAAGTAATATGTGACCCTTAAAAGTAATTTTTAAACATTAGTGATTTGAATTTCGAAAATATAATAGACACAATTGCGATCAATGAGATATTTTGAGTCTGATAAGATAAACCTAAATTTTAGTGAATAGTAAATAATCCTTGTGAATGGTAATGTTTCACTTATGAATAGTAATATGACCCTTATAATTAGTAAATCATCAAAAATAATATTGACCTCACCCATGAATGTATAAATAAAACTTAGGCATTTTATTAGTGATAATATAACCATAGTGAAAGTATTCATATTTTTTATGTAATAAATAATTAATTAATCTTAATTAAATATTTTAAAAGAACATTTATTATCCTTAAATGTGTTCATAAATTAACAATTTTATTTATTCTTTTTTTGAAATAATTTTATAAGACCTTATATAATATTTTAAAGAATTATAAAATCTTTTAATATTTTAAAATCTGTATTTTCATTTAAATTATGATTTTAAATAAAAATTAAATTAATCGTATTTAAAATATTATTTTTGAAAACTTCATTCTATTTTTTTATATTAAATTTAAAAAATGGTTTTTGTGGAATTTTTGTATTTTTCTGAAATAATTAATTTTTTTGAATAATAAAATACATTAATATACTGTATTTATACACTACAATTTAAATACACTGTTCATGACATAATAAGTTATGTAATGACCAAAATCTCGAACTCACATATTATTATTACTATTCTTCATCATGTAATCATTACAATTTCTAGTCTTGAGAGAAATTAATAGTCTATGAAATTAAATAATTAGAAACCCCTCCTCGTGTCCACCAAAAAACCCACCCACACTCCCCTCTCCTCTTCACTCCTCTCATGCCTTGTTCCTTGACTATGTTTTTTCCAAATAACTCCGAAATATCCTACCCTACTTCCAATATCCATTTTTCTCCTCAAAATACCAAATCCTCGCCCCTTAAAATGATATCATGGAAGATTGATTCAAGTTGTAAATTCTTCTTTTCAATTCACATAATTTCTTTTCATGTTCATTTTTTACTTTTCTATCCTTTACAATCCTAATAAAAATGTTATGGAAACTATAGTAACATATAATTATTTTAATATTGTAATGCTAATGGAATATGTTATTATCACCTCTCATTTTCCCATTTTTAGTAGTAATGACACCATCCAAGAAGTGTTAATTAAGCACATTCAAGGATGTTGGGTTTTCAATTTCCATTATCATCTTCAATTATTGTCATGACAAAATTTTCATGGTTGCACCAAACCACAATATAGTATTTATTTCACATCTATGGTTCCCTAATCCTTTTGTACACATGGTTTTTATTTATAAAATAAAACACGTTCATTGGTGAAAAAACATCCAATTATCTGAAAAGATTGTCACTAATATTTTATAAAATGATTTATATCCACTCCAAATAAAAAAATGAGTTTTACCACCATGTAACCGTCCTGATGATCCAAAATAAAATATTAATTCAATTATAGACAACCACCTTCATCATGAATGTTTATCCAAACATGAATATAAGGGAAATATCATTAAAACCAATGAAGCAAATGCTCCACAACCATTAAATAGAACTACCTAACCCATCGAAAAGGTAAACAATGAACTTAAAAACACTATAATAAATATTTTAAATATAGAACTGGTTCTTGAATTATTAATTAATGAATCTAATTTGATTTTTCCGATCATTAATGTCAAGTGGATAACCCCATCAGACTTAAAGTAATGGATCCTCTCTATATAACTTTTAGTCCATAATGACCTCTATATATTTCCCTTCAATGTGTAATCCCTAGTAATGGGGTATGATTTATAACCTTTAAAGTACATTATAAATGATTTATATGTTATGTTAAACCCATTTCTCACTCATTAATCTCCTTTAGGTACCCCTGATACCATACGGGTAATCTATAAGAGATTCTACCCAAATCTTCTTTGTTTTTTCGGGCTGCCACAGCAATATTTTAAAAAAATGTCGTTATATTACCATTTTATATTCATATAATAAATGATGTGTACATGTACCAAACTCACTTTTCAAGACACTTCCTCATTATCTTTTGGGGGTATACATGTTTTTAGGTGATTCCCTCCTCAATATATCCCGATAATAAATCCCATTTTGAAGGAACTTCCCAAATTCTTACACAATTTCAAGTGAATACTATGTTCGGTTTTAATCCACAATTGGATTTATAAAATAATTATTTTTATTAAGAAATATTCTAGGTTCAATTCTGGTTTTACATAAATTATTTTCCCATTTCTATTTAAAATTCTCTATAGTATTTTTCCTAAAAACTGCACAAAAATATTTTTATTCTAAAGTTTGCTAAATACATTTCTTTCATGTGGTCACTTATAAATGAACTCAAAAACCTTGATACATGAATATTTTACCTTATTAAATCCCTTGTATATTTTAATTCCTTTATTTCATCTATAATTTTATGGTATGACCATTTCTTATCATTTATGACATGATTATGGTACCCAATTCATTCAATGGGTAACACTTATTTTTGTTGATTATATATGATTATTTATGTGAAAAACATATTCATTAAATTTAATATGGGTGAAAACTTATATAACTCCAATTAATTGGGATATTTTGAGTCTCATGAGATGTTATGGGAGAGGGTCCTGGCGGTTAGCCTTGGCTTGTGCTACCATGTGTGACGGTGTTGGCGGTTAGCCTTGGCCTGTTCTACCAAGTGCAACAGTCTTAGAGGTTAGCATTTACTCATAATAAAGACATGTTTTATGTTTCTTAATACATTACTATGACACCGTTTTTATATTATTCCATGTTTATAGGTTATTATTCTATATGTTACATGCCTTTTTGTATCATCATGTCAGGCCTACTATTACATGGGTGAATGCATTATTCTTATGGTTTTCCCTTATAGTGCTTTTAGCTCATCCCATTGTTCATGTATTCCCTAGGGAACCATATGCATATTTATGGGCTCAAAAAAGTTATGATATATTTATGTATATTAAATAAGGAAGTTTGTTTAATTTTCTATTTACAGTTTTATGTACATAGTTTTCAAAAACACCGGACATCATGATCTGTGGCATGAACACTGCTGTTTAATTATGCATAAAATCATGTAATGTTATCTGTAAAAGGTGAGGGTATCTATATCAAGGATGTGTAATATCTAAGAGAGTAAATTAATTGGAGGCCATTTATTTTGATTCATAGAAGGGTGGGGTGGGAAGGCCCTTGATTGACTGCTAATGCAGCAACTAGACTTCCATTTAAAGATAAAAACAAAAAGTAGGAGGCCTGATTAGTTCATACTAAACCAAATGTTACTGATATTTTTTAGTGATTGGACCGTGACCATATAAATGAAGACAGGTAGGAAGAATTTGAAAAAAAATGCATGGGAATTTGTACATACTGATGATAGTGTGGGTTGGGGGAAGGCTATAGGTTGGGTGATCCACGAAATAAAAATTCCAAATGATAAATTTTTAAACCATTTTGAGTTAATTGTGGCTGATTTACTAGGATTAGATTTATAGTGTGCATGCCCTGGGAGATTTCTACTATAGATGTATATATCACACAACAATACACTTCGAACAAACTTGTTGACATCCAGGAAATTGAGGTGAATGAGGTTCATAATGAGTCTATTTATTTTTAGTCCACTCTTATGGGATGAGGTCTCATCTATCAAACTTTTGGACCACAATATGGTGGCATAAACTTGGTTAATCAACATGATAATTATCACAGATATGATGAGGATATGATTCAGGAGTGATAAGGTGACCCGGTTAGGCCCTCCATGGTTGAGAGGAAGGGAATATGTAAAACGAGGAAGAATTGATCCTTTTTAGATCTTATTATGGAGACATGGCCAATGATGAATTTTGAAGACTAGTGGATGAAAAAAAAGTGTATGTTAAGTGTTGTTCTTGATAAATCCTTGGAAGTTATCTTTATCTCAGAATTAGAAGTGGATTAACATGTTTTGTCTCCCAATTATACTAATGATGAAGCCACTAAAATAATGGATGTCTATTAATGATTACTCTTAATGAGGATCAATATGACTAGATAGACACACAAGACCATATCTGAGATGGGGAATTCAATAGTGTGATTCTCATCCTTTAAGAGAATATATAGTCTTGGGATAATCTGGCCTTCCGATTCGAAAACCATATATCTGATGAACAAAACATACTGGTTAATGATATCTCTTGGAAATTATTTAGGGAGAATAATTCAGGTAGACAACAATTGTTAATTAATAACTATGTCATTCCCTTTTGTGGTTGAATTCTTGGTTTCTCAATTTTTCCTTTAAAGTGTTTGAAAATAAAGAAATTTAATTTTCAAACACAATAGTTTATAAGAGGTTATTTAACAAGACATGCTATTATGTATGGTTTTTCTATTATTATTAGAAGAGATTTAAAAAATAAAATATACCATGACATATTAATCTCAGACTCTATATTATTATTCATTCATGTTGGATAAAAATATTTGATTTTGTGATATGATAATTAATCTCTCTAAATTTGAGTTATCCCTATCTATGTTTTGTTAATGTGTTTTAATGGTTATGAAAAAATTTCTAGATCATCATAAATAGGTTTTAATATCAAGATATAGAATATGATACTGAGGCATAAAATGGGTGTTATGTGTGGTCTTCCCACTATGTATATACCACATAGTGTTACACAATAGTTTTTTTGTATACATGGGGTAAAAAGACCATATATAGATTTCATTATACCAAATTTTTTTGAGATTCCTAGTATAATATCATTTAAAAATTCTTACCATTTTTACATATACCACCATTATTTGATAATTTGGTTTTTGATAGGTATGTTTTAAATAAACTTCTCAATAAGATATCAACCGAGATGGGGATTCATTATTATTCTATCGGTATGACATCTAGGCTCTTGATTGAGATAGATTGAGAAGTGTCAATCCATACCCAGATTGTAAAATTGATGTTATTATATATTTTTATATGAGGATAATGAAATGTTATAACATAATTAGGTTAATGTATTGTTATGTATTCATTGAATTTGTTATTATATAGTTGAATAATCAAGAATATTTGATTATATATACAATAGTTACATACTCTATATCACAAGGATACTTTATTTTTTAGGAAAATGAATCTTTTGATAATTCATACTTGTATATGATGTATTAGATCAAAAAATGAGAACGATAGTTTTTTTATCAACACCATATAATGTCCTTCCTCGTATTGAGTATCATTTAATATTTTCTTAAGGAATCCCTTTTCTTATATTTATAAATTTAGGAATACATATTCTTTTCAATGATATGAATACTCATGAGCAAAAAAATTTTTTCTCATGAATGGCAATCATGTTCATGAAACATTGGGATCCCCTTCAAAAGACCTTTATATTTTATCCATAATAGGTTCTAGAAGAATATTAAAAATGTATTTCATATGATGTTTTTGTTGTTACATTACTAATGTATATTCAAAAAATGAAAATCCTTAACAGCTGAATTGGATATGTATTTAAAATGTTATTTCATATGATGTGACCCAAGGTGGATGTGAAATAATGTAACTGAAGATTTTATTTAATTCTAGACATTGATGTGACTTTGAATACACAATTTTAATTATGTTACTATCAAGGAGTTTTTATATATCTTCCATGGTGTGTGATGTTGGTGAATTAAAATATGCATTCAATTTTTCATATTTTAGGATTTTAGTGGGTGTTTGTTTTATTATCTTTTGATTAAAATTATTATTTTTAGTATTTTAAACAAATTAATATATGATCATGATATAAAATATAATAATTTTTCAAAAAATTTATTTAATTTTAATTTTATTTATCCCCATTGCAATAGGAATAAGCAATGATTATAATCCCTTGTATTGGCCAGTTGGAAATTTTATGTCTTTTTAAAATATTAAGTTGGTTGGGTTTGGATTAGAAAGATAAAACATATATGAGGATAATTTTTTAAATATTACTATGGGATATCCTATTTTTAATATGAATCCAAGGGGATTCGCACTCATTGCACTATCTGGTATAATTTAGGCTCAAGAAAAATAATGGCAGGTATTTTTGCAGGTTCAGATGTATTGGATCCCATATTAGAGGAGGTTAACATTTCTTACAATAATATACTATATAATAAAATCCTATTATTTTAGGATATATTTATCTTTGAATAAATTTCCCTTTTTATATATCTTTACACATAATACCAAGCTCAAACGAACTGTGATATATCGCCAATATATTATTTAATTAATGAGATATTTATCACTCAGTTATTGCATTGGTATCGATCAATAGAATATAATAAATTATGATTATTTATTAATTAATTATTTTTTAAATAAGTAAATTTGATATAAATTAAGATAAGATCATTTGAATGTATATAGATATTTTTTTTCTAAAATAAAATTCATTTTTGAACACTGTGTTTTTTTCATGATAAATTAGATTAATATATATTAAGGAATTTATTATTGAAATTTCAATATTATATATTCCATTAAAAAATTTAACCATCATATTATAGTTTTTACATGTAATTTTATAATAATAAAAACATTTGTACGCATAAAAATGATTTTTTTCAAAAAATGGTATTCATTTCATTTTAAAACCATATATTATATTGAATTTCATCCAATTATATAAATTTCATCATTTAAAATGGATTATTTATTCTGAATCTACTTATTTAATATAATTTATATGTTTCCACATACATTATCCAAATAATTAATAGTAAAAATATATATATAATTTCACTATATTAACAGTTATTATGAATTTACCATGGGGGTTTCTATAAGAGATATTGTTTAAAGAATAAAAACTCATTACATAATTTTATTTATTGATTTTATTTATAAATAATCCTTATTATATTTTATGGACTTAAATTTTGGATCCACATGACATAATAATGTCATTAATATTTATTGAAAGAAAATTCCATGTGTGCCCTCTATAACAATTATAATAGGATACAACATCTATGATATTCATCACTCCACTTCTGTATTATATATCACCAAATAAATAAAATAACCACTTTATAAAATCACTACGCACTAACTAGATGTATTTTATATAGTATAATACCACTGTTTCATGTAATAATGTCTAAGATGACAGAGATTTCCTAATGAAGAGGTATACCTATTAATCAAGTAAATTCAATTTTATTTCATACTAAAAATTCAATAAAGGATGTTTATTCCAAATAAAAATAATATTATATATTCATAAATATAATTAGGTGTCATTAATATTATGAAACAATAATTTTCCTCCTCTATTCCATCAAATGGGAAATGAAACAATCACTAATTCACCTGTGTAGACTACCACCTCCATGTAGAAATATTATTTATTATCCATCGCCATCATTAATTAAAGGTTATTATGATTTATCTAATATTTATTCATTATTTTTATGACATAATTACTCCTATTTAATTAATTAATCTGATCTATATTTTAACTCTTCTATCCTTTTGAAAATGATGGTGTTTCAAGCATGAACGTTTGGACTACCACCACCACTAGGGGATGCGAATAAATTTTCATTTCTATTTTACATGGATTGCAATAAGGATATAAGTAATTAATATATATTATATTTATGATATAATATATATTAATTATTTATTAGTTGTTATTTATCCTTATTCATTTCATCTATCAATAGTGGAAACCTCACACTTGTGTAAATAGATTGTTGTCTCCATAAAGTTATGTGATTAATTTTTTACCACAAAACTAGATTAATCATTATAAAATTATATAGTAAGAATAAATATTATAGTTATTTTTTTTTAATTTTGGATATAGTGATTTTATGGTAATGGTGAATGTATTGAAATAATCGAACCAAAACTTGCATAAAAAACAGACCAATTTTTACCTGAATGTTCAGTTTGGTGATGAAATTGTAAATGAAATTTTGCATGGAAATTATATGGGGATGATAAAGAATATGTTATATATGGATACGACTTTAGAATATATATATATATATATATCACATATTTATTTATTATATAGGTAATTTGAGTGTGTAAAAATAAATACACGACTTGAGGTAAGAGGAATATATTTCAACATCATTTATTTTAAGGATGGTATATACTAAATTTAATTTTAGGTAAATTATATGGATCATATACATTAAACATAATATTTTGTATTTTCTAATTTTTATATTCATAAATTTATGTATTAGTTCCAATTTCACTATTTGGTACTTAAAATGATCAAGATGATGTTTTTAAACAAATGTCATCAGTATTTCTTATTTAATTGATGATATTTTTCTTCGATGTCCATAATCATAAAAATTGATTTATTAATGTAATTATATATACATTAATTTTTAAAAAAGATATATTTAAACTAAATTTGAAAAAATTTCCATAGGTTTAAAATGCAATCATTCAAAATTAACATTTTTCCAAACAAGTTGATTTGGAATTTTTATAATGGTTTGAAAGGAATGTTTTCCTTTAATATATGTGACATGAATTCATTTTAGTCAAATAATTAATATTATCTTATTTAATTATTATATTATTTTTTTCCTTGGTTATTTCCAATGGAATTAAATATCCCAATATTTTGTGAATTTTCAATTAAATTTATCAAAATAAAAGGATATTTTATCACATATTAAATTAATGGAAACAATGATCTAATAAATTAATTTATCATTTATATTAGAATAATTTTATGGTTATTAAGATTTAATAAGGATTTGAATTTTGGATATTTCCAAATTATTTGTCTATATGTCCTATAATGATGATGATTTAAAGATGATTCAATAAAACATATTTCATTATAATAAGTTAATTATGTTATGATGAAACCAATTTAAATACTACTTATTTTATATGGTTTATGTTATGATAGGTTTAAAAAATATTTATGAAAAAAATATCCTCTACATGGGTTATTAAATGGTTATATGAAAATTATTTTTTTTATCTTATTTCAAAAAAATGTACTCTTTAAATTTTATGACTTATAGGAATTAATATACATATATATATATCCAATGAATTGGGTAATAATAATGGATTTTAAAACCACTTAAAATGTTATTACATTAATATAATCAAAATATATTATGGATTTAACATTATGAATTTTTCCCATATGAAAATATGTAAAAACAATGGGTTAACATTTACATTTTCAAACTTTGTCCACCATGATATTATTATGAGTGAAACATGAATAAGGAAGTCCTTTTATATAATTATGTGTAGTATAAAGAATTATGTATTATGATTATGATATGATCTCTATGAAAATTATTTGTTATTAATTTTATACACAAACACATCTTAAGTATTTTATTATGGAAATTCGTTATTTTATGATTTATGAACAAAAATCATTGAATGATTGGTTATTATTCTTCTATGTTATGATTTTGTTCTCATTCCATTATTATTATATAATACTCACTTATAACCATTCATTTATATCACCATTTTTTCCCTTACATGGATTGTGAGCTCATCCATTCCAATGTTTCCTTTCCCAAGTTTATGAAAAATGTATAGACTTGGTTATGTTAATGTATCGTAAAAAAGGAGAAGTGCATCACGGGATATGTTTAATATAATTTTAGAAATAATATTATTATATATCTACTCTCTAAACACACTTACAGTTTTATGTTCTAGGGCATGAATTATTATGATATTGGCTTAATATTCATCTAAATTATAGGAATATCAATGAATGCTATGCTTGTGTCAACATAGTAAGTATTATAGTGGAGTTTAGATAATTATTAGATATTAAGATTAAATATATTTATTGAATGCTCAAGTAATTATTCTAATTATAGGATAAAATGATGATGTCATGGTATAAGAGATACTGTGTGGTTTCCTATAAAATGAATCCCTTTCTAGAAATTTTAATGTGGATAGAAATGCAAAATAGATGCACCTAGAAGTAAAATCATTGGTAAGATTGGGTATAAAATCTATCATAATTTTTACATGATTACTGGGACAATGATTTCACAATTGGTTATATAATCCTTGGATATTTTCAAAAGTTATTTTATATTTTCAATATGAACAATTTTGAATGATTTGAAAATAATATGACCATGAATGGCCTATGTTAAACTAAAATTATCATTTATTAAAAATATAGATTCATGATCTTGATATACTATGATAAAATTACCATTAATACATTATTACTCAATGTGATTATTTTTTTCCTACACTATGTTTTCTGGTCATAATTTTTGGCTAGACCAAAGAAGAGTCATTTTAACAATGAGTGCATTGAGAAACGCAATGAACATCTTGAAAAATAATTAAATAAAATAGGATCACTGATTATTTAATGGGGGTATTGTTGAATAAATAAAATATGTTATTCATGGTATCATATAACATGATATTCTATCACTCATCCAAAATAAGGAGCAACTTATTATTCAGTAATTTGGGTGGCAATTTCAAACTTCCATAAGCGGTTCCTCAAATCAAGTAACTTGTAATCAATGGAATAGTAATAATAATGGGAAATATTTAAATATCTATTTGTCAAACAATAATTTTTCTCTCTAGAAGAATATATTTTTAATATATGAAGATGTTCAATGGTGGATGTTTTTCATGAATATGAGTAAAGAGGAATAATTTTACTCTATAACATGGGGAGTGATTATTATGGTAAATCCCACTAATTTTATTCTATTAATCCTCCATGTGAATGTGAAAATTAATTTCATAGATTGAAAATAGATTGGTGGAAAATCCTTTTTATACACTACTAAAATTTCCCCAAACATTGATGGTATGCCATTTGTTTTATCGAAATTCATAAATGAAAAGTTTTTTTTCATCACTATCTTGGGAACAAGTATCTGAATTAAATTTTCCATAAGAGACATTAACATCTATGAATAAATCTTTTAAAATCAACCTATGGTACATATAGTAATTGTGGGATCCCAATGTACTCAAGGTTTCTGGGATAAAAATAGAAAGATGGAATTTTGTGAAAAGTCTAATATTAAAACCCAGGGAGGAAAAAAATTAAATACATAATGTCATAAGTGATGAAGGAATCATAGATTAATTTTATTTATCGGTTTTGATAAATTTTTTAATCATTTCAAGGAATTATATTAAAAAAAATATTTACGGGGTGATGTGATGATATTATTCAATGGAATGAACATTGTAAAATCTCAAAAAAAAAAATCCACCCTTATTACAATTCATTAATTGAAATGAATGTGGATATCATACTAATATGGTTTTCAATATGAGTATTAATGATGACAACCACCATCAAAAACCTCTTAATCTAAGAGATAAATGGAAATCTCATTCAATCACTACTGATGATGTTTCCCATGAGGAATAAGTTGGGGAAGGTATATTTTACATCCACTATAGAAAAAAAAGTTTCATTTTATTCTATATATACCCACTCACATATATATTATTAATATTATATGGTTATCACATCGCCATAATAATGATTAGATATTTAGTTAACATTAAAAGAACATAATGATATTATTGTTACTTCTTATATTAATAAATAATCTCTGATAGATTCTAAAGAAAATATGATTCATATAAATATTTTCATTCTCCCCATAGTTAAGTTTGATGTGATTATTCAAATTCATGATATCACTTGATATAGATCCCAAATCATGTTTTAGGGAATGGAATTCCTTTTTTATCTTTAGAATCAAAAAAGTATCATATTTCAATGTGATATTGAATATCATGTTCCCATAGAAGTTTCAATCATGGTATTAGTATTAAGAACAATCCATTAGAAAAATTTATATCAAATTATTGGGGATAAACATAAAATAGATAATATTCTTATTTTTTAGGATTATGCTAATGTATTTTTAAAATTAAGTCATATTATTCCACAAAATCACAAGCTTTAGTTTTTAATATAACTCATATATGGTTCCAAACAAATTTCATATACTCTATATAGAGGTTCCTCGATTTGGTTAAAAAGATCGAAGAAGAAAAACACTAAGAATATTGATAAGGTATTTATATACCCTAGTGCATCACAATGAACAAGACTTGATATTTTTTTAATAAAAATGATGATTCAATTAATATTTTCATTTATTGTAAAGAACAAAACAATATCACTATTATGAAAAAGTATCATCTACCCCATCATGGTTATTTTTTGATCAATTATAAAAATATTAATATTTCACCTTTATTTTTAATTAATCATGATATCATCAATTAAGATCCATGAAGAATGATATAACGAAGAGATCAAATTATATAGGGTATTGTCATTAAGAATTTATAATGATGCAATTTAAACATACCAATTCTCCAACTACCTTCATGGATTGAATGAGTAATGTATTGTGATTATACCATGAATCATTTGTGTTACTCTTTATGGATGATATTTTTATACTCAAAATGGCTTGGAGCATGAGTAGAACCCCTGAACCATAAAATTAACATAGAAATATGTAAGAGTTGGATGTTATACTTATATATTTTATGAAAAAGGTTGTGTGTGAAGAATATTTTTGGATTTTTCTAAATACCCCGATGAATTAGATTTTTTATGCTAGATTTTCTTACTGTAACATTTTATGAGGAATATTTGATTATTATAAATTAAAATATCATGTGATGGTATATTGGCTGACCCATAAAAGATATATGTTATAAACACTTTCCTAGTCCAAAAATAATAACCAATATCTTTATTTTTATTTGGTTTCATAGATTTTACCCTCAAATTTGTTGGATTAAAAAAGTAATCTAATCTAATACCCATTTTTACAATGAATGGATCTATGATTTTTTGATAGATTATTGTGATGAATATTTTAGGGAGATTACAAGATGGTTGGTCAGAGAAACAATCTGTAAACTACACAATAATGGATATTGGTTTTTGATATGTAGTTATTCCCTAAAAAGGTAATAAAAAGATTAATTATTCCATAAGAGATGGTGGTATAATATTCCTCATTCCAATAGAAAATTCATGACCAAAATTACCTTCCTCGTGATTCGTAATTGGAAAAAGTAATTTTTTCACTGAAAATATAGAGGAATTATATTTATGATGAGGGGTTTGATATATATATTAATTATAAAATCATGAAGTATATATTCACATTTAAATAGTTTCATATGTACCAAAGGATATGGATGAAGAAGATTAAATATTAGGATTTCTCATTAACTGCCACCCTAGGAAGCTGAACAATGTCACTAATAATCTATATCATAAAGACCATTATATTTTCTATTTTATGAGAATTTCATGATATATAATATTTATGGATTCATAGAATTTGGATGTTGAAATCTCGATGAAGGGTTACTGATAATATTTTTCTTAGGTTAATTATTAATCATCCATCCATGAGGGGATTAAATTAGAAATAATTAATGACGTGGATCTATAGAAGAAAGTGAGAATTGATTCTGATTTCATCCATTTTTTATATAATGATATGAATTAGGTATAGGTTATGTTTCCCATCAATATAACATTAAATAAAGGATATTTTAGAGGAATATGATAGATCATCATTTTATATTTTTATGATCTCATTCATTTATAGGCACATTCCCTTTTTAGTTTTCTATCTGATCAATAGTTGGGATGGTATGAATCTATTTTAGGGGATTAGGATGTAGATAAAATAATAAATTTAATGTTTTGGGATGAAAAATGTACTACAGAAAATTTACATTCCATGTAAATGGATTACAGGATGTGTAAATTTTTAAATGGGATAAAGTCAAACTGGGTAATAGGGTTTCCCATATAAACCATTAAAAATAATTATATTATGTTTAATGGACTTACAGTCTATGAAATTAAATATGAAAAAAAACTAATAGCTGGTGTATGATTCATTTTGGTTTCATACATTCATGCAGCCTCCCTTTTATCAAGCCTAGGGTGACTCTTAGTTGTTTTGGAGTGTTTTATCCATCTTCAATCAGTCTAGTTTGGTGTTTCAATCCTATGATAATTTTTTCCTTTGGATTCCTTCCATCCAAAGTTATTTTCATGTATTATAACATCCTTTTATAGTTATGGGTTTGGGGGATGATCATGATCCTTGGTTATGGGAAAAAATAACATCTTTAATTGTCGATCCAACCATTCTACATAAAATGATTGTTGGTGTTGGGAAATAATTCCTAAATTACCTTGAGGTAATTTATCTATTTATCAATTCAAAAAATATTTACTTCAATTATGTGTATGTAATTTTAGAATTTATATTGCATTCTTTGCAATTTTATCTCGTTTTGTTAATTAAATAGTTTATTAATTAATGTAATTGTACAATTGATGGAATTGTAGATTTATGATACATGTTAAATGTTTAATTTTTTAATTTGTGATTGATGTTATGATGAGTTGATGGATTAATGGTAAAAAAGGGATGGTTGGATTAACTATAAAGGGTTAATGGATTATATTGATAAATATTGATAAATAGTTTAATAGTGATTTGTTCATTTTATTCCCTTTGAATTAATGTGAATAACCTTTATTATTTGAAAAACTAAAATTGTATGAAACGATGAGAATTTTTAACCAGAATTCTAAAGGTGATTAACCATAATGAATGAGACATATGTGAAAATTATATATATATATATATATATGATATACATGCGTGGTACTTTTATTGATTATAGAAAATTCCATATGTGATTTACTAATATATGTGTGTTGGATAAGGAATGATGCTTCAAAATCTCATGTGTGCTAATGAAGGGTTTCATGATAGGGAATGATGATTCAAACGCCCACAGGGTGCTCGAAATGGTGTTTTAGTCCCAAAATGTTGGCACGGGACAATATAGTCTAGTAGACTTGATATTTAAATTTAAAAAAATTGACAAATGAAACCCCATGAGTTATATGATTTGTTGTTTAGACATATAAGTTGGCCAAATAAGGTATTGAAGGTTCATGTGTCATTGTGAACCAAATTTATGTTATGTGGTTAATTAATGAATAATGAAAATTTATTTCTATTTTAATTATTGTAATTTATTCATTATATAATTTCTTTCACTATTATAGACTATAATTTCTTTCAAAAACATTAGTGGGGGCCTGATAATTGTAGTCAAACCCTACTCATGATTTTTGATCAGTACTTGAATAGACATCATGATTTTAAGATAGGATTAGGTAAATATCCCATTGGTAGAAGGATGAGTGGGAATAGAGAATAAGTTAGGGAAGAAGACAATATATTAGTACCAGGTTGGGAGCTATTAGTTTGATTTTTTTGGGTTCTTCATATAAAAACATTACCCATATATGGAATTAGATATCTACTATTTTTGTATATATGTGGTGTTCATATTTTAATTATTATCTAATATTGGTATTATTTGGTTTATTGTTTATATATTTTGGTTATTATTTTTTTCAATTTTTGAGATACTTTGATAATGATTATATTGTCTCCCCATTTATTTATATTAAACCGTCGATACAAGCTTGTATCTATGGAAATATTGGAAATCATGATTGAGGCCATATAGTGACTGGTCAGAGGCATCAGTGTGTGGAAACTATGTAGGGATTTTACCATGTTGGATAAAATTATTTTTTATTTGGACTCCTATTTTATTATAATTTGGGAGAGGTAGACAAGATATTATGATGAGTCGATCCACTGTAAAGTGATTTTACAAGGGATTATCAAACCCATTTACGGTGGTAAACCCCTACTACATATGTTGGGATTGATGTTTTGGGTATTTACTATTATATTTGGATGTTATTTCACTACTGGTGGTGCACTTGTTAGGTGGTTTCATTATTCTATAGAGTAATTTTCATTGTGTTCTGATATGTCACAGATGTTGTGTAAGAATAAATCATTCAAATCACTAAGGATTTATTGTGACATGACCCATTTTAGGAATGCATGAAAAATGTGGTTTGTGATGATTTTTTTAATTTAAATTATATTATTTTCATTTTTAAATTTAAATAAAAATTGTAACAAACATGAAATTAAGAAATTAGAAATGATGCTAAATGTGAAAAATGGAAATTGAAAATTGGGTCTCTAATGGGAAATCATCAAATCTGAAATTATTAACAATTTTGAACCGTGAACCATGTGTGGGATGGATAATGGCAGTGTTAGGGGCATGTTTTTTACCATTTGGTGGGTTCTCGGGGTTGACTTGTTATGAATTTATATGAATCCCTACTATGAAAATGTGTTAAAAAATTTAGTTGTCCTATGGAGTTTGTTAGTAATTATAGATATATTCAACTATAATGAAACTTATTCAGAGGATGATTGGATGAAGTGATAGGAAATTTGCCTCCAATATTGGATCTAGAGACTCCAATTGTTGTAGGTGTGGAAGAAGAAGAGCAATTTAGTTATAATTGTTCATGAATTATGCATTTTTTTGAAATAGACATATAACGGGTGGTGACGTGTATGTACAGTCTAACATGGGTGTTCCAGTTGCAAAAGCATATGAAATTCACTAGATAGGGTGGATCAGAGGTATCTGAGTTCTAGAATATGTATATCCAGACAATCCTTGACCACATAGAGACTGGAGCATAGAAGATAGTTAAACTAGATGCTTATATGTTACATTTTCAAGGTAAACAATGGTGGGATATCCATACACATGATGGAAGACTTGAAAATATGGATTGTAATTAATATATAGATAATTTATTTGAGTGATCTTAGGAAAAACTTCTTACGATGGATATATATGTAGTGTTCTTCAGGCTGACATTGGGGATAATGTTCGTAATGGATAGTGTTAGTCAATTTACAAATTTTCAGTGCATAGTGCCTTGGATTCTTGGATATTAGGATATAATGGATAAATGGATTATAGATGGTATTTAATGTGTTATTAATTCCTGGGTTAATAGCATTTGACATAAGTTTTTACAAAGTGGTGAATTAGGCCCACAATTATTTGGGGATCTATAAGGTGGATTCTAGTGGAAGAAAACTGGTTTCAACTGGATGATGATGAGGTACATCTTCTGAGAGTATGAAGATTTACTATTTAAATTTAAAATTATAGTAATGTAAAGAAGGGTATATAGTGGGGATGTCTAGTCACTCCGATAATTAATTGAGCGATCTATTTCAAGTGTTGTAGGTTCGGAACACATTCGTAGGCAGTGTCCTCGACCACCAATAGTGATTAAATATTTCATCAAGATGGGAAATCTATAGTAGTTCTAAAGGAAACCACATTAAACAAGTAGTGATAGAGTAGCTAGGTAGGACTGTAGTATGAGAAGGGGGTTTTATACACCATACCAATCAGACAGTTATAGTAATACTCTTTATGGCGGAAAGGGTAGTGGTTGTCATAATTATGGGAAAGACAGCTCATATTAACATGGCAGTTTAGCTTAGGGGATTAAGACTATATCATAAGGATGAGGGAAAATGATGTTCTTGGAATTTTAGCCTACACATATAGATATTGATGATGAGTCATCGATAGTCATAGGTACTATTCTTGTTTCATCTACTCTTTGTAATTTCTTATTTGATATAAGATCCTATAATTTTTTAATATCTTCATCACCTTTGAATATTTTGAGTGTATTAGTGCATTTTGTGGGTGGGGTTATATGGATCTATAATAATTTGGGTGTACGGTTTAGAGACATTTTCTTTTGAAAGGATTGTTCTATCAATGTTTGGGAATATCAAAGTCAATGGGGTCATGACATTATTGATACGTTAGGAATTTGTTTGATTATGGGTATGGACTAGTTGGTATAATACTGATGACACATTTATTGTAACCGTATGAGAGTTAATTTTACAACTCCAAAGGGTGTCATTAAAATATATCATCGGTAGTGGGATATCTACGTTGTTCATTCAATCCATTTCAATAAAAATTAGAGGATCACACCACCCCTGATGAATGTTTGTTTCAAAATAATAGGGTTGTGGAGAAAAATGTATTTCCACCTATAGTGGACTAGTTCCCTAATTTTTTTTAAGGAATTATTAGGTCTTCCACAATAGATTTATTTGGAATTTAAAATTGAACCCTTTTCTAGATATGATCCATATTCCATTCCACCATAAATAATGTCACCAAGAGAGTTTCAAGATATCAAAATTCAACTCGAATAGTTGATTGGTAATGGGATTATCCATCCACATATAGAGCCAACGGTCTATAAGGATAATTTTACAAACATGGATGATGAAATATTTATCATATGTGTTCATTAACAAATATTGAACTGGATGATAGTGAAGAAACAAAATCCACTTCGATATATCAATGATCTTTTTTACCATGTAAGAGTAGTTTCTATTTTCTCAAAAATCGACTAGAGGTCAGTGTATAATTATTTGGATGTTCTAATGATTGATATAATATAAACTAATTTAAGAAGTAGGTATGTAATTTATGAGTATCATCAATACATTCATTCTAGTGAAATCTCCATCAGTGTTTATGGCCTTGGTAAACCGAATATCCCACCTGTACATATATCTGTCCGTGGTTGTGTTTTTTGATGACATATGTGTTTACATCAATAAATTTCATGATCATTATAAACATATGGAAATATTATTTAGTACAATAATAGGGAACTAGTTATACACCAAGGAATATAAATGTTAATTTAGGATCAATCAGGTACATTTCACAAGTCACATCATCTATAAGGATGGTTTTGTAGTGGCCCTAGTGAATTTACATGAAGTGTTATCTTAGAAAAATCCTAAGATATATATATATATATTGATATTGAGCTATTACTGGATTCTCATGCAGAACCTTTTTGACATCGTAGCACCATCTTCAGTATAAAAAAGGAATAGAGTTATGTTCTAATGGCCTAGAATATGTGATAATTCTCTATAGGTTTTGTCTGAGTGATTGACAATTTCTTTGATCTTGATATTACCCAAGCTAGGTGTGGAGTATACATTGTTTTGTGCCACATCTAGTATTTATCATGGAACAATGTTGATGTTTGTGGATTGAGTTTTCGTATATGGGTTGTGACAGTTGAGGCTGCATTAATCGAATTAAACTATTGATGATCTCAAAATAGATGATTTGGTATATTCGTTGAAGTATTGGTAGAATAATTTGGTGGTATGAAATATTTATTGTTTATATAGATCAAATGATTTAAAAATACACCATTTCATAATCAGACATGATTATCCTGGAGGGGATATGGGTTGATTATATAAATTCCATTTTTGGAGATATAATATACAACAAGGAAAAGAAATAGTTTTTGTATTCATTAATAAGAAAAACGCAAACTAATGAAATTCAAGAGTCTTGTGATGAGTATAAGATAACAAATTTTCTTGGCTGAGATTTCTGTTGTGGTTCAGGTGGTGCAAGATTAGGTGACCCTTATATCAAAACCAATTGAATTAGAACAGTTCTTCCAAAATATATTAATGTATGTATAAAAGTCAGGATTGTATTTCATTGAGAGAAGACTTTATGGAGGGGATACACCATCCAGTTGGACTGTAGATGAGGATGAGGTAAACCATGTATGAGGATGTGTTATTCATCCTACTAATATATGATAAGATTTGATCGGTGAGTTTCATGACTTGAAGTGGGTAGTGTTGTTTCCCTCGGATTTTTTGGATGACCTCCTTTGATGGGAGGTTCAAACATTCTGATCGGTTTCTAATGGGTTTGTTTGTAGAAATTGAAACATCCAATGATTACACATCCATTTAGACCTACTTTGAAAAGGTAGGAACTCCTTAGTTTGTGGACTGATGAGGCTTAGGAATTTTCATTGGTCGAGAGGATGGGATGTCGGACTCATCACACCTTTTTGAGGGGAATTATTGTCTACTCCGAGACTCTCTTTATAGATTTAAGATATGTTTGTGCATCCTTATTACATTAACAAGTATAAAATGATCTTTCCTTGTTATTTGACAATCAATGATTAAATATGTAGGAAATTTAGAGAATCTTTTATATGTATTCGAGGTTCTTCATCGATAGAGAATCATCTGTATTTATTAGAGATTCTTGGTCAATGGTACCCTTTGAAACATTTATATAGAAGTCTCATGGTCATTATGATTACCATGCTGGTTTTAAAGCCACTCAGCGTGGCACTAGATGTTTATTTTCATTCAGAAGGACATGAATTATTTCAGAGTTGGGATCGAACCCGCATATGGGATACCTACGTTTCCTTTGTTAAAAAAAGGAATCAGAACCCACGTAGTTCGAGTAAGGGAGTATGATGTCTATGATTGATGGCTCAATGAAGGATTTCATAATTACTTTTACACTCTAAGCTCACGTGAGTCATGCTCGGTGTGAGAAACAAGAGGTATCGGTAAAAATTAGACAACTGTGCCATGAAAGATGCAATCATATGAAATAATGTGGGGATTATGTATGTATGACTGCCCAGATAAATGAAGGTTCGGATTTAATTGAGGGAAGAAATCTAGGAGCAGTTTCTATAAAAATATATGTGCTTCATTGAGATTTTGAATACTCTAACTTGGTGATTGCTCCTTAAATGGAGGCCCAAATTAGGAGAGGATTTATGATTGGGTTTTACTCCTGAAAAGGAATCTCAGATCAAAAGTAAATTAGGACTGGTTAAGAGAAATTAATACTGGGGCTTTATCATGAAAAGGAGGCCCAGGTTAAGAGATTTGAAAATTTAAGGGACTTGGGGATTACTCCTGAAGAGGATGCCCATGTGTGGACTGGGTTTTACTCCTAAAAAGGAGGCCTAGGTTAAAAATAATTAAGGTTGGGGGCTTACTCCTGAGGAGGATGCCCATATTTTGGGGAATTATGATTGGGGATTACTCATGAAAAGGAGGCCGAGGTTAGGGGATCTGGGGCTTACTATTAAAGAGGATTCCCAAATTAGAGGACTTATGAATGGGGATTATTCCTTAAAAGGAGACCTAGGTTAAGGATTCTCTCATCTTAAAGGATGAGTTTGAATTAATTAAATCTTAATCTTTAGTGATATAAATATGTGTAAATCACTAGTTTTTGAGAGATATTCCATATAATTCTTTTATGATAAGGAAGTAAAATCATGAAATCATGCCATAAATTACTTTGAAGAGTTTCTTGAAGACTGAATCATGAATAGTAAAGGTGGAATGGCTTAAGATGGGTGATATGGGAAATAAGGGAACACAAAAAGGTAGGGGCGCACCAGTCCTGGTAGGCGCGCAGGTACTGTGTGGGCGCACAAGTCCTGGTCACGCAGGTATGACTGCGTGACATATGGGGTACTTGCATGATGGTTAACTAGCAGGGTAATACTTGAGCGACTCTTTATTAAAGCCTTTAGAATCCTCTTGAGGTTCTTCCAGAAGAGGGGCACACATGTTCTATTGAAGGAGTAAGGCGGCGCGCAAGTGGGGACTTTTCCCTTAAGGGATGGACACTCAGGCACGCAAGTGTTGATGAGTTTCAACACTTAGGCCTTCCTCCCCCTCTTTAGATCTTCCGTTCTAGGTAAACAATTACCAAAGAAGTGTTTTGGATGCTTTGAGAAGAGACTATGGCGCCGGGAGCTCAAATCTGAGTTTCTGAAGAAAAAAAATCCTTCTTTCAAATGGGGGGCCCACAGGGTCTCTTTATAGGCAGGAGAAGACCTCGGGCGGTTATCACTTAGGTCGTGCAAGTGACATGTGCGACCACTAGATGGTGCACATGTATACCTGCGTGACCTTTGTCTAACTTGCGCGACCCTTGTGCACCATTCTTCTTATTCCTTCCTTTTTCAATTTTTGATATTTGTCCAAAGGTTGAATAACATTGAGCTCAGATATTCCCATTTTCCAATCTTTAGATTCTGTGACGAAAGGAGCGTCAACAAGAGTCCTCCCTCAGAGTTGGATCCGGAGAGAATAGAGGATTTGACTCTAATGAAATCAAGAATCAAAAGGAAATTGGGGCGCACAAGGTAGGGCGCGCAAATGAGCTTTGGCTGCGCAAGGCCTGACTCGCAGAGATACGTCCCTTGATCGTGCAGGCTCCCGGCCACATCTATAAATAGAGGGCCTCACATTCGTACAAAGCTTCCGGATTTCTGGATTTCAATCCTTCGAGCTCTCGCCGTGCAGGTCACCTTAGCCGCCCAGGTTGATATGTTTTCCGATGTTTCATTACTGTCGCGCTGCTGTATAGGTATTTTTACTTGTGCTGTTTATACATGCACGTAAAAAACTAGCGCAGCACATGAACACTTGCGCGCCAAGTTTAGACTTGCACGCCTTAATGCCTTAGCCATTTTTTCGAATTCTTTCACAAATTTTATTAAAAATAAATCCATTTAAGAGTTAGTTTATTCAACTTCTGTGCAGATTCAATGGCTCCCAAGGGAATTAAAACGGCTGATGAACTGGATAGCAAGCGGACTGATGACATGATGAACATCATTGGCCAAGATTACTATGATATCTGCGACAGCACTCTCCCAGATTTGGCTAAGTACTTGAAGAAATATCATCTTAATTTCCCACAGAGCATCTACCTGCCTCTATATGGTCATGGTCATCTGCAAGGAGTCAATGTTCCAGATGCAAAGAACTATACACCTAAAATGCAGCTGCACTACTACTCCTCTATTTCGGTAATGATGTGAATTAAGAACAACAACAATGGTGTGGACTTTCAAATTCTTCCTCCATGTCATTTTCTTGTAAATATGAAAATGGAAAACCCATGGGAAGAAAATGTTTTCCACTTCCAGTTGGTATAGAGAAGACAAACATGGTTTTAGATCAATATCTGAAAAAGAGTACTCTCTCCAAATGGCTCTTTACTTCCAATGCTCCATTCTCAAATCCATGTATCCATCTTCCAAGTCTCTTGGACAGAAACAGAGTCACTGTTTGATCAGCAGAAAATTTTCTCAAACCGCACTCAAGAACATCTTTTTGCAGTTGTTCCAAGAAGAGATGGTATCACTGCATCTCTTATTGTATCCAGTTGAATGAATTAATTCCAGGTGGTTGCTGATGAAGCTCAGGATTCTGTAAATAAAATGAAGAGTTATGTTGAAAGCCTCTTGTAATTATTGAAAAAAAGAGAAGAGACTCCAGTCTGTGGATGTCCTTCTATCTCCTATGTATCAATGAAAAAACACTTTCATATTCAATCATTTGTACCTGCATTCTTTTGATATATGCTTTATATTTTACCTAAGCCAATGGGCCTAGCAAGCATAGTTTGATTTTTTACTAGGATTGATGTAAATAACACTACAAACTTGAACCTTTTAATTGCTCAATATTAACTAAATCATAAAAAATGTTTGTTTAGTTAGATGGGAACTTGACTTTTATTCAGAGTTCCCTTGTCTATTGTGGGCAGTTTAAATTCATGCACGTCGGACATAAAAAGGCTAATGATTATGGTCGAAATAGCTTTGACTGAAATGGATTACAATTGACTCAACTCCTTGAAAATTCATCTGAAAACATATTACCATACTCAAGTATGAGGGAAAATATGTAAGCTATGACTTAAGAATATTTGAATCTAAGTAATGATATGAAAAAGAGATAAAAGAAACTAGAAGAAGTAGTTTCCATGAATGAAGTTTCCATTATTTAACAAACCTGTTAGGGGGTCGAATTATGCAGGGCCACCTAATGGCATTTGCTGCATAGTTAAATAAAATAGTATCTTTTGGCTAACAAGTCTGTTATGTAGACTGTTTATGCAAGGCCCCCTATGGGCACGTGCTACAATGTTAGGAAAAAGAACTCTCAGAAATTTACTTTCCTAGTGCTAAATGCCAGTGAATGTTTATGGAGATTCAAATTTTCCAATGTGTAGAGTTTGCTCTATGGAAAGAGGTACTTGAATATGGGGAAGATATTTAAAAACAAAATTATCGAAGAACTGGATGGATATCACTCCTATGAAGGTCTAACCCAAAAGTAGGGAAGGAGAATATAAACCATAGACTTGAATACTTTTAGATCATGAAAAAGGATATGGGACAAATATGTTAAAGATGGCTGTTTTTGTGGAACCCTAAAAATTGTCATTTAAGAAAAATAAGGACAAAAGAGGCATTCTTACCAAGAATAAAGTTACAACTATCTGACAAACCCGTTAGGGGGTTGAATTATGCAGGTCCACCTAAGGGCATTGGATGCATATTCAGATAATAGTATCTTTTGGCTAACAAGTCTGCTATGTAGAATGTTTATGTAAGGCCGCCAATGGGCACATGCTGCATAGTCAGGAAAAAGTACTCTCAAAAGTTTGACATTTTTGTGACTAGAGGTCATGAAAAGGGTTATGAGGATTTGAAAATATTTATGGTTAGGATTATGACACATAAATATGGGTATTGTTCAATGTATACAGAGATACACATATCAAGGCTAACCATAATCATGTTGTGGCTGGGTCCTGAATTGAAATGTTGGACTTCACTATGTATCCCATAAGTATGAGAATCAATCCATACGTAGTTCTTAAACTACATTTTAACGTCGTGTGGGAAAAAAGGATTAGATTTCTTAGTTTAGGGTCATAGAGCTTGGACCATTATCAGAAATACACAGTGTATGTTTTCATGGGGACTTTTCAGCCAAGGGACTGAAAATGGAATTTGGGGTTAGGCCCAATGACTTGGGGCTGGATTCGAGGGACACTAGAAAGTTCCTATGTATCCCATAAGGATGGGAATCAAGCCCACATAGTTCTATAATTACCCTTTGTACAAATTTGGTTTGTACATGTGAAGGGTGAAAGGGGACTTTAGTACAATGACGGTTTAATCCAAGATAAAAGGTTTGGGTGTTACCATGTATGCACATAGTCTTTGAAATGAAACATGATTGAAAAATCAATGTAAATAATGGTTCCCTCTCAGGTGAGGGTATCAAAGAATATTGTATTTTATTTTCATACTGTTAAAAGTGTTGTATAGTTTAACGTCGTATAACAAGGACGAAAGTGGACCAATGTAAAAGATATTGATTCTAGGGGCGGTTTGACGAATCAACATTGTATGAGATGGAGGTGAATCGATGTGGAGAGATTGGTTTTGGGCTCGAACCTTGGGAGGTTTCCTACATACCCAGCCTAGATGGAAAGGATCAAAGTCCGTGTAGTTCAATTAAATAATGAATTAATGATAAAGTTGTTCTTGGGGACAATGACATAAAAAATGTTGTTGGGACTTACACATGGTTAGCAGCCCAAAGAGAGTGTTATGGTTGAGTTTTGCTCTAAGCTCACGTGAGTCATACTCAGTGTGAGAAACAAGAGGTAAAAACAACCTTAACAATGCATATTTTAATTTCACGTAGGAAATATAAAGGGACTATGCAATTTAAAGTCTTGCAGTTAGGACTATATGTGCTGCACAGTTTAGCGTCATGAAGTTAGTTCGATGGGGACAATAGAGTTTAACGTCATGTTGGATGAAAGGGGTCTGTGTAGTTTAATTTCATGCAATGAGGACAAAAGAGTACACCATTTAACACCATGTTGGACGCATTGGGGATTTTTTTCCCACAGTTTAGCATCATGTTGGACGCATTGGGGATTTTTTCCCACAGTTTAGCATCATGTTGGATGAAAGTGTGAATAGTTTAAGGTCATATGTATGGACCGTGGATGGTGTAGTTTAATGTCATGCTGGAAAAAAGTGTTGTTTAAGGTCATACATGACCTTTTATGATTATGTAGTTTAACGTCTTTCCGGACATAAGGGACTTTTATACTATTTAGCCTCATGTTGTTAGGACGTCACAGTTTAATTTCTTGCTGGATGTAAGGGACTTGCAAATAGTTTAGGGTCATATTCATGGACCGTTGATGATGCAGTTTATGGTCATACTGGACCTAGTTGTAGTTTAAGGTCATACTGGACCATTTAGGGACCTTTTTCACAGTTTAGTGTCGTGTGGGATGAAATTAATACAAATAGTTTAAGGTCATTTTTATGGAACGTTGCTATATAGTTTAACGTCATATAGAAAGGATGAAAGAGGGACTATGCAGTTTGATGTCATGCAGTGAGGACATCACAGTTTAACATCATGTTGGACCAAGTTGCAGTTTAAGGTCATACTATACCATTTTGGAGACACAGTCTAACGTCATGTTGTACCAAGGGGGACACAGTTTAACGTCATGTTGGACCAAGGGGGACACTGTTTAAAGTCATGTTAGACCAAGGGGGACACAGTTTTACGTCATGTTGTACCAAGTGGGACACAGTTTAACGTCATGTTGGACCATGGGGGACACAGTTTAATGTCATGTTGGACCATGTTGCAGTTTCAGGTCATACATGACCAAAGGGGACACAGTTTAACGTCATGTTGGACCAAGGGGGACACAGTTTAACGTCATGTTGGGTCATGTGGCAGTTTATGGTCATACTGGACCATGTTGCTGTTTAAGGTCATAGTGGACCATGTTGCAATTTAAGGTCATACTGGACCATTTTGGGATTTATTTTGTGTTTATAAAAAATACTTCTTAAAAAATCTGGCATTTGTGGGAGTTGTGATGAGTTCTCCATCCATCAAGATTAATGAATACGCTCCAATGGAGTAGACCCTATGTATTGAATAAGGTCCTTCCCATTTTGACTCAAGCTTGGGATGTTTCTTTTCTGGTATCATTGGAGTTCTGAGAAATAATACCATTTCTCCCTGAGTGAATGAATGAAGAAGAACTTTTTTGTTTAAAGCTTGTGTTATTCGATTCTGATAGACTTCCAATTGGTGCAAAGTGCACAGTCATTTCTCATCTAACCGTTCCAATTCATTCAATCTCTTTTGAGATTGTTCATCTTTAGATGATTGATCACAAATGGAAACTCTGGGCGAGGGTAGTTGAACTTCAATAGGCAAGACGACTTCCGTTCCATATACCAATGACTATGGAGTTAACCGATTTGCAGTGCGCGTGGTAGTTCGATAAGCCCATAAAGCATGAAAGAGTTTATCAGGACATGACCTCTTATCTTTATCCACCATATTTTGTAGTATATTTGAAAGTCTTGTTAAAGGCTTCTATCTGGCCATTGTCTGGTGTATGATACCGAGATGAATGGTTCGATTTGATGTTGTATTCTTGATACAAATTTTTCACCTCGGATGAACAGAAATTGGTGCCATTGTCCGCCAATATGGTTTGTAGGACATCAAATCTGGTAATGATGTTAGACTTGATAAAGATAACAACGCATTTAGAATTGACTTCATTGAAAGGTATTGCCTCCGCCTATTTGGAAAAGAAGTTAGTATCAGTAAGAATGTACTTAAACTGCTTGGACGTAGCCGAAGGGTAAGGTCCCACCACATCCATTCCCCATGTGGAAAATGGCCATGAGTATTTAGCTGTATGAAGAAACTATGGATGTTGATGAATGAAGTTGTCATGTACTTGGAATGAATGAAACTTCTTTGTGAAATTGACACAATCTCGTATCATTGAAGGACAAAAGTATCCAAGCCTTCGAATCTGATCAGACAGTCTATGTCCAGACTGGTGGGCACCACAGACACCTACATGCACTTCTTTCATGACAACCATTGTCTCTTCACCATCAAAACATCTGAAGAGAACTCCATCAAAACTACGTTTGTAGTGAATTTTCTCTAGGTGATCTGGGTTATCATAAAGAGTAAAATTGACCACACATCACCGGATTTGTTCTTTCTCAGCTCTATCAGGTGGAAGTGTTCCATTTTGAAGGTATTCCCTGATAGGTGACATCCATCCTATAGTATGACCATACAGTTCAGGAATGGGACAAATTTCATTAATTTCCTCTGTTCTGATTCGAACATAAAGTGAAATTGCACGATGGTGGGCAATACTGATGGTTGTCTCGTCCTGATTTGGATATGCCAGAGCTGTGGCTATATTAGCCAGTGTGTAAGCTTGAGCAATTTGTGATCTTGGGACATAAAAAAATGTCTGTTCCAAAGGGAATTCAGCCATTAACTCTCTGATGTAATCATACAAAGGGAATAGTTCTACTTTTCTGATGGCATAATCCCCATTGACTTGTTTGATTATCATGTCTGAATCACCTTTCACCTTTAAGTGATTCACTTGTGCTTGAAGTGCTGATTCCAAGCCTACGATGAGAGCTTGGTATTCTGCTTCATTATTGGTACCACCTTCCCATAATAATAAGGAATAAGGTAACACTGGTTTTTCTGGAGAAATGAGCACAATTCCTAAGCCATCTTTGTTGAATTTAGGATTTTCCATTTTCCTCCCCATTGGACTTCTGGAAGAACCATGAAAATACATTTCCCATGCTTGAGGGCTTTCTTGAATAGAGAATACTTCCTCATCAGGGAGTTCTATATCTGACGATGTGTCTTCCACTGAAGGTGTTCAGCCAGGAAATCAGCCAGAGCTTGGCCCTTTATGCCTTTTGAGACACATAATGAATGTCGAATTGTTCGAAAATAACTTCCCACCTTTCCAGACATCCTGTAAGCATTGGATGACTACGGATAAATTTGAGCAGGTTATTGCGAGATACCAATTGGACCTTGTGATGTTGCAGGTAGTGTCTCAACTTTTGAACTGCAATGATTAATGCCAGGAAGCACTTCTCAATACTTGAATACTGGGTTTCTGCTTCAAGCATGGTTCGACTGAGATAATAGAGGTTGTTTTCATTCCCAGAATCATTCTTTTGAGCAAGAAAGGCTCCCAATGATCGCTATAAAGATTTCATGTAGACGATAAGTGGTCTTCCTTCAACAGGTTGTATGAGTACCGGTGGACTCGAGAGGTATTTCATGAGAATATTGAATACTTCTTGACATTCTTCAGTCCACTGCTAAGTGACTCCGTTCTTCATCAATTTGGTGAAGGGTAAACTTTTGCCTTCCAAATTGGCGATGAAATGCCGAATATAGGCTAAGTGTCCTTGAATTCCTCTTAATTCTTTAAAATTTTGAGGAGGTGACATACCATCGATTGACTTGGTCTTCTCAGCATCAATACCACGATGGAGTACAACAAAGATGAGAAATTTGCCTGAGGTTACCCCAAAAGAACATTTTAAGGGGTTCATCTTCAAATTATATTGTTAAAGCTTGCAGAATATGACTTCCAAATTAGCCAAGTGATTAGAACGTTGTTTGGATTTAACTACCAAATCTTTTACATAGCTTTCAACAAACTTCCCTAAGAAGGGTTTGAAGATATGATGCATGGAACGCTGATAAGTTGCACCTGCATTCTTTAAGCCAAAGGGCATTACCCGGTAGAAAAACACACCCTGAGGGGATTTGAATGCTGTAGATTCCGCGTCTTCTGGGGCCATTTAGATCTGATTATATCTCAAATATCCATCCATGAAGGAAAGTGATTCATAGCCATCCGTTGCATCAATTAGAAGTTCTGTAATCGGAACTGGGAAATCATCCTTAGGAAAGTGCCGATTAAGATATCTAAAATCGATGCGAACTCTAATTTATCCATTCTTTTTCTTTACAAGGACAATATTAGCCAACCATTTAGGATATTGAACTTCTCTGTCGAAGTTTTCTTTGATAAGCTTATCCACTTCAACTTCAATTTTGGAAGTATAAGTTGGGTGTGTTCTTCTCGCGACTTTTTTAAATCCTCAATGTTCTTATTTCTTGCTCTTCAAGAGTCATGGACGCACTGATTAAAGTGGGGCATGGATCTTCTATTGTACCTAGATTTATTTCTCTGAGTTCATCCACAGTGGTAGAGATACGCTCTTCAAATGCTGGAGGAGCATCTCTGAGATTTTCCTCTTCTTCTTCATCATGTATTATTTCTGTCATTTCTACTTGCATGGTAGATGATAAAGTAGAATTTTCATGATCCGAAGAGATATAAAAATTTGCATATCTTAAAGAAGAAGCTTCAATTTCCGACCCGATTGATGATGAAGGGTCTTCTTTGGGTAATAAAGAGGAGATGATGGATTGAGAATCGACATCATTGTTCACCTCCGATGTTGTTATAACTTCTTCTGGCCTAATTGGTGAAGCATAGACTTGTTGGATTTCAGCAGGTGAAATGAAGACGTCACCATTTGTGCTTTCATCACTGCTTGGTGGATTACCAATTTCTCCCAAGTTGTCTGGCTCGATTTTCATAATTGAAATTATGGATCTTTCCATAAGAGTATTTTGATTTGGGTCTATCTTGTCAATTTTACTGATATATGACACATAATCTATACTCAATGTGTAAATGGATTTACTGGAATTTTATCCAAACCATATGGAGCATTAACTTCGGTAATCTCTTTTGTTATGGATTTCTCACTTCCCTTCATGTGATAGAATTCAGCCTCAATGTATTGAGACTCACATGTCTTGAACGAGGCCTTATCACCATACAATGTCCCAACATGAACATCAAAACAATATTTGAGACATTGATGGTATGATGAAGGGATAGCCACATACTGATGTAGCCAGGGTCATCCAAGCAAGATGTTGAAGGCTGATTCATGATCAACAACCATGAAATCTGAATTAGATACAAGATATCCAAACTGAGTTCTAAGTGTAACTTCGCCCAATGGTTCTTTTTCATTTTTATCATATCCTTGTAACATCATGGTAGAAGGAGATAAATAAAATTCCATGAGGCCCAATCGACGAAGTGTACGAATGAGCATGAGGTTGACTCCTAAACCATTGTCAATGAAAGCTCTTCAAACATCTATGCCATTGACCTTGCCAGACAAGTACAATGGTCGAATATGTCCACGCACAACATCATCTTCATCTTCATCAGTAAAAGATATTATTGCATTGAATTCTACAGGATTATTCTCTATGAGATAGACTTCAGCTACAACAATTTCAGTTTCAAACTCCTGAGGACTTGAAAAATCCTCGATGAGTGCTTCCTGAAGATATTTTGACATATTCAGAGCATCCAAAATTGATAACATGGCTGGTACTAGGGACAAGTGTTTCAATATATCATACTTTTGATCTAGAGTACTATGTTTCCCAATAGGAATATGTGGTTTAGCAGGTTCCTTGGAAGCAGATGCTTTGGAAGTTGACGCATCTTGTATTGGGATAAGAGTTCTAAATATTCATGGTTTTGGAAGATTAGATCGATTAGATCCATTTACTTACTGAGAGGAAGAAGATGGAACCTTCAACCGGTATTCCAAAATAACTGTGCCAGGACTGAATTTTCTATTGGTAAAAGAAATTTCTTGTTCAAGCTGAGCTCACTGAAGGGCTCTACCATGAGTTTCTGTTGCGTACACAGTTCTAGCATGGGTAGAATCGGAATAGTGGATTCTGAAAGATCCACGTATTCCCCTATATCCTGATCCCATGGAACTTCCTCTGAGTCCCCTATTTGATACAGGGAAATCAGGCACATTGAAATCGAAACTTCGACTGGAATATGGATAAGTTAATTGAATCGTATTAACAGAACAAAAGATTAACTCTTTTTTTGATGAAGACTCTGCCTGATTAGCCTGTTTAGGCTATGCTATTTGGTGGGGCGGTTCCCGTGGCATTGAAGTAGATGGAATGAAGTCTGCCAAAGTCAAAGACAACTTAGTCTTTGACACATACTCATCTTCTTCTGATTCTTTTTATTTCTTTTAATCATGTCGTTTCTTTGAGGACTTTCCATCTGACGTAGAGGGGTTTGCCGCAACATTCATGGAAAAATACACAATTTGTTTCTTTAATTGTGATCGCAAAATAGCATGAGTTTGACTGATTGTCTTTCTGACCATCCAATCATCATACTTCTATGCATTTTTTCTTTTGAATTTTTTCCATTCACCTTCCTCCTCTGGAACTGTAGTAGTGACACATGCTACCGGGGCTGAGGAGCCTTTCAATGTGACTTATCCCGAGTCGACCATATTTTGTAGGAGTTCTTTGAAGACAAAACACTCTTGGATGGGATGCCCCAACATTGGATGAAAGGGGCAATAATTGGGACGGTCTTTATACCCTTTCTTGTTTGGCCTCTTGGGCATTGGTAATTGAACCAAATTGTTTTACATAGCCAAAATGAAATAACAAGGAACTTGTTCATTTCGGAAAGAGTATGTTTTTCTCTTCAGATCCTCAAATTGTTTTAGTCATTGATCTATTTGATCGTCTGGACTAAACGGCATTTGTTTCTGGCGCACAGAAGGTGGATCCCATCAAGAAAATGAATGTTTTGAGGTAGAAACAGGTACAGATGCTTGTTTAAGCATAACTGTAGCAGTTTCTGCTTTACCCATTCTCCTTCTTGGAGTTGATGGAATTACACAAGATTTAGCCTTAGCATGTATAAGGGAATCTTTAATCTGCTGAGTGATTGATGTAAGGTCTCGAAACCCTCTTCTGTATTTCACAGGGATTAATGGCGTGCATAATTCGTCACGCAGATTTTCCACACAGATTGGAAACAACTCTTCTTGAGGGAGTGATAAACTCAAGGAATATGATAATCCCTTCCATCGAGCAATGAAATCAGAGACCCTTTCATTCTCCCTTTGCTTACAGTTTGTAAGATCAAAACCTGTTTACTTTTTCAAAGTTGAGAAGAACTGAAGGAGGAATTTTTGGCGAAGATCCTCCCATCCGGTAATTGACCAGGATTTCAAGCTTGTATACCAGACAAAAGCTGGTCCTTACAAGGTTAGTACGAAGCATTTGAGTTTCACTGCTTCTTGCTGCTCCGGAGTTCCCATAATAGGATCGCAACAAGACATGTAATGCATCAAATGCTGTTCAGGATTTCCTAATCCATTGAAAATAGGGAATACAGGGTTCCCAAAACTGGATAATGGAGAGATTGAATCGATCCATTCAGGTTAAACTTTCTTTTCTGGTTGAACTTGCACACATTTCCCTTCCATAGTTTCTAATAGAGCTATTAATGCCTCAATAGTAGTTATTAAATTTTGAGAAACATCCTGTTGAACATGGACCTGTGTAGGTTCAATGACTGGAGGTTGGACAGATGTGGTGATTGGTGCTGCAATTGATGGTAGCACAGCTGAATGTTGTTGCACATAACCCCTATGATTATACCTGTGAGGGTGTACTGATAGAGGAGGATATTCTTGATCTATCTCAGTAGCTGCAAAAAATTCCTTTGGTTGACTTAATCCTGCATTCTTAAGAAGAAGACTACTCTGAAGTAGTTCTGTATTCAACCTTCTTAATTCCTTCATTTCTTCCTCCTGTTGTGAAAAACTTTTCTCTAGTGAGAGCTATTGACCTTCTCCAGAGGAAGGATATGTAAACTGGTTCTTTCCCTTCCCTTTGTTGGATCCTTTTCAGAGAGGGGGAAGTGGGTTACTCGAAGGATTACCTAGGTTCTGAGTAATCCTTTGACTTCGTGTACGCACACCTTCTAAATTTGTGTCTGTGCGTACTTCTTCTTAAGCAGGAACCTCTTCATCTGAGTCCCCTGAGTGAGCATCATCTGGTGGATCCGCAACAATGGCATTGATCAAACTTATTGATGCATAACTCATCACATCCCTTCTATCAGCATTTCTGTAATATTTTCTTCTACCATGTCTTTGATGAGACATTTCCTTTTGTTGATTCAATCCCTCGGGAATTTCTTGACAAACCGTAATTTGGAGGGAATCTCCTGATAATTTGGATCTTTGTTCCTCTTGAGGTTTCTTCCCTAATCGAGAAAAGATAGACTTTCTCTGAGGAGGGTATTGATGATTTGAAAAAGTCCCCAGTCCGGTGGACTGGGGCTGTTCATGCTGTTCTTTCTCAACTCCTCGAATCCTATTTGTTGATTCTGAGGGTTAGTTTAAAAGAGCCCCCAGTCTGGTGAGCTGGGGTGGCTCTTGACATGCTTTGATTGAGACTTTCTTAAACTTCCTCCTGTTCTTGTGAACCTTAGTCCGAAAATTAGCTGGATGCATTAACCTGTATTCACTTTTATCACCCAGTTCAAAAGACCATTGGATGATTTCTAACACTTCTATCACTTGGAGACGGGCTTGCTCCAAACGAGAGGCCTGTTCAATATTCTCATTTTCTTGATGCAAGAGTAATTCAATAACTTGTTCTCTGTATTCTTGATTTTGAGATGAACTAGTTGAAAAATTTTCTTGGGAAAGCTTTTGATTACAAACAAAGCCCATTGAATGTGACGTCCATGGGCAATAACTTTTCATGAGACCATTTTCGGAAGGAATTGCTACTGGAGAGAACTGTGAAATGCAGTGCTCCATGAAAACCCCATCCTCTGACATGAATACCAGTTGGGGCATTGGAAATTAACTGACACAATCTTCTTAGTGCGCCAAGGCATGAAACTTGAAGGGATCTCTGTTGTTTTCATCCTTTGGATATCGAGAGACTGATAGAGACGCCAAATCAATCTAACGTTGTAATCCTTCTATTATCATAAGATGATTTTCATATTCATCCTAAGATAATACTTTCTTTTTCAACTGAGAATGAGTTTTCCATATGTTGGGATGAATATCAAGAATTTCATCTTCCGTCAAAATTTCTGGAATGTTATACTGAGAGTCAGCCAGAGGCCAAAACATGACTGGCACTTCACCTTTTGCCAGTTGTTTTCCCATGTTCAGCATTTCCACTTTATCATTTGATGATGATTTTTCTACCAGATTTGACCAGAGTTGATATTTCTTTGTTGTTTCATTGGATTCAACAGGATTGGTAGAGAAATCATGGATCAAACTAGAAGATGAATTACATAGGGGTGGTTCGGAGAATGACCTACACCCTGGGATATCTTCTTATTGAGGAAGTATTTCACCTGCTAGCGATGAAACTTCAGACATGACTGGTTTCGCATTTTCAAGTGCATCAAGATAAGAGGGCTTTCTCGGCACTACATTATCCACTAGAGAAGTTTTCAGGCAATGTGCATCACTGCTGTGGAGAGGACTTTCACAGTGAAATTCATCATCATGGGGAGGACCACCATAATGGGTTATAGAAAAAGATGAGATCTCTTGGTCCTTGGCCATCTGACCACACAGAGGGTTCCTGTGGCTCTCATCTGAAGATGAAAATTTGAGATTGACCGAATTTTCATGAAGCAAGACTTCATGAGGAAGTGTCTGTTGATGTCCTTCGGAATTAATTTTCCCACTATTGGGAAATGAGGGAGTAGAATCTTGAATTTCAACAGATAATTGTCTAAGGGCTTCAAGAACTCCAGCATTGAGCAAGGCCTTGTTACAGATTGGGTCTTGATCTCCTGACTGTGCTGTGTGAGTCTTTTTCTTAAGCGCCTTCTTACTTGCCTTGGAAACCACTTGTTGACGAAAGTGGCTGCTCTGAGCAGGTGTATATGCCTGATCAGGAAGGATGGCTAGGTTAGGCTGACGATCACCACTCAAATCAGGTGTAGGTGCCTGACTTGGTTGCCCGTATGATATGGGGGAGTATGCCCTGCAACCCTCTTGGACTGGAATAGATGTGTGTGTCTGTTCCGGAGTGAATTGTTGATGTGTCACCCCACTGGTAGGGATAGATTTATGTGTCTTTCCCTGAGATGCCGCTGAATTTGTTATAATATCCTAGCAGGCATCCAGAATATGAGCAGCTATTTTCTTCTGCTCTTTCACCATTGATAGAGTATGCTAGGTTACTTCAGCTGTCGGAACAGGAATATATGTCCATTCTGGGCTTGGAGTAGGTGCATGTGCCTTCTCATGTCCTCCTTTTCCTGTCAGTGAATCCTGACACTACTCAAGTGTGGGGGCAGAGAGTTGAGTCTGCCTCTTGTTTGTCGCCGAGACTTTCCGACTGACTTCTCTGAATGCTACTAAGTGAGACTATTGGTAGTCTTGATTAATACTAGCAGGTGTATGTGCCTGCAGATTGCACTTTGCCAAACGTGGTTGAAGAGATCCATCATATGTAGTCAGACAAGCCTGCTGACTAGATGATGATGTATAAACAGGTGTATGTTCCTGCATATAGTACTCCACTGGAATTTCCTGGCGGGATTGGCGTGATGCTCCCAGACGAGTCTACTGGACAGCATAATTAAAACGGGTAGGTGTTGGTGCCTGCTCATTTCATGCCAGCACGTTAGGTTGGTGGACTTCTCCGGAGATGGCAGAGATGAGAACCTGCTCACTGTTGACTGGATTCTGCCTCGGGAGGTTCGTCTTGCTTGCTCGGGTTCGAGGAACCTGAGCCAAACGCCTGGAGTCAGTACCCTCATCATGTTGAGGGTGCACTACCGCACGAGTTTGGTAGTGATTGTCAGTGGGAGCCCTCAGGGAGGACTCATGTCTGTTTGAATTAAGGCCCTGAGGGACCTGCTCATTCACCTCCCCCGAATAAGAGAGCGAATGGTGATTGCGTTCTGGGGCTAACGACATGAAACAGTTGGAGACGGTAGTCAGCACCGCCTACTTCTTGATCACTGTTCGTCGTTGTTTGGACGACCGGTGTGAGTTGTTCACTTGGAGGGCTTGTCGGGCAGCCTCCAGAGATGGGATGGTACGGTGTTGACGGTACTCCTTAACCAGTGCATTTGATACCCAGCATTGAAGACGTTGAGTAGGTGATATTGTCCTTAGAGCGGACGACGATCCAGTAGGAGTAGCAGTAGTGGCATTTGCAGCAGCAGTATTCACAGGTGTGAAGTTGAGAGCAACCATTCTAGAAATGCAGAAGATCATGGAAAAGTGTGCTGGTTTGATATAACAGACGTAATCAAGATAAATTCAGCCACTACATCTTTTGGATGAGCACATATGTCAATTTTTGTTTTTGTTGTCCCTCTCATTGAGTTTTAAATAGGGGGATAACAAAATAGGTAAAACATCATTTTAACTTGGTTAAGGGTTCAGGTCGGGTTCACCATTTTTTGTTTCCCTCAGATTTCGGGGATGACCTCCTTTGATGGGTCGTTCAAACATTCCGATCAGTTTCTAACGAGTTTGTTTGTAGAACCGGAAACATCCTATGATTCCACATCCATTTAGACCTACTTTACAAAGGTAGGAGCTCATTAGTTTGTGGACTGATGAGGATTATGAATTTGAATTGGTCAAGACGATGGGAGGTCGGACTCATCACACCTTTTTTAGGGGAATTACTGTCTACTCCAGGACTCTCTTTATAGATTTAAGTTATGTTCATGAATCCTTATCACATTACCAATTATAAAATGAGTTTTCTTTTAGATTTGACAATAAATGATTAAATATGTAGGAAATTTATAGAATCTTTTAAATGTATTCGAGGTTCTTCATTGATAGAGAATCATCTGTATTTATTAGAGATTCTTGGTCAATGGTACCCTTCGACAGATTTATATAGAAGTCTCTTGGTCATTATGATGACCATGCTGGTTTTAAAGCCACTTAGTGGGGCACTTGATGATTATTATCATTTAGAAGGACATGAATTATTTCAGATTTGGGATCAAACTCACAGATGGGCTACCTTCATATCCTTTGTTTAAAAAAGGAATCAGAACCCAAGTAGTTCAAGTAAGGGAGGATGATGTTTATGATTGATGGCTCAAAGAGGGATGTCATAATTACTTTTACACTCTAAGATCATGTGAGTCATGATTGGTATAAGTCCCCAGCCTTAAACCTTACTTAATCTTGAGTTATTACAAGATTAAACATTGAGGATCTTTTTAGGTTTAGAGTTTTAGAAAATTAGATCATGAAACTTGCATTACATTCCACATTTAAACAAAGTGGTTACATAAAAGACAATATTCATTCTTCCCATCAATGGAAACATATTTAAAATAAAACACGGATTCTTTCTTTACACATCCTTGATACTATCATCACATCATGTACCTTTCCCTTGACCTGTGAAAAACATTTCAAAAACATGGGATGAGCATAAAAATCTCAGTAAGGGTTATAAAAATATGGAAAGGAAACCTGAGTTCATATATACATAAGAATGAAATCATACATTACCCATAAAACATAGGCACTTTAACACACCTCATCAAACCATGAATAAATCATAGAAATCATAAGACATAAAGGTAACTTGAGACATTCATAACATTCTTATGTAGGGAGTAACCCTCTTGGTTATGTTTGAATACCCATCACAGTATATTTCCTAAATCTCTTTGGAGAAACCTTAACGTTTCACTCCTTCACGTTACCCAATGCATTGGAGAGCTATATCGGGCTCACCCGCGCTTAATTTATCACGGAACCGCCCATCTCCATAACAATGCCCAAGAACCATAACACAATCTTATCACATAAAACATGCATAAAGGAAACATAACATTTAAACCTTTCAATAACAAGATTTCAATACAACACATTGATATAAATACATTATGAAAACCATTTTTAATACCAAAATAAAAGAAAAGAAAAACATGGTATTTATTTTTCTTTTAAAAAAAAGGTATGGCTTGTAGAGGAAGCCGAAACTCAAATAATGGTCACGGCGGCGGAGAAGTCGTTGTCGCCGCATACGTATGACGAAAACATTCCCTTTTGTCATTTAGTAAAATGATTCGTATAAAAATATTTCTTTTGGATAAACGTAAAAGTCAAAGGGGTTTATACACTGTATAAAAGAAATTTGCATATAAAACAAAATATGCCTCAATTAAAGGAGATTGAGACGAAGTCCCATACAAAGACGGTATCCTTGGATTAAGGATAAATCAGTTACATAACTATGTGTGACAAAAGAATACATGAAATATAAGTGTGTATTAAGTGTAAAACAATCAGAGGACATTCACACATAATCATAGAACGACATATTCAAGGTGTACAAGTTTATCCCAAGGAATCGAAATTGGGTTAAGAAGTTCCCTTGCAATAATTAGACAGCCTAATGGCGTCACTTCAAAATTCAGAAAAATAGTTGATGAGAGATAAAAAGGGTATCTCATCACATGGACATAAAATTTACATCAATAATGATATATAAGAATATATCCCAAAATAATATTATGTTAATTAAAAGACATAACAAAATAAGTCTTTTAAAAAGAGGAGGGTGAAAGGTTCCCTTACCGACATGGGTATATTTCGAAACATACGCCCCATGAAAGAAGGACAATACAACATTGATGTAAATACTCATAAATGAAAGAATATTACACAATGAGTAAAATAATGGTAAGTACATAAACCACTCAAAGTAAATTGTGGAAAATGTAGCATAAATCTCACGGGAATAAAAGTGAGATGAAAAATCCCTTACGAAAACTCGGCTGCCTAACAGCGCCACTTAAAACATCCAAAAATGGATTGATGAGATCAAATAGAGTATCTCATAACATTACAATAAAATGTACAGCAAGAGTAATATAAAATAACATCCCCCATCATAACAAAGAGGACCTTCAAAGAAGTGACATAAAGGAGAGTACTTAAAGAGAAAGAGAGAGGTTAGATCTCTTACGAAAATTCGGCATCCTAACGACACCACTCAAAACATCCAAAATGGATTGATGAGAGAGAATAGGGTCTCTCATCATATGAACATAAAAATTAAATTATGTTTAATATAAAAGAACTTCCCAATAACAAGAAATATTAGCTTATAAGGAATGACATAAAAGAGTGTACTTAAAAAGAAAGAGAGGAGTAGGATCCCTTACCTCGGGTCCGACTTGACTCGATCGTTCTTTAACGTCTTGAATAATAAACTTTAGTTAATTTACACTTTATTAGGAACCTTTTTCTAGTTCATTATTCCTTTCAGATCACTTATTGCCATGTTATAAACATTATATAATCATTTAAGTTAATAATGTTTGTTTTGTCGATATTTGATTCTTTAGTCGAAAGTGGACTTCTTACAATTAAATGTTGTTCGTGTGGTCAAATGTTCATTATATCCAGAATTAAATTCATGATTTGGATATCATATATATCATATATATCCAGAATATACATGTATTTATAATATTACATAAGCATTTAGAGGTAAGAAATGAAATGCACCGTTCATGGAGACGGTAAGCCGTACGTACGCATGAACGCTACTTTCATTTCTATTTCATATTTTTATGGAATGGAATAATAATTATGTAGAGGTATATTATAATTCCAGTATAACATCATATATAATAAATTTAAATCCATCCTTTATACGTCCCACATATGGCATTGACGAATCACATCACTTTGAGGGGGTGGTAGTCCGCACCTCCTTAAATGAAGATATCGCGTTTACCCATAATGGAAACCATAATGGTATGCCCAAAATGAAAAATACAGAAGATTAAGGAAAAAAACATATTATATATCATATATAAATATAGTGTCATCTTAATGTCCACCTTTGGAGGTGTTAAAATAATGTTGAACAATCATCGTTTCGGGAGACTGAAATTCACCATCCACGGAAACAGTATGTTCTTTAACCATTAGATGTAGGTGTGTGAAATTGTAGCTCGAATCCTTCTTATAACGACATCCTAGTATATTTATAATACTTTATTTGTTACAAAATAAATGAATAAAAATAGTATAGGGGGTTGGAGAAGCAAAATAAAACAAAAGGACACAAGTGAAGACATTACCTTAAAATCGGGTAACTCCCTTTGGTTTGAGATCAAAGGCTTCTTTGGGAAGACTTCTGCCCAAAGTGAGGCTTCAAGGAGTTAGAGAGGGATGTGGAGAGACAAAATGGGTAGGGTTTGGCTGATCCAAAGGCTTTGTAAATGTTGGTAAGGAGGTAGAGGTGAGGTCCTTTTATAAGAGGAGAGGAGGGGCACTCTTGGAAGGTAAAGAAAAGTCACTTTATTTTAAAATTGTATTCGGATTTAAGATGTCCCACATTGATGTGTTTTGAGGATAAGGTGATAATGGTTCGAAATCCACTCACCCAATAGGTTTTGGACATGTTTAGGTCTTAGATATTACACTATCTTTCCATTTTATTTAAATCGTTAAATAATGAGGTCATCGCTGCATCATCATGATGTCATAAATAATTTAATTTTTTTAATGTCTAAAAATTATAAAAAAAATAATATGATGTAGGATATTTGATTATATTTCCAATGAATATTTATAGTCAAAAATATGATTTGTATAACACCGTGTAAAAATTGTTTTAGTAAAACATTTCATGTTTGTCTCATTTTTACTTTAACTTTAAATAAAAAGATATTAATGTCATTTTCCATCCAAAGTGGCTTCATGGGGTCCCCAAGTTGACCCATGGGCAGTATTGGTCGGACATGACACATCCAATGGGGTTAGGACATGTTTCATGTTCATTTCATATTATTAAAACATTATTTTTATCATAAACTACACTAATTACCTCAAATCGCGATTAAAAACTTAATAAGTTACTATTCACCAAAAAATTATTTTTATCCCATTGAACCACATTTTAATTCTTAATGACAACCATGTATGTAAGATTTTTGAAATTCAAAACACAATGATGGCAAAATTTCATTTAAACGGAAAAATCAGTTTTTATAAGTACCACTTAGTGGTTTCACTATTCATCAAAAATTGAAGTTTTTCAGAAACATCCCAAATATTCACCCTAAGCTATATTTGATATTCAGAATTAAAAAATGAAGACTATTTTAAAAAATTCAAATCATATAAGTCACATTAATTAATTTAATAATTAATTCCCGCTGTCAGATCAAATAGCGTGTTTTTAGAAACAATATGTATCTAAAGATTGACACTAGTTTAAGTCTGATTTCAAAGTGAAATTAATTCCAACGACCACTATTGGATTTAATGGTAAAAATATATTATAATTTCACTTTAAAACCAATTCAAAAGATAATATAATCATATAAATAAATTAGATAATAAAAAGTTTTTGAATTAAAATACAACATTTTACACTATTCATTAAAAATGAACTTTATCAGAAAGATACAAAAAATTTACACAAAGTAAATTTTGATGTCCCAATTCTTAAGAAGAGTTTTATTTGGTCAAAAATGATGTATAATAGTGAACAAAAATATATTTAATGACGGTTCTCCATCAAAAGGTGATAAGTGAACCTTTAGTGAAAACTAGGGCATATACGCCTAAAATTGAATTCTTTCCGTATTTTATGCCTTTATATTTTATTGGATAAATGTAAAAACATTTAAGAAAATATATAATCATATTTTAGTTATTTATATCCATTCCTGCCAATACAATGGCTACATGTTAACTACCATTTAAAATAATATTATTTTATTATTAGAGTGCAATGTAAGATTCCCAAGAAACTCGTTGTTGCGTGTTGGGTACGCCATTGAGCATAGCGTCCCCTTTAAAGTCATATTAATATTTTATTCACAAATATGGATACATATAAAAATGTCATATTCTTTATTTACCTGGGGTGTTACATACTTCCCCCCTTTTGGGAATTGCGTCCTCACAATTTTTAAAATTGAGCGTGGAAACATCCTTGAAAGTCCCACATCGGAACAAGAGTTGGTAAAACAATCACAATAAAATAATGGAAGATAAGTACAGAGGTCACCCGAGTTAACCCATATATAGAAAAACATGGACATGGATGAAAAAGCAAAGTGTCATGTTCTTGAGGGAGAGTGATTGTAAACATGTCTAGGAGAAAGTTAACCATAAGAAAATCACAAACTTGTGATGGGTTAAACGGTATTCGATTCCCCAGTAGGAAAAGTTAACAGACAAAATTTTTGTTTTAAGTTACTTTTTATTGAGGAATTTATTCATAAGGAAACTTAATCACTTATCATGTTGACTTTCAACTTTTACTAGATTCCTTAATCAAACTCATATTTTTTCCAAAAGATGAGTATTTAGGGAGACTTGTTCGCATTAAGAGTACTATAATAAACTTCTAGAGAATCACCTAATCCACCAAAGAGAACTATATACATCCCATGTCTTTAGGCTGTAACCAAAACCAAAACCAAAAAGGTTAGTATAGGGTCAGATAATCCAGAAAAGGATAACCCATTAAAAAGAAAATCTATGCTTAATCTCCAAAATGTTTCCAACAAAACCCAAAGTTCAACGAGGACCATCTGATAAACAATTTTTCCATAAAATTCTTCAATGTAAACCAATCTAAGATTGAATCCCAAATATTTGAAGGATTTAGTCACATAGTCTTCCAAGTTAAATCGTAACATTTATCTCCAAACAACATCAGTTTCTCCTAAAGTCTCGTATTCAAAAGTAATTATCCTAATCACATATCCTCCATGATAGGTTAATCATTTTCATAAATAAACCAAAATAAACTTACACTTAATTCATAAAATCATATAACTAAAAATAATCAGTCAAACTAACCAGGGACTTCACGTAGTCCAATGGAAGGAGATAAATACCAGTCGCACTTTGGTTGTGGGTTCGATTCCCGCAGCTTTGTCCGACGTGACGGGTTGTCACACGGTCTGCGTGTTTCCATTTTTTCAAAACTATATAATTCTTAAATCATTCCCCAAAAAGAGATAAAATCATAAAAAATGATCATAACATATTTTAACCTCAAGTTTATCTCATGCCTTTCATTTTCCAACATATTATATAATAACCCTTAATTACCTCAAAAGTAAGGATCATATAAACCCTAATGGTTACCTTTATAATTATTACCTGAACTTCCACATCGATTGGTCATCTCCTACCTGATGCATTACAGAACATACCAAGGTTCAAGTGGTTTATCATGACTCCTTGATATTTGGTTTAAAACAACCACGAGTTTCCTCATTGAATCCTCCCTTTTATCTAGTATCTTAATCAGAGAACCACCATAGTTTCCTTCAAACCTGTTGTCTCTTTGGTGCCTGCTAGATCCATCCATTCTCTAAAAACAGAAATTTCAGTGTGAGTATATCAACAAAACCATCACGTACCAATGAGGAACATAAAAATTAAGATATACTTACTAATTCACTTTATCTAAAACTAGGACTCTTTCTGAAATACTAACCATTATGGTAATGTCACTTATGCTTAAAGAATACCCTAACCTCTAATGTTATCTAAACCGGCCTTTGATACCAACTATAATGCCCCAGCCTTAAACCTTACTTAATCTTGAGTTATTACAAGATTACACATTGAGGAACTTTTTGGGTTTAGAGTTTTAGAGAATTAGATCATGAAACTTGCATTACATTCCACATTTAAACAAAGTGGTTACATAAAAGACAATATTCATTCTTCCCATCAACGGAAAAATATTTAAAATAAAACATGGATTCTTTCATAACACATCCTTGACACTATCATCACATCATGTACCTTTCCCTTGACCTGTGAAAAACATTTCAAAAACTTGGGATGAGCATAAAAAGCTCAGTAAGGGTTATAAAAATATGGAAAGGAAACATGAGTTCATATATACATAAGAATGAAATCTTACATTACCCATAAAACATAGGCACTTTAACATACCTTATCAAACCATGAATAAATCATAGAAATCATAAGACATAAAGGTAACTTGAGGCATTCATAACATTCTTACGTAGGGAGTAACCCTCTTGGTTACGTTTGGAATACCCATCATAGTATATTCCCTAAATCTCTTCAGAGAAACCTTAACGTTTCACTCCTTCGCATTACCCAACACATTGGAGATCTATATCGGGCTCACCCGCCCACCCGTCTTCATAACAATGCCTAAGAACCATAACATAATCAAATCACATAAAACATGCATAAAGGAAACATAACATTTCCACATTTCAATAACAAGATATCAATACAACACATTGACATAAATAAATTATGAAAACCATTTTCAATACCAAAATAAAAGAAAAGTAAAACATGGTATTTATTTTTCTTTTAAAAAGAAGGTATGGCTTGTAGAGGAATCCAAAACTCAAATAATGGTCACGGCGGCGGATAAGCCGTTGTCGCCGCATACGTATGACAAAAACATTCCATTTTGTCATTTAGTAAAATGCTTCGTATAAAAAGATTCCTTTTCAATAAACATAAAAGTACAAAGGGTTTATACACCGTATAAAATAAAGTTGTGTATAAAACAAAATATGCCTCAATGAAAGGAGACTGAGACGAAGTCCCATACAAAAACGGTATCCTTGGATTAAGGATAAATCAGTTTCATAACTATGTGTGACAAACGAATACACGAAATATAAGTGGGTATTAAGTGTAAAACAATCATAGGACATTGACACATAATCATATAACGACATATTCAAGGTGTAAAAGTTTATCCCAAAGAATCGAAATTGGGTTAAGAAGTTCCCTTGCAATAATTAGACAGCCTAACGGCGTCACTTCAAAATTCAGAAAAAGAGTTGATGAGAGATAAAAAGGGTATCACATCAATTGGACATAAAATTTACAACAATAATGATATATAAGAACATATCCCAAAAAAATATTATGTGAATTAAAAGACATAACAAAATAAGTCTTCTAAAAAGAGGAGGGTGAAAGGTTCTTTACCGACATGGGTATCTTTCGAAACATACGCCCCGTAAAAGAAGGAAAATAAAAAATTTATGTAAATAATCATAAATGAAATAATATTACACAATGAGTAAAATAATGGTCAGTACATACACCACTCAAAGTAAATTGTGGCAAATGTAGCATAAATCTCGCAGGAATAAAAGTGAGATGAAAAATTCCTTACGAAAACTCGACAGCCTAACGGCGCCACTTAAAACTTCGAAAAATGGATTGATGAGATCAAATAGGGTATCTCATCACATTAAAATAAAATCTAAAGAAAGTGGAATATAAATGAACATCCCCCATCATAACAAAGAGGAGCTTAGAAGAAGTGACATAAAGGAGAGTACTTAAAGAGAAAGAGAGAGGTTAGATCTCTTACGAAAATTCGGCAGCCTAACGACGCCACTCAAAACTTCCAAAGTTGATTAATGAGAGAGAATATGGTCTCTAATCATATGAACATAAAAATTACAGTATGACTAATATAAAAGAACGCCCCAATAACAAGAAATATGAGCTTAGAAGGAATGACATAAAAGAGTGTACTTAAAAAGAAAGAGAGGAGTAGGATCCCCTACCTCGGGTCCGACTTGACTCGATCATTCTTTAATGTCCTGAATAATAAACTTGAGTTAATTTCCACTTTATTAAGAACCTTTTTCTAGTTCATTATTCCTTTTAGATCACTTATTTCCATGTTATAAACATTATGTAATCATTTAAGTTAATAATGTTTGTTTTGTTGATATTTGTTCTTTTGTCGAAAGTGGACTTCTTACAATTACATGTTGTTCGTGGGGTCAAATGTTCATTATATCCAGAATTAAATTCATTATTTGGATATCATATATATCATATATATCCAGAATATACATGTATATATAATATTACATAATCATTTATAGGTAAGAAATGAAATGCACCGTTCATGGAGATGGTAAGACGTACGTACGCATGAATGCTACTTTCATTTCTATTTCATATTTTTAAGGAATGGAATAATAATGATATATAGGTATATTATAATTCTAGTATAACATCATATATAATAAATTTAAATCCATCCTTTATACGTCCCACATATGGCATTAATGAATCACATCACTTTGAGGGGGCGGTAGTCTGCATGTCCTTAAATAAAGATATCACGTTTACCCATAATGGAAACCATAAAGGTATGCCCAAAATGAAAAATAAATAAGATTAAGGAAAACATAAACATATTATATATCATATATAAATATAGTGTCATCTTAATGTCCACCTTTTTAGGTGTTAAAAGAATGTTGAACAATCATCGTTTCGGGAGGCCGAAATTCGCCATCCATGGAAACAGTATGTTCTTTAACCATTAGATGTAGGTGTGTGAAATTGTAGCTCGCATCCTTCTTATAACAACATACTAGTATATTGATTATACTTGAGTTGTTACAAAATAAATTAATAAAAATATTTTAGGGGGTTGGAGAAGCAAAATAAAACAAAAGGAGACAAGTGAAGACATTACCTTAAAATCGGGTAACTCCCTTTGGTTTGAGCTCAAAGGCTTCCTTGGGATGACTTCATCCCAAAGTGTGGCTACGAAGAGTTATATAGGGATGTGGAGAGACAAAATGGTCAGGGTTTGGCCGAGAAAAAGGCTTTGGAAGTGTGGGTAAGGAGGTAGAGGTGGGGGCCTTTTATAAGAGGAGAGGAGGGGCACTCTTGGAAGGTAAAGAAATGTCAATTTATTTTAAAATGGTATTCGGATTTAAGAGGTCCCACATTGATGTGTTTTGAGGATAAGGTGATAATGGTTCTAAATCCACTCATACAATAGGTTTTGGACATGTGTAGGTCTTAGATATTACATTATCTTTCCATTTTATTTAAATCGTTAAATAATGAGGTCATCGCTGCATCATCATGATGTCAAAAATAATTTAATTTTTTGATGTCTAAAAATTATAAAAAAATAATATGATGTAGGAAATCTTTTTATATTTCCAATTAATATTTATAGACAAAAATATGATATGTATAACCCCATTTAAATTTTTATTTAGTAAAACATTTCATGTTTGTCTCATTTTTACTTTAACTTTAAATAAAAAGATATTAATGTCATTTTCCAACCAAAGTGGCTTCATGGGGTCCCCAAGTTGACCCATGGGTTTTCTTGGCCGGCCATGACACATACAATGAGTTTAGTACCTGTTTCAAGTTCATTTCATATTATTAAAACATTATTTTTACCTTAAACTATACTAATTACCTCTAATCGCGATTAAAAACATAATAAGTTACTATTCACCAAAAAATTATTTTTATCTCATTGAACCACATTTTACTTCTTTATAAAAACCATGTATGTAAGATTTTTGAAATTCAAAACACAAAGATGGCAAAATTTCATTTAAACGGAAAAATCAGTTTTTATAAGTACCACTTAGTGGTTTCACTATTCATCAAAAATTGAAGTTTTTCAGAAAAAACCCAAAAATTCACCCTAAGCTATATTTGATATTCCGAATTCAAAAATGAAGACTATTTTAAAAAATTCAAATCATATAAGTCACATTAATTAATTTAATAATTAATTCCCGTTGTCAGAGCGAATATCGTGTTTTTATGAAGCAATATGTATCAAAAAATTGACACTAGTTTAAGTCTGATTTCAAAGTGAAATTAATTCCAACGACCACTATTGGATTTAATGGTAAAATTATATTCTAATTTCACATCAAAACCAATTAAAAATATAATAAAATCATATAAATAAATTATATTAAAAAAAGGTTTTGAATTAAAATACAACATTTTACACTATTCATTAAAAAATGAACTTTATCAAAAAGATACCAAAAATTTACACAAATAAATTTTGATGTCCCAATTATTAAGAAGAGTTTTATTTGGTCCAAAGGGATGTATAAGAGTGAACAAAACTATATTTAATGACGGTTCTCCATCAAAAGGTGATAAGTGAACCTTTAGTGAAAACTAGGGCATATACGCCTAAAATTGAATTCTTTCCGCATTTTATGCCTTTATATTTTATTGGATAAATGTAAAAACATTTAAAAACATATATAATCATATTTTAGTTATTTATATCCATTCCCACCAATACAACGGCTACATGTTAACTACCAATTAAAATAATATTATTTTATTATTAGAGTGAAACGTAAGATTCTCAAGAAACTCATTGTTGCGTGTTGGGTACGCCATCGAGCATAGCATCCCCTTTAAAGTCATATTAATATTTTATTCAAAAATATGGATAAATATGAAAATTTCATATTCTTTATTTACTTGGGGTGTTACATCCTTCCCCCTTTTGGTAATTGCATCCTCGCAATTTTAAAAATTGAGCGTGGAAACATCCTTGAAAGTCCCACATCGGAACAAGAGTCGACAAAAAAATCACTTTAAAATAAAGGAAGATAAGTACAGAGGTCACACAAGTTAACCCATATGTATAAAAACATGGACATGGAAGAAAAAGCAAAGGGTCATGTTCTTGAGGGAGAGTGATAGTAAACATGTCAAGGAGAAAGTTAACCATAATAAAATAACAAACTTGTGATGGGTTAAACGGTATTCGATTCCACAGTAGGAAAAGTTAATAGAAAACATTTTTGTTTTATGTTACTTTTTATTGAGTAATTTATTCATAAGGAAACATAATCAATTATCATGTCCACTTTCAACTTTTACTAGATTCCTTAATCAAACTCATATTTTTTCCCCAAAAGATGAGTATTTAGGGAGACTTGTTCGCATTAAAAGTACTATAATCAACTTTTAGAGAATCACCTAATCCACCAAAGAGAACTATATACATCCCAAGTCATTAGGATTTAAAGAAAACCAAAACCAAAAAGGTTAGTATAAGGTAAGATAATCAAGAAAAGGATAACCCATTAAAAAGAAAATATATGCTTAATCTCCAAAATTTTTCCAACAAAACCCAAAGTTCAACGAGGACCATCCGATTAACAATTTGTCCATAAAATTATTCAATGTAAACCAATATAAGATTGAATCACAAATATTTGAAGGATTTAGTCACATATTCATCCAAGTTAAATTGTAACATTTATCTCCAAACAACATCAGTTACTCCTAAAGTCTCGTATTGAAAAGTAATTAACCTAATCACATTTCCTCCATGATAGGTTAATCATTTTCATAAATAACCCAAAATAAACATACTCTTAATTCATAAAATCATATAACTAAAAATAATCAGTCAAACTAACTAGGGACTTAACGTATTCCAGTGGTAGGCGATAAATACCAGTCGCACTTTGGTTGTGGGTTCGATTCCCGCAGCTTTGTCTGATGCAACGGGTTGTCACACGGTCTGCGTGTTGTCCTTTTTCTAAAACTATATAATTATTAAATCATTACCCAAAAAGAGATAAAATCATCAAAAATGATCATAACATATTTTAACCTCAAGTGTATCTCATGCCTTTCATTTTCCAGCATATCATATAATAACCCATAATTACCTCAAAAGTAAGGATCATATAAACTCTAATGGTTACCTTTATAATTATTACCTGAACTTCCAAATCGATTAGTCATCTTTTACATGATTCATTACAGAACATACCAAGGTTTAAGTGGTTGATCATGACTCCTTGGTATTTGGTTTACAACAACCACGAGTTTCCTCATTGAATCCTCCATTTTATCTAGTATCTTAATCAGAGAACCACCACAGTTTCCATCAAACCTGTTGTCTCATTGGTGCCTACTAGATCCATCCATTCACTAAAAACAGAAATTTCAGTGTGATTATATAAACAAAACCATCATGTACTAATGAGGAAGTTAAACACTAATATATACTTACTCATTCACTTTATCTAAAACTAGGACTCTTTCTGAAATCCTAACCATTATGGTAATGACACTTATGCTTAAAGAATACCCTAACCTCTAAAGTTATCTAAACTGACCTTTGATACCAACTATAAATCCCCTACCTTAAACCTTAATTAATCTTGAGTTATTACAAGATTACACATTTAGGATCTTTTAGGTTTAGAGTTTTAGAGAATTAGATTATGAAACTTGCATTACATTCCACATTTAAACAAAGTGGTTACATAAAAGACAATATTCATTCTTCCCATCAACAGAAACATATTTAAAATAAAACACGGATTCTTTCTTGACACATCCTTGACACTATCATCACATCATGTACCTTTCCCTTGACCTGTGAAAAACATTTCAAAAACTTGGGATGTGCATAAAAAACTCAGTAAGGGTTATAAAAATATGGAAAGAAAACGTGAGTTCATATATACATAAGAATGAAATCATACATTACCCATAAAACATAGGCACTTTAACATACCTCATCAAACCATGAATAAATCATAGAAATCATAAGACATAAAGGTAACTTGAGGCATTCATAACATTCTTACGTAGGGAGTAACCCTCTTGGTTACGTTTGGAATACCCATCATAGTATATTCCCTAAATCTCTCTGGAGAACCCTTAACGTTTCACTCCTTCGCATTACCCAATGCATTGGAAGGATATATAGGGCTCACCCACCCTTAGTTTATCACGGAACCACCCGTCTTCATAACAATGCCCAAGAACCATAACATAATCTTATCACATAAAACATGCATAAAGGAAACACAACATTTCCACCTTTCAATAACAAGATATCAATACAACACATTGATATAAATACATTATGAAAACCATTTTCAATACCAAAATAAAAGAAAAGTAAAACATGTTATTTATTTTTCTTTTAAAAAGAAGGTATGGCTTGTAGAGGAAGCCGAAACTGATATAATGGTCACGGTGGCGGAGAAGTCATTGTCGCCGCATACGTATGTCAAAAACATTCCCTTTTGTCATTTAGTAAAATGCTTTGTATAAAAATATTCCTTTTGGATAAACGTAAAAGTAAAAGGGGTTTATACACTGTATAAAAGAATGTTGTGTATAAAACAAAATATGCCTCAATGAAAGGAGATTGAGACGAAGTCCCATACAAAGACGATATCCTTGGATTAAGGATAAATCAGTTACATAACTATGTGTGACAGACGAATACACGAAATATAAGTGGGTATTAAGTGTAAAACAATATAGGAAATTCACACATAATCATAGAACAACATATTCAAGGTGTACAAGTTTATCCCGAAGAATCGTAATTGGGTTAAGAAGTTCCCTTGCAATAATTAGACAGCCTAATGGCATCACTTCAAAATTCAGAAAAAGAGTTGATGAGAGATAAAAAGGGTTTCTCATCACTTGGACATAAAATTTACATCAATAATGATATATAAGAACGTATCCCAAAATAATATTATGTGAATTAAAAGACATAACAAAATAAGTCTTTTAAAAAGAGGAGGGTGAAAGGTTCCCTTACCGACATGGGTATCTTTCGAAACATACGACCCGTGAAAGAAGGACAATACAACATTGATGTAAATACTCATAAATGAAATAATATTACACAATGAGTAAAATAATGGTCCCTACATACACCACTCAAAGTAAATTGTGGCAAATGTAGCATAAATCTCACGGGAATAAAAGTGAGATGAAAAATCCCTTACGAAAACTCGGCAGCCTAACGACGCCACTTAAAACTTCCAAAAATGGATTGATGAGATCAAATAGGGTATCTCATCACATTACAATAAAATGTACAGCAAGAGGAATATAAACGAACATCCCCCATCATAACAAAGAGGAGCTTAAAAGAAGTGACATAAAAGAGAGTACTTAAAGAGAAAGAGAGAGGTTAGATCTCTTACGAAAATTCGACAGCCTAAAGGCGCCACTCAAAACTTCCACAATGGATTGATGAGAGAGAATAGGGTCGCTCATCATATGAACATAAAAATTACAGTATTATTAATATAAAATAACATCCCAATAACAAGAAATATGAGCATAGAAGGAATGACACAAAAGAGTGTACTTAAAAAGAAAGAGAGGAGTATGATCCCTTACCTCGGGTTCGACTTGACTCGATCGTTGTTTAGCGTCTTGAATAATAAACATGAGTTAATTTACACTTTATTAAGAACCTTTTTCTAGTTCATTATTCTTTTTAGATCACTTATTGCCATGTTATAAACATTATGTAATCATTTAAGTTAATAATGTTTGTTTTGTTGATATTTGGTTCTTTAGTCGAAAGTGGACTTCTTACAATTACTTGTTATTCGTGTGGTCAAATGTTCATTATATCCAGAATTAAATTCATGATTTGGATATCATATATATCATATATATCCAGAATATACATGTATTTATAACATTACATAATCATTTAGAGGTAAGAAATGAAATGCACCGTTCATGGAAACGGTAAGTCGTACGTACGCATGAACACTACTTTCATTTCTATTTCATATTTTTATGGAATGTAATAATAATGATATATAGTTATATTATAATTCCAGTATAACATCATATATAGTAAATTTAAATCCATCCTTTATACGTCCCATATATGGCATTGACGAATCACATCACTTTGAGGGGGCGGTAGTCCGCACGTCCTTAAATGAAGATATCGCGTTTTCCCATAATGGAAACCATTAAGGTATGAACAAAATGACAAATAAAGAAGATTAAGGAAAACATAAACATATTATATATCATATATAAATATAGTGTCATCTTAATGGCCACCTTTGAAGGTGTTAAAAGAATGTTGAACAAACATCGTTTCGGGAGGCCGAAATTCGCCATCCACGGAAATAGTATGTTCTTTAACCATTAGATGTAGGTGTGTGAAAGTGTAGCTCGAATCCTTCTTATAAAAACATCCTAGTATATTGATGATACTGGAGTTGTTACAAAATAAATGAATAAAAAGAGTTTAGGGTGTTGGAGAAGCAAAATAAAAAAAAGGACACAAGTGAAGACATTACCTTAAAATCGGGTAACTCCCTTTGTTTTGAGCTCAAAGGCTTCCTTGTTAAGAAATATGCCCAAAGTGAGGCTTCAAGGAGTTAGATAGGGCTGTTTAGAGACAAAATGGGCAGGGGTTGGTCGAGAAAAAGGCTTTGGAAGTGTGGGTAAGGAGTTAGAGGTGGGGGCCTTTTAAAAGAGGAGAGGAGGGGCACTCTTGGAAGGTAAAGAAAAGTCACTTTATTTTAAAATGGTATTAGAATTTAAGAGGTCCCACATTGATTTTTTTTGAGGATAAGGTGATAATGGTTCTAAATCCACTCATCCAATAGGTTTTGGACGTGTGAATGTCTTAGATATTACATTATCTTTCCATTTTATTTAAATCGTTAAATAATGAGGTCATCACTGCATCATCATGATTTCATAAATAATTTAATTTTTTTAATGTCTAAAAATTATAAAAAAACTACTATGATGTAGGAAATATTTTTATCTTTCCATTTAATATTTATAGTAAAATATATGATATTTATAACCCCATGTAAAAAGTTTTTTAGTAAAACATTTCATGTTTGTCTCATTTTTACTTTAACTTTAAATAAAAAGATATTAATGTCATTTTCAAACCAAAGTGGCTTCATGGGGTCCCCAACTTGGCCCATGGGTTGTCTTGGTCTGCCATGACACATCCAATGAGGTTAGGACATGTTTCACGTTCATTTCATATTATTAAAACATTATTTTTACCTTAAACTACACTAATTACCTCTAATCGTGATTAAAAACTTAATAAGATACTATTCACCAAAAAATTATTTTTATCCCATTGAACCACATTTTACTCATTAATGACAACCATTTATGTCTTATTTTTGAAATTCAAAACACAAAGATGGAAAAATTTCATTTAAACGGAAAAATCAGTTTTTATAAGTACCACTTAGTGGTTTCACTATTCATCAAAAATTAAAGTTTTTCAGAAAAATCCCAAAAATTCACCCTAAGCTATATTTGATATTCCGAATTCAAAAATGAATACAATTTTACAAAATTCAAATCATGTAAGTCACATTAATTAATTTAATAATTAATTACCGCTGTTAGAGAAAATAGCGTGTTTTTATGAAACAATATGTATCAAAAGATTGACACTAGTTTTAGTCTGATTTCAAAGTGAAATTAATTCCAACGACCACTATTGTATTTAATGGTAAAAATATATTCTAATTTCACTTTAAAACCAATTCAAAAGATAATCTATCCATATAAATAAATTAGATTAAAAAAAGGTTTTGAATTAAAATACAACATTTTACACTATTCATTAAAAAATGAACATTATCAGAAAGATACAAAAAATTTACACAAAGTAAATTTTGATGTCCCAATTCTTAAGAAGAGTTTTATTTGGTCCAAAAGAATGTATAAGAGTGAAAAAAACTATATTAATGACGGTTCTCCATCAAAAGGCGATAAGTGAACCTTTAGTGAAAACTAGGGCATATACGCCTAAAATCGAATTCTTTCCGTATTTTATGCCTTTATATTTTATTGGATAAATGTAAAAACATTTAAAAACATATATAATCATATTTTAGTTATTTATATCCATTCCTGCCAATATATAGGCTACCTGTTAACTACCATTTAAAATAATATTATTTTATTATTAGAGTGCAACGTAAGATTCCCAAGAAACTCGTTGTTACGTGTTTGGTACGCCATCGAGCATAGCGTCCCCTTTAAAGTAATATTAATATTTTATTCACAAATATGGATAGATATGAAAATGTCATATTCTTTATTTACCTGGGGTGTTACATCCTTCCCCCCTTTTTGGAATTGCGTCCTCGTAATTTTTAAAATTGAGTGTGGAAACATCCTTGAAAGTCCCACATCGGAACAAGAGTCGGTAAAACAATCACTTTAAAATAAAGGAAGATAAGTACAGAGGTCACCCGAGTTAACCCATATGTAGAAAAACATGGACATGGAAGAAAAAGAAAAGGGTCCTATTCTTGAGGGAGAGTGATAGTAAACATGCCTAGGAGAAAGTTGACCATAATAAAATCACAAACTTGTGATGGGTTAAACGGTATTCGATTCCCCAGTAGGAAAAGTTAATAGACAACATTTTTGTTTTAAGTTACTTTTTATTGAGGAATTTATTCATAAGGAAACATAATCAATTATCATGTTGACTTTCAACTTTTACTAGATTCCTTAATCAAACTCATATTTTTTTCTAAAAGACGAGTATTTAGGGAGACTTGTTCACATTAAGAGTACTATAATCAACTTCTAGAGAATCACCTAATCTGCCAAATAGAACTATATACATCCCATGTCCTTAGGATTTAACCAAAACCAAAACCAAAAAGGTTAGTATAAGGTCAGATAATCCAGAAAGGGATAACCCATTAAAAACAAAATCTATGCTTAATCTCCAAAATTTGTCCAACAAAACCCAAAGTTCAACGAGGACCATCCGATAAACAATTTTTCCATAAAATTCTTCAATGTAAAACAATCTAAGATTGAAATACAAATATTTGAAGGATTTAGTCACATAGTCTTCCAAGTTAAATCGTAACATTTATCTCCAAACAACATCAGTTGCTCCAAAAGTCTCGTATTGAAAAGTAATTATCCTAATAAGATATCCTATATGATAGGTTAATCATTTTCATAAATAACCCAAAATAAACTTACTCTTAATTCATAAAATCATATATCTAAAAAGAATCAGTCAAACTAACCAGGGACTTCATGTAGTCCAGTGGTAGGCGATAAATACCAGTCTCACTTTGGTTGTGGGTTCGATTCCCACAGCTTTGTCCGACACGACGGGTTGTCACACGGTCTGCGTGTTTTCCTTTTTCCAAAACTATATAATTCTTAAATCATTCCCCAAAAAGAGATAAAATCATCAAAAATTATCATAACATATTTTAACCTCAAGTTTATCTCATGCCTTTCATTTTCCAGCATATCATATTATAACCCATAATTACCTCAAAAGTAAGGATCATATAAACTCTAATGGTTACCTTTATAATTATTACCTGAACTTCCACAACGATTGTTCATCTCGTACATGATGCATTACAAAACATACCAATGTTCAAGTGGTTGATCATGACTCCATGATATTTGGTTTAGAATAACCACGAGTTTCCTCATTGAATCCTCCCTTTTATCTAGTATCTTAATCAGAGAACCACCACAGTTTCCTTCAAACCTGTTGTCTCTTTGGTGCCCGCTAGATCCATCCATTCACTAAAAACAGAAATTTCAGTGTGAGTATATCAACAAAACCATCATGTACTAATGAGTAAGGTAAACACTAAGATATACTTACTCATTCACTTTATCCAAAACTAGGACTCTTTCTGAAATCCTAACCATTATGGTAATGTCACTTATGCTTAAAGAATACCCTAACCTCTAAAGTTATATAAACCGACCTTTGATACCAACTATAAGGTCCCAGCCTTAAACCTTACTTAATCTTGAGTTATTACAAGATTACACATTGAGGATCTTTTTAGGTTTAGAGTTTTAGAGAATTAGATCATGAAACATGAATTATATTCCACATTTAAATAGAGTGGTTACATAAAAGACAATATTAATTCTTCCCATCAATGGAAACATATTTAAAATAAAACACGGATTCTTTCTTGACACATCCTTGACACTATCATCACATCATGTACCTTTCCCTTGACCTGTGAAAAACCTTTCAAAAACATGGGATGAGCATAAAAAGATCAGTAAGGTTTATAAAAATATAGAAAGGAAACATTAGTTCATATATACATAAGAATGAAATCATACTTTACCCATAAATCATAGGCACTTTAATATACCTCATCAAACCATGATTAAATCATAGAAATCATAAGACATAAAGGTAACTTGAGGCATTCATAACATTCTTACGTAGGGAGTAACCCTCTTGGTTACGTTTGGAATACCCATCACAGTATATTCCCGAAATCTCTTCGGAGAAACCTTAACGTTTCACTCCTTCGCGTTACCCAATGCATTGGAGAGCTATATCGGGATCACCCACCCTTATTTTATCACAGAACCACCCATCATCATAACAATGCCCAAGAACCATAACATAATCTTATCAAATAAAACATGCATAAAGGAAACAAAACATTTCCACCTTTCAATAACAAGATATCAATACAACACATTGATATAAATACATTATGAAAACCATTTTCAATACCAAAATAACAGAAAATTAAAACATGGTATTTATTTTTCTTTTAAAAAGAATGTATGGCTTGTAGAGGAAGTCTAAACTCAAATAATGGTCACGGCGGCGGAGAAGTCGTTGTCGCAGCATACGTATGACAAAAACATTCCCTTTTTTCATTTAGTAAAATGCTTCATATAAAAAAGATTCCTTCTGGATAAACGTAAAAGTCAAAGGGGTTTATACTCCATATAAAATAAAGTTGTGTATAAAACAAAATATGCCTCAATGAAAGGAGATTGAGACGAAGTCCCATACAAAGACGATATCCTTGGATTAAGGATAAATCAGTTACATAACTATGTGTGACAAACTAATACACGAAATATAGGTGGGTCTTAAGTGTAAAACAATCAAGGGACATTCACACATAATCATAGAACGACATATTAAAGGTGTACAAGTTTATCCCAATGAATTGAAACTGGGTTAAGAAGTTCCCTTGCAATAATTAGACAGCCTAATGGCGTCACTTCAAAATTCAGAAAAAGAGTTGATGAGAAATAAAAAGGGTATCTCATCACTTCTACATAAAATTTAAATCAATAATTATATATAATAACGTATCCCAAAATAATATTATACGAATTAAAAGACATAATAAAATAAGTCTTTTAAAAAGAGGGGTTGAAAGGTTCCCTTAACGACATGGGTATCTTTCGAAACATACGCCCCGTGAAAGAAGGACAATACAACATTGATGTAAATACTCCTAAATGAAATAATATTACACAATGAGTAAAATAATGGTCAGTACATACACCACTCAAAGTGAATTGTGGCAAATGTAGCATAAATCTCACAGGAATAAAAGTGAGATGAAAAATCCCTTACGAAAACTCGGCAGCCTAACGACGCCACTTAAAACTTCCAAAAATGGATTGATGATATCAAATAGGGTATCTCATCACATTACAATAAAATGTACAGAAAAATGAATATAAAAGAACATCCCCCATCATAACAAAGAGGAGCTTAAAAGAAGTGACATAAAGGAGAGTACTTAAAGAGAAATAGAGAGGTTAGATCTCTTACGAAAATTCGGCAGCCTAACGGCGCCACTCAAAACATCCAAAATGGATTGATGAGATAGAATAGGGTCTCTCATCATATGAACATAAAAATTACAGTATTATTAATATAAAATATAATCCCAATAACAAGAAATATGATCTTAGAAGGAATGACATAAAAGAGTGTACTTAAAAAGAAAGAGAGGAGTAGGATCCCTTACCTCGGGTCCGACTTGACTCGATCGTTCTTTAACATCCTGAATAATAAACATGATTTAATTTCCACTTTATTAAGAACCATTTTCTAGTTAATTACTCATTTTAGATCACTTATTTCCATGTTATAAACATTATGTAATCATTTAAGTTAATAATGTTTGTTTTGTCGATATTTGGTTCTTTAGTCAAAAGTGGACTTCTTACAATTACATTTTGTTCGTGTGGTCAAATGTTCATTATATCCAAAATTAAATTCATGATTTTGATATCATATATATCATATATATCCAGAATATACATGTATTTATAATAATACATAATCATTTAGAGGTAAGAAATGAAATGCACCGTTCATGGAGACGGTAAGTCGTACGTACGCATGAACACTACTTTCATTTCTATTTCATATTTTTATGGAATGGAATAATAATGATATAGAGGTATATTATAATTCCAGTATAACATCATATATAATAAATTTAAATCCATCATTTATACAACCCACATATGGCCTTGACGAATCACATCACTTTGAGGGGGTGGTAGTCCGCACGTCCTTAAATGAAAATATCGCGTTTACCCATAATGGAAACCATAAAGGTATGCCCAAACTGAAAAATACAGAAGATTAAGGAAAACATAAACATACTATATATCTTATATAAATATAGTGTCATCTTAATGTCCACCTTTGAAGGTGTTAAAAGAATGTTGAACAATCATCGTTTCGGGAGGCAGAAATTGGCCATCCACGGAAACAGTATATTCGTTAACCATTAGATGTAGGTGTGTGAAAGTGTAGCTCGAATAATTATTATAAAAACATCCTAGTATATTTATGATACTGTATTTGTTACAAAAGAAATGAATAAAAAGATTTTAGGGGGTTGGAGAAGCAAAATAAAAAAAAGGACACAAGTGAAGACATTACCTTAAAATTGGGTAACTCACTTTGGTATGAGCTCAAAGGCTTCCTTGAGAAGACTTATGCCCAAATTGAGGCTTCAAGGAGTTATAGAGGGATGTGGAAAGACCAAATGGGCAGGGTTTGGCTAATACAAATGCTTTGGAAGTGTGGGTAAGGAGGTATAGGTGGGGTCCTTTTATAAGAGGAGAGGAGGGGCACTCTTCGAAGGTAAAGAAAAGTCACTTTATTTTAAAATGGAATTCGGATTTAAGAGGTCCCACATTGATGTGTTTTGAGGATAAGGTGATAATGGTTATAAATCCACTCATCCAATAGGTTTTGGACATGTCTAGGTCTTATATATTTCATTATCTTTCCATATTATTTAAATCGTTAAATAATGAGGTCATCGCTGCATCATCATGATGTCATACATAATTTAATTTTTTTAATGTCTAAAAATTAGAAAGAAAATACTATGATGTAAGAAATATTTTTAGCTTTACAATTAATATTTATAGTCAAAAATCATATTTGTATAACCTCATGTAAAATTTTGTTTAGTAAAACATTTCATGTTTGTCTCATTTTTACATTAACTTTAAATAAAAAGATATTAATGTCATTTTCCAACCAAAGTGGATCCATGGGGTCCCCAAGTTGACCCATGGGTTGTCTTGGTCGGCCATGACACATCCAATGAGGTTAGGACATGTGTCAAGTTCATTTCATATTATTAAAAGATTATTTTTACCTTAAACTACAATAATTACCTCTAATCGCGATTAAAAACTTAATAAGTTACTATTCACCAAAAAATTATTTTTATCCCATTGAACCACATTTTACTTCTTAATGACAACCATGTATGTCAGATTTTTGAAATTCAAAACACAAAGATGGAAAATTTTCATTTAAACGGAAAAATTAGTTTTTATAAGTACCACTTAGTGGTTTCACTATTCATCAAAAATTGAAGTTTTTCAGAAAAATCCCAAAAATTCACCCTAAGCAATATTTGATATTCTGAATTATAAAATGAATACTATTTTACAAAATTCAAATCAAATAAGTCACATTAATTAATTTAATAATTAATTCCCACTGTCAGAGCAAATAGCGTCTTTTTATGAAACAATATGTATCAAAAGATTGAAACTAGTTTAAGTCTGATTTCAAAGTGAAATTAATTCCAAAGACCACTATTGGATTTAATGGTAAAAATATATTATTATTTCACTTTAAAACCAATTCAAAATATAATCTAATTATATAAATAAACTAGATTAAAAAAGGTTTTGAATTAAAATACAACATTTTACACTATTCATTAAAAAAATGAACTTTATTAGAAAGATACAAAAAATTTACACAATGTAAATTTTGATGTCCCAATTCTTAAGAAGAGTTTTATTTGGTCCAAAAGAATGCATAAGAGTGAACAAAACTATATTTAATGATGTTTCTCCATCAAAAGGTGATAAGTGAACCTTTAGTGAAAACTAGGGCATATACGCCCAAAAATTGAATTCTTTCCATATTTTATGCCTGTATATTTTATTGGATAAATGTAAAAACATTTAAAAACACATATAATCATATTTTAGTTATTTCTATCCATTCCCGCCAATAAAACGACTATATGTTAACTACCATTTAAAATAATATTATTTTGTTATTAGAGTGCAACTTAAGATTCCCAAAAAACTCGTTGTTGCGTGTTGGGTACGCCATTGAGCATAGCATCCCCTTTAAATTCATATTAATATTTTATTCCCAAATATGTATAAATATGAAAATTCCATATTCTTTATTTACCTAGGGTGTTACAATTAGTGTGAGAAACAATAGGTATTGGTAAAAATTAGACAATTATGCCATGAAAGATGAAATCATAAGATATAATGTGGGGCTTATGTATGTATGACTGCCCAGATAAATGAAGGATAGGATTTACTTTAGGGAAGAAATCCAGGAGCAGGGTCCATAAAGGTATATGTGCTTCATGGAGATTTTGAATACTCTAACTTTGGGCTTACTTCTTACAAGGATGCCCAAATTAGGAGAGGATTTATGATTGGGTTTTACTCCTGAAAAGGAATCCTAGATCAAAGGTAAATTAAGACTGGTTAATAGAAATTAAGACTGGGGATTACTCTTGAAAAGGAGGCCCAGGTTAAGAGATTTGAAAAATTAAGGGACTTGGGGCTTACTCCTGAAGGGGATGCCCATGTTTGGACTGGGGTTTACTCCTGAAAAGGAGGCCCAGGTTAAAAAGAATTATGGTTTGGGACTTACTCCTGAGGAGGATGCCCATATTTTGGGGAATTATGATTGGGGATTACTCCTGAAAAGGAGGCCCATGTTAGGGGATCTGGGGCTTACTCCTAAGAAGGATGCCCAAATTAGAGGACTTATGACTAGGGATTATTCTTGAAAAGGAGACCTAGGTTAAGGATTCTCTCATCTTAAAGGATGAGGTTGAGTGAATGAAATCTCAATATTTAGTGACATAAAGATGTGTAAATCACTAGGTTTTGAGAGATATTCAACAGAATTCCTTTCAGATAAGGAAGTAAAATCAAGAAATCATTCCATAAATGACTTTGAAGAGTGTCTTGAAGACTGAATCTTGAATAGGAAAGGTGGAATGGCTTAAGAGGGGTGAAATGGGAATGAAGGGCACCCAAAAAGGAAGGGGCGTGCAAGTCCTGGTAGGCGCGGAAGTACTGCGTGGGTGCACAAGTCCTGGTCGCGCAGGTATGCCTGCACGACCTATGGGGTACTTGCGCGACGGTTAACCATCAGGGTAATACTTGAGCGACTCTTGATTAAAGCCGTTAGAATCCTCTTGAGGTTCATCCAAAAGAGGGGTGTGAAAGTTCTATTAAAGGAGTAAGGTGGCACACAAGTGTGGCATTTTCCCTTAAGGGTTGGCCACTCATGCGCGCAAGTGTTGATGAGTTTCAACACTTAGGCCTTCCTCCACCTCTTTAGATCTTCCGTTCTCGGTATGAAATTACCTTAGAAGTGTTTCAGAAGCATTGATAAGTGACTAGGGCACCAGGATCTCAAATCTGAGTTTCTAAAAAAAATTCTTTTTTTGAATGGGGGGCCCACAGGGTCTATTTATAGGCAGGACAGGACCCCTAGCAGTTATCAATTAGGTCACACAAGTGACTTGCGTGACCGCTAAATGGCGCACAAGTATACCTGCGTGACCATTGTTGAACTTGCGCGACCCTTGTGCACCATTCTTCTTATTCATTCCTTTGTCAATTTTTGATATTTGTCCAATGGTTGAATCACATTGAGCTCAGATATTCCCCTTTTTCAATATTTATATTCTGTGATGAAAGGAGCGTCAACAAGTGCATCCAGGTTTGATCATAATGTAATGTGACATATATTTACAGTATTAATCGACAATGATGAAAAAGGAGATTTCATGGTTCGTTAAATGATTTCACACCTACTAATATTTGAATTCCTAGAATCAATAACCAAGTTGTTTACTATAATCATTTCCCATTCTTTAATGGATGTGATTTTATGTTACCGTGTAATTCCTAGTGGGAATGCTGAGGAAGCCACAAAGTAATTACACGATATGGGTGATTGTGGACCATTAATGAATGCAGAATACATCATTCCTATCAGAGAGACTTTTTCATTGGATTAGTTTGGAGAATCATTCATCTAGAAATAGTGAGACTTCACTGGGTCTCGTGGAGTATAGTTTCAGATATTGACCTCTGTTTCAGCAAGATCTTCTAGAAATTCGTACAGAAGATTATTGGTAGAAACTTTATTGAGTATATCCTTCTATCCATAGACATATGGGAAGTCATAACATAATACATAGGTTTTTTAGGATATTCTATGAGAATGTGTTATTAAATTATTTATATTTTATTAGAAGCATCTAAAATATGTGGAGTTATCCTATAAAAATAGTTTGCATGATACAATTTTGTTGGAAACATATGAGGCTCTTTATGGAAGTATTTACATATCACCTCTAGGTTGGATATAGGCATGTGATCCAGAGATTTTGGGACTAAGACTCTGGTAGGAGACATGAGTGTAGGTTTTATTGATCTAGAAACGTTTTGATATGGATCAGAGTAGACAAACATCATATGCAGATAGCTGATGACAAAACTATAGTTATAGAGGGTGATCAAGGGGTCCCTATGGAATTTCCATGATTGGGTTATTGTGTGATCCATAGTCATCTCATGTTAGCACCAAATTTTTTCAAACCTTTTTATATTGTTGATAGAATTGGGCATGTGGCACACCGATTAGATTTTCCATAGAGTTAAAATGTTTCATATTGTTTTTCCTGTGTCACAACTGCAGAGGTATCACCGCGACCATTTTCATGTGATCAATCTTGATGATATAGATATATAGACTGATGTGTACTTTGATGATCATCTTGAACATATTGAGGAAGGAAGTGATAATATTTTGTGAGGTTATACCCTGCATATAGTTGCTGTATTATGGGAACAAGTAATTGTATAAGTGGAAAAATGAGATTATGATTAAAGTATGTGGGCTCAATGGTCTGACCATTTAATCATGTAATCGTAGTGATATTTGGGAGTATAGATTAAGGATGATCAGTAATAATTTTGGGATATTGTAAGATCCTTTTCATTTATAGGTGTTTTACATTTTAAATTATCTTGTAGTCATAGGGTGGGAATGTGTTTGTTTTGTGTTGATAGGATTAATATGTTTCTTGTATCCTTAATATAAATTTTTTTACTAAAAATATTATACATACATTTTACATGTCAGGTAAATTATTTACACGACATGGAAGTTATTAATTTGGATCAAATCACCAAGACTGATTGGTCTTCTGGTGTAAAACAATAAAACCAATTACATTACACGTAATGAAATTAAAATCCATATAAGTACACAAGAAGTAAATTAAATGGTTTCATACAGCTAATTTTGGTTTTGTTTGTTTTTAATTTTTTTGACCCTTAGGATATTCTATGTGGTATTGCATCACTTTCACCATCTTTGATCATCACACTTTTATGATTGATTCCAATGAATCCTTTTTCATTGGGTTCCTTCCATCCCCCATTCTTATAAATAAGCAGTTGAACATTTTTATAGGTGTGGGATTGGGGTTGATATTGATCCTAGATTTTAGTCCTAGATCATTACTTTCATTGTTGATCCGACCACTATACATCAATTGAGGGTTGTAGATGGGCGAGTTTTCATTGACAACATTAACTTAGGTGGTCTATTTATGAATTCCCTAATTATGGATGTTAATTAAGTTAATGTAAATTTTGAATCACTATTTTACCAATGGAAATTTCATCTTGAAATAGATTAATGAGTAGTTCAATTCAATAATGAAATCATAGAATTGTTGTAATAATCAATTTGTGAATTTTTTTAAAAAAATAATTGGGAAATTGGTGATAATTGGTTTTTTAATTGATTAATTAATGTGAATTAAGGGATGGTTAGATTTACCTTAGAGGTTCAATGGTTTATAAAATTAAATGTTTATAAATGTTTTATTAATGTTTTATTATATTATTTAATGAGAATTAAATTGAATAACATTCATAGTCTGATATATTTAAATGGAATACGAAGATGAGAATGTCAATAAAGAAGGATATTGTGGATTAATCTTATTGAATGAAAAATGTGTAATATAGTGATTCTTGTGATATACATGTGTGTGACATGGACCGATGATTCAAAATCAAATATGTAATTGAATGATATAGATTAGTGCGATAGAAACTGATGCTTCAAAATTAAACTTGTGCTAATAATATGTCATGTTATATGGATTAATGATTCAAATACCCAAGGGGAAATAGATACAATCTTCTAGGCCCAAAATTATTGCATTAGACTTTGGATCCAAATAGATGTTACATTCAAATAAAGTGAAATAATAAATGAAACCCAGGAGTGATATGATATTTGGTTCAGACTCTGATAGGGAATGAAGAAGGTATTAATGGTTCTATTGTCATTGTAAACATGAAAAAAATAATTTGGTTAATTGATGAATAATGAAATGTGATGAAAATTTACATTATTATATTTTATTCATTAGAAACATTTGTACTCTATTAAAGACCGGAATTATTTTATATGTTGTTAGTGGTAGACTATTGAGTTGTACTCAAACCCTGCATGGGCTTTCTGATCAATATCTAAATTGAATTCATGTTGGTAGGATTGGTTATGGGTAAGATCCATGTGTTGGAAGGCTATGTTGGGAAGGATAACATATGAGGGAACCAATCATGATGTTTGGACCCACTTAGGAGTTGTCACATTGTAATTATTTTGTGTTCTTATATTAATAGTTGACACATATATGGCATGAGTTATCTACTTTTTTGGTTTAGATATTGTACTCTTGTTTAATTCATTATGTGATATTGGTATTATTTTGGTTACTGGTTATATATTTTAGCTATTTTTTATATAATTTATATTATTATGTGGCTTATATAAATTGGGAATTGTATTCCATTTAAATATGTTATACCCATGGTACATGTTAGCAGTCTCCAGCGTAGAGGGAGGCACGCCTGAGGTCACGTAGAGACCAGCTTAAGGAACCAGTTTGTGGAACCCCAATCATGATGTTACATAATTCATCCAAGAATTATGAAAATTTATATAGATAAATATGATTATTTTTTAGGGGCATAACATTAAAAGTGATAATGTAGAGTATGTATCCCAACTATTTTATATTACAACGTTAAGGATGATATATTTGGTTTTAATGAGATATTAAATCCAATTTCCAGGTAAAAATTGAATGAGGAAAACAATAACACAAATTTCATCACCCAACTCCTTAAACATCTAATGGGGAAAACAATATTTCAATTCTAGTCCACTATTTAATGAAATCAGTATACTTTATTGAAATCATATATTATTTCACTCATGATCCTATTATTGTAATATATATTAATTAATATGTATGGTATCATGTTGTGTCAAATTTTCTTGTTTTTTATCATGACATTTTGTTATCATGATGTTCTTAAGAATTCTTTAGTAGGATTTTGATATAGAGTTTAGTGTAAAAATTAATATTATACATAGATAGATGATCCGGCTAATATGAAAATGAAAACCATCAAGATGATGTTTAGGGAATACTCTATGGTTTTAAATGGCGTTTTGGATAAATACCAAAATTTTGTTTGAATTTTTATCCAATAATTACTTTCACATCACTATTCTGATATCTCCTAATAAATATCTCAATTAAAGGAATCGTAGAACTCCAATATTTATAGATAAATTTGTATATATAATTATATTAAGACCCAATATAGTAATTTAAATGGATTGGAATTTTAGATTCATTCCACAGTACCATAGGGTATCTCATAATCAGCATAAAGGTTATACTAACAATCATAGGAGATATCACTATATTAAAGTTAAGGAAAAGTTATTCCTATAAGTATCACCATGTATGAATGTTTGCTTATTTTTGAATAAGGTGAGAATGAGACTTATATATATTATTCCCCTCAAAATTCAGGATTGTATCGGGAAAAATAACTTATCTTTGGGTGCTTCAACAAAATATTTATCATGTTCATGATGTGTTCCATGTATCTCTCTAAAATATGTTTATAACCAATACTTAAATTGTAAAAATTACAAAGAACAAGTTAATAGATAAATATCTCTATTATGATGAATAACATGTGTATATATTGTATCTAAAATAGAATGTTTTGGGGAACTATACCACCTACTTTGTCAATGATTTGTGGTGAAAATATAAATTTGAGGGACCTTAATAGGATAACATGGAGGTTGTTATCCATAATATTAATGAGTTTTTGTATAATTTTTCATTAATTTCAATGTTTAAATTGTTATAAATTTTACATAATGTAACATTATATTATTTTATTAAATTTTTCACTTTAGAAAAATTTAATATATAGATAACATGATTTATAGACAACAATGTTTTTACACAACCAATGGTATACTATTAATATATTATTATTTAATGTGATTGAAATCCCCAATATTTTTTATTTCTGGGTATGAAAAATAATATCTAAATTTAGAAAATTACTACTTTAAAGTTTTTAAAATGAATTCATTTGTTATCAGTTGTATATAAATACAAATAAATGGATCTGAAGGTAAATAGATATCTGTTTATAAAAACATTATTTAGGCACCACATGTTTCTATCATGATTAATTATATTATTATATAATTATAAATAATTGAAATGAAATATATATAATATATATTTTATGTTATATTTAACACACTTGTACCCATTTTAGTTGTCTTGGAATATAAATAATTTAATATTAATGGTCAAAACGGATTTTTTTTTTAAAATTTAATTTCATTTAGTTTGATTATTTTAATAAAAATTTATTAAACATATAGTAATTTAATATTATAAAATACATTAAAATTTTACGTGAAAAATAATTAATATCATTTAATAAGTTCATCCGAATTTTTGGTTATAATTAATATTTACTATTGTTATCTTTTGTTACAATGGTTAGGTTTTAAAAGGGTTTACTGTGGGGTTAATCTAATATATCTGGTGTAAAAAATTGAAAAAAAATTAATTTTATATTATTGTATGAGGGTATTTTGAACTTATTATGTTTATATTATAATCATATAAATTTTGGATCCAAAAAACTTTAGTGATCTGTTAATATATTTCCCTATTTCCAAAAATTCTAACAGTGTCCTCTTCGTCTATTATAAAATATACAAATTCTCCTATATTCCTCTCACTACATGAGAATTCTATACTATATAATACATACCCTTATTGTTTTATAAAATCATTCTCCATTTTTTGTAGATCCTGGTTTCATATTAATACCATCTCAATAAGGAATAAGTTGAAGGAAAAATATGTTTATCAGTGAAGAGGTATATGTTTTAACTGAAAAAATTTAATTTTATTTTAATGTCATCATTATATAAACCAATTGTATCCATCATAACATGATTAATATAGTGTCAATAATATGGTAAAAAGTTATTCTTATTATGGTAAAACCATGTTCCATCTTTATTTTATAAAATTAGAAATGAAAGTATCGCTTGTTCTTATATGTGGAATACCGCCTCCACAGATCGATAATATTCATTTTCCTCCCCCAACATTCATGAAAGTTATTAAGATGGATTAAATTTTTATGTATGATATTAATTTTGTAATTATTATTCATTAATTATATTTTATTATCTACCTTTTTACCAGTCCACTTTTTCGAAAATGATAAGCTTGCCATTACATTCATGTGGACTCACACATCAACAATGAGACATGATTGGGATTTAATTTATTTTACTACTGGATGATAATAAGGATATATATAATGAATATTTAATATATTAATTATATTATAATTACTATTTTAAGGTGAGTTATTAAATTCCTCTTTTTCATTCCAACAATCAAAAAGTGGAATTATCAACCAATGTTTTATATGGACTACATTCTCCACGAATATCTATAATTAATTTTTTATCAGTAATGTATATGAATAATTATAAAAGGAGATATAATGAATAAATATGATACTTATTTCATGTTATATATTTTATATATTTTGAGACCATGAAGATAATGAATGTAATAGAAGCAACGAATTGAATCATGCTGGGAAACCATTCCTATTTTAAACTAAATGATCATTTTAATGAAATTTTTTTAAATAAATTGTAATTATAATATATAAAGTATATATTCATAGAAATTTATTTATGAATATGTTCCAATAATATTTTTATAATATATATATATATATGTATTTACATGATATTTGTACATGCAAGAATAATGATGGGATTTCATGTAAGGGGATAATATTACAAACTCATTTCATTATAGGATTCTATATACTAAATTTCTATTAAGGAAAATTATATTGAAATGATCCTTTAAACCATATATAATTTCCATTCTTCTTGGTATTTTTTAAAATAAAATTAATTCATATCACATTTTCCTCTTTAGTATTTAAAATAATCTTGATAATTTTTTAAATGAGGATCAGACCATATTTCAACTTTTGTTAATGAACATTTTATTTTATGTCTGTAATCATAATATATACATTAAAAATGTTCATACACATAAATTAAATGTTTTAATAGGTATTTTTTTACTACTTTTGACTATATTTAATTTGTTTTTAAAATGGATTATTATTAATGAAACAATTTTTTGAACAAAATTATTTGGCATATTTTCAGTTTTTTGAAAGAAAATATTTTTATTTAACATATATGACATGAACACATTTTCCAACCACCATGAATAATTATTTTCTATAAATAATAACCTAGAATGTTTCCTTTTTTTATTCAAAGAAAAGTATTTTATTAATATTCTTATAATATTATGTTAAAATATCTTCAAAATAAAATTATATTTTCTCACTCATTCAAAAAAAGGTTTGAATTATTTTTTAAATTTGTTTTTCATCAATTTATAAAACTATTAATGTTTCTGTCTTCACTAGGGATATGATCCTATTATACAATATAGGTTATTTGGATGTATTATAATGGTAAATATTTAAATGTGATTCTATGTAAACCTTTTATTTTCATGGTGATAATTTATTCACAATGAATCCATTAGGAATCCAATTTCATTTCAATTATTTATTATTTTATGGAATGATAAAATGAATAATAATCACATTTATTTTCAGTAGGTTTTGATATGTTGATAGGATGTATGTTTTTCAATCTTGATGAACACATTTGAAAAGTTTACATTAATTAACGTGTGGGCCTATAATCATATATCCATCATATAATTTTTGTAGTGATAATGAAGTTGAGAATATATTATAGGATTAATGGGTTAATTATCACAGAAAATATTATAGAGTCAAATTGATTAATGTTACACCATAGATAAAATTTAAAATGATTGATTTCTAATTTCTAATCAGGTTCTCTGTCCACAATAATAGTCTTATGAGTGAACCCTAACATAGGAAGTTATTTTATATACATATTCTCATGCTACACACTAATATCCTTTTTGTAAGATATGATTTCATATCTCATGGTTAATTACTGAATGTTATTCACACATGTGACTTATTTATTTTTTTTGGAAAAAATACTAATTTATTGATTTTTATTAATCAAATTTGCTAGATTTGATTTTAATTTCATAATTTATGATATTTTTATTATACCCTTATTATTATATTATACTAGCATATGAAAATTGACTGATATCTCATATATTTACCCTTACTATGAATTTGAGATAAGACATATTAATGTTTAATTTTATATATGTTATATATAAGAACTGTACTATTTGATAAGAACATTGTTGGTGATGTTGATGATGTTCCCCAAAATAAGATGATTATGTACCTTCTCTCAAATGAAACTGAACCAATATTTCACAGGGGAATGTATTATTATTATTTCTATTTAATATTCATCTAAAATGGTCAAATATTTATTTATGTTATGATTTATTCACCATAGTATGTTTGTTTGATATTATAGGAGAAGAGTGATTTCATTATATTTCATCGTGGTGCCATTACAGAATTTGTAAATGAAATGTTTTTTGTGTAAAGATTTTCAAAATAGGGAAGTATGAATAGGAACTCATGGAATTCATGAATTCAAAAAAATATAAATCATTTGTTTCTTGAATAAATCATTCGTTTCATATGTATTAAAAAATTTTACTTTCTCCCTCTCTCTCTTTTTCTTTTATATATATTTTCACTTTAAGTCATTGTTGATTTATGAATATATTTCAATTTAACCTTAACAAATTTTTGATTAAGTGGATAACCTCACACACTTTATATCTCGGCTTATAGCATAGAAAAATACTATCTTCATATAATATATTTTGAATTATTATTCATCATATAATTTCTTTTTCCCATATTTAATAATATTTTGTAGTTCTAAAATAAGACAATTTTATTCTTAATTAACTAAAAATATTTAAAATCTAAAAAATTTAATATATGCATGAAGTATCTCCAAATTGGATTATTTTCATATGACTCCACAAATAACATCTTCTGGCTTCATTAAACAAAATCCATCATATTATCCATGGTCATATACTAAATGTTCTCTATATATATTCATGTGTGATATTATTATGTGTTGGTTCACTGGAATGTTTTTGGGTTCATTGGTGCATTATTGGTCATTTCTATTCCCTTTTTATAGTATTATTACTTTTGGAAACAAAGATTCATTTAATGAATTTTTAATAATCATTTAAATGGATAAATAATGAGTGTTCTATCTATTTCATTATAATTTTTATGTTAACTCTCCCCGTAATTGAAGATGTGTGTTAAGTGAAATTATATTTTCATCCAAGTGAATTAATCTCTTTGATATAGAGTGGAATTTTTTTTATTACTGAAAAAGTGATTTTTTTATTATTCCCCATCTATGTAATATTTTTCTTTTTAGGGCTTGGTTATATTAGTAATTTTATAGTCAATATCTAATAGGAATACATAAATTCCTAAAATATGGAAGATCATTTTTCTATCTTTTTTATATTAATTTTTAGAATATTTTAATTTTTTTGAAATATTTTCTATTGGGAATTTTATTTATGATTTTATAAAAAAGAATAAGCTATTTCATATATGTATTATTTTGTATTAATCACTACAATATGGATTTACCTCCCATGTATTTATTTTCCAATTTACAAATTAGTAATTAATAACGAAATTAACTTTAAACCATATGAGGGAATCAAATATGTTTGTGATAGACCATCAATATAGTGCCACAAATTACATGGGAGTTACTCTATTGTCCTCTTTTGTTTTTTCCCTTATCAATATATTGTACATTATAGGTGGAAATGATATCTACATTGTATTTTTAGTATTAAAAATAATATAATAAATTCATTTTCATATAAGAAACTATATCTAGTAAACACTATGATATTTTTTGTGTCATGTAAAACAATCATGAGTTGTGAGGGGATATAATTTATAGAGTTTGGCTGCAATGGTGAATCTTCTGTCATTATTTTATTATTTTAATGTCATTAGTTTGGATACATAAATTCATGTCAATGTTTTTTGGGAATGAAGAACACATAATTAATCATCCAAATTAAGGAAATGTTAAATTGAAATGTTTCCACTAGACTCCATTTCTATTGTGTGTTTTTATAGGGGTTGTGGATTAACATTGAATACAATATCATATATTAATTGTTGTTCTATTTGACCATGTTCATTGAAAAGAATTACAATATAGAAAAATTCAGTTAGTGGTGGCATTGTGGGTTTACTTTTGGTGATTATGGCCACATAAAATTGAGAGTCCATATTAAGGATTATACTCATGGTGGAAGAATCATTTATCACACTTTTTTTTTGAGTTTTAGAATGATAATAATGAATTCAAAAAGATATTTTTACTAAAAATATTAGAAATTGATAATGATTAATAACCTAAATAATGATATAATTTTTAAATATTTCTATTTGAATCCAACCATTCAAAAACTACATATTCTTGCATGACAATGGTCAATAAAAATATATATAATAAATAATTAAAGTATTTATGTTTTTAGATTACATGTTTTTATGATATAAGATAACTTCTTAATTTGATAGTCATCAAATCTATCATGACATAGATGAAGGATATTTTTAGTAAAGTGATGATAATATATTTTTCATTTATAATGACTCACTGTTTATTACTAAATAGTATAATGCTTTAAAATAATGGAATGCACATCATTTATTTCATGTGATTTTTTTTTTATTGTTTTAATACGTTATTATGATGAATAATAATGTCTGTAATAGAAAACAAACTTATAGTATTTCATTGATGAACTATCTATTCCCTTTCGATAAGCAGCATAACTAAAAATGATTATTTTCATTTATTTTGACATTGGTAAATATCTCAGTGTGTTATTGTTCAATATCTGTATTGATTTACTATTATATAATTTGACAAAATATATGAAAAATTCTTTGATTACATGTAACTAATCCTTCATGTGATATAATCATAAAGGGAATCATCAGTTAAAGATCTGAATGAATAAAGCACAAGAAGTTAAAAGGGTCATCGCTAAATCCAATATAGTATAAAATTAGAGTTCCTATTTCTTATATGTATTCCCAACAATATTTGAAAATTCCCAAAATGGGTATAATAGATTATGAATATATAGTTCGTTATGAGTTATAAATAAAGAAACGTGGATTCTTTTCTCATTCAAGTGTGTAAATAAAGAAGCCATTGAATCGTTAAAATATTTTCCATAATTAGCATAGAAGAAATTATGGAAACATATCTGTTATTTTATTTATTGATTATTTATATGTATTTTTCATGTAAATAAAATTTTATCAAATCAAAAAATGTAAATATAACTTCAATATATGTAGTATTTATTTCACATAATTCCACTTACATACAAACAACTACAATCAAAATCATGCTAGGTTGAATATTTTCATACATTATATTATTGGATAAATTATTGATTCCATCAAGCATATCCTTATCATTGGTATGGAAGGGTTACAATACAATTCATTAATTATATTATTTTACTTGAATATATTTGGGTGAGTTTTGATGGGCATATACAAGGTGATTAGAGGATATAACTTGATCAATTAAACCAATCAATATATCTCCCAAAATATAGGGTAATGTTGTGTTGGGATTCTTATTGATTGATAGAGGCTAACTAATAATTCAATGGATGATGGATCGTTGTATCTAATAATATTACAACCAATCTTTATGATCATATATTTTGAAAAAATGGATTTTTATAACATTTTCTATATATTCACATGAGGGATTCAGGGAAAAGAAGGTGACTAATGTACAGAAATCTCCAAAAGTCTGGTTGATGTTTGCATCATCTTATCTCTACGATAAAATTCTGATAGTACTTTTTTGGGTGTGAAATTTGAACTAGTATTTTTGAGATTTTACTTTTAGAATTCTATACTCCCTTATATTTGTTGATTATATGGTCTTACATAATGATTTTTATTCCTTTTTCAGACTATATATTTTTACAATTGATGATATCAATGTTATCCTATTGTTAATAAGTTATGGTACCTACCGTTTTTTCTATTATCAATGAGGACATGATGAAGACCTGCTATGAATCATATTATCATTTGTTATGATTGGTGATAATTTTTCTTTGTTGATACCTTGTGAAAGTTCTATAGTCAAGGATGCCCATAGTATAGAACTGGGATATATAGGATCATGTTTAAATATACACTTTTATATTGGATTAAAGTGAAGGGTTACATTGATTGGATATTTTTTATGAAATAATATCATTTTTGAGAGTTTAGAGATTGATATCATTTACTCCACAAATAATTTCTTAGAATTTACATAATATTTTATTGAATTTTGTGTCATCTAAAATTAGTTTTTTTTTCATTTATTTATTTTATCTTATATTAATTTATCATTATAATTAATTAGTGTTATATTGTTTTTTTCTATTTCATATATATTATTTATATTTTTTTTGATTAGAATTTAAATTTTATAATAAAACAATTTACTCAATAGTTATAAAATTTATTTTTTTATTTTATTCTAAAATTTACACCCTCAATTAGTTTTCATATATTTCACATATATATAGAAAATTTGGGATCATATAATATCTATTCGGTTAAATTTATATAACATTTCAGGTAAAAAAATTATTATTAGATCCCACTCATCATATATTCTATTTTTTTATATAATATTTCTTTTGGTTCACAAATTATATTCTATTTATTATTCAATACCTATTTTGAATATAATTTTTTTCAAAATTATGTTATGTCTTCTAGTTGTAATAATTGTGAATTTCAGTCAATTTTATCCATTGATCCTTAATGTTGTAGAAAATGAATATGGGAAGGATTGTATTATAATTGTTTTCCTGAACATTATTTTTACTCATTTTCATAAATAAAAAAAATTATAGATTTCCAATGAAAGAATTATTTATTTTTTCATTATGGGAAGCATGATTTTTATGTGAATTATAATTTTATTAATAATTTTCTATGTTCTATTACATTTTACATATGTATATATATTCAAATTAAATCTTATGAAATTGGAAATGGAATATGATTTTTTTTAAAAATCACTCAATTTATAACATCCAATGTTCATGAGACTCCAATAGTTATTTTTGGTGATAATTATCATGGTTTTGGATTCCATATGGGAGAATAAAAAGAACATATAAATAAATTATTTATGAATGTTTTAATGGACTTCCATCATATATAGAAAAATGGTATTTTAGTGAATATCTTGTTGAAAATTTGATTGATAATTTTATGATGGAATATGAATATGTATAGACAGATATATATAGAAATAAATCTAATAACACTAACACTTGTAATGGAGAGCCAATGTAAACATTATTTAATTGGTATAAGATAAAAGGGGTCAGATCTTCAAGGATTGATTAATTTAGTTTTCATTATGAGTCTGATACCATAATTCTCACAATTTAGAATTGGAAATAATGTATAAAATTATGTAAATGTATATATCATGAATCCTTAAATTCACTCACCAATAAAATATGAATATATAGGGTAACAGATAAGAAAAGAAACAATTATAGATAAATTTAATTTATAATTGAATTCATCAAGAGTAAATAAGGGATAGACAATATAGAATGAAAAATAACTAAAACGCATTCCATTTAATCACTTACTTATATAATAAATACATCCATGGATAATAACATTAAAATAATAACACGTATAATAATAAAAAATTCCTACTTATGTAATGAATAATCATCCACCTAAGAATATAGGAAATTATGATATATATATATACCAGTTTTTCTTTTCAGCAAGACTGTTTATTAAATTTAACAACATACACTAAATACCCATTTAACAAAATAACCAAACTAGTTTTTCGGAAGAGAAATTTTTTAGCATTGAGGGACTATATAATTATAGCCCCACATATCCCATCATGTAGAAATCATTCATTATATTTTGAATAGTCAATTTAATTTATTAAAAATATATATTATCATCAAATATCCATATTTTTTAATGAATATAGAATGTCATGATTTTCCCTAGTCAATTTTATAACTTTCATAATAAAAATCCACTTGTAGAAATGGTATATGGTATTGAAAATCTAGGATATTGATAATATGGATTTTTAATTTGGAACATCATTAATGAAAAATGAATTTATCAAGATAAAGTTAACTACGAAAAAAATTAATCAATAGATTAGAGATGACCATAAATCTATCCAAAATGTATAGTGTATATTAAAACCATATCATTTTGAGAAGATAATAAAATATTATAGAAAAATATAAAATAATTTAAAATTTAAAATTTTATTTTTAGAACCACTAAAATCAAATATAAGATGATGAAAATGGTTAAATGGTTATGGTGGTGATGAAATCATTCAATGTTGTGTACATTAAAAAATAAACAATCCTTTTGAAATTTTTTAATTAATGTTAAAAGTGTCCCTTTTAAAGAAATAAAAAACATTTCATTATAAAAAATTTCATAATTCATGGATGATAAAAAATTTCCTAATATAAGTCATATTAGAAAATTAAAAATTATTTTTAAAATTATTTTTAAAAATATGGGCATGGAAGTAAAATATACACATCCAAAAAGGGATATAAGATCACGTATTATTTTGAAATTATCTTTATTGATTAATGATCCAAATAGATGAATATTTGTAATAAAACATTTAAAATTCATAAATAAATATATTATATGAAAATATATGTATTTTTAAAGGATGTATGATAGGATTCATTCAATGAAAAATAAAACAAATCCTATAATTTGAAATTATGATACAAATTTGTAATTTTTTTTAAATTATAAATTATAGATCCTTGAATTTTTATACATGATTTGAAATTGTAATAATAAATACTAGATATATATTTATCTTAACCAAATAAATGTTTTTTTATGTAAACCATATAATATTAAATAAGTTCATAAAACAAAATATGTCTCAATGAAGTGTAAATTTTGATGAAATTTGGAATAATGATATTATGATTGAACTAAAATAAGATATTACGTGTAAAAAATTTAAAAACACATAAAAACATAAAAATTAAACATAATAAAATTAATTTAAAGTTCACAAATAAAAAGGGGTATATGTAGTTTGGGAAGTAGAATTATAATCCAAAGAATTGAAATTGGGTAAATAATCCCTTTACATCACACACCTCTAATTAGTGTATTTTATATCTGTATTATAATTTTTTTAATTTTTATTATTAATATATAAATTCAAATATTAATAATTTTAATTATATATATTACCCTTTTATGACTTCATATGACATTTTCATTAAAAATCATTCATTATTATAGTTGTTTTGGTTGTTAACTTCATTTTTCCTCCATTATTTATCATGAACGTTTATGTTTTTTATCATGGTTATATAATATTTTTGTTTATAAATAAAATATAAATAATAAATATTCATTATATACAAATTTATAATTATCATTGAAAATCAGTAATGAAAAATGAATCGCATCGCTCTATGGAGGTGGTACTCCACACATATGCACTAACAATGTTATCATTTTTAAAAGGGATGAAAGTTAGTGAAGTAGATGATATATTAAATTAATGGTGTAAAAATTAGGTAATCACTTTCATATATATTATTTATTAATATCATTTTCTACATTCCATGTGATTTAGTTATGTAAAGAAGATTAAATCTATTCGTGAGGTGGAAGTCTTCCGTACACATGAGCAATGTTTTTGTTTCAAATTAGACAGATAAGGAGAAGGATAAATATTATAAAAAACATTATAACATCTAATTTAATGGTTCATATTGATGTTTTTCTATATTAATTTTAATGACATAATTTTAGGGGTAAAATAAAATTTAAAAAATAATGTTTCCGGATAATAGGATTACGTTTTCATAGTGAAACCTCTTTTGGATATCTTATTAAGGTACATCAGTTTGATATTTTATGAATAGCATAAACTATTAACATGGATAAGGATGTATGGGATATATTTTTTAGATATTAGTCAACATAAATGTCTTAATAGGTCTAAATATTTAAAGAGAGGATATTTCATTTTATAATTTACAAGAGTAACAAACTATAATTTTTCAGTGTATTTAAAAAATATTAAGTCACGTTTGTGGAAATATAGCTAAAAAAAGATTGAATATTTACTCATAAAAGATTATAGATTAGATACAACCTACCAAGATATTTTTTTCAAGTATATATGTCATTTTAACACAAACCTATTGGTTTGATGACTTTGTTATACTTTTATAACATTAACTCCCATAAAAAATTCTAATCTTAATGGGTTTTATTTATAAATGTAAGGTGATAAATGGATGATAAATGGGTAGTAGAAGAACCAATTGACTACTTACCATACAACATGTCCTCATTAAATTTTTAACGAATTAATAATTATTGAATATGATATAATTTTTAATAATCTTTCATTCATATCATCTTTAATATTATTCATTTAATTTGATTGTAAATACATCAAGATAACACATTAATTAAAATATAAACACTTAAAAATTTATACGTTATTGTTATTAATAATATTCATTTTAAACTATATTTAATCTACAATATAATAATTTTAATATTTGAAAAATCATTCAGACTGATTATTCTACTACTTTCACAAGCATTATGTCATCATCACGTTGTTTTTAAGGAAATCATAACATTAATAAATATTTAAAATAAAATAAAATCACAAAATTAAATTAATAGTGTTTAAAATAAAATATTATGTTAATTAATAACACATTCTTATAAATAGGTTAAAATTTAAAACAATTAAACGGATGATAGTGACATTTTTTGAATTTTCATTAATTAAATTAATTTAATGGTTAGTTTTAGGGGAATTTTGCACAAAATTTTCATCTATTCGAATTTTTAATTTAAAATTTAAAATTTAAATCATAAATGACAAAAATGTAATGTATTGGGTTGATTTTAAGACATTATTCCATTGTTTTATCCATGTTTACCCCATTTTACCCTTATAGTGGTGAGAAATACTTACCATGGTTACAACTCATATAGACAAAAAATAAAAGAGAAATATTTACAAACATCTTTAAATCCTAATTAAAAATATGGACCCCATTTTTTAATATTCAACCACTCGAAGTGTTCAAAACATATTTAATGATAATTGAATAAAATTCAACCAAAACGCTTTTTAAGAAAAAAATGCCTTTCAAGAATAAAATTCAACCTATATTAAAATAATTAATATTTCTGATTAAATTTTAATTTATTATAAATATTAAAATAAAATGAATAATATTTATCATTAATAAAAAAAATATAATATTTAATTATAATATAAAATTATTGGATTTAATGAAATTAAATGAGTGTTTGAAAATGCACTAATTTTCATAACTCACTAAAAATGTATTACATTAGATTAAAAGGAATTTTTTCCCTAACAAAATTTTTATATTCCTATTTCAAAAACTAAATTCATTCTAGTAAATAATAAATCTATAAGTGGTAAAATTTAATTATATTACTAATTCAAATAATTATGTAAATTTTTTCTATAAATATTCATTTTGAAATCATATAATGACTCTACTAAAATTGATTGATTTTTAATAAGCAATAATCAATATTTTTTTCATTTGAAAATATATAAATTTATTTCATAATGTCGTTATACATATTAATACCATCCAATTCAATGTAAAAGTATTATAAGTCTCACTAATGTTATAATTTGTTTAAAATCAATCAGAACTAGCATAAAGTTCAGCATTGAGTGTCAAAAAAGTTATAAATATTATTATTAAATAAATATTTTATTTGATATATTCCCCTAATAACTAATAATTTTGACCCTTTAAATTTTATTCCTGTCATCAAACATTAAATAATTGAAAATAAAATTATTTACATCTTACATTATATAGAGGGTCAACAAAATATCATTTAAAAAGGTGAAGTGTGAAGGGTAATGTTTACTAGAAATAACACCTAATTTGGTTACTTGATATTGATAACAATAGTGGGATTTTAAAATATTTTTATGAGGGTGAAAACTACCATATAAGTACTAAAACAGAGTGACATAGAACAAAGTAATAAGAAAGTTAATTAACACAAACCCATTAATTATTGAATTATGAACATACCATCAATTCCATGAATATAATGGTAACATGATAATATGATTATTTTAATGTCCCTTTCCAAATGTTGTGGGATTAATTTATATTCAATATATAGAACACAATAAACTGTACGTACAGTATTTCATAACAATAATTTCATCCTTTGTTTTAGTTTCGATGAATTTCTCCTACATATCTTAATCCAAGAAATGAATACTCTAGATGAATTTTTCATATCCAGCTTAATAATATGATCTTTTAACAGATCATATGATCCAAAAAATGGCATGTCATCCTTTATTTTTCTAGATACACCAAAATTGATAACACAAGTTATCAAACATAGATAAATATAATAAATTATTAACTAGAATCCAAAAACAACCTCCAAAATTTAACTAACTACATTCCATATGTATTTACCCATAAGAATATTAGAAAATATTTCTGGCCTAATTCATAACACTAATAATCCTAAAATAAACGATCAATCATTTCCCCATAAAAATATAATGAATCAGATAATATCATAGCCTAAATACATAATTAATTTGATCATATATTCAATTAATAGATTATATGAACATGAATCATAATAAAACCTCAATAAAAACATATATAATTCAAAAAAAGAAACACAATATTTATTCCAAAAATAAAATAATTGAATATTTAAATATTCTATAATTCCAAAAATGATATAAAATTTTCAAGGATGAAGTAAAACTTTTTATCATCTATTTAGTAATCCTTTTCATGGATACCAATACTATCCCATTTAATTTATCACTTATAATATAAAAATTATCAATAGAAAATTATCAACCTATCCCAAGTCACATATAATGGGTTATGTTTCTCTTAATAATTTTTCCAAAAAATATCACCTTAAAAATATAACCCTTATCATTGGTTTTGGTACCATTCAACATATGTTTTCAATTCCTTAGTGTCATAATATTATTTTATGGTCCTTAAATATTTCATGATTGATATAACAATAATGTCATTAGTATAAATCTCTATTAAAATAATTCTCAAATCATAATATAAATACACATCAATCATTTCAATTTAACAATTTCAATAACATATATCCTTCTTTGCTATGGGATTAATCCCTTTTTTTAAGACCCTAATTAAATAAAACACATTTTTAAAATAATTAATATATTGAAAATATATGGTACCCTATGATTAAATTCATATACCGCCAAATAACTCTACATTTTTTGTGGGCAATTATGTTTTCCATGACTTTATTTTCAACTCATAAAATATATTATCATTACATTAATACATTTACATGACTGAGTCTTCTCCCATATGTGACATGTAGTATAAATAATATTATTTCCTCCATGGTATTCATTAATCTCCAATGTTCACATATCAATGCCCAAGAAACTCCCCTCTATGAGAGAATTAATCAAATAATTGGATACATGATTAGACATAATCACAAGGCTTCACCTATCATCTCCAGTTTCATTTTTTCTCATCAATAAAATCATTCCATTTTTCATCATAGCATTATAATAGAAACATTTTTTGCGAAAATATCTAATGAATCCAAAAACCTTAATATTAAAAAAAATAATCACATTAGTAAATTAAAAAATCAAGAAAATTATTTATAAAAGGACTTAATCTGGACATTAAGTTTACAAACTTATACACTTTAGGTTTATCCTAGGTCATTCATGGTGATAATAAAATAAAATCCATTATAATGGTTTATAATAAAAATATGAGTTTACCCAAAAAATACTCTTAGAGAGTTCCAAACCAGATGTGCATTATGGGTACACTCACCATTAACTAAAATAACGGTTGAGATATATTTGACCAAATCATTTGTGGTTTATTTTCCCAAGATATATTTTTTCCAAAATAGTGTATACATTTGATATTTATATAGGGACGTGTTTACCGTATAACCATATAGTGTACATAATATAAAAATATATGATGCTATATAATCATATACTTATCCTCAAAATCTATCATAGGGTTATTTTCCCGAATCAGTGGTATTCTAAATATTGTTCCCATGGTCTCTACTAAACCTAATTAGATACCATCACTGATAATCCCAACACTAATAACCCAACATTAGTATGTAAATAATTTAATTAAGAGAAGATATAAGGTATGAAATCACCATCGATTTATCTATATAGTAGTCTTTATAGACTACATACAAACATTCTTCCCTTTTAACATAAGTATTAAAATATAAAAACATAGTGAATGTAAATATTCAACCACCTTCATCTCATTCTAAATTTCCTTCTTCATATTCTAGGGAATGTGAAATCATAAGGGTGAGATCAAATTCATAGAAAGGTTTATGTAAAATGGAAACCATGATTAGTAAATATGGATTAATTAAAATATAATTGCAAAGAAATGAAATGTGACACTATTTAAGAAATAACATAAGTACAAAATGGATCCACATATAATATAAATGAAATAATCTCATGGATATTAATAATTTAATTATCCATGAAATAAAATAATAATATTGGATTTTAGGATTTAAACATCAATATATATTTAATGTGTAGGTGTTGCACAAATATAGTTTAAACATTGGGATGGTTTACCACAAAACCCAATTTAATAAGCCTTGCAAACAGGTTACTCTCCTGACACCAGTTGATGTATCAAGGGTATTTTTAATTATTACCCCCACTAACCATTGGATGTCTAATTCAATCATCACGTATTTAATGATAAATTAAATTCCAAAAAAAAATTCCTTAGAATAAATATCCATATTTATTAAAAAATAATGAATAAAACGATTTCCATCAATCAATCATATAAATTTAAAATAAAATAACTATATATAATAATACTATAATGTTTATATTATACATTATAAAAGGAATACAGATATTTCTATTGAAATATAATGAAAATAAATTTCATGTTTCATGAGAATATTAAGGACCACACAATTATTCAACAGATGACAAATGAACATCAAATCATCAGAAAAGCAGATAATGTAGTAAAATAAACTAATTTAGAGAATATAATAATATGGAATTGAAAAAGTTCAAAAAATTCATTGAAGAGTTTTCTTTTTAGAAACATTTGAATCTTATTGGTGAAGCTAAATATTATTAAATTATTATGGTGTTAGAAAAAAATGTCAATGTTATATATGATAAAATGAACCATTCCTGTTAAAATTTTTCGAATAAACTCGATAATTAATGATTCAAAATATATTCAAAATTTTCTATTAAAACATTTTAAAAATTAATGGCTAACATAAAATTTCCATAAAAAATCATACGTGTAAAAAAACGAATTTTGAAAAATAATTTTTTTGACAATTACGTAGATGGAAGAAAAATATACCCAATCAAAAAGATAATTATGATATGAAAAAAATTTAAAAAATTTATTTCCTCGATTCATTTGAAAAATAGAGGTATGTGTAGAATAATACATTTAAATTAATTAAATATAATGATTATTTGGTAATAATTAATTTTTGGAAAGAAAATCTCAATATTTCTTAAATAAAAATTTATAAGAAATCTAGTTAAATAAGATTATAAATTAAGATTCATACCTATTTTGTAACATTAAAATTGAAAACCATTATATTTGTAAACATAAATTGATACAAATATAAATATTAATAAATATATATTTTTATTCCATATGTCAGAGTGGTGTTATACACACCTTGTAAAGGAAAATGAGTGCATAATATTAAATATGTCTCAATAGAGTTGAATTTCAGAAGAATTACATTAAAAATATCATATCGTTGTTGGGATAATTAATCAATGAAATGATTATGTGTAAAAATTTAAAATCATATAAAACTAGTGAAAATTAAACATAAATCAATAATAGGTCATTTCATATGAAATCCTTGTATGACATCATCAATGATGTATAAGTACAACATAATTAATGGAAATTGATTTAAGAAACCCCTAACCTCATGATTCCACATAGTTGAACATTATTTAGAATAACATAAAATGGATTAAAAAATTTATTAATTTAAAACATAACCATTGTAATATTTATATTACCTTATTTGACACTCTTATCAAATTTGATTACCTATTCATTAACAATCGTTCATTATAATCATTTTTTGGGTGTCATCTGCTTCGTTTTCTCATGAATAATTTAACATGGAAGATCTAAATATTGTATATTGGCCAAGATTATAACTTCAACTAAAATTGAATCATGATATAAATATTATAAATATTAATTATATACCTATTTGGATTCATTCATGAAAATAGTATATAAATAATTATTCACATCGCTTCATAGAGGTTGTAGTCGACATGTATGCATGAGCAGGGTTAAAAAATTTTAATGGGTGGAGTTTTATGGAATTATATGAAATATTAAATATAAATATTAAATAATATGTCATAATATTCATATTTTTTCATTAGTTCCACCATTATTAATGGCCTTGTGAGGAATGAGGGAAAATAAATTACATCGATTCACGAGGTGGTTTTCCTTCATAAATAGAAGAAAATGTTTTAATACCCATTTGATAGAGGAGGAGATGTATAAATACTATTACATAAACATAATAATATTTTGGTATATGTGATAAATATGACTGAATATATTTAAATTTCAGGGAAATAATTTAAGTTTTTAAATTAAATGGCCATAAATTCCATGGTTTTGACTTAAAATTAAAATGGATTTTTATGAGACCAGGCTCTAAGACGACGCATAATTCTATGGCCTGGAGTGGAAAGACATAAATTTTCAACTTTTTTATTTTTTTAAATTATTTTTCAACAATTTTTTCTCTCGTTTGAACCAGTGCACAGATAAAACATTTGAGGGCACCATTGAACCCATAATGGTAGGATTTCCCTAGAATGAACATGACTTCTATTAATGTGGTTTGTCCCAAAAAGTTAATTTTTGGGCCTTTTAAAGAAAATGTATAAAATAAAATAATATATATTTTATTTTATATTTATGAATTTTCAATTCATTTTAGCCAAATGCATTTTCAACAAATAGAAACTATGTATGATGATTCATTAACTGAAATAGTGTAATGACATCATAACAGAAATGTAACTGAAAGGTTGATTCATATTTCAACCTCTAATGGACAAGTAGACAACACAAGATGGTTGCTAGTATCTTGGTTCTCCACTGATGCTCTTTTGTGGGATGATGACGAATGCCAACTCCCCTTTGAATAGATCTTCACCAATTATGATCAACCAACTACCAAAAATAGATGATCTTGGAACAACAAATGCAACAACATCATTCTTCACCAATGAATGATCTTAACGAGGTAGGGTTTGTTGTATAATATTGTTCATTCCCTGTTCTTAGTTTTTAACAACAACTTTGGCATAATGCACAAACTTGTTGACTTGAAAATCCTAGTTCATACGAGATGGTATTTACAAATTTTGACATTAGGAGATTAATTTCTGGTTCGATCCGTCTAATGGAGACATGTAAAATTCGTAAAAAACAGTGGATAATGATAGTTCCATGATTTTTTTCCATTATGGTACATCTCTTTTTACACATACGTGTCGACATGGCACAATGTTGGTGCAATGAAGATGGTGCAGGTTGGGCCAAAGTTGCGTGAGATACAACATCAACAGGTGGCTTTCCAGTGGAAATGATCTCAATGGAGATTTGAGCTCAAAGCAGTAGAGAGGGCATCATGAGAGATTTTGAGTACCATCCAGATTGAAGAATGGACCAATGGAATACATCTGGTGGATTTCACAGAACATCATCGACAATGACAATGACACACAGCGACACTGGTCACATGCCGGAGGGAGGGAAGTGTGCCGCAGTGGAGGCGACGACGAATGCCGTGTGGCTGACATGTGGAGAATCCTTGGAAAGATCTATGGTGTGACCTAGACCCCAGGAAGTCATGGATCTTGCAAACATACCCATTCTATTATGTAGACTGGCTATCATAGGATGCCACCCATGTGGCTCGATAGGATTTCTGGATGTAGAGAATCAAAATAATGATTAATACGGCTCCCCATGATCGGTTGCACGTAGCGAGGCCATGTGATCAAATGAATACGTCCAGACTGCTTGACCAAATGTATGCGACCGAGAAACATGCAGTATTTCTAGTCTGCTCAAGTGGACTAGCTAAATGGGGATGTGCTGAAAGGTGATGTCATTGGGTGATGTACAGACGCACAGAGCTACATCTGGGTTGGGGAAGTATGCCCACTCCAATGAAGGTTCTTCTTGTGTAGGTTGGTCGGACTGGTAGCAGGCCAGACATGTGGCCCAGCGGGCTGATCCTAGAGGATTTGGGTCAGGACTAGCCATGTCAGAGCTAGTTAGGGTCGGACACTGCCCTGACTGGCCCTCGATTCACTAAAATAAATAAATCATATAAACAGATCATTTGTTTGAAAAGACATCTATGGCACTGAGACCCTTGGGATGAGAATGTCCATTGGATATCCTCTAAGTGTCTTTTTCAGAATGTTCTAAGATGAACTATATGATTTGAGGAGTAGGCTCTCCTGGTACGACTAGACATTGGGAAGAATCAGGGTGATTCTTATGATGATATGTTATCATGGTTCCTCCCTTGAGGAATGAAGGCACGAGTCCTCATTATCAATAATATTTGGTAGAATCATAACATCCTATTTTTTTACAAGTTCATCTTCCATTTGGTGGTTTCTTTAAATGGTGTTACTCCCCTATACGATTAGGGTGCAGGTTATCGAGGATGTTCATAAAAGACGGGTTGGTACTCCCTGACAGTTCTAGAGATCAGGTCCTCTATTTTTGGAGTTGTTACTCCCCAAATTGACTAAGGAGATGTTCCTCCAGACCTATTTATTATAGAGTCGGTGCTCCCCTACCTGGTAGAGAGAGGGTCCCATATTTAATATTAAGTAATCCACTTCCATTCCATGGTGTGGGTCCTCATTTGTAAGTGCTAAATCTTAGTCAGTACTCCCCTACCGTGCCAGGGAGTGGGTCCTCTAGTCAGGGGTGAGTACTCCCATAATGTACTAGGGTGTGGTTCCCCCATAGGTGAAAAACTGCAGAAGTCGATACTCCCCTATATTACGAGGGTGCAGGTCCTCTAGTCACTAAGATGTACTCCACTATAGGGTAGGGTGCTGGTCCTTGATTTACAAACCATTACACCGCTACTAATTCATGGTGTGAGTCTTTCAGGATTATTAATCCCCTAATGAAACCAGGGTGTGAGTCCTCACTTACATAGTGATACTCCCCCTTCATTATGTAGTGATAGGGATAGGGTCCTCCATAATAGTTGGAGGTCCCTCAAGTACATGAAATAATTACGAGGAGTGGTCCCATACTCTTGGAGAGATTGATACCTATGTAGGAGTTACTGATCCTTCGATGGACTGAGGCATGAGCTACTCCTTTTTGGAGTGATAGAGGTATCACATGATAGATTGGAATATTGCACCCTCAATATTATGTAGTGGTGAGGGATGGGCCTATTCACATGTGTTTATGTATTCATTCATTAGGAGAAATGTTTTGACTACTACACCTCTAGGGAAGGGTACTAAATTCAAACCTAGTATAATGTTCTTAATGGAGTATGGTATCCCAGATAGGTTCCATCAAGGATGGCGAGATCATGTAGCATGTACTCCTAATGTATGTGTTATGCTGTGAAACTTCTGTGAGAATCCTAATACTGCCTATCTGGTTTGAAGTTTTGCTTCTTAGTGACTAAAATTAGTATATATGGATGTTCATGGTATATGTATGGGAATATTCCCAAGTAGAGCTGATTGTGCATTACTTTTGGTTTTTTCTTTTGTGTTTAACTTTGTTGTTTTGGGGTCCCCTAATGAGTATCGCTTTACTCACCCTTTCAAGGGATCTTCCCACTCATGTCATGTCTTATGCAGATGACTGACACATTGACGGAATCTATGGAGGACTAGGACCTTGTGGTTTCAGTGAGATAATATAGATGGGGTGTACATTTATAGCATTAGGATGTTATAATTAACCTACCCATTAGGTAGGATTTCTAGTGAATGAGCATCAGGGACTTGGAGTTTTACTTTTGATCAGTATTATTTTGGGGGGCTTTTTTACTGGCCCGGGTTACCACCCTGAAATTTACTTTCCTATTTTGTTTGATTTGGTTTTTCATAGTCTATTTCATGCATGGTATCCTTGGATTTTACTTTATAGTAACGTTGGATGGGAGTTGTGCACGTTTTTATAGTTACTTGGAAAATTCATCACATTTGTAGGATAATTCTTTTGGTTCTAGACACCTACCCCACACCATTGGGAGACGGACTTGGATTATTAATGGCACAATCCCCGGGGGATGAGTCGTGACAGATTTGTGTCATAGGTGGTTGGTTCTACCTCAATTTCCATGGATCTGTTGTATTTGGTTTGGGGAAATAGTGTTATGTGTTTTGAGTTCAACTTTCATGCCAGAGACTCTATTGTTGGTGTAATGGCCAACATATCCATACACCAGGACTCTGGACACCTGTTTGTTGACTCAGTATGTGGAAAACTGGTTGTAAAGAAATAAAGGGTGCATAAATCATGTTGTAATGGTTATGCATTCCATGTGGTTCTTGAGATAGCTTTCTAGATATACACATTATATGTGGTTCATCATGATATATTTTAGGACTCCACCATGACAACAGACATATATGATTTTACAATGTGATCCTAATAATGACCCCCCAGAGTGGTGGCTTCAGTGTAGGCCATTGTATCTGTGGTGTTACCTCGGGGTGGTGCACCAGTGATGTAATCACCCATTGATAGGTTTTTACAACCAGCACAACCAGTGGATTATGCATGCAGGATAAATGCAATACAAGAGTTCCAATGGCAGATACATCCCAGGATTCGAGGTGATACTGATCCTCAAGTAGCTGAGGATTGGCTTGATGCAGTTACATGAGTCTTTCACCTAGTGATGATGCCCCTCAAACAAATGGAAATCATATTGAAAATCCTTCATTAGGGATCAGTAGGGAGATGGTGTAGATTGAAGATATATAAACGTAACGAGGTGACCCTCACCTGGATTTACATAGATCGCCACTTTAGGGAGGAGTTATTTCCAGATAAATACACTCTATTCGTATATAGGATTTGCTGGCCCTATGGAAGGGCAACATGATGGTAGAAGAATACATGGTGAGATTTATAGATCTTTCTCACTACACTGTAGATATGGTGTTTGACTATTACTTCATGTAATTTACCTTCTATTAGGGACTACATTGGAAGATATGGTTATCGATGATAACCCTATGTATTCTGATCTATACTAGGGTGATAGAGCGAGCCCTGGTTGTTGAATGATTCCTAGCAGAGGAGAAGATATATGTGAACTACATCATACGTTATTATGTAGAGGTGTTTGCTAGTGCTTGTAGAAGGCATGCAACAATATCTCGATGTAGGAGGAATACCCATTCCCGAACGCAGACATGTGTTTCTGTAGCTCAAGAGTTTAACCAAATATAAAATCATCCAAAAGAGTGGTATTTTTATGATTGAAACAGATGGGTGTATCTCACTAGAGATTGTACATCACATCATGCCCTGGTGAGGGAGCTGGCATATGAACCTCATAGGAAGAGATAGTACATGGAGCATGATGTTCTGTAAGAAGGTGGGCAAGGCCAAGAAGCTGGATGAGTAGCATGATGTGGTGGGAAGTTTACAACATTTCCCCCACCACCCCTAGGGGGAAAACTCCATGCTTCTAATGTTTTATAATGTGAGAGAGGATAGCTTCATGAGATCTTGTCTTATGGCCAAGAAGCACCATGATAAATTTGATGTATGATCTATGTATTTTCTTTTGGCTTCCTTTATAAATAGACACATGTGCTAGTCATCCACCTTTTTATGTGTGTTATAGTTGAGACATCAAGGTTCTGGTTCGACCGTGGACTTGACTGTCACATCCATGACTTATTTTAAATTTATTTTTCATTCAATTTCCATTCATACTTTGTTTTGGGGGTCTTCAATTCATTTTGGTGGAAATGGATGGTTTTCAAAATTTGAGCCAAACCGTGAGCCCAATTCCAGATTTAAAGATACATATTATTTCTTTTATAACTCCTTCATTTGTTAACATTTTTCATCCATTCCACTTCCCACATTTCCTCATATGACCTATCCAAATCACCATGTCCATTTGGACCCTTTTTGAACCCATTAAAATTTGTGGGTTTGAGTGAATTAATTTGGAATTGGGCCAACCCGTGAGCCATTTACAGTTTTAAATTGGTTTTTTAAATCATTAATAACATTAACATTTTTTACTGTTGTCCCCTGATTCAACCTCCCACCTGAAGCCAAAATCCCTACCCTCACCCCCATTATTCATTTTTCCACTTTGGACCTCATTTTCCTCGTAGAGTAGGGAAAAACTTCAAAGGGTTCCTCAAATCATCCATATTTGAGAAGGTTAGTTTATTATTTCATAAATCATTTAATTTTCACTCTTTTCCCCCATTTCAGTCCCCACATGATCTTCACATCCCCATTAGAGCCTCCATATCAGGTTTGGTTTCTTAGAGATTCAAATTTTGGTGTATTTGGTTCATTTGATTGAAGATGTTTCAAGTATGTGTTTATTTCCTTGATTTCTTCCCTTCCTTAGGGTTTCATTAACCCTTTCATGAAGTTCCTCATGTCCAGAAGTTGATGTTCGAAACATGGGTTTGATTTGGTGTCTTTTTGGTCAAATACTATGGTCTATGTCTGGATTCATCTTCCTTGAGGTGTGGTAGTGGTGCGGTTGATGTTTCCCACCACGTTTTGAGGGTTTTGACATCAAAGGTAGGTGATTCCATGTGTAATCATTTCAGGATTAGTTAGTTTTCTTGAAGTACATATTATTCATGTTCCTAATATGGTGTGTGTGGTGAGGAAACTTTTTATGTTGGATTTGGTAAATAATTTATTTTTATAGTTTCATTTTAGTTAAAAATTGTGTGTTTTTCATGTGCAACCCTTTGGGTATTGTTTGGGTGTGTTTCATAACAAATAAAATTGGTTTAATAAATCATTTTTGGGATCAAAATTCTGATTTGGTAGGGTATTGGTGTTCCATTTGGTCTTAAAGTGGTTTTTAATGGGTTTATGGTTCATAAACCTATTGTACTTCTTGAAAGTGATTTTGAACACGTGTGCTTTTCATGTGGATCTTTTGTGGTATTTTTTGAGGTGTTTTTATAACACTTGGGTGTAGCTTAATAAATGTTTTTGGGGATTACAATTATATTTTGAATTTGTATTGGTGTGATTTTGTTCAGGAAATACCGGTTTGAAATGGGTTTTATGTGAACAGCTTTGGCAAACTCTTTAGAATTGTTTTATGAAAGTTTTGAATGGATTAATGATTTATGTAAGAGGTGAAACCATACTGGAAAACTTTTTTGGATTGTTTATACTTTAAAATGGACCATTTTAAATGTGAATATGTATGTCATGTGATGTGTATCCTCTTGGAAATGTTTTATAAAAATGTTTAATGGATTTACTGAAATGTGAATGCTATGTGAACGTGATGTGGGATGTTTGTGTGACTGCGATGTAAAAAATCAATTTTGTTTATAAAAAGGGTTTTATGAAACATGTGAGTGGGATGTTATGTGATGTTTATCATATTTGGAGTGACTTTATAAAAATTTTATAAGATGTTTTGGATTGTGAAAGTTATGCAAAAAGTTTTGGGGGATATTTTGGTGTGAGTTTGATTCCAAAATGCATTTGAATGAAAAGTGTAATTTGGGACTTGTGTGATGTACATGGGGCTGTATATTTAATCTGTGATGTGGAAGTTATATTTTCATGTGAAAACTATATTTCTTTGCTTTTTGAACTTGTTTGAGCACAAATGGGAAACCCGGGTATCTAGGTGGGTGAACGTGTACTAGTATGCTAGTGAATCTGTGGGGTGTGTCCTTAGTTCCACTTAACAAGATTGACTCTTACTGTAACACCCCAAGATTTCATAGTGTGTTATTTTTTCAAAATAATTCAATAACTGGCACTACACGCAACACCGAGTTCAAGAGAACCATGAATTACCAAACAAGCCGTTCAAAAGAGGTTATGAATATTATTAACTAAATTTTAAACTTTATATAATCCTAATAATTTTAGAATCCATATTATCAGTTTCTTAGACATAATGTAAGAACAAATTCATTTTCAGTATTGCACTTTTACCAACTTTTAATAGTGAACCCTTTTTAAATACAATATTTTAAACTTTTTGACTAAATGGGGACATCAAAAATTTAAAATGTAACACCCCAAGCTTCTACGACACGTTTCTCTTTGAATAATGTGATAGCGTGTGTTGTACGCAACATCGAGTTCTAACACACCACAACCAATCAAACTAGCCCTTATGAATAGTAATACCTACATTGTGAAATTATATATATTTTATATTTCAAAATAGACTTCATTTTTGGATTTGGAATATTGAATTTAGCCTAGGGTGAAATTTTGGAACTTTTCGGATAACACTTATATTTTGATGAATAGTGAAAATTAATAAATTTTTATTAAAAACAACTTTTTTGATCAAAATAATTTATATTGATAAATTATGGATTTCAGTAGTTTTAAAGTATATTTAGAATATATTTTTACAATTTAATATAATGTTGGCCATTTTACATAATTTTACAATTAAACCGAACATAAACAAGGGTCAATCTTTTGATAGTTATTTTCTCTTAAAAACACGCTTTTTGTTTTAACAACAGGAATTAATTTTAAATTAATTTCTGCCACTTCTATGTTTTGAATTTGGAAAAATGGATTCCATATTTGGAATCAGGATGTTCAAATTTTGTAAATAGGTAACTTTTATTTTTAGAAATTTTGAATAATTACTGCGGTAAATATTTTATTTACCATTGTTAATGGTAAATCCAGTAAATAAGGGTTACAAAATAATATTATAATAATAACAAATTACCCTAAAACATGTCCTAACCTGATTGGTTGATACATGGCTGACCATGGGCATCTTTGGGCCGATTTTGGGACCCCATGGATCCACATGTAGGTGATAGGGACACTTTATTTTAATTAAGTTAAAATTAATAGAAAAATGACAGAAGCATATATCTTTTAGAAAAAAAAATTTTAAATAGGGTTATATATGTTGGATTTTAGACTATAAATTTTAATTAGAAAGATAAAACGAGTTCCTACATAATTATATTTTATTTATAATTTTTAGAGATTTCATAATTTAATTTATTTAGGACACAATGATGATGCAGTAATTACCATAATATTGAAAATTTAAAATAATGGATATTATAAATACCCAAATAAATATAATTTAAGACTTTTAATGAGTTAAAATAATTTTATAGGATAATATGACTTATTAGGAGTTATTTAATTAACTTTGTTCGAAGTAATCATTCTTTTATGAGTTTCACAAAAATCAACTATTGAATAGTGTCAAAATAGACAAAAAAGAGTTTTTAAAAAAATTCTTATAATATTAATTGATATTAAATACCTAAAAATCTAAGGTTCGGCCAAGAGAATTATATAATGATACTTGTATCATTAACGGACCACTTAGGGGTCGCTTGGATGTATATAGTATGTTTATTAACTATATAATATAAAAATACATAGTGACAAGGTAAATGTCAAACTAATTAACTAAGAGTTAATACTTAAAGATAAGGTTAATATAGTAAACCAAACCAGTCTAAATTCTATTGGATGAATGGTTTTCGACCTATAACCACCTTAAAATTTAAATAATAAGCTTTGGTTCCATTAGAAACCGAATATGAATTTATTATATATTAATATGTCTAGCTTTTCCAAAGGTGCCCCTCACCCCTCTTATAAAAGGGCACTCCTCTTCTCATTTCTTCACACCTTCAAAGCCTTTTGGTTCGGCAAAACTATGCCCCAATACTCTCCCAACTTCCCTAAATACAACCTAGAGGCAATACTTTGATCAGAAAGCCAACCTATGGAGCCCTTTTGATCAAATCAAAATGAAGAGCCCGAAGAAGAGGTAATAATTTCACCACCCTTTTCCAAGTTCCTTTCTTCTTCCACTTCTTCTTCCTTTGTTATTACCATTATAAAATAATAACTCCAATATCGTATATATACTGTGATGTTATTATAAATATGTTACAACCATGTTCAGTATTCTATCCATCCTTTGAATAACATGTCACCATACGTGCGTACGTACGGCTTACCGTCTCCACAACGTGGTGTAATTGTTATTCAATAAATTATTATTTGGATGGGTATAATAATGATGTGTAATTCATATAAATAATAATGTACCATGATAATGATTATGTATATATATGATATACTATCCATTTATATATTATTTTAGTATCAAAAGAATGATATTGTCGCTCGTGCGTACTTATGGACTACCGTCTCCACAAACGCGATGAGATTCATTCTCCATCGTATCCATTCAAGTATAATTATCATTTGCTGATTTAAAAATTATGTTTAAGGACTTGATATCATTCTGGATATGATTAAGATACAACCTATCCATTACAAACTTGTCTTATGTAACAAAACATATAAAAGAAAACGAGTAAGTTAACCACCGAAACAACTATAATACTAAGATATTATTAACAAATCAATGTTAAAAGATCATATATGATATCATATTAATGTATATGATTCTTGTATAATTTAAAAACAATTATTTCACCATTATACAGGAGGTTAACCTACCCCATCCAAGGAAAAGTACAAGGTAAGGTTTTATTTCTCAATCTCTTCATTATCCGAGGTTGTTTATACGTAATAATCTACTGGAATCACATTATCATCCACATCAACATTTCTTAAAAATGAATTTCAAAACATTTTTACTATTTACATGAATATGGGTTAAATTCATTTATACCCTTGTTTTACCTTTTATAAGAGGTTTATAAAGGAATATTTCTGTCGTTTTCCAAACAATTTGTTTTTTTAACCTTTTCGACAAAATTAAGGTAAGAATGTTTTTATAACTTATACGGAGGGTGAGGCTATTTACCGCCATTATAAAATTGTCAAATCTTCCCTTAAAATCTTATAAGGATATTTTCAAAGTAAATGTTTTATATTATAATTATGTGACTTTTAAATTATTTCAAAATGAATATTTTAAGAATATTAGAAAGGTACTCTTTATCAAAATCAGAATTTTAAATGTTTTAAAGATTTATCATTATAAATATTTTTAATTAATGTCCATGTCTTCAAAATGGGTTTTAAGGATTTATTTATATGGAAATTAATGTTTTTAAAATGTTAATTCCTTTCAAAAGTTTCAAAGTGGTATGGAGCACTTTGATTCAAAAATCTCTTTTTAATTACTTCCTTTATAAATGAGTGACTTTTAAATGGTTTAAAAAAGGAGGTATTTATCTCAAATAGTTTCGATTTCATCTATGTCAACATCCTTTGATGGAATTTATGATTATATGAAGTTGATTTATTATGATACAAAAGTTCCATAATGTATTGAAGGTTTTGTGTTATTCCTGTGGATGTGTTATTTTTATACCATTCATGGTTTATGGAGAAAGTATTGAAATTTCGTATGCTAGTTTTAATACGAATGTTTATGTTATGTTTAAACCTTTTCATATGGGAATGCATTGGACTTAGTAAGTGACGGGTGGAGCCCGCTATAGCTCCTCGATGCATCGGTAGGTCTCATGAGAAAAACTAGTGTCTTGGCACAAGGCCTTGACAAAATCTTATTTATAGTCTTGGCATGAGGCCTTGGCTATGTGGTTATGATTGTCTGGCATTATGCATTCCATCATTATGAAAGTGGTTATTGATATTGCATGTGATTATTCGATTAGTAGAATATCCATGTGAATAAGTAAATGGCATTATTTCATTTTACTTTTTCCATACTACGTTGAAGTTCAAGTTTAAAATGCTTTTTTTAGTTATACATTGCCTTAAATGTTTATTCTTATTTATGAAAGTTTTCTCTATATTTTTATCCTTACTGGGCATTTGAGCTCACCCCTTTTCTATGTTTTATTTTTCCCAGGAAGTGAAGAAGTAAATTATGAATGACCTGCAGGGATAATATGTGGGGATATGAGTGTGGAATATAGAGACAATATGTTGTTGTAGTAGTTTTTTACTTTATGATGTAATCTAAGACTTATGAATATATCTATTGTTTCCAAGGCTACTAAACTAATCAGTCTTTCGAGATTTGATCTTTCTTGTGATCATGCCAATGTTATGTAATAATGCACCGACTCTAGGTAACAGGGGTCTGGGCGTTACAGTTGGTATCATAGAAAGTTTAGTACAAAACTTGGAAGCTAGATTTAGATAAAATCTGATTAGAGCACATAAATTTAAGATGGAATTTGAGGATTAGTATAGGAAAACTTCCTAGAGTTTTGGTATAGTAGAGATTTTGTGAGTTTTCCGAGCTATACATCCCTGTCGGGATACGAGCAGGTAGAGGCGGCTCTGGCACAGATGTACCTAGGGGTAAAACCCGAAAACACCGCTTTGAGATAGACTCGAATAGGAACTGCTGCACGACAACGGGCCTTGATGCACTCTTGGTTACGACACTCCCATGGGATATGCATAGGATAATTCTCATTTTCTTTACAAACCATTATGAAGGGTTTATGAGTATATACATCCTCAAAGGATACATTTTTATGATTATGGATTATATCCATAATCTATTTAATTTATGTTATGTGTTTTACAAGATTGGGATTAGGTATTGTTATTCATAAACTAATCTAATGTATGCCATTGTTTAGAAATGGTGCCCAGTAGAAGGAATGAGAACTCTAGCAATGCACATGATACAAAGAGAAAGAAGGATCATATATTTCATGGTCTTAAGCCAGAATTTATAAGAGAAATAGTCTCGCATGTATTATCATCATATGAATAATTGATATCATGTGTTGATAAGATAAGTAATGAGTTTACTGAGTCTTATGGCTTTGAAGGGAAGCAAGAGAAGAAAAGGATATAAGAGAGAAATATGGATAAAGGGAAGAGGGAAAAGAAGAATTTTCCCATATGTGATAGCTGTGGAAAGAAACACCCTGGAACTTTCCTGAATGGAATGTGAGTTTTTTATAAGTGTAAAGGAAAAGGGCACAAAGTACGTGACTACAGGGGTAAGAAAATTGTTTCAAATGTAAAATGCTTCATTTTTAAGGAGTTTGGACACTACGCGAACCTTTTTCCCAGTCATCAGACTATGCCACAAATGATGCAATTGGATAGTAATCAAGTTATAATAATACCACAGATGAAGAGGAATGATTAGAGTTCTTGTGTTGATTATGTCATTTGAGTGTTGTATCAACAATGTACTTGTTATAATAATTATGGAGTATATAAGGATTGTACTGCAGTACTATTTCATTAAGGACTTGAGATTTTGTGGAACAAAGAAATGTGACTCAATAGCAGGTTAAATTTTTGGAAAATATATGGTAGAGAGGAAGATAAACCATAATATGGTTCTGATACCGAGGTAGTGATTTTAGAATAATACATGATTGATTTGGATAAATTATATTGGATATTCTTGACTACCTTGAAGCTGATTAATTATTTGTATATTCCATCATTGTTGGGGTTTAAATTTTGTTTTGGATTGATGAAGTATATCCATCATTCTATATGGAATAAGGGAAAATGAATGTAATCAATAAGGATTATGGTAATTCAGGATGTTTCAGTGTTTTAAAAGAATACATGATGAAGGTATTAATATGCTATTACAGGGTAAAAAAGAACTACATTATGTTTACCTTCCTTATAAATGTTGGACTGTGAGTTTGGACAGAAGTATTTTGGATAAATTCTAGTTTGAGATTAATTTTGGATTTCCATAAAAGGACAACCCGGAGGCCGGGCGGCAACCCGTCACGACCGGCAAGGCCGAGAGACTTGAACCCACAACCGAAGGGCGATAAGGGTGTATCACCTACCACTGGCCCACGAGATGTCCTGGATTAAATAATGTAGTTTTTTTTAAAAGATCTGGTAGATGAATTATAAATTCATTTATTTTGGAACCCAGTACAAATAGTATAAATAGAATTTTTTTTACGTTCTGTTATCATTTAGAGTGAAAGATGAGTTTGTGGTAGAAATTTATTAATGGATAAAACTCTAATTACAAAGTAAGAATATCTCCTTATGATCTTAACCAATCTCATAAAAAAATTCCTCAACATTAAGAAAAGGAACTTAGAACCAAAATGATGTCCTAGATGGTACCTTAAATCATCATTAATTTATAGCTTTAGGATTGTTGGCCTTTTTATAGAAATGTTCTCTACCACTCTCCATCATATAATTGATGGTTATATTTCTCTTCCATATCCATATTTTCCTACATGGAACCCTAGTATGTGTTATTTTCAGTAATCTCCATACTTTCCACTCATTATTTTAAATAGAGGCCTCATTAATTCATTTTTCGATGTGGGATTTCAACTAAGATATTTTGAAACATCAAAAATGTGTTATACTAATACCCTATGTTTTGTTGAACCGATGGTATTTCAAATCATCATAGATTGATGAATTTAAGGACCTAAATTTTAAACTTGTTTGTGATTGATGACCGTAGTCACTACCTATAAATATTCACATTTTTCCTCCAATTATATGTCTCTAATTGCCACCAATTTTCTCCTAATCGAGATCATAATTTGGTGGTGAACCTTTCATTTCTCTTTTCCTCATATTAAGACTAACTTTTAGTAACCCAATTTCCGATGTGGGTTTTCCCACAAATATATTTTCTATTTTAAACCTTTTATTTTCGAAGAACAATTTCAAATTGCGACGATGCAATTTATTGATGGAGGGGAGAATGTAACACCCCAAGATTTCATAGTGTGTTATTTTTTCAAAATAATTCAATAACTGGAACTACACGCAACACCGAGTTCAAGCACACCATGAATTACCAAACAAGCCATTCAAAAGAGGTTATGAATATTATTAACGAAATTTTAAACTTTATATAATCCTTATAATTTTAGAATCCATATTATCATTTTCTTAGACATAATGTAAAAACAAATTCATTTTCAGTATTGCACTTTTACAATCTTTTAATAGTGAACCCCTTTTAAATACAATATTTTAAAATTTTTGACAAAATGGGGACATAAAAATTTTAAAATGTAACACCCCAAGCTTCTACGGTACGCTTCACTTTGAATAATATGATAGCGTGTGTTGTACGCAACACCGAGTTCTAACACACAACAACAATCAAACTAGCCGTTATGAATAGTAATACCTACTTTTTGAAATTATATATATTTTATATTTCATAATAGACTTCATTTTTGGATTTGGTATATCGAATTTAGCCTAGGGTGAAATTTTGGAACTTTTCAGATAACACTTATATTTTGATGAATAGTGACTTTTTTAATTGAAATAATTTATATTGATAAATTATGGATTTGAGTGGTTTTAAAGTATATTTAGAATATATTTTTACCATTTAATATAATTTTGGTCATTTTACATAATTTTACAATTAATCCATACATAAACAAGTGTCAATCTTTGGATAGTTATTATCTCTTAAAACACACTTTTTGTTTTAACAACGGGAATTAATTTTAAATTAATTTCTGCCATTTCTGTGTTTTGAATTTGAAAAAATGGATTCCATATTTGGAATCAGGGTGTTCAAATTGTGTAAATATGTCACTTTTATTTTTAGACATTTTGAATAATTACTGCGGTAAATATTTTATTTACCATGGTTAAGGGTAAATCCGGTAAATAAGGGTACAAAATAATATTATAATAATAACAATTTCCCTAAAAAGTGTCCTAACCTTATTGGTTGATACATGGCCGATCATGGGCATCTTTGGGCTGATTATGGGACCCCATGGAGCCACTTGTAGGTGATAGGGACACTTTATTTTAATTAAGTTAAAATGAATACAAAAATGACACAAGCATATATCGTTTAGCAAAACAATTTTTACATAGGGTTATATATGTTGGATTATAGACTATAAATATTCATTAGAAAGATACAACGATTTCCTACATAATGATAATTTATTTATAATTTTTAGAGATTACATAATTTAATTTATTTATGACAAAATGATGATGCAGTAATTACCATAATAGTGAAAATTTAAAATAATGGATATTATAAATACCCAAATAAATATAATTTGAGACTTTTAATGAATTTCAATAATTTTATAGGATAATATAACATATTAGTATTTATTTAATTTACTTTGAAGTAATCATTCTATTATGAGTTTTACAAAAATCAACTATTGAATAGTGTCAAAATTGACATAAAAGAGTTTTTAAAACAAATATTATATTATTAATTGATATTAAATTCTAAAAAATCTAAGGTTCGGCAAAGAGACTTATATAATGATATTTTTATCATTAATGGACCACTTAGGGGTCTCTTGGATGTATATAGTATGTTTATTAACTATATAATATAAAAATACAAAGTGACATGGTAAATGTCAAACTAATTAACTAAGAGTTAATACTTAAAGATAAAGTTAAAATAATAACCCAAACCTGTCTAACTTCTATTGGATGAATGGTTTTAGACCTATCCCCACCTTAAAATTTAAATAATAAACTTTGGATCCATTAGAAACCGAATATCAAATTATTATAAATTAATATTTCTAGCTTTTCCAAAGGTGCCCCTCACCCCTCTTATAAAAGGGAACTCCTCCTTATCATTTATTCACATCTACAAAGCCTTTTGGTTCTGCCAAACTCTGCCCAAATACTCTACCAACTTCCCTCACTACAACCTAGAGGCCTTTGTTTGATCATAATGCCAACCTAAGGATCCCTTTTGATCAAATCAAAAGGAAGAGCCCGAAGAAGAGGTAATAATTTCACCACCCTTTTCCAAGTTCCTTTCTTCTTCCACTTCTTCATCCTTTGTTATTACCATTATAAAAAAATAAATCCAGTATAATATATATAATGTGATGTTATTATAAATATGTTACAACCATATTCAGTATTCTATCCATCCTTTGAATAACATGTCACCATACGTGCGTACGTACGGCTTACCGTCTCCACGTCGTCGTGTAATTGTTATTCAATAAATTATTATTTGGATGGGTATGATAATGATGTGTAATTCATGTAAATAATAAATTTAACATGATAATTATTCTGTATATATGATATACCATCCATTTATATATTATTTTAATATCAAAAGAATGATATTGTCACTCGTGCGTACTTACGGAGTACCGTCTCCACGAACGCGATGAGATTCATTCTCCATCGTATCCATTCAATTATAATTATCATTTGATGATTTAAAAATGATTTTTAAGGACTTTATATCATTCTGTATATGATTAATATACAACCTATCCATTATAAATATGGCTTACGTCACAAAACATATAAAATAAAACGAGTAAGTTAACACCCGAAACAACGATAATACTAAGATATTATTAACAAATCAATGTTAAAAGATCATATATGATATCATATTAATGTATATGATTATTTTATAATTTAAAAACAATTTTTTCACCATTATACAAGAGTTTAACCTACCCCATCCCAGTAAAAGTACAAGGTAATGGTTTATTTCGCAATCTCTTCATTATTCGAGGTTGTTTATACGTAAAAATCTACTGGAATCTCTTTATCATCCACAACCACGATTCTTAAAAATGAATTTCAAAACATTTTTACTATTTACTAGAATATGGGTTAAAGTCATTTATAACCATGTTTGACTTTTAATAAGAGGTTTATAAAAGAATATTTACGTCTTTTTCCAAACAAGGTGTTTTTTAACCTTTTCGACAAAATTAAGGTAAGAATATTTTTTTAACTTATACGGCGGGTGCGGCTATTTACCGCCATTATAAAATTTTCAAAGCTTCCCTTACAATATTACAAGGATATTTTCAAAGTAAATGTTTTATTTTATAATTATGTGACTTTTAAATGATTTCTAAATGAATATTTTAAGAATTTTGGAAATGTAGACTTTATCAAAATCAGAATTTTAAATGTTTTAAAGATTTATCTTTCTAAATCGTTTTAATTAATTTCCATGTCTTCAAATTTATTTTAAGGATTTATTTTTATGGACATGAATATTTTTAAAATGTTAATTCCTTTAAAAAGTTTCAAAGTGGTATGGGACACTTTGATTCAAAAATCTCTTTTTAATTACTTCCTTTTTAATGTGACTTTTAAATGATTTCAAAAAAGGAGATATTTCTCTCAAATAGTTTTGATTTCATCTATGTCAACATCAATTGATGTATTTTATGATTATATGAAGTTGATTTATTATCATACAAAAGTTCCATCATGTATTGAAGGTTTTGTGATATGTTTGACTGTGTATGTGTTATTTTTATACCATTCATGGTTTATGGAGAAAATATTGACATTTAGTATGCTAGTTTTAATACGAATGTTTATCTTTTGTTTAAACCTTTTCATATGGGAATGGATTGGACTTAGTAAGTGACGGGTGGAGCCCGCTATAGCTTCTTGATGCATCGGTAGGTCTCATGAGTCAAACTAGTGTCTTGGCACAAGGCCTTGACAAAATCTTATTTCTAGTCTTGGCATGAGGCCTTGACTATGTGGTTATGATAATCTGGCATTATGCATTCCATCATTATGAAAGTGGCTATTGATATTACATGTTATCATTCGATTAGTAGAATATCCATGTGAATAAAAAAATGGAATTATTTCATTTTACTTTTGCGATACTATGTTTATGTTCAAGTTTAAAAGGCTTTTGTTTTAGTTATACATTTCCTTAAATGTTTATTCTTATTTATGAAAGTTTTTGCTATATTGTAATCCTTACTGGGCGTTTGAGCTCACCCCTTTTCTATGATTTATTTTTCCCAGGAAGTGAAGATGTAAATTATGAATGACCTGGAGGGATATTATGTGGGGATATGACTGTGGAATATTAATACAATATGTTGTTGTAGTAGTTTTTCACTTTATGATGTAATGTGAGACTTATGAATATATCTAGTGTTTCCAAGGCTACTAAACCAATCGGTCTTTCGAGATTTGATCTTTCTTGTCATCATGCCAATGTTATGTAATAATGCACCAACTCTAGGTAACTGGGGTCGGGGCGTTACACTTACAACTCTAACTGAACAATGATGATGATTATTGGGGACCGATAGGTTATTGGTATGTTCCCTACTTGTGGCTCATGCACAAGAACATATATTTTTTGTGGTTACTCTCACTGAGATACGAGGTACCTATGACCCACAACTAGCTAGTGCCTATGGGTTATTTTATGTTGCTTGTGCTCATTAGATCATTTATACTTACCATTGGCATACAATGTATTTGTCTGAAAAAATTCAGTTGCTTTAGAATTTATATTAAACGTTTTTTATTCTTTAAATTAGCCCACTTGAAAAATGTTTTTTTAAGTTGCATCTTTTAGAAATTGTAACTAAAAATTACATGTTTTTGAAAACTTGTGTGCTTTTCATCTTTGAATGTTTATCATATGGAATCCATTTGTGGTGGTATCCTACTGGGAATTGGCTCACACCCTACTTGCACCCTTGGGTGTATGTAGACTTGGTTATTTTTTTGTCGTCGTTTTGGGTAAAACGTTTTTACCAACAGTTCAGGTGTTCACTGGGAATTCATGATGCAGTGTTGTGGAGATGGCTTGAGGGTGATGCCTCTTTCCATGTTGAGGTTGTATGGATGTTCATTTTGGGCTTTTTACCTTTGTTACAGTCCTTTTGAGTTTTTTTATAATATGTAATTCAGTTCTGAATTTTTGTAAAACATTGTTTGGTTTGAAAAATCAAGATTCATTTTTTTGGATTCATTTGTTGTTTTATGTTTATAAACTTGGGTAAATAGTTCCCAATTCTCATTTTATTATACCTAGGAACTTGTTCAAACCCATAGGGATTGGGAACATCCTTCAGGCCTTGTCACGGGTCGGGTTTGGTGAAGGTTTCGGGGGTGATCAGATTCAATTTTTGACAAAATGGTATCAGAGGATGTTCGCTCTCTTTGGTTCATGATATTTGGGGAACAGTCAGGAGAGACTGGATTTAGGATGGTCGGGACTTGGAATTTTGGTTTTGAGTAGTGTGGCTGATCACAACACCTCATGGTGGGATTCAAGTCTCCAAGGGATGTCGGGACCTTTCAGAGTCCTTTAGTTTTTGTGGTATAATGATGATTAGGGGAAATTAAAAGAGAGTTGGGTTAATGGTCTCCGTGAGCTCACAGGGCCAGGAAAGCCATTTGGAGCATGGGATATTCCCTAGAACAACCTGTATAATAGTGAAGTGATTGGAATATGTCTTACAGCCATATGTCCGTGTCACCCACTGAAACTAGATTCCTCTCACATTTTCTTGTGTTCTTTAGTTTTGAAATATTGGAACTTAGGTTTTAAAGTGACTTGGTTTTAAGAAGAGAAAAGTTTTTGTGAAATGATTTTCAAATAAAGAGTGAATGGTTTGAAATATGAAATGGTGGAACTGGATTTTCCAAAATATTTTGAAATGAAAAATGGAGTGTTTATACCTCTTTTGAAATCAGGAACTATATTGAAGTTGGTTTTGAAAAAGTGTTTCCAATAGATTTTTCTAAACAATAAAAGGGTGTTGTAATGGGATGAGATGTTTTTAAATTTATGTTAATAAAATTAAAGTGAGTTCATTTCTAAATGTTTATGTCTTTGTGAACTGTTTTGTAAAATGTGAATTGGTATTATGAAATTATGGTTAGCGGTTTTGAAAAAAATGATGTGTTGGATAACCGTTTTGGTTTTGAAAAGCGGAATGAATTTTTTTTATTTTATCCTTTGTTATTTTCATGAGAGACCACATGCATGGGGTTATATGGGATGATGGGTAGTTTATGGTATGGCTGGATGAGTTCCAGGACAGATATGAGGAGGGTGCTCGGTGTGACACAGAAACATGAATGTGTGAGGCCCATGGGGTACCATTGGGGGATACGCTAACTGTTGAACCATTTGTTTTCAATGAGATTTGTTTTAAAGAAAAACATGATGTATTGTTCAATTGTTTGGGATGGTGTGTGTTATGTGTTTTTGGAAAATTTTTGATGTTTTGTGATGTTTTTAGTCTATGACCCCATCTTGATTGAACCGTGTTTTGGGTTTGTGTTTGGATGACAAGTTGGGTAGAAGGACCAGTTAGTAGTATCTTCTGAGATATGTTTTGGGAAACCTATATGGGGGTTCCCTTCATGTGTTTGGATCTGGTTTGTGGCATGTTTTGACCAATGTACCATCTTGGTTGGGTCCTTGGGTTCTCTCATTTGATAAGGTATGCCCCCATTAAGGGTTAATGCACAACTGATGTGCAACTCGTATTTTTTCGCCATTGGAAAATCCACCGGTTGATCAATATAACGAATATTTTATTGATATTTGTTGATTTTGTCTACACCCATTAATTTCATTGATTTTTGGATCCTCTTGTAGTGGGATAATTCTTGTAGAAGGTTGAAAGAGACCTTAGTTTCTTAAGTTTCCTAATTCATTGAAGGTGGAAGTGTTCTGGGGTTGTTAGTGTGGATCAGTGTCTCGATGGTTTCTAAGAGGACCTCTGGGTCTCCATAGTTTCTCTGAAGCTAGTGTTCTTGTTAAACCACCAATTATGGGATTTTGGCCATTAGAGGCTATTGTGTCCACTTTTTGGACTTGTCTGTTGTTTAGGGACTTGTCATAAGGTCATGTTCCATGTATTATTTCTATCAATCGAAAAGATCATGTTCGGTGATGCATTGTGATGTTGTGTGCTCATTTGACTGTAAAGGTGAAGGTCACACAATCCCATGAAGATCTCTATTATGTTGGGTGTAAGTCTCCCTTAGTAAAAACATATAATAATCTATCTTAGAGGAAGGTGTTTATACGTGTCTTTCCCTTATATTGTTTCTCACCAAAAGAAACAAGGTGTGATGTGTGTGCATCTTCTAATACCTTATTTCAGTGAAATGTCAGGATTCGATAAAGTGAGTTACAGAGTGTGTTATGTCTTGGTGAACCCATCGGGTATGTGGTGTATTTGTTTGTGGTACTGAAAGAAGAAGTTCCCCATAGGGGTTTCCACAGCCTAACAGTGAGGCCAAAGATGCTTCAATATTTTTAGCTCCAACCATATGTCCCAGAGTAAAGCTGGTTCCTAGTCAGGGGAAACCCCAATGTAGTCTAAACCCATGTACAATGTCCTATACTCATTATGAAAGATAGGAAGATTTTAAACCTAGGGTGTCATCATCATTATTATGTTGTACACATTCAGTGGGAATATGTGGAGGGCCTTGTACCCATGTCATCACCCAATATCTCCCCCCCTTGGTTTCCAATGAGTCGTTGGAGAATGGATTGAAATTTGGCTACACAGGCTCAGCATGCAGTTTGTGCATGATTAGTAGTGACCATGTGCTAGGAAGCTATGCGGAAAAAATGATCTACATAGTTAGTGCACGGTTTCCCAAACCGTGTGGACTAATTGTGAATCCTTACCAAATCATTAAATTTTTAGGGACTTTTTGTGTCGGCCCATGCCGATCGGTTAAGATGGTTGGTTCTTGTGGTGGGGAGACCCCCCATGGTTTTCATGCATATTATTTTGGAAATTTATAATAGATGTATACCCCTTGTACTAGGGAGTCTGTTCAATCCTCATTCTGTTAGTGTACTGATTCTGTCGCGGGAAAAAAAATTAAGTTGTATCTTATTGAGGGGAGACCATTTGTGTCTCTTCATACAAGTAAATCAGATTTTTCCCTTGGTCTTGTCTTGGATGTAGGTATTATCATTAAGAGATATCTATCTACCAACATCTTCCTTCGGTAAAAATTGAGATTGGAGTGTGCCCAATGGTTTATTTGAATTAGTGTAAGTGAAACTTTGTTTGATGTTGTTGTTTGTTTATGTAAATTGATTGAGTTTTGTTCAGATTGTGTTTGAGGTGTTTTCATTTGGGATAAACCATGAATTTTTTTTGATTGTTTCAGGAAAGTAGTGTATGTTTTGTTTGTGAGAGTAATCCTTCCTTAAATAATCATTGTAGGTGTTTTGTCCTTTGGGGGGAAATCATGGAAAAGAATTACTTCTTGGTTTATCGGTTGTGTTTTGTATTTGTATTTGGCCTTGCTATGGATTTCTAAGGATGGAAATATTTATGGTGGGGAGAATTTTTACTTCCATGACTTCTTTTAAATATATTTTTCATTTAATTTCCATTCATTTTTTGTTTTCGGGGTTTTTCATTCATTTTGGTGGAAATGGAGGGTTTTCAAAATTTGGGCCAAACCTTGAGCCCAATTACAGATTTAAAAATAAATTTTAATTATTTTTTAACTCCTTAATTTGTTAACATTTTTCATCCATTCCACTTCCCAAATTTCCTCCTATGACCAATCCAAATCACCATGTCCATTTGGACCCTTTGTGAACCCATTTACATTTTGGGTTTGAGTGAACTATATTGGAATTGGGCCAACCCATGAGCCATTTCCAATTTTAAATTGTTTTGTGAAATATTTAATAACATACTCATTGTTAACTTTTTTCCCCTGATTCAACCTCCCACATGAAGCCAAAATCCCGTTCTCACCCCCATTATTCATTTCTATACTTTGGACCTCATTTGCCTCCCGAAGTAGGGAAAAACTTCTTAGGGTTCCTCAAATCGTCCAGATTTAAGAAGGTAAGTTTATAATTTAATAAATATTTTAATTTTAAATCTTTTTACCCCATTCCAGTTCCCACTTGACCTTATCATCCCCATTAGAGCCTATATATCATATTTGGTTTCTTGGAGATTCAAATTTTGGTGTATTTGGTTCGTTTGATTCAAGATGTTTCAGGTATGCGTTTCATTCCTTGATTTCTTCCCCTTCATTTGGGTTTCTTTCATTCTTTCTTAAAGTTACCCATGTCCTTATGTTGAGGATCGAAACTAGGGTTTGATTTGGTGTCTTTTTGGTTAAATATTGTGCTCTAGGGCTGGATTTATCTTCCTTGAGGTGTGGCGGTGGTGCAGTTGATGCTTCGAACCATGTTTTCAGGGCTTTGACTTAAAAGGTAGGCGATTCCTTGTGTAATCATTTATATATGAGTTAGTTTGCTTGAATTACTTATAATTAATGTTCCTAATATGCTGTGTGTTGTGCGCAAACTATTTATGTAGGATTTGGTAATGAATTTATTTTTATAGTTTCATTTTAGCTTAAAATTCGGTGTTTTTCATGCGCAACCCTTTGGGTATTGTTTGGGTGTGTTTTATAATATATGAAATTGCTTTAGTAAATATTTTTTCAGATGAAAATTCTGATTTGGAAGGGTATTGGTGTGCCATTAGGTCTTAAAGAAATTTTCAAATGGGTTTAAAGTGTAAAACCTTATTGTACTTCTTAAAAGTGATTTTGAAAACATGAGCTTTTCATGTGGATCTTTTTTGGTATTATTTTAGGTGTTTGTATAACACTTGGGGGTTGTTTAGTAAATATTTTTGTGGCTGCCAATTCTGTTTTGAATTTCTATTGGTGTGATTTTATCTTTGAAATACGATTTTGAAATGGGTTTTATAAGAAAAGCTTCGGTACACTCTTTTGAATTTTGTTATGAAAGTATTGAATGGTTTAATGATTCATGTAAGAGGGGAAAACATATTGGAAAACTGTTATGGATTGTTTATACATTCAAATGGACTATTTTAAATGTTAATAGGTCTATCATGTGATGTGTATCCTCTTGTTAATGTTTTATAAAAATGTTTAATGGATTTACTGAAATGTGAAGGAGGTGTGAACGTGATGTGGGATGTTTGTGTGAGTGCGATGTGAAAAATGGATTTTGTTTATAAAAAGGGTTTTATGAAACATGTGAGTGGGCTATAATGTGATGTTTATCATATTTTTAGGGACATTATAAAATTGCTATAGGATTTATTGGATTGTGAAAGTTAGGCAAAAAGTGTTGAGGGCTATTTTGGTATGAGATTGATTTCAAAATGAATTTGAATGAAAAGTGGAATTTGTGACTTGTGTGATGTATATGAGGGCTGTTTATTTAATGTGTTATGTGTAAGTTATCTTTTCATGTAAAAACTATATTTCATGGTTTTTTAAATTGTTTGAGCAGAAATGGAAAAATCAGGTATCTAGATGGGAGGACATGTACTAGTATGCTAGTGAACCCGTGGGGTGTGTCCTTAGTTTCACTTATCAAGATTGATGCTTAAAAATCTAACTAAACTATGATGATGATGATTGGGGACCACTAGGTTATGGTTATGTTCCCTACTAGTGGCTTGTGCACGAGAACATATATTTTTTGTGTTTACTCTCACCGATATAAGAGGTACCTGGGACCCAAAACTAGAAAGTGCCTGGTGGCTATATTATATTGCTTTTACTCATTAGAACCTTTATACTTACCATCGGCATACAGTATATTTGGCTGGAAATATTTTGTAGATTTTGAATTTATTTTAAAAGTGTTGATTCTTTAAATTTTCCCACTAGAAAATTGTTTTTTTAAGTTGCATCTTTTAGAAATTGTAACTAGAAATTACATTTTTTTGAAAACTTGCATGATTTTCGTGTTTAAATGTTTTTAACATGGAATATATTAGTGGTGTTATCCTACTGGGCATTTTCACACACCCTACTTACACCCTTCGGTGTATGTAGACTTGGTTATTTTTGTTGTCGCAGGTTTGGGTACAACTTTTGTGCCAAATGTTCGGGTTTTCCCTAGTCATTCATGATGCGGTGTTGTGGAGATGGCTTGAGGGAAATGCCTCTTTCCATGTTGAGGTTCATGGGCTGTTAATTTTTGGGTTTGTACCATCATTATAATCCTTTTGAGTTTTTTAGAATATGTAATTCAGTTCTTAATTTTTGTAAAACATAGTTTGTTTTGAAAAATACAGATTCATTTTGTTGGATTAATTTGTTGTTTTATGTTTATAAACATGGTTAAATAATTCCCAATCAGATTACATAATTTGTTTCCCACTTTTCACACCTAAAGAGACATGTGCCTTTAGTTTCATGATGTTAACCTAGTAGAATCACTAAATAAAATAGGTATATCGTTATGGTTCCTCAGGTTGTGTGCTTATAAGCAGCGTAGGGACACTTGATTAACTCAGTTTTATTCCCTTAAAATAGGATTTTTCTTTTTAGTGAAGAAAAGTGTTATAGTGGGGAGAATGTAATGTCCTGCAATACCACAGAATTGTTTTTGAAAATATAAAAGGGATTTTAACCAGAACAGGCTCTGAGATGGCAGGTAATTACAAGACATGTAGTGGCTATAATTGAATTTTAAGCATTTTCATGTTTATTAATTAAACATGCAGTATGGTTTTTCTATAATTTGAACTAGTGCTCCGATCGAAAATCTGAGCACACTATTGAACTCAGAACGTCAGGATACTCTTAGAAAGGAATTAACATTGACTGTTGCAGGTCAACCGGAAATGTTATTTTTCTAGAATTCTAAAGAAAATGATAAAAATAAAATAAACATGTTTTTATTTTTTTTAATTTCCAAATCATTGTGGACTAATGGTTTTACAACCATGTGAAATTGAATACACAGTTTCATTAAATATAAAAACATAAAAAATTAGTTAATGAAATGTAACTGAAATGGTGATTCATATTTCATCCATTAATGGAAAATCAAAAAATGAAGGATTATTGGCACAATCATAGTTCTTCTCCAAAACCAAGGTAAGTGACGATGATTAATGCCAACACATATTCTTATAGATCTTCACCAATGACGCTTGACTAAAAAAGGTAAACAGAGTATTGTGGAATGACGAATGCAGTGACACTATTCCTTGCCAATGAGATATTTGAAAAATTTAGGGGGTATTATTTATCACAATTCAGTGCCAATTTTTAGTTTTAAACGACAAACGTGGATAAACCCATAACCAATATTACATTTGGACTTTCATTCATGCAAAAGGGTCTTTATTGGGCTTGACTATGGGAGATTAATTTGTATTAAAATCCCTCTTAAGTGGACTAATCAATGAATTATCAAACAGTGGTTGAAAATCATTCATTAATTTTTTTTACTTGTGAACCTTATCTTCTTACCCCTATGCATGGACATGATATGATGTTTTTTTATGACAATAGTGATGGTTTGGAAACCATGGAATTGGAGACACTATCAACTAGATACTTTCTAGTGTAAAGGATCGCAAAGGGGATTTGTGCCTCAGGAAATGAAGAGGGTTACCTGAAGGCTCCAGAGCATCCTCTATATTGAATAATTGAAAATCTGAATGCATCAAGTGGTTAGTGTAAAACTCTATCGGTGTGCCGATTCTAGAGGAAGTGGCATGTAGGGGCACTGGCTATATTTAGAATGGAAGGGAGGTGTGCTGCGATAGCACACCATGGTGAAGTCCATGATATCAGTCACGTAGCTGTCGCATAGAGAAACTGCGGACAGAGGCGCTGTGTGAACTGGACCCATAGAATGTAAAGGGTCATGTGGAGATACCCAACTCTCTACACTAAAATGTTGACTTGGGATGTGTTTTCAAGTGGCGCCATGAGATTTCATGATGACGTGATGACACGTTAACCGCTATGGCACCTCATAACCAGATACACTCAGTCGGGGGTATGCTGTTATTCTTGTCCTCTCATGCGGACCAGCGGGATGGGGATGCGATACCAGGTGGCACTATGGGGTGAAAGATGGATGAGGCAGATCCACATCTGGGATGAGGAATATGTCCCACTCCAATGTATTCTCGGCTTGTATAGGTGGGTGGCACCCATCCAGGTGGGGTGAGGTGGAAGCTAAGTGGACACACGACCCGGTGGACGGAAACAGCCAATTCAGGCTGGGTATGACCCTAGATGGGATGGACCATGCTCGGGTTGGTGGATCCCATATTGGGTCGGTCTGACTGAGTTGGACCGGACCCGGACATAACTGGCCCCCCAATTCGATAAAACTATCGAAACATCTAAACGAAGCATCTGTTTGATGAGATGTCTACGACATTGGGACCCTTGGACAAGATTGTCCTTTTGAGATACTATAAATAATTTTTTGACTATGTTTGAGGATGACCTATTTGATTTTAAGAGTAGTATCTCTAGGTGTGAGTATACTTTGTGCAGAATTTGGGGTGATTATTATGATGAGACGTTAGGACGATTACCCCCATGATGTCTTAATGCGTGATTACTCCTTGTCCCTCGATTTTGGTAGAGACGTGAATCCCCACGTTTTGGGTATATGTTAATTTTCTTTTGGTTGGTTTCCCACTATGTTTTTAATCCCAAGTAGAATTAGGGTTCATATTATTGGTGAAGTTCGTAAATAAAGAGTCAGTACTCCTCTTATGTGCTAGGGAGAGGGTCCTCTATCTTTAGAGTCGGTACTCCCCTAATACACTCGGGCGAGGGTCCTCCATAACCAATGCTTTTAAATTTAGTACACCCCTACTGGGTAGGGAGAATATCCTCTATTGTAGGAGTTAGTACTCCCATACAGTTCCAGTATGTGAGTCCTCTTTACGCAATGCTTTGGCAGAGTAGGTATTTCCCTTTCCTTTTAGGGAGTGTGCCCTCTATCCTGGGGTTAATACTTCCCTAATGTACTAGGGTTCTGGTCCCCCATAGGGAAAAAACCAATAGAGTTCGTACTCTTCTATATTACCACGGTGTGGTTCCTCTAGTCACTAAGTGGTACTCTCCTTCCGGGTAGGGTACAGAACCTCGATATAAGATGTTGTACTGTCCTGCTGAATTAGGTTGTGGGTCCTTCATGAGTAGTACTGCTCTATTGGAACCAGGACATGGATCTTCACTTACGAAGTCGTACTCCCCCCATTTTCGAGTAGTGATTGGGAGCGGTTCCTCCATAGGTATTAGATCTAAATCAACTACATGACACAATTACAAGGCACATTCCCCTCCACATCAAGAGATCTATTCCTAGGAAGGTGGTAGTTCTCCCTCAATGGACTAAGGTGCGGGCCACTCCTTTTAGGAGTGACTGAGGTATCGTAGGATAGACTGGAGTAGAGCTCCCTCAAACTTAACAAGTGGTGAATGGTGTGCCTATTCACTTTTGTTTCCTTAGTATTTCATCAGGTACAAGGTAGTGCTTACTATACCTCTTATGTCGGGCACTAGATTCGGGCCTAGTAGAATGTTCTAAATGGAGTATGTTCTCACAGATAGGTTCCATCAGCAATGGTGAGCTCATGGAGTGTGTACTCTTTATGTATGTGTTACGCTCTGAGCCTTCCGTGAGAATCCTAGTACTAGCTATAAGGCTGAACCATATGCTACATAGTGACTAAAAATATAATATCAGGATGTCCATGGGATATTTACTGAAATATACAAGAGTATAGATGATTGTGCATTTCATTTTGGTTTTTCTCTGGTGCTTTACTTTTGTAGTTTGCGGTCCCTTACGAAGTAACATTTTACTCACCACTACATGGGATTTTCCCAGACATGTCATGTCTTGTGCAGACAACCATCACTTTGATAGAGACAGGGGGAGACCAGAAGCTTGTTGTGTTTAGTGAGATCAGATAGACATGGAGTATTTATGTAGTTTCAGGAAGTTACCATTCACCTACCCTTCAGGTAGGCTTCCTAGGGGATGAGCTTTAGTGACATCAGATTTCTTACGTTGTTCTATTTTTCTTTTGGTGGGGTTTTATACTGTCACGAGTTTCCAATTTTTACTTTATTATTTACGGTACCCTGTTTGTATTTTACTTAGTGGATTTCATGCATGGTTTCCATGGTTTTTACTTTATAGTACCTTTTTCTAGGAGTTGTGTGTGTGCATACAGGTACATGAAAAAATACCTCCCATTTACAGGATAATGCCTTCGTTGCTAGTCGATGGCCCCTAACCTTTGGGAGGAAGGTTTGGAGTAGTCTCATAATATTCCCTCGAAGGAATGGAATCATAGTAAAATAAGAATCAAATAATGAATGAGATTTTTTATAATGATTACCTTCTCTTAAAAAACCCTCATTCGATCTTTTCTTATGGACTCATGGGTTGGTCTTTTGGGAATACAAAAAACTATTAAACATGGATAAGGATGATTGAGATGGATTCTTCTAGGGATTTGTATATAAAAATGGGTAAATATGTGTGAATATTTTGTGGTTTGGTTCTCTTTTATAATTAATGTGAGTGGAAAACATGTTAGTTTTCATTTATTTCAAATTTTAAAAAGAAAATTTATTGAAAAATTTGATCCAATAATACTATTATTATAAGGATATATTATTAATTGGGAAATAAAACCATTCAATGAGATTTATGTGAGTGTTTAGTTAATCATAACCCATATCTATCGATTTAACCCCATCGTTTACCATTTTGGACAATAATTAAATTAAAAAAAATAGTCTAAAAGGATTATAATTTCATTTAAAAGGTAAAAATTGTAGAATAAATTAATAAGGAAAAAAATGTTAAAACATATATAATCCTAATTATCAAATTTCAATATTTTTATGATGTTTACATAATTTAATAAAACATTATTTTACATAAAGAACCATTAATAACACTTTTGACACAAGTTGTTTAATATGGATTTAACGACATAAGGATGAAAAAATAACTCTAAGGGAATCATTATAAAATTAAATTGTACAAAATTATCGAATAAAAAATTCATGTTATACAATAATTGATCATTCAGAAATTTATTTTTAGGGTTTTAAAATCATTTACAATATTGTTTCTCCTGCATGCACAATCACTATGTCAGTGTTATAAAAAAAATTAATGTTATTATACCATTAATAAAAAATTAAAATAAATAAAAACATAATACTAAATTAATATTTTCAAAAAATAACCATTAAATTTATTAGTTACATATTTGAAACTCTAAATGATCATATAAAATATATTTAAAGAAAGAGAGTGTAATTTTTGGATTTTTGGTTACTTACAATAATATAAATGACTTTATCATGGTAATGTGTCACCAAAATGTCATATATTTAATTTTAGGATGGTTATAGAGAAATATATTCAATAAAATGAAATCATTGAATGTTTGGTGACGATTTGGAAACATTGTCTTAAAAAAATAACCATGTTTTCCCATTTTACCCTCATTGAGGTGACAAATATCTATCATGGTCATTATTCATAAAAACAAAAATGTTAATATAAATTTTTAATAAATTTTATCCATATATTTCAAAATATTGATTCATTTTTCATTACTAAATTGATAGAATCGAAAGAAATAAATTTTAGTATACATTCTTCATACAACATGAGAAATTTATTTTGAAAAAAATTAGTTTTAAGAATAAAATTTATAAAATATAAAAATTTATAAAATTTCAAATTCTAATGTAATTAATAAAATTATTATAAATTAATTGGATTATATGAAATATTAATATCACTTTCTAATTATATTCGGAATATAAAATTTTGTCATTAAAAATATGAATTATTTTCTATTCACTTAAAAACAAATCATTTCCTAAAAATAGTGAAATTTCAACTTAGGTTCATTTTGACACGACAATGTTAAAAAAATGTGTTAACTTATTACAAAAAATATCTACATGTTTTTGAGATTAATTATAATTTCCTTACACAAAATACAATAATATAATTTTTTATGAAAATTCATTTTTTATGCATAAAATAACATCACTAAAAATCGAATTATTTTTACCTAATAATTCATCATAACACTTGTATTGAGTAGTACAGTTATAAATATATTTCATTAAATAGTTACTCATATTAATACATTAAAATTAAATGACTCTCATATAATTCTCACATTTGAATAATATTTTTTTAATATATATCAATCCATAATAAGATTTGTGTTGTATTTATAATAATCTATCAAGATTATTTTTCATTTAAAGTAATATTTTTGTTTTATGTTAAACTCACTATAAATATTATTCAAAATTAGTAATATTGGGACTCTTTTGTTATAAAAAATTAAATTGGTGATAAATGTTTAAAAGGAGAATATAAATAATATATTCCAATTAATTACAACATATGGTGTTGTAACATAGAGTTCTTAGACCTCAATGTTATCTAAAATGTTGAAAAAATATAAGAATAAAGCAAGCATTAATAAAATAGAATGTATTAAAGGAGATCTCATTCATATTTTCAGGCGGATGAGTAATATTGTTGAAATAAAAAAATTATTTGATTATTGTAAGGAAGAAAAGTATAAGTATGAGAAGAAACAATATTCAGAATTGTTTTCTATAATTTCTGGAAACAATGTGATATCAAACTAAATTATCCATAGATTAAGAAAAATACTAACTTTGGAAATTTATCGAAGGTTGTGAAGGAAATTATTTTTATAAAACCAATGGTATGTGAAATATTTGTGAGGATACATCATGTAATTGTTGTAGTAATTTGGAAGGTGATTATAGTTGAATGATCATTGTATTTTATATAATTCCCCCTCTGAATGATGTATTATTAAAGGAGAACGTATCTCCTAACACACAAATATAATTATCTCATCATGATAGTTTTTAATTTTTTCATGTGGTACAAATATATCATCTTCATAGGGTGATGATGGATATGATATTAAATTATTTGATAGAATGAAAGATGCATTACATTCCTATAAAATAATATTGAAGAATTTCCTTAATTTTTTTATGGAAGATGTTACTAAGGTGGTATATATTATTTTTAATCATTCATATGATATAAATAAAATTAGTAGTAATGAATAATTAAAATATTACAATATATAAAAAGAGGAACGATACAAGTAAACACAAAAATGTGTTTAATGAATATAAGTGAATTTTATTTAACATAATACTAATTTGAATACTAAAGCCGCATTAGTTATATAATAAATTTAAAATAATAAAAATTTTATGATGAAATTAGAAATTTATTGTTTAAATAAATTGGCAATGAATTAATTTTAATGGGAATTAATTTTAAAAAATAGAAAATTTAGATATAAAACAATAATATTAAGAACAGGTCATTAAACCACCAAAAGATGTGTTTATCAGAATACATATTTTCTTCTGAGTAATGAATCATTAATGCAAATAATCAATGATTTGGACATTAATGAAATAATTTTTCATTCAATACATTTTAATATCTCATAATACATAAGGATAATTTTTTCAATGTTATCAATTATATAAAAATCTAATGGTTTGATTAATTTTTTTTTTAAATTTATTTTTATTAACATTAACATACATATTAAATATTTGGTACCAAAATATCATCCCTATATTGTTTAGGAATATAGTATATTAACTAAATGAAAAATAATATGGTACATGGATAAGAATTATATATGATATATTTTATAAGGCTTGTATAATTTCACTAACATTTAAATACAAAATAGAGAAAAAGTGAATTTTTAGATAATGTGTAAGGTCATATTTATAGAATGGGTAATATATTCTCATGTTAATATTATTATTTGAAAATTTCATTATGTTCTAGGATTTATTCACATCCATATTAGAAATTGGAAAAATCTAATGATGTTTACTCCATAAATTTTTGGAATGATTAATGTATTGTAATAAGTATGGGCAGATCCCACATGTTATAAAATGAAAGACATTAAAATGATAAAAAATAGTCATAGAATTCCTCAGTCAATACAATTCTCCCCATAGTAGTGTAGTGGAAGTATCTTCTTGGATTTTTCAAATGGTATTTGGGAACTATTCTTCATGGACCATAGACAATCCATATAGGTAATGACTTGTAAAAGGATCTATTAGAACTAAAATTAAATTATTCCTTGTTTTTTGTTCCATAATAATTTTGTATCTAATAAATGTATTGTTATAAGTTAGACAGTGATGTATCAATGTATATTAATTTATAGTTAGTTCACATTGATCTTTTTGGTCGTACAGAAACTACATGATTCAATGTTTAAAACATTGTCTATTTTCTTGATGATAACTACACTAGGTGTACATGAACTTATATTTTAGAACGTAAAATTAAATTACATTCAATTATTAATTAAATGTCATTTTTAAAATATGAAAACCCAATATTTAATCACTATTTGTACTGATCGATGTAGTGCATTTATATTTTCTACCTTGAAATCATTTGTTAGTTAAAGTTACATATTTCAAAATTTCATAACACCAAATACACCATAAAAGACCCAATTAGTTGAATAAGTGAATAAAATCAATCTTAAAATCTCTTGGGTAATGTTTTGTGAGTATTAAGTATCTATTTATTTTTTTGGATGTATTAACTACATCCATTTTCACTATAAATCATTTTTAAATTTTAAAGTGTTTAAAAAAACCCCTTTTCACATTTGGATTGGATGAAAACCCAAAAAATTGCTACTTCATCATATTTGGAAATAACATTTCCACTTCAAAATTAATATAATATTCATAAACATGATTTAAAGGAAGATAAATGTACATTTAATTATTTCTATACAACTATAATGGTGTATACCTTTAAAAAATTAGATATAATTTTGGAGACAATTTATATATCAGTTTTTTGATGAAGCTAATCCATATTCTAAAATAAAACATCTGATGCATATATATTTGGATTTTATTTTTTGGAAAACAAATATTTTATTATATAATATTGAATTATATTATTTAGAAGTTATCATATTATAATCATGAATAATAAAAGTATGTGTAACAAAAATATTTTAATATTAGATAAATATTTTATAGTTGAAGGTAAATATTCAATTTTTCTTTGAATAAGTCAATATTATGGATTCATACAACTAATAACATCATTCTATATATAGATGAACCAATTATAATATATAATTCCTTTATTAATGATTGTTATAATCATGAGTCTCTAGAAAAATATTAACATAAAATGGAGATGATGATTTTGGTAATTAGTGTTAGATTATTTTGATGAATAAGAAAATAAATAAGATTGAATTGAATAATGCTTGGTCCTTGGATAAGATTCTGATGGATCTTTTAGTTATTTGAGTATATTTGGAGTTTTTTATTATGTGTGCTGAAATTTATATTATTGAATGTAATAATCTAAAAGGAATTGATTAGGTCTATAACCAAAACAGTGAATAGATAACAAATATATCTTTTCACTTTTGTCTGGGATCATATTCATCTATATAATACTAAATATTATAGCTATAACATAATATTATTCTATATAAAATGGATTTAAAGGATAAAATCCTTCATAGTTATGTTTATAAGGTGGTATACAGTGAACGACCCATAGTTTTGATAATTTAACTTTAAACCCCCCCATATCATGTCATATAATATCCTTTTGAGACCCCCAGATGACCTTAGTATTTTGTCACCATACACCAGGGGATTCCAACATCTAATCAGGTTCTAGGGTAGTTCTTTGGGGAAATAAGCCCCCTATTTCAGATTGAAAAATCACATAAGAAATTATTTTCTATCATACACCACACATAACCATAATAGTATATAGAAGAAATTAAAATCCAAATAACATTAACATTATATAGGAACATATATATAGTCTTAAAGACATGATTTCCTAATTTTTTTAGCACATATATATAATAAGAATGGAGATAAGAATCCAATGATGATACACACCCAAATGAAAGCCTCACCAAATACCTAGATCCTTTTACATTATGTACTATCCCACCTGATGAAACTTTTGCCTCTAACAAACCTAATCCTGCACCCAAGTGAAATTATGATTGAGTACCCTATTTTAATAGTGAAATGAGATGGGTGTCAGTATATACCATAGTATGAAACAACTAATGAGGTCACATACACACCAAACATGAAGTGATATTATCATGTCACTAGATTTGAATAAATAAATAATACTAAACAAAATAAATAAATCCAAAAAATATATACATCATCTTGATTCTAGAATGAATCTAAGAAAGACTTTATGAATGGAATAACTAGTACCCCATCCACCCCAAGGGAAAATCTAATAACAAGATAATTCCATAAAGTGTTTTCTATCCTCAATTCCGTGACCTTGATTGACTATACCTACTTTTTTTAGTGTTGGAGTGTTTTTGAGAAAGAGATCCACTTAAGGAGAACATATTTTTACTCAAACAGGAATCCACTTTGATGAAACCATTATTTTGAGTAGAGGAACCCGGGGTGCCCCCATGAATTTTTCTTATAGAGTCCGTTAGAATAAACTCCACAATACTACCTTGGTATCCATAATGTTGGGAAATTGTCTGATTTCAAGGAGGGGTTTCCATAGAAATTTTTATACATCATTGAGTTAATTACTTATAGGGGACCTATGAAATTAAATGGAATCTACTCCCTTGATACCAAGTTCAATATCATGTTAATGAAATATATCATGACTCCCTAGTCGATCCATCAATCAGGCATCTACCTGATCCTAGGTTTTACAATTGGCATTGATTAAGGGGTCCTATAAACCTCTATTGAGATGTCCTACATCAGTAAATGAGAATATATTTTCAAAAAAATCATACTACCATTCATATAACGAGTATAAAAAATATTCAAAATGTTTTACTATTATCTATTTTGGAATCACAATATTATGGCATTTTCAGTGGTATCTCAATATCAGAGGAATCTATGTCCTCCCAAGAATCCCTATATAAGTCTCTACACATTCTCTAATAATTGATTCCAGGTAAAACTTCTCCGAATCAACTCCTGTATTATTAATAAAATTATACACTAGGTGATCTAGGATTCTTCCAATAAATATGATAGGTTAATAGATCCAAAATATATCTGGCATCCAATGGTGAAATCAATTTTGGAAGGTGGTTCATGGGGTTATGACCTATCACATTATTGATAGAACAAATAGTTAGTTCATTGTAATCATTGGAATTTATATAACATAAAATAAAAATAAATAAACAACAGAGAATGGATTCAGTCCCACACACATCACATATTCCATACCCCATCTACTCACAAGATTATAATGGGTTCTAGAAAATTCCCACTACCATATTTAACCATAGGCACATACACCCATTCAAGAACATCTCATAGATGGTCACCCACATGGGTACACTATATCAAAACTAAAATGTATGTATCCCACTCTGGATCCTTGATCAAAAAAATTCCATCATCCCAGACAAGACACATAGAGGAAATCTCATAACATGGAAACATCAAAGACATTTCATGGCCTCACAAGCCTCCAGGGTAGGTCAGACTGGAGAATATAATGGGAGACATTTTACGGATGATATCTATGTCCTTGTTCATTCTAAAACAGTCATTTCACCCAACACAAATCAAAATTTCCTATGGTCCATCTTCCATGGCCTAACACATTACAATGGAAATCACCTAAAAATATAAGGCTATATATTTAATGTCACTTCACACCCATTGAGGTGGTTTTCCATGTGGCTGTGTCTACACATTTTCTAGTTAGTGACCATCAATGGATTTGGATTCAATCTATTGAACATGTACAATAGCGTTCTTGGAACATTTCTTATCCCATGCATTTCATATACCATAAGATATTTAAATTAAATTACAATTTAATTTTAGTTGAAGAAAATATTTTAATAACAAAATTCAGTTAACTAAACATGTATGTTTCCTCAATGTATTTACTACCACACACATATATCATACAAAAATGAAATTATCCATAGTAATTATGAAGAATAACCTACTACATTCATCTAGATGATTTTCTCCATTTATTTTATGTCATTTCAATTCCTGCCTAGGCACATCAAACCTTTTACAAGGCCTTCTTAGATTCATAATCCATTACCCACATTCACTAACTTATAAATCATAGAACAAATTCAATAATAATTAAATATAAAATTATTATAATTAATTATAAAATTTATAATCAATTACAAACATTATTGAAATGAGAAAAATTTCTAAAATCTCAGTAGGCATATGATGACCACCACATTATTGTGCAATGGTGACCCAGCCATTTTTGAATCAAACCCAAACCCATTACTTCTAAAATCCCACCCACACAACCAATTCTATAATAATTAATCATTACAATAAATAAAAAACATATAAAATTCACTGGAGTGATGCACTTCTGTAGAAATGATGAATTCCAATAGGTAGAAGTCATCTAGAGATATAATCTTCTTAATATATAAAAAATTCCCATAATAATAAGTTTATTTAACCATTATCTAATCAAAACATCATTTTTTACCTAAATCGGATTTTTGGTGAAACAAGGGAATGAATATGGTTAAATGATGTGTAGAGGTATAAGTACCGATACCTTGAATCATGGATAACACAACACCCCAAACACCTACCCCAAATAAAGGGTGATAAATGGGTAGAGGGGAGTCATCCACCTATTATGCGAGAAAGCATGGAAAATGAATAGTGGAATTACCCCATTAAAACAAATTTTGGGTAAGATGGTAATTGTCTCACTTTTAATGGCCATCACTAAGACAGAACAAGTAATCCAGCTACCTGTTGATCCTAGGAAGGAAGCCATTCCCTTGGATGACATGTTGATATAGCAAAACCACCCTACAACTTGGTAAACTATGGCTACATCTGAAGCCATATGTTACCTTTAAAACCTATATGAACAAAAAAAATACAAAATCTCATACTAGATGTGATCATGCTTTCAGAACACACATCTGAATCGCAACTCATAATCCAGTCCATCTAGTGTTCCTATACTGAAATTTATTCACAAATTTAAAAACCCATCCATATGCATAGGGCTTCAAATTCTCCCCACTATAAAACTTCTCATCACCATGAGTTCTCATTGAACAATATTTGAACAATTCCAGCATACTCAAGTCACTAACTCCCAATAAAACTACCATGATCCTTCCAGGAATTCAAATACATGTCCAAAACAAAACTCTAAACATGTAGTGCCCAAACACTCAAACATGATCCCTTAGTAAAAATAAATACCAAAACACTAAGATGACATGCTCCAACAACCATTTATCCCAATATATTAATGTTTCATTATCTGATTATTCAGTGACCTATAGTTCTCTCCACCATATATCAAATATATTAATTTTTAGCCCCAAACCAAGAAACTATATGCCATTGGGAACTAATATCTAATGATACCCTTAGTGTGCTACTAACTAACTCATCATGACTCGACACCCAAACATACACGAAAATATTATTTATATATTAATACCCATTCTTGTTTCCAAATTCAAAAACAAAATAGATTCTCATCCATTGTCAATACATAACAGAACCATGAAATATTTTAATAAATAAAAACGAAAATTCATAGAGAACTCCCATAATATCTGTAATGATTAAACCAATGTAGTTCCAAGATCACCATATCAATATCATAGAAAAAACAACCAATGAACCTTATTTTGTGGAATTTCCTAAAAAATCAGTAGGTACTATCGATGAAACATTAATTTTTTATAAAATAATCCATTATATCAATTGGAACACTGATATAATTATAATTGATCCCCTAAATTATCTACTAGAATTCCTATGTGATTATTTTTTCAAAATCTAAATCGACCAATACTGTTGTTATTCTCCAAAAACAAGAACTAGGAAATTCATATTTCGGCCATGTGTATACCATTTAATAATATCAATATCCCTTATTAAACATTTTAACCCATTTTGATACCACATCCTAGTTCACATTAAACATTCCCTCCAAAATATGATTGAAATCTGTCTCATACATCACTAGAATTCAAGGATCCTAACTCTCATCCAATGATTAGTCTCATCATGATATTATGGCCCATGTTTTATAAGGAACTATAACAGGTTAATGAATTCAAACACCGCACTATATGAGTTCCCTTATCACCATAAACCATTATAAAAAACCAAGAATAACATCCCATTCCCCATGAATCCGAAAAAATGATGAATAGATGTGGCCAAACCCACTAATTTCTCATTACAAACACAAAAAAATTATAGCACATTCCTTACATTGAGGAACAAAAACCACCACATCAAAAAAATCAAAAATTATGTCATATACCACTAAAAACCGGTGGAAAAATACCAACCATTATACATTAATTTTACCATTCCTCCAATTCATTCTCAAGGGGTTCTATTGTGAAACATGTATATCAATCCTCTTAAGCCATGCACATTACCTCCTATGTCAACCAAGTCATTATACCCAAATCGTTTCATTGTTTCTAATATCACGATGAATATATATCAATTAATAAAAATATTTGGATAAAATTATTATATCATTTCATCAATAACAACAATCCTTATCCTGCACAGTGCCATGAAATGATTCAAAACATAGCAGCACTAAGAATTTCTTGCCTGCACTGCCACAATATCACATGAAAAGGAACATTAATGTGATCAAGTACCTTCTAATATGAGATCATATGACTTATGATACCTTGAATCATATCTAATTATTAAATTAAAATTGATATACCCTGTGGAATACCTTCTCTTGAAGGCAACCACACATGAAACTATAACCCAACACCATTCCAAATCGGGGAGTGTTTACCAATTCGCTAACTATGGTCTGATTCATATCCAAAAATCTTGAAGTGCCTAATTATTTCATCTTCCTCATGGTACTAAAAACCCTTAGAAACCCCTTTAAATTGTTTCCCATAGAATACATAGGAACGTACACACTAAACTATGAGCCATAATATCCACACATAACCAAATAGGAATCAAATCCCCTAGGGCATCCACTAATAGGCCTAATACATTTAGAATTTCAATCAAATAAATTAACACCATATTAACTAATGAAATATTCCACGATGATCTGTATTAAGGAAAGCCACCCCTAGTGTCTCAATTAAGTAACATTATATACAAATCTATATGGGAAATTATTGTATAGGTTATTATATAACTATAAATTTATTGCATCTAGATATGCTAAACATGTTTACTCATTGAACCATAATCTTCCATTAATAATCCATATGAAGGATCCTCAACCACCATGTTTTATTAGTTATAATTGAATTCAAACTATATTGGAAAACTATATATATTTTTTTATATCAATTTAAATATCTGAGCCTATGGAGTACATTCTACCTAACATTCCCAATGGATGTCCATATCTAGAAATCCATACACATATAGTATATATATCTTATGAATAATTCCAATATATATTGTAAAACAATCTATAGGTTGTTACATGCACCTTATTTAACCAACCACAAGTAGTAGAAACCCACTAGGGGTTTCTATCTATAGAACATTGTTCCAAACATACTCACTATGGTCCCCTCTTGTCCCATACATAGAGTAAATATGTTTTCTTCTCCAATAAACATCCCATCATGTATTCAACATATTATCTAAGAAAAAATGATAAATACCCATGTTGTTCTATATGTGTTCAATTATATCATGTATTTGTAATAGGAAAAACCCAAATATTATATTTATATCACATTAAACAACTGAACCTATTACCTGTGGAAAAAATCATAATAGAGGGTCTCAACAAGTCCTGTCAATCCAATATGACAAATCATAATTCATGAGATGCATCATTCATTTTTTGATCAATTTTCAAATCCAAATTTTTTTTCTTACTAACAATTCAATATAATGATCTAAAATAAATAATTATCAAACATACCAACACAATATGAATCATTCATGGTGATAATCATATATAAAACTAAAACATCATATATCTATAATATAAATATTGAACTGTTGGTTTCCTAGACATCCTACCATATATGGTTTTCACGATGCACCAACCTAATATTAACTATAAACCTCAATAAATTCTTGTATTATAACTAAAATATCCAAAATAATTTGAAAATTCAAAATTATATAATATAAATTTGAAACTCCCCACCCCATCTGAATCCAAATAATTAGAACACAGGACATCCATGAGTCATTAGGCGCACTTGCCTATATTCTAGATGTTACCGACACGTAGTAGGGGTCTATGATTTTTTTATAGGGAGTTAGTTACCAAAATAATAGAGTTCAAAATCCAATCATAAATCAAATATTATCAGACACAACAAAAAAATATTAGTTTACATGGGAAAATATAATATTCAAATCAAAAAAATATAGTGGAGGAACATTCCTAAAGTCATACAGAATTTATCACCCAATGGTGTGATCAAATAAATAGGTTAGTAGAAGAATATTGAATCTAACAAGGTAAGAATCTCAATTCCTAGCTTCACCTGTAACTCAACAACCAACATTATATCATAAAGTAGATGAAACAGACAACAACAGTACATTATGTTTTCCTCTCCATACAAAAGAGGCCATCGACCTATAGTGTGGTTCTATGAGAGTGTCATGGGGATAAAATATCACATGTATGAGAGTGCACAATACTTTAAAAATTACCAATTATCATACACAAGAAAACCATATGAGTAATTAGACATATAGAATATCTGAACAATAATAATTTTGGGACAGAACATACATATAATCATAGATACATGATAGAAAACTAGTTTCTATCATGACCCGACAAACCGAGGTATGTCCCTTGACTACCGCAATCCCACCTCCAATATGCCCCGGAAAGGTTACTAGTGTCTAGTATGAATATCAATCAAATGGGATGCATTTTCTTGATGTACATATACAAATGAAAAAATATCCAATCCCACAAAAGGATGAAATGTAAGGAAAATGAAACAATGTTGTATACTTCTATGACCCCGCAATAGAGTATGGAAAAAAATTACTAAAAGTGTGAAAATGGGTCATATAAAACCACACAAAATCTATAATGAGATCAACCTTATTCATAGTCAATGACTATGTCAAATAAAATCTCATGATAAACAGCATGGTCTAACAAGCTCCTAATATTCTCCCCTTGTTCCCAATCCTCCAAGGACAACATAAAAAATGGAAATCATTGACATAAGAAGTGAAACATGCTAGAAAAGCCCATGAATGAGTGATTTTAACAATACTCAGTAGAACTACCCTAAAACAATAAACATAAATGAACCATTTATAGTAAAATCAATACGTGATATAGAAAACAATGAGTAACATTAACAAGATGATATACTCACGAAAGTCACAACACTACTAGGTATTTATTACCAACTATCAGACATAGTATTATCCTAATTGCATTACACATTAGGGGAGAATCGACTCCACAGACCCTGATATCATTGTGGACAATTGATGGAGAGGCCTAGATTCCTAGGCCACCCATTGAAAGCTCAGTGGTCTAAAATTACTCTGATACATATATAGGGAGTCACGCCCCGAACCATTGTAGGAAACCATGAACCCAAATCTGGATTGACCGACTACTTTTGGGATCTAATATTAATACAACCACCAACCATACTAATACAAACTACAATATAGAGGATCAACTCCATACATAGGGAGTACATACCAATTCAACAAACCCCAATAGTGAAAAAATATCGAGGAGGATAGAGATCATATTTTCATATTTATACATATGTTTCTGAATGATTTAATCCATTCCCATTAATCAATTTGATCTTATTTGCATCATTTTATGACTTTTGGTGAATTTGGAGCTTAAGTGTAATCATTTTCTATTTCTGTACTTTTAACAGTTTTATGTTGCCTCTTTATTTTGAGCATAACTCCCAAAATATTCATCCAATGCACATGATTCTTTTTTTAGGATGTAATGTTTCATGTTATACATATAAGTCTGCATTAACCAAATCCAATTTGAACTCTGAATATCCAGAAAAAATCGGTCAATGAGAACACATATTCTGGTCGACAGAATCCATATTACTTCATTCATTGATCCAAATCTCGGGATAACGACCACCAAATGGGGTGATTCCAGATGGGTAAGAAAGCCAACCTGACAAGAAAGATCAAAATCAAATTTCATACAGAGAGGATTTCATATATTTAGTCTTTCAACCATTCAAAGTATTGTTGGTGGACTAGTGATTGGAGGATAGAAAATGTTAGGTCTACTATTTCAGCCACAAATAATTCCACATAGATCAAAATTAATTGAAACATCATGCGTAGATGGAAAACATCATTACTAACCTCATATAGGAAGTTAACTCGGCCTGATTCAAGAGGATGGTGGGAGAAATGAAGCTGACCTTCTGGAGGCATTATCTGGATGAGAAAATTATGTTCTTTATTTTCAATCTTTTCTTCTTATTTTTTTAATGTATCCATCTTCCACATTCCTATCAATAAATCATACCATGGTGGGGAGAATATATGAGGTCATTGGGGAGGAAATTTTTTTTATTTTTAATGCTTTACGTTCATACATTTGATTTAATGAAAACAAACTCTCTTCTGTGAAGTTATTTTCAAATTCTAAAAAAATAATTTATTTTCTTATATGACTATATTCAATTTTATATTATGTTTTTATTATTGATTTGATAAATTATCATTTTTATCCCTCCAATAGGTTCTGGTCTATATTTTATAGAATAATATTGAGGCTTTGTGGTGAAGTACTTGGAGATCCCGAGAACGCGTGGGAGGGGTAGTGAATATTCATGATTATTTAGGATAAAAAATACCCAATAGGGAATTGTCTAAGATAATTGGGAGTATTCAATACAACTATATCACACAACAGAAAAATATTATACCAAACTAGAATTTTTTTAACCCATTTATCCAATGAATTGAGTTGATGTAATTATCGAATCTCATGTAAATCAACTTAGCAGAAGAGGATTGAATAAAATTGAACAATGATAGTATTGAAATTATAAAACTGACCCCGACTTGATCAGCCATCGCATAGAAATGTTTTTAAATCACTTTAATTCCATATTTTTATTCAATATCTTCCTTAATTTCTTCTTTTGTTCTGTTTCTATCTTTTATTTATAAACCATACAATTTCAAAACCACTAACCATTTTATCTAATTAAAATGTGACAAACTATTTTGTGTACACTCTTCATTGGGAAAAATCCGAGGTTAATCATTATACTATATATTATATTAGTAAATAATTGTTTTTTCCACACCCCAAGATTAATACATGTCAAAAATTAGCATTGTCCCTAGGGAGGTAGTACTATAATAGAATTACTAATATTTAACATTTTTCAATTAAAAAATGCATAAAAATTAATTTTCAATGATGTTTTTAAATGATCATATCTTTAATTCTTGGAACAAAAACCCACATTTGGAAGTAGTAAATGTGTCTATTTATGATATAGTTCAGATGTGATAACTTCAAAATGACATAGAAAAAATTGAAAACAATGTAGAAATTTCCTTTGAATGTGTCTCTACCTTGATGGAAAAACCATGACCTATGAATGAACATAGAGAGGACATGAAGGAAGTGTTACCTATTAAGATATGTATGGGAGATAAAAAAGATATATATGAATTTTTTAAAGAGATTTATGAACTACTTATCCAAATATTCATTAAAAATTAGAAGATCCAGAACTATTAAAGGAAGACACTACCAATGTGGCGGAATTTTATGAAATGATGGAGGAGCCTGACTACCTACCACTATCATGTGAAATTAAGATACATGAAGAACCTCATACTGAAAAATAAATTGATGTAAACTAACTTAAGGTATATAATATTTTCCCAAACTCCTTCTTTTTTGATTATATAGAATCTGAATTGAGTATCACCTCCCCTTGGAAGAAATTTTCTGATTTGGCCAACACATCTATTACCTTGGTAGATGAGGAAAATGGAAAATATATACCTAAAATGGAACACATAGATCTCCCCAAACATGATGATCTTTTATTTGAATGAATTTAAGATGAGATCCAAGTGGAAATTCTTGATGAAAAAGAGACATAAGACGATTTCATTGAAATGGAAGAGTTTGATATCGATTCATCATGTTTTAATTTTATTCAAATTGAATTACACTGTAATTTCCTCTTTGACTATTCCTTTTATGTTGCATTCATTGAAGAATCGCTGGAGAAAGAAGAAGAAATTGTGAAAGAGGAATCCAATAAAGAGAAGGAATCATTATTTTTCCTACCCCCACAATGAAAGTTCAATATAATTTTCATAGGGGTGAATTTGTTGTACTATATCCATGAAGTCATCACCAAAAAAGAAGATATTCATGATGGAAGGAATAAGTTCTGGCGGTTCATATTAAATAAACTTCACCAACAATCGGATTGGGAATAACCAACTGAAACATCCCATATGGAGGTAGTCAAAACCAATGGCCCACATGGGGGATTAGACCAAGATCAATACTTCTATTCTGATTTTATTTCTATATTACTTACTTTCAACAAATTTATTATGTTTTATTATCTACCTTGGTTTGTAGGTTTTTATGTGTGTAACACTTAAGATCATAACTCAACATTGCACAACCAATAATTCAGGTTATAAATTTTTTTTACACTTTATTGATTACTAGGATTCTATTAGAAATATTCTTACATGTTAAATAAATTTGAATTCATTACGAACACTAAAACATTTAAGTGTGTAGGAGGGAACATTTATAGTTCAGTATTTTCAATAGTGTGTATTTCAAATTTTTGTGTGTATTTTGAAAATTTTGAGTGGAAATGATTATCTTCAAAAAAAATTGAAACCGATTTAAATGTGTGAAAAAATTTATCCCATGAAACTGAGCATAAATGAATGGGGAAATAGACATTGTTTCATGTTCAAATATTTTAAAATTTCATCAAATTTACTCTGATTTTTGAATCCCATGCCACAATTCACTATCATTATATTTTAAATCACTTTTCTGTGAGGCTTCTAAACCTAATTTAATTAATCTTTTCTTTTACCTCACTTCTAGAGAGAACTATATCATGATTGATTTAACTTGATTTTTATTTATTCCTACCAAAACATGTGGATTTTTGGAACATCTGTTTTAAATGATTGAAGAATTTATTTGGTATTAAAGACCCTATTTCTTACGAATACTTTATATAATGGCCAAACATTTACATTTAATCCTTTCAGCCCACATAAGTCATGAACAACCTGTTACTTTAGACAGATCATAAGACAATTTTTACTATCTAACCTACACTTGAAGTGAAATTGCATAATCTAGTTGAACTTATGTGTAGGGGAAGCTGTCTTGTATTATGCCGCCAAATTTTTTTATACCTTATGTGGATAATAAAACATTGAAAACTTGTCCTTGTTGCTGAAAAAAAATTCTATTGAAAGTTGTTCCTTATCTGAATCTTTCATGTAAAAGATGTTGTGCCTTTTTGGAGCTTCCAATGAAAAAATAAGGATGTGCCTATCTAGAGCTTTCATGAAAAGTCATGTTTGAGACGAATGATACTTTTTCTGTTGAAATGATGAATTGTGTATAATTTCAATGATTTTTCATGCTAATGGATCTTATTACTACTAAGGGGAGTGAGGACGAGACCGTACTTAATTAAAAATTAGAATACTGCAATTTTTCTTCAAAAAGAGCCAAGCTCTGGTTATTCATCCTCATAATTTTTCACATCTAAATCCTACCAACCTAAAGACACCTAACATATTCAAAAGTCCTCATGAAAAACATATGTCCTTGAATCACATCGGGTGTAGATATAGGAATTTTTCAGGCCTATAGTGACCCTTTCATGAGTATTCGATGAGAAAGACATTGTTGAAAATTTATATTTGTGGGATGAGAGAAAAAGCATGTTAGGTAGGTGTTTTATGTGAATGGGAGGAGAAATTAAGAGAGAATATATTGAATGATATTAAATGATGAACTTTAATTAATATTTTTTTGAGGAGGCATGATATCTTTTATTTCATGGTAATTAAATTGTTGGATCTCAAGGATATGTGTTTTTAAATTTTAATTTATTAGATATCGATGTTTATTTGTCAAGGAGTCCAATTGCTAAATGTGGGGGAATTGGTAGAGATCATATTTTAATTTCTATAAAAATTTGTTTTTAAATTATTTAATCCCTTCCCTTTAATAAATTTATTATTTTTTGCATTATTTTATGACTATTGGTGAGTTTGAATTTAAGTGCCAAAACTGGTTAATTCTGGAAAATTAACTGTTTTATGTTGCGTTTAAATTTTGAGCATAAATACAAAAATATTCATCTAATGGACGCGATTACAATTTTCTAGGATGACATGGTTTGTGTGATAGATATATTTCATTAGGAACCAATGCCAATTTGAACTCCAACAAGCAATAACAAATAAGTAAAAGTGAACACTTATTCTGGCCAGCTAAATGGACATTACATAATTGAATGATCCATATCACGGGATAAAGACCACCAAATCGGGTGATGATGTTGTTTCAGAAATACATCTCATAAGGAAGATTGAAATATAATTTCATGATGAAATGATTACATATAGGACTCCCTTAAACGGGTCAAAGTATGGTTGGTGGAATATTGACTTGTGGATAGAAAAAGTCAGCTCTACTAATTCGTCCATAACTCATTTAAAAAGGCTCAAAATGCCTTGAAACTATAAGGGTATATGGAAATTTTCATTAATCACCTCCTATAAAAATGGACCTCGGCATGAATCGAGGAGATGGTGGGAGAACTGAAGCCTAACTACAGTAGCACAGAATCTGGAGGAGAAAGTTTTGTTCCTTATTGTCACTCTTTTCTTCTTATTTTTATAATTCTTTTATCTTAATAATTACTCTAAATTACCCTTACCATGGTGGTATAAATATATGTTGTGATTGGGGAGGGAATTTTTTATTTTATTACTGCTTTGAGTTCTTACATTTGATGGAATAAAAACACACTCTTCTGCAAAATTGTTTTCAAATTCTAAAAACAGATTTTATTATCTTATGTGATCCTATCAGATTTTATATTCTATTATAATTATTGATTTGATAAATTATCACTTTTAACCCTCCAATGGGTTCTAGTCTATATTTTCTAGAATAAGATCGGCGGTTAGTGGTGAAGTACTTGGTGATCACTAGTATGTGTGGGAGGGGTGGTGAATATTTAGGATTATTTAGGATAAACAATACCCGATGGCGAATTGCCTAAGAAAAATAGAGGTATTCACTAGAACTATATCACACAATGGATGAATTTTATAGCAAACTAAATTTATTTATACCATTTAACCAAAGAAGTTAGTTGAATTAATTATGGAATCTCACTTAAATCAACTTAGCAGAAGAGGATTGGATAAAATGGAACAAGGATTGTATTGAAATTATAAAACTGACTCCGACATGATCACCCATCTCTTAAAAAAAATTAAACAACTTTAATTCCATATTTTCCTTGAATATATTCCATAATTTCTTCTTTTGTTCTATTTCTCTCTTTTATTTCAAAAGAAAACATTTTAAAATACACTTAAATTTTACTCTAATTAAAAAGTGACAAACTATTTTGTGTTCACTCCTCATCCGGAGACAACCTATGCTAACCATTATACTATATTTTAACATAGTAAATAATGGTTTTTTCCACACCCCATGATAGGCACGTGTCAGAAGATCACCCTCAAGTCTCACATACTGAAAACAAAACCCTATCTGAGACTCGTCATCTAGAGGGGATTACAATCTTTTGTAACGTTTCATTGTACCCTATTGGAGAAGGAGATAGAGAATAAGATAAAACTATACTGATCCAAAAAATGAAAACAAAGAGCAAAAAACACTCTTGATGTGGGTATATAGAGTTTCCTAGGGGGTACATGTCATGTCCGGTTATCCCCATGGCTGCTTTTTTTGAATTAACACACATGGAATGTATGTATATATATAAAAAACATGTAGAATAAAACCCTAAATATAGAGACAAATTATATCATTATTGTGTCTCCTAGACATGTTAGTTTATGGTGGCTAGGTATGTTTCCATGTACATGGCGTGTCATATTGTCATGTACTTTTTCCTATGTTCATGTACTCTCTAATGGAAATTATGATCTTCAAGAGATGGGGTCAGAAGTCTTGTGATTGGATAACACCTCATGGGATACTTAATTTTTTTCAAAACCAAAGAGTCACCATTAGGGGACCCACACACCATATAACACTTGATTACAATCAATATTGCTCTCTATTTATATATACACTTATACATCATCTTTGGATTTTTTTTAATCCACTATATTTACTGCAAATTATAGATCAGGGTTCTACTGGGCCTCTAGTTTCATGATTAAGGGATTTAGGGTTTGAATCCACATGTAAAATGATTCAATGAGAAAATCTATCATCGTTTTTCAAAAATGGCTAGAACGAGAACCAAAAATATATCCATTCCACTCATGAAAATCCACTAACATCATCGCCCCATACTCGTACTATCAATAATAAACAAAACTTGTATTATATAACTGTTACACCAAAGAATGGTCATTAAACGATCAAACAATGGTTATTCATTAAACATCATGCCAAAATAAAATTCTAATGATGAATTTTTTAAAAGGATTGGGTTGAAGCCTTATTTTATTATTAAATGAAATCAAAGTCCTATTTTAATTGGGTAGAGGGAGACCCATTACATAGTCTGAAGTCCTAGTTGTCTTGTATCCCATTAAATTAACTGTTGGCCCAAATTTTTGTTCCAATGCCCATTTTGTGAATAGTTACACGCATGCTATAGTGCCTGCGTATTACCGCCAATGCTAGAGTGCCCTGCCACCGATACAGTACCCACCGATCAACAATATCTGCACTACTACAGTACCGCTACAATACCTAGGTCCAATGTGGTAAGAATGGTGGAAGAAATCATTAAGCTATAAAAGTGAGTAATGAACCGTGTATGTTCTTTTTCTGGCCTCTATTCATTATTACATGAATGGCTTAATAAACAGAGATAAATTAACTAATAGATAAACAATTACTTCAAATTGAATCTATCGATCATGAGAATAATAATTATGTTAATGTAATTGATCCATGTTCATCTAAGATTAATAAATAAGATGAAAATATAAAATTAAAAAATACAAGGTTGAGTATGTATAGATTTTTTAAAAATAATGGTTTCATTTTTTTCATTTACAAGACAGTATAACACCATTTTAATGATGATCCACAATTTGGTGTCAATCTATTAGCATCTGCAAAAAAAATTCTCCAATGGTTGTCTGAAATATCTAGGGTTTGAATAGAAACCCTAAGAAAATTTCATAACCATTCACTTAATGTTGAAATATTCATGGAATCAAATAAAAAACAATATAAATTAATTATTTTATTTATTTATTTATTTATTATTTTGATAAATTTTTCACAAACGGGCCACACAGACAAAGATTACGTCGCTACATGGGTAAAAACGTATTATGATATCAATAATGACCTCAAATTTCTAATAAAATCCATCATTCAAGAGTTATTTATCATTTTCAGGAAAACAATGTGTGTGTGTGTTATTTGAAATATTTAATATATATGAAATATTTAAACTATTTAAATCCTTTATTTTGGGAACAATGGTTCGCAGAATCACATGTTCTCTGATTTCATTGTCTTGAAAATAATCCACTTTATCTAGAAAATATAAGACATAGAAATTTCAAGGAAATACATTCTACCCACATATGTTATGTCATCCCAAAAAGACAAATCCATATAAAAAATATGAGGTCAGTAGGCCAACATCTAGTTCTCCCACTCCCATGTTTTCTTATGAAGATTCCCTTTCATCCATATGACACACACAAGGAGAGTCAAACTCCGAAACATTTTCTTGACCAACTGATCCTTGATCTCCATTGGTTACTCTGTAGTGTTATCTTCCTATTTGATATCTATATTTCCACAGTAAATAATGTATGTAGGTCATTCATGTACCTCCTCAGTAGTGACACATGGATGAAACAATGCACCTAGTCCAACTACAGTGGAATAGTTTTGTGGACCCCCTCTCCTACCATACATCATATTTGGAATGGACAAATAAATTTTGGAGATAGTTTATCACTAGGGAAGAAAATCATAATTCCCCATTAAGGTGACAATATAAAGAAAACATGGTCTCCCACTTCATACCCCAGTGGTATAAATCAACGATATTCATAGGACTTATGATTTCTCTATGAAGACATCGTCTTCTCCTTATTGATTCACACCATATGTAATATCTCTCATCAGCTATATTCCCATGATTGATGACTTTCCGTGATCAATCATAAAAAGTGTGGACCAGTACGGTAGCCTAAATAAATCCTTAAATGATTCCACACAAATGGTGTAATGGTATCTGATATTGTAAACCCCCCACCAATTTTAGGTGATCCTCCCAATAATGGAGAAACTCTAATATCCAAGCCCACAACCAGTCCTCCAAGTCTTGAATGGTCTTATTTCTCTGGCCATCAGTTTGGGTGTGAAGCATTATACACAAACATAATGCAGTCCCAATGATTTCCTATAACCCACAAATTAATAGTGATACAAAGAAACCATCCTGATCATATAAGGTCATTTATGGAAATCCATCAAGTAGTACTATCTCAAATATGTATAGATGTATGAAGAAATAATAGAAAATATAAGATCGAATATATATAAAGTGGTTTGACTTGGTGAGATGGTCTAAAATCACCTAGATAGAATTTTTTCCCATAGATGTACAATGTAATCTCATCATGAAGTCCATGGAAATACCATCCCACATACACTCTGGCACCTCAAAGGGTTGAGCTCAACCTACTAGAACTTGGTTCTACGCCTTCACCGGTATATATGTGAGGAATTGAGAGACAATATTGATAACTCCCTTCATAAAACATGGCCATAAAACTAATATTGTTGGTCCTGGTATATAATTTCCACACCATGATATACCACCATAGGAGATGTATGAAAATCCATCATTACCTCCTCATGAAATATAAAATATCCCATTTTACACTCTTTTGAAATGATAGTCTGCTACCAACAATAAGAATCTATATCATGATCATGTCTTATGCATACCAGAGTACGTGAGGTCTCACAATCTGTATGGCATTGCTAAGCATCCCTAACATGATGTGAATGTAGAGGGGGTACCATACATTTAATTAGGATTTAATGAACTGTCCTTGTTAATGATGGAAAACTTCAATGAGGCTAAATACTATAATACCTCATCCAATAACTGAGTAAAAATTCTCCTATTGAGAGCATCAGCTACCTTGTCCCCTTACCAAGATTTTAGACTATATCAAAGTCATAGACGTTTAGGAACTCCTGCAAAATATTTCAAATTATGTTAATATACATCTAGTATAATATATAATTAAGAATCTTGTGTTCGGTATAATGATAAACTAGTCACCCATTTGTTTTTTCAACAACATCATTAGTTTGAAGACTACTACTACGAACTGAATATTTTGTGTTGTGTAGTTATCCTCATGTTTTCTCAACTAACATGAACCGTAGATAATAACCTCATTCCTCTACATCAATACAAAGCCTTGTTTTGTCCTTGATTCATCGCATAACACTACATACTCTACACACTCCTCAGGAAATCTCTATATGGGATTCATCATCAACGTCTATATCAGCTGTTGAAAGCACTACAAGATCCTTTTCATTGATAGGAATGGATACCACATTAGGATCAATGCTTTCAAGGTTTCATCAATTGTGGATAAGTCAGGTATATTCCATTGATAGTTCCCTACCATCCCATGTAAATTTTGTACCTTGGTAACACTATATATGGCTCCTAATCACGAACCACATCAACCATTGTTTGATTAAATGAAAATCTAGACTCTGTGATGATGTGTCCTAGAAGGGGGACCTCTCAAATAAAAAACTAAAAATTTATGGGCTTCCACTAAGGATAGTTCCCCTGATGTGTGTCAATGTCCATCCTGACGTGTTTTGCGTGGTAATCCTCATATTCCAAATACACTTGGATGTCATCAATGAAGACTACCGTGAAATAGTTTATCATGGGATGAATTATACGGTTCATAAGTCTCATGAACACTTCTTGGGATTTAATCACACTGAATGGAATAATAATATACTCACAACGAACAAAATGACATTTCAAGGATTTCAATGTTATATCCTCATCATTTACTCCCAGCTAGAGATAACCTAATCTGAAGAGGACCTTTCAAAGCCCCATGACTATATAAACTGATCAAATATGACCTTTATCCTTGGTAGTGGATACTTATTCTTCATTTTCACCTTATTTAAATATAGGTAATCCACATAGAACCCAAAATAATGTCCACCTTCTTGTAATATAACATTGGGGATGATGAGGGGAAAACATTAGGTCAGATAAATCCCTTCCACGAAATGTTTTCCAACTACATCCTTAGCTCTTGTGACTCTATGAGTGCCATCTCATAGGCATGGGTTAATATTGGCTCCATACAAGGATGCATGTCAAAGTATAATTTTATCCCTCATTGGTGAGTTAAACCTAGAACATATGTAGGAAATACGTCCTAATAATATTCTACCATAGTTGGAAACAGATATCCCTAACAATCTATTTCACCAATATTCATTCTCACCAACTCTTTTGTAATCGGCTTAATTCCCCTATATCTAATCTTATATTGCTCTTTTGAGGTTCCCTTTTCAGACACAAAGGAAAATCTTGTTCCATAATTGCATAAACACCACATCCTCTTCCTAAAATAGTCAATCTAGTCATGAAAATGTGGATAACCATTCATTAACAAATATTATATAGCAAGAACTCACTATTAAAATAAAGATATCTCATACAAAACAATCACCTACAATTGTCAGATCGTAATATCGAAAAAAGTTTGTTATCACTGAGCCACACACAAGTTAGGGTCTACACCTATAAGGGTTGAGAAAATGGGTAACCTTGAATCACTATGTCTTAAAAAATATATGTTCCACTGATATAATCACTCACACATCTGACTATAAATAATATTGAGAAATTTGATATAACATAGATCGTACTTCATTTCATCCAGGAAGCCTTAGGGTCATATGCCTCCATGTCACACAGCTGGCCTCCTCCCTTTCAACCATCCCCTGGAGCCTGGAACAGAGAGCCTAGTGTTTTTTGTGGTTATATGGTGAACTTATGACCTTCTCATGATTCCCTACCAGACTATATACCATGTTTTATTCATAATGGACCTTCCTGATTCTTCTAATGTATCTACCGTAGCGATCCCTACACGATCTCAAAATAATCTATAGGATGGGTTTGAAAATCAGAATCCATATGTCCTTGGCCATCATAGAAGAAACACATCATCTCCTTTAGTTGATTCCATCCGTACTAAGAGTCTTTCACCGCTATACCCATGCAATGAGATCACCTACTAAATAGTTTAACATGGTTGTATCCCTTTGACATTCCTCAAAAAACTATTGTTGAGGTCTCAACTACTAGTTTCCCACAAGTATCTACTATTAATGATATCTGGTCTTCTAAGAATCTTCCTAGAAACATGGAATTCTCAAGGACACAAAAATAAGTTGGAATTCAAAGGGATATCATTGAATCCATGATTTTTGGTGTAATCCAGGCTCAAAAGTCTAAGATATGAAAAAATTGGTCTCACCCCATATCCAAGGAGTAACACAAGAGATCTATAATCCTAATTGATTAATCTTCCATTTTCCTAATTCCATGATGCATATGTTTAATCTCTTGTATGCATATTAATTATAAAACGTCATGATAAAACACATCCATGAAGAGATGATCAATTTCTATGTAAGAGATAGTGTTATTATCTTTTGACTGAGTCACCAAGGACCATCATTTCCTAGAAAATACATGATGATTTAACACTTAGAGGAACATTGTACGATCAATGTGCATACTCACAAAATGAAAAATACCAGTGACTACCTCTATCATGTCCTCTGGCACCTGGGGTTCCTGCTCACCCTGAATCGTAAGAGTTTTCTTCCTCTGAATCTCCAAAAACAGACAAATCCTATGAATATTACCAGCATGTACTCTAAGGGATAGATGATATGAAATGGGTAGTGGTATAGCAATAAACACACCCCTAGGTGATACCTCTAACACAATACCCTATAACGCATCCTCATCTCTATATGGATAATACTAATGATCACACAATGGAATCCTAGATGGTTGTCTATGTAGAGGCATCCTGAAATAAAATAAGATTACCCACAGTCAAAATAGCATATCCAAGGACCAGACTCAATAATGAAATTGAAAACTCTACCATTTCTATATGATTAATGTACCCCAAAAATGCATGTAAACAATGTTTACCAATACTTACTCAAAAGGATGATGATCAGAGTCCTTGTGGATGGATATGTTGGCTGTGAAACAATTATTAGAGTCCCTGGCCTGAAAGGGAAAATCAAAATAGAAAACCTTTTCCCCCCAAACCAATCTCACATAATCATGTCCTTTGTTACAATAGAATCTTGTGATAACACTGTGTTGTGACCCACCAAATCATGTTCCAACCCATGACTACACCATTAGTTCCATCAACAGGACAAGTGCTAGAAAGCAATTCCGAGTAGTCATTTCCATCAAATGATAGGCATTAGCCTAAATTATATGTACCCACACACATCTACTTGCCCAAAAAATAATGAAATCTAAATCAATTGAAATAACACATGAATACTTCTACGGTCCCTCAAAAGAGTATGATAGTAAATATTAAAGGCAGAAAAATGGGACATATAGAAAAGCTACCAAAAAATTCAAAGTGTCCAACCTATTATAAGGGGACTAAGTCAAATGAAATATCATAGTTAAATAATCTTTCTATCAAGCTCTAGTAAAGATCCAGTCACTCAGTGTCCTGTTAAGATTCCATCAAAAGGGTCATCACCTATATATAGGAAGACAAGTATGAGAAAAGTAAATGTAGGGATGAGTATAAAAATACAGAGTACGACACTCCAAAAAAAATAAAGAACCAAGTATAGTCATCTCAATAAAATATATAAAAAACAATTTATAATAGAAACATGTAGATATACTTTGGAATGACACCATTCCACCCAATGATCATAAGGAAACTGTCAGCAATAGTATTATTCTCTTAACGATTTTCATTCTAGGAGAATCCAATCCAGATGTCATGCAATCATTATAGAAACTTGAAAAATCTATACAGATCATTGTGAAACTCCCAATAAAATATATCTTTTCTAGAAAAACCCTGATATTAGATTCAGGTCACTCCTAGAATAGATAGGGGACATCATAATCCAAAATTTGGATCATCCTCCTATGTTGGGGATCATATGTCAACAATACAACCAACCCTATCATTATAGAGTGGTTGACAGTATAAAATCCTAGGTAAATGAAGAATAATAGATTTTCATATTTAGTAATATTTGTGAATTAACTATAAATTTTAATTTAAAAGGGGTTCTATGTTCGATAGCATACCCGATACGCAACAACGAGTTTCTTTGAAATATTACGTTTCACACTAATAATATAATATTATTATAATTAATGGTAGTTAACTCCTAGCCTTTGTATTGGAGGGAATGAAAAAAACTAACACAAATATGATTATAAATGTTCGTTAAATGTTTTTACATTTTTCCAATAAAATTTAGAGGCATAAAATGTGGGTGAATTTAATTTTAAGCATAATTTACATTAAAATGATGATGTACCACCTTTTAATGGAGAACCCTATTTAAATATAGTTTTTTTCACTTTAATAAATTAAATATGTAAAAATAAAATCGTTCTTTAGAATGGGGACATCAAAATTTACTTTGTGTAAATTTTTGTAATTTTTCGAATAACATTCATTTTTTAATGAATAGTGAAAATATATTATTTTAATTCAAAACTATGTTTTAATCTAATTTATTTAAATGGTTATATTATATTATTAATTAGTTTTAAAGTGTAATTAGAATATATTTTTACCATTTAATCCAATTTTGGTCATTGAAATTAATTTCACTTTGAAATTGGACATAAACAAGTGTCAATCTTTTGATAGTTATTGTTTATTAAAAACACGCTATTTATTTTAACAATGGGAAATAATTTTAAAATTAATTAATGAAACTTTTATGTTTTCAATTTTAAAAAATAAACCTCATTTTTGAATTTGGAATATCAAATATATCTTAGGCATAATTCTTGGTAATTTTCTGAAAAACATCAATATTTGATTAATAGTGAAACCACTTAGTAGTAGTTAAAAAAACTGAGTTTTCCAATTAAATGAAATTTTACCACTTCTGTGAATTGAATTTTAAAAATTCCAAATACATGGTTGTTCTTAGTAAGTAATATGTGTTTCAATAAGATGAAAATAATTTTTGGTGAATTGTAACTATTGACTTTTATTTACTGTTGTTAATGGTAAATAGGGTAATTCAAGGTAAAACGTTTGTTATAATAAATCAAAATTACCATAACACTTGTACTAACCTTATTTAATGAGTAATGTCAGACCATGGGCATCCTGGGGTCTATTTTGGGACTCCATAGAGCCAATTATGAAAGAAAATGAAACTTTAGATTAATTAATTTAATATAATGGAAAAAATGACATAAACAAACATATTTTAGTAAATTAATTTTTATATGGTCTCATATAAGTCATATTTTAGACTATATATATTATTTATAAATATAAAAATATTTCCTACATCTTGTTATTTTGTTTTTAATTTTTATACATCAAATAAATTAAATTATTTATGACACAATAATGATGCAGTATTTACCTCATTAATAAATGATTTAAATAAATAATATTATAATTATTAAAATATTATCCAAAACATGAAAAATTATGATTTGATGTATTTATTTCTAATATGAGTCATCTTATCTTTGACTTTAATTATTTTTTGACATTTTGAAACTGAATATATGTTTATAATAAAATAATGTTTTCACACTATCCTAAAGAGCCCCTCCTCTCCCTTATAAAAGGAGACCACTTCTAACCAATTCCTCACACTTCTCAAGAATTTTTGGCTAATTCAAACTCAGCCCAATTAATCTCCCTACATCTCTATCCACCTCCTATAAGTCTTAACTTAGGAAGAATGCACTTCAAGAAGTCCTTTCGTTCAAACCAAAGGGAGTTACCAAAATTAAAGGTAACGATTTCTCATAAATTGTTTTCTTTTATTTTAGTTCTCCAACCCCCAAACTATTTTTATTCCGTTATTTTGTAACAAAAACAGTATCTTAAATATATTAGTATGTTTTCATGAGAATTATTCGAACTAAACTTACTCACACCTCCATCTAATGGATTATGAACATGATGTTTTTGTGGATGACAAACTAACGCCTCATGAAACAATGATTGTTCGATTATCTCCTAGCGCCTCTCATGGTGGCCATTTTGATGGAACTGTATTTATATATGAAATATATTATTTTTATGTTTTCGTTATACTACTGTATTTTCGATTTATTAGCACGCCTTTATAGTATCCATAGTGGGTAAATACGATAATCTCATTTGAGGAAGTGCGGACTGACTCCCCCTCAAAGTTATGTGACTTGTTAATGCCTTATGTGGGATGTATAAAGGATAGAGTTAATGAAATTATATATGATATTATATTGTAATAATAATATACCTATGTATCATTATGTTTCAATTCCATTAAAATTAGAAATAGAAATGAAAGTAGCGTTCATGCATAGGTATGACATACCGTCTCCATGAACGGTGCATTTAATTTATTACCTCCAAATGTTATGTACTGTTATAAATAAATGTATATTCTCGATATATATGATATAGATGATATCAAAATCACGAATATCATTCTGTATATAATGAACCTTTGACCACATGAACAAAATGTGATTATAAGAAGTCCATTTGTGACTCAAGAACCCAATATCGACAAAACATTCATTATTAACTTAAATGATTACAAAATGTTTATAACATTGTAATATGTGATATAAAAGGAACAATAACCTTGAAAAATTTTATTAAGAAAGTATAAATTATCTTTATTTTATTATTATGGGGATTAAAGAATAATCTAGTCAAGTCGGACACGAGGTAATGAAACTTCATAACCCAATTTCTGTTCATTGGGTTAATCTCCAACATTCAAATTATGTAATGCAATGATTATTCCATATCATTTATTTATACTTTCTTTATTTGTACTTAAAGTGAATACAAATAATAGATCTATTTTATTCAAAAAATTATCTTTTAAGGGACTTCGTCACAATCTCCTTTCATTAAGGAATATTTTGTTTTAATACACGACTTTCTTTTACACGTTGTATAAACACCCTTGACTTATCAAAGAGAATATTTTTCTACGAAGAGTTTTACTAAAATACAAAAGGGAATGTTTCTATAAACATATGCGGTGACAACGACCTTTCTACCACGAAAAGTATTATTTGATCTTTGGATTCCTCAAAAAGCCGTAATGTTTTTAAAAGAAAATAATTATCATATACTCTTTTATGTATTTTGGTATTGAAAATTGTTTTGATAATGGATTTGATATGTCAATATATTTAAGTAATATATTGTGATTGAAATGTGGAAAAATTTTCATTCCTTTATATTTTTTTATGTATTATGATTTTATAATGGTACTTGGACATTTGACGGGTTGTTACCAGATAAACCAAATGATGGGTGCTGTTGTGAATACAGGGATGGGTGGTTACGTTATAACCCACAATGCATTGGGTATAGAAGACAGCCATATGGCTATTCAATTCGGTGATATGTTTGGAATTCGACCGTATGATTATTCCATTTTAGTATGTTTATGTCCCAAGTTACCATTATGTGTTATGTGTTCTTTATATGTCTTTTATTGTAATCTTTTGGTTACAAAAGGGTATGTAGTTTTATTTTATTCAGCAAAAGTGTATTTACTACTTCATAACGGTAAAAAGTATTACTATGTCAATGTATTCATGGATTAATTGTTGTTTTGAAAAACTAACTGTTTTCATTCACTGTGTATCCCTTACTGAGCTTTTTATGCTCATCCCATGTTTTTGAAATGTTTTTCACAGGTCATAATGTGGAATAGGTTCAAGGATGGAATCAAGGAAATGTCATTCAATCTTAAACATGGAACTAGACATTACTCTTTTTTTCAAGATTTTTTATTTTACAAAAAAATGGAAACTGAGTAGAAGTGTCTACTTTGTAATCTTTTGAGATGTAATCATTATTTTTTAATTCTCTAAAACTTTAATCCTAAAAATATCATCATTGTAAATTATTCATTTAATTCATTATTTTGTAATGTTTAAGGCTGGTTCATTATTGTTGGTATCAGAGGTCGGGTAGATGACTATAGGAGTTATGGTGTTGTTAAATAAATTTCCATAAATTAATTGATGGTAATATTGAAATGATATAGCATTACAGAATACCATGTTGCTTCGCCTAAGATATTTCTATGTTCAGAATGGTTTTCCGCAGAAGAAATAAGGAAGCTATGTTGGGATAACCTAAGGAGGAAGACAACCTTCCAAATCAGCAACCTAAGATGGTCAGAATCGGAACTGAACAGTTTGGTGTAGTGATGAAACAGTGGACTCATGATATAAATCGTGGTGGTATCTATTTACGAGATCAGCTAGATCAACAACAGAGGAACATGTCAGTAGTAGAGCATTCCATGAGGCTACATCCCCCATCATTCAGAGGATCATCTGATCTGGTGCTAGCAGAAGGGTGGATTAAAGAACTGGAAAAGATTTTCGATGTCATGGGGTGTTCAGAACATCAAAAGGGTAGTCTTGTTGTTTACTGTTTTGAAGGTGAAGATGATCAGTGTTGGTCAATGGTGAAAAATATCGGGGATAGTGAGGAGATTTATTGTCTTGATTGGGATGAATTCAAAGGTATGTTTCTTGAGAAATATTTTCCTAAGGTGGTTTGTCTTTGGATGGAAAAACAAATTCCTGTAATTAAGGCAGGAGGATGACTCAGTGGCTACATATGATGAAAAATTCACTAGACTGGCAAGGCATGCTCCAAATTTCATAAGAGATATTGACAGTAAAATCAACCATTTTTACTCATTATGGAAGGAAAAGTATCGAAGGGATTTAGCTTCTCGTGAGTTCAAAAATTATGAAAATCTTGTTCGTTGTGTAGAGATGGTGGAAATGGAGTTTTCCTACGATCAGGTATTCTTTGACAAACAACAGAATAAGTTGTCGAGGTGGCAGGAAAAATGGAAGAACTCTTCAAATAAGTCTGATGGTAAGAATCTTAAGTTTAAAGTTTGTGAAAATTGTTGTAAAAACATACTAGGGAATGACTTTTGGATTTTGGTAAGTGCTACTAATGTGAAAAAATGGTACATAAGGCTCATAATTGCACTGAAAAAGATCAGGGTAATAATAAGAAAACAATTTGATTTACAGTCAGTGAAATGTTTTAAGTGTAATGAAATGGGTCATTATGAAAATGAGTGTCCAACAAATAACTGAACTAATGGAAAGCAGCCAGACTACAAGCAGAAAGTGGTGGTGAAATCCTTTGTAACTAATTCATTAGATGTTGGTCCATCAAATGAAGTTGTATCAGGTACACTGTTTGTTTGTTCAGATTATGCTAATGTCCTATTTGATTCAGGGTCTACACACTCTTTCATTTATAAGATGTTTTCATGTAAATTATGAATTCCATCTCAAGATATGAATATAGAACTTAGGGTAAAAACACCTCAGGAAATTTTGAGACAAACAGAAAACATAATAACATTAATGTCCTTGTGTGCAGAAAGAATCTACCTGCAAACCTTATTTTTTTTCCTTTAGTAGAGTTTGATGTTATTTTTAGTATGGATTGGCTTTCTTTTTATCATGTTAAGATTGACTGCATAGCTAAAGAGGTTTCTTTAATGAATGATTTTCAGTGTTTATACAAAAATGAACCCTTGATTTTGATAACATATGAGGAAGCTGTGAAACTAGTAAATGATGGAAATGAATGTTACCTTGCACATATTGTTGAAATGAAAGGAACTGTTCAAATTAATGATGTGCCAGTGGTAAATGAGTACCTTGATGTTTTTACTGATGAGATTTCTGGCATTATACCTGATCGGGACATTGAATTTAATGTTGACTCATTTCGTGATACTAAGAAAATTTTAAAACCCCCTTATCGAATGGCTCAAATTGAACTTTTAGAGTTAATGAATCAATTGTAGGAATTATTACATAAAGTTTTCATTCGACCTAGCACATCACCATGTGGTTACCCTGTCTTGTTTGTTAAAAAGAAAGATGTTTTAATGAGACATTGAATTGATTATAGAGAATTGAATAATAGCACTATAAAGAATAAGTATCCTTTTCCTCATATCGCTGATTTGTTTGATCAGCTCCAGGGAGCTCAGTATTTTTCAAAGATTGATTTGAGGTCGGGGTACCATCAGTTGAAAGTAAAGGAATCATGCGTTCTAAAGACCACATTTTGTACTAGATATATCCATTATGAATTTGTAGTTATGCCATTTGGGATACCCAATGCACCTGTTGTATTCATGGATCTTATGAATATAATTTTTTTTTGTGAGGTCTCGGATAAGTTTGTGGTTTTTCTAATTGGTGATATTTTGGTTTATTCCTAAATTAATGAGGAACATGAAATTCATTTTAGGGTTGGCTTGAAAATCGTAAAATAAAAGAAATTGTTTGGTAAATTCAGCAAGTGTGTGTTTTTTTAAAAAAAAATTATTTCCTTGGTCACATTTTTTAAAAAATGGCATAACTATTGTCGAATAATGGACAAGACCCACAAATATAACGAAGATCCATATTTTTCTATGTTTGGAATTTTATTATCGGAGGTTTGTTGAACATTTTCACGGATATATTTCCCAATGACTAACTTAACTTGAAAAGGTGTTAAGTTAATCTGGACAAAATAATGTGATGATTTTTTTCAGGAATTGAAAAGAAGATTGGTGAATGCTCCAGTTTTAGCACTACCTTCCAGAAATAGTGAGTTTTTTTTATCTACAGTGATGCTTTATTGAAAGGAATTAGTTGTGTAGTTATGAAGAATGATTACGTAATTGCTTATTCTTCTCATTTGTTGCAACCTCATGAGTTAAATTACCCTACACATGATTTGGAATTTTCTTCTATTGTTTTTGCTTTAAAAATTGGGAGGCATCATTTTATGGAGTGAAATTTGAAATATATACAGATCAAAAAAATTTGAAGTATATATTCACTCAAAAATAATTGAAAATGAGATAGAGGAGATTGTTGGAATTAATCAAGGATTATGATTGTACGATCCCTTACCATCCGAAAAAAAATCAAATAATGTGGCTGATGCTTTCAGTTGAAAAATTAATGCTACATTAACTATGTTATGTTTGGGACATGATCCTTTGGTTTTTGATTTGATGGACATTGGAATAAAAGTTTTTAGTGGAGGAAATTCATATGTTTTGTATTATGTGTAAGTGAGATCATCTCAATAAGATAGAATTAAGCAAGCAGAGATAGAAGACAATGAGTTACAGAAAAAGTTAGAGTTAGTTCAGAAGGGTAAGTTTCCTAAATTTAATATTCATAATGATTGTGTTTTGAGGTTTGGGAAGAGATTATGTGCGCCTTATGATTCACAGTTGTTGAATGAGTTGTTATGTGAAGCTTATAGTTCTCCATTTTCAGTTCATCCTGGTATTACTAAGATGTATAGAGATCTTTGGGAGTATTATTGGTGGGATGGAATGAAAAGTGATATTTCAGATTTTACTATGAAGTGTTTGACTTATCAGCAGGTTAATGTAGAGCAGTAGTTACCAAAATGAATTCTTCAACATTTACTGGTGGCGGAGTTGAAATAGTAAAATATATCCATTGAATTTACTGTTGGATTACCAAAGACTTCTCAAGGTAATAATGCAATATGAGTTATTTTTGATCGATTGACTAAATATACTCATTTCCTTCCTATTTGAGATACATTGTCTCTAGATCAAATTGCTCGGTTGTATGTTAAAGAGATATTTAGGTTTCATGGAGTTCCGCTCTCTGTTGTATCTGATCGTGATCCTAGGTTTACTTCTAACATTGGGAAAGGACTTCTAATGTCATTGGGTACTGAATTAAATTTTTGAACAAATTTTCATCTAATATTAGACGGGCAGTCAGAAAGAACAATTCAAACATTAGAGGATATGTTACGTGATTGTTCACTAGATTACCAGGGAAGTTGAGACCAACATCTTTCTTTGGTTGAATTTTCATATAATAACAGTTTTCATTCTAGTATACAGATGTCTCCATTTGAGGCATTATAAGGAAAGCATTGTTGAACTCCATCATTTTTGGGATGAAGTAGGTTAAGGGAAGCTAATGGGACCAGAATTTGTAGAAGAGATGGCAGAGAAAGATTAGTTGATTCAGAAGCACATGAGAAAAGCTCAGAGCAGATAGAAAAGTTATGCAGATAACCGGAGAAAGGATCTTTTTTTGAGGTAGGTGATCATGTCTTTATCAAAGGTTCTCCATGGAAAAGTGTGACGCGTTTTGGTATAAAGGGAAAGTTGAGTCCAAGGTTCATTGGACCTTATGAAATTATGGAGAAAGATGGATCTGTTGTGTACAGAGTGGCATTACCTCCATGTTTATCCCTAGTACACAATTGTTTTCATGTTTTGATGTTGAGAAAGTATATACCATATCCATCTCATGTTTTGAGCTCATAGGTAGTTCAGTTGGAAGAGAATCTCTCTTTTGAAGAACATCCAGTTCATATTCTTGATTGTAGAGAGAAAGTGTTGCAGAATAAGGTAATTCACCAGGTAAAGGTTTTGCGGAAAAACCATATGGTTAAAGAGGAAAAGTGGGAATCTGAAAATTTTATGATGGATAAATACCTTCCACTTATTTTGATAAGGGAATAAAAATTGTGAGGATGAAATTTCTAAAAGGGGAGAAATATGTAACATCCCAGGTAAATGAAGAATAAGATATTTTAATATTTATAAATATTTGTGAATTAAATATTAATTTTACTTTAAAAGGGTTTCTATGTTCGATAGCATACCCGATACGCAATAACAGGTTTTTTTGAAACCTTATATTGCACACTAATAATATAATATTATTATTTTAAATGGTAGTTAACTCCTTGTAGTTTTATTGGTAGGAATGAACGAAACTAACTGAAATATGATTACAAATGTTTGTTAAATGTATTTACATTTATCCACTAAAATCTAGAGGCTTAAAATGTGAATGAATCTAATTTAAAGCATAATTTACATTAAAAGGTCGATTTACCGCCTTTTAATGGTGAACCCTCTTTAAATCTATTTTTTCACAATTTAATACAATATATATGGCCAAATAAAATCATTCTTTATAATTGGGACATCAAAATTTAATTTGTGTAATTTTTTGGAATTTTTTCGGTAAAGTTCTTTTTTAAATGAATAGTGAAAATATTGTATTTTAATTCAAAACTACGTTTTAATATAATTTATTTATATGGTTAGATTATATTTTTATTTAGTTTTAAAGTTTAATTATAATATACTTTTGCCATTTAATCCAATTTTGGTCATTGAAATTAATTTCACTTTGAAATTGGATATAAACAAGTGTCAATCTTTTGGCAGTTATTGTTTATTAAAAACACGCTATTTGTTTTAACAATGGGAAATAATTTTAAAATTAATTAGTGACACTTTTCAGTGTTTAATTTCGAAAAAAAATCATTTTTTAATTCGGGATATCAAATATATCTTTGGCTGAATGTTTTTTAATTTTATGAAAAAACGTGAATTTTTGATAAATAGTGAAACCACTTTGTAGTAGTTAAAAAAACCGAATTTTCCATTTAAATGAAATTTTACCACTTATGTGAATTTAATTTATAAAATATTAAATACATGGTTATTATTATTATGTAAAATATGGTTCAATAAGATGAAAATAATTTTTGGTGAATATTATCTTTTGAATTTTATTAACAACGATTAAAGGTAAATAGGGTAATTCAAGGTAAAATGAATATTATAACAATTCAAAATTACCTTAACACAAGTCCTAACCATTTTTAATGAGTAATGGCCAACCATGGGAATCCTTTATTCTATTTTGGGACCCCATGGAGCCACTTATGAAAGAAAATGACACTATAGATTAATTAATTTAATGTAAAGGAAAAATGACATAATGAAATTTTTTTAGTAAATTAATTTTTATATGGTGTTATATAAGTCATATTTTTTACTATAAATGTTTTTCATAAGTATAAAATTATTTCATACATCATGGAATTTTTTAATTAATATTAGACATCAAATAAATTAAATTATTCATGACACAATAATGATGCAACCTTTACCTCATTAGTACATGATTTAAATAAATAATATTATAATGATTAAAATATTATACAAAACATTTCCAATTATGATTGTATGATTTTATTTCGAATATGAGTCTTCGTATCATTGACTGTAATGATTTTAGGACCTTTTGAAACTGAAGATATGTTTATAATAAAATAATGTTTTCATACTTTCTTAAATAGCCCCTCCTCTCCCATATAAAAGGAGACCACTTCTAGCCAATTCCTCACACCTCTCCATCCTTTTGGATCATCCAAAATATTAACAATTAAGCTCTCCACATCCCTATCCTCCTTCTAGAAGACTTAACTTAGGCAAAAGATACTTCAAGAAGTCCTTTGGTTCAAACTAAAGGGAGTTTCCCAAATTAAAGGCAACAATTTGTCTTAAATTGTTTTCTTTTATTTTACTTCTCCAACCAATAAACTCATTTTCTTACTTTATTTTGTAACAACACCAGTATCCTCAATATACAAGGTTTTTTCTATGATAAGGATTCGAACTATTCATACACACACCTCCATATAATGAATGAAGAACATAATATTTCTGTTGATGGAAAACTAACGCCTCACGAAATGATGATTGTTCGATTATATCCTAACGCCTCCCATGGTGGCCATTATGATTGAACTATATTTATATATGATATATATTATTTTTATGTGTTCTTTATGCTTATGTATTTTCCATTTATTATAACACCTTTATGGTTTCCATAGTGGGTAAATTCTGAAATCTCATTTGAGGAAGTGCGGACTACCGCCCCCTCAAAGTGATGTGACTCGTTAATGCCTTATGAGGGATGTATAAAGGATAGAGACAATGAAATTATATATGATATTATACTGTAATTATAATATAACTATGTATCATTATGTTTTAATTCCATTAAAATAAGAAATAGAAATGAATGTAGCGTTCATGCGTATGTACGACTTACCGTCTCCATGAACGGTGCATTTCATTTCTTAACTCCAAATGTTATGAACTATTATAAATACATTTATATGAAATATATATATGATATATGTGATATCCAAATCATGAATATCATTTTGGATATAATGAACCTTTGACCACATGAATAACATGTGATTATAAGAAGTCCATTTTTGACTCAAGTACAAAATATCGACAAAACGAACATTATTAACATAAATGATTACATAATGTTTATAACATTATAATAAGTGATATAAAAGTAATAATAAACTTGAAAAAGTTTCTTAAGAGTGTATAAATTAACTTTAGTTTATTATTCAGTAGATTAAAGATTGATCGAGTCTTGTCGGATATGAGGTAAGGGAACTTCTAAACCCAATTTCCGTTCTTTGGGTTAATCTCCTTCTTTCAAATTATGTCATGCTATGATTACGTCCTATCTTTTATGTATACTTTATTTATGTGTAATTACAGTGAATACACATAATAGATCTATTTTATTCACGAAATGATCATTTTAAGGGACTTCTTTTCACTCTTTTCATTGAGGCATATTTTGTTTTAATACATAACTTTATTTTATACGTTGTATAAACACCATTGACTTTTCAAATGGAATCTTTTTATACGGATATTTTAAAAAAAAAAAGAAAAAGGAATGATTCTTTTAAAGTGGGAGGTGACAAAGACCTTTCTACCACCGTGTGTATTCATTTATCTTTGGCTTCTTCAACAAGCCGTAATGTTTTTAAATGAAAATAAATACCATATACTATTTTATGTATTTTGGTATTGAAAATGGATTTGATAATGGACTTTTTTTGTCAATATATTTATTTTTTAAATTTTGATTGAAATGTGGAAATGTTTTTCTTCCATTAGATTTGTTTTATGTCTTATGATTTTATAATGGTACTTGGACATTTGACGGGTGGTTACGTGATAAACCAAATGACGGGTGGTGCCATAAATACCAGGACAGGTGGTTACATTATAACCTCCAATGCATTGGTTATGGAAGTTGTCTGTATGGCTATTCCATTTATTGATATTTGTGGAATTCGATCGTATGGTTATTCCATTTATGTGTGTTTATGTCCCAAGTTACCCTTATATGTTATATGTTCTTTATATGAGTTTTATGGTAATATTTTGGTTACAAAAGGGTAAGTAGTTATATTTTATTCAACGAAGAGTATTTACTATTTCATAATGGTGAAAAGTATTACTTATGTTAATGTATTCATGATTTACTTGTTTTTTTGAAAAACTAACAGTTTTCCTTCATTGTGTATCCCTTACTGAGCTTTTTATGCTCATCTCATGTTTTTGAAATGTTTTTCACAATACATAATGTGTAATAGTGTCAATGATGGGATCATGGAAAATTCATGCTATCTTAAACATGGAACTAGACATGACACTTTTTTCAAGATTTTTTATTTGAAAAAAATGGAAACTGAGTAGAAGTGTCTACTTTGTAATCTTTTGAGATGTGATAGTTATGTCCTAATTCTCTGAAACTCTAAACATGAAATGATCCTCAATGTGAATTATTAATTTAATTCAATATTCTGTATGGTTTAAGGCTAGGTCCTTATTGACAGAGAATAAATTAACCTATTATAGTGGTGGTTCCAATTCCACAAACCCCACCTAGGGAACAAAAGTGGAATACGATCGCACTCCATTAAAATGGATGGGAACCATAATTCAATATGAGACTTGACCTATAGAGGGCACCACAATCCATTTATGTGGATGCAATTCATCACTATAACCTTGAGGAAAATGAAAAATGTAACATCCTCAACCTATATTGTTCTAGAATAATAAAATGATGAACTATGCACACTCTTGATGGGAGGTACATAGTGTGTCCCATGGGTGTATGGTGTGTCCAACTATTCCCCTTACTGACCACATGGAAGATCATCACATGACATGTAATTATTCATTTACATGTATTGTAAACTTACCCAGTGTGTAGGGAAACACAATATCCTACATGAATCACCTAAATATGGTCATCTCTGTGTCCAAGTACACAACATGCCATCTAGTGGTGTACTTTTCCCAATGTCCATGTAAACTCTAAAGTAAACATTGAGCCTCACTGAAGTGGGTCACATGGAATGTGACTAGGTAAAATAGTGTTAGATACATAACTTGGGTATGAAACCTTACGTCGAAGCTAGTGGGGCCACATGCTATGTAATTCCAGAATACACATCATGTTGCTCGTGGTTTCTAGATCAACTTCCACATCATCCTGTGCATTGTGGATCCATCTACCTTGCTAGATATTATAGATAATTATTTATTCATGACTCTAGTATCCATATCATGGTATTATATATTCTAGTCTTCTAAAAAATGATTTTCAGAGAACAAATGCCATTGTTCATCAAAACTGGGAATAATGATAAACATGAATCATTGTAATCCACTCATGATCAGCCACTGCCATCATCAAACATCAACCACACCATTGATCATGAACCAAACCCATAATATTGATTTGTTGTGCTGAATAATAGTGACACAATGATTGAATAACGGTAATTATTTGACCCACATTTCAAAATAAAATGCATTCAATGGACCTATGATGAATGGGGGAATAAATCAAAAATCCCAAAAATTGAGGAATGAACCTCATCCATTTTTATTTTATTTTTTCATTAATTATTGTAGAAAAGGATGAATGAAGAGAGATAAATAAAAAATAGAAAATTAGTTCCATAAATTTAAATCCACTAATGATGTGCATAATAATTCAATTCATGGAATTAATCTGTGTATATCTGGAATTAAGAAACATGATGAAAATCATAATGAAGAATAGACTACATGGAGTTCGATCGATTGATGATGAAGAATGGTTTTATTGTCATTGTTCACGAGATCCTTAAATTATTTTCACTTGACTATCTAATATCATATCCTAATCATTCAATATCTTCAAGGAAAATAAATCCAATGGTTTTCTCAAATCTCCAGTGTTTGATTGGAAAAACATGAATAATTTCTATAACCTATATTTTAAATGGGAAAATATCTCTATATAAAAACATCAAAAAATTAAATCCATTATTTAAGTTATTTTTTTTATTTCTACCCTCAATAAAATTTTCATAAAAGGACTACACCAAAAAATATTATTTTGTGGCTAGGGTAATACCTGTGTTGTGAAATCAATAGTGCCCATATATTTATGATCTAATCCTATATTTGGGAGGTATTCCACTTTTTCAAGGAAACGACATGTGCATGAATATTAATATATTTAATATACTTCATGAAATTTTGTAAAGCATGTTGAGCCATTGAAATTCATTCCATATGAGTGTATGGTCAAAAAAAATAATCAATTTAATATCAAAAAATAATACACCCAAAATCTGATACATTAAATTCTGGTTACTTGTACATAATAAAACAATATGAAATTAATATAATTTTACTCCATATTCTAAACCTCACCTAATCCCAAGTTCCAATTATACTCTAAATTATCATTCTCAATAAAGCCAATCCCCTTATCCAACTAGTTCTTAATACCATGTCTGAGTCTTTTTAGGAACCTCAGTTCATTGGTTGGCCGAGTCGGGTTTGACTACTTAACATCGATGAGAAAAAAAGTGTTGCCTTGTACTACATAGACTTGTGGTGATATGTGAATTTGACATGATCATAAATATATTTTACTATATAAATAAATAAAACTGAAAACAATAATTTCTTCAGCCTGCAATTCGTATTTATCAAAGTGTGTAATGGTGATTATTTTTCAACTAGTCACCCAACCACCCCATGGGAGTTAAAAAATAATAATTCCTATCCCATTATACATTTATTATCATAATTTATGTTAACCTAATCCACCTACCCTCCTAAGATAGTTCTAGAGTGACATTGAACATGACCATCGACTCCAAGGTACCTCTATTCACTCACTACAAAGAACAAAATAATGACTCCATCATGATGAGTCACAAACCTAGTGGGGTCACCATAAATCCCTCATCCATGATACCTATAGATAAATACCATAGTTGTAACTTGTAAGTCACAATGTTAGGATGATGTATGATTCCAATGATGGGTGTACCAAAGAAATCCTCTACAACTATTCATTACTAAATCATAGGAAACCCCATAAATTTGAGGGAATTCCCTCCCTATGTATAATGATCAAGATCATTAGATTCCAATATCTCATTTATTCTCAGTTAAATAACCACTCGTGTACCTACATAATATAAGGGGTTATACAATAATCAATCAAGGGTTTTTAAGGTCTATATTAGGAAGTGAGATAGTTATTCATGAGGATATATGCCCACCCAACACACTTACCACCATTTGAATCCTAAGCATCACTGGAATTCACAATGATATTCTCATAACTCAATGAGAATCAGGGAACCTATGATTTTTCAATGGACCACAATATCATAGGAATACCTTCCTTCTAGATAGTTCATCTATATGTTCCAACACACTATATATTTATAGATCATAGACACCACATCTAGTTATCTAAAAGAGAATCTATAATATCTTAGTATTCTATCAGGATTAGGAATCTTCTCCAAAATAATCCACGAGACATGATCCCAAATATTATTATAACTCCAAGGTCTCATACAATTAAGTGGGTGAATCCCTCGCATCCTATGAAATCTTTGTACATTCCGGGAAAACAGAAGATTCCCTAAAATAATGGAAAACAACAAAACATAAAAAAACTAAATTAAAAATAGTTTTTTCACACACTGATTCCCATCAGGCTATCCATATCCCATTACATAATATGTTTAACATGGATTATAAGTTTCACCCACTATTATATCCACCCAAATCTATGAAATATATATTAGGGTTATCTCATTAAGGAGTGTTGATTAGGTACTTCTATGTAAAAATTAACAAGTGGAATTCAACTCTAGATCTTCACACCCAACATCCCTATTATCCCTACCCTCGATTCATAAAGTAAATAACATACCCCTCCTTTATCTAGGTCATCTCACTAACACATTATCCTCTATGGAACATCAAACTTCCAACAGTCTCATGATATGGATCAACTCCCACCTCTATGTCCAATATCACTCTTGACTAGTAACTCACCCAAAATATATATATAATATATGTGATCTATCAGCCTAGAAATTAAAGAATAAAAATTCCCTCTTATGATGAAATAGGGTAATCTATATCAAATATCTGGACACCCATACATGGGGGTGTCAATTTTTCCAGGTCCATAAATTGTTTACGAGATAACCATCAATAGCTGAGGCATCAGTATAGTTCAAATTCTCCTCACAAGACTTAGAATATTAAATATACCACACATTACACTAATCCATAATGATTTAAATTTAATTACCATCAAATTTAAAGTATCCAAATCACATTAAACTGCATAATTACTTTTACTAAAAATTGTAGTTCCCTTAATGAACCGACTACAAATAAGATTCAATATAAAAAAATGTACTATAGTCCATATGTTATGTATCTTGAAAAGTAACCAATAATAAGAATCTTTTCCCCATTTATTCCACAATATGAATATTCTCAACCAAGATTGTCTAGTATTTCACAAATTTCTCTCAACACTAATAGCCACTATCAGCATTCCATAGAACCTAACATGTGAAAAAAATGACTTATAACTTAATTATAAACCCTTCCTAATATATTAAAATATACTCCAGAAACACAATCAAAGGATAACCTAATGATCATTTATTATATTAAATGAATAGTAAAGTAAAAAACGATCCATAAGCCAAAATAGGAATCTTCAAATAAAAGAAACCATACCCATCACCACATCCCTGATAAAAATATTCTTCTTTACTAGATGATTCCCATTATGATATCTCATATTTCTTCATAAATGTGTCATACATTTTTCACTGATTCATTTGTTCCAAGGAGAGAAGCTTGTTGTTTCCAATAGTAGATCTGGTGGATAGCTTCTTTGGTATGTAGGAGTATTCCTTCCTCAACCTTCTTCGTGATGGAATAGTCATGCATTCCTGATTCCCGATCATCTTTGTCTGTCCACCCTAAATAATATCACTATACGAAGTCTTGGTCAATCATCCATAATTATCCTTATTACTATCAAATTAATCCCCCATTTTCGAAAAATATAACCCCCGTGGATTCTATATTCCCCTCCTCATCCATTTTGAGATTGACTCTTAGGGTCAATCAAGGCTAGACCCATAGGCTGCTACTCTATCTCATGACCATCCGGGGTCCCCTATTACAAGAACTCTATCTCAATTCCATCATCCTTGGAATTTATCCTTGACTGCATACTACCACCATCATCCATTAGAGAACCCACCTCCACATTCTTCTCTTCCAATCCTTCAAACCGATTTCCAATCTCAAAAGCAGGCACCACATCCACTTCACCGGCCTGCTTTTGGGACCCATCCGTAGCTTCCAATACCTCCACGGGAAAACTATCACAACATACAACGCCAAATCATACCTCAGAAAAAAGCTTTGACCACTTGTGTTCACCTTCATCCCTCCCGCTAACATCCAACATTAGACATACCCCTTGCTGGGAGTCCTTTGTGTTCACACTTACACCAGATGCCCCCCATGTCGCCAGCACCAGGGCCACCTTTGACAACAGACTACCTCACCCCACCCACCAAATTCATATCACTCTTATACCGAATAAACACTAAAGCTACCAATGGATTAGGGAGTTCCACAACCCCATAACTCACTATAGACCGGTTCACTAGGCCATCCACATTGCCAAAATTATCTATCATAGCAAGACACTGCACATGGGACCTACCTAGCTTCTCCCTCGGGCTAGACATCCTCACAATTACTACTTCACATTAACACTTAGAGTCAAGGTGCCCCAAACAATAGTATTTAATGCCATAATCAGCCCATGATTCAAAGTTTATGACCAGCTTCCATCGGAATTCCTCACCCATGGTAATCCAGATCCACTTCACCGCAGGCATTGCAACATCCACCTAAACACAGAGACGAGGATTAATCGGATGACTCACCATGAAAGTTTGAACATTGGATTAAAGAAAGCGGACCACCATATTACCAATCATATATATAATTGTCGGATTTAGAAATCATTGAGGAAGCTGAGGAAGACTTACACATGTCGCAATGATGGAAGGATCATAATTCATACACAAATAAAATCACCATCGAAAGAGGAAAAACGTACAACCGCTGCAACGATGAGGGGCACTAGACAATGCTCAGATCAAATACTATTCTAAAGAAAACCAAATCATAAAGTGGTGTTTTTCAAGAAGGCCAACGACCGCACAGTCTTGGAAATCCCTTTTTCAAAAGTCGAAACAGTTGAAATCAACAACCGAGGGACATCGGTTAGTGAAACGCCCCTCTAGTGTCAAATCTAGATGACTCAATGTTTCATAGAACATAGAAAATGAGATCGATATCTGAGGATCACCAAGGTGAAAATCCGAGGCCTTCGGGCTAAGAGAGATCATCCGAAATTCTGGATGAAAACTAGGGTTTGAAAAAGGGATGAAAGGTTTCAGTTAGACCAGAGGTAGCATGATTAGTTCCTCCTCCCCCCTTACACCTCCAAGAAGGGGGGGGGGGATCAGCATCATTCATCGGCTCAACCTCCTTGTGCCAGGATTCATCGTCGTCTCCAACTCTAAATTAATATATATATATATTTAAAGATAATTTAATTGAATTTTTCCAAATCACTCAAATCCCATCAGTTTCAAAAGATCACCAAATTATCAATACACTTGGTGATAACCATATTTTACAATCCCTTTAACCCATTTTGGGTAAAATCACTCACATAAAAAATTAATTCCAAAATATTTCGACTCTAATTTCAGGAAAATTCATTATAAATTCCACGGGTTAAAACATAGTTTCTAAAATCAAATATAATGGTGGTAGACATCGTTTTGGGATTTCCTATTCCAATTCTATGTGAAGGCCCCATAAAAATTGGATTATTTTAATATCCTCCACTAAAATAAGAGTTTTTGACATATTCCAAAACAATGAATAATCATAATGAATAAAAAGTGATGGTAAAGGTGAGGGAGGGGAGCCTATACCTATAATCATCCTTATATACACCCAAAAAATCCTCCCAAAAAACGGTTTGGAAATGGTAAATGGGAGTTATCCCACAAGAAGTACATGCTAACAAAGATATTGAAAATATTATACCCACTGTAGAACCATAGTTGGAAAAAATAGGCATTTCCCACCATTATGTGTCCACCATTTAGACAATGATCCCTGAAAGTAGGAAAGGCCTTCATAAATCCAACTAGTATATCAACCAAGCATTTAATATACCCCTAGATACATCAATATCTTCCTCAAACCATCATAATACCATATGATCATGAAAACATGTCTACATGCACCTGTTATAGGTGATCAAACTCTCAAAAATCACTTCTAATACACTGTTCAGAATCTTCCCTATCCACTGGATTAAAATGTGAACTTATTAATAAATTCTAAAACATGTTTTTATGCATGGGTTTTTATAATAAGTTTTATGGAACATGTGGTTGAACATACTGATGATCTTTAGGGAAAAAATAATCTATAAGGGACAACAATTATTCGTCTCCCAATTGTGTACATTAAAAAGGGTTCTTAATGAAATGGAATACCTAGATATTTTTTAAAGAGTTTTTTCAAAAACACCATTTTAATTAATATTTAAATCCTCCACATTATTTTAGGTTAACCATAGAAAAATTTCACAACTATTTTATCATAACTTATGCAATGTGATTTTCAAACAAGAAAGATAAGATAACTTATTACATTTATGGTGTTGAAATAACTCAAAGAATGAATATAACTTATTTATCTCAACATAATGACATAAACTATTTACTTAAATAATTTTGATTTACTATTTACTATATTATTAGTACTTTGTTAGGTACCTCCTGAAAACAATATCTATATAAATTTGGAAAATTTTTTGATTAGGCAATGTTTAGAGGGATTACCAAAAACCCTGTCTTTAACTATTTGAAAAAAAAATTAAAATAAGTTATTATTGACTGTTATATTTGAATATAATAAAAAAGAACATGTTTTTATATTTTTTAATTTTATTTTTTTCTACATTAATGGGACTCGAGAATATAAAATTGTTTACAAATCTTAAAATTATTTCACATTAATGAAATACTCTTCTGATATCATTTTTAATTTTAAATGTTTAAAAATAAATATTCTATGAATATTCATTTTATTTTATAATATTGATTCTCATGTTCATATTAGAAATAACATTTTATGGAACTTTACACCATGGAAGTTAGATATATGCATTAATTAATGTATTGAAGTGAATTTTTTGGATACAAACCAATCTGAGAAATTTTTATCGAGTTAAATTTATTGTTTCATTATTTATTATAGAACACAAAATTTTTCCTTTTCTAAGAATAGAAATCATTTCTCACATACAAAGAACATCCCTATAATTTATCACATCCATTTCAAAAAACACACAAAAATATATATTTATTGTACTAAGCTGAAATAGATTTTTTATTTTTATTTTTGATATTTTTTCATATAAATTTCTAGATGTACTTGTACAGATATATAAATTTTAAATAATTTCATTATCCACTAATGTACGAAGAAAAATAATTAATATTTATATAGGATTGTATTTCGAATTAAATGGAAAATAGGATAATTAACATTCAATATTATATAGAAATATCATTTTTAAGAAGATAATCAGTAGGTATCAAAGGGTGTTTTTTTGTGGTTCAATATAATTGATATTTTTAGGGACTGAAATTTATTAGTAACTATACTTCTACCCACCTATATCCAAATAATGAGAAATATATTTATACTTATTCCCATGGAAATGAATGTTTTGACTGTATTTGAAAACATATATGACATTGTTTTATATTTCTATTACCCACAATTATGATAAATTTAGTTCTTCGTAATAATTGGTTATCTATAACTCAAATTGGAATTTTTTTACGAAAATAAAGGTGAAACTATTTAGTTGGTTTTTTGTGTCTGTTAGGCTTATATTTTTTTTAATTGGGAGGAGAGTTTAATGGTATTATTAAAGGGGAGATGATTTAAATTTTTGGGGGTTTTTTAAATGGGGGATTATTTTAATAATAGTTTATAGAGTAAATTATAGAAAATTATATATTATTTTTCTATTAAATTTCTTTATTATGGAGAATTATTTTATTAAAAATTAGATATTGATGGGATGTCTAAAGTGTTGAGACCATAACATGACGCACCATAAGAGTGGAATGATGAATACAGGTGTGACATTATTTTCACAATTTTGATCTTTCTATAATGTTTTCATGAGAATAAAAAATATTTTAATTTTTTATGAAAAATAAAATTGATGAATGAGGTAAATTAATACAAGAAAACCAATTTTTTTTGGTTAACCAAAAAAGGATAGTACAAAATGAAAATGTTGAATGGGTGTCAACAGACAAGGGTGTCAAACTCTTGACTATAGTTGTTACTTTGAATCGGGCATGTTTCGCTACCAATCCAAGTTGAACTACATCTTCTGGAAATATTTTTCACTAAATGAGTGTAAGAAATATAAATATGATATTAATAGGTTTATGACCATGTTGTGGAAAAGTATATATAACTAAGCTATTAGGGTGTTAACATTTTTCTATTTCCCTTGTTTATATTCATCAATCAAAATCATTAGACAAATAAAAAAAATTCATCACACATCCTCTTTGAGTTCTGATTAATTGATATTAATTTTCTAACATAGATCTTATAATAAAAGTTCAATTCATATCTTATATTTTTTATCAAGAAAATACCATGTGTTTTGAAATAGACACATTAGCTCTCTCCTCGAATCTAATTTTAATTATACCATTTATATTTTTATTATAATTCCAATAGAATATTATATTTCAATGTTGAGGACATTTTATGTGCACCATTCAATATAATCTCCATAAATTTTACTGTGTGAATATTTATTATATTTTAAGTCTCCATTAACATTTTAATAAATTCTTCTTCATGTCCCAAAATGATCACCACATTAAAATATTTTATGAAATAAAAGAAGTAAAACCTTAAATTATTTGATTTGAATTTCCCAATAACACCTTGAATAAATTAATGAAATTTAATTTGTATTTCATCAATTTATTATGGTTGATATCATTCAATGAATCCATGTTTTTTATTTCAATTTTCATAAATTCATGTTGATATAGAAACAAATATCTTTCTGTAGTAAAATAGTTGAAGCATAAAAATTCTCAACAGAGATTCCATCTAATTACGAAATTTGATAAAAGAAAACTATCTTTTAATAGCCAATATATCATATTTATATTGTTCTACACTTTTATAAAATTATCCTTATGATTAATTAAATCTATTTATATGATGACAACCATCCTTATAATGATCAAAATAATCATTACAATGATTATAAACATCCTTAAAATGATTATGTTTATCATTATATAGACTAGGATGATCCTTATGAGAACTGACTTCATCCTTATGAATTGACCAATTATCTTTATGATGATCAAATTCAACTGTATTAAGACCTATATGATATTTTTAATGATAAAATTTACCTTACAAAGACTTGGTTGGCCTATAAGATGATTACATTCATCCTTATCAATTCCTCCATCACACATATGAATATATATTTTATATAAAAAAGATCATTATAGACACATTAATAATTATTCAATTTTATTTTCATATTCTTCAACTACCTCATTAAAATATACATACAGATATATAGAAAGACTCCAAAACTATTAAATGTTATAAACTTTTTGATCATTCCAAAACACATCCAAAACAATCCAAAATTTTAAATCCTTTATTGACCTCAAATTGACAAAAAAAATTAACATTACAACCTATGATTCCAACATTATCCTATTACAATTTTTTTAAATATCAATATCTATGTTAAAATTTATCATGATTCCCATTCACAAAGATTAATTATGAATTAATCACCCCCTAAACAAGACTACTTCACCATGATATTTTCCATGAACATGTTGTCCTTCATATTTATTATTTTCTCCCCCTTTTATAATGTAATTAAAATTTATGAATTTTTCTAGATCTTATTCAAATATATATTCACTTTAAATATATTTTAAACCCATAATATGATTATTACCACACTCTCTAGAACAATGGGATCCTAGAAATTTGGTTGGTAAACAATGAATATATTTATGGAGAAATGTTTTAAATATAATACATGCAACATTAAACATTAATTTTTTCATTTAGAATGGATAATACCTCACAAATTATTGATACAATTAATTGAATATAATTTACTATATGAAAAACAATACCACTAATGTTAAACATTAAATAAAGTTGGGAGAATGTAGAAAAATACAATAATCATTAGTTTGAAGGCTTTATTTGAACACCACAGTTGAAATTTGGTCTCATAAATACTATTGTTCGTAATTTTTTGTCAAAAAATTATCCAACATATCATTATAATAAACGAAATCATTATTTATTACACATTAATTTATTTTTTTCATTAATAACATGAAACCTAACTTCAATTTACTTTATTTGACAATGTTTCACTAGATTTTTAGTTTGTTCAATGGTACTTTTTCATCACAAAATTATCCATTGGACGTCATCCCCATGATATTTCATCTAGTCTATAATCTACTAAATATAAACTCATGAATTTATTATAATAATATAGTCTACCTCGACTATCATAATTGATGTTATTTCCTACATTTTTAAAAAACATATAATACACTTAATGCAATCATAAATGAATCGTCTATTCATGGATTTTTTACTACAACATTTCCTTTCTAATCACCATTAGAGATAGATGATAACTCAAACTCATTATCGATCTTAACAAGTATGACGTATGTAATCATAACACTAATTTACATCATAATTTACATCACAACTACCCAATGTTCTTCATTGGGAGTACTTTGAAACATTACTACCAAAATAATATCAAATGATATGTAATGTAGAGTGTATAAAAAGTATAATAATCTTCCAGTCATCCTTATATAATGAGTTGGGTACAAATTAAATTATTATTCATTCTCTATCATAAATGTTTCAATATAAATTCTAGTTAAAATATATTTTCAATTATTTATATCATGTTTTGTAGGAAATTAAATTATATATTTTTCAAGGGAGAAAATGTGCATCTCTAACTTTGAATCACACAATAATATAAAATATATGTAAGATAAAAAATCATGGTAATCTAAAACGTTAAGATCGTAAACATAAAAACCCATCAAACCACTATTTCATGATTCCATAAAATTTAAACTCATACATAAATAATAATGAAATGGACTGTTATTCCTTATAAATTTTCACATTAAAATCATGATCATTGAATCCTCCTTTAACTATTGGGTTCTTCTAATTTTTTTTATGTCTATAATTAATTTAAAAGGGAGGTTTTCATGATATATATATATTTTGGTTTTCATTTTTAACACTTCATTCTAATAATTTACAATAATAAATCCCACATACTACTCTATTTAAACTTACATTATAATAACCACATTTATAAAAGAATTATTAAAATACATTTGAAATATTTTATATTCTTTTTTTATTAAAACTATTAATAATAATCAGATTGACTCATGTTGAGAAACTTCTACAGAATTATCCTCTACATATACACATTTTTCATGAGCATAAAATTTACCCATAGATTTTCATTTCTTATAAACGATAACAATGTATTAATTAAACAATTCAGAAGACCTCCTCAGTTCCAATCACATTGCAATGTTGGGCCGTTTGCACTAGTTTCTAAGTATAATTTGTTTCATTTAGTAATTGATTCCTTTTCCAAGATATCAGAAATGTTTCATACTTTATAGATTATATAATCTTTGTTAGATCCACTATGGATAGTATTGATCTACATTTTATATACCTCATTATTCGTGTCTTTGTTGGTACAATTCTATATTGTGGTATTATTTTATCGATTAACAACTATTTAATTATAATTCGATGAGATATATGTTCTGATTTTTTATTAATAGATTTTATCTAAAATTATTCTTCTAAGACAACTTTTTTATGGTATGAGTTTCATTTTAATTATTGTTTTTACTTCATCATCTTCCTCACATATCACATCCATAAATGAGCGTACAATTTTAATCCCTTTTCATTCCTCTATATTATTAAACATATATAAATTTTACAATCTTTAATTCCATTATATTTATACATATATAATTATTATGTTAAATTGAATAACCTTATAACAATCCTTAATCCAAAATTTTACCAAAATTTAATTTTTTTCTCTTTTCTTTCATAGTTATCATTTACTTAATAATACATATCAACATGGGATCTAATAAATATTTACCTAATCCAGTAGATCATAAGGCCTCCTTTTCCTCTCCATATATACCAGATGTTGTAGACTGGTATATAGGGTCTATGGTGGTATAGTGGAGACAATATACCCTCAAAATAAGATTTACTCCGTAGAATAATAAATTGATGAATAAAAAATAGAAGCAAAATTTAAACTAAAAAAAACAGCATGATGTTAATAATAACTTAGGAGATGTACCAATATACAGATCTATATAAAAAAATTTTATAGTCATATTACTTATGAAAAAAAGAAAAAATAGTAACAGAAATTCAGAAAAACTCATATATCAAAAAACCATAAGACTATCTCCACATATAACCATGATCCATTGTTGGGTCATGTACTCCTCCGATCCCATGATATAATCCAACATGATTTAGAAACAATGCACTTTACCCTTTCTATACCAACATTCATATAATCATATTGGGTACCATCAGTGACCTTGATAGGGTGTATGATAAACTAGACCACCACCACCAACAGTGTCTATAAAAAATGTAGCCTATAAAAATAAATTAGAGATAATAGATGTTATAAAAGGTAAAGTGAATGATATATTTTTATTTACATGATCATATTCTATAATATAATCGACTAAAATTTACGAGAATCACTATAAATATAAATTCTCAATGGTATGGAGTAATTAGATTATCATACACCACACATTAAATAAATATCATACCTTCATCAATAATTTCCTTAATGTATAGGGAAGGTGACTTATAAATAGAGTCATAAATGTATATGAAAGTCACTTTTTACATACCTCATTCATTAACATTAGGGATAAACCGTAAATAATCATACCTAGAGGTGGTATGGTCCATACCTAGGTCCCAATGTCTGTGTCATACATTAAATAGTCTTAACTATGGGATGCATGTTTCATATCATTGTACCAAAGTCAGTTCTTTACCGTAATGTAAAATGTGTCATATTATCATAGAAATTAGGTTCTATAACATGATTTCAGAAATCATGAATGTAATAATAATAATATGACATTTTTCACGTTAGTGTCCGCACCCTTTCATAATTACAATTTAATCAATCATTTATTCATTTTAGTGGAAATAAATGACATGGAAAAGGAACCATGATCCTATCCTACAATAACATTTAATTCATAGAGGCTCTCACTAAAATGATGTTTAGATCACACTCCCAAAGGGGTTGTTTGAAATTGCAAATGTTAAAGGACACACCACATGGGTGGATTAGGGTGAGGTTGGTAACCACCAACAATGAGTATATGAAACAAGGGAGACATATATTAGAAAATATTATTAATTTAAGTATTATCATTTAATATAAAAGAAACTACTGAAAGGTCTTTCATGTGGATTAATGAAGATAGATAAATAGACTAAAAAAATTTAGTGAAATGGTATAAATGAACTGCACTAATCTAATGCTAGAATAATTTACTAGTATCGACATTTGGTTTGTCTAGAATGGATGAGAAAGGAAGAACATACATAAACCCTATAAATAGGGAATGAAAGATACCACCAAATAATTTATAAGTACAGATAGATAAAACAAATATGGATGGAACTAGATTAAAGATATTACAAAGATGGATCCAAACAGATAAATTGTGGCTCGTTTATATGTTGGATGGGGAGGATTAATAAATTCCTATGATATAAATGGGACAATGCTCAAAAAAGGAGGTGAATTATCCAATGGAGGATAAAATAATAGAAGGTGGATTTTTTGAAAGAGAGGATGAGACAGTAGTAAAATTTTAAAATTATTGAATGTCACATGGTTTGGTCACAAGGTTGGCAGAAGCGTGCAGCAACTGTGGACCATGATCATCACTGAGACACCCCATTCATTTCTTACAGTTCACATTTAGAAAAATTATGCATTTCCCTTGTTCACTCTCTATCATAAGACCAAAGTGTTCAATCATCCCTCTACATTTATGAAGATCCAAAGGTCTCCCATACATGGATACATGGTTTGAGGTACACCATTAGCACTAACTATTAAATAACCTTTACCCTCTCTATTTTATTCATAATTTGGAGCTCCTTGCCTACAATAATCCATATACACTCACAAATCCTTCATTAAGGTAATAGAATCATTTATATTGTTAAAAAATGTATTCAAATTATCTAAAGGTTCTATATCTCTGGTTAAATCCATGATATTATAATATTCCACACATAATGAAATTTGTCCCTTGGGTTCCCTTCCAAGGGTGGTAAAACATCACATGAGAATAAATCCTACAAAAAAGAATATACATTGGCCTCCCACTCCCAGTCATTATCCAACATGTGGTAATCGTACCATAAAACACATAATTGAGGTACCTACCTACAACAAATATACTTCCGGATCTGATCCATGATATGGATAGTATACTTTCTAAAGGACATATCCACCTTCAACAGAACCCCATTAAGATGATGGATATCAGATATATCTAAATTTCACTAGTTAATATATGAAACATGGAAGGAATCATTTATATCCTGGTACCTCTATGTTAATGTTAATAGAAATTCTACTAGCCAGAATCAATCCACATCGTTAATAGGTTGATATAATTGAGTTTAATGCTACCCTTTCCTATTAAAATATCAATTCCCATGTCTTGGTGAAAAATGAATGAAAATAATACTCAGTATATTGAACTATAGTGGTCAACTATAAAGATTGGAACATGAATTTTACCTAAACTAAGTTGTAGACATTTTATCCTTAATTAAATGAACATTATATCAAGTGTCTTGAATGAGAAAAGTTCCATTTATGGTTAAATCACCAAAATCCAACCAGTAAAAACGTGAATGTTATTACCTAACATATAACACCTCATGGGGATCCATATGTATTATTGAAGAATACATATTGTTATTATAGAACAAGAAATGTGGAACATGTTTCTCCCTAGATCCTCAAAAATCAAGGATGTGTGCTCTGATCATGTCCTCTTGTACCTGTATCTTCTATTTTGACTGAATGTCACTATGGAGATAAATGGTTATTCTCAAAAGAACATACATAGAAAAATATAATTGTAATCGTGTATAGACCTTCATTACGGAACAAGAATATGTATCTGAATTTTTTATTTCTTATATACCATGATGTTGTTTAATATCATAGATATAAATTCTCCCAAGATCATCAAGTAGAAAGGTCTATTTGATAGGTATGAAATGCGTGAAACACATGAACATGTTGAAAATACTAGATACTATATCACTTCCTCAAGGGTACCTTGATAATCCCATCACAAAATCATTAAGGAAATAATCTCATTTCTACTCCGGAATGGGAAATGGTTATAAAATACCCGGTACCCATTGAGGTTATTTCATTACCCTAAAATAGGTGGGAAACAGATTAACAAAACTAGTTGTCTCCTTTTTTCATACCAGATATCCATTATTGGAGATGTAGATCATTATTAAACATTGTATGACCACGATTCACTTCCAAAGTGTATTCATGAGGCTCTAACATCAATTCCTCAATTATTTCAATTGGATCCCAAACAGTACCTTTAATGAGTAAGACCTTATCTTCATTGGTGAACCAGATCAGTGAGTGATCCTTACCTGAAACACTCTCCCTTAAGTTTAATTCCTTAGTGTCGAATATCTTCCTAATATTCACTATCTCTATATGTGAAGAGGTCCCTAATAATGATGAAATTATAGACTATACAAGACACTTCGGAACATCCATGTTCCTCTCAAAATATTTACCACAAGCATTAACTCATCAATAGAATCTTGAAATTCTTGTATCTATGTCCTTTATATTAGGGTATCCACTTCAAAATTATATTTATATTGAGTGTAGGAAAAATCAAAATAATTGGAATAGAAGTATTATTCACACCTTGTCTTCCTATTGATTAGGTCACACTACATAACAATATACATGGGTATTTCCTGGCACATAAACACCCCAAAAAACAATTTCTATGAAGGAAATTACTCCAAAAATGAAAGGAATGAACCATGGATACTAGCTCTTGATCCTGCATTATGTAATTTCCCTCATGTTTTATCAACTAATGGGACTTTTACGCCACAAATCAATCACTCTGTACCATAACTCCTCTAAGACCGATACAAAATGCATCTAAATAGACTGTATATCTTCATTTTTTCAATGGAAGAATCTTTATATTCACAGACTTCTATATCTATTTCATCATATTTAATTCTTTCTTGAAAGCTCATAACCATATAAACTTCATGAAATTTTCATAAAATCCCATATGAATAGCGGTTAGGCATCAAAAGTGTGGTATGATGTGCTTATAAAAACAAGTTATCCCCAAGAAACTATTACATTGAAGTCCATTCATTGGATTCTTCTAGGTAACTAATAATCATACCTTATTTGGATAAACAATTACTCCTTCCTCTAAGAAAATATCTCCTAGGATGTACTCATTATCATTTTAGAAGTGGCATTTAGGACATTATTATATAGCTAGTTCTCTATCAGTGTATTCATAATGATCTCATGATTTTTGGAATTGTCATGTCGAGTACAAGAATACTTCAAGATGTCATTTATGAAGACAAAAAAATAAATATTGGTATGAGTGTATAATCTAATTAATCTTATCAATTAAAACATCTAGGATATTAGTGAGACCAAACAGAATAATCAAATACTCATAAATCTAATAACTATCATAGAACATTTTATGTGTTTTCTCTATTGGTCTAACACATTTTAGGTGATATACAAACCTCAAATTGATATTGGAGGTTTCTCTATCTCCTCAAAGATGATCGAATAGGTCATATATATATAAGTAATGGGATAGTGATTCATCATAGTAATTTGAATCAAATCCTATTAATCCACACTATGACTTAGGGTTCTATATGTCTTCTTGCCAAAAAGAATTAGTGAAACCAAGGGATAAGTATTGGAATATAAAAAACTCTTAGTTTCAATGTCCTCTGGTCACCTTTTCAGCTCCTTCAACATGGTAGTGTTCATCCTATATAGTGGAATGTACACCAGTGCATCTCCTTTAACTAGATTACTAGAGACCTCATACTCTTTCCCATGTGTTAATCCATTAAATTCATTAATGAAAATCTCCATGAAATTATTTACTATTATAGAGAATTCTTCTTTATGTAATCCTAGATAATCCACATAAATTACCAAAATTTAAGCTATCATTCCTATCATCCCTTGATTCTACATTCTATCTCTATATGCCAAGAAATCATAGTATACATTGTGAATATATGTACAAATTTATGGTGATTGAAATGACACCCTATGATGATAAAAATTCATGTATACATGATAAGGAACTAACCAATCAATCCTGAGAATAATGTTAAAACTAAAAATATAAATGATGAAGTAGTTTCATAGGACTCAATATCTGCCAATATCAAAGGGAAAATATACACATTGAATTATACTCCCTTAAAGTATACCCAAATGTGATTTAATGGTCATCACCTGTAGACATATTGAACCTTTAGTAAGGGGATTTCCCTGATAGCCAAAATAATAACCGAATTTGAAGCCCCTATGTGAATATAAATAGATACCAATGTAGATGAAGATAAAATTATACAAGATACTATAAATTATTTGGGACTCTATTCCCATATAAGATGTTGCACAACATAATCCTAGATTATTATGTGGCCTTGAGATACCACATGGCTGCCTTTAGATGTATCACTCTATATACTTTATGAAACTGATGTATGGAATCCCTGACTATGACAACCACCTTGACCTAACTATCTAGAAGTGTTCTAGATCCCCGCAAGATACATAGATACTAATACTACTTAATGAGTTGGTGTCTGTGTTTAATGTCTCTAACTTGCAACTAGAGGGAAGATTCCACAAACCCGACGTAATTGGCCCATCCCTCCATCACATCAGCCACAACAGGTTCCCTTTAATAGTTATTGTTTATGAGCCTATGCTTCTCTCACTGATGATTGACTACAAAATTGAATGCACTTGCACTCTGACTGTAATTTCCCACATTAGAGGTCTGAAATTGACCATTTATTCCCCTATATGCAACACTTTTAGGTTGAAAGGCTAGACCACATTGATATGGACCTCCAAATTCTAATAGAGTATGTTTAGTAATGGGAACCAAGTAAAATATATAAAAAACTATATCCAATTGAAAAAATTTCACCTAAAAAGAATTAGACGACTGAGCCCATCCTAGAAACATATCTCTTTCTCTAGAATGTCATCTGAATTGATTGGATCAAAGCTATAATGCTATAAAAAATGAGTTGAATAATCAATTACATACATCTACCCCTATTATAAATTCTGGAATTCACTATAAAGTTATATCATAAAGGTCCTAGGGAAAAAATAGTCATATAAGATGATCTTCAAACTAGCCAACTCCATACACTAAAGAAAATCCCACTGGGTGATAACATCCAACAATATCTTGGTAGAATCTATAAGCATATATAGAGAAATTTTCACTCTCCTCCATGGATTGGTCATAATGTGATCAATTATTACTAACATAGCCTCTAACCAGGACTCTTCCCCTTGAAAAAATCCATCCCCTAATAACAAGGGATGATACTACTACTGGAATGATATCCTTAACACCTATTGAGAAGATTCCATTCTCAGAGCACCCATTATAAGCCACATATACCACATGAATTCCACTCGAAATATAGAATGATCACCAACATCAATGATAGTAGGATGTTCTATACATTAAAATATTGATGTTAACACTGGAGGCTTAAGGCCCACCAACTCCAACGGATGGTCTCCCCCCATCCCATAGCATGAGTCATGGATTTAAAGGGGTCATATATCTACATATTTCAAAAAATGTCCCTTAATTGGTTTTTATTATAAAAAATTATAAAAAATGAATAATATATGTACATGTTTTCCTATAGAAGAACTATTCCCCACTTCCTGAACCTCAAACCAGTTCTTCTTGATAGGAGAAATAATAGAAAAAGAAACTTACTACAACCCTCTACTATGGTTGGTTTTGGGTCATGATCCCTGTGTCATAGTATGTGACTTGATATATGGACAGATAATTATAATTTATAGTATAAAACACCCTTTAATTTGAAATTTCCAAACCCATTTAGATGTGGTAATATTAGAATTTATAATTTATCAATTATTACATTTACACAATATTCCTATTAACTGATGCACAATTTCCATTTTTTATAAGTACATTCTATATAAATTGTAATTAGTAGTTAATTTAAATGTATTAAAACATTAAATTGTATGTCATATTGATTTTAGTAGAATTTGATGATTTTAGTTAATGAATCAACATTCATAATTTATTGAGTTACAAGAAATAATTAAATTACAAATTAAATCTGTATATTTCAAGTCAAATAATGTTTTAGTCTATGAAACTTTGTTATTTAAATTAAATATTTGATATTTAGTTAGTTAAGGTTTCATCATAAAACAATATTGGGAAAAACCATATATTTTTACATAGATACATTACAAGAACATTATATAGTATCCACTTTCCACCCAAAATTTTATTTCCATGAAGGAAATATCATTCAAGAAACATACAACAAGTATCACATAGTCAATAAATAAATCCTACTTGGAATTCCATAATTAATGAAATATTAGACTTATAAAGTTCCTAAAATGATTCATGATCAATTATTATCTATCATATATGGTTAAAGAAAAAATTGAACCCAAGATAATAAAAATGACAACATCACATATCATGTGTAACACTAGACTGTGGTTTAAAATCAATTGTATCTTGCATAAACAAGAACACAATATCCCATCCAAGAGAATTTGTATTTTACACAATTATTGGAATATATTCCCCTAGAAGAATTATCATTAAAAATTCGATCACATCCTAGTATCCTTTATCCGAACCCAAAATAGTATGTCAATTGAGGGAACCATCAGATGATAATTTGTATATTCCTAACCCGAGAGATAATAAATGGTTCACAATGCCAGTGGGTCACATAGCCTCCTACATGCCTCCCTATATACAAGAATCTAATGACTTTCATAAAGTGTCAATAGTGATACAGTTTAGAGATTATAAGATCAAAATTAGAGTAACTCAAAGGTATAACAAAAGGATAAATGAACAACAAAAGCATAATAGAAACTGACAACGGAAGTTATAACATGATGAGGTTAATAATTCGTAAGGAGGTGTAGTTATATGTTGAAATAGAAACTAAATTATTTATATTAATTTGTCTAAACCAAAAAGTATATGGAAAACATTAAATGAGGAACACCTCGATACAATAATATCAAAGGAAAATAATGAAAAAAATATTTTCTTCAAATAGAATCATCAACCATATATTGGACTCATCCTCCCCCAATTTCATGATTTAATCAATCAATCATTAGAAACTAGGAAATTTTCAAAATACATAAGTACACCCATAAAATATTATCAGGTACCATCAGTAGCTCAGTTATGGTGTGATATAACCTCATTATTCCACCACCAATGGTGTCTGTAACAAATACGACTTATACAAATAAAAAATTGTTGTTTGTAGGAATAACATGTAAATTGAATGAAAGATATTTTCAATTCTATGATAATATGGTATAATAAAATAGGCTATAACATATGAGAAGAAATATAAATATAATGTGGTAAGAGAAATTAGTAAATAGTGGCATATGTCACATATGAAATAAGTATCATTCATACATGGTCCAGGTAGGTCCCAATGTATGTCCCAAGGTAGTATCCATGAAGACTTCTATTTTTAAACATAAATGTAGATGGAGGTAATATCTTCCATAGCAAGATCTTTATCATTAGTTCCATACAACAAATAATCATTCCTAGGGGTCGTAAGTGCCACAAATCGGTCCCCAAGTCAATGTCAAACCAGAAATAATCATACATAGGGGTCACAAGTTCCACACCTCTGTCTCCTAGCCGGTGTTATACCATCATGAAACAAGTGGCATACCATCATAAGGAATTCAATTCCATATCATGATATCAAACATTGTTAAAACTATAATTTTAATATGATAAACACCAGGTTAGTGTTCATACCATTTCACAATTATTATTTAATCAACCATTAAATGATTTAAATATAATTCAATAACATGGAAAACGAGGCATGTTCTTCTCCTAATATTTTTTTAATTTATGGAGTCTCACAATACATGGTAGGTGGGATCACACACACAAAAGGGATAGGTTGATAGAGGAAAAGTTAAAGGACACACCCCATGACCTGATCTTCCACTTCTCTTTGGAGTTATCAATGTAGCATTGCTACTACTAGATGAAGACACTATATTGGAGGGACCTTTATTCGTGGGATGTTCTAGTTTGTTTGAATCTCTACATACTGATGCGGACATTCCCTTGAATGTTCTGAAAGATTCATTCTTGATGTACAGAAGAACAATGCTGATTTTTCATAACTAAAATGAATTAATATATTCTAATAATGACCATGTAATTATGGCCTTTATTGGTTGATTCTATCTAATGCTAGATGTGAAGAGATCATATACAATAGTTATGGATGGATTAATTGTCCTGCTTCACCCCTCTTAATGGTGTTTTCTAATGCTCTGATGGATATAACATAGTGATGATGATTTCTCTGATCATACTAAGAATGATGTATTTCTAGAATTGGTACAATGACACCTTCTTCATTTCCCGTCATATCTTATGGATGCCTTCTACATTACATTGAATGAATTAGGTGAAGGAATATTGTTTAATATCGTCTTATTGAGTTATGTATTATTTTCTTATATTCTTAATGTGTATCATCCTTCACTCCCTTTTGGTGTATTCTCTTTAAACCTCATTATTTTACTATTACCTAACTTTTAAATAATTTTTTGGGGGCAGGAATTGGGCCACTGATTCTCACCAAAACGTTTATTAAAAAACATATAATTATATATAGAATAAATGAATAGAAGGATTTAGTGTGTGTAATAATAGTTATATAAATGTGGACCACAAAAATATAGGTAATACGTACAACCAACATACAAGAAACATTTGGTAGTATACTATTCCAGTATCAACCCTTGGTTTTGTCCAAAAAAAAATAAAAAGGATAAAAAGATAAAACCCCTAGAAAATATGAAATATGTTATTAAAAACTATTTTGAATAAATTTAGATACAGAGTGAATGGAATTATGTGTATAAAATATCATATAGATAGGGATCCGATTAGATAAACGTTGGCTCGATTAAATACCTGATGAATAAGATATATCTATTCCTAGGATTAGAATGGTTTAGAAATAAAAAAGTGGGTGGTGATGTTTGATTAAGGATACAAGAATGTAAATATGTGTTCTTGAAATATAATAGGAAAAAATAGAAAGATCACCCATGAAATAAAAGGCTCATTGTTTGGCCATAGTGTTTTCCAAACCGTTTTCCAACCATGTACTCATCTACAACCTAAGACAGACCTTCATTTTCTCATAGTGCATGAATAGGAAAACATTGTATGGATATAGTGAACTGCCTATAATATCCCTTCATGTTTCAAATCAAACTTACATTGTTTATGAAAAAGGTGTCACACCATTATAAGGTTTCACATTTTGAGGTTCCTGGTTATCCCTAATCATGTTCCTCCAATGTTTCTCCCCAATTTCTTGCTTTGGGACCCAAAAAAGCCCCAAAAAAACAAAAAAACATCTTAAAGGTATTATAAACTTTAATAATAATAAGATTGAGGATTAAAATGATATCAAGTGTTTCCATATCTCACATAAATGTTGTGATCTACAAATAAAAATAATCAAAAAACAAATTAATGAAGCATTCTTAGCATGCAAATTCTCTTATAGACATTTTATATTCTATATGGCTTAAAAAATATGTATTTTGAGTGTATATAGAATCCATAATATCCTCTTTTATATAAAACCATATTACCTCACTTGTAATGATAATTTTATTAACCTTGTTGTTTTCCAGCTGATTTCAATGATCCACTATTAAATTTTTTTCATGGTGTTCTAACCGAGGATATCTCATGCTTGATACCAAGTTATTCATGATAATTGTAGAATTTAGGGAATGTGTATTCAATTTTATTATAAGATTCAACTGTCCTGGTGGTTTGAAAAGTTTGATTTTCCACAATCCTTCTATATTTCCTCAAGAAATAAACCATCACCCTAATTCTTTTCATTAACATTACAGAGATCATTATATTGTGATCATCAGGGAATAGAATAAAATATTTTTCACCAAAAATTATAGAAAACATTATCTAACCACATATACCCATGTGATCAAAATCCCATAAATTGGAAATCCTCTCCTTGTAATAGGGGTATGGTTTCCATATAATCTCATCCCCCATGAATACATCACATTTTCTATTTATATCATTTTTAGAGAGATAATTTCTTCCACATCAATATTGTTGTATCAATTATCCATGATATTATAATGAGTGTATACTATCCTCTGATTTCATAAGTTATCTTCATATTAAATCAAAATAAAAAAAAAACTATTTTAAATCGATATGGTAGATCTTACAATTGTTTTCCATCCCCTAAAAAGTCAATATCCAATATCATTATTGATTATACAACTTTTCATGTTATAATAAATCTCATGTACAAAGTGACATATATGTATCAATCGTAATAGGTTCACCCATGATCTTTAACCTGATTACATCAGTGTTCTTAAGATCATATCTTTCTAATTGTGTTTACACACATCTATTCATTTTTACTACTAGATCATTACTAGAAAACTATTCCTCCAATATTATTGTTTATATAAAATAATTAATTTTCTAGACTTGTGGGATGAGAACCCATCATAATCAGTTAATGTGATATCATTATTATTTTTTGAAGTAAATTTCTTCTCAAATCACCTTCCCAAACCTCATAATTTCTTTCAAATAGACACCAAAATTTGTAGTGTTTTAGGAATGTACATCCTAATTTCCTCAAGCCTCATAAATATTATCTTTTTAACATTCATTTTCTAATAAAATAAATTTATTTTCTAGAATAATAGTGTGGGATATAAATTTATTCACCTCCATTATCTTTATATGGTAGACATTTATACCTTCTCGTTTCATATAATCAATTTTTTGTGTCCAATGTTAGATCAGGTTAAAATTATACTTAATTGTTTTTTCTTCTTTAGGTCTAAGTAAATGGAGGAATATTCCTTCTCATTATTCCTGGTTATTATCATATTAGGTAAGACATATAATATGTGAAATAGTTCATCATGTGTATATAAATCCACAAAACAAGTATATCATGTTATGGAATATTTTTCTTTTTCAACCCCTCCACATGTCTCATACCTTAGTAATGTTTTGTGACTGAGGTATATATTTTTTATAAAGAATTATTTCTTATACCTTTTTATTTCCCATTTTCAAAATATTTATTGTCTTAAAGAGTATTTTATTTTCCTCACAAATAGTATCATTTTTTCCTGTGTACTTGTGCGTTTTTCAGCAGCAATTTTTCTAACACTATTTGAACCTCATCTGGGCCATTATAATATTTCTACTTCAGTGAAACTAATAAATTAGATCTTGTTATTCAATATACATAATATTATATTTGTTTCAAAATCATCTTTAATAGTAACTACTTTATCAACTAGATCATCATGTATCCGTTTTTTAAATTTTTTTAAAGTATTTATATAATCAAACTAATTAATTTTTTATTCAATTGGTTTTATTATCAATCACTTACTGAGACTTTTGTGACCGGATTATTGATCCTCTAGATCCATTTATATTCAACCAATTTTATCATAAATATGTTACATCTAATTTAATGATTTTTTTATAATAAATTATTTTTAATATTCTTATTCTTTTTTAATATTATGCTCTTCTAGAGAGTCATCAAGTTCAAAATTTAGGCCAAACATTTACTCAAGATTATGAGAATTTGATTCTTCTAATTTTTAATTGCTAAACATTATTCATCACAATACTCTACTTATATTTTTAAAATTATTTTCTTCAACTTTAATGTAATATTTATTATGTTTTACCTAATTTCTCGAAAGGCTCCTTCTTTCAATCATCTTAATATGGTATATCCCTTTATTAAAGTCTTTTAAAGGGGAAAAATACTTATTGGATATTTTATAGTTGTCATTTTATATTCAATACTATTAAACCATTTAGGGAATATATAAAGTTTGTGTCCCACATTGCCAAACTGAAAACAAGCCAAATGCATTATTCCTTGAAGAATGACTTTAACAATATTGAATTTTCATACTACTAGAGAATGAAACACACTATCTCCATATTTGAGATCAGTACACCTTTTTTCATTTAACGATTCTCAATGGATTTGAATTCCATATCCATACTAATTTTTTGGTACCCAGTTTCTTAACCCATACATAATAAGATAGTAAACTACATTATAATTCATCTATTGATAACTCATCATATTTTTTTCTTTAACCGATGATAATTTTTTGTTGTTGAGTAGTGGAATCCTCCAAAAAAAAATTATAACACTGTTATCTAGAATATTCTATAAAATATATAATATTTATTCCTAAACCTAAAAAAGGGAGTTACTAAAACTATCAATATTTTTATCAGGATTAATATTTAAATCATTAAACCCATTTTATAATAAATTACTAATTTCTTGAATAATATTTTGGTCACAATATTGAATATTAGTAATTATATCGCACATATACTATTGTACAATGACTCATCACTTTCATGTATGTATAATTTTTTAAATCACTAGATAAATAATTCAAGGATTTATCAACAAAATCAATCAATATCCTATGTAATTTGATAATAAAAATCTTAGTAAAATAAATAACTTGTCATCCATGAATACATATAAAGAAAAATATAGTTATAATAAATATTAAGTGATATTTCAACATATTATTAAAAATATTGTTGTTTCTCACAATGAAAAAAAGTAACTACTTTAAAATTAACTTTTTCCCCATAAAATATTACATATATAAGATACATTTGTTATCTATAACCTATGGATTTATGAACAATATTATAGTGAAAACTAAAAAACAATCAAAGATTTGAGGGGTGAGTTAGGGTTTGAATTTAATTTCAAATGTTATATTATTATCTCATGTCAACATGGGACTTAGTAATCTATTAGTTAATCATAGAAACAAGAAATAAGTTAATATATTAAATGAATGAAAGGAAACAATATTTTAAATGATTATCCACTAATTTATTGTACATGGAGTATAAATTGAGTGAGTTTCAATATATTTTGGTTTATTATGATCCCATATATTGATTATAATGTTCTTGGGTCATTTACAATTGATCCTAGGTGCACTACAACATACAAAACACTAGTGCACTACTTGAGTTAAGGAAAGGGAATGAAGCTACTCACATGTCTATTTCAATATTATCCATGAATTTTAGCATAAATATAAATGGAAGACGTGTTATTGTTCTATTAATTATATTATTCAATATATTCCATTCATATCTCCAAAAAATATTATAACTCTTAACTTTTCCTTGCTTATTTTATTTCTCAATATCCTGATGTAATTCCATGCACAACTTCTTTTATGAAAAATTACATAATATTCTAGAAGATATAAATCTAGTAACACCCTTGAGATTCAAAATATTTTACCTCATAAAATATAATTCGAACACTCAAATTTGATTTTATGAATATATTTTGTTAACAATCAGATATTTTAAAATTTAGTAATATCTTCATAACCCTTTCAATAGAAAATAATACCACGAAATAGTTATAATATTTAATTTATTTAATCATATATAAATATTAAATTTCATTCTCCTCTAAATCCTATCATGTCCACTATATTAAAATAAAAGATAAAATCAAAAAAATTACATTCCAAAAATTAATTCTTAACTTTCTCAAAAACCACTTGAATTAATTTTTTTTTACAAATATATCAACTATAGTTTATGTATTATAGTATTAAATGGAATCTATATGGTCTATTGTGATGTTAAAAAAATCATCTGGATATGGAAACATAAATCGTTTGGTTTTAAAATAAATAAACCATACCAACCCCACCTTGATATTCATTACAATTTTTGTATTTCATAATAGAAATAATCCTAAAGAATAATATATTCTATCTTTATGAAAAATGAATGAATCTTTAAAATTATCAGAAATAACCTTGTGTTGACAAAAAATACATATAAAAATCATGTTTTTTCTTACATAGAAATAGATGATACTTACAAAAATCGACTTAATCCTTATATAGTCACTACTTATCCCAACAGAAATCCCAATAACCTAGAAGAAATTTATAAAATAATTTTTTTCCTTTTGTTATACATCAATAATCAAAAAAAATATCACCTTTATCTTGATAATGATATCTTTTAAATTATAGATTTATTTTTAAACAAATAAATACTTCCTAACACAAGGATAATACATTAATTATTTTTCATGTAGTCTAGAACTACCTCTTAATATGATCATCTTTCTAACTGGGATATTATATTCATTTTTCAAACACTATCATCCATAATATTATTCCAGAAAACCTCTAATGAAATCCAGCATATATAAAATGATTACTTATAACAATGTGAAAACAAATCCAATGTAAAAAATAATATTTCCAAAACATATAACGTTTTTTAAATTGTTGATTATTGAAATTTCTATGTGATATTTTTTTTTATTACTCACTCATTTTATTTCATAATGGGGAAAAAATTCTTCTTAAATTGTATCTTGGGGAGATTCACATGATATTTAATGAGGATTTATTTTCAAATTCGATTTAATAAAAATCTATATTTGTCTCTTATAAAAAGGTCATAGATTTTATGGTAGAATATGGATTAAATAGACCAAATCCATGGTAAATGTATCTCAAATGAAGATCTTCCTCTTGGTGAAAACAATTTTCCACCATCATTGTTATTCTCATCATCCCCTTGTACTTTTCTCCCTGTCATTCCCATAATTTACATTATTCTGGATTCCGGATGTCATATCATTTTTATATATATTAATAAATATTCTCCCACTAATTTCCCTCCTTGAAGAGTATTCTGATGAGTCTTCATATATTCAACTTCCTCCTATGATATCCCTGATAGTTTCCCTCTTCTAACATGGGATGCTATTCAGTGATTTTCACTATTCCAATTGAGGGTGACCCCTCTTTCATTTTGAAATTCCCCATCCAAGTCCCAATGTTTTGGGGCCATGTGTTTAATTTTTAATTAGTGTCAATTATCTAATTGAATGTTGGTTGGTTTGTTTGAACTTTTTGATCCATTAGAACTATATTTCTTCCTTCCACATGGTGTTTAAAATCATGTTGCTACTTCACAACTTACACCATATGCCACAATCATTTTTAAATTATGCTTAGGAATTTTTAAAGTCGTTGTTGCAGTGGTGACACACGATGGTGGCCCCAAATTGTGTGAAATGGGATCATAGGATCTTATAGTGCAATGTTTTATCCCCATGTAATTGGTTCCTCCCTAACCAAATATTCATCCCTTCTGCTATATATCTTGGCCAAATCATCTTCGTTGAATGTTTTTGTTATTCAAAATCGTATAATTGATGATATGGGTGATGAAATATCAATATTTAAATTCTTGAATCTTATTCCAATACTTCATTAGTTCCAAAGGAAAACTCTTCCAAAGGGTAGTATCTTGAGGTAGATTACCTCATACCCCATCAGTGTTAATCAAGAAATATTCTAGGTGGACCAACCCATTTTCACAGGAAACCAATTTTTCTTGTCTTGGATATTTCCTATTTTTTGGATAGTTGTTTTATTTGGATTATTGTGTATATATTATATTTTTATGTTAATGCTAAAATCAACATATTTTTATTGGTTCTACCTCATCCCATCAAACTTTTGGTGTATGTGAGTTCCCTTTAAACCCGTTTAAAAAATGGAGTTTTAGAAAACGTTCAACATTAAAAAAATTAAAAAATTATTTAAAAATTTTATATAATGGATTAAAAAAATCACATTCTCAATATAATTAATGTTGAAAATTAAAAACAATTATTATGTTCTTGATTCAATATGTAGTAGGTTTCTAGAATTTTGATGTGTGAATATTTATTATCAATGTTATATGTTATCATGAAATGTTATTTTCAATAAAACAATTGGAACTTCTGATAGTGTTTTTGAGATATAATCATCGAATAATAATGGATGAATCTATATTAGTTTGACAATAGATTGTTTTCTCAGACATGTTTATAACCCTACCTAAATATCATATATTTAGACTTTTGGATTTTTATAAAACAATCTCTATTAATTATGTAGGATCACTGATACTAATTGTAGTATAGAAATAATGATGTATACACTCTATGTACAAGAGGGGGGGTGAATTGCATACTTTAAAAAATTCCATAATAACGTTTAATGTTGGTTAAATGATTCTCTATTTAACAAAGTAAAACACAGTAAATTCACAAGAACACTATGTTCTACAAACATTATATATTCCAGAAATGTAATTCTGAAAATGAAATTCTGGAAATGTGGTTCTAGAAATAAAACTAAAGAAAACTTTACAATGAAAAATATTATACCTTAAAGTGTATAGAATCTCACTAATTAGAGTATACTTGTACAATAAAGTATAAGATAATTATACATTCTTTATAAATTAAAGTACAATGGAATAAAACATACAAAAATACAAGTAACAAGTATGAAATCTTTTAAACCAAAGAGTAGGGTATCCAAAAACCTTGGATAAAGGTCCCTTGATATATACTTTCAAGAAAGTCTATCTTACCCACACCAGGGTAAGACCTTGATATAAATATGGGAGTCTGTATTCCTTTCCTCGCAATCCCTAGAACATTAAGGTAGTAAGCTCCTCAGTATTATTATCCTCGAAAGCCCTCGAATGTACTCAGCTACATTCGGAGTCGCACGAAGCAATTCTGAACAAGATGTTTAGTACGCACAAAGCATGAAAGTATCTCTCTCTAGAAATCAATTCATCAATATGTAATCTCTATATTTATATAATTGTTCATCAGTTAATTTGTTGTGAGCTCATTCAAATGAGATCCTATTTATATGCACATCTTCAACGGTTGGCTCCCTCATCCAATAATAATATTTTACCTTGAATCTCAGAGGGACCTATATACGTGTCACAGAAACAACAGTTAGTACTTAACAGAATACATGACATACTTTTATACTTATAACAAAGGTAATAAAATTAAAGTTGATTAATCAAATATAAATTTTTGGAGTCTATGGAAAATAATGTTTGGAGTCTAGAAAAAAATCCATTCAGTGTCTATACTAAAAGAATATTCAGATTCTATCATCAAATGAATTCAAATCCTGAATTATATATAATTTTGGAGTCTGAATTTGGAGTCTATATTCATAAGAATTTGAAGCCAGAATTCAAATAAATTTTAGTATGAACTCAGAACGTTCAGAGTCTGAATTCATTGAATACGAAGTCTAAACTCAGAGAATTAGGAACCTGAATTTGGATCCAGAAAACAGAATTTTTTTAAATATTAGTAGTTATAAGATTCTGCGGTTTTAGATATGAAATCGAATTTTATACTTAGAAATAAAATTAGTTTTATTTAGAGAGACTAAAATATGAACAAAGAAAATGAATTTTACAGATAAATTTCCTTGTGGAAGGAAAAACTTTCTTATCAAGATGAAATATATGGAAAATGAAATTTTCTTTATGATATTGTTTGTGATTTTCAAAACATTATGGAATGGAAAATTCAAAAGGAAAACTTATTGAGTGAATAATATCCCCCTTTTTGGAAATCAAAAACACACAAACAAAAAAGAATATTAGGACATAGAAATTCTATGGACTTGTAAATAAAACTTATCTCTCACTACATATGGATCAATGTTAATATGAATAATTCCCCCATCAGCCTTGGAAACCCTAAATATAGTATCATGAATTTTATGAATGTTATTTTCCAATTTCTTGTATACAAAAAACATCATGATGAAAACCCCCCTTAGATAAACTAACCCTTAATTAGGGAAATTGATACTTTTCTTATTTTTTTTGACATTCCATTCTCCCCCTTTGTGATTTTCAAAATGAAATACAGGGAATGGAAAAGGAAATATTGTACCTGAAATATTTTTACTAGAAAAACAAAAATAAAGAACATCCAAAAAATTTATTATGATTGGAATAATATGTACAAAAAAATTATAACAAAAAACTTATTTAGAGTAAAATTATCCATCCTTCTCCATTAGCATCAGCTTATTCACAATAGTCTTTAGCTTTTTGGGTTCCTTGTGATCCTCCTCTGCATGATTGAGAAGCCAATCCAGATCTTCCATTTTATTCTCTAAAACGTTTAATTTTTTCTTCCCGAGCCTTAAGAACCTCGGCTGAGCCTTCAAGACTTATTTCTAGTTATAAAGCTTCTCTTATATCTCAATCCATATATCCCTTTCACTTTTACAAATCTGAGCAACTAAAAATATTTTCCCATTCAGGTCTTTCACTTCTTTCTTCGGAGTATTTTCTTCAAGAGATAGATTATATTCAAAAGACTTTGTGAGATAAATGAACTTACTATCTTTGGTTTCAAATGCATCCTTGAAAATATCTTGAAACTAATCAATAATTCTGACTTCTTCCAGAGTTTTCTTTGACTATCTAGTCATCCTCTTATAAGATATTTTGTGGGATTCATAGTTTATGAAAAATGTTTTGAAATAATCTTCAAGATTGACACACTTATCCTTCACCATGTATACTTAATCCAATTTTTCATTTAAGATATGCTAATGAATCTGGCATCTTGAGTCTATTCCTAGAAACAGAAGGATAATTCCATCATTATTTCCTCTTTGATGAATTACCCGCTTCTTTCTTCTACACCATTTCTCTGCTTGGTTTATCAAAAACCACCTATTTTTCCATATCATTTTTCGGAATGATATCTTCTAGATTGGGTGATTCGAGTTCACTATCAGATAGTTGCACAATTTTATCTTCATTTAAATCTTCCTTCTCAGCTCTTGCCTCATTATCCTCTGGCTGGATAAAATCATGGATGGAGATTTCTTCTTTCGACACTTTGATCAATTTTTCTCAACTCTTCTCATCTTTCCCAAGGGTAGCAAGTTTTGAAGACTCGGCTTCCAAGGTCGGAATGATAATTTTTCAGAAGGTCTTTCCTTCTCATGAAAATAATTAACTTGCTTTATCAAGTCTTCTGTATCACCACTATCGTCTTCTTATTTTTATTTTCCATGTTTTTCATGGAATTGATTTGGAGGCCCAAACATCTTTCCCAGAGTCTCTGGTAAAGGTTCTAATAAAAAGGATTCTAGTACCAAAATATTCTCAGATTCATTCTCAGAAGCCTTCAAGAGTAATTGGAAAATCTCTACCTCAGACAAATTTTTCTTCTGCTTCTTCTCATTCTCTAGCTTCTTAAGATCTTCAGCTACATTTTCCTTCAACGATTTTTCCTCAGTAGGGTCCATTCCAAACATAGGCTCCCATTCTTTCTGATTTATCTTATCATCTCTACACTTTTCTACTACTTCATTAGGATACAATTTTTGATTATTTGGCTCAGGGGGTGCTGATGGAATTTCCTTATCTACTGGGGTTCTTATCTTCTCTTCTAATTTTTTCACCTTCCACTTCTTTCCATCCTTTTTAGAGTTTTTGGCCCCCTCCTGTTTCTTTGAATGAGTTTAAACATCCTCTTCAGTCAAATCCTATAATTCTACAAATTCATTTGAAAATCCTATTTTCATCCTTATCAATGTATCATCGCTCAACATCATGGCTTTGTAATTACTCAACATTGAACTGCAAGGAATTTTTAATGATTCTAAACAATGAACAATCATCTTTGATAGAATGGCTAGATACTTAATAATTTGTGATTTCAAATTTCCATTCTTGATATTCTCAATCATAACCAGAATGTACTAAACAAAATTTATCTTCCTTAGATTCACCATGAAATCCAAAATATAGATTTCAATCTTCTTTAGAGTATCCTTATCACCTTTTCATCGAATAATGAATCAATAATCCCACAATTTAAGAATCTGATAATTTTTAGACATGTGATGAATCTTCAGAGTATTTACTTCTGAAAGTCATAGAAAATCCATGGATTTCACCTTATCAAAACATCAATGAACATAAGGTAGCTTGTGAGTGCAGAACTAAGCATCCCCTTTGTAAGGAATACCAACCAAGAAATAAACCTTGGTGTTATAAAGTGAATTTGTATTTCCAAAACACTTGAGGGAGAACTTACTCCTACATTATTCCTTAAAGAAAGTTACTGACTCATAGAAATCTACTAACAACTCGGGATATACAAAATCCTGATATTATATTTTGGAAATAAATACACTCTCCCATGCATTGAGTTTGATATTCTTGGAAGCTATAGAGTGATATTTTTCATAATAATTTGGATCAACTAACCTTTCTCTATATATCTACCACTCAATGAGTGGATTGAAAATTGACATATCATTCTGGAAAGAGACATCAGTAAGAATTTTGAAGTAAGGATGTTCAGAGAAGATCATAATGGGATTATGTGGGAATGGTAGAGCATTAACACGCGAAGCCTTCAGTTCTATGTGGGACAACTATCAGGTGGATCCTTTAAATAGGAAATTGGGGTGATGGTTCACCTCCCATGATTGATCCAACAGTTGAAAGATTATTGGGAAGATATGATAGTTGAGATGATAGTTGAAGAATGATTTTGATTGAATCCAATCATTTCTGGTTTTTTTATGAAAAAGACATCCAGATTTAAGGGAAAGTGAATTCAAAAAAATTTTAAAAAATTTAAAATACCAAAAGGTTAGAGATGATTATGAAAATTTAAAAATGAAAACATACATTTTGGATTTCTACAAAGATTATTCATAATGAAAAAAATTATTCTTAAAGAACAATAGATTCTGAATATTTTGATTACAATAAATTTGACAATGAACAATCTATCTTTGATAATTTTCATTATGAAGAATTGGAAACTAACAAAAATTAAGACTATGAAAAAAATTTAGACAACAATTTTTTTTGACTGTGAATTTTTTTTACTACTATTCTTTTTGAAAATATAAAAACCAAATGTAATCCCCCTATGAAAAGGGGTTCTTTACTGTAAGAATATTGGTTTCAATAGGAATTTAACAAGGATTATTACCATAAAATTATAAATCATAAACATTGTTTAATATATTCTAATCTATTGGATGGTAATGATTTTGTGAAAATATCAATATGTTGATCTTTTGTTCCGATAAATTGAAGAATGGTTTCTCCTTTATGAGTGTGATACCTAAGAAAGTGATGCCTAATATCTATGTGTTTTTCAAGACAGTGATGTGAAGTCTTTTTACTTAGGGAAATGGCACAAGTATTATCAAATAATATTTTTGTTTCGGTAATACTCATACCATAGTATGTGAGTGTGTGTTATATCAACAACACTTGAGCACTACAACTTCCAGCTGCTACATATTTTGCTTCAGCAGTGGAAAGTGCTACTGAGTGTCATTTTTTTCATGACCAAAAAACAAATTAATCTCCTAAGAAATTACAAGTTCCAGATGTAATTTTCCTATCCATTCTATATCCACCAAAGTCAGCATCTAAAAATTTTGTTAAAACAAAATCATTTCCTAAATTATAAGAGTCCAAGATCCATGGATCCTATTATGTGGCAAAAAATCCTTTTCACTACCTTTAAATGATATTCCTTAGGACTTGATTGATATATTTCACATAAGCATACTGAAAATATTAAGTCTGGATGAATAGATATCAAGAAAAGTAGACTTCCTATCATACGTCTAAAATACGTTTGATCTACTGGTTTCCCAGCTTCGTCAAGATCATGTGAATTTATGATAACAATTGGAGTACTTATACTCTTAGTTTTGTCGTATCCACAATTTATAAGAAGATATTTAATATAGTTATGTTGGTATATATATATTCCTTTTGGTTTTTGAGAAATTTTAAAACAGAGGAAAAATGTTTACTCACCCATCATACTCATTTCAAACTAAGATTTCATTAGATCCTCAAAGAAATTAGTTAAATATTACTATGTCGAACCAAATATAATTTCATCAATATAAACATGAAAAATAAAAAAAATTCTTATCTTTCATTATAAAAATTGTGGGATAACCATTTCCCTTATCATAATTATTTGATTCAAAAATTATATAGGTCTATCATACAAGGATGTTGGGGATTATTTTTGTCCATATAAAGAATTGGTAAGTTTTAAAACATGTTTAGGATGTTTTTTATCTTCAAATACATGATTTTGTTCAAAAAAACATCCTCTTGAACAAATTCATTATGGAAAACACATTTAACATCCATTTGAAAAAGTTTTAAATTGATGAATTTTGTAAAGACTAGTAGAATACGAATAGATTAAAGTCTAGATCCTAGAGCATAGGTTTCTTCATAGTCTATTACATCTTGTTGATTATAGCCAATAGAAACTGATCAAGATTTATTTCTTACTATGATTGCTTTTTCATCACATTTATTTATAATGACCCATTTTACTGCAATAACAGAAGTTTCCTTAGGTCTTTAAACCAAGGTCTAAAATTTATTCCTTTTGAATTCATTTAGCTTGACATTCATAACTTTTATCCAATAATCATCAACTAAATCATTATTAGTGATTTTTGGTTCTAATTGGGAATGGAATGCAAGATGTTCTACTTAATTTATTATGGATCATCTAGTCCATACAATTGATTTAAACCACAAATGATACTACCACTAGAATGATTCTTAAAAAACAACTGATTTGGGTTTTGTAAAACCTATTCATCAGCATTGGCTAGGAAGTATTCTGGGGTAAATAATTTAGAAACATTTTCATGAACATTTTCTTGAAAAATTTCCATATAAGAAGGATATTATGTCAAGGATTAATAATAAGTTATTGAAGACACATCTGAAGATGTAGGTTGAGTTGTTTAAAAACAAAAGGATAATTTTCATCAAATTTATGGTGTACTGTTTTAGCAACAGTACATGAATTTTTATTGAAAACACTATAAGCCTTAGAGGCTATAGAGTGACCTAAGAATATTCATTCATCCGATTTTGGTGTGAATTTGTCTATATTATCATTAGTATCCAGAATTAATACCTTTAAAACAAAAACCTTGATGTAAGATAGTCTAGGTTTTCTACGATTCCATAACTCATAAGGACTTTTATTAAAAAATGGTCTAATCAAAATTCGATTTATAGTATAACAAGAAGTACATACAGCTTCGACCCAAATTTTTTTGGCTATTGAATATTCACCAAACATGGTTATTATTATATCTTAAAGAATATTATTTCCTCTTTAAACAACATAATTTTTTTGAAGAGTTCTTAGTGCTGAGAAGTTATGAGTAAGGCATTTTATACAAAAAATGTTTTGAAAATTTGATTTTTGAAATTATCTGTTATGATCACTATGAATAATTTTCAAAAGAAGGATATTCTCATTTTTAACTTGAGCTCTAAATGTTTTGAAATAAGATAAATCTTTATATTTCCTTGCTAGAAAATAGACCCACGTAAATCTAGTTTAATCATCAACAATAACAAATACTTAATATTTTCCTCCAATGCAACCAGATTGTGTAAGACCAAAAAGATCTATTTGTACTAATTTTAAATTATTAGTAGTTGAGGAATCAACAATTGATTTAAAACATGATTTATGTTTCTTTCCATATTTAAAAGGATAAAAAATGTTTGAGGAATCAAATCTAAGCTCTGGAAGATCATTAAAAATCATTTTCATACAGAGTTTCCATTGGTTCCTAAGGTTATAGGGTCCTAACCTTCTATAGAAAAACCAAGAGTGATCTTCAATTGCACTAAGAAAAGGTAGATCTTTGCTTCAAAGGTCTGCTATGTTTAGTTTGTATACATTCTCAAGCAAATTGGCCGAAAGAATAAACTCTTCCATGAAATTGTGTATTAAGGACTTGACATTCCTAAAATTCACAATGCATCCTTCATCACTAAATTGAAATATGCTGATGAGGTTGTGATTAAGACCCTTAAGAAATAAAACATTTGAAATCAAGGGTTTTCCAAGAAGAAAAATGTTATCTATACCAATAATTTCTCCCATATAATTTCCTCCAAAAGTTAATTCTCCTCTTTTCATCTTGATAATATTTACAAATTTGTTTTTGTTACCAGTCATATGCTGAGAACACCCACTATCCATGTAACATGTATTTCTTTTGATTCAATCTTTATTTTCCTGAAAATAAGAGTGTTGGACATTCAGAATCCAAACTTTCTTAGACCTAGAAACATTAGAAAGAAAAATTTTAAGAATCTATATTTTATTAGATAAATAATCTATTTGAAAACCTAAAAACTGAGTTTTGTTTAATGAACAATTAATTTCTCAATTCCCACCACACTAACACTTAATACCGAATGGATCTCTTTTAGGAACAAAATAATTGTTACTAAAAATCAGTTTTCAACTAGTTTAACCGAAACTAGAATTATTCCTTAGAGGTTGAATTTTTGAATACATCTTATCGAAATTTTCTTTACCTAAGGTAATGTTTGAAAAACACTTCCTCATGGAAAATATTTCTAAAGTCAGTCTAATAACTATGTTATTATCTTCAAAAACATTAGTTTTAGCACTAGAGAAATGCTTGAAAACATTTTTCTTAGAAATTACTTTTTCTAGATCCTTAGAAAGTTTATCCTTCTCAGAATTAACATCCTCATGATTTTTTGAAATACATTTATAATCAATGGTTCATTTATCAAGAAAATTAGAAAGATATGATATTTTCTTTGTATGAACAGAAATATTAGTATTTTCCTTATCACTATTTTTCATGACATTAGAATTTTCATTATCAAGAAACATAGCAAATGTAACACCCCAAGATTTTACGAAATAAATTATTTTTAATTTTTTGTGTTGTACGCTACACCAAAATGAGCTTGCACAACACACATCCCTAACTTGTCTGTCATTACACGCAAGCGCGACCTTCAACGATAGTGTGTGTTGTATGCAATACTGAGTTTTGCTAAACAACGATATGCTATTAAAATATTATTAAAACTAGCCGTTATAAATAGTAATACCCACTTTTTTTAAAATTTCTACATTTTATTTTTGAAAATGGACTTTATTTTTGGATTCGGAATATCAAAATTATCCTAGGGTGAAATTTTGGTATTTTTCTGAAAACTTTCAATTTTTGATGAATAGTGAAAACACTGGGTTACTATTTAAAAATAGACTTTTTTTAAATAATTATTTATTTTATTTAAATTTATTTTAGGTCAAAATTGATACATAATACCTATATAAGTTCAATTTAATTAATTGGAGTCATTTTATAATAATTTTAGATATATAAATGTTTTTTGAACTTTTGACCGTCTTTTACCCACCTCCTAGAAGAATTTGCAAATTTACATAAAACATAATTTTACCACTTTTGTGAATGGAATTTCAAAAATCCAAAAGACCTTGTTGATGTCAGTAAGTAAAATATGGTTCAATGAGATGAAAATAATTTTTGGTGAATAGTAACTTTTTACTTTTTTCCCACGGTTAAAAGTAAATAGGGTAATTAAGGGTAAAATGATATTATTATTACCCTAACACATGTCATAATTCTATTGGATAAGTTTAATTCAACCAGAATCAACCTTAGGAATAAAATATGACTATTTAGGCTCACATGGATTAGATTAGGACATTTAATATTAATTTATTTAAAGAAGGGTTAAAATAGTTAAAATCAATGTTTAATAACTAAATCAATTTTAATATAGTGTTATACATAATATATATTAGAATATAAATATTAATTAGAAAGATAAAACGATTTCCTACATAATTATATTTTTTTTTTAATTTTTAGACATTAAATAATTTAATTTATTTTTGACACAATGATGATGAAGTAATTATCTTATTAATGAAATATTGACATAATTGATGTTATAAATACCCCAAAAAATGTAATTTGAGACTTTTTATGAATTCAATAATTTTCTATGTTAATATGACATGGTATTATTGATTTAGTTAACTTTGTTTGAACTAATCATTCTGTTAAGAGTTTCACAAAAATCAATTACTAAATAGTGTCAAAATAGACATAAAATAGTTTTTAAAACGAATCTTATATTATTAATTGTTATTTTATTCCTAAAAATGTAAGGTTCAGAAAAATGACTTAGATAAGGTTATATATATTAATAATAAACAACTTCGTGTTCTTTTGGATTGTTTTAATAAGTTTATTATCCTTATAGTGTAAGAAAACAAGAAGACACGGTAAAAGTGAAATTATTTAACCTAAAGTTAAATCTAAATGATAAGTTTAAAATAGAAACCTAAACATGTCTAAATTCTATTGGATGAGAATATTTAGACCCATCCCCACCTTAGCTTCAAATTAAATCAATTTGGATCTATTAAAAACTGAATATAACTTTATAATAAAATAATATTTTTAGTTATTCCCAAGGTTCCCCTCTCCTCCCTCTCTTCCTCACACCACTTTGAGCCTGATAGCTCGGCCAACCCCTGAAAATTTCTCTTCTACACTTCCCTATAATAATCCTAGAGGTTATGGTCTTCTTCAAAGACCAATCTTAGTGCCCTAAGAGGAGGTTTCAAAAAGGCGCTTTAAAGAAGAGGTAATGTCCGTTACCGATTCTTTCAAGTTTATTTCTTCTTCCACTTCTTCTTCTTTAGTTGTAACATTATGAAGTAATAACATCAGTATCACTTATATACTAATATGTTATTATAATTATGAAACAAACCTATTTCACCATCTATCCATCCTACGGAAAATGAAATCACCACGCATGCGTACGTACGGAATACCGTCTCCACGCCGTGGTGTAATCAATATTTCCACCACCACATTACATGGATGGGTATAATTGTGTAAATAAATAACTATATATCATTATTGTAAAGTGATATTTATTCTTAAATAGTATACATACACTCCAATACAATTCCACGATCATGGAAATGATATCATCGCTCGTGCGTACGTACGGACTACCGTCTCCACAAACATGATGAGATTCATTTTCCATGATTAACCATTCAAGAATGATTATAAAATATATATAATGAATAATAATGAAATATATGACATAATAATGCTACTAGATTTATGTATATATATATATGTATTTCATATACTCAATTCCATTCAATTCAATAAGGAAACGAAAACAGTGTCCATGTGTACTTACGACCTACCGTCTCCATGAACGGTGTATTTCATTCCTTTTATTGATCTATAATATATATATATATATGATGAATATATATTATATATAAATCAATTTTTACATTCTGGAATTATGCAAATCAGGATATAAGTAATAATACCAAGAACGACGAGTCGAAAAACATACGATAAATGAAACGATTTTACACAAAATGATCTTTAACATGGAATTTACAAAAGAAGGTGTAATATAAAGTAATAATTGAACCATATATGATAAAATAACAACTAATATGATTCTATAATAAGTCAATGACATTATTTAAATTAATATACAGGAGTTTTGGATACATGCGAAGCATATCGGACATAAGGTAAGGGATAATTATTCCAATCTCATTCTTATCCGAGATTGTTTACTCGTAAGTATTCACTAGGGGTTATGTTTATTATCCATGTCCATATGCTCTCAAAATGTTTCCATAAAATGTTTACTTTCCTTCCATACATGTTTATGACATTTTTACACTTTTCTTACTTTTACCACATCGTATGAAAGGAATCTTTCTTTTGTTTACCATACGAGGTACTTTTTGACTTTTCCGACAAAAGTACGAGGAGATTGTTATTTTTACTTATACGGAATGAACGGATTTTTATGGTTTTATAAAGACATACTTTAATGAAGCTTCCTCCAAAATATTTCATGACTATTTTCAACAAAATCCCATTCTTTTAAAATTGCCTGACATTTTGTGAAAAGAAAATGATTTTGATGATGAAAGGATATTTTCTTCAAGAATTTATTTCAAGTGTTTTATAAAAACCTTTTTTCAACTAAGATGACATTATTTCATATGTGTATGTTTCAATTATAATGTATCTATGATTTACATGGTTTCACTTTTCTTATGATGAAATGATATCCATTTTATTTACATGGATTATGTTATGATGGGATGATGTTTATGAAACCCATTTTTATTCTTTTGGTTATGATGAATGATTTATGTATATGTTGTGGCACAAGTAAGAATGATTTAATTATGAGATGGGTGGGACCTATATCTCCCTCCAATTCATTGGGTAAAGATTTTTATCTCAGGAGATAGACATGGCTGGAACTGCAAGTTAATCCGGTTCAGTGTTACAGGACTGAAATGATGAGTGAACTCTATTCAAAAAGGTACTTTGTCCACTAAGATGGTCTTGGAAGAAATTCCTTGGATACAATGGAAATCATAACATATGCTTAATGGTTTCCACAATTACATGTTTTATTCCCATGATATTTTATCATGATTGATGTTCCCTGAAGATATATGCCTTACGTACTTCCAAGATTCATGTCTTTGATCAAGATTTTGATGTTTAGATTTTATGTTCAAGTTTTTGAATTCAAATGTTTATGGATTGTTTTATGTTCTCTATGTTTACCCTTAATGGGCATTTGATCTCACCCATTTCATGTTTTCTTTTCCCCAGGATATAAAGAAAGGATTTAGCTATGAAAAAAGGGAAGATCTTTATGGGAGATGTTGAAGATATTTCACCACGATTAGAAGATTATATTCCGAGTTTCCAAATACACTAAACTATTACTGTCCTTGTGTGTGTGTTTTTGTTATGTACTAAGTATTCCACAAAAGTAATGTAATGTCCATGTACGTCATGCTTAGGGTCTCTACAGTTGGTATTAGAGGAATGGTTTATTCATCCTTTGGAATCTATGATTGGAGAACTTTAGTGAGATCCCTAAAGATATTTATAAGGTATGTCTAGGGATGTACCTAAGGTTATGTATAAGTGTAGGTTATAATACTACAATAACAGTAACCTAAGATGTTAGATATTTAAGGTACTCCCCCTTTATTATGTTGCTTTCCCTAGCTTGATTTTTGCCTCTCACACTATTCTTTTTGGGTTTTAGACGATGGCTGGGACCCAAAGGAACTGTATTGATCAATGTAATGGAAAATGAAATAATTGTCCTCTTGAACAAACAATTGTTATGGGAGATGGAGTGAGAAATATTATTGCTATACTTACACAAGCTATGAATCATTCTGGACTTCCAAATGAGCAGATAAGGGAATAGTATTCCAATGAGTCATTCATGGGCAACGTCCACCTTCCATTGGTGGGTCTTCTGATCCACTTGTTGCTGAACAATGGACCAGTACCACTGAAAAGATATTTTCAGTTCTTCAATGTTCTGAACAAGATAAAGTCATCTTATCAGTATATCATTTGGCAGGTGAAGCTAATCAATGGTGGAATCTTATCAAGAATACGAGGCCAAAAGAAGAAATTGATTCCATATAATGGGACGAGTTCAAGAACTTATTTTTCAATAAGTACTTCTCCTGTATTCTTCGAACAATGATAGAGAAGAAGTTTCTTGAACTAAAGAAAAAGGATGATGAATCTGTTGGTATATACGAACATAATTTTACAAGGCTTGCAAGGTATGCATCTTGCTTTATCATCCAACCTGAAAGTAAAATTGATCAATTCTTCAGTGGATTAAAACCAAATCTTCAATGGGAATCAGCTATATGAGACTTCAGTAGCTATGAAGAAATTGTGTGTTGTGCTATTAAGGTAGAAATGGAAGTTAGTGTTACATATCCATCTCATGGTTTTTACAAGAAATGAAATATGGAGTTCAAGGAGAAATCTCAGAATAATGGTGAAAAGAAGATGAATGTTTCCTTATGCTCAATGTGTGGAAAGAATCTTGGTGAAGATTGTATTAAAGGGAATAGAAAATGTTTTAAGTGTGGAAAAGAAGGTCATCGAGCAGCTGAGTGTCGAAGTAATGGAAAAAGGGTTTCTAATGGTGTGAATAAAGAAAAGACTTCAGTGAACACACCAACAACACTTCAATGTTTCAAGTGCAATGAAATGGGGCATTATGCTAATCAATGCCCAAATCCAAGGGTTAATGATGATCGACATGAGCAACAACTAAAGGAAAAGGACAAAGGGAAGTCACATGTGATCACTATTGGTGATGTTGAATATGAAAACGATGTGGTGGAATGATTAAGTGTTTATGTAATGGGATTCCAAAATAATGATGTATATAGTATCGTGGAATATTGGAACATTTATGAATTGGTCTATTGTGGTTTTCAATAATTTTATGGTACCGGAAACCATGGAAAGTGATTGAGAAATTTTGGTAAGCAGATGATATGAACACAATAAAGGGATTAGAAGATAATGAGAAGTTTGATTCTATTCATGAACTCATGATTGATATAAGGACTAAGTGATATCATGGTTTGAGTATAAAGAATTTTGAGGATTTTGGTATGTGGAAAGTGTTAACTTTTAACTGCATTCATGTTTTCACTAAGGTTCAATGGGTATTCATTCTTCAAGAGAATACATGATTAAGGTATTCACATGTTTGTAATTTGACCAACAAGATATATCTTATGATATATGGGGGATAAATGATAGCATTCACGTGATTGTTATGTGACATTTCAAGTAATCATTTTCTTTATACTATGAGCTTGGACCGAAGTATTTTAGATAAGCGTAAATATTGGAATAGATTATGTAGTACATAAGTTAGTATTTTTTAAGGATAAAACGTTTTTCGATATTATTGATGGGATGTTATTGTAATATAGTTTTAGAAAAAGGACAACCTGTAGGACGGGTGATAGCCCATCGCGTCGGACAAGGCTGTGGGAATCGAACCCACAACCGAAGTGCGACTAGCTTTTATCGCCTACCACTGGCCTACTGGAAGTCCCTAGTTAGTAGAAACAAGTTTTATTTTATTACGCGGTATGATATATGAATTATAAGTTCATTTTTGGAATCTTATACAATTAACCTCACCATATATGGACTTATGTATATTTGATAAATTTTTCTAACCTTTTGTTCGAAACAGATGGAATGACCCGTCATTCTATCACATTATCTATTAACACTTCACGAATAACAAATTCAACTTCATTTCTATAAGAGATGAAGTGGAAATTCTTCAAATCACGAACAATAGTGAGATTGTACCAAAATAAAGTAAGTATTTATTCTAATTCAAATTCTTCAACTTTAGGGAAATGATCATGAAAACCAAAAATGTTTTCCTAGTGCCCTTATATCTGATGAATCAGATGGTACTGTAGATCATCACAAATTTATGGCTTAGTGATTGTTGGATTTTTCATATCCATGTTCTCTACCACTCTCCACCAGAACATGACGGTTAGATTTCTCTTCAATATCCATATTTTCACCTATGTTCTCCTATGTGGAAACCCAGTGATTAGTTAATTTTGGTAACCATTACGTTTCATACATTAGTTTTTAAATCCATGTTTTGGTATTCCTTTTTACGATGTGGGTTCCTATTAATGAAACTTTCCAGTAGTAATCCATTTATAACCCCGACGAATTTCGATGGCGAAATTCATTTTAAGGGTGGTAGAATGTAACACCCCAAGATTTTACGAAAAATATTCTTTTTAATGTTTTGTGTTGTATGCTACAACAAAAGGAGCTTGCACAACACGCATCCCTAACTTGGGTTTCATTACATGCAAGCGCATCCTTCCACGATAGCGTTTGTTATACGCAATACCGAGTTTCGCTAGACAACGATATGCTATTAAAATATTATTAAAAATAGCCATTATGAATAGTAATACCCACTTTTTGAAATTTTATAAATTTTATTTTTGAAGATGGACTTCATTTTTTTATTTGAAATATCGAAATTAGCCTAGGATGAAATTTTGTTATTTTTCTGAAAACATTCAATTTTTGAGGAATAATGAAAACACTGGGTTACTATTTCAAAACCGAATTTTTATTTAAATAATTATTTATTTTATTTAAATTTATTATAGGTCAATATTTATACATAATACCTATATAAGTTCAATTTAATTCATTGGAGTCATTTTATAATAATTTTAGATATATAAATATTTTATTGAACTTTTGACAGTCTTTTACCCACCTCCTAGGAGAATTTATAAATTTATATAAAACATAATTTTACCTATTTTTTTAATATAATTTCAAAAATCTGAGAGACACGGTTGATTTAAGTAACTAAAATGTGGTTCAATGAGATGAAAATAATTTTTGGTGAATAGTGATTTTTTACATTTTTTACCACGGTTAAAAGTAAATAGGGTAATTAAGTGTAAAAATGATATTATTATTACCCTAACACATGTACTAATTCTTTTGGATAAGTGTAATTAGACCAAAAACAACCTTAGTAATATAATATGACCACTTAGGCCCAATTGGATTAGATTAGGACATTTAATATTACTTTATTTAAAGAAGGGTTAAAATAGTTAAAATAAAAGTTTAATAACTAAATTATTTTTAATATAGGGTTATAAATAAGATAAATTTGACTATAAATTTTCATTACAAAGATAAAATTCATTCATACATAATTATATTTTATTTGTATTTTTTAGAAATTAAATAATTTAATTTATTTATGACACAATGATGATGCAATAATTATCTTATTAATTGAATATTGACATAATTGATGTTATAAATACCCAAATAAATGTAATTTGAGACTTTTTATGAACTAAAATAATTTCCTATGTTAATATGACATGTTATTATTGCTTTAGTTAACCTTTTACGAACTAATAATTCTGTTAGGATTTTCACAAAAATCAATTACCAAATAGTGTCAAAATTGACATAAAATAGTTTTTAAAACAAATATTATATTATTAATTGTTATTTTATTCCTAAAAATCTAATGTTCTACCAAATGACTTAGATAAGGTTATTTATATTAATAATAAACAACTTGGGGTTCGTTTGTCTTGTTATAATATGTTTACTAACCTTATAGTGTAAGAAAACAAGAAGACACGGTAAAAGTAAAATTATTTAACTTAAAGTTAAATCTAAATGATAAGGTTAAAATAGAAACGTAAACTTGTCTAAATTCTATTGGATGAGAGGATTTAGAACCATCCCCACCTTATCTTCTAAATAACTCAATTTGGAGCTATTAAAAATAGAATATGACTTTATAATAAAATAATATTTTTAGTTATTCCAAAGGTACCCCTCTCCTTCCTTATAAAAGGGCACCTCCTCCCTCTCTTCCTCACACCACTTTGAGCCTTAAAGCTCCACCAACCCCTGACAATATCTCTTCTACACTTTCCTAGAAACATCCTAGAGTTTCTTTTCTTCTTCAAATACCAATCATTGTTCCCTGAGAGGAGGTTTCAAAAAGGCGCTTCAAAGAAGAGGTAATGTCAATTACCAACTCTTTCAACTTTATTTCTTATTCCACTTCTTATTAGTTAGTTGTTTCAACATGAAGTAATAACATAATTATCACTCATATAATGATATGTTATTATAATTATGAAACAATCCTATTTCACCATCTATCCATCCTTCGGAAAATGAAATCACCACGTGTGCGTACGTACGGAATATCGTCTCTACGCCGTGGTGTAATCAGTTTTTCCACCACCACCTTACATGGATGGGTATAATGGTGTAAATAAATAACTATATATGATTATTGTAAATTTATATTTATTCTGAAATAGTATACATACACTCCAATACAATTCCACGATCATGGGAATGATATCATCGCTCGTGCGTACGTACGGACTACCGTCTCCCCGAACGCGATGAGATTCATTTTCCATGATTAACCATTAAAGAATGATTATAAAGTATACATAATGAAATATATGACAAAATAATTCTAATGTATTTATGTATATATATATATATGTATGTCATATACTCAATTCCATTCAATTCAATATGGAAACAAAAAAAGCGTTCATGCGTACGTACGGCCTACCGTCTCCTTGAACGGTGTATTTCATTCCTTTTATCGATCTATAATATATATGTATATAATGAATATATATTATATATAAATCATGTTTTACATTCTGGAAATATTTAAATTAGGATATAAGTAATAATATCAATAACGACGAGTCGAAACACATACGATAAATGAAAGGATTTTACCCAAAATGCTCTTTAACATGAAATTTAAAAAAGAACGGGTAATATAAAGTCATAAGTGAACCATAAATGATATCATAACAATGAATATGATTCTGTAATAAGTCAATGACATTATTTAAATCATTATAAAGGTGGTTCGGATACATACGAAGCATATCGGACATAAGGTAAGGGATAATTATTCCAATCTCATTCTTATCTGAGATTGTTTACTCGTAAGTATTTATTTGGGGTTATGTTTATTACCCATGTCCAAATGCTCTAAAAATGTTTTCATAAAATGTTTAGATTCCTTCCATGAATGTTTAAGTCATTTTTACACTTTTATTACTTTTACCACATCGTATGGAAGGAATCTTTCTTTTGTTTACCATAAGAGGTACTTTTTGACTTTTCCGAAAAAAGTACAACGAGATTGTTATTTTTAACTTATATGGCGTGAACGGATTTTTATTGTTTTATAAAGCCATATTTTCATGAAGCTTCCTCCAGAATATTTCATGACTATTTTGAATAAAATCCTTTTCATTTAAAATTGCATGACATTTTGTGAAAAGAAAATGATTTTGAAGATGAAAGGATATTTTCCTCAAGAATTCATTTCAAGTGTTTTATCAAAACCATTTTTCAACTAAGATGACATTATTTCATATGTGTATGTTTCAAGTATAATGTCTCTATGATTTACATGGTTTCAATTTTATTATGATGAAATGATATCAATTTTTTTATATGGATTATTTTATGATGGGATGATGTTTATGAAACCTATTTTTATTCTTTAGGTTATGATGAATGATTTATGTTTATGTTGTGGCACAAGTAAATATTATTTCATTATGAGATGGGTGGGAATTATATATCCCTCAAATGCATTGGGTAAAGATTTATATCTCATGAGATAGACATGGCTGGAACGGTAAGTTAATCCTATTCAGTGTTATAGGAGTGAAACGATGAGTGAACTCGATTCAAAAAGGGACTTTGTCCACTAAGATGGTCTTCGTAGCAATGCCTTGGCTAAAATGGAAATCATAACATGTGCTTAATGGTTGCCACAATTATATGTTTTATTCCCATGCTATTTTATCATGATTGATGTTCCCTTATGATATATGCCTTACGTACTTCAAAGATTCATGTCTTTGCTCAAGATTTTGATGTTTAGATTTTATGTTCATGTTTTTGCATTCAAATGTTTATGGATTGATTTATGTTCTCTACGATTACCCTTACTGGGAATTTGAGCTCACCCCTTTTATGTTTTATTTTCCCTAGGATATAAAGAAAGGTTTTAGGTAAGAAAAAAAAGGGAATATCTTTATGGGAGATATTGAAGATCTTTCACCATGATTAGAAGATTATATTCTGATTTTCCTAAGACACTAAACAATTACAGTACTTGTGTGTGTGTTTTTGTTATGTACTAAGCATTCCGCAAAGGTAATGTAATGTCCATGTATGCCAAGCTTAGGGTCTCTACAGGAAACATAGAAACCTCTTCATAAGTAGGTAATGTATTATCTTCATTTGAAGATGATTATTCATCTGAACATTCATTATAATTAATATCACTATAATTATCTTTCAAGGATACATTGGTCACCGATTCAACATTGTGTACGTTTTCTGTTAAACAATTATTTTCAATAGGTAACATGGTATGTAAAAAAAGATTCTTCTATCCAGAAGAATCATAATCCATGGATTCATTAGAAGAGTCTCCACCACTGGCACTCCATGTGTCTTTTGCTTTCAAAAAATTCCTATCTTTATCCTTATAGTACTTATTTCTATTTCTATTATAATTATTTTCCTTTCAATCTTTTCTCTTATGAATAGGACAATATTGCCTTATATTCCCTTATCTCTTACATTCATAACAAGTGTATTCAGAGTCTTTCTAATCCTTTCTTTATTTCTTATTATATCTATACTGAAAGTCTTTCTTCCCAAATATCTTTTTTATTATTCAAGAAAGATTAGCTAATTAATTCTCAGAATGTTCACTTTCAATTGATTTAGATAAAATAGTGACCTTATTCAATTTAGATCTTGTAACTCTCTCATGAGAAATGGCTTTAATATGATTATAAATAGTTTTAAAATCAACACATCCATTCCCATTATTTTTCTTAACCTTGTCAGTATCTCTCTTCATTCTATTCTCATGTTGAAGAAGAGTACCAAAAAGCTCATCAAGAGTAATTTGTGCAAGTTTCCTATTCTCATCAATAGCTGTTCTCTTTGATTCCCTACCATTTGGAATAATGTCTATTATCTTCTTCAAAAGTTCCTCATCATCCAATCCTTTTTTACCCAAGGATTGTAATATATTGAAAAGTTTTATGAATCTCTGTTGTACATTAAAAATAGGTTCTCTATAAGGAAATAAAAAATGATGGTACTATTCTCTAAGAATATAACTTATAGTTTCAATATCGTTGGATGTTCCAAACTGATTTACTTCAAGTTTCTTCCAAATATAACTTTTTTTTCACAAGAGGAAATCTGGCTATATATATTAATGGTCATGGAAAAAAACATAGTATTGTGTACCTTATTGTTTAGTTGATATTCTGACTTCTCGTTGTTAGTAAAAGTTATGACTTCCTTATCAGTAATATTGTAATGTCTAGTAATCATAACAAAGTTTTCTACTCCAGTATTAATGAAAAAAGTCTTCCTTTGATCTCTCTAATATTCATAATCATTCCCATCAAATATAGGTTGTCTAGTAGGAATAAGATTTTCAATTGAACAAAAATTCATTCCATCTATCTCAAAGAAAGAAATCTTTCCTCTAAAACCAGTTAATAATAAAGGTTCGTAAACAAGGATGCAAATATCCTAAGCAAGGAAAATATAGATCAATGAAAACCTTGAGCAAGAAAACATATATGTGAATATAAGTATTTCAGAAAACTCCTCTGATACCAATTGTAGGATCACTGATCCTGATTGTAGTATCAAAATAATGATGTAGATACTCAATATACAAGAGTTGTGGGGGTTAATTTTATACCATAAAAAATTCTTTTGGAACATCTAAAGTTAGTTTATACATTATCTATTTAACAAAGTTAAACATGGTCAATTAACAAGACCAATAAGTTCTATAATCTATCTTGATTCCAGAAATGTAATTCTGAAAATGAAATTATAGAAATGTGGCTCTGGAAATGAAACATAAGTAAAGTTTACAATTAAAATTATTCTACCTTAAAGCATACAGAATATCACTAATCCAAGTATTCTTGTACAAAAAATTATATGATAGTTATACAATCCATATAAATTAAAATATAGTGGAAAAAAACTTAAAACAATACAAGAAACAAGTACGATGTATTTTAACATAAAATATAGGGTATCCTACAATCATGGATAAATTTCCCTTGATTTATACATTCAAGAAATTATGTCTTACTCACACCAGGGTAAGCCCTCGATATGACTATCAGAGTCCATCTTTCTATCCCCGCAATCCCTCGAACATCAAGGTAGTCGACACCTCTATATTCATATCCCTGGAGGCCCTTGAATGTACGTAGCAACATTCGGAGTCGCACGAAGAAATTCTGAACTAGATGTTCAGTATGCACAATGCATGAATGTCTCTCTCTCTAAAAATCACTTCAACAGCATGTAATGTCTAGATTAGTAGAATAGTTCGTCAGTTGTTCTGTTGTGAGCTCAATAAAATGAGCTCTTATTTATAGATACATCTTCAACGGTCGGCTCCCTCCCCCAATGGTCATATTTTTCATTGAATTTCAGAGGGACCTATATAAATGACAATCAAAAAGAGGATAGTAAATAACATAATGAATAGAATCGTTTTATACTTATAACAAAGGAATACTAAATAAGGTTGATAAATAAAATTTATATTTCTAGAGTCTGAGGAAAATAATGTTCAGAGTCCAACCAAAAAACCATATAATGTCTATAAAACATGAATACTCAAATTATGTCTTATGAATAATTCAGAACCTAAATTCTATAGAGTTATAGATTCTGAATTTAGAGTCTGAAATCATAAGAATTTAAAGTCTGAATTCATAGAATTTGGAGTCTAAACTCATAATGATCAGAGTTTGAATTCAAAGAATTTGGAGTCTGAACTCAGAGAAATCTGAATCTGAATTCAGATCCTAAAAGCAAGATTCTCTATATCCAAATATTTATATGATTCCAAGGTTTTAGATATGAAACCTAATTTTATACATTTAAATAAAAAGAGTTTTATTTTGAGATACTAAACTATGAACAATGAAAGTCCATGGTAAGAATAAATTTCCTTGGGGAAGGAAAATTTTCCTTATCAATATGAAATTTATGGAAAATGAAATTTTCCTTATGATAGAGTGTTTGTGATTTTCATAACATATAGTAATGGAAAATTCATAAGGAACCCTTATTGACTCAATAAATTCATGTGAGGGATTTATGGAATGAATGTTGTTGTATATACATGAGGTTCCTACAGTCATGTTGAGGTTGTGAATAATCTCATTATCATTGATAAATTCTAATTTTTGTTACTTTTATTAGTATTTAGTGATACTGGTTATGAGTTTTATTTATTGTAATGGAATAATTTACATTTTTTATTTATTTTCCATTCCTACATGATCATGGATATCACTGGGGAAGAATATATGCACGTATAGTCAAGAATATTTATGAGGGTTAGGGGTATGATGTTTTTGTAACTTCTAATGGGTCTATTATTGGTGATGGCTTTCTTTTTATTTTATATCATAAATATAATTTAGTGGGAGATCAAAGATTGAATTTCATGGTTGATACCCTGTGAAAGGTCTACATTGATGAACTCTAGACCTGCAATCCCAACACCAGAGTAAATAGAATTTATTAGATACTATATTTTTAACTAAGAGATATTTAACAATATAAAAAGACAAAAAAGATAGAAAATTCATATCTTGCATCACGTTTATGTCACATAATTCCAATTAAATTATAAACATAGTTTCATTAGATAATACATACATAAACTAATTTTTCTAAAATACTTGTTAACATTACTTCATAACCACACCACACAATACCATATTCTGAATAAGTAAAAATATAAGGTCATCTATACAACCTAGGGAAATAAAAAATAATAAATGGGTGAAAAAAATTATCAATAAGAGAACAAATTCAATAAACATGAGGCATTGATCATAATCATATGAGACATAATTAATAACAAGAGAGATATCTTGTAAATCATATGAGAATAAGACCATTGTATGGTTATAAAATAACCATAACAACAATATCATTTCATTAAAAAATTGTAAATTAAATGTTTAATCTCAGAGTCATGAAAAATCATTCTGAATACTATTGAAAATTAATAAAAATATAATCAGTTGAAAATAAAGACATAGTGGAGTATGCATCACAAAACGATTCTGATATCATACTTATCTTGTGATAATAACACATGTAACCAATTTAGGCTTCTAATAAGTCCTATTTACTATTATAATATATGAAAACAACATATTTGTATATTTATAATTGGGAAACAATTGATGATCCCCTTTAGGATTGTGATATAACCTATCTATATTATTTACAAATTTAATATTAAACATAAAAAATAAAATAAGGATGGTTTATTATCCCACCTATCAATCATTTATATATTCATTCCACTTGAATATAGTCATTAATTATACCATAACAAACTCATGGACATTTAAAAGGGTTTAATGAAATTTAATGTTACCATATCCAAAATTGAGGTTATGAATGAAAATTACTATTTCCCAATATTTAGTCTCATAATAAATGTATTTAATAAGAAAATTTAAAGGGTTATTCATGAAAAAATAATTCCATGGAAATAAATCCATTTATGATAAATAGTAAAATTTTAGCAAAATCATAACCATGTAATTAAAAATAATCATTGATGAAAACATAGAATATTAAGATCATAATCAAAATTAATTTTTTAAAAGGTGAAGTAAAAACATTGTAATAATGTTTTTTAAATTTAATGAGTATCAGTTCATTGAAAATATATAATGGTTATAAAAATGAATTTGGATAGGAGGGTAAAATATTCTATTTTGAACTGTGGGAATTACATTTTTTATTTTTTTAACTACGTACATTAAAAACCAAAATTTTAAAATTACTTATAAAACAATATTTTTGAAAAAGGGAAAAGGGAAACATGATGATCACATCAGTTAAGAAAAATTCGTGTTTAATCCTAATAATAGAGAACATTTTTAGGAAGTTAAGCATTTTTATTGAAGAGAAATCATAATTCAAATAGAATGATATTTATTCAAATAATTTTATAATTTTATAAGAAAAGATTTTATTCAAGAAAATATATTTTTTAAAAAATAATATTCAATAGTGTGGTACAAGAGAGAATATTTTATGTTTTTTTAAATATAAGAACATAGAGAATATTGAATTTCTAAATTTAAGAATAAACCATTTAACTAACTAAATTTTTTTGGAGTCACCAAAATACCTTTTAGGAAAGATAGTTCATGATGTAAGGTAATTTTTAAAATTTTTCATGTAAAAAGAATATAAATACCCAAAAGAAAAATATTAAGTGTAACACAATACAATTATATTGAATAATTTACCAAATTTTTATGAAATAATTTTTAGAATAACATTTATAACTCAATTAATGAGAATTGTTTCAAAAACATTTCCAAACAATAAGAAAAGAATTTAAATAAAAACCCCCATGAAAGCGATATTTTTTAATTATACCTTCTTTTCCAGGAAAATATTGTGTCATGATATAATATCACAATTAGAGAGTATATACACCATATAAATTTAAATAGGGTTATAAAAACAAACATGTCAAAAATAGAGGTATTTAAGACAAAATGCCATACATTTTATATCTTCTTACATGATTGGACTATATCCACTATGTTAAAAATAACTATCAAGGAAACTTATTTAATAACCATGATCATACATATATAAATTTGACTATTAAATTTATATTTAACAACTATAAGAATATTTGGTATTTTTTTCTATTTTTTCAAATCATTTCTTTCTACTTTTGATCTCTGTACTAGTTTCATAAAAACCTTCATTGTATTTATAAAGATATAATAAAATATAAATTATTAAATATAATACAATTGTTAATTTATTATGATATATTATGTATCAAAATCCATTCATGAGGATTTTATCATTATCATTTAAGATAAAATCGACCTCAATCATGTTTCAGTAATTCTAAATAAAGAAAAATTGTTATATTAATTAATATGTGAAAAAATAAAATAAACCATACAGAACCAAAAAAATATTAAGTTTAATATAAATTTCATATAATTCTATATAATAATTTTCCATAATCTACTATTTTATAATCTCATAACATTGTTCATGAAGGAGGACAAAATATCCCAAAAATTACCGCACAACGATTAGTGGATGATTTTTAGGTGGTTTAGTTGTCAAAAAATTATACGAGAAGCATACTAATATTAGATAGAATATATTAGTGTTTTATATTATAATTGGAGAAAATTATTAGAATAAGATAAAACTTATAAATTTATAACATAGAATGTACATATCATTTTCTTATTAGTCTGGTTAGGTTGAATTATTGAAAGTAAAATATTCATTTTTATATCATATCATTATTACATTGTGAACTTTTTCTTACTATAACCATAATGATTTGTAATATTTCAAATTTATACTTTAATCACATTCTTTGAACTATCCATGAAATTATTTAAGAAATGTGGAATACATCATTCTATAGAGGCGGTAGTCTCTATGTTTCCAATACTGATGTTTTCATTTTCCATAAAATGGGACAGAGGAATAATAAGGTCTATCACATAATTAAATAAATTAAATAAATATCATAATTATATATTAAATATAAATTTTTTCCTTCCATGTTAATCGGTAAAGGAAAACAAATGTACCACTTTATAGAAGTTCTAGTCCATACATACAGACATTTAACATTTTCATTTTTCCTAAAATGAAAAATTAAAATAGGGATAATTGAATTTACATAATTAAATTTAAATATTTAATTTATTTTGATAGTAATTTCATAGTTTTAAGATAGTGTAGTGGATTTTTAAGGAGAATAAATTTTCAACAATAAATAAAAACAATAAAGGAGTGGTTTGAAATTTATTCTTCAGTGAATGAATTTTCTCATTTGTGATGAGGATTTGACCATTGAGTTTTGGGGTTTTGAGAAAAATAGAACAAATTTAATATATTTTGGAGTCTATAAGACTGCTTTGGTTATTTTTCGGGCTAATGATATGGGGTTTTAGATGAGGGGTAAGGAATAGAGAGCCCCATTTATAAGTGAATTAAGATTAAATTTTTGTAATTACCCATAACATTTCAAAATTGAGAAGTCACTCTAAAGGATAGTGATTCTAAAATTGAGAAATATTTGATTATTATTGTTATAAGGCATATAAATCCCCCGACCACCCATTTTTATACATGTTAGCAACTCTTCCACCTTAGATTATTCACTTTTACCATATTTTATTTTCCCATAGTAACTTGTTTTACTGATGGTAACATATTTTTTTATGACTACAAAGTATAATGGAAGGAATTACATAATGTTGACAAAATTATAAATAAATAAAATTTATTTCAACTGAATCTATTTATATGAATGATAATGATTAATTCTAAAAAACTAATTGTCCAATATATTTATTTTTTAAAAATAAATATGCATCTTATATTCTGGAATAATAAATATAGGATTTTATATTAAAATATAATTTTAAAAATATATTGTAACATATAAAACATATTTTTTCAGAAAATAGTTTTCATTTATTTATATGAAATAATTATATAGTAATAATGTCATTAAGCTTGTCGTTTTTGTAAAAATTATATTTTCCACAATTCATTTATATATATATATTATATTATAAAAAATCATAAATAACATATATGGATTATATTATTAAATGTAATCAAAAAATTATATGAATTTTTTCATATTATATTTCTATTATTTTTTAATTAAATTTTTTAATTAAATCGCAAAATTTATTGGAAACTAATTCATATTGGAAAACATATTTTCTTATTGTTTAATATTATTTATTATTATCTCCTATAAAATAATAATAAAATGATTGTAACGATATCATTAATTTAATTACAACATTTTATTATTATTTAATCATAATATAAATAGTTTCATGAAATAAATAAACAATTTTAAGAAAAATATATTTTTATATATGAACTGATTTTCTTATATGTTTTAGTTATACTAGATGAATATTACTAATATTAAATATTGATTTTATATTCATTATACACATATTATTTAATGTGACTAATCATATTCTAATCTGTTAATTTAATGGAAATATTTTAATTGTCACATTTAATATATATATATAAATATCTTTCTTTGGTTTTAGGTTAGTGTTTCGTCTAGGGAGAGCTACCAAAAACATTGCTTTTTTAATGAAAACATATAGTGAGATATTATGTTATTACACCCCCTAATTTGTTTCATAATAATTTTTTTATAATTTCATTCTATGGACTGATATTTATGTTTATCCATTTGGTATCAAATAATTAATTTTTATTTTTTGAATGAAATTTTAATCATAAAAACATTAGGAAGAATAAGAAACAAACCTATAGATATAACATTAGGGATTATGACCACTAATTATTCATTTACATAGAGATTTCATATTCATAATTTTAGTTATACATGATCAGAGGTTGATTTGAGATATAGAGTTTTATATCCCAATTTTAGTATTTTAGTTTTCCTTTACATTTTGAAAATAACATGAAATTTTTATAAAGGATGAACAATACAAATTTCACACGGAACACTATAATCATGAAACTAAAAGATTTATTCATTTTCCTAACATTGGATTGTTGATCATATTCTATCGAAAAATATACCTTATTAATATATTTTCTAGAACTATAATCTTATAATACAACCACTAATCAATAGTGGAATATACATATTCTAAAATCATCACCATCCAAATAATTTTACTATTCTACATAAATCATAGTAATTGAATAGGGTATTCCTTATTCCCTTGGCTTAGAAGGGTTCTGATATTTTTTTCATCATTTACCTTAATTTGGTGCACTTTTTATAATAATTCAAATAATCATTACAATTGAAGCATTGGGAAGAAATATTTTCATTATCTAGGGACATCCCTTTAACCATTCCCTTAGTTGGTCTCATAATTTCTATTCATCATTTTTATATGTGATGAAATTCATTTCATCACTTAAATCATATAATTTATCCTAGAAGATTGTTCCACAAATTATTTTTCCAAAAATTACTACAGTTGTAAGAATGACATTTATATCCTCTATGATTTTTATCAAATTAATTCCAATGGAGAATTATTTTTCTTCTCTTATCCCTAAAACCATGAGAATTATGAGAGTATCCAGTTTTAATATCCACATTTTATGAACATCAAACAACCTATTCATATATAAATCAAAGTCTCATTTTAATTATTTTCTTTTTATTCCACTAAATAACTATTATATTTTAAACATTGGGTCATAAATAAAACATGATGATTTTATTATGAGTTTCATGGAGGTTTCTTCATATGTACTCAAATATTTGTCATCATTTTATTTAAAATCATGGAATTATATATACATTTTCTATCGAAGAGAACTGGTGGAGATATTAAATCAGTAAAATATTTTTAAAATTTTCCCATTATATGGTGTAAAATATGTATTTCATTTTCATATTCTTAATGTGATCCCATTATTGTTTTGCATCACATTTTAGATAATAAATTGTTAAAATGACCATCTCATGTTCTATGAATTAATGAATCAAATAAAGATTATACATCGCATTGATATATGTATTATTAATAATTTTATATTGTCTCAAACCATCCTAACTATACTGGAATAGTATAGAAAATGTGTAGGGTCGATCCCCTAGAGTGTGGGGAAAAATATAGAAAATTCATGACTAAAGGTTAGGGCATTCCCATTTCAGTTATAATTCATTAAACTAATGGTGAAAATTGAAATATTTGTATTAAAATAGACAAACATAAGAGTGTGTAATCGTTTTTCAGTGGCTGGTTATTAAAAAATAATTATTTTTCACTCACAAAATACTAATATCAAATTGTTGCGCAACCAAAAAATTTCATCAATAGAAGAAATGATCATTTCCTATCAAAATTCCCTATAATAAAAACACATCTTAGTCAGATGAATCATAATACCTAATGTGAATTTAATTTATATTTCCAAAATAATAAGAGAAATTTAATTAAATGTTTATGAAAAAATTACCTGAATCATGTCTGTGTTTTTTATTATTGACAAAAATGGTCAAAGATTTAATGATGATTAAAATAGGAATATAGGAAATCATATTTACAAGAAAAGGTAATTCAAAGTATTTTGGTATGAGCCCCCTTTAATAGATTCATCTCTCCCCTATAGAGTTTATCCAATCATTAATTGGTGGTTCCTGATGATGAATAAACTAATACACATAAAAACTATTTTAGAAAATAATGAAGAATACTGTGAATGATGAGTTGAAAGAGAGTGGAATTAAATTGAAATAATCAATTCATTAAATCAAAGAATGAAATAAATGCATAAAAAACCTATCTATGATTATATTTGGGTAATAATCTTACGGTGGCCTCCAAATATTTGATACTAAAGTGTCGAATGGGATGGTTTCCATTGGTTGAAATCTTACTTTTATGATCCTCATGGTGTCCCATAGGGTTCCATAGTGCCAATTATGGTATTAAATAGTTGTATGTGTAAAATAATTTTACGAAATATCATATGAAGATACACTACAAAGAAGCATTTTTTACTATATTCGTCTTTTACATGACATTTTATATGATAAACTGTCATGTAATCATCATTCCTGTATGAAGTTCCTAAATTTCAATTTCACATTGTGTAATTACTTTAAATGATGTGTAATAATGATTTCCACACAAGAATTTCCTTTTTATCTAGTTTCTTCAATTTTGTTCCTGGAATGTTCTCCATGATCATCCTCAAAATCCGATTCCACATTGTGAGTGAAGTGAAGCTATGTAGAGTGTCATTATGTTAATCAATTTCCATTTATTACTTGTTATTTCTCTAAATATTAATCCTCTATAAGAATCCGAAAAACATTTACATTAGGAACATATAATATCTTAAATCAATTAATATTCAATGAATTTGTATATAAAAATCCATCCATATATTTATAGAAAATAGAGTTATCAATTTTCAAATGAAAGAATCGATATCATGTTTCCCTTTCATTAGTGTGTTTTTTAGATAAAAATGTGTTTTTTATCTCTCTTAAATAGTTATTACATTGTATGAATGGTTTTAACTCCTTTTTACATCCCATATGCCTACTCTTTGGAAAATAATTTTATTTTCTATAGAATCCTTTTTAAACATGGTATCCCCTTGCATTAACATTTTCAAAAACTAAATGAGTGAATAATCAATAAGTATTTAGATCACAATGGAATTTTAAAAAACCCAAAACCAAAATATATTAGTCATTAAAAACATTATTTTTTCTCTTTAGTTTTATCTAGTTCACTATTAGTTCAGTATAGGTTTCATTAGGTTGGGTTTTGTCATACACTTTAACCTAATTTCTTAACAAAATAAATCCTTAATATTGGTTCATATAGAGAATGTGATTAACCAAATAATATACCTTGGGAGTTTCAATATAGTCAGGAAGTTAGGCCTCTTTTTCGTGCAAGACATGAACATTGAGTTAATACATATCATTCCATTTTCAATGTTATTACCCATAGGGATATTTATTCCATATCCTTAACCTACTTATATTGTCTTTACATCAATTTTATGATGAGGGTGACCAAAAAATCTATACAATAAAAAATATTAGGGTTTTCATCAATACCTATACCTATACATAGGTATTTGACTTGTTTTCAAATAATAATCCCAAGAAATATTAATCTAACCTTGAAAAATAAGTAAACCTTTCTCACATACAAACAAGAACCTTCTTCGACCTACACTCTTTATCTGTTATCCAAAATAAAATTCCTTAAATAGTAATTTGGATACTAAATGAGACAAAACATGGAAAACATACATGAAATAAAAAATTGAAATGTTACATATCATAATAGTAAAATAATTCCCAAGAACTGTTACGTTTAGTGTATTTAGATATGAGTTACATAAACATCGTGATCTACAATACCTATTACCCTTATCTCGTATCTTTACCATATTAAACATTCATCTAAATTCCTAATAATATAATATGATCCTTACGACACGTGTAATTTAAATATATGAAATGGGTAATATCAAACACTTAGTAAGTGAATCATTTCAATCAAGTGTAATGGGGGTTTTGTATAATCATGAGAAAAATATATAAAAGAAGAGAAATATATTATAAAAAATCATAACAAAATAACCCCATTGTATGTTATATAATTAAAACTTACGAAAGTATAATATCATTGATCCATATAATAGAACTAATTTATCATAGAAACATGTAATGTATCTAGTGTATAATAAAAACAATAAAGTGTCAATCAAAATAATATTAAATCACTTAGCAGAGCAGGTATCACAACCTAATTCCTATATTATCGTGGGCTTTTTAAAACAACTATTCTACACTCTCTAATATAGGTCCAAAATACATATACCTTTTTAGGATTTGGAAACAATCCATTCAACTATTTTGTCATGTGAAACAACCTGGCTACATCTTTAGTCCTTCAAAACATCCTTTTTACCATCACTAAATCATTTGATATTAATCATTAACCAATTCTTTAATGGGTGATATTGGATCCCACTCAAGTATCATTGATATATATGTGCATCACTTAAAAATATCCATTATTTATATTATAAAGAACTCATTGAAATAAAATGGGATTCAATATATTTTTAGATGGTATCACATGAATTTCCCTTATGGAATAAAATATTTAATAACCAAAATTTTGACTCCCCTATAGTATATTTAATAATAATATTTTAAGGGAGATTCATGAAAAATAATTCCCATACAATTAAGAACATTATGGATAAAGTGGAAAATGAATGTTTAACCATAAAAGTGTTTTTTTATAAAATGTTTTTTATCATTTTCAACGAATAAGATGAATGACATACAATTAAGAAATACTTATAAAAAAAGTTAATTTGAGTATATTATAAGAATGTTTGTTTAAAAAAATTCAAGAATAGTTCCTTGAAAATACATAATGTATATTGAAGTTAATTTGTAGTGTGTGATAAAACATATGATCATGAAATGATGGGAAAAACATATTTATATTTTGAAATACCACTACTCAAAACCAACATATTAAAATGGTAATAAAATTATATTGAAAAATTTTATAGTGGGGTCATGATGGTCACATGAATTAATAAATAATAATAATTTAATATAAAATAGAAAAATATTCTTGACAAGGTTAAACCACTATATGGAAGTGGGACCATCACTTTTGGAGGATGAGATTTATTTAATGAATATTATAATTTTATGAAAAGGAAATTCATTTATTGAATAAAATATGTATTCAAATACATTTTCCTCAAGGAAAAAAATATTCAAAATGAAATAAATTTATAAAAGGAATAAAATGGGTAACATAAAACAAATTGGTTTAATATGAAACCTTTTAACACCCTAAAAAGTATGAGTTACCATACTCTCTAATATGTGACATAGTTCATGAAGCAAGAATCTTTTGAAAAGGGGATTATGATATAATTATGAAAATCCCCTTAATTCTATGATAAAAAACCAAATAATAAAATCATATCATATAATTTCCCCATATCACGTGAAATTTTTTTGAGATGAACATTTAGAAGTCAACAAACCTAATTTCTGTTAACAAAAACCTATAAAACATGATATGAATTTAAATAAAAAGATCATGAATTAGGGAAAATAAAATTCAACATAATTTTCAGAAAATAAATTATATATAAGGATATAATATCTCAATTAGTTAGTATATACACAACATAAATGAAATTGGGTGAATAGTACAAAACATGTCAAAAAGAAAGGAATTTTAAATGAACACCCATATTGTATATCTTACGTTTCAAAAATGAAATCTCTCATCATATATAAAAAACAAAATTATCATGATAATTTATTTTAGAACTATATTAATAAATATTAAAATTTACTAAAATAATATATAATTAACCTTTAAATGTATATCAGTTAGTTTTTACCTGTTTCCCTAAACCATTTGTTTATAATTTTGATCGTTTATTTTAATTTCATAAGGTTGGTGTTGGTATATATATAAATTTCATTACATATATAATATTAATAGTACAAAAGTTTACATTTTATAATAATTTATGGTGTTCTAAATTCCATTCCTGAGTGTTTCAATCTTCATTCATGGTGATGAAATTCACCACAATCATATTTCAATGATTATTAATAAAAGACAGTTGTTTTCTAAATAAATGAGTTCTATATTTGAAAAACATGTATAGTTAAAAAATATTAATTAATATATTTATATTTTATTTTTCCATTAATTATTTTTTAATTTTCATCCATGATGTTATTTCATATCATTGTTCACAAAGTTAGTTAATCATTCGCAAAAATGAGCATACTATGATTGAAAGATTATTATCATGTTGTTTATTTTTATAAAATTAATTCCTAGAATAATTGATAATATTTAGTTATAAATAAACAGAAATATAATAATATTAATTAATTAAAATATGATACTAATTTATATAAATTTGTTGCATAAAATAATCATTTCTCTTTCTACCATGTAAGTTTGTTTTGAATAGTTGAACTTTTGATGAGAGATTATTGCTAACATAAATAATAGGTTATATAATTTATTATACCAAAACCATCATTATATAATATATATCATATTTATAATTTGTGACCATTCATTACACATGCCGTGAAAGGCATTATTGAAAAGTGGAATACACTGTTCCATGGAGGCAGTAATCCACACATACACATCAATGTTATTTTTTCATTAAAATGGGAGAATTATATAATATATATTATCACATAAGAATGTTAAATATGATATATATAAAAATATATATAATAATTATATACTAAATTTAGTATTTCAACCATCCAAGCTAGTCAATGAAGGAAAACAATCATGTTACTTCTTAGTGGCAGTATATTGTACATAGACATGTTTCAAAATTTCAATTTTTATAATATGAATGATTAATGTTTTTAAATTATTATACAATCATTATAGTAACATATAATTATTCTACTGGTACTAAGGATTCCATTTTATGATGGTGTAATGGAATTTTAATTAGAATAGGACATAATGAAATATAAATGAGAGAGGATCATTATGTAATTGATACATTGTTACATGGATTATCTTCTATTCAAAGGTAATTAAACAATTATGGGGTACTTTAATGTTATGGTAAAACCCCAATAATGTGTCTACCAGTGCTTTAGAAATATTTTTTAATTTAATGTTTTGAATAGAGTGGGTTTTTGTTTTACAGAATGTGACGAGACTAGTGACCCTATTTATAGTTAAATAATTGGAAAATTTTTTAAATACATGAAACAATTTACTAACATGAAGTCACTATCAATAATGTTTCTATAAATTGTTACATAATGGAGAGATAATGTTATAATGTAATTAAGATCCGAAAATAGTTATTTAGAAACCTTTTTCTATATATGTTTTCATGTCTTTTAAATTATATTTTCATCTATTATCATATTAACATTTATCATAGTTTTTAGTTTTCACAGAAGTAACTTATCAGGTATGTCTAAAAAAATATCCCTATTTCAGAATATGAACTTACTAATTCAAAATTTGAACTCCAATTTTTTTGATTCAATTTATAAGAGAGTAAAATTAATTTTTACAAATTACTTATATTTTTTTATTAAAAATAGATATTAGGAAAAACTATCAATTGATTTAATATTTATAATATAGTTTTGTTAATGAATCATAATATTTTATGAATTATAATATTACCTATTGAAAAAATATTTCTTCAAAAGAATATTTTTCACTATTTACCTATAATTATTTTAAAAAATAATATCAAAAAAACACCTTAAGCACATATTGTAGTGTTTAATTCAAAAAAAAGTTCAATTTTCAAAATTAAATTTCTATAATTTGATATTTCAATATATCAAAAAATCACATAATACTGTCGAATTTCATTCATATATGAAAATATATTATCAAAATTTCAATTATTCATTATTTTTATTTCATATAATTTAGATATTAATTTAGAGTAAATATATTATTTATATTAGGAATATACTTTATTATTATTCAATAATAGTACAACTAGTTTCCTGAAATAAATGGAATATTTAGAAGTATATATTTACTTGTATAAATTAATTTTTCTTAGTTTTTTAGATATACTGGTTGAATATCATTAATATTAATAAAAGAATTAATTTAGATTATAATTGAGTTTATTAATGTGGTTAATCTTATTCACGAATTCTGATTAAATAACAATATTTTAAGGATCAAATTTAATATCTAATAAATAATTTAGTTTCAATTTAGTATATGGCTGCATGTATATTAAGCATAGAAACACAATATTTATTTATGGTATAAATATTTTGTAATACCAACTCATTATATACATTCAAGGTTTCAATAGAAGTGTAACTATCATACCTATAATAACGATTAATAATCCTCTTATCGATTTGGATTAAAGAGTAGGGTTTGTTTGATTGAAATTGATTGGTAATATATAATCAATTTTGGAGTTCATGGATTTTTATCCATTACAACATGAAATATTTTTTAAATATTATTATTTATTGATTGAATTTTCTATATTTTATGGTAATATTATTTTTTTATAAATTTTATAATCTACTAATTTATATGTTTTTTATTGTTGTTATCTTGTAATTATGTATTATTCACAATTTACATATTATTTTGAATCCATTTTCAATAGTATTTATTTTTTTATCTATGTTATTAACTTGAGGGGGAAAAGAACATAAATATTTTTTTAGGAAAAAATTCGCCATCTACATTTAGAATCAAAATATTTCATCCTCTATGAATTTTTATTATTATATTATATATATATTATTATTTTATTCCAAATACATTAAATTGATTATCCGTACCCAAACAATAATTCATGACACCAATGTTTTTTTATTAATCTCGGAAGGTATTGAATTGTTCTACAACCAATGTAAAAGCTATATATAGATTTAATTATCAATTAATAATGGAAGGGGTTGTTTCTCCTAGGATTAAAAATAATATTTTTCTTAAATACTCCCTCCATTGAATATATATTTATTATTTTTTGGAATATACACTATCAAAGAGTTAATGATTATGAAGTGTAAATAAAGGATCATATTAATACTAAATACTATAAAAAAATGTATTAATCTTTGTGACATAGATATTATATCTCTATTTGTTATCATATTATTTAAATATTATATATTCCACCATAATAATATCATTAATCTAATTATTTTAAATTTTAGATTCACCCCTTTTTAATTTTATCCATCATCATAAAGGGGATATATTTTTCGATGTTCAATCCTTACCAATTTAGGTTATCTGTTGGTTTTCATTTTTGTATTTATTTTTTCTAATCATTGTTATAAAAAATGAATTAATAATTAGATTAAACCACAAAAATTAAATTTTTTAAATTTCATTATGGATTCCCATAGTTATATGAATAGATATAAAATTTAAAAAATTCCATTTTTATGGTTAAATGTTTTATTATAAGAGTGATAAAAAATATGATTTTCTAAAAAACATTTATAAATAATATAGGATTGTAATGTTTAATTTTTAAAAAATATTAATCCTCTATAGGATATTATTACTAATAATGTAACTAAAAATTATGTATTCAACTTCTATATTATGAATTCTAAGCATTACTCTATTAGAATAACAATTATTGACCTGGGATATCAATTAGTGACAATCAATGTCATTTTAAAATGCATTTTTCATTATGAACATGAATTAAATACTATGAATGAAGAATAATGTTACTAAAAAATAAAATATTTTTAAACATCTAATGATATAAATTGTATATACTTTAATAATACACTTATTACATATTGATGGTAAAATTTAAAAATGATGAAAAAGAAAGGGATGCATGAATAAAGTAGTATAATTTTGATGAATCAATCACATATGAAGATGATTCAAAAAATTCATCTAATTAGGGGAGGGTGAAAATAAACATCTATGTTTAAGAGTGAATACATTTATAGTTTCAACGTCTATCTCCACCCCAACACATAAAATGGAATATACTATTTGGTACATAAAATTTATGTCCTATTTATAAAAAAATGATTTTATTGTTAATAAATAAAATCTATTTACTATTGATAATATAAATTTATTATTTTTAATTCATGTCATAAATTTAATATCCTTATATCAAATGTGATAAAAAAGGAGAACATCTTGCATGAATACTGAGGAACATCTCATAGATTGGTTTTCATTATCGTTTATGTTTCCTAGATTAGACGGTATAACAATAATTTATTATCCAGTCTGTTTGGACATGTTTTCATATAGTTCTAATTTACTCTTGTATAACACATAAGTAATGATTTTAACTAAATACATGGATATATGAACATAATAACTAATGTATACATGAAATTTATTATCTATTGAAACAAAACTAATAATTTTTTGGAAAATTAAATGAGTTATACATTTCTTGAATAATTGAATAATCAGATGATGAATCACAAGTCAAATTTTTTATCCACTCAACTAATTTATCCAAATAACTCCATCGATGTGTGGATTTTTTAGTAAGTATAATTATATCATGGTGTATTCGTGAGTTTTCAGTGTTGTATGGGTTTACAACCATATTTAATGGTTCTAATTATTCGTTATGTTTCATGTTTTTTTTATACGTCATACATATCATGGAATATAGATTCAGGATGCTTGAAATTATTTTTGAGGTTGTATTGTCGTTTTGTGATCAAAACTATATGATCTTGCATGGGAAAATTTCATTTATGATATGAGATATCTTCTTGAAGATTTGAGAAGGACGTGTTCTGGTTATAATTGTTGGGAAAAAATCTCTCAAGGTACCATTGAATCATTTTTCTGGAAATTGTGTTTGCTGACAAAGTGGACCTACACGTGGAAAATATAGACCACGATGTTATGTTTGTTAACAAAGGGGGTTTACAAGATGATTTGATGAACTCCATAGATATTTTAGACAACCTATTTTGAAAAAGAATGATGACAAAGGAATGGACGATCTGGTGGTGGTACAAAAAGAACAGTTCTAAGGTGGCACCATTTTCCATTGTTTGCTAAATTTTTTTGCCTCAAAATTAAGAAATGGGGAAACATGTTTTCGGAAAAGGTTGTTTCATGAAATATCAATGGTGGTTTGGAATCTTGCGCGCAAGATAGGGTTTGGGTGTAGAAGTTCAAAAAACGTGGAAGGCAAGAGGTGTGCCAAAGGTTGGAGAATTAGCGCGAAAGATGAGGTTGCGCGAAAGATTTAAGTATTGGCGCGAATTATGAGGATGTGTGAAACATTTGAACATTGTTGTGAAATAAAAGGATAGTGTCAAAGAGACATACGCGCCAAAGGCGACATTAAATAGGGTTTTACAAACAAGGCATGATTTGCGGTCAGAACATCAAAAAATCGAAATGGACGTAAGAATGTGAATGATTCAAGAAGAACATGAAAGATTCAAGAAGTACACGAAATAAGAGGTTTTCACAAAAGATAAATATGCTCCAAAGGCGATGTAAAATGGGGTTTTGTGCGACACGTCAGGATCTTGCGCGATGTGTCAGGGTTTTTGAGCGCAGAGGTCAATGAGGTCAATAAATAAGAGGTGACCCCCCCCCCACACTAAGTGATATCGATATTTAGAGAAACTCCAAGCACCGGATCATGTAAGAATTTCACACAAAGAGAGTTATGCAAAAGATTTTGAAGTTGTGCGAATGATTGAAGTTGCGTGATTGATTTGATTGGTGCGAAAGATTTGTGTTTTGTGTAATATTTGAGTTGCATAAAAGATTGCAGTTGTGTGCAAAGGTTTTTTCCCAAAAAAAGTGGAATCTTGCGCGCATGTCATTAATGTTGTGTGAAAGACACAGTAAGGGTCGCACGAAATATTTTAGGTTTCCCGGTACACCCTGTGCAAAGAGAGATTCATCTGCCAGTGAAAGATGAACATCAACAGAGCATCTATCAACAGTTAAGGATGCAGATTTATTTAAAGATAATAAAGAGACCTAAATGTCTATAAACTGTGACTATATCTTCTGAAGATGCTATGATCCCAGTTTAGTTGAGAGAGTAGTGAGCTTTCATACTTTTAGTGTTTGTAAACCAAGAGGGACAATGAGTCTACTCTGAACATGTAAACAGCAGTGCACTTATTGTGGAATTGGTACATCAGCACACTCCCGGAGCATTCTCCTTGAACATAGCTCAGTGAGGGTGAACCAAGTAAAAATTCCCATGTCATGTTCATGCTTTAAGGTTTATTCATACTCTGCAAAGGGAAACAGAGAGAAGAGAATTTATTATAATAGGAAAACAAGATCAAAAGTGGCAGTTGTTTCAATATGTCATACAATGAATCACCCACCCTCTTAGGGAATCTATCCTAGTTGAACTAACAATTATTATTAGAGGGAAAGGTTGATATTACTGTTTCTCTCTCAAATGGAGGTCACCAATTACAAATGGATTGCGATATTCGATGAGAACAATTTCTAGCTATGGAAAAATCTGATGCAACACTACTTCTGTTCTTTAGAAATGGATGTGTTCACAGCAGCAATGCATGGCATAATGGCCAATATTAATTGTGGTTCACTATCAGAAGTTGAGTATAGTGAATCAGATGCCGATGCAAAGGGAGTTAATGCTTTAGGGGGACACATATCCAATTCTATCTATACGAAGGTGATGTCTTTCAAAACATCACATGTCATGGGGTAAAAGCTATAGAATATATATGAAGGATATATAATGGTCATAGTGGAGAAGCTGCAAGTGTTTTTGAACAAGTATGAAGATCTGAGAATGAACCCGAATGAGTCTGTTGATGCATTTTTTGATAGGGTAAATGTTGTAGTAGAGGACAAGTGGGGTCTTGGAGAAGATATTGAAGACATAAATATTGTGAAGTGTATCTTGAGGAAACTTCTACATTGGGTCAATCTGAAAGTGTCAGTTTTGGATGATAAAGAACCAAAAGAGCTAACATTGGATAGCCTTCGCAACACCCTTGTTGTGCATGAAATGGGAAATGATGATAACAAAGCTTTGGAAATGGGGAAATCCAAAGAGGTGGAATTTAAGTCCCTGAAGAAGCTCTCCTTTGAAGATTCTCAAGAAGAAGAAGAGACACATGAGGTGATTTCATTCCTCTTCTCAAACCTTCAATGAGGAAAAAGAATGTATAAAGGGAAACTTCAACATGCTTGTTTTCGATGTGGAAAGGCTTGACATCTTGCTGCAATATACCCCATAAAGTTCCATGAGGATGATGATGTAGATGAAATTGAGATTCACAAGAAGAAGTCTTCAACCTATGGGAACTGAATGAAATAGTTAAAGAGAAATATATTTTTAAAAAATAACCTTCTTTCAAAAGAATATGACTATTCAGATGAGTCTGAGGTTGATAAGTTTTAATTGATAGGGAACTGCAGAGATCATGAAGAAAATGCTATGGTGGTAGTTGTCTATATTTCTTAGAAGATGAATGAAACCGAAGCTGATGAAGAAGAATGGGATGTTGAGGGAATAGTTGATATGAAATCTGAGTTATAGGATACTCTTTACGAGATAGATGTTTGGAGAGCCAAAATAAAGAATTCCAACATAATTGTTCATGATGCCAAACTCTATATGCAGTAGCAGGATGAAGAGAAGTCCAAATTGATGGAAGAAATTTAGAAAACGAATTAATCAACACCCAAGGACTCAGAATCAGTTAGTGAATATAAAATCAAGATTGAAAAATATAAAAGGTATATTGATAGATTGAATAACACAAGGAAAGATATAATCAAGCATATTGAAGAACTCGATGTAGATGTTGTTAGTTTGTGGAAAAAAGGTTGAGGGTCATGAGAAAACCCTTGACTCTTACTGGGACATTAGGAAAGTAGATAACTCAGAAAACCAAGAAGTTGAAAGTGGAGAGTAGTGGTTCAGTAGAAAGGAAGCATCAATTATGTTCAGATGCTAAGCCAGTGGGGGGGCTTGATCAAAAACAGAAAGCTATGAAAACTGAAGTCAAACCACAAGATCCCATTCCTATATTGATGGTAGATTTGGGGACAAAGCAGAATAAAAATATTCCAAGATCCCAGGGGGAAACTAGAAGTGCAGAAGCGACACAAACGAATTCACCTTAAATCAAGAGTTATTATTGTGGATTGATGGGACATTCACAGTACTTTTGTTCCATAGCCAAGATATATAGAAGGGAACAAGAACAGAGATGGCATCCAAATAGAGAACACATCTCTAGAATAGACTTCAAAGGACACTATTTTTTGGTGTAGAGGATTTAGGCACATTTCTAGGTACTGTAATTCAACCATACAGAAGAATGTGCCAAATCGGAGTCAGAATGGTCAAAAGAAACAGATCAGTAAACCAACATGTGAGTTGTAAAGGAAAATTAGATTTTCAACTTTTGAAGATGAAGTGAGTCCATCATTGTTTTGAGAAAGATCAGAAGTGTCAATCCATATACAATGTGAAGGAAAAAATATAGACCACTAAGAAAAAGGATGAGATCGCAATGGTGGAATAAATTTCTAATAAAGCATCAAATTGCTCTGGTTTGTGGATTCTTGACAGCGGTTGCACATCTCACATGACAGGTAATAAGGATCTTGCTACAGACGTAAAATATGACAATGAAGGAGTTGTCAAGTTTGGCAACGATGAAGGCCAGAATATTATTGGCTCAGAAAAGGACATGTTTGGGGGAAAATAGATGAGATGTGATAATGTCTTAGTAGTAGAATGAATCAGTCATAATTTTCTCAGTGTGAGTCAAATATGTGACTCAAGAAATTATATAAGGTTTACTAATAAGATGTTTATCATTAAAGGAAGAGACAGGGTAGTGGTTCCCCCAGTAAAAAGGACAAAGGGAAATCTCAACATGGTAAGTGGAGAAGAATATATGTGCCTTCTATCTAGAGAAGAAGAAAACAATTAGTGGCATAAACGACTTGGACATATGTTTGAACCATCCCTGCAAGATCTTGTAAATTGTTATGTATCAAGAGACCTCCCTAATGTATCATGTGATCACACTCACACATGCCATGCAAGCCAACAAGGGAATATCATCTGAAAGACATATAAGGAAAAGGAAAAGATGTCAACAAGTGTGATCTAATTGGTTAATGCTGATGTTTGTGGGCCTATCACACCATAATCAATCGATGGAAAGAGTTACTATGTTCATTTAATTGATTACAATAGAATAATGGAAAGGGTATTAGTTATTTCCCATAAGTATGATGTGTACAGCTGCGTAAAATAGTATCAGAGAGGGTGAGAAATGATGCTATGATAGAAAATTCAGATGTTTCATACTAATATTGGTATGGAATTCACAAACAGTCAGGTGGTAGAATAGCTCGAGAAACATGGGATAAGGCATCAAGTTTATTTAGTGAGAACTCCCCAAAAAATGTAGTGGTTTAATAGAGAAATCAGATCATCAAAAACATGGCCAGAACAATTCTCATCGAAAAAGTCCTACTAGAGATATTTTGAAAGGATGGTGTATTTTCATTAGTCTACATTTCCAATAGGGCTACGTTGTGTCAGAAGAAAGGAATGACTTCATTTGAGATGTGGTATGGAAAGAAGCCAATAGTGAAATAATTTCGAATATTTTGAAGTAAGTGATTTATCCTCAACAAGTAGAGTCATATTAAACTTGATTTGCGTGGAGATGAGGGGATATTCCTTGGATACTCATGAAAAAGAAAATAATACAAATGCATTAACAAAAGGATCAGAAAAGTAGTTCAGAGAAATGATGTCACTGTAGTAGAAAATGAAGAGAGTATTCAAAATCACAGTAAATAGTTTCCTGATGAAAGCGGTGAGGAGGAATTTAATACTGGGGGAGAGGAACTGGTTGATGCTGATTTAGAAGAAGATACTGTTGATGAGTATGAAGAATAAAAATCTGTATCTACCATGAAGCGAAGGAGTCATACTGAAATTGATTGGAAAAATATCCTTGGTGATTATTCAGCTCTATTTCACACAAGAATAATGAATTCACTATAGTAGACATCTTTATTATCACATGTAGGGCCTAAATGCATTGTTGATACAGTTGAAGATATAAATTGGGTTCAGGCCATTAATGAAGAGCTAGATCAGATTGAGAAGAATCGGGTGTGGGAGATTGTTTTGAGGAAACCTGATAAAAATGTCATTAGAAATAAATGGGTCTTTCAAAAAAAGTAGAATGAATATGGGATGGTGATTTGAAATAAATAACGACTAGTGTTGAAATGATACTCCCAGATAGAGGGAATTAACGTTGATGAGAAAATTGTAATATTTTCAAGGTCTAAGACCATCAGATTATTCCTAGCCATTGTAGTGCAACAGATGTTCAATGTGTTCCAAATGGATGTCAAATCTGAATTCTTGAATGGGATTCTAGAGGTAGATGTTTCTATTGAGCATCTGGATGGTTTACTCATTCATGAGGATGAGAACAAGGTTTTTCTGTTGAAGAATGAGCTATATGGGCAGAAACAAGCACCAAAAGCATGGTACTCAATGCTTGATCAGTATTGAAAGAAACATGGTTTCCAACAAAGGGTGTATATTAAATCTATATCTCAGTAACAATAGTAATCAAATGATGATGGTCCTGGTTAATTTTGATGAAAAAATATTTGGTGGATTAGATGAATCTCAGTGCAAAAATTTTTCCAAATTCATTAAAAGTGAGTTAGAAATGTCAATGATTGGAGAGATAATGTTTTTCCATGGACTACATGTGACACAAGGAATGAATGGAACCTTCATTTCTCAATCCAAATATTCCAAGGAGGTTTTGAGAAGATTTTGAATGGAAAATTCAAAGGAGATGAAAAATCCAGTTACTACCCAGATAAAACATTCCAAAGATGAGGAAGGAAAGGAAATTAATATTACAGAATACAGGAAAATCATAACAATATTGTCGTACTTGACTACGATAAGGCTTGAAATTGTATACGCCACATGCCAAGATGCAGGATATCAGAGTAATCCTAAGGAAAGTCACATGGTTGTGGTGAAAACAATACATCGGTATATTAAGGGAATGGTGGATTTTAGTTTGACATATATTGAAAAATCACAGATAGAGTTATTAGGATATACTGATGCAGATTGGGCCGATTCAGCAGATGATAGGAAATCAACGTCAGGAGTTCCTTTATATCATTGCGGTTTGCGTATTTATTAGATAACAATGAAGAAAGATTGCATTTTATTACGCAACGCAGAAGCTGATTATGTTGCAGCCACTCTTGTATGCTCATAGTTATTGTGGATGAAGCAAAAACTTGATGATATGGGAATTTAAGTGATGTCTCCAATTTTAATCTAGTGCAATAAATCAAGTACTATAAATCTAATCAAAAATCATGTTCATCACTCACGAACAAAGTACCTTGATATAAAGTATCATTTTATATAGGAGAAGGTTGAGTAGGGAATCATGTAGTTGTAGTATGTTCCTACACATCTAGAGTTTGTATACATTCTTACAAAGGCCTTACCCAAGGAAAATTTTGAGAGGCATCGACAAGCTCTGGGAGTTCAGTCAACTCCTCGTATATAAAAAGTGTGGGTGTGGGACCCCCTATCCCCGAGGGACCGTATGTTTTTCTTTACTGTGCTAATATTTGTAACATCCCAATTAAGTAATGAATAATAGATATTTTTATCTATGTCTATTAATGATAAAGATAGTGTTATAGCGTCTTAAAATGAAAATAAATACAATCTTATGCATGGAATACACTAATATTCTTAAAAGATTGTTTTACTGCCTTTTGATGGCAAACCATTTTTGAATGTATATTTTGAAAATTTTATAAACTATGTTTGTCAAAATAAACTTATTCTTTATGATTGGGACATCAAAATTTACCTTGTGTGAATTTTTGGTATTTTTCTGACAATGTTCATTTTTTAATGAATAGTGAAAATACTGCATTTTACATCAAAACTACTTTTTAATCTAATTTATTTATATTATTAGATTATGTTTTGAATTGGTTTTGAAGTGAAATTAGAATATATTTTTACCATTTTATCCAATGGTGTTCATTGGAATCAATTTCACTTTGAAATTAGACTTAAACTGGTGTCAATCTTTTAATACTTATTGTTTTGTAAAAACACGCTATTTGCTCTGGCAGCGGGAATTAATTATTAAATTAATTAATGTGACCTATATGTTTTGAATTTTTTAAAATAGACTTCATTTTTGAATTCGGAATATCAAATATAGCTTAGGGTGAATTTTTGGTAATTTTCTGAAAAACTTCAATTTTTGATGAATAGTGAAACCACTAAGTGATAATCAAGCAAACTGATTTTTCAGTTAAATGAAAGTTTACCACTAATGTGTATTGAATTTTGAAAATCCTACATACGTGGTTGTCATTAAGAAGTAAAATGTGGTTCAATGAGATTATAATAATTTTTTGGTGAATAGTAACTTATTATGTTCTTAATCACGATTAGTGGTAATTAGGGTAGTTTAAGGTATAAATAATGCTTTAATAAAATGAAATGACCTAGACACAAGTCCCAACCTCATTGGTTGTGTCATGGCCGACCATGACATGCCATGGGTCAACTTGGGGACCCCATGGATCCACTTTTTTTGGGAAATGACATAAATTACTTTTTATTTAATGTTAAAGTGAAAATGACACAAACATAATATGTTTTACGATAACAATTTTTAAGTGGGGTTATACAAGTCCAAAATTTGATTATAAATAGTCATTGGAAAGATAAAAAGATTTCCTATATCATAGTATTTGTTTTATAATTTTTAGACATTACATAAATTTAATTATTTATGACATAATAATGATGCAGCGGTGACATCATTATTTGACGATTTAAATAAAATAGAAAGATAATGTAAAATCTATGATCTACACATGTCCAAAACCAATTGGATGAGTGTATTTCGAACCCTTATCACCTTATCCACTAATTATATCAATTTGGGACCTTTTAAGACCGAAACACATTTTCAAATAATGTAATATTTCTTTACTTTCCAAAAGTGCCCCTCCTCTCCTCTTATAAAAGGCGCCCACCTCTACCTCATTTCACACCCTCTTCAAGCCTTTGGCTCGGCCAACCCCTGCCCATTTTCTCTCTCCACATACCTATCCTCATCCTAGAGGATTACCTTTGGGCAGAATCCTTTCAAAGGAAGCCTTTAGGCTCAACTCAAAAGGAGTTACACTTTTAAAGGTAATTCATTCTCTCATGTTCATTTGTTTTATTTTGCTTCTCCAATCCCCTAAACTCTTTTTATTTACTTCTTTTGTAACACCACCAGTATCATCAATATACTAGGATGTTGTTATAAGATTTATTTGAGATACAATCTCACACAACTACATCAAATGGTTAAAGAACATACGGTTTCTGTGGATGGCGAAATTCTGCCTCCCGAAACGATGATTGTTCAACACTCATTTAACACCTTCAAAGGTGGCCATTATGATGTCACTATTTTTATATATGATATATAATATGTTTATGTTTTCCTTAAGCTTCTGTTTTTTTTTCATTTTGGGCATACCTTTATGGTTTCCATTATGGGTAAACACGATATCTTCATTTTAGGAAGTGCGGACTACCGCCCCCTCAAAGTGATTTGATTAGTTAAATACCATATGTGGGACATATAAAGGATGGAACTATGATATTATATATGATATTATACTGGAATTATAATATACCTTTATATCATAATGATTCCATTCTATAAAATACGAAATAGAAATGAAAGTAGCGTTCATGCGTACGTACGGCTTACCGTCTCCATGAACGGTGCATTTCATTTCTTACCTCTAAATGATTATGTAATATTATAAATGCATGTATGTACTGGATATATATGACATATATGATATCTACATCATGAATACCATTCTGGATATAATGAACCTTTGACCAAATTAACAACATGTAAGTGTAAGAAGTCTATTTTTGACTTAAGAACCAAATACCGACAAAATGAACATTATTAACTTAACTGATTACATGATGTTGATAACATGGTATAAAAGGAATAATGAACCTGAAAAAGATTCATAAGCAAGTAGAGATTAACTCAAGTTTATTATTCAGGAGATTAAAGAACGATCGGGTCTAGTCGGATACGAGGTATGGGACTTCGTCTCAATCTCCTTTCATTGAGGCATATTTTATTTTATACACAACTTTCTTTTATACGGTGTATAAACCCCTTTGACTTTTACGTTTATTCAAAAGGAATATTTTTTATACGAAGCGTTTACTAAACGACAAAAGGGAATGTTTTTGTCGTACGTATGCGGCGACAACGACTTCTCCGCCGTCGTAACCGTTATTTGAGTGTCGGCTTCCTCTACAAGCCATACCTTCTTTTTTTTAAAAGAAAAATAAATACAATGTTTTACTTTGGTATTGAAAATGGTTTTCATAATGTTTTTATTATATAAATGTGTTGTATTGATATCTCGTGATTGAAATGTGGAAATGTTATGTTTCCTTTATGCATGTTTTATGTGATATGATTATGTTATGGTTCATGGGCATTATTATGAAGATGGGTGGTTCCGTGATAAACTAAGGGCGGGTGAGCCCGTTATAGCTCTCCAATGCATTGGGTAACACAAAGGAGTGAAACGTTAAGGTTTCTCCAAAGAGATTTTAGGGAATATACTGTGATGGGTATTCCAAACGTAACCAAGAGGGTTACTCCCTACGTAAGAATGTCATGAATGCCTCAAGTTACCTTTATGTATTATGATTTCTATGATTTATTCATGATTTTATGAGGTATGTTAAAGTGCCTATGTTTTATGGGTAAAGTATGATTTCATTATTATGTATATATGAACTCATGTTTCCTTTCCATGTTTTTTTATAACCCATACTGAGTTTTTATGCTCATCCCACGTTTTTGAAATGTTTTTCACAGGTAAAGGGAAAGGTATATGATAAGATGATAGAGTCAAGGATGTGTCAAGAAATAATCCATGTTTTATTTTAAATGTGTTTCCATTGATGGGAATGAAGAATACTATCTTTATGTAACCACTTTATTTCTATGTGGAATGTAATGCATGTTTTATGATCTAATTCTCTAAAACTCTAAACCCGAAAAGATCCTCAATGTGTAATCTTGTAATAACTCAAGATTAAGTAAGGTTTAAGGCTGGGGCCTTATAGTTGGTATCAGAGGTCGGTTTAGATAACTTTAGGAGTTAGAACCCTATTAAATGATTATCCAATTTTTTTCGAAATGATATAGCATTTAAAGATTACCATGTTTCTTCATCTAAGACATGTTTGTTCGGAATGGTTTTCCACAGAGGAAATAGGGAAGCAGTTCTAGGAAGGCATACAGAAGGAAATAACCTTCCGAATCAGCATCCAGAAATGGTCGGAATTGGAACTGAACAGTTTGTTGCACTAATGGCGCAGTTGACTCAAGCGATAAATGGCGGTGGTATCCATGCATGAGATCAGCCAGATCAACCGCAGAGGAACATGTCCGTGGTGGAACATTTCATGAGGCAACATCCACCATCATTCAGAGGATCATCTGACCCTGTGCTAGCTGAAGGGTGGATTAAAGCACTGGAGAAGATTTTTTATGTCATGGGGTGTTCAGACAATCAAAAGGTTAGTCTTGCTATTTACCGTTTGGAGGGTGAAGCAGATCAGTGGTGGTCTATGGTTAAAAATATCCGGGACTCCGATGAGATTGATGCTCTTGACTGGGATGAATTCAAAGGTATGTTTCTTGAGAAGTATTTTCCTAAGGCTATTCGACTTAGGATGGAAAAGAAATTCTTGGAATTGAGGCAAGAGGAAGACTCAGTGGCTGCCTATGAAGAAAGGTTCACTCGATTGGCAAGGTATGCTCCAAATTTTATCCGAGACCTTGATAGTAAAATCAATCGTTTTTACTCAGGATTAAAGCCAAAATATCGAAGGGCATTAGCTTCTCGTGAGTTTAAAAGTTATGAAAAGCTTGTTCGATGTGCTGAGAAGGTGGAAATGGAGTTTGTCGATGACCAAGTTTCCTATAACAACCAGCAGAAGAAGAGACTGAGGTGGCAGGAGAAAGGTAAGAATTCTTCAAAAAAGTCTGATGGTAAGAAAACTAAGTTTTCAGTTTGTGATAAATGTGGAAAAAGGCATGCTGGGGAATGTCTTCTGAATTCTGGAAAGTGCTACCGATGTGGTAAGATGGGACATAAGGCTCGTGATTGCACTGAAAAGGATCAAGCTGAAGGTAAGAACAAATTTGATTTACAGTTAGTGAAGTGTTATAAGTGCAATGAGATGGGTCACTATGCAAATGAGTGTCCGACAAGGAGCTTGAGTGATGGGAAGCAGTTAGACTACAAGCAGAATGGGGTGGTGAAATCCTTTGAAACTACTTCAGCAGATGTTGGGCCATCAAATGAAGTTGTATCAGGTACTTTGTTTGTTTTTTCAGATTATGCCAGTGTGTTGTTTGATTCGAGGTCTACACATTCTTTCATCTCTGAAACCTTTTCTAGTAAAATGGGAATACCATCTCAAGAAATGACTCCTGAACTTTTGGTAAAAACACCTGGGGGAAGTGTCGAGGCAAAAAGAATTTATAAGAATCTTCCTATCCTTATCTGTGGAAAGAACCTACTTTCAAACCTTATTGTTCTACCTCTAGTAGAGTTTGATGTTATCCTGGGTATGGATTGGCTCTCTATTTACCATGATAAGATTGACTATAGAGCTAGAGAAGTTTCTTTTCAGAAAGACTTTCAGTTTGTTTACAAGAATGAACCCTTACTTTTGATAACATATCAAGAGGCCGAGATACTTGTGAAAGATGGAAATGAATGTTACCTTGCACACGTCGTTGAAAATAAAGGAACTGTTCAGATTAATGATGTGCCAGTGGTAAATGAGTATCCTGATGTTTTTCCTGATGAGTTTCCTGGAATAATACTAGATCGGGAAGTTGAGTTTACTGTTGACTTAGTTCCTGATGCTAAGCCAATTTCAAAACCCCCTTATCGAATGGCACAAATTGAACTTTTAGAGTTGAAGGAGCAATTGCAAGATTTATTAGAGAAAGGTTTCATTAGACCTAGCACATCACCATGGGGTGCTCCTGTTTTATTTGTTAAAAAGAAAGATGGTTCTATGAGACTTTGCATTGATTATAGAGCCTTGAATAATATCACTGTTAAGAACAAATATCCTTTGCCTCATATCGATGATTTGTTTCATCAGCTCCAGGGAGCTCAGTTTTTTTTTCAAAGATGGACTTGAGATCGGGGGTACCATCAACTAAAGGTAAAGGAGGCAGATATTCCAAAGACCTCGTTCCGTACGAGATATGGCCATTATGAATTTGTAGTAATGCCTTTTGGGATAACCAATGAACCTGCTGTATTCATGGACTTAATGAATAGAATTTTCCCTGAGTTCTTGGATAAGTTTGTGGTGGTTTTCATTGATGATATTTTGGTGTTTTCTAAAAGTAAAGAGGAGCATGAAAAACATTTAAGGGTTATCTTGCAAACCTTAAAAGAAAAGAAACTGTATGGGAAATTCAGCAAGTTTGAGTTTTGGTTACAACAAATTTCTTTCCTTGGTCACATTGTTTCTAAAGATGGAATAACTGTTGATCCTGCAAAAACAAAAGTTGTGGAAGAATGGCCAAGACCCACAAATGTAACCGAGATTCGTAGCTTCCTTGGTTTGGCGGGCTATTACCGAAGGTTTGTTAGAAATTTTTCATGGTTATCTAGTCCAATGACTAAGCTAACTCGTAAGGGTGTTAAGTTTATCTGGACAAAAGAATGTGATGATTGTTTTTAGGAATTGAAAAGAAGATTGGTGAATGCTCCAGTTTTGGCACTACCTTCCAGGAATGGTGAGTTTGTTATATACAGTGATGCTTCAATGAAAGGACTTGGTTGCGTCCTAATGCATAATGATCAGGTAATTGCTTATGCTTCACGACAGTTGAAAACTCATGAGGTAAATTACCCTACACATGATTTGGAACTAGCTGCTGTTGTTTTTGCTTTAAAAATTTGGAGGCATCATTTATATGGAGTAAAGTGTGAAATATATACCGATCACAAAAGATTAAAGTATATATTCACTCAGAAAGAGTTAAACATGAGACAAAGGAGATGGCTAGAATTAATCAAGGATTATAATTGTACAATTCATTACCATCCGGGAAAAGCAAAAAAAGTGGCTGATGCTTTGAGTCGAAAAAGTAATGCTTCATTAACAATGTTGCGTTTGGAACGTGATACTTTGGTTAAAGATTTGATGAACTTTGGCATAGAAGTTATTGGTGCAGGAAGTCCTTCTGTTTTGTTTCAGGTATCAGTGAGATCATCTCTCTCAGATAGAATCAAGAAAGCACAGAAGCAAGACAGTGAGTTGCAGAAAAAGGTAGAGCTGGTTCAGAAAGGTAAGTTTCTTGAATTCAACATTGATAGTGATTGTGTTTTGAGATTTGGGAAGAGATTGTGTGTGCCTTGTGAATCACTGTTGAAGAGAGAGTTGTTATGTGAAGCTCATAGTTCTCCGTTTTCAGTTCATCCGGGCAGTACTAAGATGTATAGAGATCTGCGGGAGTATTACTGGTGGGATGGAATGAAAACAGACATTGCTGATTTTACTGTGAAGTGTTTGACTTGTCAGCAGGATAAAGCAGAGCGGCAGCTACCGAAAGGGATGCTTCAGCCTTTACCAGTGCCAGAGTGGAAATGGGAGAATATATCCATGGACTTTGTTGTTGGATTACTGAAGACATCTCGAGGTAATAATGCAATCTGGGTTATTGTTGATCGCTTGACCAAATCTGCTCATTTCCTTGCTATACGAGATACTTTCTCTCTTGATCAACTTTCTCGTTTGTATCTTAAAGAGATAGTCAGGTTACATGGAGTTCCTATCTCCATTGTATCGGATCGTGATCCAAGGTTTACTTCTAACTTTTGGAAAGGCCTTCAGAAGTCGTTGGGTACTGAATTAAATTTTAGTACAGCTTTCCATCCTCAATCAGATGGGCAGTCAGAACGAACAATTCAGACATTGGAGGATATGCTACGATCTTGTTCTATGGATTATCAGGGAAGTTGGGACCAACATCTTTCTTTGGTTGAATTTTCATATAATAACAGTTTCCATTCTAGTATACAGATGGCACCATTTCAGGCATTATATGGGAAGCAGTGTCGAACTCCAGCTTTCTGGGATGAAGTGGGTGAAAGGAAGTTTATGGGACCAGAATTGGTAGAAGAGATGGCAGAAAAAGTTCAGCTGATTCAGAAACACATGATAATAGCTCAGAGCAGGCAGAAGAGTTATGCAGATAACCGGAGGAAGGATCTATCTTTCGAGGTAGGTGATCAGGTTTTTCTCAAGGTTTCTCCTTGGAAAAGCGTGATGAGATTTGGTAAGAAAGGAAAGTTGAGTCCAAGGATTGTTGGACCATACGAAATTCTGGAGAGAGTTGGATCAGTTGCATACCGAGTGGCTTTACCTCCGAGTTTATATCAGGTACACAATGTTTTTCACGTTTCGATATTGAGAAAGTATATGCCAGATCCATCTCATGTTTTGAGCCCAGAGGTAGTTCAGCTGGAAGAGAACCTATCTTATGAGGAACAACCAGTCCAGATTCTTGACCACAGGGAGCAAGTGTTACGGAATAAGGTGATTCATCAGGTAAAGGTTTTGTGTAAAAACCACATGATTGAAGAGGCAACATGGGAATCTGAAAATGCAATGAGGGATAAGTACCCCCATTTATTCGATAAGTAAATAAATTGCGGGGACGCAATTTTCTAAAGGGGGGAAGGATGTAACATCCCAAGTAAGTAATGAATAATAGATATTTTTATCTATGTCTATTAATGATTAAGATAGTGTTATAGAGGCTTAAAATGAAAATAAATACAATCTTATGCATGGAATACACTAATATTCTTAAAAGATTGTTTTACTGCCTTTTGATGGAAAACCATTTTTGAATCTATATTTTGAAAATTATATAAACTATGTTTTTAAAAATAAACTTATTCTTTATGATTGGGACATCAAAATTTACCTTGTGTGAATTTTTGGTATTTTTCTGACAATGTTCATTTTTTAATGAATAGTGAAAAATACTGCATTTTACATCAAAACTACTTTTTAATCGAATTTATTTATATGATTAGATTGTGTTTTTAATTGGTTTTGAAGTGAAATTAGAATATATTTTTACCATTTTATCCAATGGTGTTCATTGGAATCAATTTCACTTTGAAATTAGACTTAAACTGGTGTCAATCTTTTGATACTTATTGTTTTGTAAAAACACGCTATTTGCTCTGGCAGCGGGAATTAATTATTAAATTAATTAATGTGACCTATATGATTTGAATTTTTTAAAATAGACTTCATTTTTGAATTCGGAATATCAAATATAGCTTAGGGTGAATTTTTTGTAATTTTCTGAAAAACTTCAATTTTTGATGAATAGTGAAACCACTAAGTGATAATCAAGCAAACTGATTTTTCAGTTAAATGAAATTTTACCATTAATGTGTATTGAATTTTGAAAATCCGACATACATGGTTGTCATTAAGAAGTAAAATGTGGTTCAATGAGATTATAATAATTTTTTGGTGAATAGTAACTTATTAAGTTCTTAATCACGATTAGTGGTAATTAGGGTAGTTTAAGGTATAAATAATGCTTTAATAAAATGAAATGACCTAGACACATGTCCCAACCTCATTGGTTGTGTCATGGCCGACCATGACATGCCATGGGTCAACTTGGGGACCCCATGGATCCACTTTTGTTTGGAAATGACATAAATTACTTTTTATTTAATGTTAAAGTGAAAATGACACAAACATAATATGTTTTACGAAAACAATTTTTAAGTGGGGTTATACAAGTCAGAAATTTGATTATAAATAGTCATTGGAAAGCTAAAAATCTTTCCTATATCATATTATTTTTTTTATAATTTTTAGACATTATATAAATTTAATTATTTATGACATAATAATGATGCAGCGATGACATCATTATTTGACGATTTAAATAAAATAGAAAGATAATGTAAAATCTTTGAACTACACATGTCCAAAACCAATTGGATGAGTGGATTTCGAACCCTTATCACCTTATCCACGAATTATATCAATTTGGGACCTTTTAAAATCGAAACACATTTTCAAATAATGTAATATTTCTTTACTTTCCAAAAGTGCCCCTCCTCTCCTCTTATAAAAGGCCCCCACCTCTACCTCATTTCACACCCTCTTCAAGCCTTTGGCTCGGCCAAACCCTGCCCATTTGCTCTCTCCACATCCATCTCCTCATCCTAGAGGATTCCCTTTGGGAATAATCATTTCAAAGGAAGCCTTTAGGCTCAACTCAAAAAGAGTTACACTTTTAAAGGTAATTCATTCTCTCATGTTCATTTGTTTTATTTTGCTTCTACAACCCCCTAAACTCTTTTTATTTACTTATTTTGTAACGACACAAGTATCATAAATATACTAGGATGTTGTTATAAGATTTATTTGAGCTACACTCTCACACAACTACATCAAATGGTTAAAGAACATACGGTTTCCGTGGTTGGCGAAATTCTGCCTCCCGAAACGATGATTGTTCAACACTCATTTAACACCTTCAAAGGTGGCCATTATGATGTCACTATTTTTATATATGATATATAATATGTTTATTTTTTCCTTAAGCTTCTGTTTTTTTCATTTTGGGCATACCTTTATGGTTTCCATTATGAGTAAACACGATATCTTCATTTTAGGAAGTGCAGACTACCGCCCCCTCAAAGTGATTTGATTCGTTAAATACCATATGTGGGACATATAAAGGATGGAACTATGATATTATATATGATATTATACTGGAATTACAATATACCTTTATGTCATTATGATTCCATTCTATAAAATACGAAATAGAAATGAAAGTAGCGTTCATGCGTACGTACGGCTTACCGTCTCCATGAACGGTGCATTTCATTTCTTACCTCTAAATGATTATGTAATATTATAAATGCATGTATGTACTGGATATATATGACATATATGATATCTACATCATTAATACCATTCTGGATATAATGAACCTTTGACCAAATTAACAACATGTAAGTGTAAGAAGTCTATTTTTGACTTAAGAACCAAATACCGACAAAATGAACATTATTAACTTAACTGATTACATGATGTTCATAACATGGTATAAAAGGAATAATGAACCTGAAAAAGATTCATAAGAAAGTAGAGATTAACACAAGTTTATTATTCAGGAGATTAATGAACGGTCGGGTCAAGTCGGATACGAGGTATGGGACTTCGTCTCAATCTCCTTTCATTGAGGCGTATTTTATTTTATACACAACTTTCTTTTATACGGTGTATAAACCCCTTTGACTTTTACGTTTATTCAAAAGGAATCTTTTTTATACGAAGAGTTTACTAAACTACAAAAGGGAATGTTTTTTTCGTACGTATGCGGCGACAACGACTTCTCCGCCATCGTAACCGTTATTTGAGTTTCGGCTTCCTCTACAAGCCATACCTTCTTTTTTTTAAAGAAAAATAAATACCATGTTTTACTTTGGTATTGAAAATGGTTTTCATAATGTTTTTATTATATCAATGTGTTGTATTGATATCTCGTGATTGAAATGTGGAAATGTTATGTTTCCTTTATGCATGTTTTATGTGATATGATTATGTTATGGTTCTTGGGCATTATTATGAAGACGGGTGGTTCCATGATAAACTAAGGGCGGGTGAGCCCGTTATAGCTCTCCAATGGATTGGGTAACGCGAAGGAGTGAAACGTTAAGGTTTCTCCGAAGAGATTTTAGGGAATATACTGTGTTGGGTATTCCAAACGTAACCAAGAGGGTTACTCCCTACATAAGAATGTTATGAATGCCTCAAGTTACCTTTATGTATTATGATTTCTATGATTTATTCATGATTTTATGAGGTATGTTAAAGTGCCTATGTTTTATGGGTAAAGTATGATTTCATTCTTATGTATATATGAACTCATGTTTCCTTTCCATGTTTTTTTATAACCCATACTGAGTTTTTATGCTCATCCCAAGTTTTTGAAATGTTTTTCACAGGTCAAGGGAAAGGTGCATGATAAGATGATAGAGTCAAGGATGTGTCAAGAAATAATCCATGTTTTATTTTAAATGTGTTTCCATTGATGGGAATGAAGAATACTATCTTTATGTAACCACTTTGTTTCTATGTGGAATGTAATGCAAGTTTTATGATCTAATTCTCTAAAACTCTAAACCCGAAAAGATCCTCAATGTGTAATCTTGTAATAACTCAAGATTAAGTAAGGTTTAAGGCTGGGGCCTTATAATATGTGTTGTTTCTAATTTTTTAGACCATTAAAGAGTTCCCATTAGGCTCGTTGACATAGGGAGATAAATAGTGACTCCTCATGTAGGAGAAACAATGGTTAATGAAGAGAGATATGGGGAGAAGCTGACAGGTGGAGTAGTGAGGGAGAAGCTGACAGGTGGAGCAGCAAGATAGGGGGAGAGCAACAAGATAGGGGGAGTAAGTGTATCAAATCTGACAATGCTAGAAGTGATCGGTCAAAGAGTAGATATCATGATAGCTGAGGATCGTGATAAAAGCATAATAGTGATGTCTTAATGGTATGAGAAGGTTTCTAGCTTTCACAAATTTGTATCTATTTAGCAATTGGTATCAATGTGGTATAAAAAATTTATATCACAAATCCGGTTATTCATTGATGATCATTTCATTTACTCTTGATTCTCACGGTGATAATTGCTCTTGTGAGCTCATAGTTCATGTTAATTGAATCATTGAATGCTATTAGAATCGAAAGTGGTGAATGCTGGTAGCGGCTGGAAGAAGCATTAATGAGGTATCAAAGTGCAGAGAATTGTTATGTGAATATTTTTCAACAAATCCAAAGCGATATATTGTTGGGTAGAAATCCATCAAGGTATTGTTGAAGTTGTTTTGAGGTAATTGTTTTTATTAACAAAGTGGACCTATGTGTTGACAGAGTAGACCATGATGTTATGTTTGTTGACAAAGGGGGTTACATGATGATTTTTCGAACACCATATATATTGTTGACAACCTATGTTGATAAATAATGATAAAAGAGGAATAGATTATCTAGAGGTTGTAAAAAAATAATAGATATAAGGTGGCGCCATTTACCAATGTTTGCCAAAATTTTGGGCCTCAAAAAAGGAAAATGGGGAAACATGTTTTTGCAAAAGGCAGTTGCGTGGAAGATCTATAGTTGTTTGGAATATTGCGTGCAAGATTGGTTTTGGGATTAGAAGGTAAAAAAATGGGAATGAATGAGTTGTGTGAAATATTGGAGAATTAGCATGAAAGAGGAGGTTGGGAGAAATATTTAAGAATTCACGTGAATGAGGAGGATGCGCAAAAGATTTGAACAAAGGCATGAAAGAAAAGGTTGGCGTGAAAGAGACTCACAAGCCAAAGGCGACATAAAATGGGGTTTTTCACACCCGGGATGATTCATGGTCCGAACATTGAAAATTAGTAAAGGAAAGAAGCACCCAAAAGATTGAATAAGGTTTTGAAAGAATTAGTTGGAGTGAAAGAGACTTACATGCCAAAGGCGATGTAAAATGGTGTTTTGTGCGACACATCAGGATATTGTGTGACTCTTCGGGGATTTTTGCATGCAGGGGTCAATGAAGTCTGTAAATAATATGCGACCCCCTCCCAATAAGTTAGCTCGATATATAAAGAAAATATAAGGACCGGAACGGGTAAGCATTTCGCGCAATGGGAGTTGTGCTAATTATTTTGAAGTTGGGCTAAAGATTAATGTTGCGTGAAATATTTGAGTGGCATGAAAGATTTGTGTTTTGAGAATGATTTGAGTTTCACGAATGATTGATGTTGTGCGCAAAGGTTGTTTCACGAAAAAATTGGAATCCTAAATGCAATGAATTAATGTTTCTTGCAAGACGCAGTAAGGGTTGCGTGAAAGATTTGAGGTTTATCAGTACACATGGTGCAAAGAGATATTCATCTGCAGGTGAAAGCTGAACATCAACATAGCATATATCAATAGTTAAGGATTCAGATTTCTATAGAGATAATGAAGAGACATACAGGTCTATACACTTTGAGTGGATATTCTGAAGAAGCTGTGAGAACACTTCAGTTGAGACAGTAGTGAGCTTTTATATTTTGATTGGTTTTAAACCAAAAGGTATAGTGAGTCTGCTACAAACTTTTAAACAGTAGTACACTTATAGTGGAATTGGAAAATCGGAACACTTCTAGTGCATGATCCTTTTACATAGACCAGTGAGGGTGAACCAAGAAAAAATTGTTGTGTCTTGTGCATGCTTTGTGGTTTATATAGTCTATAACAGGAAGGAAATAGAAGAGTATTTTTTTCTAACAACAATACATGATCAGGAGGGGAATTTGTTTTAATATTTCATACCATGATTCACCCCCCTGTTAGGGTATCTATCTTATTGGACCTTAAAATAATATACTTACATCAAATTATGAAAAGGATTTCAATTTTTTTTCTCACTATGAATATTTGAGGTTGATTATGTGATTCCAATCCAAAAAAAATCATGTTCTTGATCATGAATTCATACAAAGAACTTTTATAGGCCATAATAATTTGAGTTATAAAGAAAATTAATATTGTTAAATTATTTTGAATTGTTTTTTACAAAAACTAGACTCATGCCATCAACTATACATTTGTTCCATGAATACGACATATCCATTTTCTAGAAGAAGCATTGTGTACTTATTTACGAGGGATGTATTTGTGTTTTAATGCCTTTTTAATGAGGTGGGAAACATGGAATGATCTTGTAAATGAATTTATAGATGAGATTAATCTATAAACATTATTTTAGGTTCAATATTTTTTCTCAGTTTTTCAATTACGTAATTTGTAGTAACATACACTTGATTTTTTTATGTGCAATAAAAGTTGATTTTTCTAAATATGATGATTTATTTTCACATGATACATATCTAATGAATCCAATAGTTTTATGATATTTATTTAATTCTGAGATTATTTAGAAGGAAAAATCAAGCTTGGATAGTGGTAAATTCATTCATGCATAATTTTCACGCTACTAGAAATGGATATTAATATTTTTTTACGAATCAATGTTAGTCAATTTGGTGATTCTCTTCATCATAAAATAAGAATATTTGGTACACAGTCTCATGTTTTGATTTTGTATGTTTAACCTGACATGTGTGGAATGATTCTATATGAATTATTATAATTATCACTTAATTGATATTATATTTTAAATAATTGATGTTTTCAAAGATAAAGAGACCAAGATGAGGTGAAGTATTCCACATTGGATCTAATGCTTGTAAAAATCAGTTGTTCCTTATTCATTAAACTCCATGAATTATCAGGTGAGGTTGAGATTTTTCATTTTTCAGTGGAAAAAACACTAATAAACCACATCTCCTTGTCTATTTAAAGTAAATTTAAAAATTTCCCTCTACATATTCAATAACCTTTCTTAATGGTCAAAGCTTATCATTCAAGGAACATCACAAGGTATCAGTTTTTTCTTTCACTTATATTATCTAAAATTTTCTCTTTTAGGAATGTACTGTATTAATTTATTCAATATCTGAGGTGTACCGACATTCTATATCACAAATTATAATAGTTTTTAGTATCTAATATTTCAATATCTTTGGTTCCTGGGGCTAGAATTTCGTGATGTTCATGAAACAGTTTTCCCCATTTTTAAATTTTGGGTAGATAAGAATTTTGGAAAAGTGTAATAATTATGTGGATGAAAATGAAATAAATTATATTTCAAATTTATTATCAGATAAAGTATACATAATGTAATGAGGTAAAAAATAAAAAAAATATCAGAAAAGCATGACATACGGTATAAAACATTATTAATGTCAAAGATGAAATGATACAAATCGGGAGAAGAAATTTTGAAGGTGTAAAAATAGAATAGGTTAACTAAATTAATAATTTATTTACTCACATGAATGACATTGTGATTAATATTTGAGTTTTTTATGTGAAAAATAAAAATTCTAGAATTTCGAAGATGTAGATGTAAACTTTTCCCAATTGATATGATCACAAATTTTCATTTCTTGAATATAGATAATATCATACTCTTTAGGAGTTATGTAATATTCCAAATACTTATGAAATAAGAAATCATAGAGAATTCAAAAATAATGAGAATGATTTTATGGATTTAGTAACCATGAGGAACTAAAAAATTTATAATGAGTACGATATTGGAAACACGTGTCATTCTGAGATGAATATTACAATCAAATATTTTCTTCACTAATTTTTGAATGAATTTATTATGGATAAATAAATAAAAATTATACAATCAAAGGTATATGTTATAAATATAATGTACATAGACATTATATAGTTAACTTTACTTTGAAAAATGGTGTATATTATAAATATTATAATGGTAAAATGGATTATGGAAACAAGTAGAGAGAGAATTATAAATAATAATAAACTATAAGTGGTAAAATGAATATATTTCAATGAAACAAGAGATAAAAATTGATTATAAAAAAAGATAAAATAGATTATATGTTGTTAACTGATTTTCATAAATAAACACATGATATCATTACATATAGTTGGGGTGGATCCTGATTGGTAAAGCCCATAATCTTTCATCAAAATGCTGTAGTTTGAATACCAGAAATCCCATTGGGGAATTAAAAGCAATATTTTGTGTAGGCATGACCCAAGCATAGTGATGAAGACTCGATGATGCAGCCATGATGATGCACTAGGCCTTTGGGTAATTTTGATGGGCCACTTGGACATAGACCTATGGGATATGTAATGGGTCTTCCTTAAAATAAAAAAAGTTAGTATTTTCATTATTTCTAAAATGACGCTTAGACCCCATAATTAAGAAAAAACATGAGGAATTTACAAATCTAATGGGTCATGTTCAAAGAATTATTGTTTCGTAATGTTGGGATGAATATAATTTTAAATTAAGAGAGTATAAATACATGATGAATGATCCTCATGAAAACCTCTTTATAAAGGAAGATGGATAATAAATGGAATAATCAAAATCCCCTAAATCTGGGAGTGTATTAGAAAAAATCACTAATGAAATTAAATGTACAATTATTGTCAAATTATAATTCCATTGTGATGATACACATATCTATATAAAATAATAATATGAAAAATATATTTCCAAAAAAATTATCACAAACAATGCAGTTTTAAATATTAATTACAGTGATATCTAGAAAAATCATAATGGATAAAAATTTCAAGGAAGTGTTTCTGATCAAAGGGAATGATTCAGTAATATTTATATTCCATTTCATAAACAAATTCAAACCCAAATAGTTCTACTAATATTAAATATGGATAGGGATTTTTTTTAATCTTTGGTTTTCTATGAAAATTTTAATTATAATGTTTTGTTATAGTGTTATGGATTGTTCTGAAATAATTAATATATATTTTGCCATAAAATTTCATTACCTAATAGAATAAAATAATCGTAGGGTTGAAAATATAATAAAAGGAAACATATTCTAGATTAAACAATACATTGATATAAATTGGTTGCAATATTATAATAAAAAATATGTTCTAAGGTAGGTATTAGATACATTCATGGTGTTATAGAAGGGTAAAAAGATTAAAAATGAATGAAATTATTTCCAGGTTAGTACCCTTTCTAAGGTATCAGTACTGTAGCACACTATAGTAGCGGCGTCAATGTAACAACGACGGGCACTGTAGCGGTGGCAGGTCACCATAGCGGCAGAAGGGTACTGTAGCAGGGGCTGGTACTATGTGGTACTGGAGAAGGCGGGTATTGTAGAAGTACTTTTCTTAGAATGGGCCTTGGGGAAAAAATGTGTGGCAATAGGCCATGTAATGGGAAAAATTCCCACTAGGCGATCGAGCTATATAATGGGAATCCATTTACCTAGTTAAAAGAGGTATTTTCATTTCTTTAATAATAAATGAGGCTTCGACCCCAACCTTTTTATAAAATAATGGATGAAAAAGGTGTCGATATATGATTGTGGATGTTCCTATTACATGACATTTTATTTGAACAATCTAAATATCATTTAGGAAATTTAAGGATGTGTAATAATGTCTGTTGATGAATCTTTCATGAAAATAAATAGTATTAGCCCATATCAAATTAAAAATTATTGTTTGACATTAGATGATGTTAATTTTGATGATGGGTTAAAAAAATATGAGGTTTATCCAACATTTTTATAATTAGAATATGGTTATATTTCATAGAAATAGATACATCATTAAAAGAACTAGTGGTACAAGAACCATTTCTCAGGGTCATAGTAAAAATTAAAAATTTATTCTTGATTAGTGGTACTTCTATTAAATTACACAAATTTAAAAAAGATTAGAAAATGTTATGGAATAAAATACATGTTTATCATGGACTAATAATCCTAACTAATACTTAACGACATTATGAGGTAAAATATTTATCCATGTTTAAAATAGATCAATATGAAAAAATACCTAGACAATTAGATTTATTAAAATATATTGAACAATGGTTTAAAAAGATCATGGTGTGTGTATCAAAAACATGATATCTGATAATGGGATATAATATGTGATGGATTAATTTGAAATAAACCTTGAAAAATATTGAATCAACCATCAGTGTAACACATAATACACACCAATGGTTTTATATTGTGGTTGAATAAGAGAATTAAGTAAATGTGATAAGAAATAATTACTGAATTAAAAGTTTCAAAATACATTTGGTGGGTGGTGGTTTGTACATCAGTATATATTAAAAATAGATTTATTTTGAGACATTGAGACATATGATACACCTGATAATATGGGTTACCAAACAATTCCTAATGTGAAATAGTTCATTTTTGTTGGAATGATTTGTTATATTAACTTCAGATGAATGAAGATGGGAATATTAAAGTAAATAATGATGATGAGTTCACTGTGTGCTATTTATCTAATGGGAATGTGAATATAAATTGATATAAGAGATTGAATTTTTTTTTGATATTTTTATGTGAATGGTGATTAAAATATAATGAAATCAAGTTAATTTAATCATGGATATTTTTTTATTTCAAACCATAAACAATGAGAATATTTAAGAAAATATGGGAACAAATTATCATAATATTACCCAAAATAGTTTATGTTAATTAAAATTTTTCATTTGATGATGGAGAAGATTTTTTTAATCATGGAAATCATTTTTAAATGTTGAGGAAACATGTGTTATCGTTAAATAACATTATAAACCATAATTATCAATTTAAGACTAGAAGGATTATTATAGACTATAACAAAACCAATATTATACAATATTTTTATCCTAGAATATTGGATGTATCTATTGAAAAAGGTTAATGTGTGTATGATATTAATGATGAATTCAATCATATTTTGAAGAAATTTACATGAGAACTTGTTCATAGAAAATAAAAATAAAAAATTTATTCTTAAAAAATGGGGTTTGGAATAAAATTAATGTAAAGGGTTATGTAACATGGAATATAGGTAAATATGTTTATAAGATATATTATTAATGGGATGTAATATTAATTTTAGAGACTTTTGATATGTTATCTTGGATTTATACAATATAAATGTTATTATGAGTAATGTATTTTAATCTGTATAGCTAACTATAAAAATTATTCATTTTTAAAACATGAAATGGATTCACTATTGTAAACGATTGAAGGATATTATTTATATTGAATAAATAATTTAATGTTTTAAAATACTCTCAATGGTCTTGTTATTCTAACCAATATGACCATTTGATAATAATGGGGTTTTAAAAGTGAACTATTGATAAAAACTTGTACTTGAAGGATTGATCGAACACACTAAAAGTCATTGAATATGTGAATGTATAATATTTTTAAATAATAAAAATTTATAATTTGGAGAATTAAAAATAAAGATGAAAATAATTTTGGGAAGCCTTTGTTTGTGGATCTAAACTATTTTTTGGACATACATATTGAAAATAATTTAGAATATATCTATATTTGAGAATAAAAATATGTTAAATAATGGTCATGATATTTTAGAATGAAAGATTAAAATGTTGATTCTATAGAAATATTAGTTTGAAAATTTTTAATACATGATAAACAAGGAAACAAAGTTGATTAGAAGGATTTCATAATTATGGTTAGTAGACTTTTATACCACATTGTTTATTGAATGGACATTTCTTATTTTGTCTCGTTGTGTTCTAGGAATCAATGTCAACCTAAAGAGTTATACATGGTTTTAATTAAAATAATTATGAGCTATGAAATTTGATATTTTTTCTATATTTCTATAATGATACAGTTTGAATATATAAATAATTGTTTACACTTAACTAGACATCGAAGGTGATTATATATATCATTGATCTATATCAGGTTGTGTGTTAATTTTCCATAATGTATGCATTAATGGGTACGATAAGAAGCTTTGTTCGGTGACACTATGTATAGCTAAATCAATATTTGTGTCCACTACTCACTTCGTTACAAAATCTTTTTGAATATAGGTCTATATAATAATGTTTTTGTATTATTTTCAATGATTCTAAATGATTATTTATGATAATTAATATGCTATTAGTCTCTCAATTATACAATTCAACACTCTCATAATAAATATAATGATATTTAATATTTCTGTATAAAAGTTAATGGTGATTTAGGTGTAATAAAAAATTTATTTAATGACACAAAAGAGTTTGTTGAACATCTCATTACATAATATATTACACATTAGAGGTTTTTTTTAGATTTCAAATATAAATTACATGTAAAAACATCATTGAGGACATAAGAGTTTTTATTATTTTGAAAACCGCATAATCAATTTGGTATTGTTTTGAAATAAGATGAAATGTCTAAGATAATGTGATAATGTGTGTTAAAGTTGCATTTAAAATATTAAAAGGATTTATTTAAATAAATCAACCCAAAAAATCATATCATTTAGAGATGTAAATCTATCAACAACACTTCATCATCTTATATATCCATGTCAGGATATAAAAAACTAATATTTTATATTATTTGATATTACATATATTGAATCATGAAAGGATAAGAATTTTACTACCATTTCCATAAACCCAATTGTGGAGGTTTAAGAAACTTATGGATTTATTGAATTATCTGATGAATGATGAAGATATATGGGCATATAAGTTAGTTTGGGATGATATATTTATTGATAACTATCTTTTATTGTTCGCGGAATTTGGGATGGTGAATGATATATTTTTATTCCATATATATCATGTTTGAGAGTTTTTATACAGTGTAAATTAACTTTGAAGTTTTCTATTTGTTTTATGCCCTAAACTAAAAATCATAGAATTGAAATATATATTTAAACCGTTAGAGATCACTAGTGAGATTTGTGTATGAAATGGTAATCTTACATCAGACACCAAATAATGTACTGGAATTAAAAATGTGATTTCACATTAGGAATAATTTAAAAATAAATTTTTTCGATTATATTAAAAATTTAGTCATTCCATGAATAATGAATTCACATTTTGAATTATGATAATCTTATGGAATATTATTTTTGATAATAATACATGTGGTTCAATGAAGGAGAATTGTTTCATTATTTGAAAGGGATTCATGTCTTGAATCATAAATTTATCCCATTAATGAACTAATTTTAGTTTCATGAATATGTATTAAAATATGATTTATAAGGTCTTGATAATGTTTTAAAATGTATTTTTAATGAGTTGGGACACCCGGAATTCTAAAGTGAATAATTCATGAGTGTGATTAATTTTATCAATTTATTTTAGGTTAAAAAAATTATTTGATAGTTTTTTGAGAATTACTGTGAAGAATTAAAAAATACATTTTCTACTGTGTAAAAAATATAATATCCAAAATCTAAGGTTGGAATATTATTGATGAACATCTGAGATATTTCATGGTATTAGGATATCTGATTTTTGACAAGGATTATTATTTTAGTGAAATTTATTTCTTAATTTTGGAAAATTATTTCTTGAAAATTGTAGAGGCTCATAGATGTTGAACTGTATCTATTGTTTATAATGAAATGTTGTTAATTTAGTTATCTTCCTTCATCTTGAATTAATTTTTCTATGGTGTCATGTGATGTTATGGTGTTGGTTTTTACCCCTAACATTTTTTGTGTGATACCATAGTAGTTATTTAGTCGAATAAAATTTGTTCTTATAGTGTAGAGAGTTTTTGGTTGTTTCAGGAAACTAGCCTTGTCATGGAGTAAGATTCCACATTTGAACTGATACATGTATAAATTGTGTGTTTTGTGTTCTTTATAACATTTATGATCATTTCACATTGATACATTTTTTAGTATATAAAACTCTACAATTTTATATTAGTTCATTTCTATTAAATATTAATTTAGAAAGAAAATCCCTCCACTGATTCAACCACCCACCATCTAAATGGAGGAAACTAATCCAAGAAGGCACTATATTTTCATTCAATCAATATAATGAATTTTGTGTTAAATTTCACACAATTGACATCAAATATATAAATTTGATAAATAATAATTAAAATATTATGACTGAAAATACGAATCAAAAATATGAAAAAGATTATTTTAAAATTACATAAACTATTTCATAATAGTATGAAATGATGGAGATATTCCTAAAATCATCCTATATATATGAGGTATTTTATATATATTAAAATATGTGATATATGTAGATTTTTTATTTTAAGAAATAAATGAAACTATGGTATATGTTATACCTTCTTATTGTATATCGTTGGAAGGATATAGTGATATCGCAACACTTTCATAACCAATACACTATTTTATTGTTTGGGTATATCAATAGTATTGTGATATTATTTAATAAAATTCCATAATAAAAAATTAATTAAAAGTATAAATCTAACATTTATGTTTTCATACACATTCATAATCATTAATTTTATCTGTTTCCTATGATGAAAATTTTCTAAGAATAAAAAAAGTGTTTAATTATTTAAATACATGGATGTTTCATTACTCAACAAATAGTTTAAATGGGTAAATTAATCCAAACCATGGAAAGAATACCCAAGGCCATAAAATTGGATGCTGAGAAAATGAAAACTGTATCCATTTGTTGTGAATCTATTTAAGATTATTCCTTATCCAAATATCTCTTCTCCTTTAGCATTTTCGCTTGAGGTATAAAAATACCATAGTTGAAAGAAGATGCTACTCAAGCATTGGGTTATTTTTAGTACATTAATACCCTAGGAGGAAGGTGTCATTTTATTTATTTATTTTTCTTCTTCAATAATGTAATGGAATAAAGGAGGTTATAAACTCTTCACTACACTATTATTATTCATTTTAATATCATAAAATATTTCAATTTAAATTCCTAACTGATCTTGGATTATGGTATCTTTAAGTATTTTAAAACCTGAATATGTAATATTTGATGATATAAAATTTTACCATGGTATAATTGAAATTACATGATTTAGATAATTCAATGACATTTCATAGAATAATGAATAATTGATATCATGTTGTCAATCAAAGAAATAATATAACATTTCTGAATGATGGAATGTTTTACAATATGGGATAATATAATTAATGTTATGATCACAACATATGACATATGATATAATAAATTATAGAATAATTTACATTAATAAATTCCATATACCATATAATATTATATGGGCTAATCATATAGTAAGATAACAATGATTAGTTTTCTTTTCATTGTTCACAATAGTGCCTCGTATTATCAAAGAATTATTCGGGTTATTGTAAAATATAGAATCTAATTAAATAAAGTTGTTTTTTCATTATTCAACAATACTGAATGCTTATATTAGAAATAAGATAAATCATGAAATATGATTTGGGTTTAACATAAAATATTATTTACATCATTAAGTGACGATATCGATGACTATTAATTTCAGGTCAAAAAATCATTATATATATTATAAAATATAATGTGAATTATGATAAACAATTTATTTCTAAAAATTTATATTTATTAAATTTTTATGTCTCTATTTTTTATTTTCCAATTTATTTTCATAATTTAATGATTTTTTTTAAATTATATATTTTTTTGGTGAAGTTGAATAATTTTTAAATACATTCACTACTAAATTAGTTATAAAATGGTTATAATTAATTATTAAATTCTTATGAAATATGTATAAAATAAATATATTTAATTATAATTGTGAATATTAAACATGATAGATCTATATGTAATGACTAAAAATTTTGATAGAAAAATATTATATATAAATTATTAGCTAAATTATAACGTGATTATAGTTTTAAAAAATTTTAAATTTATAATAGATTTTATATTAAATTTGTAATTATACATAATTATTAACAACAAATGTTTAATTTAAAGGACATATTTCATAAATTAAATAAATAATATAACAAAATTAAGATAAATCATATTACCATGATGAAAATGAATAAAAATTATTTATGCCTTTATAAAGAAAATATTTTACATAATTAATATGAATTGTTCATACGAAATATAAATATTTTATTTTTCATATAGATATCATATATTTAATAAAATTATAAAAATTGATAATATGAATGATTCCATATTTTCAATAAATATTAAATGTTTATATTTTTTTATATAAGGAATGTATGTGAGAAACTCTCGGTTATAAATAATTTATTATTATTTTATTTACGAATTGTTCAAAAATTGTATTCTATTGTATAATTTATAATGTTTTTATTTATCTTGTATTATACCATGATTCATTCATGGATATATATTATTTTTGTTTTGAATATTTATGTTTTATTTAATTTAAATATTTTTTTAAATAGAATTTAAATTATCATTCATGTTAGTGTTTCTTATGATCAAATGACATTTTTCATTAGAGCTGAATCATTTAGAAACTAAAAATTCTAAAGTTCCCATGTAATTTTAACTTGAAATTTGTATATACATTATATTAAGAACATATTTTGTACCTTGCACCATCAATATCCTCTACTCCTATCTCACATTGGTTTAATTATGACACCATAAAGGCCACAAATAGGCTCCTGCCTCTTTAAATTGTCCTCTTGTTGAAGGGAATTGTCTAATTATCAAGAGGGATTCACCTATCTCCATGTTAGGCTAGTATAATTTATTTAAGTAGGATTCTGTGTAACACTATGAGATTATAAAATAAGAACATCAATTTCTGATAATTTATTTTAATTATTATAATGTTATTATTCAAAAGTATCATTTTCAGCACATTTATGTGTTCAATATTATATTTTATTTGGCCAATTCATAGAATTAAATTTGGAAAAAAAGATTCAATATTTTGTATAATAATAATATATATTATATAATAATTTTGAATTATTTTTATATTCTATGTGGAAATTAAAACAATAAAAATTATTTACCATAGTTCGGGTTACTATTGGTTTACAAGATAGTTAAACTAATGGAAAGAGGGATCAAAACAACCCAAATCATGTATAAATTCTATTTATGGCCATATATTGATGATATATATTTCATGTTTTAAATTTTATTATTTATGAGAATAATGGAATGTGAAAAATCATGGTTATATTCTTTTATTAAATCAAACAACAAATTGTCAATTGCATTATGGGGGATTATTGCATCACGTCCGACATAATTTGTTTTTAGTCTCCACAACATACAATTTTACATACTGATTGATTTAACATATATAATATATTTATTATATTAATATTGTTTTGATATTATAATATCACATCTCACTTCAAACATTCCAACCTATTAGAAAACAACAACAACACTTGTTTTTGTGGCGGACTACCGCCTCGAGAACTAATGTGATAATTTTTTTTAAATTTCTCATTTAACATGGTTGGTAATAAGGATTGATTAAATTAACATATACGATATTTTTAATAAAATTATATATTTTTTACTTGGATTTCACATATTCCTTCTTGAATTTTATTTTTTGGGGATACAATAATGCTGCTTGTGTATATGACAGACTACAGCCTCAAAAAGAGATGTGACACTATTTTCATTAATTATTTACATGAAATATAATAAAGGTATCGATAATTAAAATACATGGTATAATTTAAATTTTATTGTGTTAAAAACATTTATGTATTATATACATTCCTATCATTCTATTGATCATGAAAAAAAGAAACATTGTTCATGAATATGTATGGCCAATCATCTCTATGAATACTGTAATCTATTTTTTACCACTAAAATTAATATATAAATATAAATTCATATATAGGTAATTTTTTGGATATTTAAATCCTAGATAACATCATTGATATTATATAATAATTATCAAATTAAAATAATTGAAATTACTGAACCAAAACAGAAATGAAAAACAAAGCAATTTTCACATGAAACAATGTTTTGACAAGGAATTTTTAATAAATGGGTGACAACTGACTATTAATAAATCTTATATTGTATGAGATATGTTATTATGGTAATATAATCGATTAATAATACATATATGATTAAAATAAATGATGTTCATACATATAAAAATTATGATGGACCTAAGGTAATAGTTTATTGACTCACATTTACTTCTATGATACATATATCATATTCCAAACATCATCAATTTTTTACGTGTATATAATTCCCAGGATGTGTTATTTTATTATTATATTTATATTCATGTTTATATGTGTTTTATTTAAAGTAATTTTTTTCTTGAGGATTATAATTCAAGAGTTACAAAACTAGTAAATTTTTATTTCTCAATATCATCATTATACTGTATTGTTTATTTTTAAGTCCCCCATGGGATTATTATCTAGTATTCATATATTTTAAAAAAATTATATTAAAATCCTTCAGTAATTAGTTATCTATTAATATATTGGAACAATTTTCCCATTAATTTTTATTTTAAACTATTATGAAAATGATTTTAATGGTAATCAATTTTATTTTTTTCTTCAGCTGAAAATCATTTTTCATTCATATCAATGATTCTAAAAAATGGTTCCAATATTTTTTTAATTATAAAAATGATATATTAAAATAGTTTTTTATAAATTATTTTTTGTACATTATACCAAAAATGTGAATGGAATATTTATTTTATTATATATGAAATGAATAGAAGTTTCCAATATTATGAAAAATCAATTCCATCAATAATACATTTTAATTATCAAATGGTAATTCTGAGGAAATGAATATTGAAAATATTTATTAATTTTTTATTTTTAAAATTATATTTTCAATGTGAAATGCTTATTTTCCTCAATAATATATTATGAATATTTTAAAATAATTTTTAATATTAAATTTCATAAAACCTTACTCGATATATGACCCACTAGGATATATTATAATGAAACCATATACATTAATTATACGGATTGTTTATGATGATTCTTAATGAAGATTCACTATTTTTCAACTATTTATAATATAACCTTGGATTGTTTATGGAAATTATTATTTATTTGGGTAATTATTAAATGTTTATAAGATATTTTATAATTATATAGGATTATCTTGATTATGTTTCGCCTATTTCATATGAGGAAAAATTTGGAAATATTATATTATGGGTGGGACATTGAATTATATATCCCTCCAATGGATTAGTGCATCTCATGATACAAATTATCATGTATATTTGGAAAAATTCATACCCTTTTATGTAATATGTCTTAGAATAAGGCCTTGATTGCAACAAGAAAATGCATGAGTCCTTGATGGTATTATTATGATATATTAAATTATTCATTAGCACATTTTTATGATAGTTATTTATGTCCAAAGTGTTTATTTAATTATTTATTATACGAATGGATATATTTCAAGATCATTTGATTATGTATATGGATTTACTTTATCATCATTTATTTATTCCATATTACGATCACATCTTTCTTTAAAGGTATTGTGTTTTTTTATTTATATTTCAATATTTATTATTTGTGTTTATTCATGTTAGCTTCCTATATATGCATATGATTACTAAAACTTTTACCTCACACCTTTCATAGGTTTTATTTTCTCTAGGATACCAGGATGTGTTTTATGATTGTTATGGAGAAATATTATATGGTTAATAAATGTTTTGTTGAAGGAAAAACATATTTTAACTTCTGTTTTAAAATTTATTGTGTATTTTTTATATATTCATCAAGAGTAGAAAGACTTTTGTACTATTCTGTTCTTCAGTATGTGATTAATTGTATCTAGTGATGATATAATAATGTAACCAATGACTCTGGTCCACTGTGGCCAAGGTCTTTATAAGATGTGTGAATATAGAATGGATTTTATGATTGATGAAGAATAAGTGCATATTGATGTTATTCTCATGGTTACTGTCTATTTATATTAGCATTATGATGTTCAATAGAATTAAACCTTAACTCATATATTACAAGATAAAGTAAATTGTAACAATTCTTGTGAACCATCAACCAACCATCACTTCTGATCATTTTATCATACGAAATATGATATTGATGATAAAAAGTTGATATAATATTCAAATTTTAAATATTTAAAATTCATTTAACTTTCTTAATAATTGGGTGAATCATACAATAATAACCTCTACCCAATTTTATAATCCACTTTATATAGTTTAATAGACAAGGGATGAATCTATATGATAACTTAATATATTGTTAAATCATATGACCATTAAAAAAATGAACAATCCATTATATAATGGTTAATAAAATGAAATAACCCTTATATGGACTAATATTATATAACCAAAATGACTCATATGCATGTATGATTTATCTAATATTACTATCAATTTTCCAATTTCACTAACTCCACATAGTAATTATTCAATTTCACATTAAATTAAAAAATAAAATTAAATTCAAATGTATGCTCCAATACCCCTTTTGGACATCTTCCCCTATACTTCTAGAAATATATATTAAAATTCAAGTAATTTCATATCATATGAAATACCTTGTGAAAACCAATAAAAAAATCCATTTCAATAAACTGGAATAAATATTCAGAGCATCTCATTGACTTAATAAAACTAAATCCCATTGACAATAGTCGTAATGTTGGACCCCATGGGAGATTATATTGCTAAAAATATGAAATTCCAGACCCCTAAATATAAGAATATATAAGTCACTATTTAATAATTCATGACACATATGATATTATGTAATCTAGAATTATCTCACAAAAAACACGAATCTCTATAACTAGGTCCAAAAATTGCATCATAGACATGTATTCTGGTTCATTTGATACCTTTTTTCAAAATAATCAACTAATAACAAGATATTATTCTAATATTATATAGATAATAATAATATATTGATTCTTAAAGAATATATTAACAAGTATAATTAATACATCACAAGTCATTCATGAATGTTGACGATAAAATTACCTTCCAATCCTAAAAATAGATATTTACATAGAATAATTTATTTACAAATGACAATCCCCATAATCAATCTATCTCAATCGATGACCTGATTGTTGGGATGTGGATCTTAGATTCAAATGATTGAATTTTCATCTATTAGTACTTAATTAACTTGTTTTTGGTCACCCTAATTTTAGTGATCAAAGGATTAATTTTGATTGGTGTGAATGTAGTAGTAGGTTATATATCTATTGATACTTTGATCATAGTATTTTCATCTATATTAACGACATTTTTTTTGCTTCATAATGTTCAACTAAACTCTCTATAAGGATTCCTCTCAAATATAAACTCTTTATGTTTACCAATGAAAGTGTTCTAGGTTAGTGAAGAAACAATTAAAAAATTATTGCATTCAATATTACTGTTATATATGAATTGGGTATGTTGTGTGACATAGATGATGGATTGAGATTGCTATAGAAGGGAGTGAGGATGAACATAAATTTTTGAAGATATCCAGTATATGAAATGATTACCTTTGTAATTTACATTCCCACATGATTACATATTTTACATTTGATTTATATATATATTTAATCCTCTGAAATGAAATCCTATTAACTAATTTTTTTGTTAAATTTAATAATCATTCCTCTGGAGAATGAAAAGAAATACAACTGAGTTTCTCCATTTCTCTGATGAAAACGTTTCTATATCTTATTAATATGTTTAATTATTTTATTTCATTATATATTTTTGTTTCTTGAATTTCAAATTATTTGAATTGGTTTCTTATTCTTATATATTTTATGAGATTATGTTTGGTGATTTTTTCAGAGGGTTCGATAATCAATGCTTAAATCCAAAAAGAGGTATCAAATAAATAATAATCAATTATCATTCTATATATAGGTAGTATCAAAACAATAGTTCATAATGAATGGAATCATTAGATTGATAAATTCAAATGAAATATATGTTATTTTTTGGAGGATTTAGATTGAATAACTTCACATTTAGGAAAATTTGGAATAATTATTCTTTAAGTGTGATAAATGAAAAAATGGGAAATTAAGGATGGGAAATTTTTTAAAAATACACATTGGAACTCAATTAAATTTCATTAAAATGGAATTTTTATTTCAAAAATTGAGAGAAAAATAATAACGGATAATATGAAGGATTAAGGGGATATATATTGAATGAAAATGGCCTTCAATATGGTGTTCATGTTTCATCGGTTGTTCAAGATAAGGATGAAGGAAGTAATACTAGTGTAATTTCATGTTAATGACATCAATATGATAAGTGGGAATATAATATTAGGGATTGTACCATTACATTATGATGTTTGGTAGCTAATCTTACTATCATCACTTGTGAAAGATTGGGATTATTTTGTTATTGTGGTTAGCAAATAGAGTTGGAAAACAAATTTTTTTTGATTATATCTGAAATATGATATTTTGTGAGGATTTAATGTGGAGGAATATTTTGGAACCTACCAAATGTGCACCTAATATAGATGGGAGAGGAATATCACCTCAATGAAATCATTCTTAACAAAATCAACATTCAAATTATAACTCATATTTATGGATTCTAAGAATCTATATTGGAATAGGTCCTATATACATTATTTTATTGATGAGGGTAATTTCATGAATAATTTAAAATTACACAATGAATAAACAAAACAAATTCATCATATAATGGTTAAAATACTATTAATTTACTAGAAGTGGGTAATATATATATGCTGGGTGTGAATGCAGTTGAATAATATTGGTTTATTTAATCATGATTAATTTTCATTCTATTAGTGATCAATAATGTATAGACAAGTATGTGTCTAGGATTATTGGGAACATTCATATAGGTCATGATGATTCCATGGTAGTTATTAGATTAAGATAATTAAAAATTAAGATAAATAATGAGGTAATATTGAAACTAATGGTTGTTTTCCACATTCATTGACTACAAAAATATTATTCTCCTTGGTAATTTAAATTAAGTAATTTACAGGACTAGTTTTACAAATTTGATTTGGAATGCTACATGGGGATCAATAATAGTTCTATGTGGTTTAGTGGCTGAGAGTATTTACATGACTAGAAATTCAAATAGGGTTTTACTTTCCCTAAGTATAAATTACATATATAATTATGTTTGTAATTTTAATTTTAGTCACCTTAGTGATAATAATATGACTTATATATTGAGAAATTTATTATAAAACATTTTCATATAGAGATACGAATGTTTTATAGTTGTAAACTAGGGAAAAAGGATAATATCCTTCAACAATGATATTTTGAGACCCAATGTATACAAATTGGAACTTATTCACTCAAATAATTAGGTGTATACACTTATTTAATCAAAAAAAGGTTCACTATACATTGTTAAATTCATTGATGATACTATAATTACTATATTGGTTAGCATTTTAATGAAAAATTTAATGTATTTCAAGTGTTTATTCAGGCTAATTCCCTGATGGAATTGGAATGGGGTGATAATTGAAGTTCATCCAGACAAATAATACTGGTTATTATAATATATATGATGTCCATAGTTTTTCTAAGAATTAGGGAATAATGAATAGGATGACGGTTCAGGAAACTCCATAACTAAATGATGTTGTTGAAATGAAAAAGTGTGGCACTAAAAATTAAGATAAAATTATATGTCTTCACTTAGGAATTCCTACCATGATTTGGTCAAAGTAAAAAAACACAATAAAATATGTCATAAATAGATGTCCATCATTTAATTTTATAATTGAATATCTAATTGATACATTACCTAAAAAAGAATTGTCATTTCATCCTTTTATGGTCTTTAGTAGTTTACTCTGCACACATGGAAATCAGTGTTTAAATGAAAAATTTATGAAAAATACAAAATGGGGTTTTAATTGGTTATTGATATGAGTTTATTTGTCAATTTTGAGACAATGTGATGTGAAAATACATAAAAATAAATTATATTCTATATGATGTTAAATTTTTATAGAATTACTGCATTTTGGAAGGTAAAAAGATAATAAAAGAAACATTTATTTTCTATGTTGTTCAGACTAAGGTTACAAGATTTTTTTAATATAAAAAGAACTGAAAAGTTAGTGCTGAAAGAATAAATTGTATATGAGAGAGGATAAGTAATGTGATATAAATAATTTTAGAGAAGTTTAATCTTGACTGGGAACAAAAACAATTAGGCTATAGTGTTGAGAATATTTAAAATTATATAATTTTTATGCAGAGAATATAATAGCTTCTTAGTTTAGTTAATTATGTTGAGGAGATAAATTAGAACCCATAGATCTTATTAAATGTTTTTAGAAAGATAAATTCAACAATTCTCATCGATGTATGACAATAATAAATTTGATAAAAGGTGACACTTCTCAATGAGTTAAAATTTTGGAATTTAGATGTGAATAAAAAATGGATTCATTATTATTTAAGGGTACTTGATAAAAGAAAAAACATTTAGAAGGAAAATTTATAATTGAATAATGTGTTTTTATATGTTTAATAAAAAATATGATAGAATTATGGGGTAAAAAATCACAACCGTTCATGAAATTTTTTCAATAGAAGTAATTAGATTATTAACTTGAAAGATTATCACTAGGAGTTAAAAATTTCACCATCTATATATTATTGATAATGGTGGATTAAAAATATACATACCATGTGAAGATGGATTTCAAGATAACATTCCATTATGGTGAGCTAGAGGATGATATTTTCATTAACTATCAACTATGATTTAAATTTGATGAAAAAACTAATTTCATTGGTTAGTTGAATAACATACTATATGAAATGATATATTAACCATGATATTATAATAATAAATTCAGTGGATTTTTGTAATTTAAATGGTTTATGTGATACCACAAAAATTATTTATGTTATTGAATGTAATGGGATGATTTGATATTCAATATATTACACTTTTTAATGTTTTTTTATGTTTGAATATTATGTTAGTATTATTTTGAAATTCCAAAATAAGTTTCCTAGAATTTCATAGATGAATGATCTTGAGAAATAAAAAAATATATTGTGGGTGACGATAATGAGAGATAGATAAAATGAGGCATTGGATCTACCTCTATGAGGGATCATTCTAAAAATCATCAAAATGACTGGAATAAAAAAATTTATGATGTTATATAATACAATATTTGGGAAAATAGAATTTTCCATTTCATAATCACATGAAACATAAGAATCACATTAGTATACCGAAATTGTGACATAATAATCATAAATTTATATAATAATGTGTTCTATGATTTTTACAAAACTGGATATTGTATTTGTAGTGGAAATTGTAATTCAATTTATAAAAAATCAGGATCTGTAACACTATAAAATTGATAATGGGATCAATCATTATATAAATGGAATAGAAAAATATGTACATTGTTTTTATAGGAAGATACATCATAGGGTTTAATGACTCTTACTCTAATGACAAGACCTTAGAATCCCAGAGCTTATGTCTAATACCATTACAATGTCATGATTACTAGGAATGAAATCTTGAAGGATCAATGAGTTTTTTAGATTTGGTAAACCATAAACATTCATGAGTGTTATATTAAAAATTAATAGTCTAATTAAAACATATTTTTTCCATTGATGGATAAATACATTATTCCATATTTCACATCATTTTATATGATTCATAGCAAACTTAATGGATTCCCAGGGAAAGGATTAAAAATAATGATATGCCCAAATTTTTATTATGTTTAATTTAGAGTGTACGAACTAATAAATCACTGAGAATACTCAATATGGAACGTTAATAAGTGATGACAGATTCCATGAAATCAATAAATAGATAAGTAATTGAATAAACAGAATTGATCGGTAAATTAATAGAAACACATGCCCTAAAAATATTCAGCAAAGGTGAAACCATTATATATAGATAATAAAATGAAACAAATTCCATTTAATCAGTGAAATGATATTTAAATGAATCGGTAGAAATTTTGATGCAAATTCTCATGGATAAATAATTACCGAATCAAAAGGAAGGAAATATGACATTATTGGACATCATGTCGTTGGAACTAGAAAACCTATACCATCAAGATATTTTCTCATGAAATTTTAAATCTAATGTTAAAAAACCATCTACTCTACCTAGATACAAACATGAAGGGTTTGGTTCCAATTAATTACATCTCATTAAACTTCCTTTGTATCATGGTTCTAGCTTTAAATTATCCCCAACCTATAGTGATTATGTTAACTAGCCCCTAACTTGAAGAGATTTCATTAACATGTCCCTAACGTGTGTAGTTCATGTTTAAATCATTCCTCAAATAAGAAGTAATAGATTTATGTACACAAGGTGACTTATAAATATTTTATATTGAGTAAATCATACATATTTATCAATATTTCCCCTGTAAATCTTATAACTATAACTGTAAACACCATATTCAAAATTTATATGTGGATTAGGGAGTGATAATATCCATGATAAATGATATGAAAAGTTATGTGATATTCAATGTTTAATGATAATAGGAAATTGAATATTTATAGGGAACTAACAAAGGAATCATAGAAGTGAATTTTAGTACTATGAGTTTCCAAATAAATCAAAAACCATCCTATGTATGAAAAATGGGGGGATAAATAATATATATCCCATGTGGAGTAAAAAAATTGGTCATTTCAATTTCAAATGCAAAAATAAAAAACATATCTTTTGAAAACATTCTTGATGAAAATATCCATTTTATTTTGATTTTTTTAAAAATTCAATTTCTACAAAATTGACATTTCAAAACATCATATTTAAAATGTAGCATTTTAATCCTGAAATAATACTATTGAAAATATGATGTCGGGTAAATCAAAATAGGCCTTACAAGGTTAAAATAATATTCCCTTTTTATGGTAAAAGGAAAAAAATTGACTTATTAAGAAAGGGACAAGGAAATTCATTTTAAATCATGTGTAAATGACTAAAATGAAAAAAATTATTTTATAAATAATTTTTCGATGGATAAATTTTTTAAATTTTTTTTCGAAAATAGGGTTTAAAAAAAAACAGTTCTCCAACTAAAGTGGGAAATGAATTTCAGTTTTCATAAAAACATTTAATAAAACATTTTGAGTACCAAGGAGTGAAAAAATGGAACAAATACTGGAAATATTTTTTGAATAACTAGAGGAAAATATATTTAAAAGTTTTATAGAATAATTTTCAATATTTTTTCTAATGGAAAATCATGTCTACAAATTCACAGTGATATGAGATTATGGAGTAAACCCAAGAAAATAACATAACATTTAAGTGAGACTGAACTAATGAATATATTATGTACATAAAATGTAAATAAACATAAAACTATTTAAAAAAACAATAGCATGTAAAAAGTAACTACACATATAATCATATAATATTTTGGAAAACTGGGATGTAATATAACCCAATGAAAAGAAACTCGGTAGTGAAATTCTTTTAAATATTGTAATGAATAATTAAAATTTCCTACGATGGAATAATTAAAATCCCATACGATGGAATAATTAAAATTTAAACTCAAAATTGTATAATGAAAAAAAAATTATTTATCTAATACTTTAAAATGGTCAGTAGATACTCCCCACAAATTTAGAATGTTCCCAACCTGATATATATCTCACAAATGTAAAAGGTGGTATGAAAATCACTCACCTTGAGTCTGACATGTCCTGGGTGTTTTTTATTCGAGAATAGTAAACTTATGATAAAATTTAATTTTAAGGTAATATTTTTAATTTTATTAAATATTTTATTTAACAAGGTGAAATTTTGTATACAAATTTTTAAACAATTAATTTTACATCAGTTTTTTGATTAAATTTGGTTCATTTGTTAAAATAAACATCGGATGGTTGAACATGGTCTAAGGTGAAATTATATAAACATATAATGAATAATAATAAAGTAAAAATTATCATATTTATATATCAATTATACTTTTACAACTAATCAATATTGATGGTTATAAAAAATGAATCAACATTACGACCGTGGATACAATAGGTCATACATACGCGTGAGTAACGTTCTCTTTTTATGGTGAACATTTAAGAAAGAAGGTGTGTAAGATTATATAATTTTAGAATTTTAATATTATCATAGAAAACATTTTTTTAATCATATATAGATTTATATATTTTTTTGTGTAAAAGGAATCACATCATGTCGAGGATGCGGTAGTCTACATGTCTATAAACAATTTCATAACTTTTTTTCAATGGGTAACAAAGAAAATGATATATTATATTTCCACAAATGTAATTATGTAATTAATATATATATATATATATAAATTATGTCAAATATATTTAATTGAAACCTCCCTTAACACATTATACGTAATGTGCGAACGTGTCACATCTCATTGAGGGGGCTGTTGTTTACATGTCCAGAAATAATGTCATCATATTCAAAAAAATATGAAATAATTAAGGTAGGATTTATATAAGACTTTCATAAGTTTAAATACCATAAAAATATCACATATAAAATATAAAATATAATTTCCATAATAATTCCAAGAATGATATGAAGTAATGGAAAAATGGAATGACATCGTTTCGTGAGGTGGTTGTTCGCCGTGTAGAAAAACGGTAAGTTGGTTTCCAATTTTGAGGATGTTTCTGTAAATGTTTATATAAATATTATCCTAATAAAATTGACATTATATTCGGGATACTGGTGTTATCACATATGAATTATATAATAATAGTTGAATGTGTGGATAAATAAATAAAATGAATGTGATCGTTGAAAAATTTTACAACATTTTTGGTTAACTCCTTTTGGATTATAGAAAAAGGATTCATTCATTGGATATTTTCCCAAAGAGAGGATTCTAGGAGGAGGGTAGGGATTTTTAGTAGACTTTTATTAGTCTTTTGTTGTGTTAACATGTTCTATTTGGTTTAATGATGTGGGATGGATGAGTGCCTTTTGTATTGGATGAGGAGTTGGATTCTTGTAGATATTTTAAAAGGGAATTACACAAACAAATTTCCCACATCATGTTGCCCAATAATGTTCAAAAATTGATATGATGGAGTATAGTTCCATACTATTTCTATAAAATGGATTTTTAAATGATTCATGGTCATTTATACATTATGATTATGGTTTAGTCCCGTGTTATGATAATTTTTATTATAAAAGATGTAATTAATTTAAATTACATCAACTACTATTTTTTATCAAAATAATTATCAATTTAAAAATTATAAATTATTCATATTGAATCTATTGAATCTAGTTTCCCAATTTGAACCATATAAGTGGAATAAATAAATTTAGAATTTATCTCATAGAAGGGATGAAGAAGCACGTTTGCAAAGTAAACAATGTTAAAAAATTTGCTAAGTATTTATATCCAATTTCACTGGGAAATTGATTCCAATGGCCTAAATTAGATTAATTGATATATAATTTATTACCCTAAAACATTTAAAAAATAAAATTTACCATTATAAATAAATTAGTTGAAAATTTTCTTTCGAATTAAAATTTAATACTTTTCATTATTCCTCAAAAATTGAAACCTAATAGGAATATTAACCAAAAAGTACAACATAACTATTTATTATGTTCATATTTTAATAAATAATATTATTTTGACATTTAAAATTTATAAAATCTTAAAACAATTGATTTAAAATTGGTTTACTATTAAAAGGTGGTAAATTTTCATTTATATAATTATTTACATTTATATGAAATATTGGGTCAATTATTATCTTATGGTTATCAAATATATTGGATATAAGCCGAAAATATTTGATTGAATATAATATATAAATATATTACGTTAATATGACTCACTAATTTTAATTAATTAATGTTATTTTCATACAATTGAATTATGGTCAAAGAAACAGTTTTCTACAAAAACATTCTATTAATATTCAATTTGTTATTATATTAATTTCTCATTAATCTATAACCAATGTATTAATTTTATAAAAATGTAAAACACATATTTTGTTATTTTTTTAATATTATTCACAACTATAAATTCAATGTGCAGGGTAACTTTTACATATGAAATTATAATTATTTTAATAATATATTATTTTTTTGGTAAAACGTGTTCTTACGTGTTACGCAAGCCATCTAATAAAGTCATTTTTATATGTAATAAAATCCAACATCATTTTTTTCATATAAAGATTAATATAGAATATATTTAAAAAAAATATTGTAAAATATCTTGTTTAAATATTCCTTTCTATGATTGGTTTTGTGTGTCATCCATGATATTAAATACACTATCAGTATTTAAGAATATTGGGATGTTACACCCCCTTCCTTAAATAAATTATGTCCTGGTAATTAAAATTCAACCATGGTAATAGATTTTTTTATTTATTATCTAAAAATCCCACATCATGAGGAGGATTATTAAAATAACCTATTTGGGGGTATTTTAAAATTTAAATCCATCATATTTGTTTACAAAGAAAATTTAAATTTATCTATGAATGTCCCCTAGATGTGTCAGAATGAGTGTGTATTAAGGCATGTTGTTTTGTTCCATGTTATGTCGAGTTATGTCAAAAAACCTTTTTGTAGATGATACCCTTAGGTACATCTATTCTAGAAACATATCTACTTGTAGTATCTATACATTTATATATTAATATGAATACCCCCATAATATTTACCTCAATAAAAATCTATGATTTTCTACTATATTTTTCTTCAATGTGTAAATCAGTGATATGAAATTTAATATATATTTTATAAATCTAGTTTCCACGTATGATACTAAAATTACAATGATAACAACTACTATGACCCAACCCTATAATCCCATAGCTAGTAAATTATAAAATTTCATTAGCATGATTTTAAGGAATCATATCCCAAAGGATCAAAGAGTTTATTAATCTTGGAAAACTAAATACATACATGAGCATTATATTACAAATGAATTCACAGATTACAACATAATTTTTTTTCTTTTTTGATAACATCTTTATTCCATATATAATAGCAATTCATATCTTTCTTATTATAGTTACTGATTTTAGCAGAATGGAAAAACATTAATAGTGAGCTAAAATTCTCAATAAGGGTAAGGTATAGCAGAATCAATAATGAATCAATGATAGTAGTAAATATGGAACCATTATAATTGAAGACACATCCCAGGGAATAAAACATAAATAAAAAAGTATATAAATAATATGTTAAGGTATATAATAAGAAAAAAATACTATTAAAATAATAGAATAAGGCTAAATCAATATGGTAAGGTATGGAAGTAAAACACATTATTTTTAATCAATTAACTGAGAATGAAATGAATTTATTGACATGTCGATGCAATATCTCATAGAAAAATAATTACTAAATTAAAATTAATTAAATTTTTAATTACTAAATTAAATAACCTAGGAACAGTAAAAAGTATACTGTGATGTTTTATTCTTAGGAAATTTTAAATCTATTGGTATAAACCCGTCTATTCTTCTTAGAAACAAACTCGATGGGTTTCTCACAAACTATTTTTATCTAATGAGACTATTGATTCATCATTGTGCTTTCGTTAAATAGATCCTAACCCCTAGTTCTTCAATTACCCATTCCCCAACATGTAGGGCTTTCATTAATGAGTCCCCAATTAGTATAATGTATGTCCAAAGCACTCCTCATATATCAAATTATCGACGTAAGTAAAAAATGTGTCATACCAAATATTTTTACTTAGTAAAAGATATGAATTTATCAATATTTTTGCAATAAATCAAATAAATTTAAATATAAACACCATATTATTAATTAGAATATGGTTTAAGAAATGAACATGTCCATGATTAATAATAATGAAAATTATGTGAAATTCTTTGTTCAACATTCATATAAAATTTAACTTTTTTAACAGGATAAATAAAGGACTATAATATGTGAATGTTAATATTATCCTCGGAAAAATCAATTTCAACCCATATAAAAGATATAATACTGATTGTATCACTATAATATATCCAAAGTGGATTAAAATAATTTTATATTGTCTTGATTAATGGAAATTATATAAAAAGTTTTTTTAAAGACTTCTTGAATAAAATATCCTTTTTATTTTAAATAAAATATAGAAAATTATTTTAATCAAAAATCACACTTGAATAAAATTACTATAAATATTAAAATTTTAAACATGAAAATAAATAATCATTTTTATGATGGCGGGTAAATCCATACATTCTACACATAAAAAAAGAACATTTCGTATGTGCATCAAAAGGTTAAAAATAAGCCTTCATTACCAAGAGATAGAAAAATTATATTGAAGATGTTTATAAAAATAAAAATGGTAAAAATTTCCAAAATAAATAATTTTGGATGGTTATATAATTGTTTAAATATGTTTAGAAAAATGGGTTTTTAGAATAGACATGTTCTCAGAGTAATCAAGTAAATGAAGTCAGTTTTTCATAAAAAAATATAAAACATTTTTAGAACCAAATAATGAAAAATAGTAAAAATACTTGAATAATTTCCTGAATAACCAAAGTAGAATAAATTTAATGGTCTTGTTGAAAAAAAGTTATATAATTTCATTGAATGGATATTCCTGTGTAAATAGTCTCGAATAAAATGTGATTGTGAAGTAAACAATAGACAATTAGGATGAAGGGTGACTCACCTACTGAATATATTATGTGTCAAAAATGTAAATAAATAAAAAATATTGGAAATAAAAAAATATATAATAGAAAGTGATTACACACAAAAACCTAGAATATTAATAATAATGAGAAAATAATATAACCAAAGAAAATAATTTTTTTATACGTTTTTTTCACTTGATAACTATTAATTATAATACAATTAAATTAAATAATATAAATTATAACTTATAATACCACGAAGATAAAATAATACATTATATTATATATTAAAATGGGCAGTGGATACACCACACAAAACATGTAAGTGTTGAATATGACATTTCTTTAAAATATTTAAAAAGTGGGATGAAAATCCCTTATCTTGTGTTGAACTTGTCACATGTGTCATTATCATCATAAATAGTAAAATTATGTAAATTATTTACTTGATACGGAACTATTTTCTTGTTTATTTTCACTTTTACATCACCTATTACAATTGTTTATGCAATTACCAAAAAAATTAGGTTTACATTCTTTGTTTCGACCAAATTTGGTTCATGTGATAAATGTTTTTTGGTATATCAACAATGGTAAAAGGGGGAATTATATAAAATCCTCTATAATAATAATAATGACATATTTATTGTATTATATGTATAAAATATATTTCTAAAACCAATCATGAATGAATTATATAAAAAATGAGCCAATATTACAATCATGGATACATTTGGTCGTATAAAATCATTACTAACATTCCCAATTTTCAGTGATCGGTATTTAAAGAAGATATGTAAATTTATATATTTATATAATGATAATAATATACTTATTATCATTTTAATTTTTCATATATATATATATAATTCGTTTTATGTAAATTGAATTACAACATGTCGAGGAGGCTGCAGTCCAGACATCAATGAATGACATTATCAATTTTTTTGGGTGCGTAAAGGATAATAAATTAAATTATATATTATATTCACTTAAGTTTAATTATTTCCGTTAAATAAAATAGATTTAATTTTTGTAACATATTTCTAATTAAAACTATAATTAATACAATCTATGTAATATTTGAACATATCACATTTCTTTGAAGTTACGACAGTCCACACGTCCACAAATGATGTTATTGTATTTACACATATAGAATACATTATGTTATGTGTAATATAATAATTAAATAAGTATAATGAAATTATAAATTAAAAACATAACATTTCTAAATATCATTTCCATCATAATTCCCACCATGAGAGGTGGTAATGTAAAAACGAACGACATAATTTTCTTAGGTGATTGTTCATTGTACACTCAAACGGTATGTTCATCATACATTTTATAGAAGCATGATATAGTATAGGTCAAAAAACATGTCGTAAAAACATTGATTTATTTTTGGGATACAATATTGTTTTATAATAATAATATAATAGGAATTGATGGATTGTATAATGAAATAAAACTAATGTTATCATTGATGAATGTTTCTACTTTTTAATGTAATTGCTTTTAGTTTATAGAAAAGTGATTCCATGGTTGGACTTCTTCCAAATTTTAGGCATAATGTATTTGGTGGGTTTTTCTATTATATCTTTAATTAGTAATTTTCTAGAAAACTATCTAGAGTGGTGTGATTATGTGAAAGGGATGAGTGGATTTTTATAGTGGAGGATGAGTGGCATTCTAGTAATGTTTTGAAAAGGAAATTCAACACATAATCAACCTTTGTCAGGTGGCACTAATAATGGTCTAAATAAAAAATCAAGGGATTATAGGGTCTAAATATAGCCTACTACTTGAATATATTCATGTTTCTAGGTTACTTTGGCTCTTTAGATTATCGTTTAGTCCCTTATTATGCTAATTTTACTCTTAAAATTAGTGATTATTCATTTTACATCCACTTATATTTTTAGTCAAACCCTAGTTTTAACTTATTATGACTTATAAATTATTATTATTCAAAAATAGGAAATCATTTTTCCAAAACCCAATCATTGAATTTGTAGAATTTTTTTAGAAATAATATTGCATACGAGAGGAAAAAGAGGAGTTTTAAAATAAACTATGTTCAAAACATTGATATGTTTTTATATCCTAATTCATTGTGAAATTGATTCCATTAAAAAAATTGGATTAATTTATATAAAATTTATCTAATTGTATTTTAATTTTTTTTAATAGTAGAATTTATGCTATTAAATAAATTATATTAAAAAAAGTTTTCAATTAAAATTTAGTATTTTTCAATATTCATCAAAAAATGAAACATCACCAAAAATTGTAAAACATTACCCTAAGATAGTGTTTATTGTCATATTTCAAAAATAAGGTTTTTTCCCCCACATAATATTTTTTAATGTACCAAAATTTTTATTTAAAATAGGGTCATCATTATAATGTTGTAAAAGTGCCTTTATAAAAATATTGATTTTTATGTGAAATAATGGATTTGTTCTGGAATTATGCTTATAAAATCTATTGGATGAATGTAAAAAATATTTTATTTAATAAAATATATATATATATTAAATTAATATCACTTACGAATTTTAATTAATTTAATTTATTAGCATAAAACAACTACGTGGGCATAAAAAGTGTTTTATATAAAAACATAATATTTATATTAAATTGGATCATATATTAATTTGTAAATATTTTTTAATAAAGGAATTAATTTGATATTATTTGGAAAAACATGGCCTTGCGTGTTATACAATCCATTGAATTATCTCATTTTTGAATATAATGAAATCCATCCATGTTTTCCTGGGTAAGAAAAATTATATAATGTACTTATTAAATAAATTATAAAATATTATTTTGTTATATTCCTTTTTATTCTTGGTGTTTCTATTCAATCACACTATTAAATACAATATCCTTATTTTAGAATTTCAGGGTGTTACACGGACCTCACTGATGATTATGATACCTAGTATTGAAAAACTGTATGCAAATTTTCATATTGAGGAAAAATTATTAGTTGGTTTTCAAAACTACATAAAATCATAACATTAAGTATAATAGAAGCTGATTATATAGTTATAGTCAAAAAAGAAAGGAAAAATTTTGTTAAAGTAATTACAACACAAATTATGTAGATGACAAGATGGAGAGATGATTTTTGTCATATCCATCAGTTTAATTCACTAAGAAAATTATTTGGTTTTAGATATAAATAAAATGATTAGCAATAAAAATACAAATTCATCAGATACAAAATGGAAGAGAAATTTTTAGATATCTAAAAGTAATCTGGTAGAAAAAATTTGGAGGACATGTTAACAAAAATTACTCACACAATTCTAATGCATCATGGATCCTTAGTAGGGATTGGTTGAATTGAACAATGATATTAATGGATTACCACTACAAATAGAAATGATGTTTAATTTTTTGGATAAATTCTGGTGTTTTCTAAGAATATATTTTTATGTGGAAGTTTGTTGAAAATTTGAATCCTTATTTTAGATCACTGGATTTCTATCTATAAAAATTTCATTTCCTTGCTTTAGGTAACCAGAATTTCTATTATAAAATAATTGGATTGTCCTGCTATGAATGTAGGGGATTTTAATCTCTCTAGAGGCAATTAGATCATCAGTACTTCATATCTACCAATGATATTAAGGGAGAAACATAATGAATTTTAATATATATAGATTGATTTATCATGAATAAAAACTCTCTAGGTTTATTAATTCAAGATATAGGGGTCAATGACGTTATTGGTAACAAATATTGTTATTCTATGTAGACTATTTCCAGGTATTTTTGATGGTGGTGTGACCTGGAAAACCTGATATGTTGATTGTAAAAAGTATTATGATTAAATGGTACCATATGATCAGATCTAGTATATGAATACTGTTCCATCTTAATGTGTATATTATTCATATTTTATACAGTACATATTAGTTTTATTAATAGTTAATACATATTAATGAAATATTACCTATTAATTTTTTAGTTAAATATAATACTGGAAATTATTGTTAATAAAATTAATTCCAAATGTTTGTGTCCCAAACATATAAGAAAACTTGTATAAATAATGTTATTTATTTTGTTCATTTCATTATTTTAATATTTATATTTGTTAATTAATATCTCTTTGACGGTTTATGACATTATTCTATAGTGGTTTTGATGACTACATTGTGATATGTTTAGGGTTCCATGATGTAATCCTTTAGGTGTATCTAGTGGAGGGAAATATTCTAATGGAGGTTTCATTTTTCAAACTACTACTGCATGTATAATTTTATTGGATTGACACGTTGAATTTCGATGGTTCTATTAGAAGATTTATAAAAAATGTTAAGTTCCCAACATAGATTCAATTATAAATATATTGTAGAAAAAATGTAATTCCATGACCACAGTTACCCTAATATAGTGCATTATTTTAATACATTGGAAATATTTCAAGGAATAAATTTTGGAAGGACCGATCAATTTAACAGTTTTAGTAAATAGATTACATACCTGAACTTTTCTTTACAATTTCCTACATAAAAAATCTTTCATAATCATTTAAGAACTCAATTATTTCCCTAGATTAATAATCTATATCAATCATAAAACACATATTTATATCCTATTAAAATAATACATAAGAAATAGGTGAGCTCATATGCCGAGTAAGGATAAAGAATATTGTGGAAACCATCAAAATTAAGCATAAATTTAGTAGGAAAATTACAAAAAAAACACATAACTTTTAAAACAATATCTTCTGAAAGATATGAAAAGAAAAAAATCATATAATTACATTTAAACATTCGCATGGATATTCTAATACTTGAATAATCTCATGTAAAATCAACAACTAATCTCATAATGAGGGAATGCATAATGTTGGACATCTTAACCACTACGTTAGCGCCTTGTGCCTAGAACATTCAAAAATATTCTGTCAATTCCTTGTGCAAATAAACTACTTTTTGTTATGAGTCCTAACAATGCATCAAAGGGATATAGCAGGCCCCACTATCACTTACTAAGTCCAATGAATTTCTCATATGAAAATTATGAAACATAACATAAACATTCATATTAAAACATGCATTCCAATCGTTAATATTTTAATCGTAAACCATAACTGTTATACAAATATCACATCCACAGTCAAAAATACCCCTGAAACATATATACATTATGGAAGATTGTATCATAATAAATCAACATCAATAAAGTATAAAATAAAACAATGTATTTTGACAAAGATGAAAATAATTTAATAAATTCAGTAAAACTCTTTGAGAGAAATATCCCCTTTTCCTGAAATCATTTAAAAGTCAAAAAATTTATAAAGGAAATCATTAAAATATATTTTTTAATAAAATTTTCCTATATCACTTTGAAACTTTTTAAATGAATTAACATTTTAAAACAATCATTTCCATATAAATATATCCTTAGAAGCATTTAGAAAACATTTACATTAATTAAATATATTTAGAAAAATAAATCCTTAATCTATTTTAAATGATGATCTAGTTAAATAATCCAATCTAAAAAAACTTTATAAATTCCTTTTGAAAACATTTTTATGAAACATGTACATGGATGATAAATTTCTTCTATAATATACTTAAAAATAAATAATCTCTAATAATAATGAGATTAAGGAATTAACCATAACCTTAGTTCTGATACTCTCCGTACGTGTCTAAAAATCGTTTACAATGTTTTTAAACATATTATTAACTTATACCATAATGATAATAATATTTATGATATCATATATGATTATTTTATGATTTTATATTACCCCTTTGTTAATAATTCTATGTCAGTGAATCATTCCGGGTATTAATCGCTTTGTTTATCATATGTGTTTAGACTTTGTTTCTTGATCATATTACTTAGATCATAATTTACATACATAAAAAATTTAAAATATGATATAAATATATATATATCTTATAAATTTATTTTATATAAATATATATAATATATTGATATATTAAATTGTACACATCGTCTATGGAGATGGTAGGTCGTATATACGCAAGAACATTGTTTCTATTTTTTTATCGAATTAAGTAGAAGTTAGTGAATGTAATCAATATATATCCTCTCTATATCATTATTATGTCATATATTTCATACTTACTAATAATATGTATTCATACAATCAGTTTTTGATGGTGAACATGGAAGATGAGTCTCATCGCGTCATGCAGACGGTAAGTCATACATACACACAAAAGACGATATCATATTCTTAATGGTTTAATGGAATGAAATTAGAAGGAATATTAATTTTATGGATGCAATATAATTTTAAATTTATTATTTAAATCTATCATAATCATCGTTATACCCATATAAATAATATGTACATGAAAAACAATTTACATAACAGCGTGGAGATAGTAAGCCCAACATATGCACGCATGGTGATATTATGTTTTGTAGGATGGGTAAAAGGAGGAATATGGTTTTCCCATGATCATAATAACATATCATAATATATAAGGTTATGGATTTATTATTTCAAACATATACAACTAAGAAATTGGAAGTAAAAGATGAAATTAACTTTGAAAGTGCTGATAAAACAATTACCTCTTTTCGGGTGTCTCTTTTGGATTTGTTTAATATGAATCCTCTTGATGGATTTCATCAAATAGTTTAGCCTATATAATGATATTATTGATGCTAAGAGATTAAAACAGAAATATTTCACTGATAATAATGGCTTTGGGGGTGAATTAAAGAGATGTAGAAGTACCCTTTTTTTAGATAGGTGATGGGTACTAGAGGAAGAACCCAACATATTAATTTTTTATAAGTTGATTTATAGTTTCTAGTAGATACAATGTAATTTATTTGTAGGATAATATAAGTATGGGTATTAATACTATACTAAAATCATTTTAGGCATGGTTATTAAGTGAAATTATCTTTATCTCTTGGGATTAACCCTTAGTTAAATAATTTAACTCTTATTATGTCTTCTTTTATTTTTATACTGTAGGGTTAATTTATTTTCTGTAAAATTACACTAGAACCACAAGTATATAATTAATTAAATTTGTAAAATCATCTAAATTAATTTGATAAATAATATATTTTTATTATTTTTATAACATTTAATAAATTAATATTTATTTTAGAAATGATTAATGCTAATTTTGACCTAATTTGGTAATTGATTTTTCATAATGTCATAAAAACTTGATTTTTTTCAACATAAAAGAATTAAGTCATCACTATATTGTCAATTTCATCCATAAAATTCATGGATGTCACCAAAATGTAAAAAAAAATTATTTTAATATTTATAATTTCATTTATTTGAATCATTCATTAATAATGAAATCACTACATCATTACTTTGTTATCAATAAATATATTTATCTATTGTCTAAAAATTAAAAATGACAACCATGATGTATTAAATCTTTTTAACATTATACTAAAATATATATTCAAATATATCCATAATATTTTCCCTATAATAAAATTATTTTAGTGAATTACACATGTTTTTGTAATATTTATCATTATATTAAATTAATACTTATAACAAGTCAATATCACACCCATATGGTCGCATGGGTTTCTAAAATCTTCCTAATAATTCCCAGGGTATGAAAAATCACATCTAATAGGATTAGGACATTTGTTAGGTTAGTTTTGATATTATTATAATATTATTTTTGTACCCTTATTTACCAGATTTTCCCTTTAACCGTGGTAAATTAAAATAATTAATGGAGTTACCATTTATAATGACCAAATATATATGGTACCTACATAAAAAATTTGGACATTATGTTTCCAAATATGGAATCTACATTTTTGTAATTCAAAACACATAAGTTTCTGTAATTAATTTAATATTAATTCACATTATCAAAAGAAGAAAGCACGTTTTTAAGATGTACAAACTATCAAAAGAATGACATTTGTTTGTGTCTAATTTTAATGTAAAATAACTTCAAATGACCAAAATTATATTAAATGAAAAAATATAATCATATTTAACCTAAAAACCACTAATATTTATAATTTAATACTATAAATTATTTGGATTAAAAAAGTTTTCTTCTATTAAAATTTAGTATTTTGAATATTAATCAAAATATGAAAGTTATCCGTAAAGTACCAAAATTTCATCCAAACTAAATATTATTGTCTTTCTTCTAAATAAGAATTTAATTTCATCAAATTGAACATATAAAAGTGATAAATAATGTATTTTAAAATGGTTCTTCATTAAAAGGATGGAAAACATTTTTTAAAAAAACTACTTATTTTATTTGAAAAATTGAATTTCTCCTTGTGTCATAGAAAAGAAGCACATAAGAATAATTTTAAAATTTTATGGGATATATATAATTCATAATTTAGTTAATAATATTAATAATTTCTTTTTCAATGTCTACTTTAATAGGTCATGTTGTGCTTGAACTCAGTTTTGTGTGTAGTGAAAGCTATTGAATTTGATAGAAGAAGCATTTTGTGGAATCATGGGGTGTTACATTATCCCCTCATTCAATAAATAGAATCATCATAATTTCAACAACAAAAATTAAAAAATTGGGTTTAGAAATTTCAAAATATCTTATATCAAATCTCACATTGTAAAATTGATTAGTGAGAAAACGTAGACATGAAAGAAAAAAATAACCATCATGTTTTGATGGAGAGTGATATAGAATATTATTATGATAAAGCTAACAATCTGAAATCCATTAATCTATAAAGATATATTAGACTATTTGATTTATCGAAGAAGAATGTACTATGAAATAATTTTCCGTATTCAAGATCCTTCCATAATGTGGAATAACCTGAGATGAAATACATACTGTATTTTAGTGCAATCACTACATCGGTCATGCTTTGAACCATTTACAAATCATCTCTTATTTGAGGAAATGAGATTCAAATTTTCCATCCTGATGTATATAATGATCATGTGATCCATAAATAGCATGATAGGTCATCCAATCTATCTAAACAAAAGTGTTAAAATTGGTTATCACATATGTATATGTCCACCTATTGAGAGATAATACATTGTTATAACAATATTCAACTGTATTGTAACGTATACTATCATATTATGTATTACCTTACAATACTTCGTGAAATTGAATATCTAAAACATCAGAAAGAGGTGAACCAAATTTTTTTAGAATTTATCTCCCATATCCCATAGGGCTGTTCTTTTTTTTTCACATCCCAAACATGTGAACACCTTCATCATATATTCTCATGGGTCATGGTAACAACAAGAATTATCAGATATCCTTTTTGAAAACATTCATGTTTCCTTGTTCCAAATCATATTGGTTCATTATTTCAGTTCCAAAAAGTTCTCCACTTCATATATGATGGCATAACCATTTTTTCGACAAATCCAATATTAGTTATCAAGAAACAACAACATCTAATATACTTATTCAAATCCAACATATCTTTATTTAATGATTATTATCATAACATTTGGAACATATAAACGGTTATCATTACCTTAATAACATGTTCTACAAATATAGTCTTACCGTTAAATCAATTTTCCTTTCCATTATAACTACTGAACGTATTTTTGAAAATATTTAGTGAGAAACATAAATTGATTACTCCATATATAATTCAATTATTAATAATTATTGGGTCCATATACAAAAATGCATAAATCATTGTAATTTTAGGGTTTCCACAGAATATGTCCAAATATGGTTTAGAGGTATATTATTATGTCATGGCATTGAGGGGGTAATTACTATAATTTCCATATATGAGACACTAAACTCCATTAAAATTTTTTACTCTATGACACTTTTTTACATCGAGATAACATCCTCCCATCCATTTTAGGTATTCCTCAAGGTTCTTCTTCCCTTCCTCTTAACATGTAAGAGGACAAATATTTTTTCAATTATGACTCTTAAAATTTTAACACTTATAAATGTTTATCTTCCACTTATGAAATGTGTTATGAATGCCATCACAGATCACATTTTTAATCATATATCATGGTAAATGATTAAGAATAATCAAAATATCTTTCCCTCTAGTCATTATCCTATTTGGTTTCTCAAAATCACTAGATTTTCCATCAAACTCAATTTTAATTCAATTTCATATGGTTTCCTCCCTTAACAAAGTCATAAAGAACATGGTGAGAAATAGATCTCATTGAAGAAAACCACATAATCAATGGAAGGTACATTTAATATATAGAATCTTATGATTAATACTATGTTATCCATGATCATTACCAAAATTCTTGGGGATTCTTACATACATATCCTCAAATATAATCATATTGTAATGACCACTAATCAATGTTTTCAAAATATATTTCCAAGGTTGTTTCTAAACTTCTTTTTATACCATCTATAGTTCCCTTACTTGAGTTACCAAGAGCCAATTCATTATTTTAATACATTGGCATAATTAAAATGAATCATGTCCTGAATGAATTATAAATTTAGTTTTCTTGGAAAAAAAATTACATATGAAAAAGATTATTTAAAATTTATAATATAAAAAACATCATAGATATTACTTTGAGAATTACATTATTCCAATAACTTAACCTTGCATGTCAATTATAAAACACTTCGTGGAATCCTGCGAAAAAATAATAAGAAATGGGTGAGCTTAGATGCTCAGTAAGGATAAATAATATTGGGAATGAAATCACCATTATGTATAAACTTACTAGGTCTTGTACAAAACTAAATCATCAGCCTTTTTAAATATTATATTCAGTATGATATGGAATGCAAAAATCATATAATTCCATTTAAAAATTCACATGGTTATTCTTCTAGCTGGATAATAACATTTAAAATCAATAACAAATCTCATAAAGATGTTAGTCATAATAGAAAACATTTTAACCACAATGTCAAGGTGTTATGCCAAGTCCATACCCTAATATTATGTCAGTGCCTTCTGCCATGACACTAGTTTTTCTCATGATACCTAATGATGCATCAAGGGGCTATAGTGGGACCCTCCCACCACTTAATAAGTCTAATTAATTCCTCATATGAAAAGGATGAAACATAACATAACCATTTATATTAATACTAACATATGAAATTTTAAAACATTAACCATAAACAATAAATGGTATAAAAATAGTACATCCACCTTTAAAAATATACCAAAACCATTAATTAAATATGAAAGATTTTATCATAATAAATCAACATCAGACAAGCATAAAATAAAATTAATCATGTTGACATAGATGAAAATAATTTAAAAAATTTAATAAAACTCTTTTAGAAAAATATCCATTTTTCATGAAATCATTTAAAGTTACAGAATTTATGAAGGAAGTCATTTAAAAGTTATTGTTCAATCAATGTGTCCCATACTACATCAAAATATTTTAAATTAATTAATATTTTAAAACAATCAAATCTATATTAATAAATCCATAAAATCAATATGGAAACATGGATAATAATTAAATAGATTTAAAAAAAATAAATCCGTAAATAATTTAGAATGATTATATAGTTATAGAGTCCCTTAATGAAAACCATAAAATATTAATTTTAATAACATTTTTACCAAACATGGAAATGGATGATAAATATGTTCTAGTAAATACATACACATAAACAATCTGAGATAATATTGAGATTGGGGAATTAACCCTTACCTTAGGTTTGATACTCTTTGTACGTGTCTATAACACATGTATATTGTTTTTAAACATATTATTAACTTATATAAAAATAATAATAATATTTATGATAATATACATTATTATTTTAAGATTTTATATTACCATTTTATTATCAAGTCAATGTAAATGTAACATTTATTGTAATAATCGCTTTGTTTATTGTATGTGTTTTGACTATTTATTCTTGATCGTATTGTATAGATCAAAATTTACATATATCAAAACTTAAAATATTATTTATATATCATACATATTCTCTATGTTATTATATATAATATATAGATAAAAAATGGAACACAATGTTCATAGAGACGGCAGGTCCTACATACACATGAACGTAGTTTTTGTTTTCTTATCATATTGAATGGAAGTAAGTGAATGGCATATATGTGTACATATATATGTCATCCCAGTTGAATTATTATGTAATATAGTTCATACAATTTAATAATATTTAATCTTATAATCATTCTTAGATGGTGAACATTGAAGTTGAGTCCCATCGCGTCTTCGAGACAGTAAGTCCTACGTATGCATGAGGGACGATATCATTTCCTTAATGATTAAATGGTATGGAATTCGATGGAAAATGAATTTTAAAGAACAAATATCACGTTATATTTATTATTATCATCCATTATATTCATTTTTATACCCATATAAATAATGTGTACATGAATAACATTTTACACCACTGTGTGGAGATGGTAAGACATACGTACACATAGACAGTGATATTGTTTTTCTTAGGATGTGTAAAAGGAAGAATATGGTTTTCCCATAATTATAATCACTTCTAAAAAATGTAAGGTACTAGAGTTATTATTTTAGTATAGAAACAATAGAGAGAGGAATTATGAGAAGAAAATAACATTAAATGATGTGAGAAAACCATTTTCTCATTTTGGGTGTCTTCTTTTTATTTTAATAAAAGGACTCCATAGGACAAATTTAGTACAAATTTGTAGCCTCTAAAATGATATGAGATATTTTGAGAGAGGAAAAGATCAGGGTTTGGCAGAGAAAAATGGATTTTGAGGTTTGAATAAATTATAAGGAGAAGGGACCTTTTATAAGAGAGGTGAGGGGGAAGTATTGGAAAAGATTGAAATATTTACTTATTATAAATTTATTTTTGGTTTATAATAGATCCAAAGCAATTTATTTAGATTATAAGATGAGGATGAGTATAAATAATCTCAGAAAATGATATTTAGACATGTTTATTTCATGAAATATACCTAACCTTTATATATTATCCCTTAGTTAAACAGTTTTACTCTTATCGTGACTTCTTGTATTTTTATATTGTACGGATAATTTAGTTACTATAAAATTTAAATAAACCTCAATTAGATAATTAATGATATTTTTAACATTATCTAACTCATTTTTGTAAAATATTAGATTTTAAGGATTTCTATATCATTTAATAAAATAATATTTTTTTAAAAATATCATTTATGTCAATTTCAACAAATATTTAGTAATTTATTTTTGTTAAAGTCATAAAAACTTGATTCCTTAGAACCAAATGAAGAAACTCCCCATTTAGGTGTCAATATCATAAAAAATATTTGTGGATGGCATCAGAATGTTAAAATAAAATTTATTTTACTATTTTAAAATTCATTTATTTGAATCATTCATTAATAAGGTAATGACTACCTAATAATTGTGTCATAAATAAATATATTTTTCTAATGTCAAAATTATATAAATAAAATAAATAATGTGGGGAATCATTTTAACTTTCTAATTACCAAATCAACAATATTACCTAAAACCCAGATATTATCATAAACATAAATCTAATGTAAGAAACATATAAATATATGATCATTATCATCATATGTATCAAAAAACCTATGATATTGGTGAAATATAATTCTAAATCATACACCACTACTATAAAAAATTACATGGTGTAATATATTCCATGTGGTATTCATGAAAGGTCACCCAATAAAGAAAACATGCTTTCTTCCTCATAAAAATAATCCTTATATAAAAAACTATTAAAACCAATTATATATTCATAATTTTATCACATATTATAATACACCTTAAAGATGATTAATTAGGGATAGCTAAAATTCATGCATTTAGAGTTCAATTATCTTTATAATTCACATAATATATGTAGCCAATGTGAATGAATGTTAAATTCAATAATGGAATCCAAATAACATGAAAAAATTATTTTATTAACCTCTATTAACCATATTAACTTATGCATCATTGAATCATGTATCATCATATCATATATAATATAATTTTAAATTATCCTACTGCTTTCTATGCTTTTAGGTTTCTCCTAATCTAATTTCCACTCAATTTTATTACTACCGCATCTCTACGTAAAAACCTAATAAAAATCATTCCACTAAATTCTTTAGTGAGTAACATCTATAAAGTAATCCTATTAAGAAAATGGTGACATGTTGGAATCGTAGTCCTAATGATCAACTCTGTAAACAATTAATCAAATTTTCTCATCATAACATAATGTTTTTTGATTTCATTGTCTTATTTTGTCCAATTATAACTCCTAGTATGTTTATAATCATTATCTTTCATAAAATATTTCTATCAACAAATTTAATTAAGGTAATTTTTTTATAAATATGTTAATATTATTATTTTCTCATTACCATCACATGCAAAAAAACATCATGATAAAAAGTGAAATTTTATGTATATTTTGTACCATTAAACATTATACATATATAAGTATATATATGAATTTTATACCCTCATAGACACTATTAACAAATTTATAGACCATAGAATCCCTGATTTAGTGGTTAATTTATTAAATTGACACCAAAGAGAAAAGATAAATTCCCAACAGATGGAATATTTTAGTTCTCATTGAAAACTCGACCCATGAGTGAATTTATCATTAAATTTGAAAACATAAAATAAAACCCAGTATTTTTATTTACTAACCCATTACTACAATTATAACATCCCTATATATATATCATAATATACTTCCTTGGAACTAGGGTAAATAAAACATAAAAATTGGTTGAGGCCAGATGCTTAGTTATGGTATGCATACAATGAAATTGAATAAGGCCAGAATAATATTGTAAGAATAAATGATCATAAAATAATTACATATAAATAATAACATAATTTATAATCTAATCAATAGATATCATAAAAATTAAAATAATCACATGGTAATCAATAACTAACTTCATAATGATGGTATGCATAATATCAGACATAAAAAACATACAATCAAGGCCATATTCCAAGACATCATACATAAATGGGTATAACCTCGACCAAATATCCAATATAGTTTTTATCATTATACCTACCAATTTATTGATGTTTTTTTAATTATGGGCCACACCCATCACTTAATAATACCAATTCATTAATCTTGTGAATAAATAATAAAAATAAATCATCATGCATTTAAAATTATTGACTCATAGTATTAGAAGAACTAGCATACAGATTATCAACACTCTCCCTAGTCAAATTGATAATATAACATCTAGTGAAAAATAGTGTATGGTAACATAAGAGTATATCCATAGTAAATTATAATATTAAAAAATGATTTTTTCCTCGAGTAAGTTGTATTAAAAATCATACTAGATGATTTCATGAGAAAAAAAATTTAACTTTGAAATAACTTTTATAAAATCAAAAAAAATAACAAATATTAAAGAAAATGTATGACATGAAAATTAACATCTAAACACATAAATAAATATTCAATGTAATTAGAGGTCATGGTGGTGGTATATTATTGTTGTTTAATACAAGTAAAAACCCATTCTTCTTAGACTTTGGTAAAATTACGAAAAGTTCTTTGTTTGAAACACAAAAAAAAGATTCATTTTACACTATTTTTCATAAAGTAAAAAATATTTAAATGTTTATTTAATAATGGTTTATATAATTTTAAAACAATTATTTCCAGTATTTTAGGGAAAATTTGGACATGTGATAGAATGCTTCATGACCGATTAAAAAACATGTCCAGTTACCTTAAAATCATTATTTCTATTTCATGTGATCATAAAGATATGAAACTGAAAGGAAAGCCTATAATTTATAGAAATAAAAAATATGATAATAAAATATATATTTTTTTAATACAGACAAATAAAATAATTTCATTAATGGGAATATAAACATAATCATTCTATAATTAAAATGGGATTGTGAAATATACCTTTACATCAGATTTAATTTCTTTATTAAGTGTTCAAACCTAGAATATAAAATATATATATATTAAAAAATTATTATAGGATCATTATCATATATATCATACCATATATTATTTAATTATGATGTTTTATCACCATTATATTCAAAATTATTTACTAAAATCATTATTCTGGGTGACAACTACCCTTTTTTATGTTTCAGAAATGTATTTTTGGTTATTATAATTTAATATTAGTTACATCACCTTCATAACATTTTTAATGATATTAATATAATACATATTTATTATATACATATTTATATTCATCCATAAAAATTAGATATAGGAAAATGAATTACACTGTTAATGGAGATTGTGGGTCGTACGTACGAAAGAGTACTATTTTCATTTTTTAAATTTAGGGGAAATAATAAATTTCAAATGTTTTAAAATTATATATAGTCATTATAATATCATATATATAATATATATTGATTAAATATATCCTAATTTCCATCGACATAAATATAAATCAAAAAACCTACATCATCGCTTTGTGGACATGGTACTCATCACATATGAATGAGTTACATTATCATTTTTAAATATATTTTAAGGTAACAATATAAATGTTATGTTAAAATTATAGAGATATATATGTTTAATAAATATGATATATGTACATTAAATCCATTATTATATCTACTTTTGATATTCAATGATGGTACTCAAATATCATCGGTTCATGAGGTGTTAGTCCACCGTACATAAGATCGATGATCTAGTTTCCAATTAGATGGAAGTCAATATTGATATAGGTTATTATGAAAAACACTTTTCATACATTGGTGTTACATTTCAATATACTAATAACCAGTGAATAAACATATCAGTTTACTATCTTTTGAAACATGGACTAAAAATCAACTGGTTCATAAAGCATCTACATATTATCATGATTATTTATTCATAACATGATCAATTTATGACATATAAAACTAAATATAATTCTTTGAATCAAGTGGGACATAATCATGATGAAATTGTGATCAATGATTCCTTTTAAAGTAAAATGATGGAGATATAAAAAATAACATATACATACGAGATCATGAATGTAGTTATTACATTTTAATATTATGCCATGAATATCAAAGATCATAATCAAGACTCCTGGATTAAATCATAATTATTCATAAGACATGAATCATAAGAAAATAGCAGTGGTATAAGGTAAATAATTTTGGACTACATGTAATAATAGGTAATCATTGTCCTAGTAGTCATGTCAATTTCCCATGACATTTATAGTGGAATTGGTACACTCTATAAAAAATCGTAGTTGTTAGGATTCACTCCCAAGAGTATCATGGGGGGAAAAGTGTGTTATTAAACCTGATTCACTTTTCATTATAATCATTTAAAATTGAACAGAGTTCACTTCCCATTCCAGTTAGTACCTAGTATACTACCCATTACAGTGTTGTTTTGCAGAACTGGGTTCAATACCCATTCTAGCCCTATTCAATCCATGTTATAGTCCAATCATACTTAACCATGTTCACATACCATTTCAATTATATATGTAAAATGAGATATAATTCATTTCACGATACATTGGAGGGAGAAATTTGTCCCACCCATAATTGGATATATCATAACCAATGTCCATTATTATATGATAACCACCTTATCCAAATTAAAACCATACTTATGTGTTCCACAATAACATAAGTAATTCTTCCTATTATAACCCATGTAAAATAATGAGTTTCATTAACATCACCTCCTATCATATATCATGGGAAAAATTGGTTTCATAAATATCATTCCCCAAAAAATATAAACCAATAAAATGAGAATAATTATAGTTTACTTGAACTAAATCCTCATTAAATCATACTTATAATCAAATAATGTTATCTTATATGTCATATAACTTTCAAATATCACTTGAAATAAATATTGAAATAAAAACCACATTCCCATTTCAAATCATTATTTTTTAAATATCCTAATAATTTTAAAGGAAAACATTTCCTTGGAAATAACCTTATAATATTATAAAATAGATATCATAAAACTAATCTTTTAGGATGATTGTAAAATATTATCATTCTTTATAAGTTAAAAAAAATACCTTTAATAATTTTTTTTTCTGAAACTTCCCAAAGAACTTCTTTTCGAGAATTTCTACGGGAATCCATTCAAATAAATTCTAAAATGTAAAACATAAGTGAAAATTTCATAGAAAATCTTAATAGAGTATTTAATAAATTGTAAAGAGTTTTATAAAACATGTTCATTGATAAAAAATATTCTTTTTAAGGAAAACGTTAAAAATATACGTTTTTAAAAGAAATTCCCTCATAAGTATTATATTTGTCAGGTGATTTTTAATAAAATTAATAGATTATGTATATTTTATATAAATCAAAATATAAATTTTTAAATACAACATTATATATTAATAATTAATTTCACAAATTATTTTTGTATGAAATAATCAAGGAAGTATGTTTAACCAAAATAATGGAAATTGTGTTATGAATTCTCTTACCACATTGTAATCAATCAAAACGTAAGAACCATAAAATTAATAATTATTAAATATAAAATTTATTACAACTAAAAATAACTATATTCATGAAATAATATATCAAAGGGTAGTATATACACCAACCACAATTAAAAGGTGGTGACAAATCCATATATTTCAGAGAAGTAAATGTGATATGATAAACCCTTGCCACATGCACCCCTTTAGTTTTTCTTACTTTAACCTCAAGTATAAAGGAATAAAGAATTTTTTTAAATAATTTATGAATCATATTAATAATTATAATACCTTCTATGATTCTTTTATAAAATCTTAATTACCATTTTCCAATGGTATTTCTTGATTCTCATTGTTCCGTGTGTGTTCGTTTCGTAGTTTCATGGTTGGTTGACATGTATATAATTAGGAATATTCTTGTAAAATGGATTTAAAAATATAGGAATGAAATAAAATGGTATTAATACACATAAATAATCATAAATTAGCTCTTATAAATATTTTCATATATGAGAATGCTTTAGTTGAAATTTTTTTAATAATAAATGACTAATTTAATTAGGTTATTTTGTCAACGATCGCGAACTAGATTCATCTTATTAAATATTATATCAATATATAAGTTAAATAACATCAAATATTGTTTCATAAAATAATGGAAAAATATTTTAACATATTTATAGTTTTATTTATTGTAATGATTTTGGTTATAGAAAAATGAAAATCATAATCCATTGAGCGGATTAACCTCCATAATTTGGACAATGGTTTCATTTTTTTAATTAGAGGAGGGAAAAAAGGGTTGGATATAATATTATCCATTATAAATATAAAATTTATTGTGTATAAATGATTATTTATTTCTTATTATATTATTTATGGACATTAAAAGAAGGTAAATGAGGTAATGAAATTAAGAGAGGTTTTTTGATAATATTTTATCTTAAATTTCACCTCCTTGAAGGGAACCTTAAGGAATGTAAAATTGGAATTTGGATGATACCATCATTACTTGGACATGAAAAGACTATGTAAGAGAAGGTTCAGAAGATATTTTATGTTCTTAAAAGCTTGTGAGGATAAATATATTGGTAAAGGGTGGTATTTATAGTTGAGGAGGGTGGTATTAGAGATTTAATAATAATTGTTATATTTTTAAAGTCAATCACATTAGGTTTTCATTAATTCCAATGATGATTGAAGTAAATTAACCTTTTTAATTTATATTAAATTTTTAGAAAATCATCAAACACTACTTTAATTTCATATTTCATTGGTACTTTATGTTTTTACATTATATCATTAACATAATGTATTATTTTACTTATACTATTGTATATCATTTTCATAGAAAAATATTTATTATGAAAAAATAAGAATAATATTATAAGAAAATTTTAATTTCTTGATCCAAGAAATGGAGTCCATTTTTAAAAATTCAAAGGAAAAAAATTTAAAAATTCCATTTAAAATAAAACGTCAAAAACCTTGCGAAAACTTGTTTTTTGTAAATCGGTTTTTAAACCTAAAAATATAATTATAAAAAAACAAATAATATTTATCCATTAAATGTAATTAATATGATTATATCTAACTAAAAATAAAATTTTACATTGATATTAGGTTAAAATCTTATAAATAATTTTAAACGTAATGAAATGTTTTGTTTTCTTAGATAGATATTTTTTCTATGTACTAAAAAATGAAACATTTCATAAAATTATAAAAAACAATCATAATATAATATTTAAATGATGAATCAAAAAAATTTATTTAATTAAATAAATTCTATTAAACAGTGAAAAATTATTATATTTAGTTTCACATGAAAATAAAAATTAACAGGTTTTCGAGGAACATATATTTTATAAATAGAATTACTGTACTAAAAATAATGTGCATAATTCCTAGAAATAAATTCATATATTAAAAATGAGTAGAACAATATATTTCATAATATGTTTAATACTATTAATTTCTACAGATTTAATGTTAATGTTACAATGGTCGTGTTGAAATAATATTATTATTTTGGATGTTATTCTATCATTGTGTATTGTTAAACATAATCTATCGATGAGATTAAATATATTTTAAAAAAAGTTCGTACAGTAAAATCAGGGGGTGTTACATTCAACCACCATAGAAAAATTTCACCCTTTAAATTTGTCACTTGAAAATTAATAGATGAGGATATATCTACCTCATGATGTCTGTGGTTTCTCACATAGATTCCCCAAATACGTGGTTCTACCAAAGTACTTTAACATGTTGAGTGGTCTTATTTCATAGAACATTATCACAATTATCAATATTCTATACTAGTTTCTTATAAAGGATCTTGATGCATCAGTACAACCTATTTGTTTAGTACATGTGAATGATCATGTATTCACTTCCTCAAGATATATACATGTGACACATGATGATGTTGAGAGAGAATAAATTGGAGCATCAATAAAAAATATATCATTCTAATACCATCAATAACATCAAGAAAATTATGCCTTCCCAGATTTATATTTCACCTTGAAACTCTTAGGTGGATATTTGAAATTTCCATTGGGTGAAACCCACACCATAAAAGGATCAATATAACTTATTCTTCAAAATATATAAATTATAATGAGAAGATCATATCAAGACAATTGTTCTGATTATGGAAATATTACTGGAATGTGAAATTATATACACGGTTGAGAATTCAAATTATCACATTCTGATAGAGAATTAGAAGGTTAATGACAAAAAATGTGTAGAGTTAATATGTCTCATATATTTCATCGATGTCATCAGAAAAGATAATAATATTATAAAAAAGTTATAAATCATCTGTCTAGATGAGGATATTATATTTTTTCACATAAGTACAATCTCACTCTTTTATCGTGTCTTGATGAATTCTAGCTTCATTACATACTCTATATAATGAGGCTGGAATAGTAATTCTTGAAGAAATAGTTAATCATAAGTTCTATAATGGATTGAAAAGTAATTCCTTCTACCTCTTGTTAGAATAGTTAACAATTTTATACAAAATTTTATTTACTACGAATAAATATTCATTTGGTTATGTAATACGTTAATCTCTAAAACCGTATAAAATTTTTAACGTAAAAAATATCATAAATGGTTACCCATATGAACATTATAAAAATATTTAAATCCAAAACATTTGAATAATGGTCACTAAATTTGAAAAAACAAATTACATTAATCCTAAAAAACATGAAATAGAACATATTTTTCACACCCCAAACATGTGTAGATCATTATGATATATTATCTTAGATAGTTGTAATGACCTGAATGACAATAAATATTTAGTGAAAATTACCATTCATTAAAAAATTAACTCTTCACTCATACTAGAAATCCACAAAATCCATAAATTCAATCTATAAAACACATTGTTAACAAAATACTAATCAGTTCCAAGGTATTATATATTATCCCATTTATTTTATCAAAATCAATACTATCTTTATCTAATTATTATCCCATCAACTTGTATATACTAAGTGTTATATTTCCACTAGTCGTGTCTTATAAAGAATATCACTTTACTAACTTAATTAATTTTCATGGTAATGTGTACCATTTAACCTACACATTGAAATAATAATGGAAAAATATAATGGAATAACACTAATGATTCTTTATTCCATAACATGTTTAGAGGTAGATAACCAAATGAGATTTCAGTAATGGATAAATAATACAATTTTAATATGTCTCACTCATACATAATTATAAATTAAATTCCATACAAATGAGGGGAGGATAAATGTACCCTAATTAACAAAATTTACCTCATACATTATGATTTCATAAGAATTCCCTTCTCCTTTTTCCATTACAGGTTGTTCTGAAATATCGTCAACATTATCCATTGGATAAGGTCATTAATCCACATGATACCAAATCTATATGAAATTATTCCATTAAAGAGTGTGTGGTAAATGCCTTTGAGCTGTAGAACTTTTCACAATATTATTTATATTTTTTCCATCACATCTTCAATCATTTCCCTATGATCATTGTTTTATCACATGAAACTTTTAACAGTCTCCATTTCACAATATCCCATCTGTTTTTTTACACCCTTCTTGAAAAGAAGTTAATATCATCTTCTTTTCAATATGGATTTAAGAATTTATGTATAAATTATAATTTTTTCATATCAAAATCATATGATTAATGGCTATTTCTTATTTATATATCAACCTTGGGAAAACACTGAAGAGTTTTTACATAGGTATTGATGTTTATTGTAGGTAAATATATTTATAAATAGGGATTTATTCTATCAAATAATCTATCACATTTACATTTTAGAAACATAATTAATCAAGAGGTATATCTTTAAGATTTTAAAAATGTTCCCTCATATATAACAATGTATTTTTAATCTTTTTTCGTCTACTCATGAAATTCCATCACCATATTTTTATTTAGAAAATGATTGAAGTACATATATTGTAATATACCCTTAAATCATGACATTGAATTTATTCAATTTCATATTCAGGTCTCTTATTGTTGATAAGATTCCACATTTTATCTTTTTCTTCTTACAAGCGATACAAATATAAGAAAAAATTTACATGCCTCAAGTATTTCTGAATAGAAAATGTTTTCTCAATAAATTATATCTATTTATCATAAACCTGTATATCAAATAATCTGCTAAATGAAGGTGAAAGTTTCCCTACAATGGTATAAATAAAATCATATTCCCTAAATTTATCATTTTCATTCCTATTATGATTCATATCTTGTTTGAGGATAATATAAGATTGTTTACTTCAAGTCCCATAAAATTTTGTTACTCATGAGGAAAATCACTACATTTACATTAACATTACGTGTAAACAAGGTTCATTCTAGTTCCCACTTTTGAAAGAAACCATGAAGGATAGTGTGAAAATCACAAATCATACATGTAAAAACACATAATCCAAATAAATTAAATTACATAATTTGATCCAGGATACATAAGGTTTAATCCTAGGTTATTCATGATTCTTAAAAAAACTCTAGGATTGTTACCATGACATATACCTTGGTTTATCACTGTGTATTTCTCATCCTGGTTCCAATGGTTACCTGATAATTAGCCTAATAGAAATAAAATGACCCATTTATTTCATACATTGATACTACATCTCAATATATGAATATTAATTATATAAAATAACAAAACCAAACAAAAACCATATGGGTTTACTGTATTTTTAAACATGGAAAAAAATAATACATGTTCATAAAAAACAACATAACATCTAAGTTATTCCCTCATAAATTTAACCATTTTTTACATATCCATCTTATTTCCATTCATATTGTTATGGTGAGATGTAAAATAAATAAAGGGTTAGCTTATTTTCTCAGCAAGGGTAAATGAGGTAGATATCAATCATAACAATGTCATAATGGTATAATATCATGAACATTACATTTGAATGTTATACCCTATATAAAAGATCGTAATACTGATTTAAGGATTAAATCAGAGAAGTCAGTAACACATAAATCAGAGTAGAATAACAGTGGGATAAAAAGGGATTTTTTTGCGTACACATAACTATAGAAAATCATTTATTTAACACTCAATTCTTGTTATCAATAAAAAATAGTGGAGTGGATTCATTCCTCATACCATCATACTTGGGAAGGTTCACTCCAAAGAAGATCATGGTAGAAAAAAATCACATAATGAACCAGTTTCACTTCCAGTTCCAGTCATGTCTTACTGAACTGAGTTCACTTCCCCATCAAATAATGTATTTCTTAACTAAGTTTTCTCCCCATATAGTTTTAGAAAACCAATTTAAATACCACTTCCAGTACTATTTTTTACTGAATTGAGCTGAATTCCTGTTATAGTCCAGTGTTACTAAACCATGTTCACATCCAGTTTTAGTCTTCTATATCTCATGAGATATAAATAATTTCACAATGCACTGTTAGGGGATAAATTTCCATCCTATAAGTTGATATAATGTAACAAAAATAATTTTCATAAATTAACGACCATCACATATTGAAGAAAATTCATATTTGTGACACAAGAACATAATCAATTCATCACATCAGAACCCCTAAAAAGAATTGAGTTTTATAAACAATTCATCATTACATAACTCATATAAATGAAATGGGTTTTATAAATATAATCCATAATAAATAGAATACAACCATAAATTAAATAAGGGTAGTGTCTTTGTAATATAATCATATTAACGAATATTTAACACAAAATAATGTTTTCCTAAATTGAAAAAAATTATGAAAAAATACATGAAATAATTCATGAAAAAAAACAACATTTACATTTAAAATATTTTCTATTTAATGAGTCGTGAGATTATAAAATATTTTTTTAGAAAATTTTCATTTAATATTTTAATGGATACATTATAAAATTAAACCCTAATGATGGTGCGAAAATTTAATATTGCTGTATAACTTTAAAAAAATTCATTTTTTTCAAAAAAGTCACAAAGAGGTACATTTAGAAATTGAAAAACTAAGTCCATTAAAATTCTATTGTTAAACGCCCAAAATGAGTGGAAAAGACATAAACAATCATTACATAATAGTAGAAAAGTTTTTACAAACAACTTTATCGATCATGCACATGGAAGTAAAAGATATTTTTTAAGGGAAACATTAAAAATATAATTTTTTAATTGTGTGCCCCTAAATAAGTAAAATATCATTGAAATTAGGAATAATAAAATGAATCGAACATGTGTATTCAAGATAAATAAACATAATAAAGTAAAAAAACATCATAATTTATTAAAAATAAATTTTAAAAATAATCATTGTATTAGATAATCAATAAAGTATATGTTTAACCAAAATAATGGAAATTAGGTTAAGAAATCTCTTACCAAATAGTAATATGTCGACTTGTATCCCCATAAAAGTAATAATTACAAATTGATACTTGTAGTAAAATTAATATAATTATAATCCCTAAATAATATATTTAATGGTATTATATACACCAATCCCAAAAAATAACTGGTGATTAATTCATATGTCTCATAAAAGTAAGTGTTATATGAAAAATCCCTCACCTAATGATTATATATAGTTTTGAATAATTTAACCACATATATAAAAGTGTAAATAATCTAATTAATTCATTATAGTAGAATATACGTAGTTATAAAAACTTATATTATTCTTTTATAAAATCCTTCAACACATTAATGAATAATATTTCACTGTTTTCATTGTTTCATGAGCATTGGTTTCATGGTCTCATAGAAGGTCAAAATTGTTATAATTACAAATTTTCTTTTAAAATGGAAATAAATATCTTAAATTTAAATAAAATGGTACTAATTAACATCAATAAGTTTAAATTTTCCAATATATATTTTATCATTCATACATCAATACGATTTATATGATAAAATGTTAATTAAAATCGTTTAGTTTCATTTGGTGATTTTTCAGACCATCATGAACATGTTTCATTTTATTTATTATATAAATTAATATATATTAATTTATAAATTATAGATCATGAAATAGGTTATAATATAAAAATTAATATATGATTTACCTGTGATAATAATTTTTTTATAGTATGTATGATGGAAATTGAAAACAAAAAAAAATCATTATCCACAGAGATGATTACCCGCCATAATTTGGAAAATGGGATTGTTTCATTGAATAAAAGAAGGTAACAAGAGGTATGGATATAATATATTACACTAGAAACATAAATTTTAGTATAAACATGATGCTATAGGTATTATTATTTTATTCTTGAAGGAGGTGAAGCGAAGGTACAAAAAAATAAATAAAACTAAGAGAGATTGATTCAAAAAGTTACCTCTCGAATATCATCTCCTTGAGGGACCCCGTAAGGAACATGAAATAAGTAATTAGGTGAAAAAACAATTGGTTTTTTTATAGAGGGTTGGAAAATATTTGGAAAATATTTGGAGATATTCATGGCCTGTGTGTATAAAAGTGTTGCTTAGGGGTGCCAATAATACTTGAGGATGGGTGTTTTTATATAACTAAATAATGATTATTTTGTAATTAAATATATTGTCATTTGGATTGAATTTATTCAAAAAAAATTGGATTATAACTAATATTTAAAATGATATTTATGTTACATAAACAAATAAACCACCCATTTAATATCATAGTTTTTTGGGATGTAAATCTTAAACATTTTAACTTTAACATGCTATATTATTTTACATATACTACAGTAAAAAATATTTTTATAATGGTATAGTTTTTGTGGATAATATTATAATATTAATGATTACATTAATTGTACATTCTAATTAAAAATATGGAATCCATTTTCTAAATTAAAACACAAAGGCTTTAATGTTACATAAAAAAGTACACTGTCAAATCCTAATGAAAAACAATTTTTTTGCAAAAAAATTTATTTTTAAGCATAAAAAATTACTTATACCAAAATATTGAATAATTATTGTTTAACCATAATTAAATATTTTATTTATAAATAAAAATTATATAATTTACTTTGAGACCATTTTAGAATAAATAAACATTTTTATTTAATGAAAATGAGGGTTTTATAAAAATCGGTATTTTTAACAATTCAATGAAATTTAAACATCTAAAAAAATTAAAAAAATAACCCTAATAAAATTAGGAAATTATCAATTAAAAAATCTATTTAATTTTAAAAAATTAATTATAATAAAATTTAAAATATTATTTGTTTTTATTTTCTCATGGAATAAAAAAATAACTTTTTGATGAATACATATGTTTGAAGAACTAAATGACTATTCAAAAAAATTATATGTTTTTTAATAAGAATAAATTCATATATAGATAATGTAATAACTCATAATCCCATTTTATATTTGTGAAAAAAATTAAATGGGATTATTTTGAGACTAGGCTCTAAGATGAAATTTGATTATGAGGCCTAGACAAGCTGGAATATATTTTCTAACTATTTTTAAATATCATTAAATAATTGTGTGAGTGGGTTTTTCTAACATTTAAATATGTTCCCAACTCAAAACATTGAGGGCAGCATGGGATAATCATAAATCGGTGATGAACGCAAGAGAATACGAAAGAGTATACGATACACTAGGATAGATAATCAAAACTAGATATTATCTGATAGCGATGAGTGGTCTTCATCAATCATTATCATTTTTCCATGTAGGGGTTTAAATATTAGTGATTGTGTTTCCCCCGTCTCTCCTCTAAATAAATAATGTGGATCAACTCTTTAACATGTTGATCTGTGGATGGATTCTTCTTACGAAATTGGTAAATAATTATTTTGGGATTAATTATTTGGATTAAATCATAGTGATTTATATTTATTCTTCATGATCCTCATGAAGAAAACAATTGTAGGCCAGCATGAAAAAAGTTCAGTTTGTTCATTGAGTGTTTTCTGTGATCACCTCTCTCTCTCCTTGTTCTTCACCGACTGACCCATGACGTCATGTTTGATATTTTTTAGGGGGGGTTACAAATGAGGCTGAACCCACAGAGCAATGGAAAAATGTAGAGGAATATGTGGTAGTGATGGTTACTCCCCATGAAGCCTTGAAGCACAAACATATAAATAAATAGAACAACACAACATGTTTGGCAGACCGCGAAGGAGACTGTTTACGCACTAAGATTGAGGAAGCATTATCCAGTAGGGACTACAGTGTTGTAAGGTGGAAGCACTGGTCAGGTGTTGTGTCAGGTGGAGCGTCCTGCTGGGCAGGCTGCTGCATTTACTATACACCGTCCTTGATGGACCTTGTGAGGAGGGAGGCAGTTTTTCATGTGGTTGTGTGAACCAGATGCCATCAGGTGTTTTGGTTAGACCCAACAAGCCCAGCTATACAAGCCATGCCTATGGATTAAACTGAGCCACTGGGTGGCCTGGGATGGAGAAGAGTTGGCCCAACGAATTTCAGGTCAGGCAGGATGGGAAACCAAGTCGTTGGGCAGCCTGACTGGTGAAAACAGGTCATACTATGTCAAACTATACTAGATGTGAACTGGGTCACTAGGCGACCTAGTGGGTTGGACCCCTAGCGTAACAGGGTTGGGTCCAGCAAGTCCCACATGGCCTGGAAAGTAGACCAAGATGGACTGGGTCAGGTCGGGTTAGCCTCAATGTATAGGGTCATATGGGACCCCCCCCCCCCCCCAGGACAAGTTGGTCAGGTCAGTTTGAACAAGTTAGATTGATCTCAGATGTAACTAGACCATGTTTACTAAAATTCGATTATTTTTCATTCCCGAATTCTGACAGACGCATCGTCTGCAGCATTGGGACCCTTTAGATGAGATGATAATTTTGTATACTCAATGTCAGTTTTCAAGGTAATTGATATATTACTGATGGATTTAGGAGTATATTCTTCTAGAATCAGGATTGCTGGATAGTGGGAATCCAATGACTAACTATGACACAAAGGATATGACATGTGGGACCTTAGTGGTCTAGTATAAGAGTGGAACATAGTGGTCTTGTATATCAGCAAACATCATTATTTAAGTTTCTCATAGAACCACATTGGTCCAATATAATAGCAGATCTTACTGGTTTAGTTGCTAAGAAAACCTTTGTGGTACAATAGCTGAGTGGATTCTAGTGGTCTAGTAGCTAGGGGACCCCATTTGTCTAGTAGCTAATAAGACCTCAGTGGTCAAGTAGCTAATTAGACCATAGTGTTTTAGTAGCTCAATGGACCTTAGGGGTCCAATAGCTGAACATACCTCATTGTTCCAGTAGCCAAGAAAACATTAGTTACTCATTTGGGATGAGTCCCTGAGGAGATCGATGCTTCGATGGAGAATTTGGTGGTCTGGGACATGGTGATGCTCACCGAGACGGGACATACGTGCATACTTATAAGTCTCTAGGGGAAACCCTTCACCTACACATAATTTAGGGTTTCGAGCAAATCAAACATGGTAGTTATACATTCCATTGGGGTTTTGGGATTATATTATACCCACTTTGTACTTTCATTTTGTGTGGTACTCTCAGTAGTTTTCTCAGAGACAGTTGTGGTTTACATTATTTTAACTTTCTGAAGATTGATCTTTGGGTGTGTGTACATGTTTAAAGAAAATGCCTTTCCTTTTGGGGATATTACTACTCGATGCTAGTAGCAATCCCCTAGACTCTAGAAGGCATGCATGGTGTAGCTGTCGCACAGGCCCTTGGGGAAACGTCTTGAAATAGTGGTATCAGAGGTAGGTCGCACTACTACCAATATGGATTTTATCAGCGCTAAAAATGGCCTTTATCAGTGCTAGAAAAGCGCTGATAAAACCGGAAATAATAAAGGGGGGTCTCTTTATCATTGCTCTGAAAAGCGCTGATAAAGAACACTTTTATCAGCGCTTAAAAAGCACTGATAAAAGGGGTCTTTATCAGTGCTAAATTAAAGCGCTGATAAAAGGCTCCTTTATCATCGCTTTGTTTTAGCGCTAATAAAAGACCCCTATATTAGCACTTCCCTTATCAGCGCTTTCGTTTTAGCACTGATAAAGGACCCCTTTTATCAGCGCATTTTTAAAAGCGCTGATAAAAGGTAAAAAAATTAAAAAATTAACAAAAATTTAAAAAAAAATTAAAAAAATTTAAAACAAAATTAAAAAAATTTAAAAAATAATGCCAATCGGGGGGGCTTTTACAGTGCTTGAGCCCCCCCTTTTACAACACTTTTCTGCCCTTATATCCTGCCCCATGCTCCCGACTTCACCCTTTAACAGTGCTTTCTCTCATATTCCCCCATGTGTGTGCGCCCCTGCCTCGACCAAGATTTGAACTCGAGACCTCCCCCCTGTGTGCCTAAGCCTTTACCACTACACTATTTTGATTTGTCTTCCAATTCATGATATCTATATATATATATATATATTATTTATATTTATTCGTATAGTAATATATATTTATATTAATATATATATATATAGTTATATTATAATATATATATATAGTTATATTAATATGTATATATATATATAGTTATAGTTATTGGAATAGTAATATATATTTATATTAATATATATATATAGTTATATTAATATATATATATAGTTATATTAATTTATATATATATATATTTAGTTATATTTATTCGTATAGTAATATATATTTATATTAATATATATATAGTTATATTAACATATATATAGTTATATTAATATATATATAGATACATTAATATATATATTTATAGTAATACTAATATATATATATAGTTATATTATTATATATATAGTCATTAGATTAATATATATATATATATCAAGATTAATATATATATATATATAGTTAGATCAATATATAGGTTTATAAATATTCATATATTTTTATTTTAAATAAAATGGATGTTAGTTATTATTTAGATAAAGCTAATATATTTTATATGTAAATATATTTTATTATTTATATTTATAATTAAATTTTTAGGTGTGAATATATAAAAAAATATGTATATATTCGTATATATTTGATTATAAATAGTTGTGTATTATAAAAAAGGATGAAATTTCAAATACATAATATCAATATGAATGTATTACCTTGGAATAAATTCCGTCCCCACAAAAAAAGCCAATAATACCCCACTTAAATGAGGCTGAAAATCCACAAAATGTTAAAAAATTGGGGTATATTGACAAAAAACTCTATTTTGGAGGCATTTTGGGAATATTTTGGCCTCAAAAATCCCTTGACCGGGGTAACACCTACTCATAGAGATGTAGAGATCATCTCAGGCTTCGATTTGATATGTGGTAGAGCTCAAACAGACACCTGGATCAAACGTTATGGGCGTTTGAAGTTTGAGTTGCGTTTTCAACATATTTTGGATTTTTCTTTTAATTTTTTTTATTTTTTTAGTCTTAAAATTGTTATTAAATGACTATTAATCCATAACAATTATTAAATTATTAATTAAAAATATTTTTATAAGGTTTTTATAAGCCATTTTTACTAAATATATTATATATTAAGTATATTATAAGTGTAAATGTACATTTATACTTATCTAAAATATATTTAAGAATTATATATTATATTTATATCAATATAACTATATATATATATATAATAATATATTAATATATTTTTTAAAAAACATTTTTTGTAATTTGACCCTTTATCAGCGCAACAAAACAAGTGCTGATAAAGGGTGTCCCTTTATCAGTGCTAAAAAAAGCGCTGATAAAGGGGGTCCCTTTATCAGCGCTAAAAAAAGGGCTGATAAAGGGGTGATTTTATCAGCATTTGTTTTGCGCTGATAGAGGGACCCCCCTTTATCAGCGCTTTTTCATTAGCGCTGATAAAGGGGGGCACTGGGAAAAACTGTTTTTGTGGTAGTGTCAGTTCGACCAGAAGAACTAAGAGTTTGAATTTTTTTATGCGGAAAATGTGTTAAGTGTTTTGAGTTCAAATTTCAGGCCAAGGAGTCTAGTGTTTGTGTAGTTGATGAAGTATCCATACAATAGAACCCCAAATTTTAATTTCTGACAAGGTATATGAAAAAACTAGTTGCTTTCATCTTTGAATCTTTTCTATTAATCTTTCTGAGTCAGAGTCAGCTCACAAGTTATAATCTATTAATCACGATTTAACTGTATCTTTTTAAGGATGCCTCCACGTAGACAACTAGTGATGATTCTAGTGGGTGACCATCAGTATGGTCCATAATGTCATAAGGCTTCGGTACATGGATTGTTTCTCGAGATGGAACATTCTACTGGTGTCACGGCTTTACCACTACTCAATGCTTAATGGTTTCTGCCGACACTACCTGTAGAGGACACATGTAGGCTCAATGTCTTATATGAGATCCATAAACAGAGATCTCCTAGGTTCAAGGGAGATATACATCCTTAGGTCATTGATGAATGGCTGGAGGTGGTGATGTTAGTCTTCCTATTAGTGATGACACCACATTACCAGATGGTAGTTCTAGATATGAGCCTTATATAGGGATTCGCAGGGAGATAGTTGGTTCTGAAGATATAAAAGCATTAGTAGGCAACCCTCACATGGTCTGACTTAGATAAACTTTTCATTTAGGAGTTATTCCCTGAGACGTTTCACACTTTGCACATACCATACATGCTTCACCTATAGCAGGGAATCCTAACAGTGGTTTAGTACTCTGTGAGGTTCATAGATCTATCCTGTAGATCAACAGATATGGTATGAGACCCTTTCATCAGGGCCTAGAACTTTGAGCAGGGACTCTGATGGGAGATCAGGGAATCGATGATTTCCCACAACATCCCAACGCAATTTGGGGTGTTGGAGTGAGCTCTATAAGTGGAGGGATTTCTCGTAGATATGGAAACGACGGGGAGGTCAACCACCAGGAGACATGTGGCCAAGTCATCAGTGGTGGGTAACTGACAACGGATGCATAGGCCCAATTACACCAGACCATTCAGAGGATGAACCTAGAACACATGGTCGGTGGTTTAAGGCATATAGTGTAGAGGAAGCTGAAATCAGAGTAGAGTATGCTACACATGTTGTGGGTAGAGTCACAAGGCAACGGATTTCTTGACTCCCAATGAAAATGACTGATGTACAGTCGAAAGACCACTGAGGAAGTAGTAGATACAGTGATAGGGTGTCCCGCTAGACATCTAATATGGAAGAGGAGCGAGATGAGTGGAAGGATGTGGGTGTAGGTATGAGGTACTTCAACCACTACCCCATGTGATCCACCATGGGCTCTAGGAGTAGGTGTACATTGGTGGTCACATCATCAAACTATCAAGGCATACCGTCTAGATAGCCCAGAGAAGATATGAGATATGATCTACTTCTTCCCCACATAAGCTATAGATCTTATTTTTCACAGGTTGTAGTCATGAATTCCTTTCCTTGAACCTTTTTAGTGCTCAGATATTCTGATCTATTTGTTGGATCAACCCTTATGATTAGAGACTCATAAGGGAGGGTATTTGATGATCATGCACTTGTGCCGACAGTGTTAGCTTACTCGTGGAGGTTAGAGATTCGACTCTGATCTCCTAGTAGCAGCGATGAGGCATTAAAACATCATTATGGTTATAGACTATATATTATCATTTCATACTCAGATTGACTATTTTAGATGCATGGTATGGTGTGTCTGTGGTGATGGGAGCATGTGTTCTATAGTTAGTCAGAAGGAACATAGAGCAGCACCAAATCGACCCACAGATATGAGGGTGCAGTCATTCACTCATTTGTTTGCTAGCATGACCCATAGTGTAGTGGATGAGACAAGTACATAGTTTCCTAGAGTGATGGATAAGTGTGAGGAAATATGTACAGAGGATTTTCTAGGACTACCTCTTCACAGAATGATAGAATTATGCATTGATTTGTACCCTGGGATGACTCTGATATCTACACCTACATATCGGATGTCTACCACAGAGATTCAAGAGTTGTGGGTATAGTTAGAGGACATGTAGAGGAATGGTTTCAAAAGGCCTAGTATTTTATGAAGGGTTGTCGTAGTATTGTTTTCCATGATGGAAGATTTAAATATAAGGTTTTGGGAGGACATATGGCTCATAAACCCATTGACCATGAAGAAAAGGTATCCTCTAGAGAAGATTGATGACCTCTTTGAACATATGAATGGAGAAAGATGGTTATCAAAGATAGACATCAAATCTAGATATCGCCAGCTTTGTGTAGGATATGATTACATCTCAAAGATGACTATCACATGTTTCTATGTCCACTTAAAGTACATAGTGATGCTGTTTGTTAGGAAGAAGACCCACTCAGAGTTCATGAGACTGAAGAAAAGGATCTTATAGCCATACATAGACCATTTTGTAGTGGTCTTCAGTGATGTCATCTTATTGTATTCAACATTCTAGGAGAAGTGTGAAATACACCTTAGGATGGTTTTGGATACACTATTTGTGGACCAGCATTACGAAACTATCTCAAATAGTTACTTCTCTATACGAAAGGTCATCTTCTTGGCACATATCATCTTTGAGGCTGGAGTTTCGGTGGATCCATCGGAGATCGAGGCAGTGCTTTCTTGGGAGACACCCAAGTGTGTTTCTGAGGTTTGTAGATATTATGGGATGGTTGGGTACTATCAGAGGTCTGTACCCCACTTCTATATAGTGGAATGACCCATGAACGCATTGAAAAAGAAGGGAAACCCCGTCATGTTGACTAAAAGATACATGAAGATCTTTCAGCTCCTGAGGAATAGCTTGACCAGAACTTCATTCTTGAGGGTTCTAGATAAGGGAACTGACTACATGGAGTTATGTGATTATTTCAGAATGAAGAGTTGTAGTTTCTTAATGAAGGTGAAATAAGTAATTTCATAAGGCTTGAGAAAATTGAGACTGAATGAGAAGAACTTTGTTACTCATGTCCATGAGTTGGCAGCAGTAGTATTCACACTAAGGATATCGTGACACTACCTTATGGGCAAATGATTCAACATCTACTCTGACAAAAAGAGTGTCAAAAATATCTTTTCTCAGGGAGATATGAATTTGTGACTGTTATGTGGTTTAGAGTTCCTCTAGGACTATTACTTCGAGATAGTCTATAGAAATGGGAAGCGAAACGTTGTGAGAGATTGTCCTAGTAGGATATCGAGTCTAGAGCTTCAGAACAAGGCCTCAGAGAAGTTGGGCTACTTTATATATCTTTTATGGATATAGAGGATAAGAAATTTCATTATTTTATGATTGTTTCCCCAGATGCATATTCCAATGGTGGGAAGAAAGTAATCCTTTTCAGAGGACACACCATATTATAAGTGCAATTGTTGGTGGAGGTGTTTAGGGATTTCTATACATCCCATTTGGCGGTACATCCAGGTTTGGAAAAGATTTCATTGGACCTCCGAAATCAGTACTGGTGGATAGGTATGACCAAGTAAGTGGAAAATATTTTCTCGAGATGCATCAAATGTCATCAAGTGAAGGCTAAGAACTAGGTTCTAGTAGGATTTAAGGAATCCCTCAAGGTACTAGAGTGGATGTGGGATGGGATATTGATATAATTTGTGATGGTATTACCACGTAAATCAAGGGGGGATGATCCCATCTGGGTGATTGTAAGATGACCCAAAATGTCATCCCCCTTCCTACTTATTCGAGAGTTGGGTTCAGTAGAGATCTTGGTAAACCTCCATATGCAGGAGATAGTTTGACTCTATGGAGTTCCATCTACGATAGACATAGACCATGATGAACTCTTTACATCTTGGTTATGGAAGGGATTGCAGGAAGCAATTGGGAGTCAGCAATGCTTGATCACAACCATTCACCCACTAACTGATGGTCAGGCGTAGAGGACCATACTAACATTAGAGGACATTCTTTTGTGATTGAATTATTGATTTTTTTCATAGTAGTGAGGACCACCGACCACTATTATTGTTTTCTTACAACAACAGCTACCACTCCACCATAGGTAGCTCACCATTCGAGGCATTGTATGAATGACCATAAAAGTCACCGTTATGGTGGACAAAACTAGGGGTGTCAGAACACATTGGTCTAGAGATGGTACCTACTACAATTGAGAAGGGGAATGTCATAACAATGTAGATGAAGACTAAATATAACTAAATGAAGTTCTATTCTTATGGGATATGGAGTCACTTGGAGTTTGAGGAGGGGGCCACATATTCATATTGGTCTCTCCTCAATGGGGGATACAAATATTTGTCTAGCATGGTAAGTTATCTACATGATTCAGTAGAGATTTCTAGATACTACTTAGAGTGACTGATGAGGCGTACTAGTTAGATCTACCGCCATAGTTATAGAGGGTTCAAGACATCCTCTACATATACCAACTAAGGAGATATGTACACAAACATTCTCACATCATAGACTATGGCGAGCTGGAGATTTATGACAGGGAAAAATCTATGTAGTATCCCATGGAGATAGAGTATTGACATGAGATTATCTGTTACTGATGGTCAATTCCACTAGTATGTGTTTGTTTCAAGCACATGAATCTTCTGGAGATCATGTGGGAGTGGAAGGATCTGATTCATTCTCATTACCCCAATTTTGTATGTTATCCATTGTTTGGATTTTGGGATGTAAATCCCTATGTTTGGGTGAGCTTAATACCCCAAAAATCAATGTGGAATAATTATAATAAATTATAAGGTATTATAGTGATAGCATGATTTGAGTAGCTCGTGACTCTGTGGCCTGGAGTGGCCAAAATGTATTTTCAAACAATTTTTATAGTTCATTAAAAAACTGTGGGAGTGGGGTTTTATAACATTTAAAACAATTACTAGATCAAAATTATGAGGGAACCATTGAACACCAAGTGTCGAGATTATCCTAGGAAGGCCCAAACATCACCCAGAGAGGGTCGACAGAAAAAGATAGATTTTGTGACTTTGAAAAGAAAAATAAAATAACTTAAAAAAGTTATATTATTATTTTCTCTTCATCATTACAAAAAGACTCAATAGTGATGCAGTACAAAAATAAGGATATGCTTAATCCATTAATGAACCTCATTAGTAAATCCAAGTGGGGATGCAGCAACATGCATCATGTATTCCTTCTTTAATTAAACCTGGATTTAGGATTGATGAACAACCCTGGAATTCCTCATATGAACGACAAAGAAAAACTCTGCAACGATGAACATGAGTGAATCATAAATTATAGATGATATCCTTGGAGAGAGAATCCAAACTGGAGATCTACGGAGAGTGACATGTGATATTCCTCGACTGATCTCCTTTTCCTTGGTAGGGATTGAGATCTTATTGATTTTTTCCTCGTTCTCCTCTCTTAACTAAAAATATGGATAAACTCTCTAACAAGTTGATCTACAAATGGATTCTTCTAATAGGATTTGGAAATATTTATTTTCCAATTGGTTATAGGGATGTATTTTTTGTAATTTATATTTATGCTTTGTGATCATGCGAATAGGAACAGTTGTTGGCGTACACTGACTATGGTCTGTCAATTCATTGAGTGTCTTCTGTGATCCCGTATCACTCCCTCTCCTTCTTCTTGACCAAAAAACCCATGAGGTCATGTTTGATCTTTTTTAGGGGTTTCTAAATGATTTCGATCCCCTAGAGTGAAGGAAAAAATGGATAGGAGTACACATTAGTGATGGTGACTCCCCAAGATGCTCAGAAGCATAGATAGATCGAGAAACAATCCATCGGAGAAAGTCATGTGGCCCACAGATGAGACAACTAGCATGCCCTGATGGTAGGCCAGGGCGGAGGATGCCAAAACAGTTTTGAGTGGTGGTGATGGTCGGGTGTCGTGTCATGTAGAGCAGCCCATGGGGCAGGCTGATGTGTGTGCTGGCGTGTGGCCCATGCTGGACCATGTGTAGAGCGAGGCGGCCTGCCTCATCCAGTCGTGTGGCTTCATGAACCAGATTCCATCAGGCATTCGGGATGTACCCAGCCTAGTCCACCCATGTGGGATAGGCCACTAGAGTTAACTACACCACTGGGCTCCCAAGGCTGGAGAAGAACTGGCCAGAAAATTTTTGGTCCATGTCAGATGGGAAACCAAGCAGCTAGGAGGACCGACTATTCAGAACCTGTCTAACTAAGCTGGACTAGCCCATATGAGAATTGGGTCAGTAGGAAACTAGGTCGGCTGGACACACGAGTGAACCAGGTCGAGTTCGGAAAGGCCCACTAGGCCATACCGGATAGGGTCGGCCCATACCCAACCAGGTCGGGTTGGCCAAATCGGGTCGGGTCATGCAGGACCCTCAAGCTAGGTTGGTTGGGTTGGTCAGACAGGGCCCAGATTCTACTGGCCCATATTTACTAAAACACCAATATCTTTCAAATTGAGCATCCATTTAATTCCCTGTTTGTTGTTTTGGGACCCTTGTGGGGAGACAGAGCTTTGGGTATACTTTATGTGCGTTTTTGTGGAAGTTTATATACAACTGATGGATTGAGGAATAATTTATCCTAGAATCAAGCACCCTAGAGAGTTGGAATCCAACTTCTATCAATGATATAAAGGATACAAAGCGTATGAACTCTGTGGTCCAGTAGAAGAGAAGACAACAGTGGTCGAGTAGAGTAGTAATCCTTAGTGTTCCAATTGCTCAGAAAACTTCAGTGGTCTAGTATAGGATGGAACCATAGTGGTCCCATAGCCGATTAGAACTCAATGGTCTAGTAGCTGCAAAGAGATCAGTGTTCCATTATCTTTGCAGATCCCAGTGGTCTAGTAGTCGAGTGGAATTTAGTGCTCTAGTAGCTGAGTAGACCTTAGTATCTTGTAGCTCAGTGGTGCTCAGTGGTCTAGTAGCCCAGTGGACCTCAGTGGTCCATTAGATGAGAAAACCTCAGTGACTCATCAAGGATGACTCTCGCAGTAGTACAAGATGATTAAACATTATGAATGATAATCATACTTTCATTATTTTGAGTTATACTTGGTGCGAGATGTCATTGATTTTTGGTCATTAATTTTATAATTTCAATTTTGGATTGGGGTCCATACTGAATATTGTGTTACTCACCCCTTCACGAGCTTCTCTCGCACGTGTCATGTCCCATGCAGGTGATCAATTCTTTGACAGAGACCCTGGTCATCTGATACTGGGATTTTTTTATTGAGATGGTACATACGGGTGTACTAATATAGCTACAGGCATCTACCATTCCCCTACCAATCTGGTATGGTCTCTATTGGACATACCATGGTAGTTATACATTCCATTGTGGTTTGGGATTTTATTTGGACCCCTTTGTACTTTTAGTTTTTATTATATACTCTATAGTTCCCTCAAGGATAGTTGTGGTTTACATTGTGAATATATTCCATAGTTTGAACTTTGTGCATGTGTATAGGTTTAAAAAAGTTCCTTTCCTTTTTGGGATATGCCTACTTCGTGTTAGTAACTATCACATGGACTTTGGAAGGCGATCTTATCATAGTCACCACATGGGCCCTGGGGTATGTGTAGTGAAAATAAAGATTTGGAAAATAATTTATATAATATTGAGGTTAATCATACTATTTTATGATTATTTAATGTCTAATTAATAATGGTCATGCAAAAAATATAATATTTTTTGGGCTTTGTTTAAGCTCATCATTCTGTGCAACATATGCTATCAAAGAGATTACATTTATTTAAAAAAAAGGGAAATATTGTGAACTCTTGTGGAGTTAAATTTTTTATGTCATTAAGATCATAAAATATCAGTATATTTATGAGAATTTTGTTCATATTTAAATATATTTGTATAAAATTTTAATCATATATGAAGAAAAATAATAATAATAAATGAATGGCTAAGAACTACACAACTTATTCAGAAAACAGCTTTAGGTTTATACCAAAACCCATTCTAGGATGGATTTCAGATAAACTAGTGACTCTATTTCTTGAGCATTATTGTAATTAATGGATTGGTAAATGTATTTTTTGATCCAAAAGGCTCTTTAGGTTAGAAGATTGTAGGATAGGAGTTTCCATTTTATAGTTTATTTGATTGGAACACTAGTAATTGTTCAAATTATTCAAATAATTCAAATACACATTCTAGAATATAAGGATCCAAAATGGACCATTAACAAAAACAGTCAAATTTATGGTCAAAATATTGCCATAAAATCAACTATATTTATATTTTTCGGACTCTCTATCCCACAGTAGGTTTCCACCCATGTGAACCTACATTAACCTTAACCGTAGTAAAATATTTTAAATTTTTTTACTATTTATTAGCCTCTTTACTTTTTTTCGTGGTAAATAAAAGTAAAGAGTTACTATTGACCAAAAATTATTTTTATCTTATTGAACCACATTTTTCTCCTTCATATTAACCATGTCTCTTGTATTTTTGAAATTCCACTCATAGAAGCGGTAAAATCATGTTTTATGTGAATTTGCAAATTCTCCTAGGAGGTGGGTAAAAGACGGTGAAAAGTTCAATAAAATTTTTATATATATAAAATTATTTTAAAATGGCTCCAATTAATTACATTGAACTTATATAGGTATTATGTATCTATTTTTACATAAGATAAATTTAAATAAAATAATTAATTATTTAAAAAAAAATTTGGTTTTAAACTATAACTCATTTTTTTCACTATTCATCAAAAATTAAAAGTTTTCATAAAAATACCAAAAATTTAACCTAAGCTAATTTTGATAATCCTAATTCAATAATGAAGTCTATTTTACCAAATTAAAAACATATAAGTTTCATTTAATAATTTAAAATTAATTCCAACTGCCAAAACCAAATAGCGTATTTTTAATAAATAATAACTACCAATAGTTTGACACTTTTTTATGTCCAATTTCAATGTGAAATTACATACAATGACCATCATTGGATTAAATGGTAAAAATATGAATTATTTATACTTCCAAACCATTAAAATGTTAATTTAACTATATAAATTATTTTTATTTAAAAAGTAGTTTTCAGTTAAAATATAGTATTTTTCATTGTTCACCCAAATATGAAAGTTATTAGAAAAACACGAAAACTATAATGAAAATAAATTCTTATGTCCCGATTGTAATGAAGAAGTATATTTTTTAAAATTTAATATATAAAAGTTTCAAATATTGGATTTAAAAAGGTTTCGCCAATAAAAGGCAGTAAAATTGTATTTTTTGAGAAATACTTATTTTATCTGAAAAAATGTATTTGTTCTTATATTATGTCTAAGAAACTCATAATATGGATTCTAAAATTATAAGTATTATATAAAGTTGAAAATTCAGTTAATACTATTCATAACTGCTTTTGAACGGCTTTTATGGTAAGTCATGATGTGCTAGAACTCGGTGTTGCGTATAGTGCAAGTTATTTAAATACTTTGAAGAAATAACATAATATGAAATCATTGGGTGTTAAAACTTCTAAACAGTCATTCGTAACTGTATGTAAAATAATTCCCTCATACATCTTCAGAATCTGGAGTTAAAACTCTTGGAGTGTCTTCCTCCATGTGTCATCTTCATAAACCTCTACCCTGTAGTGATTTGTTGGAACATCCTGCTAGAAATCTTCCATGCGATCCTTACGAGGACATCGACCTGGAGCAATACCTATAAAATAACAATAAATTAGGTATCTTAAAACTATAATATGGAATACACAACATTAATTAATTAGTTAATAGTTTTCTTTTATTACATTTCTATTATCATATCTCAATGTCTACCAATTCACACTTAGGTTCAAAGAAGAATGATGCACTGTATTTTCCTTGGTCTCTACACTGCAACTAGTATCACCTTGTATTGTAGCCATTGTAAACATAATTTATATACATCAGATAATAGGGGTCCCTAAACTCCAACCTCTCAGACAGTCTCTAGTGTTTACATCACATGGTAAACATGTATGACATCATTGCCTTACCAACCCATGCAACCTAACCTGTGACTAACTCCAAACTCAATCCTATCTCTCAACCAGACCTTTGATACCACTCTTCCAAGACCCCTTCCCCACAAAGTGTACCCCTCCTAGTCCAACAATGTTGGAAAGGAGATAATGACCCTCGAGTCCTGCCTCTAGTAGGCCCTACGTTTTTGAGTAGCACCTTGGGTATAGTAAACACACAAATGGGTGGAATTACCCTCTAAGAGAACACATGCGGAAGAAAGAGATATAATAGAAACCAACCAATTCCAACTCAACCATTATGATGAAAGAAATCCCAATGATGCATATGAAATTTCAAGAAAAAAACTACATTTGGAAGAGGAAAAACTGCAGGTACCCAAAAAGGAAGTAAAATAGCAGCAACCCCAAGCCCAAACAGCTCCTGCAATAGCAAGTTAGTAGAAAACGTCTGGATCTCCAACCTTCTCCAAATGACCTGAAAAATAGTTTATATACATAGGGTGAGTATAACAGTATACTCAGTAGTATCCTCCCCGAAGCCTCTTGTTCAATATTAAAGATATCATGCTGAAGCACAGTGAACAACAAGTGAAACAAACACGTCACCTAAAAAGGTATACAATGCTCCCAACCTCACCATGGATACTCTCACAATTTAATGCATAAAAGAGTATATAATATAATAAATAATATCAAGGGAACCTCGATACTACTTCCCCACTGGTTTACCGATTTTCCCCAACCTCGCACGTCCTAAGCATCTCTCTCCAAAAATGGTTGCCCGCAGACACTTGAGCGAAGTACCACAACCGGCACCTCATACAACAAAACCACCACGTCCATGTAATAAAAGTAACTAGGTAGTTTTTGGGAGCCACCACAACCCACATAATGTGTATCATACATCGGGTATTATACCTCAGGAAATTACAGCCCACACACTGACTAAGGATCCTCAAGCCATCAAATCCTATACACGTTACAGCTATAGTAGTCCATGGGAATCTATATCTATAATATATTTGTTTGAATAACCACAATCCATTATAGCCCTCGACCCACATTTATGGAAAACTAACAGGTGTACCTACCAGTATAAGTAACTACCAAGAGAAGAGTGTGGGGCCATAGGGGGTACTCAACCACCTATCCTCCCACATGAATGTTGGGGAAAACACCCCCAGGGCTCAGAATCCCCGAGGTGTCATTTTCCCTTACTGACAGGGTGTAGTATCATATTGAAACACCAAAACTATAGGATATTCTATATCTCACAACCACACTCTGGGCATAACCTAGTCTTAGACTCAACTATAGCTAACGTCTCTTGGACTCTGGGCAGCAACTTCTAAGACTAGGATTCTTATAAGGACACAACCATTTAAAGAGATTTAATACATTAATTCATACCCTTTACCGGTTTCACTTTACGTTAATTAATTCTTTAAACAATAATTAACTAATAAGAATCCCGTATTAAAGTTCATTAGCATCACACCCAATGTACATTGTTCCTTCAAATCAAAACCTCAACATTACACCCTAGAAGCTCCAAATTCCATGGGTTAACATAATTTATTCATGTATTCATTACAAAATTACTTCCCCAAATTCCTTGGAATTATGGAAACATATTCTATGCTACTAAACACAAGGGGGATCAACACGGTGAGTAGATGTACTATCCGTTGAGTATTTGTTTCCGACTGTAAGAGCGTAGACCCATCCTCCCTTTCGAATCTAAAAACGGAAAGAACATGGTATAAATTGTGAGACTTCGCCTCTTTTAGAAGAAGGGTATGAAAGACCGTATGCCTTAGGATGTTGGGAAAAGTAAAACATATAAACAATAAAGGAAAAAACCAGCATCGAAACATAAAAATCCAACTCATTCCATCAACCCATATGTCTTCCCTGACACCCACATGCATACACTGATTCATCTCACCACTCTAGGTGTCAAATGATTCCACAACCAATAGGCCTCCTTGACCCCACATATCACAACTGCCATCTAGGCACACATCACAACACAATCAACAGGAAAAATAATCACATCAGTTGGATCTTGGACTTTAAATAATAAAGAGGATAACTCAAAACCCAACAAGAAACTATCATTTATCAAACCAATAGTTCTATGATCCCTCTTGGATTAATCGATTTGTTATTCAGAGGTTCCAACTTTGGGAAACCTAAATAGTAAGATATCACAAATAATTAAACATGCCTACACTACAATTTTGATTAACATCAAAATTAGAACAAGGAGAACCAGATTCAAATATATGCCTCTTTATCTTTATCCAAACAATTATCATTTAATTCCGGTTTATGTTCTGTGCCAATTTCCGTCAAGAACAAATTGATAAATTATGCGAGAATAGAAATCACACTATCTAGAAAAACAATAAGTAATTACATTCTATCGATATTAATTTATTTTCCTGTTCAAATATTTATTATTTCTATGTCATTGTGATCCAGTGGGATAAAACATTCTAACTATATAGTTGCACATATATGAAAATAGAAGCAATGAATCCCCTACCTCAAATAGTTCTTGACATTCTTTATATGAGAATAGTCCACACAATGGTTCAGGATCGCCGCCTCTCGTGACAAATGCTTCCACTTGAGGATTCCACGGTACGACCATACCAACTAAAACCCAAGAAAACTCTATTAGAAGCAAGATGATCACATGATATAATATGGAAAGGAGAATATGAGAAGATGAACCCCAAATGAACGATGACCAAACATACCTTATATCGAAGATCGATCAATACTCTTTGGTTGCACCAAAATAGGGGGTGCACTTGCAGTAAAAATAACATTGAAGAAACCAATACATAGGAAAAACATTGATCTCACAATTCCTATGGGAAGGAAGGAAATGATTGAGCGTCTTGCACCGGAGAACAAGGAGGAATAACAAGAGAGGATGATATCTTGTCCCTTTTTATGATTTAACAGAGTGACCATTTAAGATATTCTTGATTTCCCATTAAAAGTAGATTGCATTAACCCATGCGGTTTGACCAAGTAAATTCATCTCAGGCCTTTGAAAAAAATTAATATAAGAGTTATGGGATTTAATTCGGCCTTAAATACCTTAAAACGAGGCCATAAATGCGATTTACATCAAAGAAAAAAATTAAGTTGGATAAACTGGAAAAAATCTGGAAATTTGGAAAAAGAAATATGAAATATTTTAGGAAACACTATTCATGAGCTATCTCACCTTTTCTCACTCACCGTTTCTGACTCACCCTTTCTGACTCACCGTTACACTATTCATAAAACTGAAAACACAGTTCACATAACTGGAAATTTAGAAATTTTTTGGGGATCCGTCACCTTGAACTCCCATAGTACCGCAAACACCATATTTCAGCCATTGAATGGACTAGAGAGATCTGAACCATTAATTTATATCACTTTGGAAATGTATTATAATCATTGATGTAAAATTTGATCATTCTTGTTTTCTATACAGAGTATGAGTCAAGTAAACATTAATTCATTTAATTTTCAGTAATTTGTTTTTTAGTGATTCACATATTATATAGAGTAAATCATACTATATAGTCCAATAGGGAATAATGAATTCTTATAATCTACATTTTAGAGTTGTATTCCATCCCATACACATACATTAGATTTTAGTGTTAATAATAGGAAGAAGATAACATTTAATTTTTCAATGAAACAGTTGTTGAATACAAATCCAAATGGGATATTAAAGAACCCAAATGGTTTATTATGGTTTTTCTAAAGATGAATTTTCTGAAAATTGGTTGTGAAGATAATAATTAAATGAGTTCTAAATTTAACATTCAATGTGATGTTATTAATATAAAATTCATGAGTTAATGAGAAATTTTTTTGTAAAATATTTACAAGTAGTCAATTTATGTTGACCGTGGAAATTGTTTGTAACCACATGAAGATGTTTGAGTTGTCATGGAAGGAATGTTATCGCACAGAATTTTTCATTTTAGATCACTGAAATTTTTGGCCCTCAATATAAAAGAAATTTTTCCAAACACACTAGCCATCCAAAGGTAATTCCACCACTACATATGTGGCCATTCAACCCCTAACCATCCGGTTTGGTGGTAGGTGGAGTGTAAGTAAATTTTGTGACTATGAAGATAAATATGGGATCATAGTGGCACCACCGTGAGGAGTGACACAACAATAAAGAAGCATGTCTACATAGGTCACAACTAGTGTGTAATGGTATTAGAACCTATAGTCACATCTAGAATGTGCATAGAATGCATCATTTTAAAAGGAATATAAATATTAAGTAATAATCTATGTGGGATTCATCTGTGATGGTTACTATAACTCCTGCATTAAATGATACATAATCAAAACTGAGCATCTAATATAATTCATGGGGGAATTTGGATGACTTAGGAGATCCTCTTATTCCTAAAGTATATCTAGATATCTACAATGCTTCAGGATCTATATGTAAACCCACAACTGATCATTCTGAGATGAATTTTGTGATATGGATGATCACATGAGATATTTATAGGCTCAATAATTATTTGAAATTATCATTGATGAGTTTCATTAGGGTTTACAATGAAGGTTTTACTATAAGTGGAATATATTATTCTGTGGTGGTGTTTTTCAAAGTCCTATAAGCTGAATAGGTCCACATAGGTGAAAATTAGTGAAAAACATCAACTGAGAAAAGAGTATTTGAGTTACTGGTGTTATTTATAAATATAATTTTGTTTAAAAAATTGAAAATGTGTTGAAATTAATTAGATATTGTTTTGAGAGATAAAAAAGTGACCAAAATCAATCTGAATTATCAAGATACTTCCATTTAATCTTGATGTGTTTATGATGTATTGATCATATCATGAAGTTTTTAATTCACATAACTGATTCATGTGGTAAACACACAAAAAGATTTTATGTGAATAAGAAGCTATAGATGAGTTATGAGAAATTACAAGGCTTTGGTATGATCTGGGTTATGAGAAATAACATTATATAGTAAATAGATAATGTCCATGAATTCTAAAATAATTTTTTATGCATGTGATAAAATTTATGATTGAAATGTAGCTTTAATGTGTAGTTTCATGAAAACACAATTTCATCACTTGAAATATTTTCACAATAGAAGATTTTGTGGTGTTGAGTTTCACAAAGGAATGTGGAAGTGAACTATGGGCAATGAAAGTGTATACTACGTGTGAAGTTTTTTTTAAAATGGGATAATGCATTTATAAAATGGAGAATACTATGAATTGTTTATAAATGTTTGAAGTGTGATACATCCATGTGTTTTTTCATTAATAGATAATAAATAATTTCACATGCAATATGATTTTTAGGATTTTTGTTTAGTTATTTACAATTATTAATGTGAAATATTTCAGAATTTATAAACATGGGTAGTTAGTGTACTATAATATGTAAAGATCAATTTGATATTAGTGAACTATTAGAATGATCGAATAGTTTTCAATCAGTTTTCAAAAATCATGAAGATTGTATCATATCAGGTGATCTGATTTATTTGTTTTAACAAAAACATCATGAGATAGTATAGAAGTAATATAAATCCAATAGATATATTATTATCAAAAGATGATAAATTTTGTGATTCAAAATTTTGTAAGACTACAGTAGCTCTTTGAACAAGAAGTATTTACTAGGACACTTAATAAGTCATGTGTGATACTGGAAACAATGTTGGATATAGTATAAATATTAATATATAGGTTATAGTAACATATTGTGTATGTGGTAACTTTTGAACTGTAGTGGGACGCTGGAGTGGAACATTGTGGGACTTCATGTTGCTCGTAATGGAACATTCCTTGGTTGTAATCACCTACATAGAGTGTTGATTATATAACTAGGTGGTATAACAGTTTGTAGTAAGGAGTGGGTGTTAGTACCAAACATTTCAAAAATATTTTCTATTGTGTTCCATTTACTATCTAAATTTAATACAAAATCTTCTTATCCTAATAGGTTATAGAGGATTGAAGGGTGTAAAATATGAAAATAATTTAATAAAAAATTCATAGTTGAATCACACTCACTTTGTGTGACTACATGATCTATTAGGCACATAATATTTTTGAATTGTGATCAATGTAGAAACTTTCCATGATATTAATGAAGTGTAATGACTCCATAATGTCATCAGCTGCAACCCAAATAGCTTTATCACCATTTGATGTTTTGGGGAGTTCAACAAAAAATCAATGGCAATGTTTTCCCTTTCCCATTATGGTATGGGTAATGGTTGTAGCATCACTATAGATTTCAGACTCTTTGAAATAACATTCTAATATATTGGACACCAAGATATATACTAAACAATATCTCTATTCTTATTTTCCATCAAAAAATATAACATCATTCCATTGTACAACTTCATACTACACGGATGAATTGAGAAGGATGAGTTATGATCCCCATTAGACATATTGTTCATCAAATATGGTATGGAAAGAACACATAAATGGTTCTTGAACCTTATTATCCCATCATAATTAATATCTAACATTAAAATGTTTCTTATGTTATTAGGTAGTCCCCATCTTCTGTCAGAGCCTCTTTAGTCTTCACTTAGATTGATGCTTTAACACTTATTTAAGCATGATAATATTTAACCTCTTTCATCATGATATCAAGATCCATATTTTATAAATCGAGACATAATGTATATTTTTTAATCCTAATTATACATAAAGTAGAATGATCCTTCATACTAAGATCATCTGTCACCTTATTAGTCTTACTCTCGTGGTAATGTATTGAGCACTTGTGATCATTAATATGCTCCAGCTGTCATAATTTTGAAATATTAAACTGATTATGAGTAAATATATAATCAAATATTTTAATATAAATATATATATATATCAAAACATTCACCATATAGATTATTCTCACATATCATCAATGAAAAATTTACCATAGCTTACACCAAATAAGAAGCTAGGTAATTTTTCCCCTGAACATTAATTTCTCATTAGGCATTAACTATCACCATATCATTATCCATGAGGATGCATTCCTTTTCCCTATTGGTTTTAATAACTAATGATTAAAATAACATATCCACTATAGGTTTTTGTAAGAAAAATAAAAATGAACAAACTCCTTTTATTTTTTTTGAATATCTCTTCACATTCATATGTCTATAAGAACATAGCCCCCTCCAGAGTCTACATGGTGTGTTGATAAGATGTTCATGATAAATATATCACAAATCATTAATATTATCAATCCAATGTCGAAGAATTATAGATTTTGGACCCCATGTTAGGTCCTGGATATTGATCGATAACATCCATTATTTAAGGATCCACTAAGGCACCTTCAATTAATATTATATATTCCTTGAAAGAATCACTTTTTATCCAAAATTCACACATGGTCTATTTATCATATAAATTCTCATCCCTAATGGTATTACAATTAATAAATGTTCTTCATTCTCTTCCTATATATTTGTATATATAAAAATATCATGTTGAAAGACTACCATAAATTGATCTGGGTAATCTCTATAGGCTCCATGAATATAATAGGAGAATCAGTATGTAAAAAATTGAATTTGAAGAAATTTAAAATAACCACACCTCACAATGATGGTTGTTTTGTGTATAGAATCTTTCTTTATCTTTAGTTGATGATATCCACGTTGAAGCTTAATCAATGGAATATTTTTTCCCCCTCATAATTGAACAATCATATCAACAATATGAGGTAGGGGAAAATTTCTCTTAATTTTTGTCTTGTTATGATGTCAATAATAAAGAAATCATTAAATGAAACATCATTATTATATTGAGGAAAATATATATAGCCAATGGTGAAGCACAGTAATGAATGATTACATTATCAATATTCTCCTAGAGTTTCTTATTGAATATCTGAAACACTATCAGGTCCATTCAATATGGATTCATTGAAATAGGCATAACACCAGACATGAGCTCTGTTGAAAAATTAAAATAACAATTTAGGGGATGAATAGGAATATACTAATAAAATACAGCTTCATAGTCTATAATAATATTCACATTTTCAATATTTAATTTCTCCCCTACATTTTGAGATAAATATATATCATGAATAAGTGGAAACCCCAATATGATAAAAATAATTTTCATTAGGTGTTCATGTTCATCCTCAAACTAATAGAAAATTGATGAGTGATTCAAAATATTGAATTTATCCTCCCTTCTTAAAAATGGATATATACAATATAAATAGACACTCAATCCATACATAAAATTATAACGTCTTCCAATAAATAATGAATAACAAGATTTATGTGAAGGATTATCCCACAATCCTATATCAGAGAGGAGTTTTAATCTTTATGTGTAGTCATACTACACTTATGATTTTTCACCACTAACTCAAAATATAATTGTGGAGAAGGTGATTTTGAAAACATAGAAATTAATTAGATATAAAATCTTTTGCAGAACTATAATCATGTAAAAAAATTAAACACTAGTGTGGGAATATTTTTCTTTCCATTTGTCACAATGAACTTCAATATCCTATTTAGTAATTACAAAAACATGGAATTATCCCATTAAATTATTTTATGAATCTTCCCATGGTGTTGGGAGAATTTTTTATAATAGTATCTCTGATCATTATAGTTAAATAATTGTACAATGATATCTTGTCACTTAATCATCCATTTATGAGAAAGATGGAATATTTCTACACAATAAAAAGAAACTCCATTATCTTATAGGAATGTAACATGGTCTTTCTTTCTATAAGTATCAAAAATATTGGACATTTACCTTCTCGGTTCTTCCCCTTATACATTTTTTCCTCTACCACCCAATTCATCTCCTTCTTTTCATTGAATTCATAATAATTTAATAATTCTTTCTATGTTATTATTCTATCATCCCATATATTACATGTGTAGAAATTAAAAGATATTGATGAATATTCATTACAAAATATAAAAAATTCACTATATGACAATATTTGTGAAGTGTGTTTAGATATTGGAATCATAAATAACAGGTTCATAAGGAATCTACATTTTATACCAATTATTCTTTCACAACTAATCCCTTTTTATAACATATATTACTTAATACCCTTCTTCGTGAATATAGGAAAATAAAGGTAACAAAGGTTGAGCTTAGATTCATAGTAAGGGTAAATATGGATATATTGATCATATCATAATCACACAACATCAGAACAAAACATTTTAAAATCATATCCAACATATGAAAGATCCTGATCTCATTCCATGAGAGAAATAATAAAAGTTCATAAGAATCAACGAATGTAATCCCAAAAGTCCTTAAACAAGACATGAAATTTTATGGCATACACATAAGCATGAAAAATAATTTCATATTAGTCATGCCTCATCTCTATTTCCATTATAGAAGACAAATTCTATTACTGAACCAAGTTCACTCCTCATTCCATCCATGTATTACTAATCTGGTTTCATTTCCCATTCTATACCTATCTATATCAAGAGCTATAAAACCTTACCCAATTTATTGTATGGATATATATTTCCCACCCATAACATAATTATATGATCCTTACATGTGCCTAAAAACCATAAATCATTCATCATGGCATAACTAAATGATTAAAATTTGATTCTTAAATACCATTCAATCATAACATAATCCATATAAAAAATTAATTTCTTAAATAGAATAACATTATAAAAATTATCAAACATATAAGTAATATGTATATTATACTTGAAAAAGAACCCTATTAAATTATTTTTTCCTAGATGGAAAATAATTTTTATAGAAAACATGAAATTATTTAATAAGGAAAACACCCTTTCTTTATAAAAAAATTTTATTTTCTCAAAATGCCACAAATTTTTATAATAAAATAATTTGGTTAAATATAACCATGAAATATGGTAAATTATTCTTCATGGAAATATATTGTTATGAAAATATAAAAAAAACTTCATTCTAAATAAGTTAAAAGATAATATTCTACTCATAGATTTGTCGGATAAGTCCAAAATTACCTCGTATAAAAAAATGACAAAAGATTCCATACATATCATTTAATTAAAATTCACTAATCGGTAAAATTTTCCTTAAATAATTGATCAATAATATAGATAATATTACATATTTTTAGAACATGGTTCTTGATGATAAATATACCCAAGTAAATACCTACATATAAATAATCTCATATAATAATGAGACTGTGACATTATCCATTACCTTAGGTCTGATATCCTTTGTATGTATCTGATCTCTTGTATAACTTTTTAAAGAGATTATTTGAATTATTCCCTAAAAATATTTATTTTTAATATATCATATATGATTATATTATCATGGAGAGGATGGAAACAATTGGGGAGATGTGCGAAAACCCCAAATCTGGGGATCCAGGGGATCCTCTGGTGGCTGGTTCGAATGCAATTACAAATGTGGATCATCATTCAGGCTCCTTTTCGGAGTGAATAGGCCATAAGGAGATGTTCTCGGTCGCGAAGGCATCTTTTGGGGTACCTGCTTCTGCTTCTCCAGTGGTAGTTGACTTAGGGTGGAATTTTTCGGATGTTGTGAGGGTTGATTCTAGGACTGATTTCTCCTTTGATGCACCTACAATTGGGAGGGTGATTATGAAAGGAAGGGTTTCCCATGTGTATGCTGATCAGGAGGTGGTTGAAGAGAGGGCTAATTTGTGTCGCATCTCAATAATTTCCCGTGTCCTGATTCCCAAGGGAGAGAGCCTTTGGAAGTTCAACTATCTAACTAAAAGGATTGCGGAGGTGTGGGGTTTTGAGGATTGGACCATGACTGCAATTGGAAATGGGTATTATCATGTGGTATTACCTTTAGATGATTGTAAAGGAAAGGCATGGAGCCAGGGCACTATCCCGCTGCGGCCTGGTTTTTTGAACATTCAAGAGTGGGATAGAAATTTTGATCCCATGAACGTTCGAAAAACATTTTCCCAAATATGGATTCGGATATATAGGATGAATTGGTTCTATTGGCATCCATGAATTCTATGGGACATTGCCTCTGATGTTGGTAATTCTATTCGACTGGATCCGCAGACAATCAACCTGAGGGTTGGGCACTTTTCTTGGGTTTTGGTGGAAGTGGATATCTCGGCCACTCTTGTGGAGGAGGATGTTTTGACGACACATGATGATAGCATGAAGCTGGACATTGTCTATGAACAGAATCCTAAATTTTTTTAGGTGGTTTTCTATTTGGACATCTAATGGTTGAATGCAAAAGGAACAGGGAATGCAGTATCTGTAAATTGAAGGGCCATGATGATGCCACATGCAAGAGGAGGAAAGTCAAGGAGAAAGTCTCACATGACCCCCAGTTTGCGGCCGCTGTCAATTCAAAGGTGAGGGTGGGGACAGTATCAGATTTGCTCTTGGACCCGAGTCTGAAGGAAGCGGATGATGCTGGTCATCCTGTTGAGCCTAATGAAGGACATGTACCTCATGTGATCAGGGGTACAGTGATGGTGGAAGGGCATGTCATTGCTGGTGGGGTGTCTAGTGATGCAGGTCTTGGTGAGACTGTTGCACAGGATACTCCTGTTTTTCATAGCACACCTCATCTAGTGGAGGGTGCAGTGACTTCTACTATGGAAGGGCCGATGATGGCAGCCCAGGTGTCCAGTGCTCTGGCTGCTGTACAGGATGGTCCTGTGGCGCATGGCACACTTCAGTCGGTTGTGGATGTCACACCTATCGAAGGTGGTGGGAATGCTAATATATTTTCTATGTCTGATCTAGGGGGAATTTCATTCATACTTTTCCATCTAAGGCTTCTAGGAACAAACCACAAATGGGTAGTGATCGATCCCACCTAAAAGATCACAATAAATTCACACTGTTGAATGGGATTTTCTAGTCTGATGATGCTAATGAGCCCCAACCCTCTGATCCAGTTTCTTCCCTTCCTACTAGTGCAGCAGATGCTGATGTGGTGAGTCTTCCTGTGGAACCTTTCACAGGGGCTGACACTGGTAATGTGCCTCACCAAGTTGAGTACTCTTTACATATTGTGTATGAAACACATGGGGAAGTTGATCCTTCCATCGTAGGGGATTCTGTCCAAATGCCTCAACGCATTGGGGATATTGGGGATGTTGCCACTATTGTTGTCAAGGGTGCTAGAGATCTGATCAGCTAGCCTGGAGCTGCCGCTAACCTGCAGGGTCTAGGGAAGAAGGGAAAGGGAAGGAAAGGAAAAGGGAAAACGCCTCTAATGTCACAAGGTGGCCCCCAGACAAGGGGTAAGGCCCATCCTCAATGAAGGTCTATTTCTGGAATTGTCAAGGGCTGGGGAACTCCCAAACAACCGGATCCCTTCAACATTACATTATGGACCATAAGCCTATGCTGGTTGGAATTGCTGAACCTATGTTACTCTTTGACAATTGGAATGGTTTTAAATGGGACTCAATAGGATACAAGTTTGTGGAACACAACATGCATGAAATTGGGATGGATCATTTGTGGGTATTCAGGCATGAGTCTATATGTATTTCCTCCTGCTTGGATACGTCTCAGAGTATTCTTCTATCTTGCAGTGTTGATGATTATGATTTTAAGTGTCATTTTTATGCCTCCAATACTTACATTAGGAGAATGGAGTTATGGGAGGAGCTTCAAGTGGCCTCTAGGCGGATGGACCATCCATGGATTTCGGTGGGACACTTTAACATAGTTTTGAGGCCTGAGGAAAATCTGGTGGGAATTTCAATAGGGTTGTTGCCTCGGATTTCTATATCTGCATTGATCAGTGTAATTTTGTTGAGGTCCCGATTACTGGAGCTGAATTTACCTGGTATAGAAATACCTGGAGTGGGAGGCAGGCTAGCAAGCTTGATAGATGTTTTGTTTAGATAAGTGATCCTAATGTTTCTAATGGGATCTCTGGTTTTACACTCCCTAAATATCACTCAGATCATAACCCAATTTTGATAGAATTTTGAACACAGTCTCCAAGGTCATTTACTATACCTTTTCGGTTCAATAATGGGTGGCTCATGGAATCTAGATATAGGGAAAGGCTTTTAGAAGCTTAGAGGACTGAACCACTTGGAAGTCTACTTCAGAGGCTCGCTCAAAAATTGAATGTTCTAAAGGCTAGTCTTAGGGAATGGAGCAAGAGGTCTTTCTCGAGAATTGATTCTGACATCAAGGCTACTGATGAAGCGCTTTCATCTACCCAGAACTATGACCAACAGCAAGTTAGGCCTTCTAGGGAGGAAATTCTGGCTCACAATAAACTGGATGATCTTCTAACAATCAAGGAGAGGTTGGTTAGGAATCAACTAAATGTTATATGGTTAAGGGATGGAGATAGGAACTCTATGTTTTTCAATATGCTTCATCGGTAGAAAAGAGCATGGACAAGGGATAAATCCATTAGTATCAATGTCCAGTTATTCACTTATGAAAATGAGATTGCTCTGGCAGTTGTGGAACACTTCAAGGGACATTATTCTGAAAATGGACAGGTTAATATACATAAAATGGTGGGAAATATGAACTCATGCATTGGGGATCATGACAACCAGCATCTTGTCACCCCCCCCCCCCTCTCAAGGAGGAAATTAGAATAGCTCTTCTTTCTATAAATGTTGACAGTGCCCATGGCCTAGATGGGTTCGCGAACAAATTTTTTGTGTCTTTCTGGGATTTTGTGCAGGATGATCTGATCCTAGCCAACAAGGACTTTTTCACTCATTCTTACCTTCCATATGGGATGAAATCCAGATTTATTGTCTGTTTACCTATCAAATGTAATTCTCTTGACATAAAGGACTTTATGCCAGTGGCTCTGGGAAATACTATCCCTAAGCTGATCAGCAAGATTCTTATGAACAGGCTGAGTCAAGTGGTTGGTGACATGATTACTGATAATCAATTTGGTTTTGTTCCTGGAATTAATAATCCTGAGTTCCTTTTCACTACCCTGGAAAGTATCAATCTCATGATAAAGAAGGAAAAAGCAGGAAATTTTGCTTTGAAAATTGATATTTCAAAGGCTTTTGACACTCTAAAATGGGGTTTTCTTTTGGAGGTCCTTAAAAGATATGGTTTCTCCAATTATTTCATTAAATTGATTAGCACTATTCTCTGCTCATCAAGGCTGTCCATTTTGGTTAATGGTACACCTAGGGACTTCTTTCCGTGTACCAAAGGTGTGAGACCGGGGGACCCACTCTATGGCCTTTTGTTTTCTGTTGCTGAGGACTATACTAACAGATGTATTAATGATCATGCACACAATGTTATGTACAAGAGGATTCGGGCTGGAATGAATAGATTTTCTCCATCTCATTTTTTGTATGCTAATGATATTATGTTGTTTGGGAAAGCCTCTAGGAAGACTATCTCCTATATTACGGCCCTCTTTCAATAATATGGGGAAGTGGCTGGTCAAGCGATTAGCTGGGAGAAATCCTTCATTGTTATTGGATTTGGTATCACGAATGTGAAGCAAAATAAGATTTCTAGATCTCTTGGGGTTAAAAAAGGATCTTTTCCATTCCAATACTGTGGCGTTCCCTTATTCTGGGGCAAGGTGAAGAGGAAGAATCTGGAGGGGATTTTCTCAAGTATGATCAACCAGCTTGCTAACTGGAAAGGGAAGGCAATGTCAATGGCTGGGAGGATATGTATTGTCAACTCAGTGATAACATCTAAATGTGTATACTCTTTCTCTCTTTATTGGTGGCCCAGGGGACTCATTAAGGAGCTTCAAATTTTGATCAGAAATTTTGTATGGACATGGTCAATTAATGAGTGCAAGCTCATTACTATTGCCTGGAAGGAGTGCATCAAGACTGTTGAGTATGGGGGTCTTGGGCTCAAAGACCTCAGGAACTTTAATGATGGACTCATTGGGAAGTTTACCTAGGGTCTACTTTCCACAGTTAAATCTGGTGATTTTTTAGTTAACCGATTCAAGGACAGGTTAATGAATGGTTATAAATATTATCTTGCTTCATCTGTTTGGATTTCCGTCAAATGATCCTTCATGCAGATTATGAATGACAAAAAATGGTTGGTTTGTCGTGACTCTAACCTCGATTGTTGGACCACGAACTGGCTTGACAGGCCACTTCAAGACACTATGGATATTCCTTCTAGTGCTAGGCATTTCTCCATTTCTGATTTTGTTTCTAACAAAACATCACTTTGAGAGCATGATACCTCCTCAGGTGGAGTTGTAATTTCATGATTATGCTTTCATGGACTGTTCCACATTGATATGGAGCATAATAGGAATGGAAAATTTACCATTCGGGATCACTATCAGATGGCTTGTGGGGGATCTTGTAGCCTGCCTGCATGGCTCAAGAAATACAGGTCCTCTTTCATTCGACCCTCTCTTTTCATTCTTTTATGGAGAATTTTGAAGAGCCATGTTCCCACTCATGATCAGATTAAGCGGTCTGGGTTTATGTTTTCCTCTTCATGTCACTTATGCATGTGCACTGAGGATGATGTTCATCATCTGTTTGTGGAGTGCGAATATACCCGGAGGTTGTGGGATTATATTGGCGACTTGTTTGGGCTGCAGGTGCACTGGCTATCGGTGCTAGACCTATTGGCAGGGCTGTCCATTTTTTTCTGTAGTGACCAAGTGAAAAAATTCCTTTTGGTGGATGCTACGACTGTGATTGTAGCAATCTAGGCTACTCAGAATTCTGCAATATTTGAAGATAGGAAAGTTCCCATTCGGGATGGAATGATGGCGGTTCATCTGGAGGTTTTTGCTGCATCGAAGATCCAATCTAGTGTGATGTCTAACACTATATTAGACTTGCAGATTTTGCGATTACTTGGGGGTTCTGGGCAGCTTCGGAATCCGAAAATGACCAGGTATATCCGCTGGATACCTCCGATCAGTCTGTGGCTCAAAGTGAATGTGGATGGAGCTGCTTCTGGTGCACCAGGCCCATCAGGGTGCGGTGGTGTTTTTCTTACGTACCGTGGCTTTTTGAAACGATGTTTCTATCACTTCACTGGAGTTTCTGTTGCTTTTGAAGCTGAACTTTGGCCAATTGTTCATGCTATCAAGTATGATTTTTTATATAATTCTAACATGATATGTATTGAATCAGATTCTCAACATGTGGTTCAAGCCCTTCAAACAAGAACACGGAATGTTCCTCGGCGGATACATCCAATGTGGGTTGAATGTCTCAAGCAGGTTAGTCAAATTAACTTGATGGTCTCGCATGTTTATCATGAGGTCTATCAGGTGGCCGATGTTCTGTCTAAGAAGGAAATCATGGCGGTGCGTATGTTTTGGTCGTTCATGATCCCTGAGTATTGTTATTCATTGGTGGAGG